>JAUCEB010000013.1:4800000-6000000 GCA_033557925.1 Phytophthora x cambivora | reverse complement strand
TTGGAACTCAAGCGAAAGCTGGAGGTTGCGTCCAAGGGTCAACAACGCAAGCAAGCTGCTATCACCGGGATGAGCTCGCAATTGCGTGCCCAGCGCGCTGACCTTGTGGCATTGAAGTCGCAGGTTACAGCGCAGCAGCAGCAGATTCCCATTTTGGCTAAGCAACTCACGGAGAAGATCATACAGCGCGTACAGAAACAAGCTGATGCCATGGCTGGTGTCGTGGACAACTACAAGCGTGAAATGAAGGAGCGCAAACGCTTGTTCAACCTCGTTCAAGAGCTCAAGGGGAACATTCGTGTGCTTTGCCGCGTACGCCCGATATCGAAGTCGGAGGTTGCCCAGGGCAGCAAAATGATCTGCAAATTCACGCCTGAGGAGATCACACTATCCGGCGAGAAGGGAAAAGTGAAGACTTGGGAGTTTGACCACGTCTTCGATATGAACTCCACTCAGGATCAACTCTTCTCGGAGGTGAAGCCGCTGGTCACCAGTATTCTTGATGGCTACAGCGTGTGCATTTTCGCGTACGGCCAGACTGGATCGGGCAAGACATTCACCATGTCGGGGCCTCCAGAGAATCTGGGTATCAACACGCGCTCGCTGCAGGAACTCTTCGAGCGCAAGTCCGACCGTATGAAAGAGTACCAGGACGAGATTACTGTCAGCATCATGGAAATCTACAATGAGCAAATCCGAGATTTGTTGGCTCAAGACGCTGCAAACACCAATCTGCAGGTTCGCCAGGGCCCCACGGGTAACTTCGTTCCAGGTCTCACGGTGGTCCCGGTGCAAACACTAGACGAAGTCTTCGAGCTCATCAAGCGCGGCAATAAGAACCGCAGTACGCACGCCACGGATATGAATGAGCATAGTAGCCGAAGCCACTCAATCCTGTCGATTCAGCTCAAGAGCCTCAACATCGTCACGAATGTCGTCGCTAGTGGCAAGCTGTTCCTTGTCGATCTTGCTGGTTCCGAGCGACTCTCGAAGACAGGAGCTGAAGGCCAGCGGCTCAAGGAGGCACAGAACATCAACAAGTCATTGTCGGCACTCGGTGACGTTATTGCAGCGCGCGCGAGTAAGCAGAAGCACGTGCCATACAGAAACTCGTCACTTACGTACCTACTCCAAGATGCGCTGGGAGGTGACTCGAAAACACTCATGGTGGCCTGCGCTAGTCCAGTGGACTACAACAGCGAGGAAACATTCTGCACGCTTAACTTCGCTGCCAGAACCCGCAGCGTTGAAATGGGCAAGGCCACCAAAAACGTCGCTCAAGCTTAAGTATGTTGGACGGTTTACTTACGTGCCGCAAAACCATTATGCGAAGCAAAATCCATTTCTTGATACCATTCGCAGTGTAAGACTAGTATCACCTTCATAACCCACCGCTTGATAGTTGCCACTGGACCATAGCAGGATTGAATCCTTCAAGCTCGGCGTCGTTTACGACGATATGATTTAGCATCTGTTTGCTCGCCGTTGGCTCCTGACTTCGACACTTCCTGGTCACTCTCTTCACGCTTTGCTTCGTTTTGTTCATGCGCGCTGGATCGTTCGCTGTGCTCTTGCTCTCCAGCCTTCTCGCCATCATTCGATTTTGTCTCTTCAGCACGGCGCTCTTCTCCACGCTGTCGTTTCCGGAGTGGCAATGTGTCTGTGGCTGACGAATCCTCATCATCCACTTCGCGTTTACCAAGTAATGTCCCTTGTCGATTATTATGGTCGACTTGCTCGCCGTCGTCTGCCTTGTCTGATTCGTCAGAGTTGATGTTGATATCATCAGCGTCTTCTGTTTCCGCAGCTGCGTTATGGTCGCCCTCCTCGTCCTCCTGCTCCATCTCTTCTGCGATAGACGCCCGTTGAATTGGTGTAGGCTCTGAGCTAGCTGAACGCCGTTTGCTTTTCAATGGTGGAGAAAACATCGCGTCTGTAGACGGACGCCTCTTTCCGTTCCCAGCGCTGGCAGTGAGTGAAGCTTGAAAGTCGAACACCGCCCGCCACTGCGGACCTAGATCCTCACTATCGTTTGGAATATCACTCATTGCTTGTAGCCGCTCCATAAAATACTCGCGCAGTTGAGCCATGCTTGAGTTATCCAGACGAGACAGGTACACTCGCATAGTTTCCAGAAACTCGAATTGAGCTTGTTGCTCCAAGGAATAGCGAATACCTTCACGCAAGAAGCGCAAAAAAGGCGTTCGCAACGATGAAGGGATTTTTCCAACGCCGAGAGATTGGCTAAACCGTTTTGCTAGCTCTCGCAACTCCTGCTCGCTACGTTCCACCCTCTCTCTCATCTCATCTTGCTCCATAACTTCGTCTTTGTCGCCCTCGCTCGACGCAGATGCTTCGAAGTCTTGTTTCCAGACGAGAATGGAGTTAAACATTTGTCGAAGTGCAGTCATTTGGATTTCAAGATACCGCACGGGAGCATCTGTCTTTACTTGCTTGCCAAATGCTTTAACAACCTCGACACACGGCTTCCCACTTGAGGTGAAATATTGTAAAACTACCGCGGCTTGGAGCTTCTTAGTTGGATTACACAGTGACACTCGGCCAAGTGCGACCAGCAGCTCGGCTTTGCGCTGCTGCTTTTCTTCCCACTCACGGATAGCATCAGCCTTTTCCTTTGTTACGGCTGGGTCACTTTCCACCATGTTATCTTCAAATTCTGGCTCCTCTTCGGCATCATCCATCTCGCTTTCAAAATGCATTTGCGTAAGTAGAACGAGAACTTTCGGCAACGACCACTCCAATGAATCGTATGGTGCCGTTGCATCTTGGAATTTCTCCACAAACAGGCACCGTACGTCGCAAAAAGTTAGAAACGCGAAACGTTGTGCCTCCTTCACGTAGGAGACGACGTCCTCGTCTTCGAATTCAATCTCCTCCATCGATTCTACCGACTGCAAATCTGGTGATTCTTCATTTTCCTTGTGTTCTTCGTCTGGGGTCTCCTCACATCTAGCCAGATGCATCTCCAATACCGAAATTAATGCTTCTTCTAGCGAGGATCGTGTTCGACAAACTTGTTGGACCTGACGCTGGATGGTATGATCAGCTTCAGACACTCCAGTATTATTGGTAGCATCCAAAGAATTATCGCGCTTCTTGTCTTCTTCAACAGTTTTGAAAATTGGAGCGGTAGTCCATAACAAATCCGAATAAATAATTATCAAGCTGTGCTTGATGGTGTCAACGTGCCGAAAACCCTCATCCAGCTGGGAGACCGATTTTGTTCGTCGACGCAACAAATCTCCGACCGCCACAATAAGTCGGTTCATCCGTCCTTGCTGTAGATATGGTTCACTCAGCTGGTCATCAGCATCCACTCCAGACGCAGACGAAGTCAAATCTGGAGGAAGGTACTCGCGCACATTCAGATATCGCGCCAGGCATTTAAGGCGGCACAGCGCAACTCGCAAGCCGTACTCAACGTCCGAAATGTCTTTGGCTTTTGCGCTTTTCTTCTTCCCATTTGACCTTTTACTTCGTGTGGTAGGCGTATCGTTATCGGACGTAGCCAAAGTATCAAATAGTTTTTCATCAGCTTCCAGAAGACGATCAATCTTGTCCATGACCTCTTGAACGAGTTCATGCATAATCACCTCCGCTTCACGTTTCAGTGATGCATGCTCTGTTTGGATCAAATGGGTGATAGACAGCGACAAACTCGTCAGCAGCCCCTGATCGGAGTGTAACAAGTACGCCAGCTTCAACTTCTCAAGCAGCTCCTTGATTTGGCCGCTGTGGTGACCTATCACCTCACTCTTCAGCGTTAACATGGGAATCAACTGCAAGAGCAACTCGAGCTTATCCGAATCAGCTTGATACAAAAGAAACAGGTTTGGAATATCCTTGCAGTAAGCCACGGTGATTTCTTCCTATAATCAAGCACAAAATACAAAAGATTAGCAGAAGAAGAAAAAATCAAATGAACAAATGAAAGGATGACGTACTCGCAACTGCTCGGATTCCTTTTTGGCGGCGGCACTTGTTCCTCGGTTTATATCATTACCCACGAGTTTGCTTACAGACGCAACAAGTAGGCGTAGCAGGATGGTTTGCTGCTCACTGCTTAGGTCTGGTGCACTCTTATCCACTAGAAGCAAGTTTGTTATTAGTTGCCAGTCCTGAAGGACAACTGCACAGAAGAACATAGTTAGATGTTGAAGACACGTGATTGCAGTGGAATGATTTCAACGTACGGCAGTCATCCAATCCCCAGAAAGCATCGACAAGCGTCTCCACTGCATCCTCTGGTATACCGTGATTTTGAATGTATTCCTCCGCAAATTCCACCAGTGCAATAGCTTGAGTGTTAAGTTGTTCTTTCTTCAATTTTGCGTCCTTCGTCTTAGAGACGGCAACACCAAACGCATCGTATTGAAGACATACAAATTCCGCGGCAGCTTTGCGAATATCCTCATGCTCTGCGTCAAACACCAACTTCTCGACAGGCTGAAGCTCAATGTCAGAACTGATAAGGCTGCACTTATCGACCGCGATCAAAAGGTGGATGCACTCCTCAACAACAGAATCGTCCACATCCTTGCAGAGCTCCAGATAGCGCGGCAAAAAGCGAGCAGTAAAGACCTCCAGCTTCTCCGTTAGTGCATCTTTCTCGTACAACTCGCACAAAATTTCGATCACCTCCAGACGGACTGATGCTGATTTGTCGCTCAAGAGCCAGCCGAGATACTTCAAAAAGTTGTCTTTCAAGAACTGGTCTGGCAACGTAATGATCCAGTAGCCTAAGCACTGCACACTTACCACACGAATCTCCGGCATAACATCACGATACCGATGGACCACTACTCCCATGAATATCAAATTGACAAGCTTCAGTACTTGCTGGAGGCGGGTCTCGTATAATGTCTTGTTGTCTCGCAGTAGTGCAATTTTCCGGACATTTGGGCTTTTGTGAGCACCAGGTGTCGTACTAGGCGAATTAGTTTCCGCGTTTAGCTGCCTCGTTGAGATTGCCAGCTGCTCAGAAATATTTGCCGCCGTCCGCACCAAGGAATTGCTCAGCGCTAATACTGCTACAGTCGATGTATGACGGATTGGTCGAAGTTCAGAGCTGCGCGTAAATGACGTCAAGTTAGTAAAAGGACACGAAATTGCAATACTATCGTTCGCGTTACCTTGACAACGTTGTCAACCAGTCAATGAAATTGGTAGCGATATCCGACGTGAAGAGGATGTCGCTCTCGTAGCACTCCTTCACGAAAACCTCCCAGAACTCCTCAAAATTGCGCTGGAACTTCTTCATCCCTTTTCCTCGAGCTGTCAAAGGATATTCTCCATTTGCATTCTCAAGATCCTCTACCACATGATCTGCCAATTCACTCATATCCAACTGAGAAACCGGCTTCGAATCAGGGACAGATTGGCCGGATCCTCCGCAAGCCTAGCCACAGTTGCAAAAAAAGATAAAAATCTCCATCCTAAATACTCTCATAAAAAAGCAGTCTCTTTACCTGCAGCACGAGGTTCAGCACTTCTTTCGTGGCCTTCTCGTCGTCCTCTTCAAAGCGGTCACGCCACTCATTTAACAGGGTCTCAAGCGACACCTTCCCGCTCTTAATTGCATCTACATAGTCCAAAAAGCCCACGACGTCAGCACTGCAGCCTCGTATCAGCACCTCTTCAGAGCTACGCACCGAACAGCGACGCTCCGTGGTCCTCACGATCGTTGTCATTCGCTGCTGGAGTTGTTGCACCTTCCTCCGTCTCCGCAGTTGCTTCATTTCTCTTGCTCTTTCTCTCCTCTGTAGCCGACCGCAAGCTCCGTGTCTCGCTCCATGGCGAGCGCTTGCGTCTGCTGGCTCTGGCCCTCGCTTGAGGTGTCCGCATCGCTTTACGTGCGCTCTTTGGCTTCTTGACTTTGGTCCCTGAGGGCGTAAACTCCTCGTCATCGCCTTCCGGTCCTTCCTCGCTGCGATACAGAGCAAACACCAGCGTGTCAAAAAGTTGCACTTGAGTATACAAAAACTCAGATGAATGGAATCCGATAGCGAGCAAATGCACCAACGACCATCACTCTTGTGCGCATTATGATGTACCGTACCTGCTTTCCTCGCCATGCTCGTTGTCCACAGGCGCCTCCTGCTGCTCTGCTTCAGCATCAGCTTCATCGTTACTGGCCCGCGTATCCTCCACCTGGTAGATGGGCGTAGGCTTGCGCCGCAGCCGCGAGCTGCGCCGCGCACTCATCGTCGCAAGGTGCCTCGAGTGCGGAATTTGACTGAAAGGTGCCGCCAACAGGAAGAAAGGAAATCTCCCTTTAACAGAGTGACCATCACTCTTTCTGCTCTTATACAGGGATGCGACGCCGCCAATCACAACTTCAACCACGAACCTGGTCATTCGCCGATCTACCTCAAAGATGCCACGTCTCCGTTGGCTTCTGCTGCTTGTGGGCACATGCGCGGCTTCCAGCTACACGGATAATGTATGTGACGACCCGAAAGTGTCCTCGCTGCCGTTCTGTGACGCGTCGCTGTCTATCGACGTCCGTGTGAGCGATCTAGTGACGCGCATCCCGCTCGAACAGGCCGTTGGGCTTCTAGTCAACAAGGCGTCGGCCGCTCCTAGCGTCAACGTGCCCAGCTACGAGTGGTGGAACGAGGCGCTGCATGGCGTGGCGCTGTCCCCCGGCGTGACGTTCAAGAGCCCGTTGACTGCGGCCACCAGCTTTCCGCAGGTGATCAGCACCGCCGCGTCGTTCAACCGCACGCTGTTCTACACAATCGCCGAAGCGATTTCCACCGAAGCCCGGGCGTTCTACAATGAGAAGAGGGCGGGGTTGACGTTCTGGACGCCTAACGTGAACATCTTCCGCGACCCGAGATGGGGACGCGGTCAGGAGACGCCGGGAGAAGACCCGTACCTCACGGGCGAGTACGCTGTGGCGTTTGTGCGAGGGCTCCAAGGTGAAGCGATGGAGGGGCACGAAGAAGGGGACGAGAACAAGTTCTTGAAGATTTCGAGCTGCTGCAAACACTTTTCGTCCTATTCACAGGAAGTGCCGAGACACCGCAATAACGCTATGGTGACTAAGCAAGACCAAGCGGACACTTACTTTCCCGCGTTCGAGGACTGTGTGAAGCGAGGCCACGTGAGCTCGATCATGTGCAGCTATAATGCGGTGAATGGCATTCCATCTTGTGCTGACAAGGGACTGCTGACGGATTTGGTGCGCGGCGAATGGAAGTTTGACGGGTACATCACATCGGATTGCGAAGCTGTAGCCGACGTGATCTACCGTCATCATTACACGCAGTCACCAGAGCAAACTTGTGCTACGACGCTGGATGCGGGCATGGACCTGAACTGCGGGGAGTTCTTGAGACAGCACCTTCCGAATGCAGTGGAGCAGGGCATTGTTTCGGCGGAAATGGTGCACAACGCTCTGAAAAACCAGTTTCGTGTGCTGATGAGGCTGGGCATGTTCGAGAAGGGCTCTCAGCCATTTGCTAACATTACCAAAGACGCGGTAGACACCGCTGCGCATCGACAGCTCGCACTTGAAGCCGCTCGTCAAAGCGTCGTGCTACTCAAGAATGAGGGCAACTCACTACCTCTGGACGTTGGCGCGTTCTCGAAAGATGGGTCGCTTGCACTTATTGGTCCACATTTCAACGCCAGCACTGCGTTACTTGGAAATTACTTTGGCATGCCTTCCCACATAGTCACCCCACTGGAGGGGGTATCATCCTATGTGCCAAACGTTGCGTATTCGCTTGGATGCAAGGTGTCAGGTGAGGTACTGCCCGACTTCGATGAAGCCATTGAAGTTACCAAGAAAGCGGAGCGTGTGGTTGTCTTCATGGGCCTTGATCAAAGCCAAGAGAGAGAAGAGATTGATCGCTACACTATCAAGCTGCCAGGATTCCAGATCGCACTGCTCAATCGACTTCTTACAGTTGCTTTGCATCCGATTGTCCTGGTGATCGTCTCGGGTGGTAGCGTTGACTTGTCGGCTTACAAGGACCACCCCAAGGTTGGAGCGATTGTTTTCGGTGGATATCTTGGACAAGCTGGAGGTCAGGGCTTGGCCGATGTGCTGTTTGGCAAGTATAACCCGGCTGGAAGGCTTCCACAGACGTTCTACGACTCGGACTACGTGAACACAGTGTCGATCTACGATATGCACATGCGTCCGACGTTTGTGACGGGCAATCCGGGCCGTACGTATCGCTTTTTCGGTGGTGCCCCGGTCTACGAGTTTGGCTTCGGGTTGTCGTACACCACATACCATAAAGCCTGGTCTCTCAAGCCTCCGAATGTGCTCGATGCTGCGATTCTCACGCAGCAACTTCAGGGAGACGCACGCAATGGAAGTCATTCGTGCGTGGCATCATTCGAGATCACAGTGACGAACTTGGGTGACGTTGACGGTGAAGATGTCATCCTCATTTACGCCGAGCCTCCTCGAGCCGGAGAAGGTGGGCGGCCACTGAAGTCGCTGGTGGCGTTTGAGCGCACGGCGCTAGTTACCGCAGGCCAAACAGCCTCCGCGAATTTCTGCCTGGAAGCCAAGGCGTTCGCGCTCGCAGATGAACTAGGCAACTGGGTCGTCGAACAGGGCAACTGGACCATTCACGTGGACACGCTGCAACACAAGGTGAATGTGCAGGCGTCCGTCGCTCGCGAGCCAGCGTTCGTCCAAGAGGTCACACGCAAGCCGCTGCCCCTCGGTGCAGAGTGGGCCTAATCCATTCGAGGACACTACCGATGGTGGCCTTACGTCGGTCGCCTTTGCTACGGGTAGGGGGTTGTATGTGTATGTCGTGGCTGCAAATATGAACTTGAAGCCAACGTGTACATGGACAGTGAATGATACCGTATGGGGACAATCGAGGACACTATGGTGGACAACCGCTTTACGTCTCTTTTGCGCCAATGAAAGCGTGACAAAGTAGAACACTTTCACCTGATTGGCGTAAACTGCGTCGCCTATCGCCTTCCAGTCAAATGTTGCCTTGCGCGTGTCGAGTGCCTTTCAGTGCGGAATCGTATTGCTGGCTGTCAACGTACCGGACTGTAGCGTAGCGTAGCGACCATGGGCAAGACGGCGCACCAGCAGATGCAGCAGGAGGACGACGACCTGGTCATGACCATCGCGTCGGACGACGAGTTGTCCAACGTGGAGGACAGTTCGGACTCGGAGGACGAGCAGGACGCGGAGCTCAAGGGCGCGCTGCTGAGCCGCCAGCAGCAGCAGAAGGAGGCGCAGCAGCAGAAGAAGGAGAGCGAGATCGCCGAGGACTTCGAGTTCGACGACGGCGGCGCCTTCCACACGGCCGCCGGCAGCTCGTGGGACTTCACGGCCGCCATCTCGCGCATCGACAAGATGGAGAGCGGCATCCCCACGGCCACCAAGCGCACGTCCATCCAGGCCAAGATCGAGAAGCGGCGCCAGGAGAAGGCGGCCGAGAAGCAGGCCAAGAAGGAGAAGAAGGAGGCCAAGAAGGCCAAGAAGGAGAAGGAGCAGGAGAAGGAGAAGGACAGTGAAGAAGACGAGGAGGAGAACAGCGGCTCGGAGGAGGAGAAGGACGGATCCGACAGTGAGAGTGAGGACGAGAAGGAGGAGGAGGACTCTTCTGATGACGAGAAGGAGGAGCAGGACGTGGAGGAGGAGGACGTTGTCGTGGAGGAGGAGCGTCTCCAGACGGCGCTGAAGGACAGCAAGAAGGACCAGCAGTCGCGAGAGGAGCTGGTGGATGCGTTGGAGAAGAAGAAGGCTGCCGAGTTCTTTGAGTCGGACCCGTTCGCTGCCCAGGAGTTCGCAAAGACCAAGTTTGAGACTTTTGCCGACTTGAAGCTGTCCCGCCCCATTATGCGTGCTATCTCGCACATTGGCTTCGAGAAGCCGACGCCGATTCAGCAGCGCGCGATCCCGATCGCACTCACGGGCAAGGATATATGTGCTAGTGCCCAGACGGGTAGTGGTAAGACCGCTGCCTTCTTGTTGCCCATTCTGGAGCGTCTGCAGTTCCGCTCGCGTCGTGTGCAGTCCACGCGTGTGATGATTATCTGTCCCGTGCGTGAGCTGGCGACGCAGTGTCAGTCGATGTTTGAGCAGTTGGCCCGCTTTACGGATATTACGATCTCGCTGGCCGTCGGTGGTCTGCCTTTGAAGGCTCAGGAAGCTGAGCTACGCAACCGCCCGGACGTTGTGGTGTGTACCCCTGGTCGTATGATTGACCACCTGCGTAACTCGAAGAGTGTGCACATGGATGATCTGGAAATTCTCGTGCTGGATGAGGCGGATCGACTGCTCGAGTTGGGTTTCACGGAGGAGGTGCTCGAGCTGGTGCGGATGTGCCCTGTCCAGCGCCAAACGATGTTGTTCTCAGCTACGATGACGTCGAAGGTCGATCAGCTGATCGATTTGTCGATGAAGCGCCCTGTTCGTATCAGTACGGACCCGTTGTTTGATATGGCCAAGCATCTGGTTCAGGAGTTTGTGCGTATTCGTCCGAATCGTGAAGATGACCGCGAAGCAATTCTGCTGGCACTGTGCACGCGTACGTTCCGTACGAACACTATCGTGTTCATGGAGACCAAGTCGCACGCGCACCGTATGATGATCATTTTCGGTCTCGCAGGCATTAAGGCCGCAGAGCTTCACGGTAACCTGATGCAGAGGGAGCGTCTGGAGGCGCTTCAAAAGTTCCGCGACGGCACGGTGGACATTCTTCTGTGTACCGATATCGCCGCTCGTGGTATCGATGTGCGTGGTGTGCACGCCGTTATCAATTACGAAATGCCCAAGGACATTACGACCTATGTTCACCGTGTCGGTCGTACGGCTCGTGCTGGCCGCAATGGTCGTGCTGTTACCCTTACGAGTGAGGCGCGCCGTCTGGTTATGAAGCAGGTATCGCGTCACTGCAAGGGATTCGTCAAGTCCCGAGCTGTGCCCGACCCTGTTATTGCGCAGTGGAATGCCCGTATCGAGAGCATGCGGGAGGACGTGAAGATGGTGATGCACGAGGAAACACTCGAGAAGCGCATGCGTGAAGCTGAGAAGGAAGCGACTCGCGCTACGAATATGCTCAAGCATCGCGATGAAATCAACTCGCGACCGGCTCGTACGTGGTTCATGTCTGAGAAAGAAAAGAAGAACGTGAATGAGCGTGCTGAGGAGGAACGCCGCGCCGCGTTGGAAGCTGCTAAGGAAGAAGCCGAGGCGGCGAATACTGTGTCTCGTGCGAAGAAGCTTAAGCTCATGAGTCACAAGAAGCGTCGGTTGTTTGAGATCCGCGAGCGTGAGGAGCGTATGCTCGCGGACTCTGCGCGGGATGACGAGGAAGGACAGAAGGGTAAAAAGACTGTGTTCACGTCGATGCACGTTGCCGGCGCCGCTAAGCGTGCGAAGAAGGAGCAGCAGGATAAGTCGCGTTCGCGTGAAGAGGAGTCGATTTCGGAGATGCACGAACGCAAGCGGCTTAAGCGTGAAAAGGCTCGTGCTGCGCGTAGTAGTCACGGATCTGGTGCATTCGATGTGGACATGACCCGCGACGGCGCCCCGGGCCCCAAACCAAGGAAGGAGCGCGATGCTAATGCTGGCAACAACCCCTTCGAGTTTAAGGAGAAGATCACCGACTACAAGAAGCACGCCAAGAAGGGCTCAGGCTCCTTCAAGTCCAAGGCCAAGTACAAGCGGCGCAAATAGATGTAGAAGCGCCAGCTAGCTTCTGTTATCAACAGAAATGTACTCGTGTATTCATTCATTTGAGATGGCTGAAGATTTTGTTGCTGCCACCGTGTAAAATTTTAAGTACTTACGGATGAGGGGGAGAAAAGAACTTGTCCAGGTTTTCCCGTTCACTATCCGCAGATGGCTTACAAGCAGAATCAGAGTCGAGCTTCGAGGTTCGGTTGAATCTCAAGAAAACATCGTCAAGCATCACAAAAATTATGTTAGGCTCTGCTGGTCTAGCCTACCGGTACTCCGCTCACCCGTCACGACACATGAGCTCAGTCTCCGCGAGTTCCTGCTCTGAATCGTCAAAATCGTTCTCCGGGGGCACAGACTTCTGCTCAAATGCCGTGATTTCCTGCTCAATAGTAGGCTCTTGCTCCGGCGTCAGCTTGACCTCTTCCTCGTCAGCCGGCAACGGGACGGTGCTATAGTCGTCCTCCTTCTCTTCAGCGGGGGCGTCGGCTTCACTCGAGTTAAGGATCGGCTCCGATAGCGGCGGTGCTGGAATTGTTGCCTCCTCACTTTCACCTTTCGGAGTGAGTTCGTCTGTCTTCAAATTGCTGATCGGGGGTTTACTACCGGCCTTTTTCGGCGCCGACTCGCAGAAGTAGAGGTTCCGTCCTTCACCGTTCACTCCAGCTCTCGAGTCGATCACATCCCGGAAGAGCATGAGGTCGCCATGGTGCCACAACTTCATCTGGGCACGCTCAATCACTTTATCTGGGTGAAGGAAGGTCACCTCCTGCTGGAATTTATCACACCCCTCACACTTGTCCTTTAGCTGCTTCTTCACAACGCTGATTTCGTCACGCAGGACACTGATCTCCTTCTTCAACTCCGCGTCACTTTCTTGAATCGTTGATACGAGGTTAGTGATCGTCGGAGACACAAACTCAGACAACATTTTGACTTCCACCGCCCTGCGTTTGCGGTCCTTGCGCTCCATGACCAAAATTCGGATCTGGCAGTTGGATGCAGTAACACCAAAGAAAACTCCACTAACGAGTGAGGTACATTATGTGACACAAAGTCAACTAACATCTATAGTCGAGTCTCGTCAAATAGTTTTTTTTTCGGACCGGTGGGTTGTCGTTCGGAATAGCTGCGCCAAATACTTGTGAGCAATTGACCACCGTCTTGTGAGTCGACTCTGGTGCTGTCATGGGCCGAACTGCTTCCATCAAGGCAGCCAAACACCCGGTAGAAGCTGCACCTACTGCACCGATCAATGAGGAAGCCCCGTACATTGACACCCACAGGGCGAACCGATCGGTGAGTCGAGTGACTGCAGTCTTAGGGCCTGACACCATTTGCTCATTCGTTGTTTCGTACTCAGATCCCACGAGATGCAGCGGTCGTGATCGCCCTTCACACAACTCTCAACAAGGCGGTGCACTTGCACGACCCAATTGAACCCCAAGAAGCTGACCGCATCGTACGAGTTACTACATAGTATAGCTTTTGGTGGTCATTTCTCACTGATCCGATGCCATTTTTTAAAACTTTTTTTCTTCCTACAGTTTGCGTTTGCTGTAAATGGACTTGCCGATCACATGTTGCTCCCGATCCTCACAAGTGACCAGCACGTACTTGAAGGCGGAGATTTATCTTTCCAACGCGACTCGCAGCCTGTCGCTCCGTCAACCGATCGCCACGCATCAAAACTAGTTCGAAAGAGATTGAAACGACGAAAACAGGGCTACGCAGCCGCAGTGAAAATGTCCATCTACGGAAACTACGCAGCGTCACGCGCGTCTTCGCGAACGGAATCGCGTTTTGGAGGGTCACGGTTTGGAGGATCGCGAGCTTCGGCAGCGAATTGGGGAGCAGTGTCGCCGTCGAAAGTGCCCAGAATGTCTTTGATCTATGGTTTGCATAGCGGTGGTGAGTCTTTGATGAACTCGTCTTGGATTAGCAGTCAACAAGACTCGACAGGTACTGCCAGCAACAACGCCTCCTGGTTACCAGGAACACTACCCGATACGAAGATTTCATCGCCACCGCCATCAGTGGCGGGTACCGCGCGAGTGGCCGTCGATTTTATCGAGTTGCAGCGACGAGCTGACATTGAACGCGACTTGAACACGCGTGAATCGGTTCGACGCTCGAAGGACGAACTCAATCGCAAAAGTGATCTACGATTAAAACTACGGTCTCTTGCTGATCCATTGGTCTCCCTCGAAAAAGAGGAAGGTATGATGACAGCTTTAGGGACGAAAGGATTGCGATCGCGTCTTCAGCAGAGTCGGCAAGGGGATCGAGCGAAAGACTCAAGATCCTTTGATGGGAAACGTGTAGCGGGTTCTAAAGGTTCAACGCCGGCTACCGAAGAAACGACGACTTTCAGGACTGAGGACTATGAGGGGCTCACTTCCGATCTTGTGCTATTCAGCAAAAATGGCGAGCTCTTAGTAGGCGAAAACTGTTTTGTTGTTGAGCAGAGACATCGCCAGGAACTTCTGCTCGATCTACAAAAAGGAGGAGTTGTTCAGCCGCGAATTCAGCTTGTTGCAAGTCCAAAGCCAGACGATGAGATTATTCCTGATGAAAATATACCAAGCACTGCGCCTCAGCAACCTCACTCATCAACCCTACGGCCACCGAAAGTTTCAGCTTCTGCGAAGCATTTGCAGGTCGTGAGTACAAGCGATTTTGATGGGCAGATGGGAACTTTCGATTCTTCACCACGCCTCGCACTTGATTTACAGGCAACACCACTCGCCAAAGGTGTCGTTCTTAAACTACCAGACACTGGTGCGGCTCGTGCTCTAACCGACAAAATCCGAAAACCACCAACGAAGAAGTCGTCGAAAAGGGCCCCAATTCCGGAGACTCAAATTGCGATGCATCTCGGCGGGTTAATACAGGCCCCGGGTGCGAGTAAGTCTGCGTTAGGTACATCTCAAAGTGATTCTGAATTGCAGACACGAAGGTCTCTGTCGACCGCGGTGCCATTGTCAGCTTCAGCTCAACCTCCTCATACAACACAACCGAGCGATACAGGTCAAGGTAGCCCTGTGCTGCCAAAACACATTGTGAGGATTTTTGTAACTTGGTAGCAACAGCCAACGGAGGTATATTCTAACGCTCGTATCCGTGATTTCCCACAGCACAACGGCGAGAAACACCTGCAAAGCCTACGAATACGGACCCCAGCTTGTCCAAATCGATTGTCACGTAAAACACCTTCACGCGGTAGCTTATTCGTCGACCGAGACGAGTATGAATGGGACGTTGAAGGCATGGGGGATCTGTTTTCGCTTCAAGAGGTACATGTAAAACGCTGCTGCATCAGTGAATAGTTTGTCGAAAGCACTGACATATACGGTATTTTTTCTTCTCACTGCAGCATTCTTCGGCAAGCAGTCTGCCCACCGTTAAGTATGTGCGCGAGTTTCCCAAGCCGCCGCAAGGACATATCCAGGTATTTGGAGCTGCTGCACAGAACCTTGACTGGAAGTTGCCGAATCCGTCTCCATTCTCGTTTCATCCCAGAACAACAACTGTCCTTCACGAGCGATGATCACAACCGCGAAAGCTCGTTAAGTCCATGTATTGTTGATGAAAGAGAAGATTTGGTTGAGGTCAGGTGGGCCTCCAACACGACCTGGTCGTGAAATGCCGCCCAAAACGAAGTATTCGCCCAAGCTCGCGATCGTTCTCCTCCGTTGCCCAACGGCTGCAACTGGAGACGAATCGCAACACGGATCACTGACACTCGCTTTGGGAGCAAGACTGCTCGACAACCAGAAGTTTTCTATTCAGCACCTTTGCTGCGTGGATGCACCCCGGTCGAGTTGTGTGAGGAGACGCTGGACAACTGGAGATGCCACCACGTCCAGCGATGTGGAAGAATGATCATCTTCAAGCTATGGCTATTACTACAGTAGTATAATACGGCGGAGGTAGTATAATACTAGTATAATACTTAGTACTGTTGCATGAAAAGGTTGTTCGCGGTATCGAAACACATCGAGGTGCAACAGGAACCGAGAAGAATTATCTATGCCGCTGCGAAGTCTTGAGAGCTCAAACGGATGCTGCATACTGTAGAAGATGGCAGCAATTATTGCTGGCATCGACGGTGAAGGTCGACAGATTTTAATAGACAAAGAGTGCAATTTTCTGGTGCTAGTAGTACACATGTTGTTGCTTCAGTGTTTGATATGAACAATACTTGCGAAATCGTATCCATGTATTCATTCATTGAAAGCAATGCTAGCTACTCTTGTGGATCATGCTTAGCCGAAGCCAAAGCCTTCTGAGCCCTCTCGGATCGCAAGCAGCAGGCATTGCTTCAACTTCTCCTCACTCTCGTACTCAGGTAGGTCCAATTGGTTGAAACTGCATCAAACACACAATGTCAGCACTGTATCCCTCATTCAAGATACGGCAAGAGAAAGAGACTTACCATGTATGAGCGGAGGGCAGCGCACTGTTGTTGCCGAAAGCCTTGTGAATGTTGAACTTCTGTGTGCCACGCATGCCTTCGAGTGCCTTGAAACCTTCGAGAGGCACCTTTGAGGTACCGGTAACGAACTGCAAGAAGAGCGCCCGCTCCTCGTGCGTGAACGAGTAGAGCACGTTCCAGAACCAGCGGATAACCGAATCCGTGGGCTTGTAGTTGGCGTACTCCGTGTTGGCCTTCAGATCGTCGATATCAATTTCAGGCATGCCCGAGATCAGCAACTCCAGCTCATTCTCATTGAAGATCGCGATCATCTCAGGTGGCACCAGTTGGTGGAAACCCTTGAGAAAAGAATCAATTTGCTGTCGAATGCCTGTCGCCATACGATGGTGAGTCACGAGCTTCACATACTCCATCTTGTTCTCGTCCGTCACGACCACATTTCTGCCGTTAGGGATCAAATCAACAACCTCGACCTTGCCGAAGTTCGATTGCTCAGCCGAGAAGGTAAGCTCCAGCCCAAGATCCGCAATCGAGTTGTCTAGGATTGAATGCAGGTTGCGGTAATACTCTGGGTCGATAGCTTCCATGTCATGGTACGAAATCGGCAACTGCAAGATATGCTTGTAGAATGACCTCGTGAAGTGAGCATCTAGAAGTTGGCCGTCCGCCACCGCCTTGCCCAACACCTTCCCAACGAACTCAAAGTAGCTCAAGTGATCTTTGTTCACGTACGACAGCGGGTTCGGCTGGAAAGTAGGTGAATCAGCGGCCGATGTGAACAACACGTAGTTCGGGTTGAACATTTCACGTGCCAGAATCATGTACCATTCCCTCGTCACTCCACCGGCATCAATACCCTCTTCACCAGTGAAAGAAATGTGTAGCTTCCGGCGCAGCTCGGTACCGCTGCGCATGCGCAGCGCGTAGTAGGAATCCTCGAATATATGTTCACGGCGTACCGGGATACGCACTGAAGAGCTGCCACCCCCATGGTTCCGCAATGCGGTCTGTCGCAGTCTCTTCATCGCACTGTGAAAGTACGTGCGCTTGTTGTCAAAAGCCAGGTATGCCCGGCAACGAGAAATCTTGATCAAAGCAGCCAAAGACGTATCCAGCAGCGACGGTTTCTCGCGCACAAGTAGGTTTAGAAGCACGCGATTGGACTCCACAAAGTTTGCCAGTCTGATTGTCTCGCCTGCCTCGATAGACACCGACGACAAGACTGATGAGCTGCGCTTTAATACGCTCTTCGGTGACGCCTTTTGCTCGTCCGTCCCCATCAGTGCTGTAGCGTCCGCCCCGTCAAATCCGCCTACGCGTAATGCAGCTACAACCGCCTCTTCGCGCTCGCTTGAGTCCGGTACTCGCAGCGACATCGATGCCGCATCACGAGCATTAACAACGAAGAAAGCTTCCACCATAGGGAGGAATCGGGCCAAAAGTGCCGCCATTGCACAGGATGCACCTGCACTTTTGCCTTCAATCACTGTTCCTTCCGCATCGTCGGATGCTGCAGCAGCCTGGGATTCAGAACCGACGGCCGAAGACGCTTGTGTAGCTGAAACAGCCGATGCACCGATATCTTGGTCATCGAGACCGCCCTTGGCGCGCGCTTCAGTCAGGGACACGCTCAGTGCATCCCATAGCGGATCAAGTCCGATGGTTTGGCAGCACTCCGTAAATTCTGCCGTGTTTTCACATACATCCGACAGCGAATGTAGCAACCGGAGTAGTTTCAGCTCGTCCTGAGCCGATGGCAATACCGCTGATGACTCGTATCCAGTAGTCTCAGCTGACGCATTGTCCCCCTTATATCGGTCAACACGCGCCAACTTGCTCGCATGTCGAACAACCGCGCGGATCACAAGCTCGCGGTTACCACGCACGTGGTTAAGCAACTTCAGCACTGCAAGTGTGCGCTCCTGCATTTGATTTGTGCAAAGATCCATTGCAAGCACCGCAACGATCTCACCCATGCGCGCCTCATCTAGCTCCACCGCCGGGACAGCTACCCATTCATCACCAGGTTCAGGAGTCGCCGCTTCACCCTCTTCTCCTTCCTTTTTCTCCTCATCGTCAGTTCTCGGCTTGTGTAGCCGCTCTAGTGGCGACAAAACCAATTCAAGCAACTCGAGCAGCGCATCCAGATTCGTGCCATTTCGATACACCACCGGAAGCGCTAGTAAATCGATGAGTACAGCAACGCCACATTCACTGGAGGACGGATCCATCTTTACTGAGTCACTCTTGACGCTAATTTGGCGGCGCATTCCATGAGGCTGCAGCATTTCCACTGTAAAGCGGGGATTATACTTTGCAAGCGACACCAGAACATGCAACATTCGGTTCACCACTTCAGCGGGCACAGCAGATCCTCCAATGGACCGGTTTCCATCGATACCACACCCATACATTGAACTTGGTGGGAACTGGATTTTGCCACTACCGTCATCGTCGTCATCTCTTTCGTCACCAGGAACCAATGGTTCGGCAAGCGGCAGTGAGATCACGCGCAGCAAGTTGCGCCGAACGCTGCAGCGTGTCAATGGATACAGACAAATATTGGCAAGCAACCGCTGGAACACACGGTTTTGAATGACCGACTGCGTCATGAAAAGTAAGCGCAGCAAACCACGCACGCAGCGGTCGTCAAAAATCCGCTCTCTGGCATCTTCTTCTTCGTCTTTCTCCACACGCAGAAGACCCTGGTGTGCCTTTGAGCTGCCGGCACCTTGCCGATACTCGCGACGGCTGCTGCGTCGCCCTCCGCCGAGCTCATCATACATTCGAGAACGCCGACGACCGCTACCTGTCTCGGGGGTTTGAGAAGTCAACATTCGTCTGAGAGTAGGTCGGTTAAACAGCTCATCCATGTCGCCCTCACCACCTCCACGTCCTTCTGTGCCACGGTCACGCTCGCGATAAGTTGAGCGAAAAGCTGCTCGCTCACGCAGCACCATAGCCTCCGCGCGCACTTGCGACGGCAATGTCTGCAAGAAAGCATCGTCGCACGTCACCAAAATTTCTTCGCGCAGCTCGGGAGCTAACGAAGCCACGAAGGACGCATTATCCATTTCCTGTGCGCGGGACGTATCCGCCGTCTCCGCTCGGGCAGCAGCTTCGCGCTCACGCCGCTCATTTTCCAACACTTCGGCGCGGATATCTGGAGGTAACGCCTCTAGAGTCTCACGATCAAAACTCGAGTTGGCCATGTCCAGATCCAGTTGTGACATACTTTCCGATCCACCACCACCTCCTGCCGTAGCGGTGTCACTGCGGGCACTTGTTGACTCAGCGACAGCAGGTGCATTCTGTGCTACGATTTCTGCTTGCATGTCCGGAGGTAACGAAGCGAATACTTCAGCATCCATACCTTCAGGACACTGATACACTTGTTCCCCCTCCTGTTGGTCAAATGAATCGGCCGATAATTCTTGCGCGGCGGCAGCCTCAACCGATACCGCTTGTGTCTCTGTCGGTGGCAACTCCTCTGTTTTGGATTCTTCCTCAACCGCCCTTGCCTGATTTGTGGCATCGCTGGCCGTAGTTGACTGCGTAGACGTTGCCCCGAAACCAGATAAATCGAGAGTAAAGTTCATCATAGAGCTAGACGTAGCGGACGCTGTCGTTGAAGATGCCTCAGCTGGTAGAGAAATTGGTGCAGGAGGCGGTAGTGCGGAATCCAAGATGCTGGTAGCAGCAGGATTACTTGCAGCAGCTGGAGAAGCCTCTTGCCTCTCTGATGGAGTTTCCGCTTCGGCTTCAACAATGTCCACGTCTACATCAGACTCAGGTGGAGACCGCAGCAGAGACGATTCCCCAAGGGTACTCGTAAGCTCCAATACAGAAGCGGCATCCGTAGCCGCGTCGTGTCTCTCCATCCGATCACTATTCTCAGACGCATCCGGCTGAGCATCGCTCTCTACAGCATCGTCAACGGCCCTAGGGTCACTAGCAGTGTGCTCCCCACTTCGAGGAGTCCCCACAGCGCTGCTATCTTCCATTATATCGTCAACATCTTCTCGTCGCTGAGAGGATGCCTCTCTATCACGTCGTCCAGCGGATACAGGTGGCTCGTCATCATCTGCACAAATACGAGTAATTTGTTGCTCCAACCTTGAGGCCACTGAGCGAATATCCACACCACGACCCACACTGCTAGACCCCCACATAGCAGAACTAGATGCGGAGCCACCAATCACGTCACCAGCTCGACTGCCAAGTCCGCGAGATAAATCAACACCAACAAAGACATCACCAAAAATGTCCCGATCCCCCCGGCGCAAACTGAGGCGCTGATGGCGAGAAGGCAACGAGCTTGGGATATCCAGGGAAAACTCACTGAGCAGGTTGGACACAGCGGACAAACGATTGATGCGACTTGGAGGTCGTCCACGGCTTCCTCCGCCTCCTCGCTGTAGCAAGTCGCGCCCTATGGCCAGGCGTGATCGACTCCCACCAAGCGGTAGCTGCGTCTGCACTTGATCGGTTAGCTCTTGCAACTCCCGCAGAAGCGTGGAGTGCCGGGGTAGCGTGAGCCGACCCGGGTTGCGCATCAACCCGGTAGAATCCAGTACACTTGCGTCCCCACGTCCACTGGTCCGCAACAACGGATGTGTAGTGGCGTTTGGAGTAAACTGATCGATGCCATTGCCCCCAGAACGACCCAGTTGTCGATCACGTCGAGAGCGATCACCTCGACCACCTGCATCAAACGATTCGAACAGGAAATCATCATCGAGCATATCTGGTAGCTCTTCAATGTACTGAAGAAGCGAACTTGAAACCACGCTGCCAGCACCACCGCCGTGTCGGCTTTGTGAGCCGAGCGAATTTCCAAAGCCACCTCCACTCCCCACGCCACCTCTTGTAGTTGTGAGCTCCGTTTGGTTTTCACCCTCCACTTCTTCATCTTCGGTGTCGCCAAACGTCAACACGAGAGTTTGGCCAGTGGAGTAGGAACTGGACACGCCGCCACCGTCATTATACAAGCCAAGAGCATCACGCATAGATTCGACAAGTCTATCTTCTGAGCTTCCAGCTTGCTGGCTCACCTCGCTGGTACCATTGCCAGGTCTGGCATTTCGAGCAGCAGCCAGGCGAGCACGGCGACGTTGTTCTTCGGCAAAGAAAGCCTCGTCGTCAAGCATGTTTAAGTAGGAAAACTCCTCTTCATCGACCTCATCCAATGCATCGAGGATCGAAAGCTCCGAGTCCAAAGATCCCCAAAGACGATTGGAAGAAGTGCGGCGACTGGATCCGTGACCACCCGTACGACGAGACATGTGAAGATGCTGGTGCTCCTCAAATTCATCTTCATCTTCGTCTTCATCATCATCGTCGTCGTCATCATCATCGTCGTCTTCGTCGTCGTCATCATCATCGTCGTCATCGTCATCCTCGTCCTCTTCGTCTTCTTCACCTTCACCGTCATCAGTGGAGTGGTCCGAAACACTGCTGCGATCACTGTGATCATCACTGTGATCATCATCCTCGTCATCTCCATGCATATCGTGGTCATCCATTCCAGAAAGTGGGGATCGCATCGGAACGTCATCGTCATCTTCTTCACGCAATGAATAAAATCCAGGTCCAGCGTTGTTAGTCGACTGTCCAGTTTCGGTATCCACCTCCATTACGTTATCCCGATCGCCTGGAGCTCTAGACGAGCTCGTTTCGCGGTTACTTTCAGAAGAAGTCGATACGATCGCTGCTGGTGCCGGAATGGTAGATGACGCCTCTTCATCCGGGTTGTTTGCACTGGCCTCTGCAGACTCTATGCTTCCTGAAACGGTGGCGTGGTTTCGCTTCTTTAGTAAACGCCGAACTCGATGCGTCACGAACGACCGTGTAAGTGTGGAGAGCGGGCGAAGCAACATCGTACATGTTGCGTGTGCCAAGGGATGTGTCAGATCAATTTTGCGCAGAGCTTCAGCCAGCAGTGTCACGAAAGAGTGTTTGCCCTTAAGACCTCCCCCCAGCACCACCTTATCCCAGGCGAATCCCTTCGAAGAACCCTTCGGCCATAGAATACTCATAATCAGGCCTGACCAAGCGTGCAGCGAACTCAACGCATGCTCATCCCGCACACTCAAATCATCGCATTTACTCGCATGATTGTTGCATTGGGGCCACTCCTGTAGCAAGCGCACAAGCTCCAGAATAATACATTTCGAGCCTTCTCCAGAATGACTACCGATGCTCACGAGTAGTCTGTGCGCGTTGTAGACTCGCATCCGCGTGCGACTTTCAACGAATGTTTTCACATCTGAAAGTAGCTGTTCCGAATCACCGCTACCCAGTCTGCTATTCCCATATAACCCGTCTTCTTTCAAGGTCTTGCGGGATGCGGCGAACCGGCAAAGCTCGCGTGAGGGCAAAAATTCGCACAGCACCAAACGAATAAAACTGCCACGCTCGCCACGCTCGCCATGTACACCGGCTTCATCCTTCGCCTTAGCAAGAACGGTTGCACAGGCGGGGAAGTAGGTGATCAAATGAACCAGCAACTGCAGGTACACTCCAACACACAAGCCCGCAGAAACCGATCCACCCTCATTTCCAGGAGTCTGGTGCGCTTCATGCTGCTTGTTGGCACTCTTTTCCTCTCCCCACAATTTGCGAATACGACCAATAATCTTGTTTACTATCACATGAGCATGGTGCTTGTGATCTTTCGGTAGCTTGTGCGGGGTCTTCGCACAACTGGTTCCGCTTTCTAGAGACACATTGGGCTGATCAACGGGCTGCCCTGGTGGTGGTGCGTCACTGCCATCAGACTTTTTCGGTATCGGCAAAATATAGGTTCGACCCGACTCAGTCTTCTTCACTCGCACTGAGTTCTGGAGGGCTCTAAGGAACACGGCTTCATTACGCGCTGCGAAAGGAGCAACCTCCGTAAGCAACGCCCGCGGTGTGATGCGCATTTGACTTGGTGCACCAAATCGAGTCGACAACTTGGTTATCGCACGCCGAATTTTGTCTTCCATCATATGCTCTAAAACCTCGGGCGACTCCAGCGCCTGTGAGAGCAATGTGCTGGTCAGATCTTGGTATCCAACGAAGAAAAGGCCTTCCGGGATATCCAGTATAGCATCGAGACCGCCATGCGCCGAAAAATACGACGCCAAGTCATATTTGAGCGTCAAACGCGACAGTAGCTGCCAAATTGCGTGAGCTAACGTCTTGTTGTCGGTCATCGTTGACGACACCGACGGTACTGACAATGATGCTTGTTTCAGTAGTTGTAAGCAGATACCGACAAGTTGCTGCTCGAACGCACTCTCCCCCGCTTGGTTCATGCTTTGTCGGCTTCCTTCGTTTGACTCATCGTTAATCTTTGCCTCGCTACCCACGTGGGCGTCGTCAACAGTTGAAGAAGGAGACGTAGACAATCGTTTAGTCGCCTTTCCTGCTACCGCTGCGTCGAGAACTAAGAGAATAGGAGTACACGAGGGCTTCAAACTGCCATCTTTGTTTGTTCCAGCGCTCGACACGAATGCGACAAGTTTATCGATACACGATGGCGATTGAAGCTGCATTACAGTCCATGCATCGGAGTTCAGTTGAAGCACAAGTGCCAGTAGATGCGCCATCATCGTTAAATACTCATCTCCGCCTTCTTCGTCTTCGTGGAAGTAATCCAAAACAGCAGCATTCAGGCGCTGAATCACCAAATCGCGGTCTTCGTCGGAGCGTGAGCATAGGAAGCTGAAATACTCTGCGATCGCCTTTACCAAGTTTTGACTAGGATAAAAGTTGCTCGAGGCTTCGGCTTGTGCAACATCCGTTGCCTGTCGTTTCGCAGCATCTTGTTTCTTTTTGTCAGCTTGCACACGTAAGATTTGGAAGCACACCGACTCGAAACTATCGCGCAATGAAATGTAAAGCGCTTGCAAGTCTTCTTCAAACTTCTTTTCATCAGCAGCTTCTTTTTCTCGACGAAGAGCAGCATCACCAGCGGCAACGTCCTCATTGTCTGCCTCATCATGCTGCTCGTCTTCACCCTCGTCCTCGGGATGTCCCAGTATCCATTCCATGGCCAGCTCCACGTTGTTCACTTGAATCTGCCGGAGCGCACGCTCCACCCGCGACTGCTGAAAGCCCATGGATACGAGGCTATCTACAATCTCAGTATCGGGTACGAAAGACTGATGCCGACTACTTCCGGATGAACCTGCGCCACGCGTACCACCAAAGAGAGCTCGTCGAAGCGACAGTGCTTCGTTATAGAGCTCGGTACTGGAATTTCTTTCGCGATTACCCCGACTAAATCCCAGTCCTTGTCGACGACCACTGCCACTTAACTCACCTTCGCCATCCGAGCCTGCCGCCTCGTCGTCATTATCCATGCGGTTTTTGAGGATAGTAACTGCAATCGGCATAACCTCAGCTAAACACGAATCCACAGGAGAATATGCGAACTTTGGATGTTTCCAAACGGACAGCAGTGCACGCACACACATCCCATGCAATTGCGCTGTCAGTTTTCGAGGTTCAAATGGCGCCT
The DNA here is from genome assembly GCA_033557925.1 of Phytophthora x cambivora. NCBI lineage: Eukaryota > Oomycota > Peronosporomycetes > Peronosporales > Peronosporaceae > Phytophthora > Phytophthora x cambivora. The sequence goes on along the minus strand of JAUCEB010000013.1, from coordinate 5,975,355 downwards.
CATCCGATTCTCCCGCTTCGTCACTTGTCAGCAATGCTGCCGTTAATGGAGATGCAGATAAGCCTTCCAGGTTGGCCAACTTGCGCAGTACGCTTGCTGCGATGTGAAAGGACGTCAGTGCCATTTGGGAGGGCTTGACTACGTCATCCGTTCCACTTCCAGAAGACTGATCGCGCTCTCCTTCGACACACACCGCAAAGAAACGCTCGATGATATTCATGACCACGTCCATCAGGTTCGACGCCGTGATTTGTGCACCGGCGCACGTTGCAATTGTCTTGCCCGACTTCGCAGCATCACCTTCACCTTCTTGAATCATAGGCACATCCTCAATTGATGCAGGGGCGACCGGAGGGAATTGAGGGGGTTTAGTTGGCGTTTGCATCTCCGAAATATCGCACAATGGTTTCATAAGCTCCACAAGCAGTAGCGTGTTCGCCTGCTTTTTCTTTCCCTCGAAAAGCACAACGGAAATGGTCTCCAGCAGAAACGTGAGGTAATACTGCTGTACGAACGTGTCGATCTGTGTTGCACGATTCACCGACACGACATATAGCAAGTGCCCTTCCAAAATTTGCGTGACTGTCCGCGCAAGTTTCCGCGCGTGTGGTGCTAGAGGAACCACGATGTCATCCCCTCGCCGGTGCTGCATAGGAGCTGATAAGAAAACTTTTCCGTATGCGGTTAAAAGCCCGCGCATGCTTAACGAAAAACGTAGAAGCAGTAGTGATCCCATCTTCCACAGGCCGGTTCCCCGAGAGCTCTTACTAAGCTCAGCTTCAACAGAGTTCGTTTTTCCTTCTCCAGTACCAGAAGTCAGCTCCATGCTGGCATCTGCCTCGTCACCTGCAATCTTCACTTCTTTCGACTCTTTACTCTTTTCTTTGCGCTTCTTCTGATGAAGTGCCGCCAAACTCGCCCGTTCGAACTGCACGGAGCGGTCTACACGAAATAATCGCGCCATGACGTGCTGGGTGGAGGGAGTAGTGAAATCCGTGAACCACCTCCGGCTCTGCATGTGAGTATGTGCCGTTTCCAACGTCCAGATAAGCACCGAAGCGAGCCATTCTAACACAGCCAGCACCCGAAGATACTCGCCTGCTACCATAACTTTATCAGCAGACGTATTGGCGACACTGCTCTTGTCTTCTGCAGTAATCAGCTTTGCCAAATCAATGTCAGGAAGTGAACTTAATACTCCTTCTGCACCCTCACCACTCTCACTCAAATACCACGGCAATCCAACATTCGCACGGGCTCGCTGAAGGCTGTCCATTTGCGAGCTCAATTCTTTCACGATAGCTGCTAGAAGATTCGTCGGTTGCTGTGACGCATAAGAGCGAAGCGCAAGAGTAATCGACTGTACAGCTGGATTATGAGCTAATGAACTCTGCGGCGATCCTGTCCTCGCGGCCTTTTTGTTCGGTAGAGCGCCATCCAGAAATGACGAAGTACTCGGGAGAATTAATTGATACAGCGCCAACAGCAGACGAATGCCTCCAAGATCGGCAAAATACGCTGCGTGCTCGGACTTGGAGAGCAACGGTTCCAGTAGATCCGCCACATGTGTTGTCATCCGTATCAAAATATTGTGGTCCTTGTCCTCAGAGACATGCTGCGCTGGCGATGCCAACGTCTGCTTCGATTCTTCGCCAAACCGGATCACTTTCTTCAGCGCATGTACTGCAGCTTGAATGGCTGCATTTTGGAAGCTTGGTACATGCCGCATTAACTCGAAAATACCTGCACCAACGGCTGCAGCCGTATCACCTTGGAAGCAGTAATCTTTGGCTTCATCTTCTGTGTATTGAGGGAGCGCGAATACGTCTAGCAGGTGCATCAGAGGCTCGTATTTCGCCACCTTCTCCGCATGTGTAGTAGTAAGACACAATGCATTCAGCACAGTTGGGACGGCGGTGAGTAGCTCGCTGGATGGTGGCAACAGGATCCGTGACGGGTACAGCTCGGCGATATCCCACCGTGTTAGTGTTTTCAAGAACGCGTCCGCCAAACCCGCAGCATGCACATGATTTACACTGCTCGGGTCATTGTTGATAACGTCAGAAACCACAACGGCCGCCTGGGCGAATACGACGGGCCCAAATACATCCACGTTAGACAGAAGTTGCAGTAGCACCTTGTTGAGTGCGCTGCCCTCGCGAATGGCGCGGCTTGTTGCCCCTGCGCTCATTACGCCTTGAGAGTGGAATGACATAGATAAGGACGCTAAGATGGCCAACAGCAGCACCGTCTTGGTTTCGGAATTCGCTGAACTCGTTGGACTTCTTTTGCCTCCAACAATACTGGCAGATTCAAGCTTGAGCCTATCCACAAGTATACCAACTCCATTCAAGTCGCGATAGAGCGCTGCTGCGGCTGAATGACTGCTCACTGTGATTTCTAGTGCTTGCACGCACTGCGTTGTCACGGCCATGTGAAAAGTGCTTACAGAGGGTATCGTCAGCACATGCAGAAGAGCAGGCACGATACCGTTTTCCGTAAGAACAGCAGCGCCGGATTGGATCGCCACCACAGTGGTCAACAACCCCAAGACCGCCTCCATCCAGCAAAGCTTTGCCTCCTGAACGTTCCCGCTACTGACACTTCGAAACGGAGGTGCGCTAACCACTTCAGCCTCCTGTGGAGATAACAAATCTGTTGTAGCCTGCACGAAAGCGACTGCCAAGCTCATATCCATATCTGTATCCGTTTCCGTAGGCAACGGAGACCCTGACGTCGTAGCTGTAGAGCTGAGAGCTGATACATCGCCGAGCTCAGCCATGCAAAATCGCACCAGGGACGGGAACACACCGTGCGGCGTCCCCTTGACAACGCCCAACGCCTGCAGCACATTCGACTGGCGACCAAGTACGCCCATCCCTCCCGCTCGTCCAACTCGATCATTCACTAACGCCGTGAGTACAAGTAGTGCAGTAACTCGCACCCGCACGGGCACGCGTTCAATGCTCTCAACGCGAATTAGCTCCACAACCCCTCGCGTCAGTTCCGGGTGTTGCTCCACGTAATTCGTCACATCCCACGCGTCACTGAAAAGAGAAAACAGCGCGAGCAGCGCGTACAACCGTTCCACCACCAAGTTCTCGCGCGCCAACGGACTACGCGCAGCATAACACGCGCGCACCTGTGTGAAAAGCCGGAAGTGCAGTCTCTTGGGGATGTTGAACTGCTCAATCAACTGTTCACAAGCGGTCGCAGCCGCGCACGCCGCTTCAGCCGGCGTCGTGCTGGCCCGCACGATCTCTTCATAAGGCGGAATGGCCACATTCACCACTCTCGCCGCCGCATCTTCGTCTCCTTCTTGCTCCGAGCTGTAGAACTGAAAGTCCACATCTCTGGCCGCGTCTGGGCCAGTTGCATTCAGATAATCCACCACTTCCAGACTGTTCTTGGGCGTGCCGCGTCCTTGCGCGACGACCAACAGGCGTCGCCTGAGCAAACTGTTCCTGCTGGCCGCAGGGTCGACGAAGCTCGTGGGGTCTGCAGCGTAGCGATGCACCTGCGGGGGCAGCGCCAACATGGCCACCACCTTTGTGGCCTCGGCCACGACGCGCTCGTTACGCGCGGCCAGCAGCGCCATCACGGGCTCTGCAGATGGGTACACGGCCTTGTTGGCCGCGTTCTCCAGCAGGAAGGCCGAGAACTTCAAGATCTCGAGCACCAGCTCGGCCAGCTCCTGCTCCGTGTGCACGGCGATTGGCTGCTGCGTCTTCTCCAGCTCCGTTTCCACCAATAGCAGACGTGGACACTGCTGCAATGCAGCCAATAGCAGCCGGTGGAGCTTCAACAGCACGGCCCGCCAGTTGGCCAGGTCCGCCTGCGCCTCCAGCGGCCAGCCCTTCACGCACGCCAGCAGCGGCGCCACGCGCGCGTCCGCCGCGTCCAGCAGCACGTCCATGAGCTTCTTCTCGCGGTCGGTGGGCGGCGCGCGCGGCGCGTGGGCGCCGACGCTGGCCGCCTGCATCTTGTCTGTCTTCTCGCGCTTGTTTCTCGGGCTCTAGCGCGTCACGGAGCGCGAACGAGGGCTCGTCACACGCGCGGGAGCTCGGGCTACACGCTGCGCTTGCTTTCTGGTCTCTCGGAGCGCGCGGGGAGCCGAACGAGCCGAGGGAAACGAGCGGGCGGGACGCGGTCTTCCTGCTCGCTTGGACGTTTTCCTTCTGGTTTCCGCCGGGGGAAGATTTCCTCGCTGTTGGATGTGATTGGACAATATTATCGATAGGTTTTTAACCAATGGGAGACAAAAGATACGTTCTTGAAGTGCGTTAGGTACGTGTATCAGCTACTGCAGGAAGTGCTTGTATGCCTGGTTGCTGGTCTCCTCCTCGAAGCGGAATCCCACCTGCGCCAGGAACGCGTCGAACGCAACATTGTCCTTGGATGGCACTTGGAAACCTACTAGCACTCGTCCGATATCAGCCCCGTGGTTGCGGTAGTGGAACAGACTCACGTTCCATTGACGCGCCGATTGACTGAGACAAACAAGGACAGTGATTAGTATTTTGTTGAGCTACTCACTCGATCGCAATGTTGTTTGAACGTACCCGAGAGTGCCGAGGAAGTCCTTCAGAGCACCGGGACGCTCCGGGAACTCCAAGCGGAATAGTCGCTCGTTCGTGACCTATACCAGTCAAAAGTTGACATGTGAGCTAGATACCCCGACACGAATGCGATGATGAGTTTGCTTTGGTCACGTACGTGTTCAGGGCGTCCGCCAGCGAGGTGGCGGAGGTGCGACTTGGCCAACTCGTTGGACGCCAGATCGGTCGCGTGCATGTCGCTGCGCTTGTTGATGGCGTCCACGACGCTGAGGAACTCGTCCTCCTTCTTGGTCTGGATGCTCATGCAGATGTGCGCCTCGTTGTCACCTTCGGAATCCATGCGGTACGTGAACTCCGTCACGTTGTGGGGATCTGTACCGAGACAGCGCGGTGGAGCACAACATGTTAGTTTAGTTGAAGTAAGCATGTGCACGTATCCACGCCTTAACGTACAGATGACGTCGTAGAGCTCCTGGAAGCTGCCGATCTTTTCGGGGATCTTCACGGCCATGAAGCGCTCGCGGTCATCCGAACGTTCCGAAACGAAGCGCAACCGGTCAAAGTCCATGTTGGCGGCAGCGAGCACGGCCACGTACTTCTCGTTCTGCGCGTTTTTCACGCGAGCGTACTTCTTGGCTCCAGCCACACTGATGGCACCTGCCCAGAAGTGAATATCATGGCAAAATGCCAATCAAATGACGGATCAGCAACATCATCGCAACAACCTGCAGTAGTATGGACAAAACGGACGTACCGGTGGGCTCCATGAGCGAGCGCGTGTCACCAAACACATCCTTGATCGCAGAGCAGATCTCGTCGGTCGATACGGTCACCACCTCGTCCACCAAATCCTTGCACAACCGGAAGTTCTCCGTGCCAATAGTCTGAATGCCCACTTCCTCCGTGAATCGGTTCACACTCGGGATGGTCACAGGCGAGCCTTCCTTCATGGACATCTCCAGCAGGTTGGCACCTTCGGCCTCCACACCAATAATTTTAACCTCAGGGGCCACCTCCTTCACATAAGCGGCGAGGCCAGCGATCAAGCCACCGCCACCCACAGGCGCGAAAATCGCCGCCGGGCGATCTCCAGCCGTCTACTCAAAACGCAAAAAATCGCATCAATAAGCAAGCCGCACGCCACAAAATTAATACAAAATTTATCTGTCCATACCTCTTTCAGGATCTCCATGGCGATCGTGCCGTTTCCAGCGATCACATGCGGGTCATCGAACGGGTGCACGAGCGATCGACCCTCCGTCTGCGCGACGCGGAAAGCTTCTTTCTGCAATGGCACACAATAAAACAACCACAGCCCATCACAACATGCACTAACACAGCATTGCAGCATTGCAGCAGCTCTTCAACTCACCAGCGACGCTTCGAAGTCCGCGCCGTGCTCCACGATCGTGATTTTGCTCTTGGTGGAGTGCGAGATGTTCTGCGTCGTGCCGACGGGGACGATGACGATGGCGTCGACGTTCAATTTGGCTGCAGCGTAGGCGACGCCCTCCAGGTGGTTGCCGGCTGCGCAGGCCACGACGCCCTTCGCCTGCTGGGCCTGCGTCAGGTTGGCGATCTTGTTGTAGGCCCCGCGCAGGTTGAAGGAGAAGGTGGGTTGCATGTCCTGCACACAATAACAACAATCAGTACATGGCGCTCAACTGACTGATGTGAGGCATACGTCGCGCACCTCGCGTTTGAGGAAGAGGCGGCAGTCGCCCGGCAGCGACTGGGAGAGCCCCGGCGCGAGCTGCAGCGGCGTCTGGGAGGCCACGTCATACACGCGGCTCTCGAGCACCTCGCGCAGGTAGTCGTGCGAGCCTGGGCGCACCCAGGACGGCTTGGCGGACAGCGAGGAGAGGCCGCGGCGGAACATGCTGCACAGGTAATTGCAAAGTGGGGCTGCAGTCAGAGCTGTGAGCTGTGAGCCAAGAGGAATGTTGCTCAAGTTTTGCTCAAACGTGGTGTGGCGTACACTAAGTACCTATCATGTGGCATACACAAAATAGCTGAGAAGACCCCCACTAAGTACGATGAATAAGTTGCTTGACTGTGCACAGTGCATGTACTGATTTATTTGAAACTCTCTAGTCAGCTGAATTAAGACAACCTACCAAAAACACCCAAGCAAATCACGTCCTTCAATTAAGGGTGATACTGGGGGTTGCACCCCCAGACCCCCGCATTAGAAAAACTAACTACTGGACAGGGCAACGGGTCCGCTCGCTGGAATGCTCGTCGCTGGGCCCGCCTCCGCAAATACCGCGCGGCCCTGCTTCGCGGGCTCCCCGCGCGGGTTTGCTATGGCTACGCTCCTCGCACCCGCTCACTACCGCCTTCTAATATGGTCGACCTAACCCTTTTGAATGGTGCTCGTGGTAGTTTTTTTTGGTGTTTTTCGTATTTTGTCCTGAATTAACCCGACGGGGTTCCTATGTACTTTTAAGTACTTTTAAGTACGTTTTAAAAAAGTACCAGTGGACATGTACTCACTTTCATAGCGAGCTCTATGGTTTCCGAAATTGAAAACCCAACTCCTCCAACCGTGTCCTGTTGCGCGAAATATGAGTGGAGTAAGAGCCTTTGCTACGGATCCCGCTGACAACATTCCCGAGTCTCAGACCCCACGATGCTATCGGCCAGTTCTCATCCGACGGTACCACAAAAGACTTCGGCACTCGGCAATGGCCCTCCAGTCTGTGAAAAGTCTCCAGCGCTGGCATGATGCGCTCGCTCCATTCATACTCATAGAAATCCCACACAAAACCCCACTCCTCCAATCGTGTCTTGTCTCGCGAAATCTGAGTAGAATAATAGTCTTTGCTACGGATCCCGCTGACGACATTTCCGAGTCTCAGACCCCACGATTCTTTCGGCCAGTTCTCATCCGACGGTACCACAAAAGACTTCGGCACTCGGCAATGGCCCTTCAGTCGATGAAAAGTCTCCAGTGCTGGCATGATGCGCTCGCTCCATTCATACTCGTAGAAATCCCACACAAAACCCAACTCCTTCAATCGTGTCTTGTCTCGCGAAACCTGCGTAGAATAATAATTGGGTGTGCCACGGATCCCCCTGACGACACTTCCGATACTCAGACCCCACGATTCTTTCGGCCAGTTCTCATCCGACGGTACCACAAAAGACTTCGGCACTCGGCAATGGCCCTCCAGTCCGTGAAAAGTCTCCAGCGCTGGCATGATGCGCTCGCTCCATTCATATTCGTAGAAATCCCACACAAAACCCAACTCCTTCAATCGTGTCTTGTCTCGCGAAACCTGCGTGGAATAATAATTGGGTATGCAACGGATCCCACTGACGACACTTCCGATACTCAGACCCCACGATTCTTTCGGCCAGTTCTCATCCGACGGTACCACAAAAGACTTCGGCACTCGGCAATGGCCCTCCAGTCGATGAAAAGTCTCCAGCACTGGCATGATGCGCTCGCTCCACTCATACTCGTAGAAATCCCACACAAATCCCAACTCCTCTAATCGTGTCTTGTCTCGCGAAATCTGAGTGGAGTAAGAGCCCTTGCTACGGATCCCGCTGATGACATTTCCGAGTCTCAGACCCCACGATGCTATCGGCCAGCTCTTATCTGACGGTACCACAAAAGGCTTCGGCACTCGGCAATGGCCCTCCAGTCCGTGAAAAGTCTCCAGCGCTGGCATGATGCGCTCGCTCCACTCATACTCATAGAAATCCCACACAAAACCCAACTCTTCCAACTCCCGCTTGTGTCGATTTCCACCAATACTTCCACCACGAGTCCACTGAACAATATACCCCAAATTCATTTCCCAAGCTGCTTCAGGCCATGGGGGATGCGACGGAACTGTGAACCCACTGCTCACATTACAGTGACCGAATTCTTGTCGAAAGACCCTTAGTGACGGTAACACTTTCTCCCGCCAGTTGCGCTCGTCTAACGTCGAGTCATGGCAGAACTGAATCCGCTCCAGCTTGTCCTTATCCGCTTCCACCTGCTTGGCAAAGTCTCCCCGGTTGCGAATATTGAAGGCCGTGAAGCCCAAACGTTGCCCCCACAAGTGCTCAGGCCATTCGGCGCTCGCCTTCGGAATACGAAACTCTCTAGCCACATCCGTGTGTCCATTCAGCTCGTAGAACCTCCGCAGAGCTGGCAGGATGAAGCGGTCCCACTTGTATTGGTTCTGATCCCAGGCGAACGGCATCTCGTCCAGCTCCTTCCGCTGCGTCGGGTCGATCCTGTAGCCTGCCTCCCTCCACTGCTTTCGCAGCCACATGGCATGCTTGCCCAGCGGATACCCCCACGCTGCTCTCGGCCACGCCTCGTCGCCGTGAGGGACTACGAACGCGACCGGTACTATCAGGTGCTTCTTTAGCTCGAGGAACATCAGGAGCGACGGCTTTACCGCCTCTTGCCACGCCATCGAATTGTTCACCGCCCATTGCCACGCCTTCGGATCGTCCAAAGTGCGAGTCCCCCACGGCCAGTCACGCCATCTCTCGTCTGAGGTGGAGAAGAGGCGAGACGCCCCGTAGCTGCGTAGGAAAGGAGACTCCCTTACAGCCAAGCGAGTACATGTAGATTCATGCGCCACGGCGCCCGAAGCGCGGACGACCCCCGCACGGAGCAGACGACTCCGCGCCGACGACACCAGCCGCAGCATCGATCAATGTGCTCGAGTGATTAGCGATGATTGAAAGCCGGATTTTCATCCAATCATTGGCACTGGTACGTGTACCCCGTATTTCAGGTACTGGTACACTGTACCCAGTCGAAGCCATCCTTGCGAGCGACCAGGTATCCGATATGCTGTATGGTACAGCATACACTTCACACTTCAGCCGTTTTCCACCGGATGGTCGGCATTCGTTGCGCCGGGCACCCACAGAGCTCGCTTGGAGCAATAGAAACCGACCTCGAGAGGTTCGAGTCGAGGGCTGTCGCGCTGATGGATACATGCACTCGGCACGTACGCCTGTCCCCCCTCTACGGACGGCACCTCTGCGGTCCGCGGCTAACCGTCCACAGCGGACGGTTGGTCGTAGAATGCAGCCTGGATTAACACAGGACTGTGCAGCGGCAACCTTCCGCCAAATGCTGGTCGAGCCTTGCGGCCGGTGCAACTGCTGTCGCCCACGGGGTCAGCACAGTAGTCAGCGCGGAGCTTGTTACCTACTCGCCCTTGGTAGTCGACTCGACTGCTGAGTGACAGCCGCATGCCACCACCCGCGCAAACTCGCCCAAAGCTGCTACCGCCCCACACAGCTCGCCATCTTGTCGGCAGCTTGGCTCACAGCATGCGTAGAGTTGTAAAGAAGTAAAATACTTAGGTAGGGTTAAATACACTTTGAAAACTAAAAACGTTAAATACGGTTAAGTACTTCCCGATGGATCGTATACTTTTGGAATTATGAGTTTCTTGGCTGACAACTGCTGCCAGACCAGACCTCCGCAATCGATCACTTCAAGTAAGACCAGGTTCTACGAGGTCATGCTATTGCGCAAGCTGCGCACGCAGCAGTTCTTCTGGGCTGCCCTGCATCCGCATCCTTCATGTGCTCGTGCCGCACGAGTCGTGCCCTACGTACCTCCGACGTGGAGAGGGTAGGCATCTGAAGCAAGCGGGATATGCCTCTCACGCGCGCGGCGCACGACTTGGCACTTCACAACTCAAAACACCTCGAGCAGCTCAAGCCAATCCGACACCACGACTACCCAGCGCTTCGTCAAGCCGACCAAGTTCACGATGGGCCGCAAGCAAGATCCGATCTGGGACGAATTCGACGTGATTCGACCTAAGGGCGTGACCAAGAAGCATCCGGACGTGTCATGCATTTACTGTGCGGAGATCATCATGAATGCTCAGCCTGCGCGCCATCTGTACAGTCATCTCCTGATCTGTACGGCAGCTCCACCGGCAACAAAGACGAAGTGGAGCAACGTAGCGGAGCAGAAGGAGGAGAAGAAGCGCAGGGTGCTCTCACTGAGTGCCCCCCGCTTTCGTACCCCGACCAAGTCACGTCGTCTCAGCTACAGTGGATCGGTTCCAACAACGCCTACAAGACGGGAATCAAACAAAGCTGAAGACAAGGAATTCCATCTCGATATAGCAATGGCGTTCTACACGGCCGGAATCCCTTTTCGAGCGATCGACAATCCGTATCTGCGGCGCGCACTTAGCCACCATCGCCCCAATGCCAGACTTCCAACCCGCCAGAGTCTTGGCTCAACTTTCCTGGACCTAGCCTACACTATGGAGAAAGATCAACTGGAAGCGCTTCTTCGAAAGCAGAAACACCTGATCATCATCACAGATGGCTGGTCGAATATCAATGGGGAGAGCATTGTGAACTACGTGATCATCTCTCCTAAGATGCGGCCGATGATGTGGTCCTCCGGTACAACAGGGGGCGAGGCCCACACAGGCGAATTTATGGCATCTGAAATTTCTCGTGTTATCGGAGAGGTGGAAGCTGTTGCTGGTGTCGGAAAAGTCATCGCTGTTGTGTCCGACAATGCCGCCAATATGAAGAAAGCTGGGCGGCTTGTCGAAATAGAGCATCCCAACGTGGTCTTTAATGGTTGCTCTGCGCACGCTGTGAACTTACTGCTGAAAGATATGTTCAAGATCGAGCTCTTCGCCCAAGTGTTGAAAAAAGCGGTGAAGTTGGTCAAGTTTGTGCGGGCAAGGCATTTACTACTGGGAGGCTTACGCGCCAAGCGCCGTCAGCGTCTGAGTAGAACCGGTGAGCTGTCAGTGCCGGTCTCGACGAGATGGTATGCTCAGGAGAAGTGCATCAAGAGCGTGCTTCGAAACAAGGCACCACTAAAGGCTGCATTTGCGGACACCGAGTTGATGAAGCACTACAGCGACGCTGCGACCGCCGAAAAACTCGAAGAGGCTCGCAACATCTTGCAGGACAGACAGTTTTGGGTGAACGCGAAGATCGTTCTCCGCCTGACCAAGCCTGTTACACGTGTACTCGCCATGTTTGAGACGGACACGTGCTCTAACTCCATGATCCTCCACGAGTTTGACCGCCTGAAGAACGCTGCCGTGTACACAGAGCCCCACCCCACTCTACCAGACCCCACTGTGCAAAGCAAAATCATTGAACTTATCGAAGGGCGCTGGAAGTTCATTTGCCCTCGTTCCAACTCCACCAGAATCGCGTACTTGCTGGACCCATCAAAGAATACCTCCGCTTTTTCTGGAACAAGTCTTGCAGAGACAGTCACGGATGCTGTCAAACTTGCCGAGCGCTTCGGACTGCCTCATGATATGACCCCAGCGATATTTCGTTCGGCTTTATTGGATTTCATTGACATGAAGGACGCGTGGTCTACAGATGAGAAGAAGGAGGCAAGTCGCGACTCGCCCCTGCAATGGTGGCTATTGGACCGTTCCTTCCCTCAGCTCCGCTTCTTCGCTGATAAGGTATTGAGCATCCCGACCTCATCTGCGGCCAGTGAACGTTTGTGGAGTATTCATGGGTTCACTCACAGTAAACTCCGCAATCGACTCCTTGTGCCCACCGTAGAAAAGCTGGCTTTTGTCTACAACAACAACGGAGACACGAGACCAACGAGCTTGCCACTCTACCAGACGCCAGAGAGACCAAACACCAGCGACCTCGACAGCGATAGCGACCTCGATGGCAATGGGGACGATGAAGAGGAATGCTTGTTCGACTTGCAGGACAGGGAGTTTGAGTACCTGCTCGACGCAATCGTAAATGTGGACCTCGACGCTTACGTTTAACCCTCGCTAATCCTCTTCTTGATACACCAGTAGTGAAAGACTTCAGTTAATTTTTCAATGATACGGATTACTACATGTCAAATATTAATCTGCATCACAATGTTGCTTGGTCGATAGGTCGGTTTGGCGATATGGCGTTGAGTGTGCTGGGCGACGGCCGTATTGTGGCAGGTCTTGTCTGTACCGGGCGGGTCATGAAACAAAGGGCCGAGCTTGAACTGGAAGCCCTTGATTGCGAACTTGCCAGACTTGTTCGCGAAGTTGCAGAGCAGCTGCGCCACGTTCTCCTTCTCCTCAAAGAAGAGGGTGTCGGATGTATTCTCCTCGCCCAGCGCGTACCGCTTGTACTTCGCCTAGGCGCCCTTATCCAGGATGTTCGGACCACCAGTCTGGATGTAGTAGTAGCGGCGCGTGTCCTCGGTGTACCGCTTGCACTCCATGTCCTGTTAGTTCTTGAAGGCGCGCTTGATGACCGCGTCGATCCGCTCGAAGCCGTCGGGCAGCGCCAAGAAGAACTTGAAGTTGCCGTTGGTCTCCGTGGGTTTCTTGGTCTTCTCATCCTCCTTGTCCTCAGGCTCGACGGTCTCGTGCTTGAACAGGACGCCCTCCTCCACCTAGATCCACTCGTTTGCCTTCCAACACAGACCGTTCACGGTACTGCAGTGGTCCTCACTGCACGCGGCAAAGGCCACCTTGCTGCGAACGCTGCTCTTCTTGTCCAGACCGTGCGCGACGGCAGCAAACACGCGCAGTAAATGCAGACCACCAATGGCGCCGGCAGCATTGGCTGCCTGGATCTGCGAGTAGCATTGACTGACGTCGATATTGCAACGTTCTTTACGTACTTGTCGATGAAAGTCCTGGCCTTGATCATCGTCACCAAGTCCTCTTCGTTTCACTCTTGAGCTGCATCGTGACAGCAGCTTGGCCACCGGGGTTCGCCGTCAGCTCGAATAGCAGTCCTTGATGCTGTCAGCACCCGCACGTCCGTGAGCTCGTGGGGCTGGGGAAACAGCGAGACCAAGCAGAACCCAGTACTCATACGGCGTCGCGCAGCGATGTGGGCTTCTTTTCTTAGCTCATTGTTGTAAATATGCATAATATTGAATTAAATGATTGCTTCAATTGAGCAAATTTGCTCAAATATTTAACGATATTTAACAGCTACCAATTTGCATTTAACTGTGAAAAATACTACTTTCGTATTTAACCAACTTCTTTACAACTCTAAGCATGCGTTGCTGGTGGCGCGTCCGCGACAAGCTGGCAGCTTGTGCTGTGGAAAGCGATTGTGGGAGCAAAAATCTGGGAATGCATTTGGGCCCGAAATTTGGGCGCAGCAACTTCAGCTATCATAGCCCAATTGCTACATGTAGCAACTCAGATATCACCGTCGTCCTCTTGACGCTCGGATCATTTGCACCGCGAACCGGAAAGCGGGCCGCATCAGTTGGCCAATACGGCGAGAGGGCCAGTGGGCCGGCTGATAATGAGACTTAATTCACGATGCACAATATGACAGCAGTACGGCACAGGCAGGGTGTGTTGCGCAGGATCACTGCTCACATTGATGAAATTCAGGTGGTTTCTTGTGAGATTTCTGAGAACAGTACACTAGAGCTTTGTAACGTTAGTGTTCTCTGGATATTTATATCCAGAGTTTCTACCGGCTTCGCCGACCCTCGCAAATCCTGTATGAACGCATATTTGTGTAGTTTGGTAATATCTGTAAAGTATGATGCATACAATGTTCAAGCTTAAACAACTGAATATCTGATGAAACCTGATATCTTATCCCAAAAAGGTGAATGTTGACCCAGTCGGACAAGAACGACATTCGTGTAACCTCACGGATCAAGCCACAATGCACCGGTTTCCGTCATACCTGTCCTCCGTTAGCCTAAGCTACATGAAGCTACGGCTTCTTGGCTATCAGTCCCTCTCACTTGAGAAGAAGTTGCGCTCTTCTTGACTAGCAGCGCCATTTGGTTGTATAAACTGTTCACACAATATTATCAGTACATGTACATGCAGCTGATGATGGAACTTGATGCGTTTCTAGCGTTGGTGTGAAGCGCGTGGATTGAGACGAAGTTCCATCATTAAATGTTATGACGCATGGCAGACTCTCAGCTCGCCAATATGCCATAATATCAACTCAAATTTATTATTTATCCTCCGGTACTTCAGCTGTCTAATTAAATTAGACAGCTAAACTAGAAATTTTCTAGTCTAGGAGAAAGCTGTTTCTTGTAGCTCAGGTGTCGTTAGAAGAATTGATGGTTCGGTAGACGAGGGTCTTGTCCTGGTTTGTTGAACGTGAACTGGAGCTTGCGGTCTGAACTAGGAGTATCGTTTAATATTTCCATGTGAAAGCACGTGATGTTTATTGGCGGCGCGGTTAATTTTATCTATCACAAATCCGAAACAAAATATTTTTATCACACGAGACGGCTTTTCATTATTGCCAGTATATGAAAATGTGAGGGCAATAAAAAAATAGCATGTTAAATCAATCCTCTCGAAACCGGGAGACTTTATTCTGCTTCTTTAAGGTCACTACTACAAATATCAATCTGTATCTCGGGATTACCGAGATAATGCTCTTGGCATATGTTTCTTGCCCAGCTGCATTCAAAACACGCTACTTCTACTACTGTACTACCTGGTACTGTAGACTTGGCTTTGAAATCTGTTTTAGTATGAAAACCCAGTTCATCAGAATAAAATAGTAGATTTTATTCGAGAAACTTAAAACATATAAATTGCCATTTTGAAAAATCTACTCGAAGTGTGTCATTTGTGAGGAAACGTTGCAAAGGAAAACATGTAGTATTCACGAAGTATATTACTTCGTACCGGTATCTGAAAATACATGTATCCAGAGCTTCCCGGGCAACGCACGGCATTAGTACTTACCGCAAACGCGTGAACCAAATCCAACAAGGTTTTGCTCTGAGCCTACAATAAGCTGAGAATTAGGACCAATGGACTGAGGTGTTCACTTGACCTGGTCAACAGCACGGGGTGCAAGTACT
Source organism: Phytophthora x cambivora (assembly GCA_033557925.1). Classification (NCBI taxonomy): domain Eukaryota; phylum Oomycota; class Peronosporomycetes; order Peronosporales; family Peronosporaceae; genus Phytophthora; species Phytophthora x cambivora. The sequence goes on along the minus strand of JAUCEB010000013.1, from coordinate 5,959,998 downwards.
GTCGTCCAAGCATTCGCCGATTGCCAATCGGTTCCTACGCCTGCTGATTTCTTTGCGTTGTTTACCAAAAGCAAAAGAACAGATTGGTCGTCTAACCCCTTGAACGCGAGAGCCTGTATTATACACATTAAGCCCTGTTTCTTAACCTGTATTATACAGGATAAGGAAAATTGTCTTGTTATTTGTATACATGTATACAAATTGCAAGTCAACTAGGGATTGGGGTGCCGAAATTGTCTCAACAAATCTTCCAGCAGTGTGCAATAGACGTGGTACGAGACCGGCTCCTAGATATATTATTTGAGAGGCCGGCTGTGGCGTAGGCCGCACACATAAATTATTAGAGAGCGCACTGACGCCACACATTTCCCCCTCATTCCAGAATTCGCGGGGTCTCGAGAAGGTGGCACTCGCGCTGAAGAAACGTGGCTGGAAGCCACGGCGCTCGACGAATGATCAGACGAACTCATGCCCGAGTAACACCACGAAGCACGGTCGACTACTTCGTTGGAACGGAATTATAGGTGGCATGCCTTGGTGAGATCGGCTCAGGTAAGAAAACAAGTGCAATTGTTTTGGAATGGTTCTAACTAGTATAATTCTTCTGCGACTGCAGCGAGCGAAGGTATTGCGGCACGGAGCGGCGCTTGAATGTTGCGGTTGTCCCTCAAGATTGCGTCGTAGGAGTTGGTATGTATCCGATTTTATCGTGTGTAAGACAAGATAGTAGTTTGACTTATCGTGTATATTGATCGTATCGTGTCAGGAGCGTCAATTGAGCCGTTCTTGTTATTAGCGGTGCAGTCCCTGAGCGAGAAGCCGATACAGCTAATAGCGGAATGTCGAAGCAGCCTACGAGCGCGAGGCTATGACCGGGACGGTAACGCAGCTTATGCGCTCAAGTTGGTACTTCGCCGTTGGGGTATGTTTTCACTACCTGTATTATACATGCTAACGGATCAAGCTATCTTGTATAATAATTGATTGTGTTTGTGTATATGCGTGCGCAGATAGCTAATTTACACCAACGAGGAGGTGCCAGCAAGCTACAGCTCCCAAGATGAGCCCAGCGCTTCGGATGCTCACATCAATCTGCATAGCCCTACGCTATCGAACCCATGTCCAAGTCGACCGAGACGCCGCATCGCAGCTGCTCTTCCAAGTCAGGGGCTGCCCTTAGTGCGTGTGCCGTCATGACATCGCTGTTAGCATGTACTAAGGGCAGCCCCTGACATGAAAGAGTAGGTTCGACCGCAAGGACAGTCTCGCCTTCTCACAACCGGCCTCCCATAACGCGGCAGTTACACTCCGTCAGCCGCTTTTTGATTATCATATACAGCGTAATATATTATTGTGCGGCTTAGTTCTCCTTGTGTGATGCAAAAGCAACAATTGCCATCAATTATCCGCCACAGTTTGTTTGACGTGAAAAGTATGACATACATGCAGAAGTCGCGTGACCAAGAATGATGAAGGTCTACTAGATTTTCATGGTGTGATTGATGTCCTCGATTTTGCTTAAGTATTTGTAACCTGTATCGACACCGCAATTCTAAACTAATCCTGTATCATTCACGGTATGCGCAGATACCCTCTGCATTTGGCTCTCAAATACAGATCACATATAAGAGATCGTCTCGCTAAGACGACGGAAGTGATGACGCCGGGCACCAGTAAAAAAGACGGCGCAGCGAGGAGACAACGAGCTAAGCACATGGTTTAGAGACTCAAAATGACTTACCTGAAGTATTGCGATTTAGCCTGCGCAGCAGCTGTAGTTGAGGTCTGTACTCTGACAAAATTATGTACTTCTTTGCCTTACCTCTGCACAAGACGATGCGGTCTATGTACCCCCAATATACAGCTTTATTTTTTATACCGTCTGGCGTGTTCATCCAAACTTGGAGCATACACGATAACCATTTTTCACCATCTTAGGCATAGGGCTGCCCTAAGGCTATCCCTATACAGGATATAAAATTGTACTAATCTTATTATACTAACCCTTCCCCGGAGATACAAGTTAAACCCAATAGGGTTGGGCGAGCTGGCCGCGCTGGAAACCCCTCGCGTTCAAGGGGCTAAAACCCGTGGAATGGTTTTTAGGCACGTTCAAAATGGGAAAATGGGGCTTCGCCCGTCTCTGCGCGGCCCGTGTCGGCGCGCCAGGGCGTGAGTAATGCAGCGTCCCCCTTCCCCTGATCGGAGGCTTCCGCGCCGCGCGTCCACAGCATTCACAATTTATTCGGAGGTTCAGCGTGTCTCTCTTTCTCTCCCCACGATAGTCAAGCCAAGTGTAAGTCACTTGGCGCGGGGCCCGATCGAGATCTCCCTTCCCCCCGTCTACTAGCCCGCCCCCCCCCTCTCTCACCATGAAGCTCGCCCCCGTGCTCGCCTCATTGCTCGTCGCCGCGTGCGCGGCCACGTCCGCAGCTGCGCAGGTCTACGACGAGGCCGGCTTCATGCCGGTCGTCGGCCAGGAGCTCAAGATAACGCCGACACTGCGGAGAAACCTGCAGAGCGGCAGCACCAGCACTGAGACGCCCGCAGCCACCACGGCCGCGCCTACTACAGCTCCAACGCCCACTACGGCCACACCGACGCCGACGCCCACTCCGACGCCGACCACGACTCCAACGCCGACTACGGCCACGCCGACGCCCACGTCAACGACGGCCACTCCGACGTCCACTACCGCGACACCCACAGCCACGACAGCGACGCCGGAAGCCACGACGGCCACTCCTACGTCCACCACCGCCACGCCGGAGGCCACGACGGCTACGCCGACGTCGACGACTGCCACGCCCACTGTGACGTCTGCGGCGTCATCGACGTCGACGGATACGGTGGCGTCATCGTCCACGTCGGGTGTGACGTCGACGCCGTCAGCTACGGAGAGCGCAGTTGCGCCCAGCTCCGGCTCGACGTCGAGTGCGAGCGCCGACACGTCATCGGGCTCGAGTCTGAGCACGGGCGCCGTGATCGGCATCGTCGTGGGGATTGTCGCGGCCGTGGCCATTGTGGCCTCCATCATCATGTGCGTCATCCGCAGGCGCCGCGACACGGACGACGACCCGCTGTCCCCCTTCGAGCTGTCCATGGACAAGGGCTACAACCCCACGCCGGGCGGTTTCACGGCCCAGAGCTCGTACAACCCGCGCGCGGTGGGTGGAGCTGGAGCTGCAGGCAGCGCAGACACGCGGACCCCGCCGGCCGACGCCGTGGCGGCTGGAGTGGCCTACTCGCAGTTCTACGATAACGCAGCCACTTCGCCCGGCTCGATGAACCGACTGGAGAGCAACGTGGACTCGGTGCAGACGGACCCTGGCGCCGCGAACGGCACCAATCTGTGGCTCAGCGCCATGGAGCCCAAGGACAACGAGTCCTACCTGAGCGCACAGGAGTCCCCCCGCTCGTCGCGCAACAGCAGCCGCAACAGCTACGACAACTCGTTCAACCAGCATGTGGACATGGACCAGAGCAGCCAGATCAGCGGAAACAGCAACAAGGAGAGCGACGACTTCCCAGACCACCACGAGGACAACGACTCGGCGCGTGGCTCGTACGAGCTCTAACTTTGCTACAGCGAGCGGCGACACCCAGGGATCAAGGCGAGCGCAGTCTTCTTCTCCGTGCCGCCGACCTGTAGAGTGTGGAAGTGGTTGCAATGCGTACATGGTTGGCTGGTCGGTCGGTGTGTGGCTGCGGCTGGTCTGTTCCAGAAGGGAATGGAGCATTTCAGCTCGGCACAGCAGAGTGAATCAGGCAGGACGGACGTTGAGTTTTTGAAGACCAGATCCGATGTAGAAAGAACAAACGAAGGTGGTGCTGGAAGAGGTGAGACCGCCAACGGATCCCAATTCTATTCGTCCGGAACGAGACGGTAGAAGCCAAGCAAGGAAGCACGGAAGGTTTCTTTAATTTATACAAAAATGAACTGCCTTAGGCAAGTGCTGCACTTACCGACCTCTAGTTCTCACTGTCACTGTCGGCGACGTTGTCCCGCTTGACCTGCTCGATGAAGGCTTCGAAGCCGGCGCCGCCAGCGAGGTGGTCCACAAGGTCTGTCGGCGCGCGGTACCCGCTCAACGGGTTCGCCCGGATGCCCTTCTTGGACTCGACAACCCGGAAGTCGATCACGTGGTCGTCCTCCTCAGCATCCAGCGGCGTGTCCGTTCGCAGCTCCAGCAGTTCGTCCCACGAGAAGAGCAGCGTGTCCGTCACAGCACCAAACACATTAATGTCGAGGAGATACACGCGTCGCCGCTTGTCCACGTACACGTCGAAGCTGTAGTCGGGGTCGGGGAACACGAACTCTCCGTCGACCTTCTTGAAGTTGGTCGTGTAGAACTCGTACAGCAGTTCGCAGAGTTCGTCCTGCTGGTCCGGGAGGAACTCGTAGAACTCGTCGCAGTTGCGTTGCGACACCGCCACGAGGCGATGGCCGATCACGAAGCACCGGAACAGCATCGAGTCCAGGAAGTTGCACCACTTCTTGAGCACCAGGTAGCTCTCACGTGGCGGGTTCTCGGTCATCTCAATACTACAGCCAGCGTAGGGCTGCGTGAGGTCGTGCACCACGAAGTCCGAGGCCTGCAGCAGCAGAAACACGTCCTCGAAGCTCGTGCACTTGAGCGAGCCGAGCATCCACGCGGCGTCGGACGGTGCGCTCCAGTTGGTCTTGGGGAAGAGCTTGCCGCCGAAGTCCTCCAGCACCTGCTCCACCTGCTCTCTAACTGTCGAGATGATGCTCAGCTGCTCGTCCGTAAGAGCGTTGGCTGCGTCTTCATCTTCTTCTTCTTCGTCGTCTTCATCTTCGATGCCTGAGGCCACAGGAGCGGACGGCAGCGTCACGCCGTCCGAGAGCAGCAGAGACACGAACGCGTTGGGCAGCGGCACCACCACACCCTTGATGGACACGCGCTTCAGCTGCGGATACCACGCCGCGAACGCGCAGTTGTCCACCTGCGCCGCCGTGTACGTCGGACACCCATCGCCAGTCGTCATGGTTTTAATCGCCAAAGTTGACGTTGTGTGGTGAACATAACATAACATTGCATACTATTCTACAGTTATAGAGCAGTTACATCTCGACAGTTTTACAGCAACGTGCCACGAGGCAGTCAATTGAAGACGACGAAGCTGTACCCCTTGCAGGGTTCGCCAAAACCCATGTTTTGAGATTCGATCGGGTGGGTGTGACAAGAACCGTGGGTGGGTGGGTTTTGGTTTTGGTTTTTTTAAGGCCGATGACGTCATTTTTAATCTTGAAAATTGTATATGGGTAAGTGAAGATAGCCTTGATGCCTGTGAAATTAGTCGAGCGCTTTCAAGATGGAACAGGCTTACCGAAGCAAGCTTATCTCACTTGTGTGGTGCAGTTTGTCCGGTAGATTGACGCTGCTCCACCGTTATAGAGTTTGCGATTTCACTTTACTTAAGTACCGCATACAATTTTCAAGTATGGTAGCCGAATGGCAACAGCCCAAATAACCCCGACTGGGGATAATTTGGGTGGGCGGGATATTTGAAAATCCCAAAACCCAAAAAAACTTTATCCCAGTTTTCGAACCCTGACCCCTTGCTGCCATGCCGATCATCACCTTCGTCGCGCGCGTCTCGGACGGCATGCTGCTGGTACGCGCGTCCCTCCTCAGTGACTATCAGCACGTATCCTTCCTCATTCACGTGTTGTTATTGCTGCAGGTCGCGTCCATGGAGTCGATCGGCGACGCCAGCGGGAACTTGGACACGTACAAGCAGCAGGCCAAGCAGATCATGAAGCGGCTGGACCAGCGCTCGCCCACCAAGTGCAGCATCGAGTCTGGCGCCTACACCTTCCAGTGCGTCGTCTACTACAGCTCCAGCCATAGACAGAGACAAAGGGGAGGGAAGTACTGTACTGACAGTTGTGCAGCTACCTGATCCAGGAGGGCGTGTGCTACTTGACGCTGGCGGACCGCGGCTTCCCGAAGCGCCTGGCCTTCTTGTACCTGGAGGAGGTGCACGCCGGCTTCGTGGAGGAGCTGGAACGCGACAGCGGCAACAACTGGCGCGACGTGGTCACGACCGTCGCGAGGCCCTACGCGTTCATCAAGTTCGGTGGGTGTTCGTTCCAGCTGAGAGGGAGGAGGGGAGCTCTACTGTGGTGGTCTGATGAGTGTGTGTGCGTGTGTGTGGGTTTGTGCTGAGGCAGACAAGTTCATCCAGAAGAAGCGCAAGGAGTACGCGGACCCGAACTCGTCGCAGAACATGCACCGCCTGAACGACGACCTGGCCGACATCCACAACATCATGCGCAAGAACATCCAGGAGGTGCTCAACCGCGGCGAGCGCGTCGAACGTAAGGACAAAAATGAAGTGGAGTGGCGGTGCCGACATGCTAACCACGCTGTCTTGTTGACGTTGACGTGTTGGTTGCTCAGATGTTTCGCGCATCTCGTCGAACCTGGCGGACAGGTCGAAGGACCTCAAGTGGGGCGCCAAGAAGCTGCGGATGCAGGCCATCTACCGCCAGTATGGCCCCATCGTCGCCGTCGCGCTCTTCGTGCTGCTCGTTATTTACATCAAGTTCTTTTAGATAGGCAGCTGCGTTGGGGAGATTGGCACGCGTACAACCGCAGCCCAGCAGTGGTGTTGTTGCTGCTGAGCAGACTTCTTGGCAGGACCTAGAACACTGAATTCGAGTAATGATGTCTGCTGGCCTCCACTCGTGCGTGCTAGTGCTACCTTGTGTGAGGATGAATAACCTCTGTTTTTGTAGGCCCCAAGTTGAAGTATCCGTTCGCACATGAAAGGTCGGGCGGCGATCTCTGTCACGTCCGCTGAGCTCGGTCGGAAGAGCTAAAGCATGGCCACCAAGGATATCTGGACGTTGATCTCCACCGTGGAGGACCCGGTCAAGAAACCGCAGAAAGCAGCGGACGGAGCTGAAGGTGATGCAGCAGACAAGCCCACCGTCACTGCAGCACCAGAGGAGCGCGACACCTTCACGTTGATTGTCGGTCCGCGCGGATCGGGCAAGACTTCACTCACTGCCAACTTCCGGAACTCGTCCAAGGCTGAGGAGATCAAGCCGACAACAGCGCTGGACTATGTGTTCGTTCGGCTGCGCACTGCCGGTCGACCAGCAGTAGCGCACATGTGGGAGTTGGCGAGCACCAAGTGCGTCAACGAGATGATCAAGGTACCGCTCGGCCCAGAGCGCATTTTGAACGGCGCGTTGGTGATCGTGCTCGATCTCTCAGCACCTGGAGACGTCGTCCCAGCGTTGGTGAAGTGGTTAACTACACTTTACACAGTTGTGCAGGAGGTTCTGAAGGCTAAGGAGAAAAACCCTGTGGAGAAGTTATCTGTAGATGCACTCAAGCAGGAAGCCAGGGCACGCTACGGATCTGGACATCCAGACAAGGAGGAGGTGACTCCGTTGCCTCTGCCCGTGTTGGTTGTGGGCAACAAGTACGAAACCTTTCGAGATGAGGACTCCATCAAGCGCAAAGGGATCACCCAAGCCGTACGGTACATCTCACACATGTACGGCGCCAGTGTGTTGTTCACAAGCATGAAGGACAAGAACCTCGTGAACCAGTTTCGCTCGATCATGAAGGCCTTCGCCTTCCGTGCTATGGCTCGAGGTACAAGCAAAGAGGTCGACCCTGCCAAGCCATTGTTTGTGCCCGCTGGAGCCGACCTCTTTGAGGATATCGGCATCCCGAAGAGTGCTGGTTGGCGCCAGGACCGATTCGGTAAGGACCAACACGAGGAGAAGGCCCGACAATGGATCAAGATTGCAGGTGAATACTACCCACCGTCGGCCAACGCAGCGGACGACTTGCTCACGTCGAAAGAGCAGAGCGAGCAGGACGACAAAGACGGCGAGGAGTCTCCCAACCAATTCCCCGAGCCGAACATCGATCGCGCGAGGCAGCAGAAACGGTATGCCACGCTGTCCTGGTCACTTGCTCTCCTACTCATGTCTCATTGTCGTTCTGTATGCTGGTCACCAGGGAGGAGCTGCGTCGGTACCGCGACAACCAGCGGAAGGCGCGGGAGCGCAAGTCCCGGGCTACTTGAGGCTAGTGAACCAAACAACATCAATAAAAAAGAGAGAGAGAGATCATTTGCCTCAACCACGGGTCTAAGTTATCAGTGCCAACCCACAGTCACCCAACCACAGCAGGCAGAACAACAAGAAAGCAAGTCGAAAGGCATTCAATTACGCCTCTCTCTTGTGTGTATCATGTCGCGCGCCTCCCAGCTACTCGACCTTAACCTGCGAGATGCCGTTAGCGTCAATCAACTGCACATCCACCACAACACAAACACCAAAACGGTCAGTACTACGCCCCTTACACCCCGCTCCACACATCAGGCCCTTACCGTGTAGGCCCACTGGCCGTTGCGCACGAGGAAGCGCATGTCCAGCTCTGCGCGGCACTTCTTGAGCACGCTCTTGGCCTCGTCCAGCGTCATGTCGGGCTTCCACTCGCGGTCGAAGATGGACAGGCAGAAGTGCGCGCCGTAGCCGTGCGCGCCGAAGTTGACCTTGACCATGGCGCCCAGGTAGTCGATCCAGTGCAGACTGGGCTCGGCCTGCTGCTCGGGGGACGCGTCCACGGCGCCGATCAGCAGGTTCACCTGGTACGGCGCGCGGCGCAGGAAGCGCGCCAGCTCGCCGCGCACGTAGTTGGCCGTGGCCGGGCCGTTGAGCGTCACGCCGTTGCGCAGCTCGTAGAGCTTCATGTTCTTCTGGATGTACTCGCCGAACGCCAGGCGGTCGCTCTGTGGGCCGGACGTCACCATCACCTTGTGGTCGTCCAGGTTGATCGACTAGTTTATTATAATTGGTAGCAGTAAAGTTAAATAAAAAGAATAAATAAATAAATAAAAAGCGTTAGATAGTGATCGGAGCATGGAGAGCAGTGCGCGGAGAGCCGCGGGGGGTTGGGAAACGCTGCGCACCTTGTCCTCGTCGTCCTTGTACACCAGGATGCTGCGCACGACTTTGCAGTCCGCGGCCAGCAGCACGAAGTCCTTGCCCACGATGCCGAAGATCGAGTCCATTCTTGCAGATGTGTGTGTGTGTGCTCGTCCTCCCTCTTTACGTTGTGGATCTTTTTTTCTTGCTGCGATCCCCCTCGGATTTTTTTTTCTGTGGTTAGCCAATCAGATGACAGAGGAATTTTAACATGCCAATGTGCGACGTTTGATTCGGTAGGAATAAGAAAGAAATCGGGGATTGGTGGATAGTAGTCTCCTGTTGAAGTGGGAGGGTTTTCACTGACAAAGGCAACTTGTGTGACACAAGTTGCGGAGTAATACGAGCTGCTGGCGCACCACTTAAAACTTGCTGGGGGTGCCTAATATTGATGGAGCCATGCAATCCAGATGCACGTCCGCTTGGCCGCGGTCGAATGAGAGGAATGGTGTGGTACACGTAGTTTGAGTAACGCACGTAAGTTACAGTTGGAAAAAGGCAACTTCAACTTGTGCAGCTTTTGATGCGCATTGTCAAGGAGTCATTTGGGCTGCTGCTGCTTGGGACGGGATGGGCGTCCTAGCGCTCAGTAGAGAACTTGGCTGGGCGTCACAACTGGTTTGGCGATGCCGCGCAAGAGGAAGACTGGCACAGTGGAGGCGGCAGATGGACAGACGGAAGGAGATTCTCCACCAGGGCGACTTCTCCATCGTCCGCAACCGAATGCACGGCGTCTGCGGAGCAAGCGCCGGATTCGCCGGAGGCAGAGAAGAAGCTGAGAGCCGGCGCCCGGGTTACTACGACGCGGTCGATACGGGTCGGTAGTGCGTACAACAGCGCTGCGTCCTATGACGAACACCCGAAGCCAGGAGACGGGCAAGTCGTAGGGGGTGTAGGCCGTGGTGATCACGGCAAGGATTCAATTCATGGGTGGTGGTTTTAAGTCTTGTGAATATACGCAACTTACTCGTGCTTTCTCCAGCCAAATTGCTGTCATCCTGGCAAGATGCTGCTGGCCTTCGCATTGATCAAACCGTTGGCAACGCGTGTGTGGAGGTGGGGCGGACAGTGCTCGCCGTTGCCTTCCACACAAGTGAATGGACCCGTCTCCGTGCCACGTTGAACGAGCTGGTGCCGTTTTCACGAGCGGCTCCTCTAACGGCCTGTTAGTGGTGAAGTTCGGGCGAAAACGGCTTCGGTCAAGGGCGGACCGTGGGTCTAGTGCCGCGGTCGATTCAATTTCGCCTGCGATATCGGTCGGGTCTTGTCCAGCGCCAATCTTCAACGGTGCGCGTGAGATCTTATCCCTTCACCTAATGACCCGCAGCAGCGAACGTGCCGTTTGCAGCGGCTGGGTGAACGATAACTTCGTTAGTGGCGTGTCTGGGTGCCATGAGAAGCCACGAAAGCCACGTCGAGAGAGTGGTAGGGTGCCCGGGAAGGAGGACAGAATGCTCGAAGGAAACATACCGGTTTCCTCGATGCTCGCTGTCCTGAGTAGCATAGCGGGGTCTTGTTGCTTCTTGCCTGCATCCCAACGGCCTGACTGGACGAGGTCCCATAAAGTCGACGTAACGAACTGAAGCAGCGAAACGGGGCGTAACGGATCGGACAGCCTTACCGCCCCTCGTGTACTTGTGCGTGTTGGAGTGCATGTACTTGCCCTTGCCATTTTTCCATCTAGTCGTTTCAAGTTTCGTTCCCCTCCTTGCTTGAAACGAGGCCTGCGCTCATGGTCACTAGCAGCGCTCCGATGGGACGGCGCACTCACTCACACGAAACTTCCCATCGGAATCTTCAAGCCACGCCGCACCAGCAAGTCACTCGGCCCGACTCGACTCCTCACATCCGAACTCATCGTCTATCTGCCGCGCCACTTGGTTCTTGAGTTGCACCGAAAGCGCGCGAGTAAAGAAACGGAAGCTCGATAACCGAAACACGATGGTCACCGCTTCGTCAAGTGCCGCGAAAAGCACTTCCGATGCCCACGGAGCCGCGCCGATTCTGCTGTCTCCAATTTCCGTCGCTCACCGGGTGCGTTTGCAGCTCGCTCAGGGGGTATTTCGTGCTGCTTGATGTAGCTCACATTTGTTCCCGGTGAATCGCAGAGTCAGATGCTGGAGGCAGAAGCTGCTGCTGGGATACCTTCGACCGGAAATGCGGTTCGAGACCAATGGGTCGCCAACTTGCAAAAGAGGCGGATGGCCGCGGCAGCAGGAATCGGTGGCCCGATAGGCAACGGGAACCCATTGCCACCTTCAGCGACAACGACATCGAATAACAGCAGCAGGTCGAACAGCAATAGCAGGTCGAGCAGCAACAGCAGGAGCAGCTCAGCCAAACGGGGCAGTCGAAGTCGCAGTGGTGCATCGCGATCAGGCTCCAAGAATGGCAGCCGACAGCTCAGTGCTGCCGCCCTCGAAAAGAGCCTCAATGCTCACCAGCGCAACGCGCACCGACACAGTCAATTCGCAACGATGTCTTCAGGGTTGATCGTGGACAGTCAAATTGCGATGAGCGATGCCGACGCACTGGCACTTGGGCAATCGTCGATGCTCTTCAGTGGTTTAGGCTGCTTTGAGCTTGAGTCGCCGTCGTTCTCGCGCCTGATTTCATCTTCTCTCGACGGGGACTTCTCGTTAGCTTCGCCCGACCCAGTTGTCACCACCACCACGAAGAAGACGAAGGCTCGGCCGAAAAGGACCACGAAAGCCGGATCAAAGAAGCGACCCACGCACTGCCTGGCACTTGATGCAGATCAACCAAAGCCGCGCACACCACGCCGGAAGTTAAACTGCGGCTCGGCGACGTTCGATGACTTCGATCTCGATTACAGCGTGGGGTCAGGCTCTTCAGGATTCCCAGGGGTAGGAACGCCATCCAATTTCCGTGTGGACGCTTCATGCTCGAACGCCAGGCATCTCTGGGGGCAAGACTTCGATTTAAGCGGAGCAGGGGGCTACGCCGACACTTTTCTCGACTTGCCAACCCCGCGACTTGCTGAAATGCCGCTGATGTCGTCCTCACAGCACTCGAACGCCAGCACAACCACCAGTAACAGCAGTAGACAGTCGAACGATGACCAGGATTCGAAACTGGACCACCCGCGACTCATTCGCACCAGCAGCATTGAGCAGGAGGGTTTGAGTCACTTCCTTGAGCAGACCAACCTGGACGGTAGCGACGGCGGTCACGGGGCCGAACTCTACCAGCTTGCGGCGACACCACTTATCAGCGCTCGCAAGTCGCCATTCTCAGGGGGCTCCTTCTTCACCAATGGCACGACCCCACGCTCCGCTGCAGCTGCTGCAGTAGACGAGTACTTTGGTGGCAAACCGACGCCGTTTTCCTCGTCCTGGCCGCTGCCGTCGCCGTCACCTCTCGGGTCTTCGTCTCGGTCCGGTGCATATGCGGCGCGGCGTCGCATGACCCCTCGCGACCAGAAGCACCCACCCGAGTTCGAGACCTTGATGGACGAGTACAAGTTCACCGACATCGACCACGAGCTCGATAGTTTTTACCTGGACACCATGGAGGCCATCGGCAACGACCTCGACCTCATGTCCAACTGAGCGTCGCGAGCGTGCCAGGCTAGCTGGAGTCCGTCGTAGAATAGAGCCGTACAAAATACGCATACCTAAGCTTATGATAATAGAAAGGCAACCAATCAACAGCAAACAGCACAGCAGCAAAATTACACAGCAAATGGGCCATTGACGAGCTCGACTGCTCCCCTCGTTACCCAAAAGTACCCGTCCTGGAGCCCCAAAGGCCGACTCTTCTCCAGGTATTGCTCCGTTTTAGCACATGCTCCAACTCTAAGACATAACGCGCTTGTGCAGCGCCTTCCCGCGGTGGTTGAACACGTGGAAGTCCGGGCTCGAGACGACGGTGGCCAGCGACCTGCAGCATTTAAGACCACAACCAGCCTAAATTTCAGTCTCCAGAGCTCAAAACTTGTCCGTTTTCAACCAAAATTTCAAGGCCACACCTCGAGTGCATCGCGTCGTTGGACCGGATTGGCAGAATCTCCCCCGACGTGAGCAGCACGCCCACCAGCGAGATGAGGAAGGACGCCACGAGCTCCACCACGACCTAATGTGCCAAAAATAGACATTTCAGCCAATCATCAGCCTCCAAAATCCAATTTGCTCGTCTCGGATTGGTTAAAACGCACCTCGAAGGGTGGCATCTGCGCATCTGCCGTCTCCGTCAGCTTGACGTATGACTCATCTGCAGCGGCCAGAGCGCAGTGGATACAGCGTCAAATGAGGGGAAAATTACATCGGTAGAGAGAGGGAGGGCTGGGGCGTACACTGCACCGAGTAGTAGCCCGCGTGCACCAGCAGCAGCGCCCCCACAGCGATCAGAAGCTTGCCCAGGAACGCCATTATTGTCGAGGTATCTGTCAATCAAGTCGCAAACTTGCCCAGTTACGTCAGCTTGGTGTATTGTTACTTAATGTCTACTTCATAACGTTACTTATGTAAAACCTCGTACAATTAATACGAACTTAACGCACATCTGTTGAAACTTGATAAAGTATCCATCGTCGCAGTCAGCATCATGATGTTCTGGGGTCTTGGCGGCGGTGCGAAGGCGTCGATGGCGTCCGCTACAGGGCACGCGGATACGCCCCGCCGGTCGTCCCAAAATGCTGAGATCGCGGCGCTTCCAACCGTACCAGCCGCGCCATCCTACGTTCTGTCGGAGCAGCGGCGCAGTGAGTTGTTGCTCGCTGCGCGCACGAACCGCGTGTCCTGGATCGACGGAGCGGAAGGACGGCGGAACCAGGCACTTCCAGCGGCTTCCAGTGACTTTTCCGGATCCCTAGCAGCTTCAGCCATCCCCAGCCATTGCCGCGACGCTCTGGAGGGCGTCAACGACGAGCTGAGCAGGTTTTTCGCCAGTCTGGACGAGCTCAAGCACAAGATCTTGGCCAACGACATGCAGCTCACGGAGGAGGCAGCAGAGGCTGCTCAGAGCTCTGCCAGACGCTACTACACGCTGTTCCACGAGCTGCGCGAGCAGGAGGCGCTGCTGGACCAGTGGCGGCGCTCCCACAGCCCCAGGACGAGGAAGCTGACGGGTCATGACCGGGAGATGGCCTTTCTGGTGGGCTTCAGGGAGCTGGTGGCGGTGCTGAAGAACGCGCAGGCGGCCGAGCTGGTGTACCGCATCCAGTCGTTTGTCAAGCGCGCGGAGCTCTGGGACCTGCCGCAGATGCTGAGGACCAGAGACCGACCCGGAGGAAAGGTGCAGGATTTCGTCAAGAAGCTCGTGGAGCAGATCAAGCACAGCAACAAGCTGAGGAAGCTGCTGCACGGAGATGAGGAGGCTCAGGAGATGCAGCTTCGGACGCAGACGCAGAGCAGGTTCTTGCATGTGCGAGACGAGTACGGAGTGGACCTACTGCATGAGGTGCTGGAGGCGTTCGTGATGGAGAAGCTGTACGCCAAGACGCTGACTCCGTCCGATGAGGTGGCGCGGCAAGACGACGCACTGCATGAACGTCTCAGTTTGTTGGGCTTCGTCACTTTCAAGCATCTTGACCTGCCTGTGCCGAAGACGAATGGGCAGGAGCAAACGTGGCTTCGCTTGGCGGAGCAGCTGGAACTGGTGACGCTGTGCCCCAGTCCTCGGCGTAAAATGGACGCCGTGCTGCGCGTGTGCCAGGACCTAACGATCTTCCTCAAGTCGCAGAATGGAGGCAGGTTCCCGTCTGCGGACGAGTTTTTGCCTGCGCTGATTTATGTCGTGTTACGCGCCAACCCGTCGGAGCTCAAGCGCAACGTCGCCTACATCCTGGAGTATCGCAGTCCGAGCAAGTTGGTGTCCGAGCCTGGCTACTTTTTCACGCATTTGGTGTCAAGCGTGGCGTTTCTCGAGGAAGTGAACGGATCTCTACTCACGATCTCGGCTGAAGAATTCGACGAAGGGCTCCATCGGAGCAAGGAGAGTCTCCGACAACGTGGCGTCCGTCGCGACCTGGACCACGAAGTGGCGAGTAACGCCAGCAGTAGCAGCACGAATGGAGAAACTCTGAATGGCGCTGCCAAGGCTCTCCAAACTGAACGTCGACAGCAAACGACTCTACATCACAGCACCAGCAAAGAGGACAACGGAGATGAATCGTTGCGTCTACCGACTGTGCTCGAAATCCGTGCCAAGCGCCTAGCAACGCTCGCATAGATGTCTACTGCGACTCAGGTAACGACAACTCATTGAGCAATTTTGATCAGTGCGTGCGTGTCTACCTCATGATCGCTGCTAATTAACAGTCTTTTCTTGACATTCCCCATGTATGCAGAGCGCGCCGGCCACGCTGTGCAGTGACCCTCCCCCCAAGTTCGCAACATTGCGTCCTTTCTTCGAGGTGGTTATTCGCGCTCGGGATCACGTGGCTTTCGTTGGCCAAGTCGTCACCATACAGAGGCTTAAGCATATCGCTACCTCCGTGCAAGACCAGCGGCTGTGTGTATGATGCGGATGCCCGGCCCCATGGTAGCCTTACGATCAATGGTGCAGCTAGCACGCTCGAAGCGGCGAAGGAACCGCTCGTCAAGCTTGGCAACCAACGAAGAAGCGCCAGAAGTAGCGGAGTCGACTCGTGCCAACAGCGAGATACGTGTGCTAGACGACAGCTTTGTCGAGCAACAACAGGAAGAAGCTGGTGCTGATCGTCCGACCACACTTGGCAGGAAGCGTGTAAAGCTACACTTCGACGGAAGCCGGCGAGTATTTGCTGTCCGTCGTCACCAGTTCACGCAGTGGAAAGGCCAAGCCGCAAGCAGTGCAGCGAAAACACTTCGAGGCTGCTACACGCTTGCCCAACAAGAGCTGACGGCCTGGAGGAACCGTTCGAAGGTGGCGTCTGCTGCGACAGATACACCATCGAGTGACACGAGCCATCGAACCTCAAGTCCGTGGAAGAGCCTCAATCTCAATCTCAAGCGTCCGCGCTCCTCCTCCCACACGTCAGCTATCTCCAGCTCCAGCATAGCGAGTTCGCTGTCTTCCGCCACCGACTTGGAGGAAGAACGACGCAAGGAGCTCAACCGCTCGGACGTTTCGCTCGATGAGCGTCGAACCCGCGCGCTCAAGATGAAGCCGAGCCAGCGTGGATTTGCCGAGACGACCTGCGGCAGCCACGAGCGACTGCTGCTTGTCAACGCGCTGCCTCTCAACGACAGCGATGACGAAGACAATTCTTCGACAACGCGCCACCTCCCGTACCGGAAGACCACGATCCACGGCCGCGTCTACCTCCTCAAGAACCAGTGGGTGTGACTCCAGATCAAATGACCCGCAACCAGCGAAAGCTCCCAGACGATACCTCTTACGATCCAGCTTCAGAAAGAGAGACCAGTGCATGTCCACGGAGAGAGACGTTGATCATCAATGGACTTGCCTGTCAATGGACTTCCCTGCACGTTGAAGTTGAAGTGGTTTCCAGTTGGTGCCGTTATGAATGCAGCAACGCAAACTGGGCCAGGGAGTGACTTGAAGCGACATGCCTGCTCATTCATGGCCGTCATTTATGGTTTTCCTTGTCAGTCAGCAATGGGACGCTGACGTCGTCGTCCTTCTTTTCTTCAGCTCGTCCACCGCCTTCGTTTGTGTTGGGGACGGGCTCCGTTGGCGGTGGTGCTGGAGTTGACGCTTCCTGCTTCGGAGAGAGCTCTGACGTGCCTTGCCATTCGCCTTCTTCGGTGCGGATTCGCACAGGTAGAGAGTTTGGTTGCACCGTCCTTCGGTTTTGCGCAGCACTCGAGACGTGGGGTCCATCAACCACTTCATCATTCGGTAAGTTCTTTAGTTTTGTGGTTCGGATGTATCTGTGGCATTATCATTGACTGTTGTGTGTTGGAACAGTTGATCAAGACCAGTTGGCTGTAGGTGCGATAAACCGCGTGCTCTTTCCCGTCATTTACTGTGATAGATACTGACAGCATGTCGCTTCACCTCACTCCCTGACGCACTCCCTGGCGCAGTTTGCGTTGCTGCATTCATAGCAGAATTCGCCATGGAGCGCAAGGACCGCAAGCGCAAAGCTTCGGAGATCGCTGAGTCGCCGGAGTTCGTATCAGCGACGATCACTGAGCTCACGTTGGCACTTCGAGAAAATGACGCCAAGTTGAGGGAGGAGATCAGCAGCCTTCGTGATGAACTCGGCAGCCTCAAGACGCAACTGGCGGACAAGAGCGAGGAGTGCGACAACCTCCAGACCGAGGCTGCATTCCTTCACCCCGATGCGGTGATCGACCGCGCGCGCACGAAGCTTTGGCACCATGGCGACCTCAGTCTCCTCCGAAAGGTGATCGACCCCACGTCTCGAGTGCTGCGCAACACCGAAGGACGGTGCGACCGGACTCTCTACCTGTGCGAATCCGCACCAAAGAAGGCCAATAGCAAGGCGCAGATAAGCAGCTCAAGGACGTCCGAGATCTCTCCGAAGCATGAGAGCGAGGAAGCGTCAACTCCAGCAACGGAGGCCGTCCCCAACACAAATGAAGGCGGTGAACTAGCTGAAGAAAAAGAGGACGACTACGTCAGCGTCCCATTGCCGACTGACACGGAGAACCAGATCACGAAGACACCAGAGCAAGAAATGACGACCATGAATGAGCAGGAACTCGCAGAGACCGTGCTCATGGATAGCGGCACGTGAAGTACGAGCAGAGCTGGCAGATTTTCTAGTTGAGTTACAATCGTAAAATTCCCAACACGATGTTGTTTTATCTTCTTTAGTGCATTTTAAAGCTGACTTGTTGATGGACTAACAAACATTGGTTTACGCTTTCAAGCCTGACAGCAAGTCCACGATAAGATACTTCCGAGTCTAACGTCATGTGGAGACAGTTGGGGATTATGGGTTGGCTTGGCGCCGTTTTATCTTCAGCCTTGTGATGTTTGATAGGTAGGTGTGCCTGTACGTGCAGCAAGAGACTCGTGTGCAAAACTGACCACGCTATTGTTGGGCTTGGCACTCAACGTTATTCATTTCCAATCGCGCTGCAGAGGATAAGGAGCAGGTTGGCTGAAGACTCCGTCCGGTTAGGATGGGTAACTCTCCGCTGTCTCGGGAGTTCTCGGGTCGTCGACTGTCGTCCGAAGAGCGAGAGGCCATGAAGCGGTTTGGTGATGAGGAGATGCGACTGCTACGTGAGACTTTCAAGGGCCTTGCCAACGGCAAAGACGGCGTCAGCGTGGACAAGGAGACGTTTCTCAAGTGTTTTCCCATGCGAGGGCTACTGGGCGAGCGGTTGTTTGAAGTGATCGACAAGGACGGCTCCGGTTCTATCCACTACAACGAATTCGTCTACGGTCTGGCCATTCTGTTCCGTGGGTCACGGAAGGAGAAACTCAAGTTCGTGTTCGACCTCTACGACCTCAGCGAGTGAGTTGCAGCTCTCATTGACGTATATCCCTGCTCTAACTGTAGTATCTTTTGTTTTGTCTAGGGCCGGCTCCATTTCTCGACACGAGCTCCTGACCATGCTGCACCAGTTTCCCGAATCGGCGTTGGAGCTTATCAAGCCGAGGACGCACTACGAAGAAGCAAACAATTCTCCAGAAACGTTGAGTCCGAGCAAACTTGTACGTACTCTGAAGTGCTCAATTGAGGGCAGTCTGACTCACAAGTCTTGTACTTGTGGATAGATGGATGAGGTTGAGACGCTGGTAGACTTGGCATTTCCGTCTTCGTGCCCGCCCAACACGAGACTCACATTTGAGCAGTTCTGCCACTGGTGTGAGAACACGCCTGGTGTCATAAACGTAAGTCGCTCTAGCCTCATCCTTCTCGACTCGTGTGTTGTGCTTACGAAGGTTGACTTGCTGTTCGTGCAGTTCTTGATGAGTGTGTTGCCTGTCGAGGACCAAACAATGTCAAATGGCAGTCTCAGTCCGCACGGCAACGCAGCTCCTGTTGCACCAGTCGACGGGTATGTCACCTTTGCCGGTACTAAACGCAGCGATCAAAATCCGACAGCTAATTCTTGTGACTACAGATCCAGTATAACCCCAGGAAGTCCCTGTCCTGGGGAGCAAGGCGAGATGCGCAAGAAGCGCAATTCGTTCGCAAATCTACACATCAAGTAAGTGGAACTGGTTTCTCTAGCTTTGAATGAGTACTAACTATCCTGACTTTCACACACTTGTCGTAATTCAGTCGCCCTGCGGCGAAGACAACCGCTACAGAGGGAGTCAGCCGGAAGGAGCTCGAGAAGACTCGAAATCTACTGCAAGAGGCTAAGCACGCTTGCAATGTGGAAAGTTTAGTCTCCAAAATCCAAGTAGCGCTCGCGGAAGTGGATCGGTTGCTCTCACTACCAGCAGGAACTGCAGGGACTACCACACCGGTCTCGAGATGTGGCTCCTTCACCAGTTCAGGCGGAAGTCCAACACCTTCGCAAGCTTTGGACGAGATTCCAGGTGCCATTCTGGTGGAAGATTCGTGCAGTATCTCCGGAGACCTGTGGAAGCGAGGTCTGCGTCTACGAAAGATGATCAAGCGCCACTACGTGCTGCAGGGCAACTTCCTCTACTATTATGCGTACGTCCACGCTGTTTCTAGGTTGAAATCCATTAAAACTAACGCACTATGTTCATTGATCGATGCAGCTCTCCAGATGACACCGCTCCCCGTGGAGTAACATTCTTGAGTGACTGCTACGTGGACGTCCAACCAGCCCAGAATGAAATCGTGGAGAAGGGCGTGCACTACTTCGGCATTGACATTGTGCCGGAGCTCGGTAGCGCTCGTGAAAAGCGGACGGTGTTTGCCCGTTCACTTGAAGCTCAGAAGCGTTGGGCTGCAGCTCTGCGCCAAGCTACCGACAAAATTGCAATCGAAGAAGTGTACGACGTTGGCGCCCAACTCGGACGCGGACGCTTTTCCAAAGTTTGTGAAGCCACACACAAGCAAACGGGGGTCAAGTCCGCGGTCAAAATCATCGACAAGAGCAAGCTGCAGCCTACAGAGAAGGAGCTTCTGCGCACGGAGATCGCCATCTTGAAACTTGTGCGCCACCCGAACATCATCCGTCTGTACGACGTGTACGAAGACCGGCAGTACATTTTCATCGTCACGGAGCTGGTTTCGGGCGGTGAATTGTTCAATCGAATCGTTGGACGAGCACGATACACCGAAGCCGAGGCTCGTCTCGTTATGCGTCCACTGCTAGAGAGCGTCAACTACTTGCATCGGTTGGGTATCGTGCACCGTGATCTCAAACCGGAGAATATTCTGTGCGGTGAAGCGCTCACCGACCTCAAGATCGCCGATTTCGGGCTGTCGAAGCTCGTTCACCCCGAAGAACTCATGAAGATGCCGTGTGGAACACTGAACTACGTTGCTCCAGAAGTGCTGGCACTTGTAGGCTACGGTCGCGAAGCCGATATCTGGTCGCTAGGAGTCATCATGTACTTGTTGCTGCGAGGCGAGCTTCCTTTCTACGGCAAAGCCAAAAGCGAGGTGATCCAGAAGACTTTGCACGCAGAAGTCAACCTCGAGACGGACGCAGCTTGGCGCAGTGTGTCTCCCGCTGGGAAAGCGTTGCTTCGAGGTTTGCTCACGAAAGACCCAACGCGCCGACTTACAGCCCAGGACGCTTTGGTACACGAATGGTTTTCGGTCAAGTCTCCGCGTCCGTCGATAAACAGCGCTACGGGTGGAGGCCTGGTGGCGACACCTCCAAATGACAGACATTAGTCGATAACGAAAAGCTTAGCTAGTTGATTAAGAAGGAATAACACTACACGATGCTTGCTCGCTTGGTTGTGCTTCTGTTTATGACTGTGTTGGCCCTTTGCAATCGCGCGAGATGCACTTCAAGCGCTTGGGCTTGTGCTGTTGCAGTAGATTTGGCCTGTAGGTCAGCTAGAGCAGCAGCTCGTCGTGCTGTTTGTTCACTAATGGATGAAATGGAGCTCCTTCGAGTGATATCGAGGTTTGCGTTGGTAAGCGACTTCGATCGAGCAAATTTTGCCGCATTTTGAGCTACGACTCGACGGTGGCGAGGTGACAGAACCACCGGGAGAGAGGTCAAATGTCCGTGGTCTTGAATGTCGGTACTCGAAGAGGTTGTCATGATCTTCAAAGATGAAGGTTGAGAGCGGTTGAGTGTCGGCTTCTGCGGTGAAGCGATGACTTCTGGGTTTTCAACATTCACAGGAGCGCCTTGTGCTGATGCTCGATCGAGTTGCCATCTCTCGTGGAGTAATAGGACACTCCAGAGAGGACCTGATGTTGTGCGGTGGCGTCCACAATATTTGCAGTAAGTTCCACTGGGCTCGATGACTCCACAGTTTGTGCACCGGAATCTTTCACGTAATTTGCGTAGCACATCACTGAACCACACGCGAGTTAAATGTCCTCGTGCGTACCGTTGAATTGCAGTAGCTGCTGCGTTGAGTTCACGGGTTTTAGCCTCTTGAAGTCGCGCCTGCTTCAGTTCAGTGCAAGTTTGTCTTGCCAAATGGCCTCGAAACACGCGCTGCAGTAGTAAACTACTGATTTTGTAACGTACAAACCTTGCAGCAATCTGACGAGCTCGATAAGCCCGCTGTAGCTTTGTAGCAGCTTCATCTGCCAACTTCAAATCACTCACTCGAGCATTCCAGTTCGAGTGAGCGCGACGCAGCACAGCAATAAGAAACGTGTTGCCCAGTACTATCAAACCATTACGACAGCGTCTGCGATGCAGGAGCTCGGCCTTCGCTCTGTGTCGGAGCTTATACACTCGATAAAAATCTGCAATCGCTTGAGCGCTGCTACTTCGATGAGCTTGTCGCTGTTTCTCAATTTCACGAACGGCAACTCGCGCCTCAAGGCGCTTCCGTAGCGTCCATCGTCGCACCCAGCCCGAAAGCTTCGAATAAGCTCGAGCAAGCTGTTGTTCTCGCTTCACGCGGCGAGTCTTCATGCAAATTATAAGCCAGTCGTGGATCAACTTCCGCTTCCGGTCTTTCTGAAGCTGCTCGTGCTGCCGACGGACAGCAGCAAAGTGTCGCACCTCCTCCATCTGACGCTTTCGAGTGATACAACCGTGCAATAGGACACTTAAGTGCGTCTCAAACTTCCCAACTTCGCTCAGATACTTCGCAACCGCTCGGTGTTTGGTATATCGCCTATAACTCTCTCGAATCACGCTCGCAGCAGCATGACGCAGTTCCTTCCGCAGCCGCTGGACCTCCTGAATCCGCAGCGTTTCTTGGCGACGCAGTAGCCAAACCTGCACTTGACGCTGCAGTAGAAAAGCCGCCAACTCCTTCTCCCGTTCAACACGAGCGTCTTTGTATACTCGAGCGTTGATTTTATCGTCCTGACTCTCTTCGTTGTTGTTGCTCCGTGTTGAGTCATCCTGCGGCAGTGAAGTTGCAGTCGGATCACACTTCTTCGGTGATACTTTCGATTTGGACACAGTCCGAGGTCTCGACTGTCTTTCAACGCTACAAGCAGCCGTCGAGACCATCGAAGTCGAGCCAAAGACGCTCGCTGGGGACCAGTCCGCGTACTTGGACATCACTGTGGGAAGCTGAAATGGCTACACGACTTCGAATTCGAACAGAAAATAGTATCTAGTCGCTGATTGGCTGACAACTTCAACGTGACCGGCACCAGACGTAACGGTTGTGGTGTGTGAGACTTCCTTCACCCTCAGAGTCAACAACATAATGGCGCTGCCTCCTCCTCGAGACCACTGGGATGTGACGTATCTGGCAGCGAAGTATCCGTGGCTTCGAGTGGATCAAGAAGCTCTGGAAGAGTTCCGGTCGCCATTTCGATGGGTGTCCGAAGTCTCGCCCCGCTCTCCAGCAGTGCAGTCAAGTGATGAAGCGAACGATGATCAATCGAGGCAACGTCCGAGAAGACGAAGGACGGGAGTCAGGAGCAGAGAAGAAGGACTTACACGGGGAAAACATGCGAAGCGCCAAGGAAAAAAGAAGACGCGGACGAAGATGAGCTCTATCCTGCGAAGTCATGAGAAGATCTTCTCGACTTCAAGTCGAGTCGACGAATTGAAGAGGAATAACTCTCCGCGCAATGAAGAAGCTAAGATGCCACCGCTTCGACTTTCAATTGGAGAGGGGATGACAACGATGCCAATTGTATCACTGGCAGCACCAATGCTACAGTCAGAGCAAGACCGACGTGAAGACTCGGAAGTCTTACTGGAGAATTTACAGCAGGATCATGAATTGCTCGTCCAGCTTCGAAAACAACAGAGAAAGCCGAGAAAACGCAAGAAGCCAACGAATCTTCTGGCTTTCAGCTTTCCGGTTATTACCCCAAAGCCTCCTGCATCGGTCTCACGAGGAAGTAAACTGGACTTGACGAAGTATCATGTAGTTTCTACTCCCACGACTTTGCTCGATAAATATTCACAGCAAATTAAGGACCTTGCCGATGAAGAGCAGCGGCTAGAGGAGAATGTTATGGCTCGCATAGCTGAACAGAAAGCTCGCCTACCGTTGACTTTCCTCTTTGAACGCAACTTGATGCGCCGTTCAGATGCTCAACAAGATGGTTTGCGTATTGTGACTGCAATTTTCGCGAAGCTGCAGCATCGCATGCTCTTTAACAGCTACACCCGCTGGAAAGAATTTATCGAGGACGCTCTACGCGAAGACAGAAAGCGAGAGGCTCTTCGACTCGCTCAGCAGCGCGCTGTAGCTCTTCTCGAACGCGTTTCTAGCGATGCATACGTCGGAACGCTGGCTCAAGGCTTCCAACGTTGGAAAACAGTAATACGAGATATGGTGAACCACGAACGACATGCAGCAGCGAGGGTTATTCAGAATGCTGTCCGAGCCCGACGGTCAAGACAGCACCTTGAAGCGCTCCGCCAGGCTGCCCAAGCTTTGGATCGTCGTTGGAACCAAGCTATCCAGACATTGTTGCGGTTCGAGCGCTACGGTACAAGCATGAGGTGGGGCACGCTTCGAATCGGCTTTGACTTCGCTAAGCAGAACCGCGCAGCACGAAATATACAGCTATTTCACCGAAGAGTAGCTGTTCGACGTCGCATTGCTCGTCGTGTGCGATGTCGGGAGGGAGCTGTGCGAATACAGACACAGTGGAGAGCGTATGTAGCTCGAAAGAAAGTTGCGCGCCGTCGAGCAGAGCGTGCGATACGCTTAGCCTTTGAAAACAAGGCTGCAACGCAAATGCAGCGAGCTGGCCGGGGTTTTCTCGCTAGGAGTGAAGCTTATCGACGACGACTATGGCTTGTCAAAGCGAAAAAGACAGCTCTTCAGCTCCAACGGTGGTTAAGGCACCAGTGGTTTCTAGCCACAATCCACGCAAAGTTTCGTGAACGCAAGAGAATAATTGACGACGCTCGAACTCGTGCTGCCGCGGAAGAATTAGCACGACTCCATTGGAAGTCTGCCATCGCAGTGCAATGTGTCTTGCGGGGTTTGATAGCTCGGAAAATCTACGCGATGAATTTGAAAGCTCATCAGATGGAACAAGCCGCAATTTATCTGCAGCGATTTTATCGTCGACGACGTGGATTGTACGCGCTTGGCCTGCGTTTTACTGAGCGTCGAGAGCGAATAGCTCAATGCCGTTTGCAGGCTGCAATTGTGCTCCAATGTGCCTATCGGTGCTTCTGTGCGAGACGCAGACGATTTGTCCTCGCAACAGAGAAGGAGAGAAGAAGACGAGCGTCTACAACTATCCAGCGACATATTCGTGGGATGATAGCAAGAACTCGTTACCAGTCCATTCGACATGCAGTTCTGATCATTCAATGCAGTATTCGCTGTGCTCTTGCGCGACGTCGGCGAGCTCAACGATATGAAGCAGTTCTCAAGCTTCAAAGATGGATAAAAGGCGTGTACTCCTGTCGAGCAGCTAGTCAAGTATTGAATAGCCTACGAGTCGAAGCTAAGCGACGAGAAGCTTCGGTGGTTCTCATCCAAAAAATTGTGCGTCAGCACGAAGCTCAAACCATCGCGTGTTTGTTTCGAGAGGCTCTCGGAATCGTGAAAACTGAACAACGGAGATACTTTGGCTCGGAAAGTGGTGGCATTCAGGGCGGTGTAGGTTGGGCTACGCACCAGGCATCTTCAGAGCTACTGACCTACGTGACCCAGCGATTTCTAGAAGATGGATCGTGCTTTACGACGAAGGAGTTGCGGTGGCTACGTGTACAGGTGCAAGCTGGTCATGAACGCTTGGCTCACGAAGACCACGCTGCTGTGTATCTACAGCGTCGATACAGAGGATACGCCACTCGAATGGCCTACTGGGTCCACCGAATGCAAATGGACGAGCTCCGTCGTCTGAAGGAGAAGAATGCTATCAAAATTCAAAGTTGGGCACGACGATGGCTCGCTAAACGCTACGTTCGACGTGTGCGCGAGCAGCGAAGACTGGCGGAACTTAAGGACGCCTACATTCGCGAACGAAAGCGAAAGGAGGAAGAGAGACTTTGGAAAGAAAACTACGAGCGAGAGCAAATGGAGTTGTGTGTAAAGCGGGCTCAAGAAGCTGCAAACCAGCTCCGTGAAGCGCGGAGAGAAGCTGATCTGGCCCGTGTCAAGGCTGAGGAAGCTGAATACCGAGCGAAAGAACTCGCTGCCGAGCGTGAAATCGAGTCGTTGTTGAAGACGCCGCTGACTAAAAAGACTGGCGATAAGAGTGACGATGAGAAGGATGAAGGCGACGATGAAGACGAGAAAGACCCGTGGATGCAGCTTACTGATGACTACGGGAATGTATATTACTACAACGAGAGCACGGGGGAAAGTAGTTGGGATCCACCTCCTCCTCGGAAGAAGAAGGAGAAAATCTCGCCTGAAGATGAGGAACCAAAGGAACTTTTGCCCAAAAATGAGAAAGACCAAGAAGAGGAAAAGCCAAAGGAGGTCGACCCACTCGAGGAAGTTTTACGGGAGGGGAAGTGCGTCAAGTGCCAGCGAGATCAATCAACTAAACGCTGTTTGGACTGTGAAGACACCAAGCGGGCATTTTATTGTACTGCGTGCTTCAAACTGCACACTGCGAGTTCAACGGAAGAGAATTCGACATCGACGATCACCGTCAAACACGATTTCGAGATCGTTCCAGAGGCCGCAGTGGTTCCTGCTCGCTGCGAGTCTGGAATGGACTGCAGCACCGATGAGGATAATCCTGCAAACAACCAAGAAACAACCGAGAAGAGTCTCGCGGCTTACTACTGCTACGAGTGCAGTCCTCCTCCACGACCGGAATCCAACCTCGAATCGACAATTCCTGGTTGTTTCTATTGCGAGTCGTGCTTCGCTCGTGACCACGAGACAGCGAAGAAGCTCCGTCACGTTGAAAAAGCACTACGATTCCGTCGCGGAGCTCTGCTATGTTGTGATTGTGGTCACTCTCTCGCTGTGAGGCAGTGTGATCCGTGTGGTGGGGACAAGTTCTGCGAGGCGTGCTTTCTCTCATCGCATACCGGAAGCAAACGACGGAGTGTGAAGCACACCTGGACAGCTCTCGACGTTCTTCGCGACCTCCTCGAGCACGAAACAGACACTTACTGCGTTGAGTGCGACGTTCGTGCAGCCTCAAAGCTGTGCAATCTCTGTGGAGACGGCTTTTGTGACGGATGCTTCGACAAAACCCACGCGAAAGGAGCCAAGCGCCGACACACTTGGCTGCCTTGGTCTGTTGCAGCGCAACATGGTGACTGGATCGAGATCAAGGACGACAAAGCCACAATCTACTTCAATGTCGAGACGAAAGAGTCCACCACTGAAAAACCGACCGTGCTGCTCTCAGGAGAAGAGCGACATCGTCTTCAATTGGCAGAGCGCGAGCAGCTTCAGCGCACTCGACAGGTTGAGCTCGAAAGTGAAGTGGTGAAACTCAAGGAGCAGCTTCGAGAGCTACAGGCCCAAGAGCGACCTGGAAGTCGGGCTCGAACTCCAGGTGGAGGTGTCGATCCCACCCACAGCAAAACAATGGCAAAACCTGCAAAGCGCGGCGTCCTGAGTCGACTTTTCGGTCGAAAGCCACCACAACGAGATCTCACACCGGAGGAGCGACAACGGATCGCTGAAGAACTCGCAAATCGGGTTCGTGCTGAAAAGCAGCCTGTAAGTTCTCCAATTTTCCAGCAGGCAATGGTGCACGAGCTAGCAGCACTTGCAGTGACTTCACCCCAGCACAACAAGCCGAAATAGCTGAGTATTTTAGGGGGTCCTATTCAACTTGATGCCTCCAGTCGTTGCAGTTCCCATGAACATTTCTTTTTCATTGTGTTGCTGGGCTTGTATGTTAGGAGGAGTGTCGGACGATGCCAAAATGACTCTCGAAATGCCAACTACTGGTCGGTTGCATGATGACAGCGAGAATGGTCTGAGCCATGCGTCCTCGCTTGAGCGGCAGGACAGTGGGGTCACCTCAGTTGAAGACGACGAGTCCGACGCAACAGCGACTATAGCACAACGCAGAGCATGGAGTTTGGATGATATCGAGGGTCTAGTGATGGAATTACTGGACGATATCGCGATTGGTAGTGCGGGACAATCCATGGAGAATGTCATCAGCGGCCGGTTGTTCGCCTACGTGGCTGCTTGGAGTTCAGGGATACTCCAGGAGACTCTGGTATCGGCGATAGCTCCAACAGGAGATGTGGGCGTGGATTCGAATGATGCCAGCGTTTTGAACGATTCCCGAGTTCTTCTTGGACGAAGCAATGTACCATTAGAACCGCTTGATCCACCAAAGAGCTGCCCGATCGATGATAAGTATCAACGGAGACTTATACCAATTAGAACAGCAAAGCACGACCAATACGGCAACGACACACTCCATCACGCAGTGAAGGCGGCAACGCGGTCGCATACTCATCCAGCTTCGGTCACATCTTCTCGGTTAACAGTGAAGAGCAAGATGCGCAAGAAGCAGCACGGCGCATCGTCGGCCCAGATAGAATTACCAGGACCCCAACCAGGTGTTCCCTACAGCACGGAAACTCTTGACAACCATCACGGACACACGCCAGGCAGACATAATGTCGTGTCCCCAAGGAAAACAATAGTGGTCCACCATCTTGTGGCGACAAACAACGCGCTCGGCCAAACAGATCCAGTTCATGATAGTACTCCGCCACCATGGGATCCACAGTCGAACAGTGCCAACGCTGCGACTGGGCTGCAACTCAACATCGACAACGAGACTCTACACCAGGATAATGGCGTTGGGAGTTCTCGAACACGTCGCTCTCCGCCTCCACTATCCCATTCGCCATCATCAATTACATCAGCGAGACGAAGACCGCACCCTCCAGGATCAGCGCACGGCATCCAGCCAGCTAAAGTTCATCGTTTTGGCGAGCGAGAGGAGGAAGTGAAGGTGGAATACGCAGTCCAGAAGTCACCACCTCAGCGGAACAGTGTCAGCACGAAAAGTGTCCTCCCCGATATCAGCAATGGGAGAATCACATGCCGTCCAAGCTTTTCTCCGCTCCCAGCTTTTGGAGTATTCGGTAGCGCTATCAACGACGGTAACGACAACGAGATGAAGTCTCTGTTCGACGAAGATCCGCTAGAACAACATTTCCATGATATGCCATTGTCACCGGGCGTAAAAGTACGAGCGGGGGAAGAGTCAAACGAAGGACCGGATCTGCCATTTTTTGCATCGCGAATGCGCCGATCCACTTTCGCGGTAAGTCGTTCAGCAGAGATATTTCACGGTACTGAAAACTAACATTGCGATGTTTTCTAGCGTATGGATACTTGTGCACTTCCGGCCCCAAACTCGGATCCACTCTCGCCTCGAACTGCCATTCCCACAAATCAGCACCAAGTCCAGCCTCAGAAAACAACATTCATCACCGAGACTGCGTGGGACTTGGCATCTACGAACTCAGCAAACGGTCAAGTTATCGCACATGGTCGTAGTCACCACCTCGTTCCGGATTGCTGGGGTGGTAATAAGTCCGAAGATTTGTCATCCGCCGAGCCGACAGCTTCGTGTTCATGTAGCTCATCGACTTCACTGGTATGGAACGACTTGATGTCGGATCGAATTTAGTTCTCACTCGTTGTAACTCGGTGAAATACTGCAGACACTCTTCCGCCGGCAGAGGAAGGTTCAGCGCCCATGTCGGTCATGCAGCAACCCAAAAGCCGAATCGACTCGAACAGAAGCAATGAACTTCACAAGCGTTATCAAACAGCGCGCGTTTCACTTGAAGCCGCCGTGCTTACCCACGTCGTCGTCTCCGTCCAAGCGGGCGCCAGGTGCTTCTCCGCGGCGAATAACTAGCGCTCCCGCTTCTTCTCGTACGTCAATTCCATCCAGCTCGGGTAAATAGCAGCGTGTAATCTAACCCGTGCCATGCTACAACAGCTCTGGCACGACGGAACCTGCTTATCAGCAAGAGAAGCACGCAGAGTACCAACAACAGAGAGCTGGAGAGTGCAGCTACGATAATATAGACATACTTTCGCGACCGGATACCTCACAGCTTACAATTTAATGGCCGATCTACGGGAAGAATGCGTTACTGCAGATTGTCCAGGGTACGCAGTGCGTCGCTGCGTAACAAGGCCTCCATATCTCGCTCAATGGCTTCCTGTACAGTCAGTTCTTGTGTAGATAATGCCGAGTCTAGAGATATCCTGCCATTATCTGCTGATCGGAAGTCGGCATTAGCAAAATGCCAGGGTGCAGGTTCAACTCGACTTGTTGGTCGGACTGCAGATGTGGTACTTGTTGCAGCGATTCCTTCGCCCCAGCGGCGAGAAGCGAACAGGTCTTCAGCGTACAGGTCCTTCACCTCCTCAAAAATGGCGAGGTCGCCCTCCATGTCTGTCGAAAACTGGTCTGACATTCGGCCACTGGAAGCGAAGATCGGCGGGTCCGGAACAGGAGCATCCCTATCTCGATCTGCAGCCTGCACCGATGGAGCTACATCGACGGGTCGCTCACTGGTTTCTGGTCGTTTAGTTTCTCTCTCGATCTCTCGGTCTTTTCGCTCTTGTCGAAGCGATTCTTGCGCCGCTTTCAGATCCTGTTTGAGCTGCTTCATCTCCGCGTCATAGCGTTCCTGTTGCTCTTCAGCCTTCCGCTTTAGCTCGTCCTTCTGCTGTGTCACCTTCGAATGCATTTCCTGCTGCTGTTCGAGAAGAAGTGCGTGCAGTCTCTCCAGCTTTTCTTCTCCTGCCATCGCGGAGCGTTCAAGTCGTTGCTCCAGCGTCTTCTGCTTCTCGAGGACGCGTTCGTTGCGCTCCTTCAGCAGCAGCGTCTGCGCTTCCTTCAGCTCCTCCTTCACCTGCTGCAGCTCAATATTAAACTGTTCCTGCTGCTCCTGTGTCTTCCTCTGCATTTCCTCCTGCTGTCGCTGCACGAGCGCACGAAGCTTGTCCACCTCCAGCTTCAGCAGATCCAGTGTCTGCTCAGCCTCAAACCTCGACCGAGTCTCAGCATCAGTGCTCTCCTCCAGCACCACGACCCGCTCTTCAAAGAGCTGCGTCTTCCTCCTGGCAGCTCGCAGCTCCCCCGTGAGCTCCTGGATCTCGTCCGAGTCTCGTCTCACTTGCTCCCGAAGCTCCTTCACCTCCGCCTCCAGCACCTGTCGCTGCCTCTTGAACTCCTTCTCCCCCTCCTCCTGCAGAGTCCCCACCTCGACAATGCGGCGCACCAACTTGGCCACTTTCTCCCGGTCTTCTGGGCACAAATCTGCAATTTTTGCATTGACTGGGCGACTCTCTTCCGTCTCCAAGGTGGCTTTCGTGCGCACGGACTGACGCATTTCCCTCCACCGCGACGGCGGCTCGGAGGGACGAGCGTTGCCATCGCGTTGTGACTGAGCGGTGGATATCTTGGAGGAGTTGGGAGCAGAACGACGGGCTGAAGCTGCTCCTGGACGTTGAACGCCGCCGCTGCGACGACGCCATCCAGCTGGAGCGTCCATGTTGCAAAAGTGACGGTACACAGGATTAAAATATGACAGTAATGGTCTAATGTGATATTTGTAGTGTGGAAGTTGAAGTTCGCTTAGGACAGGGGCGATGCGGTACCGGTATCCTGGATTAAAATGTGACAGTAACGATCTAATGTGATATTTGTATGGTGCAGAAGTTGAAGGCGAAAGCTGAAGTCCGAGATTATTTCCTGGTATCCGGATAGTGCGCTTTCAAAGGTAATACGTCGTAGTACTAGCCTCCCGACAAGTACACTATCAAACACAAATACATGTAAAGACAAACACATAGGCACGACGATACGTAACTTATCGTACGCGTTGGTTGGGTGAGTCGGTGGGGATGATGGAGAGCCTAATTTTGTGGCGTCGTCAATCCTGATGCAGATCAGAGCAGGCAGGAGAAAGCGAAACGACAATATAACATCTAAGTTGGTCCCGCTACCAATACTGTGGTGCATGCGAAGACATTTTTGGAAAACGAGTACTGCTGCCTCCCACAAAACACCTCCAGCCTTCTCTCTTCCCATTCCTCTTTTTGCCAAGCCCCCAACATCAGTCGAGTTCGACTTTCCTGACCGTCAGCCACATCCCGCTCTCTTCAGCACTACTCGCGCTCCCATCGACCATGAAGATCATGACAGAAGTGCTCGTGTTTGGAATGCTCATTCCGCGTGCGATTCAAGCCTGCACTCAGTGTCCTGAAAACTGCGGCATCCTCCGTTCCGTGAGTGCTGGTTCCAGCGACGTCATTACCACGAGCGCTGACTCGTCGGCTTGCAACTCCGACGAGAAGGCGGTCATCCTTGAAGTCGAATACTATGCGACCAATGACGACGACCTGAAAGTTACCAGTGTCACGAGCGGCTACTCGTCGCAATATTTGAACGTGGACTACTGCTTCCAAAGGATTTTCGCCGGGAGTAAGAGGCTGCCCACCGTCGAAGTCGGTATGACCTGCGATAACTTGGCGGAGGACTGCGACTTCTATGCGGTGGTGACCTCAATCCAATGCGTTCCAGCATCCAGTGCAAGTGCAAGTGGAAGTCCAAGTGATTCTGAGCACAACTGTTGCTACGACGACCACGGACCTAACGATTTTAGCTCCGACTACCTTTCTTGCACTGGAGTTCAACCCGCCTTGTCAATGACATCGGTAAACGGTGTTGCAGTCTACCAATACGAGGACAATACGATCGTGCCAAACTGCGCTCCTGGGACTACAGACACATCGTCGACCACCGACACATCTTCGACGGACGCGTCGACGTCAACAGCGAGTTCGACATCGACGGAAAGTTCAGCGTCGACAGCGAGTTCATCGTCGACGGACACATCGAAGTCGTCGGGGACGACAATCACTACTACTACGTCAACGACGTCCACCACGAACGGGGCGTGGGCGGTCGCAGGCTCCGGCTGGCTCGGTCTGGTTGTGGCGAGTGCAGCAATCGTCTACCAGTCATGCTAATCTCTAACTACCAGCTCATAAGCCCCACACGCATCCCCTGATGTTACCCGAGATTCTACTCCTTTTCGCCATAGTTTTTTCATTCGGTCAATACATACCCAACTATTATCCTAATTAGATACTGGCACATTACCGGCCATTTGCAACCCGGGTTGTATTTCTCGCATCGCTGGCCGCTGATTGGGCGGTTGCCCAGTATCGACCAGGATTGTTGCTGATACGGCACCGAAAAGACGGGGTATGAATTGCAACTGCGGTTGCGTTTACGGTAGCATGCACTGAGCCGCTTTGCAACCCAAGTCCCATACAAAAAGTCAGTCAGGGTTGCAAAACGACGCCTCCCATACAAAATCTAAGTATATTTCTACTGTGTACTGTAGCGAAGGGTTGCAGAAGCAATCCGCACCATGACAAGTCGCTACAAGCTCGAGCTCGTGTAGTTCATGTCTTATAGGAGCAATGTGGAATAAAATAGCTACATGTAGTAGCAACAGAGTGCTCTCCGTGATGGAGATCCCCACTAGACGATTTTTCTTCTGGCGCTGCGCGCCAACGCAGACCGTCAAACTTTTCTCTAGCGGGCTCGCATTCTGGTGGACTACACTCCAAGGAGGGCAGCCCACCAGAATGCGCACATGGTACTGTAGTCTGCTTCTACGACGCGATACAGCTTAATATCAGACCAATAAAGCTTAGGTATTTGGCAGTGCTTAGTGACCACGCAGACCGTCAAACTTTTCTTTAGCGCCTTCGTATTTTGGCGGGCTACCTTCCTTGGAGTGTAGCCCGCCAAAATGCGCGCATGGTAGTCTGCTTCTACGATGCGATATATGCTTAATATGAAGATAAATCAGACCAATAAAGCTCAGGCATTCGGCAGAGCTTTGTGAAAGCTCACATTGCACGCTCAGGCATTCGGCAGAGCCTAGTGAAAGCTCACGGTGTGCGTTTTACTTGTAATACAGGATTGAAAAAGATTGTGCCGCATACAGTAAGTCACTCCCAGTACTCTAGTAGCCCTGCGCAATGATAAAAAGCGCGGCAGGCATCCAAGTCTCCATGCCTACAGTAATACTACTAGTAGTACATGATTTCAACCAATCAAGATAAAGTAGCAAACCAGTTGCACAAATCGGTGGTATTTATACAGTACAGTAGTAAGAGCATCTCCAACGGTGCACTGCAAACGGCACCTGTAAAGGTGTCTCTACAGTGAATTTTATGCACCCCGTACCAAAATTTCCAGTCACAGTAAAAATCCTCCCATCAGTGCACTGCAAAACACCACACGTCAACCCCCCTCGAAAATGGCGGAGAACACGGACTGGAGAGCACGGTTGAAGCGGCTCCGCGAGGCGCATGCTCAAGGAGAAGATGACGACGACGCGGAGATGCTGCTGCTCACTGTGGTCGCCTCGTGCACAGAGCTAGTGTCTGCTGAAGGCCCCCCGAAGAAGCGTGGGGGCTCGCGGCCCGGCCGAAGCCCGAACGCTAAACGAGATCACGCTGCTGGACATCGCCGCCTCTACCTCGACTACTTTGGGAGCGACCCAGTCTACAACGCACGGCTCTTTCGACGCCGTTTTCGCATGTCTACCCGAGTCTTTGATCGTCTGATGAACGGAGTGCTCGAGATGGACGACTACTTTCGCCAGAAGCCCGATGCTACGGGCAAACTTGGGCTGTCGCCTCTGCAAAAAGTGACTGCGGTGCTCCGAATGTATTGCTACGGGGTGGCAGCAGACGCCACGGATGAGTACGTGCGGCTCGGAGAGAGCACGGCGGCTGAAGCATTCCAGCGCTTTACCAAGGCCGTGCTGAACAAGTTTGGGTCTGAGTATCTGCGCGAGCCCACCGCTGCCGATATCCAGCACCACACACGCATCAACGAGCAGCGCGGCTTTCCAGGGATGCTTGGCTCACTGGATTGCACACATTGGACATGGAAGAATTGCCCGGTTGCCTGGCAAGGCATGTATCAGGATAAGGACGGAGTTCGATCAGTTATAATGGAGGCTGTTGCAACTCAAAACTTGTGGATTTGGCACTCCTATGTTGGCCTTCCTGGCTCGAACAACGACATCAATGTCGTGGATCGGTCTCCGTTCATGGTGAATTGGCTTAAAGGAAATGCACCGTCGCATTCATACACAGTGAATGACAATGCTTACAGCATGTGCTATCTCCTATGTGATGGCATTTACCCGGAGTGGTCAGTGTTCGTTAAAACAATTAGCAACCCGAGTGGGGAGAAGGAGAAGCTGTACGCGAAGACGCAAGAGGGGATGCGCAAAGACGTGGAGCGTTGCTTCGGTGTCTTGCAGGGACGCTTTGCCATACTTGCCCGACCAGCACTGTTTTGGGACCAAGGACTTCTGAACGATGTGTGGTATGCGTGCGTTGTAATCCACAATATGATCATTGAGGCTGAAGAAGAAGAGGATATACAAGACGCTTATATTGAGCGCGTTACTTCGTCTTCGGTGGCAAGTGCAGACATCACCTTCGACTCCCTATTGAGGCAGCTGGCTCATATTCAAGATGAAGGCGCACACATTGCGCTACGCGACGATTTAGTGGAGCACTTATGGAAACGCAAGCGGGTCCTTGGCCGCTAACCTGAGGAGCCTATGCAGTGTCTAGCTCGAGTGATGTGTCGGCGTTGTCAGAACCCGCGATAGCAGAATTGGCTACCACGACAGGCGGGCACCTGATACTCGCTCCACTGCACGGACTCAAACTTTCCCCTGCAGTTGTGTTGTCGGTCAGATTTTCATTGCTGCCGGACTTCGTCGAAGCGAGAACAGCAGATCGGCGTAGGCGAAAATACTCTTGAGCATCATCATCCAGTTCGTCAAGTCGAATAGTGAATAAAGCGTAGTTGTTGGCCTCTTCAAGCGCTCTAGCGCGCTTCTGACTGGCTTGGGCCATTTGTTCCGTAGTTTCGGCCAAGCGTTTCTGTGTATGCTCCAGTTGAGCACGTGACTGGCTTGCCAACTTGGTGGCTTTGGTCCCGATTGGTCTTGGCGCCCGCGCGGACAATGTAGAGGCTGATACTGAAGGCGAGTGTGTAGCAGTACGCTTAGGAGCTCGATGTGCCTGCTATTTGGGCTCTTTTGAAAGCACGCGCCAGCAGTGCACGAACTTGAACGGTTTGTTGTCCTTCACACCCTTTGAAGTGTGTGTGCTCTGATACAGCTGCATAGCAGTAGCGACGTCATCGTCTTCATTGGTGCCAGATCGATTCAGGTTCACCACTGTTGCCATGCACCCGCAAAACTTGGACACATCATGCTGAATTACAGCCCATTTAGTCTCTAGTGAGCGCAGAGGTCTGTGGTCAGCGCCATCAGGCCGATGCTCGTTGTAGTACTCCGCTACTCGACTCCAAAACTTTGCTGCTGCTTGTCCTGTACCTGTCCCGGCGTCCTTTCCGATGTGAAGATACGCCTTGCAGAGCATCTCCTCCTCCTCGGCCTCAAAGTTTCTCCCTTTCGTCCTGCATACGGAGCCCAGAGGTTCGCGAACTGCCTGCGGGGGATTCGTGGGGTCTTCCCCAAGCAGAGCCGAGGACATGATCGTTATCACGCTTGGTTTGCAGTCACAGCGGGGCGCTGGCTGTCGGAGAACATGACCTTTCACGCACCAATCGCCAGCAGCTCTGAAATTGCCGGTCTCACTGCAAATGGTCGCTATTTGCCGGGCTACCGGCAGATTTTGACGTGTTAAATTTCCCGTTTACCGATACAGTGCACCGGTGGGGGATAAAATACATTCTATACGGTAAAATATCACTGTATATCTTTGCCGTTACCGTTTACAGTGCACCGCTGGAGATGCTCTAAGTCGACTTGAGGTCCAGTAGGTTATTGCTAGGGAAAGCATAACTCATCGCCATGCATGACTCGGCCAATAAGTTTGCTGCGAGCTTGCAATTCGGTCTCGAGAGTCTCGAGACCGAATTGCAAGCTAGGTTGCTTGACCCCCCCCCCCCCAGACCCGACCGCTGCATGTGTTGTTTCACCAGACGGCGGGTTGGATGCTGCAAACTTCTTTTGGCCGCTGGTCGGCTGCGACTTGGGCGGTTGCTTGGGCGACGGTGGCCTCCTCACGGTCGGGGCGCGGGCTTGGCCTTGGGCGGCAGCTGCTGACCTGACGGCCGCTCGACGTGCATCAACGGAAAGTGGTGTGCTGCCGGCACCTGGTAGAGGTAGGCGTTGAGGTGGTCGGCGCTGGCGCCGCCGCTGTCGATTCTCTGCGGGGCTGGGTGCTGCAGTGACATGGGCAGCGATCCGGGGGGAGATGCGATGCCGCC
The DNA here is from genome assembly GCA_033557925.1 of Phytophthora x cambivora. Classification (NCBI taxonomy): domain Eukaryota; phylum Oomycota; class Peronosporomycetes; order Peronosporales; family Peronosporaceae; genus Phytophthora; species Phytophthora x cambivora. Next base: position 5,923,306 of record JAUCEB010000013.1, on the reverse strand, counting down.
GCCCACCTGTGGAGACACGGCGGTGGCGTGGAGGACGGCGTGCCCTCGGGTGACTTTCCCACGACCAATTTCTTGCTGGCTGGAACGAGGCAGACCAAGCCACCTAGCTCCTGGCGGCTTCATTTTCAGCTAAGCGGTCTTCATCGGGACGAGTTCGTCTTCGTCTGCAGCACTGGACAGGTTGGTGGGCTCCAGTGTGAGCTATGACAGTTTGAACCTCTAGTTGAGAATAACGTGGGTACAGAATATACCGCCACTTCCGACACCATATGTTCAGTACTTTTTGTGCACTATATAAATTGTTGTGAGGTCATACAGGTCTGTCACTTCGTGGAGAGCATGGCGGCCTTGGCGTACGACGTCGGCCCGCTTCCCCATGGCTTGGACGATAGCGAAGCTCATGCCCGTTGAGGAATACCGACATCCAACCCACAGACACGCCCACATCGACCCCCCCCCCACATCAAAGCGAGCTTTTAGCTTTCCGAGTGATGACCTTTCGATTTAGACACATACCACGCTGCTCGGCTTTCTTGATCCAGCCTTCTAGCCTTCTTTCGAGCGCAGGCGCCTTCACCTTGAGGGGTTTGCGGCGCTTGCCTTGGTCGTACGCCTCCTTCATGATGGTACCTGCGTTTCGAAGCATGTCAGACATTGTGTTTCGAGCAGGAGGATCACGCAGACGGAACTCCTTCTTAGTCCTCCTGGCTAGCTAGGCCTGCGTCATGGCTAGTGTGGCTGCATGCTTACGAATAAGCTCTCGCTTGTTGTCTATGGTCACTTGCCCATGGTTGAACTATGCTGGCCGCCGCAAATACTCGAATGGTGCTTATAGCTTCGTACCGAACGAGTCGTTCAGAATTGGTTTTGGCGCGCGCGCGAAAATTACCTACTAAATCTAATATTTGAAAGTGCCAACAATAATAGAGGTCATTTGTTATCGGCAGTGTCGGAAGTGAGAGTACCTCCTGTACATTCCCCCCAACAGTTTAGAAGCCTTTTGACTTTTGAATGGACTTTTGGACGTTTTCCAAAGACTTCTGAACTGTTCTGAATTCATTCAAAACCATCCCTACTCGAGACCACCGAATCCCAGCAAATCTCAGAAGTAAAAATAGAAGATCGGCGTCCCGTTTTTTACGTGCTGCAGTCACCAAAAGTATCAGTTAAGCGTCCATTCCGGCCGCTGTCAAGTGCAGTTTGTGACATATATCTTCCTCCCGCTTCAATCACAAGTGCGCATACGAAAAGTAGGTCAAACACATCCCTCAACCGTCACCGACCCACCTTATTAGTAGCTCGTGGACTCCTCGCCCTGCCACAGACGTCACTTTTGAATCATCCGAGTAGCGCACAAGTCGAAGTCTATGACGACGGAGCCCACAGTCTACGGCACGGCCTCCTTGGCCACCGACGAGCGGCTGAGTGCGCGCGCGACGCGGCGGCGCTCGGTGATCAAGTGGAGCCTCGTGGGGTTAGGCGTCTGCGGAGTATGCGCCGTCTTGGCGATCTTCGGGCTCACGAGGCTGCCGGAGGACGCTGCCGTGTCCCCCACTGAGGCGACAGAGTCATCGCCCGACTCAAAGGCAGCAGCAGCGCCGACCCTGAACTCGGAGGTCTCGTGCGTCCAGAGCTCGTACGAGGACAACGTGACCAACATGATGGAGCCCATCACCGGTCTCAAGTGGACGCATGGCGCCCAGTCGAACGCAGCGTCCGTCATTGTCGTGGACGTGGAGACCAAGTTCCAGCAGATTTTGGGCTTCGGAGGGGCCTTCACGGAGGCTGCAGCGCTACAGTTCAACAAGCTGTCGCCGGAGAAGCAGGAGGAGGTGCTGACGCTCTACTTTGACCAGCAGAAGGGCAGCGCGTACACCTTTGGACGAGTGCCCATGGGCTCGTCCGACTTCTCTGCGGGGTCGTACAGTTTCGACGACGTGGTGAACGACACCGAGCTCACGCACTTTGACGAGGAGGTGACGCACGACCAAGAGGTGCTGATCCCCTTCATCAAGCGAGCGCTTGAGCGCCAGCCCAACTTGAAGCTGATCACGGCTCCGTGGAGTCCTCCGTCCTGGATGAAGCGCGCGGCGCTGAACTACTCGCCCAGTATGCTTAACTCTGCGAAGCCAATTGGTTTGAAGGACGATGCTCGAGCGACGTGGGCTCTGTACTTCTCCAAGTTCATCACGGCGTACAAGAAGCACGGCATCTCGTTCTGGGGGCTGACCCCGCAGAATGAACCACAAGCAGAGGTGCCGTGGGAGTCCTGCATGTACACAGCTGAGTACCAGGCCGAGTTCATCGGAAACTTCCTGGGACCCATGCTGAAGCGTGACCACCCCGAGCTGGTGCTCATGGTCTTTGACCACAACCGAGGAAGTGTCCGTCAGTGGGCAGAAGAGATCTACAACCACCCCACTGCAGCTCAGTACGTTGACGGTATGGCTTTCCATTGGTACGACGACGAGCGCTACATGGATGGAGTTGAGTACCATGAGCGTCTGAATGACACGCACTTCGTGGATCCGAACCGCTTCTTGTTAGCTACGGAGAGCTGCAACTGTCCCGACGTGGGTCACGGCGACCTCGCCTGGTTCCGTGCGCAGCGTTACGGTCACGATATCCTGACGGACCTCAACAACTACGTGGCTGGGTGGGTGGACTGGAACCTGTTGCTCGATCACAAGGGCGGACCCAACCACTTGGCCAACATGTGCGACGCCCCCATCATTCTGACGGAGGATGAGACCGACTACTTCATCCAGCCCATGTACTACTTCATCCAGCACTTCTCTAAGTATATTCCGGTGGGCTCACGCCGTGTCAAGACGGAGGTGGCGACACGCTTCGCTGAGCCTGGCGAGCCTCAGTTGTTCGTTGACTACCCGTCAATGCTGGCGGCTTGTGATGGCAGCTCTCGACAGAAGTGGCGCCCGACGGATGATGGCAAGCTGGAGGTCATTGGTACCGGCTTCTGCATTGACCTGAAGGAGATCCCGTGGCAAGGACACCAGGGACTGTTGGTGGACTGCAGGTACACGCAGCAGCACTGGACGTATGAGCTCGACACGGGGCGCATTCGTATGGGAGACTACTGCATTTCGCTCAACCACGGTTCAACTCAGAACGGTGCGCGTATCAGCACCGATTTGTGTGAGGAAGAGGTAAAGCCCTACCAGCAGTGGAAGTTTGACGCCGAAGATGGCACGATGCGTTCGTATGCGTCGACCACGGATCAGTGTGTTACTGCTGGCTATGCGTTCGTGCAGGCAGCGGCTTTCGTGACCCCGGAGAACCGCAAGGTGCTTGTGGTCATGAACGAGAACACTGAGCCCGCCGACTTCGAGCTGCAGGTGGGTGGAGTGGCGCTGGAGACGACGGTGCCGAAGGGTGCTATCCGGACTTTCACCTGGGAGTAAGGAGGCACGTTGGCTGCAACGGTTAGAGTCGTAGTATGTGTATAAGAGGGAGACGGATCGAACCGTGAAGGCAGCAGCTATACAATAACGATGAGAAGCAGTGGAGGTTAACAAAGGAGTGCACGCATCAGCATCACGAACTCTTGCACAATCTAATGTACATTGTCGCGACTGCTACACGTACTTCATCATCGTCAGCTCTGCTTCTTGTTTGCAGGGTCCAGCGACAAGTCTCGCAGCAGGTCATTCCACAGGTCGCGATCGTACGGATCCGCCTCATTTCCAACCCCGCTGCTGAGTGGGTGATACTCTTGGTCATCAGGATTATAGTCGTCTGGAGTCTCAATCTGCATCTCCACCGGCACCTTACGCTTCTTGGGCCTCATCTCGAATACCTCGATCGCCTCCTTGAGGTAATCCGCATCCAGCTCCGCCTTGGGCACCTCTTTCCACTGGAAATAGTTGTCCAAGTGGCGCATGAACTCCTCGCGGACCTCCGGCGCACGACGTTCGTTCGCCAAGAAAATGACCGTCTTACGGTGCGACAGAGCCAGCAGCGACTGCACCAACGGCTTGACACACGCCTTCTCGTACACCACGTCCGCGCACAAGATACAGTCGAACGGCGCCTTCAAGTTCGTCACCGGCGTGCCCCTACCACCAACCACCAACATAAAACTCTGTCAGCATTGCACCGACAGATACTGTAGCAGCCAATGCAGCTTTGTACCACGCGTGCTGCTCCACGCGCACGCGCTGCAGCTCCTTGGCCGTCAAGTTCTCCCGCACATTGCGTCGCAGCCAGGGCAGCACCGGCCCAATGTCCGTGAGCACGACATCGGCCAGACCGCCAGTGACAATTGCACTGGCGATGCCTGCGAGGCCTCCGCAGCCAGCGCCGAGCTCGCAGATGGACGAGAACCGCTGGAACCGCTCGGGCCGCTGCTCAATGAACTTGAGCAGCGTCTTGCTGCTGTCCCAGACAGTGGTTCCCAGCACGAACGAGTCCGGGTCCTGCTCCACCGACACCACTCGAGACTCGCCAATGGGCACCTCTAAGCATCGCGCCCAGTGCGTGAACGAAGACTCGAGCTTCAGCGGCTCCGACTCGGTCAGCGCCTCCTCCTCCGCCATTGGAAAGATGGCTACATATCGTGCGGTCTTGGAGTTACTATAGTCACTCAAGTGAGAGGAACAATACCCGATAGAGTGACCTTGAACTGAACTATGTTTGCCGTGTTGATGCAACAAGTCGCCACTATCCGATCGTCCTCGTCAGCCTCACGTCAGTCGCTATCGTCCCCAAGCATGGAGCAGAACCAGTGGACACCAGTACCAACGCGTACGTTAATGCTGTGAATTTGTATGACTATCGATCGTTGAGAGGAGGCTAATGATTCAGGCTTTTTTGCTGTTGCAGACGGCCCCTTGAGGCGACACGAAGCTGCTGCGCAGCAGCGCGCGCTGCAGCTGGAGCAAGCACGGCAGAACCACCAGATCTCTCCAGGTGAGTGTTGCAATACTGTTCTATTGGTTGGGTTGAAATGTGGGGCTTAAAGATGGGGAATCGTTTTGCTGTTGTGTGGTGAATAGATGACTACAACCGACAGGTGAGGAGATGGAGAACCGGGGAGGAACAAGGGCTGGCGCTAACTGTCGGGTATTTCATTGTTGTCGACATTATTTTTTTATTGTTGTAGCTGCATTTGTCGTCGTTCTCGTACCTTGCCAATGTGATGGCCCTGCGACGTCACAAGATGCAACCACAGCAAACGCAGTTCCAGTATGTGTTACCGGATTGTTTGGCGGGCTTCAAGGAAGCGTGTGTACATGTAGTGCTGACACGGTTGTTTCTGTTGTATATAGGCGCAGCATGTATTAACGACGCTATGATAGTTTACGCTAAGTTCTGACGCTCATAGCGAGATGAGCTGTTCTTCATCATCGTAATTCAGTCTAGTACAGATTTCTCTTTGTCATGTCTAACCAATGCGCTGACAGCAGTCGAAGTACCGATGCGATCTGCGCAAGTAGGCACTGCCCTGAAGTTGATGACATGAAAACATTAACCTTTTGTCTGCTCCCAGTCTGTCGAGTCGGTAACTGTAACGTGTAGTTTAATGATTGCACCAAATTATATTCTGTACCAAGTCGCAGATTGCGATTGTCCAGCATGGCACCGCTGGAAGACGAACTCAAGAAGCTACAGGTCCTCGTCACCGAGCAATGGGAGCAGCGCTCCATTCAGCTCCAGAGTATCACCGACAACCCGCAATTGCTGCTGCAGCACCCGTCGACGCCCGTCGTGTGCGGGGCTTTCGTGCTCGGAATTGGCGTCGGACTGCTGCTCCCACGACTGCGACAGCCGTTCCGTCGGTTTGCAACGGTGGAAGACCTACCCAACAAGCTGTTCCACGAGGAGGGGAAAATCAAGGCGCTGGCTGTGAACTTCAGCGACGGTGACACGTTCCGAGCGCGTCATTTGCCGCTGCTCCGAGGCGCCGGAAGCTTCGACGGGAAGCTGTCGGACCACACGCTGCAGATCCGACTCGCCGGCATCGGTGCGTCGGTGCAATTGTTGCTGTGGAGGTGGCAATGATATTGAAGAGAATTTTGTATTGGTGGGTGCTGTAGATACACCGGAGACGGCCAAGTTCGGGAATCCGGGTCAGCCGTTCGGGGATGACGCCAAGAAGTGGTTGGCGTCGGCACTTGAGGGCAAGAAGTTGACGCTCACGCTGCTGCACAAGGACCAATACGCACGTGCAGTGTGCATGGTGCAGTATGGGCGGTGGCCGTTCCGTCGTGATGCATCGGAGGAGATTCTGAAGGTGGGGCTGGGTCAAGTGTATCGACAAGCGGGTGCGGTCTACGGCGGCAAGCAGGAGATCTACGAGGGGCTGGAGGAGAAGGCGAGGAAGAAGAAAAAGGGAATTTGGAGTCAAGGTAAAAAGATGGAGAGCTCCAGCGACTACAAGGCTCGTATGCGTGCAAGTTAAATCTGACCAGGCTGACTGTACAGTGAGGGAAATCTAACCGATGATTGCAAACCTGTATTTTAGTCGCCCTTGGCAACTACTTTTCGCCACAACTTCATGCTTTGAAGTCATTTTCAAAAGACAAACGTGCGAATAGCACCAGGTAGAACCGATGTGTCCAGCATGTCGTCACCCACCTGTACCTGGAACTCCGCCGGCTCCGTGTTCTCGTTCAGCACCACCAGCACCTTGCGGTCCTCGGGCGTCACAAACGCAGCGGCCTGCACGAAAGAGTAGCCCGTCGTCACGCACTGATCAGTTGATGATGCGTGCGAGCGCAGCGTGCCATCCTCTCCGTTGAACGTCCACTGTTGGTACGGCACCACCTCATCCTGACACTTGTCGGCAGTCACACGCACTCCGTCCTCCGTCGATCCGCGGCTCAAAGATAAGCAGATATCATCGATACGGATGCGTTGAGTGTCCTCTTCGAACGTCCACGTCTGCTGCATCCACTGGCACTCACCCAGTCGGACTTCATGACCTTCACTTGGGGTTGGCACCAAATTTAAGCAGAACGGCGTGTCGGTCACCTGCATCTTGTTGTCATCGGTCTTGTGAATCGTCTGGCGAGAGCTCCCATCGCACGTTTCCAGGGAAGACGAGTAGTCCACATACAACTGCGCGTCGCCAGGCTTCTCGAAGTGAGCAGCAACTTGCACGCTCACGCGACGCGAGCCGACCGGGATAAACCTGGAGAAGTGCTGAATGAAGTAGTACATCGGCTGGATCTTGAAGTCGGAGCCGTCCTCAGTCAAGACGATCGGGGCGTCGCAAAGGTTGCCCTTGTGGTTGGGGCCACCGGTGTGGTCGAGCAGCAAGTTCCAGTCAACCCAGCCCGCGACGTGGTTATTGAGATCCGACAAAATGTCGTGGCCGTAGCGCTGAGCTCGGAACCACGCGTCCTCGCCGACTGCAACACCAGGACAGTTGCAGCTTTCGGAAGCCAGCATGAAGCGGTTCTGGTCAATGAAGTGCGTGTCGTTCAGGTGCTCAGGGTAATCCACTCCGTCCATGTAGCGTTCACCGCCGTCCTCATACCAGTGGAAGGCCATACCGTCGACGTACTTGCTGGCAGTGGGGTGGTTGTAAATCACCTCCGCCCAGTGCTGCACGTTGTTGCGGTTGTGGTCGAACACCATGAGCGTAAGATCAGGGTGGTCCCGGTCCAACACAGGCCCCAAGTACTCGCCGATAAACTCGGCTTCATACTCGGGATCATAGGCACACGCTTCCCACGGCGCAGCAAACTCCGGTTCGTTCTGCGGCGTGAGCCCCCAGAACGGAATGCCGTGGTTCTTGTACGCCGTGATGAACTTGGAGAAGTACAGAGCCCAGGGAGCTCGCATGTCATCTCTCAGTCCGACCGGCTTGACCGATCCCAGCATGCTGGCGTTGTACTCCGAGCTCGACCGCTTCATCCAGGCCGGAGGACTCCACGGCGCCAAGAACAGCTTCATGTCTGGACGGCGCTCCAGCGCGCGCTTGATGAACGGGATCATGGTCTCCGTGTCGTGGGTCACGTCCACGTCGAAGTCCACGAGGTCCACGTCGTCCACCGTCTCGACGAAGTTGTAGGACGCCACCGAGAAGTCGCACGACCCCATCGGCACGCGGCCGAAGCTGTAGGCGCTGCCCTCCTCCTGGTCGAAGTAGAGCGTCAGCACCTGCTCCTGTTTCTCCGGCGACAGTCTCTGGAACTGCAGGGCTGCGGCCTCCGTGAAGGCGCCACCGAAGCCCAAAATCTCCTGGAACTTGGTGTCAACGTCCACAGCGATGAACGACTTGGAGTTCTTCTCGCCCCCGCAGCGCCACTTGAGCCCCTGGATGGGCTCCATCATGTTGGTCACGTTGTCCACATACGAACTCTGGAAGCACGTGACGTCGCCCTCGTCAGGCGTCGCAGTGGCCACAGTCGACGCCGCAGAGTGCGACTTGGAGGTGGAAAGCCCCAGCACCAACAACCCGCCAGCGATGACGCCCGTGGACGCGCCGAGGAGCCCCCACTTGATCCACGTGCGTCGAGCCGCAGCGCGAGCGCTCAGTCGCTCGTCACTCGCGAGCGAACTCGTGCCGTACGCCGTGGGCTCCGATCGGGACGCCATGATATCTCACCCCAATTCGCTTGTCAATCTCGAGGCGAATTGGATACTGAGCTGATGATAATGTGGATTGTGGATTGTGGCTGCCAAAAAAGATCGCAAATCGTAGTATCGTATTAAATACCTGAGTTTAAACGCTGGTACGTCAGCCGACGACTTCAACTTGGCTGAGTGGTTAAGTGGTTCTTCTGCTCTATGCCAAGACGTGTGCACTGCGCTGCCTTGGTGGTGTTCGCCGTAAGTAGAATTGATTCGCTGGACGTAGTCGGTGGGTGCTTACATCCAAGTGAACGTGCGGATGGCGCCCTTAGGGATCGTTGTCTCGAGAGCCATGTCACCGACGCGCACCTCGAAGTTGGCCTCCTCCGTGTTCTCGTTGAGCACTACGAGCACCTTGCGGTCCTCAGGCGTCACGAATGCAGTCGCCTGCACGAACGCGTAGCCGCCGGTCACACATTGGTCACTGGTCGACGCGCGCGAACGCAGCGTGCCGTCCTCCTCGTTGAACGTCCACTGCTGGTGAGGCACAACTTCAGCTTCGCAAGGGTCTGCTGTGATGCTGACACCGTTGTCCGTGGATCCGTGGTTGAGTGACAAGCAGAAGTCATCGACGCGGATGCGACCAGTCTCCTCGAAAGTCCACGCCTTCTGCAGCGGGTACTGACACTCCTCCACGTGGATCTCCTTGCCTTGCCACATCGCGTCCACCATGCCCAAGCAGAACTTCGTCCCCGTCACTTGGATCTTGCTGTCATTGACCTTGTGCATCGTCTGGCGGGCGCTGCCATCGCAGGTTGAGAGTGCTGCGCGGTAGGCCCACATCAGCTGGGCGTCTCCTGGCTTCTCGAAGCGAGCCGCCACGTGAGTCTTCACGCGGCGCGAGCCAACCGGGATGTACTTGGAGAAGTGCTGGATGAAATAGTACATCGGTTGGATGTTGAAGTCCTTGCCGTCCTCGGAGAGAATGATCGGGGCGTCGCAGTTGTTGCCTTGATGGTTGGGTCCACCCTTGTGGTCAAGCAGCAGGTTCCAGTCCACCCATCCAACGACGTGGTTGTTGAGGTCCGTCAGGATATCGTGGCCGTAGCGTTGCGCGCGGAACCAAGCAGCGTCTCCGTATGCAACTCCAGGGCAGTTGCAGCTCTCCGTGGCCAACATGAAGCGGTTCTGGTCAATAAAGTGCGTGTCATTTAGACGTTCATGGTAGGCCACTCCGTCCATGTAGCGGTCCATGTCATACCAGTGGAAGGCCATGCCATCAACGTACTGCGCCGCAGTGGGGTGATTGTAGATCGCCTCCGCCCACTGACGAACACTCGCACGGTTGTGGTCGAAGACCATGAGTGTAAGCTCGGGGTGGTCACGATCCAGGACAGGACCAAGGAAGTCGCCAATGAACTCGGCCTGGTACGACGCGTTGTACCTGCAGGCCTCCCACGGCGCAGCAAACTCAGGCTCGTTCTGCGGGGTGAGACCCCAGAACGGGATCCCCTGCTCCTTGTACGCGGTGATGAACTTCGAGAAGTATAGAGCCCAAGTCGCGCGCATGTCGTCCTTCAGTCCCACCGGGTCCATGGATCCTAGCAGGCTAGGGGTGTACTTGTCGTCTCCACGCTTCATCCAGGCAGGCGGACTCCACGGGGCCAGAAAGAGCTTCATTTCGGGTTGACGCTCCAGCGCGCGCCTGATGAACGGAATTAGCACGTGCTGGTCATGCTTGACACTCATGTCGAAGTGCAGCAAGTGCGTGTCGTTCAGCACATCGTCGAAGCTGTAAGAGGAGACGGAAAAGTCACACGACCCCATCGGCACGCGGCCGAAATTGTACGCGCTGCCCTGCTCCTTGTCGAAATAGAGCGTCAAAACCTCCTCCTGTTTGTTGCGAGGCAGCTTCTGGAACTGCAGCGCTGCCGCTTCCGTGAAGGCGCCTCCGAAGCCCATAATCTGCTGGAACTTGGTCTCCAGATCCACCGCAATGTACGACTTGGTGTTCGACTGCACCCCACGCTTCCACTTCAACCCCGTGACGGGCTCCATCATGCGGGTAACGTTGTCGATGAAGGAGCTCTGGAAGCACGTGACCTCTGCATCCACCGCTGGTGCCGCGTTCTTGAACGCACTCGTCGTCGATCTCAACGTCGCAGCAACTGCGTCGTCATGTATCGAGCTGGTCCCCAGCAACGCCAACGTACTGCAAATGCCACACGTCGCAAGCCCAAAGACCCCCCACTTGACGAAGGTGTGGCGTTTGGTGGCCATTTGGCTGGTCAGTCGCTCATCGACCGCCAGGGAACTCGTTCCGTAGGCGGTGGACTCCATCTTGCTTGAAAAGGTCGAACAGCTCGGGGCTTTGCTTGTTTCCGGCTTGTCGTCGCTGGTTCTTGGCAAATTGGAGACTGGAAGCCTGATCGGGGCAAGCAAGTCTCGCTTAGCTCTTTTGCAGAAAACGGTGCTGGATCGCTGGGGATGCACGTGATCGCTACTTTATTTTTTGTGTGGAGCCCAGCGATTGAGGCGAAGGGGTGCGGTGTGCGATTCCTGCAACGCTGAAGCTGGCCGGTCGTTATTTTCTATTGATCTCAGCATAGCCGTCCGTTTTTCCGTTTCGCGCATCCCCCTTCTAAGGCCAGACTCCGAGCCGGAGTCGGCGCCGGTCGACCATTCGATACTGTGCACTTCAATCCGCCCGGCACCGTTGGAACTACTTGCGACGTTTCGCTACAAGAAGGATGCAACCGGTGGTCCGTTGCTGACGTTGTCTCCCTGCAACGATGCAACTTCAGAACTGAAGCTGTGAAGACAAACAAGGAGATGCATGTGCTCTTGTTATAAACTGCTGTCACCTAGCCAGCTAGCTGAAGCATTATAATTGTAGGCGGATGCGTTCCCACCTACTTGGCTACGGTATCAAATAAGCAGGGTTGGCTTAGTACTCTTCGCCGAGCTCCTCCTCCTCGCCCTCACCCTCGGCAGTCTCAGCAGACACCTCCTCGTAGTCCTTCTCCAGAGCAGCAAGATCCTCACGCGCCTCCGAGAACTCGCCCTCCTCCATACCCTCACCGACGTACCAGTGCACGAACGCACGCTTCGCGTACATCAGATCGAACTTGTGGTCAATACGCGAGAACACCTCGGCGATGGCGCTCGTGTTCGAGATCATGCACACGGCACGCTGCACACGGGCCAGATCGCCGCCAGGCACCACCGTCGGCGGCTGGTAGTTGATGCCGCACTTGAAGCCCGTCGGACACCAGTCCACGAACTGGATCGTGCGCTTCGTCTTGATGGTAGCCACGGCCGCGTTCACGTCCTTGGGAACGACATCACCGCGGTACATCAGACACGCCGCCATGTACTTGCCGTGACGCGGGTCGCACTTGGCCATCATGGACGCCGGCTCGAAGGCGCTGTTGGTGATCTCGGCCACCGACAGCTGCTCGTGGTACGCCTTCTCGGCCGAGATCACGGGCGCGTACGAGCTCAGCATGAAGTGGATGCGCGGGTACGGCACCAGGTTCGTCTGGAACTCCGTCACATCGACGTTCAGCGCACCGTCGAAGCGCAGTGACGCCGTCAGCGACGAGATCACCTGCGCGATCAGGCGGTTCAGGTTCGTGTACGTCGGACGCTCAATATCGAGCGATCGGCGACAGATATCGTAGATGGCCTCGTTGTCCAGCATCACGGCCACATCCGTGTGCTCCAGCAGCGAGTGCGTCGACAGCACCGAATTGTATGGCTCCACCACAGCGGTTGACACCTGCGGCGACGGGTAGATGGTGAAGCCGAGCTTACTCTTGCGACCATAGTCGACGGACAGACGCTCCAGCAGCAGAGCACCGAGACCCGAGCCGGTGCCACCGCCTACGGCGTTGAAGACCAGGAAGCCCTGCAGGCCCGTGCAGTTGTCGGCCAGCTTGCGGATGCGGTCAAGCACCAGGTCGACGATCTCCTTGCCGATGGTGTAGTGCCCACGGGCGTAGTTGTTGGCGGCGTCCTCCTTACCGGAGATGATCTGCTCCGGGTGGTAGAGCTGGCGGTAGGTACCGGTGCGCACTTCGTCACAGACGCTGGGCTCGAGGTCGACGAGCACGGCACGAGGCACGTGTTTGCCGGCGCCGGTCTCGGAGAAGAAGGTGTTGAAGGCGTCGTCTCCCCCGCCGATTGTCTTGTCACTGGGCATTTGGCCGTCGGGCTGGATGCCGTGCTCGAGACAGTAGAGCTCCCAACAGGCGTTACCCGTCTGGATGCCGCCCTGGCCGAGGTGGATGGAAATGACTTCACGCATCTTGAAAGGGTTGAGTGGGGTGGAGCTTGAGTGGGGTGACTTCGGAGTGGAAGCTGGCGACTGGAGAAGCTACGAGGAAGCTGGTTGATGAAGCTTACTCGGGTTCAGAAGACGCTGCTGGGCTTGGCAGGAGATTCGAGAATGAACCGGTGCCATCGCATCGGGACTGGATCAAAGGCAATTCAACGATAGAAACGACCCGCCCCTTCCCAAGCGACGGCTTGGTGAGCCACGTCCGTTTCAGCCTTTATATTGGCGGCAACAAAGCCCTGCATCATGCAGTGCATGCACACATTCTGGGCAGTGACTATTCTTGGTAGCGAAATTGTGGCAGCTATTTCGACCCTGTCCTACATGCATTCACTCACATTCGACGAACCACACGCGGTTGGCACACTTGCAATACCCTCGTAGCTTTGCCACAAAATATATTCAAAGAAGCCTGCTTATCGATACCAATCTCAAGTGCTGGTCTATTCTATCCCATACTTTCTCCCGAATTTGTCAACATGATGGGCGTAATCTTTCGCCTCGATGTAATTGCGGGTACGCAAATGCCCGAACAAGGCCTGAGACCTCTCTTTTTCAATGTCGCGCGCTTTGTACATCTCCTTACCGGTGACCTTGTTCTTCATCAGGGTTTCCCAGTTGGCCCCACTGGCGACAAGTGCCTTTACAAACTCCTCTCGTTGCTCAAGATGCGCTTTCTTGATCGCCGCGATTTTTTCACCAAGTTTGGTCTTGGACAGCAAAGTCTTCAATTTCTGGACGCCCCCAACCGCGGCCCTCTCTTCGGTAGTAGTCTCATCATCCGACATGAAGCCCCGAAGCGATCGCTTGTCGTATCCGCCACCCGATGCTGGTAACTTGATCGCGGAGCGCGCTGCGGGCGCCGTGATAGCGTCAATGCCCACGAGGAGGGAGAGCACGACAAGGAGCAAAAGTGACCACTTGAACATCGTGCGCTGCAGTACAGTACTCTGGCGGTTGAGAAGAGAAGACACTTGATGTGTGGCCGGAGCGAATTGGAAACTGAATACGCTGTAGACACTGCACGCGGAAAATGTTGCTGCCATGTTGATACTGTAATACATGTATCAACTTGATATGCTGGTCTGTGTCACACAGCAAATCCGATGGTATCAGTGATACCATCGGATACCGTATCACACAGCCTGTGTGATCGACAAGTAGCCCAGCTGTTATAGAAAAACAGGGTTCCCCAGATACTGTACCGTATCGCCCCTGTCCTAAGCGAAGTTTTCTCCTAAGCGAATTTTTATTATAGCCAATCACATAGTCTTATTTTCAACATATGGTTGTTACTAAAATGTCTTGCCAACTAACTAATTATAGACTATTCATTCCGATGGTGGCTGCTTGTCGTCGGGAGACGTCGCACCATCGGAACTGGCAAAAAGCCAAAGCAGAAGAGCAAACCCGTATTGCTGTGCACTACAGTCACAAGTGGCGGGGCGCCGCAACTAGCAGACGTATCCCTTCCTAGCTATATATCTATTCGACCACCTTCTACTGTGTAGGCGCACTGAGACGATGTTATGCGTCACGGTGCATCCCAACGACCGCCAGAGCTAAGACAGCACTCTTGCATCAGTTTCTAGGTCTTGCTGGCGGCTACAGATCCCTATTGCTGTAGATCCCTCGTTCTCGTCGTGCCCATAGCCTTTTACTCGATAAAACCCGTGACATAATTTTTACGTTTTAGATATTAATTCATACTTCCAATAATTAACCCTTTCGCTACCGCCATACTGTTCTATATTAAGCGTCGCATACAAACTTCAAGTCAATTCCACAAAACAGTACTTAATGTCATATTCTATAATATCATTTCTACAAGGGTTTTTGTTTATTACACGAATATCTACGCATTTGCAGAGGTAATATTCCACAACCATACTTTATGTCTGGATTTGCAATGACGCTTCTGATTCGTCAAAACAAAGCTGCCTGCTCAGAAACTATCACAAATGTGTTCGTATGAGCACTACCGTGAGGAACATTGATTTTTGTCCTGCGCTAAAAGCCCTGCAAACGGAAGCCGGAAACTCATCGTGGGGTGGCACAAGCTCAACCAAGCTTGTGGCGCCTGTCATCCCGACCCTAGACTGCAAAATCCTGATCCAAGCCCGGAAGCTCCTCGTGGCGTTGGCTACCAGGCCATCAATACCCGGAAGTTCCACGTGGCGTCCACCACGGCCTGGCCCAAGCCCGGAAGCTGCTCGTGGCGCTTGCTACTACTTGCCCAAGCCCGGTAGTCCCGTGGCGCCTGCCATCTTGACTCTGTGTCTCATCGTTCTGACCCTATCCCGGAAGCCGCTCGAGGCGCTTGCCATCGCTCGGTCAGGCTCGGATGCTCCTCATGGCGTCGGGCACCCCGGTTCTAGACCTCAAGATGCCAATCCATGCCCAGAAGCATATCAAGCTGTCCACTGCTGGCTGAGCCTAGCTTGAAAGCCGATCGGAATGTATGCTACCTCTAGACCAAGCCCAGCATGGCTGCCTTCCTCTCCACCCTGTTCCAATTTTGAGAGTTTATCGTGCGTTGGTGCGTGCTGCTGGTCCGAATGCTGCTCGTGGCGTAAGTTACCGTTGGGCTCAGCCCAAGTGCTGCCCACGGTGCTCGTTAGTGCCTGGGATCGCCAGGTGCAGTTAGCTGAGGGCTGGCTATACATCTCCTCACCACGATACAATACTGGTATCACATCGCGGCGTCCACCTCTCACTGGTATAACGCGGAAGCTTCACGGGGTATCGGTCATCCCCAAACTCCCTAGGGTTCTGCAAATGATGTGAGGTACAGCATTGCCTGGAGTGGTCACCTCGTACAGGGACCCAAGTATTGGATTGCTTCTCGAGCTAATTATGAGACTGCCACACCGCAACATGTATATAATATTGATCAATGGATAGATAAGACAGCCGTCATTGAGAGCTCGTGAGCGACCACAGAGACGAATAAACAGTATATTATCTCATTTGCTGCATAATACGAAAGACCTAATGAGCCTTGCAGCATACTACTACTCTGCTCACGAATCGAGTTGAGTAGCTTTTTTGCTTTGAGGAACGGAGCTTGCGCCTTGTAAATCGCTGAACCACGCATCAGATGGCCGTCCTGGTTGTAAACTTGCTTTGGAAAATAATACCCATGATATTTTTGCCAACAGGACCAGGTCGGTTGCTGGCAGAGATGCGGTTTTGAATCAGCAATGGGGTATATGCGCTTGCACAAAGCCACTTTGTGCTGTTCACAATAATCCGTTTTCTGTGTCGGTACTCTCCCTTCAAAACGGCATACGGTGCATTCACGCATCGCTCGGCTCCTCCCCTTGAGATGGATCCACGACTCTCTTGCAACGCACACAGGTACAACGTTTTCGGACGCGACTACACGGCTGATGTTGCTTTTGCAACTAGGGCTGGTACTTGATACTGTGTTTGGGTCTGTGTATAAGATCCCCTCATTATCAGTTTGTGCGTGTTCCCATGAACCGTCAAAAAGTTCACGTACTAAGGCGGCCACAAACGATCGGTGCCTGTCACGACCATTGATATCAGTACCGTTTCCGTTGGCGTCGAGCAAGTCTTCTTCTCCTCTCAGCTCTGAGTTTGAAACCAACTGATGGCAGATGTACGCATTGCACCGAGCGATGTCAATCATCGCCAATGCAAGCTTTTTGTACCACTTTTTGAAGGAGTGTCCGTCCGCCAAAGAGAATCGACCACGGATTTGGTCATGGCGATCCACCCCCTGCATTGCGCTGTTATACTCACTAATGCATGTTGGGGCTTCAAATGGCATGTGCGCCTGCTTGATACGACGAAATACCGTAGATGTGCCCGAATCGTCAGCATTCGAGACGACATTTACAATCGATCCATCAACCCAGCTAGCCGCAACGATATGTTTATCCAAACAGACCCCTTGTTTCATCGCTCCTCGCTCCATCTCATCACTCGCCTGAATCATCGTAAATCGTGGGAAATGTTTGCTTGATGAACGGACAGTTCCACGTCCGTACAAACCGATCGTCCGTAAAGATTCAAGTAGTTGACACGAGGTGTAGAAATTGTCAGTATTGATGACACGCCTTGAGCCCTCCAGTCCATTCGCGACCTCAATGACATGTTTTCGAATCTCCGATGACTTTTTTGTGAGAAGTTGAAGTCGATTGATCTCCAAAACCGGAACCACGTCGCTAAGCCGATCCTCCAGGTCACTAGAACAATGGAGCTTGAAGTTCAGGACAATCCATGTCGTCGAGCAGCAACTGACATACAATTTAAAATGGTATTTTCCGGTTGGCTTGCGTGGGTTGTAGAGAATTATGTGTCTAGCATACTTCGAGCGGCAAGCGATACTGGCCTCGTCGACTGCGATGTTTCTGCCTGGGATCACATGGCTACTGCAACGCTTCTTCAGCATCGAAATAAGCGGTCGAATTTTCGCCGCTGGGTCACGTTTTACCTCATCCGGGGTTACTTTGGCTCGAAAGGACAAGTGGCTGCGAATGTGGAGAAATCGCCGCCAACTCATTATGCTTGACAAATTTCTCGATCCGGCTCCAGGAAAAATGCTTGCTTCTTCATCATCCAACCAGTAGTTTCGCATCTCACCCTTGTCGACAAGTGCCATGTACCATAAAATTCCAAGAAACTTCATAATTTCGCCCAATTCAATGTTCTTAGTCGATGCACTTCCACTTGCTGACGCCCGAGCGTTAGAAAATACAACGACTTGCTTCCAAAGCGAGAGTGGAAGAAACGCAAAAAAGCTTGACGTGGCCAAGTTTCCAAATAATTTCTTGCTGCCGGTTTTTATTTTGGTTGTCGTGCTGCCATCACCATGAGTAAATAGACCTGGGGCCTGATCCAGAGATGCCGTTGGAGAAAATGACATTCCTTCGATCGCTTCAACTTCGGCAGGGCATAAATCAATGTGAAGCTCCTTATGACTTCGAAAAGAAGACCACTCCCGATACCCATTCTCGTCAATCTCCTCAAATTCATCGATAAGAGAAGGGAGGTCTGTATATCTCGGTGCCACACTACAGAGAGAGCTCCAGGACTCACCAAAATTAACACTGTGCTTCTGCATTGCCACAAACTGCTGAACCCCTCGAAAGACGGTACTTTCGTCGACATGATGCACATGGTGTTTTTCAGTCTGAAATGCGGTGTTTGTCCAACGAATCTCATAAGTAGCTGTTGGCACACCGACATCATCATCATTAGTTTGGTTACTTATATTGTAACGGGTCACTACGCCAATCAAGTACGCAGCGCCGACGTCACGGTAACGCTGTGTATCCATCCATGCTTCCTGGTCAGGCGTGAACGCAACTCTTGCATTCATGAATTTGTCGGCCGTCGATTTTACTCTACGAGTAAGCTCCGATCTCAAACCATCCAGCTTCGTCGGTTTCTTAGGCTTTGGATCAGACTTTGATCCACCGGATTTCTTTACGTTCGTCCTGGTTTGCGACTTTTTGGAGACACTCACAGATGATGCGGTATCCGACTTCTTCGCTGCTGTGGTGGCGCGCGCTTTAGCACTTGACTTGGTTGGCTTGGTGCCCAGTGTTGCAGGTTTCGCAGTACGTAATTGAGATTTTGTTTTTCTTTTCTTCGATAGTGCTGAACCATGAGACAGCGTCTGGTCTGTGCTTGGGGGGCGAATCAATATCATTTCTGCAGTCTCTCCTGAGATACCAACAGCCTGGTAGCATTGCCCGCTACAATAACAGGCATCCCCAAAGTCGCTCAGCAGTTGGCCATCCGGCCCTCGAAGTTTCAGCGTCACACAAACGTCATGCGAACAAAAGTGATGTAAAAATGCACCACAAGTCGAACATGATCGTGCCGTTGAACATTCGACTCTGCATACTGCACACACGGGTTTTGTCGATGGGGTTCCGCTTGATCTAGACTCGCTGTGTCCGGCAGACGATGTTGGCAGGTGGGGTTCCCGTGGCGGAGCAAGGTTTTCGGCTCTCCGGATATCCTGATCACTTATAGCAGTGATATTGCAAGCAATAGCGAATTCACCATTTACCGTATTGCTTGGACGATCCGATACACCCGCCATTTTCGCATTCTCGCACTGCGATCCACCAAGCTCTTCATTGTCGTCACATTTTGCTTCACTTGAGTTGGTCGGTGCAATCGATTGCCCGTCCATACCACAATAAGTCTGGTTGTAGTAATCGGTCAAGGCTTGTTCTCCAACGAAAAAATCATCTCCTTCTCTTCCATCGAGATTTCCACCTGGACGCACATATCGATACCGCAAATCCAAACTTCGCAAAGGGGGTTGCTTCGACGTCCACCCGGCTCGATGTAAACATTTCCAAGCTTCCTTGAAGGCTACTATATTGTCTAGAGTGTGATATGCACAAAGCGTTAGTACTTGTTGCGCCAATATACGGGGCTGATGGATGACCTACCGTTGGGAGGCCTTGTTACGACGTCAGTCGCGAATCGTGGGGACAATCGTCGACGTTTTGAGTCCTGATAGAGCTGATGATCTTTTCTCCGTGACATGCCGTGTGCGTTGGTGTTGGTGACTGTACCGATGTCTATCAATTCACGAGTGCGTTTGGTACACGGGATCGAAGCCACCATATCTAGATACGTAGGTACCCAATACTAGTAGTTAGAGTGGCTATTTGAAGACCAAATGTATTGTTGTTTGTATAGAGGGGCAGCTCGACTGAATGGATACATGAGATCGGCTCACCATACTCCAGACCAGATAACCTTGAGCCGACCTTTGTAGACCAAATGTATTGGCGTTTGTATAGAGGAGTAGTGCTCATCACGCACGTACGAGCGGTTCGAAGACATCTGCCGGGCTACGCAGGTTGCGTTGCGTAACGCAGCTGCGCGAGGGTTCCCGAGCGCGAAGAATAGCGCGAAAAAAAGATGGTTGTGATACCAATCCTCTAGAAGTCGTTGTGCTGCCCCGGGCAGCCTGCTCGTGAGATGGTTGCGGGCTCGCTAGATTTCAGATGTTGTTCGACAAACCAGAAGTGCAACTGATGTGTGATCAGCACGCATGGGTTGTATTACCTATACATCTACCTGCATTAGCTAGGTGCTACTTATCGTGAGGCATCTCCCTGGCATCCAGTCGTATCATTGAAGTGTGCCTTCGCCAATTAGCGCCGCGGGCGGCCCGAAGCTGGCCCGGCGGGTCAGCTTCTTCCGGACTGAATCTTGTCCTACTTTTCCGGCAGCGAATCATCCCTGAAAAGATGGACATCATGCCAACCACCACCAGATACGCGTTCAATAGCGAATAGCCTGAGCGCGTCGCGGCAGCCATGTTACCATCACACGTCGGCTTGAATCAGGACCCCACGCCCAATTTGTAGGGATAGCCGCTCGATGGCTGTCCACGCCTTCGCAGCAGACCTTGGACTCATCGTCGACCATGCTGCCGCCACGACAGGGTGGGTAGGACGTCATAGGATGCCGGGGTCTCAACCGCGATCATACTGGCCGATAGTGAACACGCGAATCACCCAGCCATCCAACGAGTGTCTCGACGGAGACGACGGCTTCTAATGATGGGCGTGAGATCTCGGGCAACGACAGCGATCCAATGGTGAGCAGACCAACCAATGCTGACAACTTGAGCTGGGCATCTACTGACGGGTGTCTATCAACCGGGGCAGCATCAACACGGACATGACGACCGGTGGTGAGCGGGCGATTCGTCTAATCGCCCAGTGCGCGGGGTCGACGGTGATGACGGCGTCCCGATGGCGACCAAGTCCATGTCTGCCGAGAACGCGAACGGGGAGCCAGCCGCGGTCCTTCATCAGCGGATCTTACGTCATCACGGGCATGACGACCGGTGGCAAGCGCACGGTTCGTCTACCACATATGAGCAGGGGTCGACGGCGATGACGGCATTCCCATGGCGACCAAGTCGATGTCTGCCGAGAACGCGAACGGCGGCGAAGGGGACAACGTTGTGGCCGCGAACATGCCGTCCAGTTGCACGTATGGGAGTCGCCCACTTGGACAAGTAGCATGGCGAGCAGGACGCCAGTCAACGAGGGGGGGCGGTGAATAGAAGTTGTCGCAGCGATCATGGCGTCTGATAGCGAGCGCTACGGATATCGGCGAAGTGCGTGGTGTGCTGAGGTTGGACGATGGGGGAGGTTATACGTGAAGCAGCTTGAACAGGGCTTGGTAAATTGGAAAATGAGCTTTGGTTGCATTGCCGCATCGCAGATCGGGCGCGGCAATCCACCAGGTAGTTCTTGGCTTGAAGTTGGTCTGAAGAAAGCGCTGATTGGTTGGTTCAAATTTACTGGCCAATCAAGCGAGCGTACTCGTGTTGTCGTGGCGTCGATTGGCGGAATCATCGAAACGCGAACCCGAAGGAAAAAATGGGTTTGGCGCCATCGGACGAGAGGATGGGCAGGGCTTGGGTTCCCAAACGTTTCGCTCCGTGCTTGTTCGGGATTGGCTAATAGGCTTCAAGATCGCCTCGACTGCAACGCCTAATTACTACTAGTAATTAGGATAGATACGAATTGGATCACTTGTGGACCAAAGCTCTGTCGTCGATTATAGTGCCATTCTGAGATTGGCGTCAGACGAAAATGGCAGACTTTTCCGACGCAGAGGATCGCTTGCTCTTTCAGTTAGCAAAGACGCAGCTTGATGAAGGTCACAAAATCGACTGGAAACGAGTGTGGCAGGGAATGAGAACCTCAACGAAATCACAGCATCAACTGCAGATTCGCCTCAAAACGCTGAAGCGGACCTACGGAACAAACTTGGACGGGTTTCCAAGGCGTTTCTTCTCTGAGCGGCTGCATTCTCGAGCAACTAGCAGGATTCCAATTGCAGATGCCGTGGTCAGACACCAGAATTATGCTCATGGCGCCGTCGCGGAGATTTTCAGGTCTGTATCACGTCAAGATCTGCAAGCACCACGTCGCACTCCTGACTGTCACGCAGGAGAGATTTCTATTGATGGGGTAACTACAATGCTTTCAGTGCTGCCTCCGCTGAAAGCCACGGACGTATTCCTGGATATCGGGTCTGGTATCGGCAACGTCATTATTCAAGTTGCGGTGGAGACGCAAGTTGGAATATGCATTGGAATTGAAGTTCAGAGTCAGCTAGCGCTACTATCAAAGTCGCTTATTTCTTCTGCGCGAGCTACGTACGCAAGGCTTGGTAAGATTTCTGTCTACGAAGATGACATTCGGCAAATTAGTGGTGCTCCAAAGGCTGCTATGCAATCAAGTACGATTGTATTCGCGAATAACCTTGTATTTGAACCGTCCACCAACGAGGCACTCGAAGTCTTTGTAACCAGCGCACCAAGACTAGCTCACGTGATTACGACGCAAGCGGTGTGTGGACGGCATCGTGATACTTGCAAACGCGAGTTTTGCTCGGTGTGGCATTTTCGCAAAAGCATACCTGTTAGCGTTTCATGGTCGGCCAAGCCTCACAAAGCTTATTGGTACACAAAAACCCTGTCGTAGTCAATACCAATCTCTTTCGTATTATTCACTTGATTTGGCGGGGTTTTGCGTTGAATTTAAAGCCCCGAATCACCACTATGGTATCGCTCCCTTGCATCTAGGGTTAAATGCACTGCTTCATGCATTTTTACGTAGCTCGCCACTACATTCTTGATGATTTTAAAGATTTTCAATTACACGACAACGAACTTGCACAACGAAGACCAACGGTTGCAACGACTACTAGTTTTGCAAGCATATTTACTACACCTACCACGCTCGAAGCACCACCACCACGCTGTTAGCGAGCGCGTAGCCGAATCCATGGTTACATGCATTTTTCGTCGCTAGCTACTACATTCTTGATGGTTTTAGAGGTTTTCAATTACACGACAACGAACTTGCACAACGAACACCAACGGTTGCAACGACTACTAGTTTTGCAAGCATATTTACTACACCTACCACGCTCGAAGCACCACCACCACGCTGTTAGCGAGCGCGTAGCCGAATCCATGGTTACATGCATTTTGCGTCGCTAGCTACTACATTCTTGATGGTTTTAGAGGTTTTCAATTACACGAAAGCGTGCTCGCAGAACGAACACCAACGGTTGCAACGACTACTAGTTTTGCAAGCATATTTACTACACCTACCACGCTCGAAGCACCACCACCACGCTGTTAGCGAGCGCGTAGCCGAATCCATGGTTACATGCATTTTGCGTCGCTAGCTACTACATTCTTGATGGTTTTAGAGGTTTTCAATTACACGACAACGAACTTGCACAACGAACACCAACGGTTGCAACGACTACTAGTTTTGCAAGCATATTTACTACACCTACCACGCTCGAAGCACCACCACCACGCTGTTAGCGAGCGCGTAGCCGAATCCATGGTTACATGCATTTTGCGTCGCTAGCTACTACATTCTTGATGGTTTTAGAGGTTTTCAATTACACGACAACGAACTTGCACAACGAACACCAACGGTTGCAACGACTACTAGTTTTGCAAGCATATTTACTACACCTACCACACTCGAAGCACCACCACCACGCTGTTAGCGAGCGCGTAGCCGAATCCATGGTTACATGCATTTTGCGTCGCTAGCTACTACATTCTTGATGGTTTTAGAGGTTTTCAAATGCACGAAAGCGTGCTCGCACAACGAACACCAACGGTTGCAACGACTACTAGTTTTGCAAGCATATTTACTACACCTACCACGCTCGAAGCACCACCACCACGCTGTTAGCGAGCGCGTAGCCGAATCCATGGTTACATGCATTTTGCGTCGCTAGCTACTACATTCTTGATGGTTTTAGAGGTTTTCAATTACACGACAACGAACTTGCACAACGAACACCAACGGTTGCAACGACTACTAGTTTTGCAAGCATATTTACTACACCTACCACACTCGAAGCACCACCACCACGCTGTTAGCGAGCGCGTAGCCGAATCCATGGTTACATGCATTTTGCGTCGCTAGCTACTACATTCTTGATGGTTTTAGAGGTTTTCAATTACACGACAACGAACTTGCACAACGAACACCAACGGTTGCAACGACTACTAGTTTTGCAAGCATATTTACTACACCTACCACGCTCGAAGCACCACCACCACGCTGTTAGCGAGCGCGTAGCCGAATCCATGGTTACATGCATTTTGCGTCGCTAGCTACTACATTCTTGATGGTTTTAGAGGTTTTCAATTACACGACAACGAACTTGCACAACGAACACCAACGGTTGCAACGACTACTAGTTTTGCAAGCATATTTACTACACCTACCACACTCGAAGCACCACCACCACGCTGTTAGCGAGCGCGTAGCCGAATCCATGGTTACATGCATTTTGCGTCGCTAGCTACTACATTCTTGATGGTTTTAGAGGTTTTCAATTACACGACAACGAACTTGCACAACGAACACCAACGGTTGCAACGACTACTAGTTTTGCAAGCATATTTACTACACCTACCACACTCGAAGCACCACCACCACGCTGTTAGCGAGCGCGTAGCCGAATCCATGGTTACATGCATTTTGCGTCGCTAGCTACTACATTCTTGATGGTTTTAGAGGTTTTCAAATGCACGAAAGCGTGCTCGCAGAACGAACACCAACGGTTGCAACGACTACTAGTTTTGCAAGCATATTTACTACACCTAACACGCTCGAAGCACCACCACCATGCTGTTAGCGAGCGCGTAGCCGAATCCATGGTTACATGCATTTTGCGTCGCTAGCTACTACATTCTTGATGGTTTTAGAGGTTTTCAAATGCACGAAAGCGTGCTCGCAGAACGAACACCAACGGTTGCAACGACTACTAGTTTTGCAAGCATATTTACTACACCTACCACGCTCGAAGCACCACCACCACGCTGTTAGCGAGCGCGTAGCCGAATCCATGGTTACATGCATTTTGCGTCGCTAGCTACTACATTCTTGATGGTTTTAGAGGTTTTCAATTACACGACAACGAACTTGCACAACGAACACCAACGGTTGCAACGACTACTAGTTTTGCAAGCATATTTACTACACCTACCACGCTCGAAGCACCACCACCACGCTGTTAGCGAGCGCGTAGCCGAATCCATGGTTACATGCATTTTGCGTCGCTAGCTACTACATTCTTGATGGTTTTAGAGGTTTTCAAATGCACGAAAGCGTGCTCGCAGAACGAACACCAACGGTTGCAACGACTACTAGTTTTGCAAGCATATTTACTACACCTAACACGCTCGAAGCACCACCACCATGCTGTTAGCGAGCGCGTAGCCGAATCCATGGTTACATGCATTTTGCGTCGCTAGCTACTACATTCTTGATGGTTTTAGAGGTTTTCAAATGCACGATAGCGTGCTCGGAGAACGAACACCAACGGTTGCAACGACTACTAGTTTTGCAAGCATATTTACTACACCTACCACACTCGAAGCACCACCACCACGCTGTTAGCGAGCGCGTAGCCGAATCCATGGTTACATGCATTTTGCGTCGCTAGCTACTACATTCTTGATGGTTTTAGAGGTTTTCAATTACACGACAACGAACTTGCACAACGAACACCAACGGTTGCAACGACTACTAGTTTTGCAAGCATATTTACTACACCTACCACACTCGAAGCACCACCACCACGCTGTTAGCGAGCGCGTAGCCGAATCCATGGTTACATGCATTTTTCGTCGCTAGCTACTACATTCTTGATGGTTTTAGAGGTTTTCAAATGCACGAAAGCGTGCTCGCAGAACGAACACCAACGGTTGCAACGACTACTAGTTTTGCAAGCATATTTACTACACCTAACACGCTCGAAGCACCACCACCACGCTGTTAGCGAGCGCGTAGCCGAATCCATGGTTACATGCATTTTGCGTTGCTAGCTACTACATTCTTGATGGTTTTAGAGGTTTTCAATTACACGACAACGAACTTGCACAACGAACACCAACGGTTGCAACGACTACTAGTTTTGCAAGCATATTTACTACACCTACCACGCTCGAAGCACCACCACCACGCTGGTAGCGAGCGCGTAGCCGAATCCATGGTTACATGCATTTTGCGTCGCTAGCTACTACATTCTTGATGGTTTTAGAGGTTTTCAAATGCACGAAAGCGTGCTCGCAGAACGAACACCAACGGTTGCAACGACTACTAGTTTTGCAAGCATATTTACTACACCTAACACGCTCGAAGCACCACCACCACGCTGTTAGCGAGCGCGTAGCCGAATCCATGGTTACATGCATTTTGCGTCGCTAGCTACTACATTCTTGATGGTTTTAGATGTTTTCAAATGCACGAAAGCGTGCTCGCAGAACGAACGCCAACGGTTGCAACGACTACTAGTTTTGCAAGCATATTTACTACACCTAACACGCTCGAAGCACCACCACCACGCTGTTAGCGAGCGCGTAGCCGAGTCCATGGTTACATGCATTTTGCGTCGCTAGCTACTACATTCTTGATTGTTTTAGAGGTTTTCAAATGCCGCAGAAGGAACACCAACGGTTGCAACGACTACCAGTTTGGTACGCATATTTACTACACCGACCACGCTCAAAGCACAGCCGTGACGCTGTTAGCGAGCGCGTTACAGGTTACACCAACTATGGTCGATATACCAACCCGCCTCTGACAATCTCACGGTCGTTCACAGAGCTTTGGTCCACAGTGTTCCAATTCGTATCTATCCTAATTACTAGTAGTAATTAGTATCTATCCTAATTACTAGTAGTAATTAGTATCTATCCTAATTACTAGTAGTAATTAGGCGTTGCAGTCGAGGCGATCTTGAAGCCTATTAGCCAATCCCGAACAAGCACGGAGCGAAACGTTTGGGAACCCAAGCCCTGCCCATCCACTCGTCCGATGGCGCCAAAACCATTTTTTCCTTCGGGTTCGCGTTTCGATGATTCCGCCAATCGACGCCACGACAACACGAGTACGCTCGCTTGATTGGCCAGTAAATTTGAACCAACCAATCAGCGCTTTCTTCAGACCAACTTCAAGCCAAGAACTACCTGGTGGATTGCCGCGCCCGATCTGCGATGCGGCAATGCAACCAAAGCTCATTTTCCAATTTACCAAGCCCTGTTCAAGCTGCTTCACGTATAACCTCCCCCATCGTCCAACCTCAGCACACCACGCACTTCGCCGATATCCGTAGCGCTCGCTATCAGACGCCATGATCGCTGCGACAACTTCTATTCACCGCCCCCCCTCGTTGACTGGCGTCCTGCTCGCCATGCTACTTGTCCAAGTGGGCGACTCCCATACGTGCAACTGGACGGCATGTTCGCGGCCACAACGTTGTCCCCTTCGCCGCCGTTCGCGTTCTCGGCAGACATCGACTTGGTCGCCATGGGAATGCCGTCATCGCCGTCGACCCCTGCTCATATGTGGTAGACGAACCGTGCGCTTGCCACCGGTCGTCATGCCCGTGATGACGTAAGATCCGCTGATGAAGGACCGCGGCTGGCTCCCCGTTCGCGTTCTCGGCAGACATGGACTTGGTCGCCATCGGGACGCCGTCATCACCGTCGACCCCGCGCACTGGGCGATTAGACGAATCGGCCGCTCACCACCGGTCGTCATGTCCGTGTTGATGCTGCCCCGGTTGATAGACACCCGTCAGTAGATGCCCAGCTCAAGTTGTCAGCATTGGTTGGTCTGCTCACCATTGGATCGCTGTCGTTGCCCGAGATCTCATGCCCATCATTAGAAGCCGTCGTCTCCGTCGAGACACTCGTTGGATGGCTGGGTGATTCGCGTGTTCACTATCGGCCAGTATGATCGCGGTTGAAACCCCGGCATCCTATGACGTCCTACCCACCCTGCCGTGGCGGCAGCATGGTCGACGATGAGTCCAAGGTCTGCTGCGAAGGCGTGGACAGCCATCGAGCGGCTATCCCTACAAATTGGGCGTGGGGTCCTGATTCAAGCCGACGTGTGATGGTAACATGGCTGCCGCGACGCGCTCAGGCTATTCGCTATTGAACGCGTATCTGGTGGTGGTTGGCATGATGTCCATCTTTTCAGGGATGATTCGCTGCCGGAAAAGTAGGACAAGATTCAGTCCAGAAGAAGCTGACCCGCCGGGCCAGCTTCGGGCCGCCCGCGGCGCTAATTGGCGAAGGCACACTTCAATGATACGACTGGATGCCGGGGAGATGCCTCACGATAAGTAGCACCTAGCTAATGCAGGTAGATGTATAGGTAATACAACCCATGCGTGCTGATCACACATCAGTTGCACTTCTGGTTTGTCGAACAACATCTGAAATCTAGCGAGCCCGCAACCATCTCACGAGCAGGCTGCCCGGGGCAGCACAACGACTTCTAGAGGATTGGTATCACAACCATCTTTTTTTCGCGCTATTCTTCGCGCTCGGGAACCCTCGCGCAGCTGCGTTACGCAACGCAACCTGCGTAGCCCGGCAGATGTCTTCGAACCGCTCGTACGTGCGTGATGAGCACTACTCCTCTATACAAACGCCAATACATTTGGTCTACAAAGGTCGGCTCAAGGTTATCTGGTCTGGAGTATGGTGAGCCGATCTCATGTATCCATTCAGTCGAGCTGCCCCTCTATACAAACAACAATACATTTGGTCTACAATGATCGGTTTGAGGTTATCGATCTTAGAAGCGTTGGTTGCGGTTGGATCTCATCATTTGCAAATTTGCTTGGAATCTATCAGGTGTCACAGCCAAATGGTTGATCATAGGCGCGACAAAGGTGTGTTCATGCTACCACATCCTTCCAGGAAACTTGCACCTGATGGAAAAAGCATGTATAAAGATGGTAGCCAAAATGAGGTACTAGTCTTGTCTTGATAATGAATGTTACACTGTACTAAAATATTGTTCTGTTCGGTAGTCGCTGAGTGCCTTTAGCTGCGGAAAAGCCGTCGACTTTGACACTCTGTACCCAGTCTTTATTCCATCACGAGGCCGGGTGTGTTGCGATATCGACACGATTTCAGATTTGTCTATAAAGCTAACACATTTGTTCTACGCAGAAATTTGAGCTGAGCCAAGGCTCCTCGGGAGATGTTGACCTGTTTGTTGCGGCCTTACCTGTGAAAGAAATGCACGATCTGCATGTTGCCATATCGAGAGGTAGCGAAGAACACGTCCACAACTACCTTTGGATGATTCGTTGGCTGAACATGTGCATGGAGCTTTCTGAGGTGATACCGATAGTGTCTTATAACACCTTTACCATGCTTCTTACTCATTTGTCTTATTGCAATCTAGATCACACGGCCACTAATACAAGCTCGATTGAAAGCATTCAAGGCTGGGCTCATGGCAAAGCGCGAATTTCTGGACGAGCATATCGAGCGCTACTATCAGATGTGTGCTGATGACAGCGTTGATTACCAAGCTCTTGAGAATCACGTGCAAGATGGGCGCCAGCATGAAGCTGTCTATAAACGGTGTCTCGATTTGCTGATTGCAATGGACGTGGTGGACATGCTTGCAGACCAGATACAGCATCCGTCGACGTGGAAACGGTGTCCATGCAAAAAGTGTGACTTCTATCGCTCATCTAAATGGCAGGAGACACAGCCGTTCGACTTGTCACCGGAGCCTTTCTCGTTGGATCTCCCTGCTACACGAGTGTATTGGGGCGATCACCTTTCCAATCGTCAATTCATCTAAGCATCGTCCTCGCTGGAAGCACGTTTTCGTTCTTACAACCACAGTAGCTGGGTAGCACCGCCTGACAGGCGTTTACACAGTAAGACGTAATCGAATCTTGTTTATTCATTTTGCGTAAACCTAGTTACCGCTTATATTGTAGGATTTAGCTACCTGCAACTGATTCTTCAGTATTTGCGATACTGAAAATAATATGCGCGTTGTTAGGCGAGCTACATGTGACGAGTTGCTACTGGATCCACAAGCCGGTGCAACTACTTGTGTGATGCATCAAAACTTCTACTAAACTAAGTTCAACTAGTAATGACTATTGCAGTGAGCCTGCGAATTTGAATTACAGCATGAGGTCTTCTCAAGCCTGGACTTGGAGAAGTTGGTAGGTGACGAACTGAGAATCTTCCTACGTGACAAGTTGATGGCGGACATCATGACGAGCTTGAAAATGGAGCGTGCAAAATTCACAAGGGGCATATAAAATGATCAGGATAAATAGCCTAAGTCCCGGGTGGCAGACGTCACGAGAGTCTGTCGGACTTAGGCAAGCGCCACGAGCAGCTTCCGGGGCAGTGG
Organism: Phytophthora x cambivora; assembly: GCA_033557925.1. Taxonomy (NCBI): domain Eukaryota; phylum Oomycota; class Peronosporomycetes; order Peronosporales; family Peronosporaceae; genus Phytophthora; species Phytophthora x cambivora. The sequence continues at coordinate 5,893,171 of JAUCEB010000013.1, read as the reverse complement.
TGAACGCCACGGGGAGATTACGGGCATTGCGGCCAAGTGGCCGCCGCCACGAGAGTCATCCGGGCTTGGACAACTGGTAGCGAGTGCCACGAGCTGCTTCCAGTCTTGGGTTTAGGCAGTGGTGGACGCCACATGGAGCTTACGGGCATTGATGGTGTAGTGGCCGCCGCCACGAGAGTCTGTCGGGCTTTGGCAAGCGCCACGAGCAGCTACGGGCTTGAGTCAGGCAGTGGTCGGACGCCACGGAGAGCTTCCGGGCATTGCGGCCAAGTAGCCACCGCCACGAGAGCTGTCGGGCTGTTAGCAAGCGCCTCGAGCAGCTTCCGGGCTTGGGGTCTGGAGCAGTGCAACATATATTCAGCGAGCTTGGCGAGAAAAATGCAGCACTGCAAAACGAAATGCAGCAACGGGAAAGAAAACCAAATGTGGGACGGGGGTAGAGAACTTCTCATTGGATCGAGAATTCATTCAAGAATTTTCGCCGATGGTGTCGCGTGCCTGGTTTCGCGCTCAGTGTCAACGCGCTTGCCCCCGCGGGGTCAGCATCAACGGCAGTGCTATGGATGCACTGCGAATTGCATTCCTTGAGCGCGGTATTGAACAAGGTGCTATGGTTGACGATATTAGAAGATTTCTGTGTGGACCACCGAGACGCATCAACCGCAACACCGTACGCACTGCATTTCCGCCTGTGCGTCCAGGGCGAATCCCTCCGGAACCAGAACAGGAAGTGCAAGCAATCCCAGAGCAGACTGCCCCAGGTCGTCCATTGCAGCCTGTACGAGAGCTGCCAGAGCGCGCACTACCGGAACGACGAGACCATACGGACTCACGGCTCGCTCCACAACCCCGAGCAACAATCCAGCAGACGCGGTCGCCATCAACGGAGCGCCACAGCTCTAGTGTTCAAGAGCACCAAGCTCGCTCGCCGCCCCCCCCCCCTCAACAGCGCCAAGCGCTTTGGGTGCCCAATCGCACGGACGGCGAAAGACCAGTACCAGTAGATCCGCTCCCCGGTGCCCAAGGACTTCCTGTGTCCGAGCCAACGGCCCCTGTCGTTATTCCAAATGACGATGCACCACGCACTACGCGCCGCGTAGCTCGTGGTGCGCGCCGCGAGGTTCCTGACGAGCCCACGCACTATAATTATGAATCGATTCGCCGGTGGTTTTATGCTGAAGATGGTGGCCTTCAAGCGGTAGTTCGCTGGTCTGACTCAGTGGAGCCAGCAACCAACTTGTTGCCAGAGCATGTTGCCGCATACCAGCGTCAAATGCGAGACGAGAGAGTTCGCGCAAGAGCTCGGGCCAGCGAACGTGCCGGCGAACGTGCACAGCGTACGCGCAGATTGCCTTCGAATTCGGAATCTAATGCTCCCGTGGAAGCCCCACTAACGCTGCGGGATATCCAAGCTTACGCGCGGGCTAATCCGAGGGGAAGACTACCGAGCAGGTCGTGGCTGCTGCGATACCAGCGAGGGCGGCCGGGCCGCCACTGATCATCTTTTAGTAGCCGTCGACGACTGTTTCCTGTGTCTGCAACAGCGGTATGGAGACCGCTTTATCAAGCCGTTGAAGGTGCTTTTCGATCGCGAAGATATTGGATTATCGGTGCAACTTGAAATGATCGAATAATGTTTTACACTATGCTAGGCGTTCAAGTTGTTCGTTTGTCAAGTAGTGCACTTTTCGTTTAGCTCAGGAAAGATTACCTGCATCTGCACGTGCTCTAACTTACTCGTATATGGTGTCTACTACTGCTTCGGTTGCTGGATCTGAGCTTGCAGGGACAGTGGAAGTCGGGTGCTCGCACTGAATATGCGCGCCGATCGCGTGCGCGGTGTCCCGATGGCCGATGTGCTGTTCGGAGCAATTCGACAGTTGGCAGCTTGGCGCACGAATGCACCACTGCCGATTGTGTACGACTGCAGCCCGCTCCTGTATGTCACAACCAGCGCATTTCATCACGCAGTAGCTGGGGCCGAAACCGCGAACGGAACGCGAGGGGAATCGTCCAAATCCGACGTCGTGCACGCGCTGCGGAGCGGCCTTCTCCCTGGACATTGCGGCGAGTCTCGAACGATGCCGACGTCACACTGCGTACTACGTGGGCGGAGCGCTGATTGCTGGTAGATGGGCTTGCTGCCAGGAAACACGAACCGAAGGGCCTGGATGTTGCCCAGCGCAGCACATGACAGCTGAACGCGCTTGGACAAAAGATTTTTCCTACGGCACCTACACGTATGAACCCACTCCATAGTAAGACCACAGGAGAAATACCGACAGTTGAGATCTCGTTGAACACACATGATTGACGATATCAATTAGTCCCGCAAAGTTAGCAGCGGAGGTGCGGCGCTAGTCGATCCAGGAACGCCATCTCATCCTCCACACTTCCGGTCGCATGAACCTTCTCCCAAACTTGAAGCACACGCAGTGCCAGGGCGATGGCTTGAGTGGCGCCAGGTCCCAGGTGTGTTTGCACGACCTTGCCGTCCTCACGACGGCAACGGCTTGGATTGTCTACTTGTTCATTGTTGTCACCACTTGCATACGAATGGGCCAAGTCGAGATGCGCCTTCAGCATCGCTTCCTGCTTCTCTGTGGTTTGGTTTGGTCCGTCGCGACAACCAAAGCTGCGAGCCGCTGTCAAGATTGTCATCGCGGGGGCGATAACTGAGTAGTACTGCATCATTCACATGAAGCGCTTCGCGCGGTGTTCAGCACTCGCGCGTTGAACATCTGCAGTACCGTTGAGTTCTTTCCGAGCTCCAGGATACGTCGCGATGGCTTCAATAATCAATTCCACGCGCTTACCTGCAGGCTTGTACAACTTGACGTAGCATCTCCACGATCTCACTGAAGACCAGAGCAGCTACAATTTTCTCACGTTGGTCCAGGAACTCGAGCGAGCTTTCAACAATCTCCAGCTCTGTGACACCGTTGAGCTCTCTTAGAGCACTAGGGCTTAGACTTGAGTGATCGTCAGGAAAAATCACGGGCAGCTCCTGCAGGAACAGTGGCGTGAAGATAGCGGCTGTGGCCTCCACGTTTGAGATCTCAGCGCAAGTCTGCTATGCTGCAGGTAGTTGAGGTAGTTGAGGTAGTGAGAAGCGCACTTCTCGACCAGCTCCGTCCACTCACGTGGAGGATACTTGAACCCGTTGTCTTCTGCCTCCTCGCCATCTCCTCCCTCCCCCATTTTACCCGCAGTATCACTAAACACCAGCTCAAGCAGGTCAAACTGCATCAAGTATTCAAACGCGCAAGCTGGGTCCTTGAGCTGGGTCCTTGCCCGAAAGCATCTTGCGCACCTTGATTCCAATCCGTTCGCGACTCACCTTCCTCCTCATCGCTCCGACGATCTCTCTCTGCTCCAGCACAGCTCGCTCCAATGCCGAGTCCAACGTAAAACCGAACTCACACGCGAATCTCAACGCCCGCAGCACTCTCAAAAGATCGTCCAGAAATGTTTGCACGGGCTCCTTCGGCGTGCCATTCACACCCGCCGTCAAGTCCTGAACGCCTTTCCCCGTGAAATCCCCCACTTCTCGCGTATGCAAATTGTAGAACAGCGCGTTGATCGTCAAGTCCCTTCGACTCGCGTCGTCCTCCGGCGTGGCGAACCTGACTTCGGGCACGCGACTGTCCTGCGTGTACTCCGCGCGGAGGAGCACCAAGTCCACGGTGCTCCCCTCGATCGTCACGGTGGTCACCTCCAGGTGCTTGGACTTGTCCGAGTTGGCCTTGACGACCCCACACAGCTCGGCGGCGGCTTCCAGTCCCGCTGGAATTTCGTGATGTACCTGGCGAACTTGGCGCCCATCATGCTGTCCAGCGCAATGTCAATGTCCTCGCTCTCCGCGCCCCGCAACTTGCCGCGCACCCAGCCGCCAGCCACGAGCAAGCTTGCGACTGTATAGCGTTTCGTCTGTGCACATGTATTGTGAATTCCGGCTAAATTTAGGCATTCCGATCGGTTCGCTGAATCGCCCACATACAATTTCCAAGTCATTAGCTGAATCGCCGGCAGGCGATTTCATGGCTTCACTCGTACTTAGTTGAACTTGTATACGCCAGAGTATACGCGGGGCGATTGGGGGCCGATCGATTCAATCAATCGGCCGGCCAAATTTTGAGTAGAACCCACAATATATCCTTGGCGGTATTATATCGCGCGGGACACAATTAGATTGTGATGAAATTTGCCAAAAGAGCTGCACGTGATTCGTAGAAATATGTAGTGGCGGTTGAAACATGACTGTTCAAAACGCGGTGCTGTGCAGATTAATATATAGTCTACATTATACAACTTTTCCGTATGACTGATCGTCCTACCACGTTTTGTCAAATCATACCTCATGTATTTTTATGGTGACGAAAGGGTTAACCCTAACGTTGACAAGGCACATTGGCGTTCGCTTAGGACAGGGGCGATACGGTAATACAGTGTACATGGAATGAGCTATCACCACCCTCTGCTGGTCTGGAAGTCGCCAATTGAACTTGGATCGACGCGTTCCTGAAAGTGCTCCAAAACCACTTTCGATCACAGTTGTCATTTGAGATGCCGTATTTACTGAGTATTGTACATGTACTTTGTTTCTCTATTGTTTGTGCCTGATGTGCTTGGTGGTCTCTGAGTATAATTGGGAAGCCCCACCTCAACATCATTTTTTCAGTATTTAGTATTCGAATACAAATATTGGCCAAAAACAGAGCAAATACGTAAATAATGTATACAGTACACGTTTTGTCTCTCATTGCTAGATTTCTGAAATCAGGAATACATGTACATGTGCCTACAGTGCACAAGGTACATGAATAAATATTTTAATCAAAATATTCTTTACCGGTGCTGATGTACTACACTCAACTGTCACTGTGCTAACCTTCGTTGCCCTTGATTCAACCACATTATCAGTCCTGAGAAAAAGTGCTCAAACGGATGTCCGTTTTCACGATAATTCTGGAGGAATTTCCTCCGAGGAACAACAACCATGATAAGATGCCTTGAATTGGGAACCAGCTCCAAATCGTTCAACTATCGCTCACATTACGCGGTACCGGTATATATATGCTGCATATGATACGCATGCTGTTGACTGTATCTGTTGTTGACGTGAATAAAATGACTCTGCAGCAGCCGTATACAACTACAGTACCAGTGGTACAGTCGTACCCCTCAATATGCGCAGGGAGGTTACAAAGCGATTTGACAGGGAATTAATAGTTCTTTGTGATGATTGGCTGTCGTACCCCCAATATAGCCGATCGGATACACCAGGGTATTTGAAGGTATGGGTGCGCATATTGAGGGGTACGACTGTACATGTAATGCCGTGCGGCAAAGGGAATGCTTCAAACGGGGGCTCTGGATTTTATCGACGAGCTGGTGAGTACATACAGTCACTGAGCGATGACACCACTGACTGAGTCAGTGGTGTCGACGTTACGGTTATCTCGGTAACACGGAAATAACGCTACATGTATCCGAGTTGGTCGTGATAGCACGGTGCTCTACTGCTGGAACTGTTGCGCTGGCCGCACATAATATAACGGGCTCTACCAAATAGTGGACCATTTCCCGTGGGTCTATTTTCGTACATATTTCGTGTCTTATCGAGAGGTAGCGTGTTCTTTTGATAAGCTTACTACGCTTTTAAACGCAAACATTGCTAACTTTAACAGATACCAACAGTTGGGTAGTAATAGTAGGAGTAATATTAGTTGTACTACTCCACTACTACTTGAGCTGCAGTGGTCACCTTCGGATAAGCACCCACCGTACTTAATCTCTGTGAAAATGTCTTGCACGTTAAATAACCTCAGCGCTTGTCGTATACCGTAGTTCGTAGTAAATTAATTACGAACTTCTGAAATTGAAAAATAATCACTCTATAAAAAATTATGAGCTTCATTATCGGGCTTACTACGTAAGGATCACACTTGACTTCATCGCCTTCCTGGCAATCTGTCATGGCACAATCCATGGTTCATTTGTTGTAATTTGGCGCGTTTTCGAATATGGTGGTCTTTCCAAATGAGGTCCTAATTGAGAGCCACTCAAACTAGAATTGCTAGATGAGAACCGAGTTTGCTGCCCTTCAAAAGTATTACTTGAAGAGTACTATAGCACAGAGCTGGTGATAGCATAATTGGGGCGAAGCCCCCTGGGACCTCGCTCGCTTTCACTGTGGTCTCCCCAGCATCAACCGGTACAGCTCAGACCTTTAGAAACGGTACATGTACACCTGAGCTGAAGGACATCCTCAACGTAAAGACTTTAGAATAGAACCGCTGTCACACAGCCTGTGTGGTACAGTGTATGCAGGTGATCACTGTGCGGAGGGCGACGCGTTGGGTTCGATTGAATGAAAGCTATTGTGTGCAGGTGGTAGTCGTTCACGGTGCGGTGACGGCTGCAGGGCGATGCATTAGGATAGTAGCTATTGTGTGCAGATTAAAACGAAAGAGTTAAGGAAGTATTGTGTGCAGAAGGCTGAGAGACCTCGCGCGCGAAGAGCGCTACTTTAATGGAACCGAACCAAACGACATGATTAGCTGAAATGAGACGGTTCCATTGGTCAATAATCCTTGGCCACGAAACTGGCAAGGGTCACGATATCGATGATTTACCTTACGAATATAGCACGGGAACGGTAAATGGACAAACATTGAACTCCTCAATTTGCCCCCCCCCCACACACACACAAACACACACCACACACACCACGCACAACCTTCAGCTCAAAGCTGTTAGTACGTACCCAGGCGGGCATGTGCATGCCCATGACGCTCCGCATGCCCCCCTCCAGCCCGTGAACCCCAAGTGCATTTCGATGGGCGAGCTGTACCCTCGATTATCCCACACATACACAACACGCATACCACGCACAGCCTTGAGCTCAAAGACGATGGAACTCCAGCCCCCATCTCGCTATCCCTGAGAACCACGAATCCCCCGGCCCGTAAGGGCCGGGTCCCCAATATTTGATATACTAGTAATATTGATACCGTAGTAGCTGCAGATTTGGATCATGTGATTTTGGCCTAAGCTAAGATTCTTAGCCCCATGTACTTTTGTCTTTTACTTAAGTAAGTGGATCCTGGTCGGGTTGGGGTGACTCCCTCCCGGGGAGCGGCGCAGCGGCGTCGTTCTCGGGGGGCGCTAAAGCGGAAGACGCGGGCGCCCCCCTGTTCTTAAGCGGTTAAGGACGTAGAGGCCAATGGTCTCCAGGCTGAGAACCTGGCAGGGCACAGCTCGGCTACGGACGCGGACGAACCAAGGGAGCTCAGTGCTCAGCCGACGACCCCCAGCGGTCTGATGACTGCGGCATCGCGCCGGGGGACACCTCGAAGGCAAGGCGCGGGCATTCGAGGGGGGAACGACGCGGAAGACTCTTCGCCAAGGAAAGGAAGTCAAGGGGATCGGAGCAAGGCGCAGCAGCATTAAGAAGAACGCAGACACCAGGCGTACTGGCCGGAACTGCCGTGGCTCCGGACCACGGCAGCTGCTCGGAGAAGGGGTTAGTGGCCTGACAAAGAGCTAACCAAGACTACCAGACTAGCGAAGAAACAGAAGCAGCGGGCGTGCCGTCACCAAGGCCGATATGTCGCCCATGCAGGGGGAGCCATTCATTTCCGACGGATGCGAACGCACGAGGTAGCCTGTAGGGTAGCTCAAATAGTGGACCGTCCGCTTCTGGGGTGGATACGGTACACTTTGAGTGTCGATACACAGATAACCACGTGAAAACGCGCACAAACGTTTACTACTACTATATTTAAGTAAGTGGAGGGTATCCCGCAGCACCAGATCAATTATTTGAGCATTCAGGTGGACATAAAACGCACGCACGTCCTTGCAGACCCCTCTCCAGATCTATAATCTGAAGGGGCCTCCCGACCCCCCTTCAAGCAACCTAATGGTCAAAATCGGCTCTAAATGACAGATGTTCTCTCTTTCTATTCGAGTTCCGACTAAGCTTACATGTACGACAGACAGCAACACTTAAGTAAGTGGAGGGTATCCCGCAGCACCAGATCAATTATTTGAGCATTCAGGTGGACATAAAACGCACGCACGTCCTTGCAGACCCCTCTCCAGATCTATAATCTGAAGGGGCCTCCCGACCCCCCTTCAAGCAACCTAATGGTCAAAATCGGCTCTAAATGACAGATGTTCTCTCTTTCTATTCGAGTTCCGACTAAGCTTACATGTACGACAGACAGCAACACGGGGGGCACCGCCGGTAGAAGCGCGGTCTCATCACGAACGAGAACTTCCACTGCGCGGACAGCGGCGTCGCCATAAACTTCTGCATCGACAGCGCCGCAGGCAGATGCGCTGGCTCACCACGAACGGGAGCTTCCACTGCTCGGACAGCGGCGTCGCTGAGAGCTTCTCCATCGACAGCGCCGGAGACGACGCTCGAGCTGACCGACAACTTCTGGACGCACACCATGGACATCAGCGGCTACGCGGTGCGCGAGGTGGACTCGGGCCGCGTGCTGTTCACACATGCGGTAGCAGCTTGATCAGCACCTGCTGGCTCATCGTCAGCAGTCGGCGCGCGTCGTAACCATCGGCGTCATCCTCGCACACCTGCAGCGAGTCGACATCCAACCGCAGGAGGAGCTCTACGAGCTGCAGTTCGCACCGACTGGCCAAGACGGTGAGCCCAAGCAACCTCGCGCCTACGTACAAGTCCATCATGTCACTGGCGCGTGCTGTCGACGACGAGGCGGCGAACGACTGCATCAAGTGGCTCGTGGACGAGTGCGGCATCCCCACAGCACTCAGAGACGACTCTGACACCGGCAGCTACGACGTGTGTCTGGGCAAGCGCCGTCAGCCCACTGCCAAGGTGCTCACTACGCTACAGATCAAGTTCGTGAAGCCAGGAAGAGGTGAACCGCTGCTGGGCGAGGTCGATGACCCGCACAAAAGAGGCAAAAGCGGCGTCGGTTGCCACGGAAGGTGTTGGCAGAGGGCATCTGTGCTGTATCTCGGAATGCAAGCAAGCTTTCACTTCTAATACTTCTTGATGAAAAATAAAAAATTATTGTAAATGGCGCAAAAATGGAGTGTTGGTCACAAGTGTTGTGACATGGCGCCACTAGAACTTTGAATACTTGAGTGCCTTGTGCTCGAAAGCACTGCGGGTTGAATGACGGCATTCAAATGGTTTGGGTGTTTAAGAATTAATTGATTTGGTGCTACGGGATACCCTCCAGTGGAGGGTATCCCGCAGCACCAAATCGAATATTTGAACATTCAGGTGGACATAAAACGCACGCACGCCCTGGCAGACCCCCCTCCAGATTTATAATCTGAAGGGGCCCCCCGACCCCCCTTCAAGCAGCCTAATGACCAAAGGCGGTTCTAAATCACAGATGTTTCTCTTTCCATTCGGGTTCCGACTACGACAGACAGCAACATGGGGGCGGCGCGGTCGATGGAGAAGCTCTCAGCGACGCCGCTGTCCGAGCAGTGGAAGCTCCCGTCCGTGGTGAGCCCGCGCATCTGCCTGCGGCGCTGTCGATGCAGAAGTTGATGGCGACGCCGCTGTCCGCGCAGAGGAAGTTATCGTCCCTGATGAGACCGCGCTTCTACCGGCGGTGCGTGACGACGCTCGAGCTGACGGACAACTTCTGGACGCACATCATGGACATCAGCGGCTACGCGTTGCGCGAGGTGGACTCGGGCCGCGTGCTGTTCACACGTGCGAACTGCAGCTTGAGCAGCACCTGCTGGCTCATCGTCAGCAGTCGGCGCGTGTCATACGTATCGGCGTCATCCTCGCCCGCCCGCAGCGAGTCGATATTCACCCGCAGGAGGGGCTCCACGAGCTGGCAGTTCGCGCCGACTGCACCAAGTGGCTCGTGGACGAGTACGGCATCCCCACAGCGCTCAGAGACGACTCCGACGCCGGCAGCTTCGACGTGTGTCTCGTCAAGTGCCACCAGCCAACGTCCAAGGTGCTCACTACGCTACAGGTCAAGTTCGTGAAGCCAAGAAGAGGCGAGCCGTTGCTGGTCGAGATCGGCAGCCCGGGGGCAAAAGCGGCGTCGGCTGCCGCGGAACCTAGTGGTAGAGGGAAGCAGCGCTTGAAGCGTGTCGACATGGGACCACCTCGGCAGTGCAGCATCGACCTACTTCCGGATGCGCGCGAAAAAATTCTTGATGAAATGAAGTCTTGTAAATGGCGCAAAAACGGAGTGTTAGTCACAAGTCTTGTGACATGGGCGCCACTAGAACCTTGATCACTTGAGTGCCTTGTGCTCGAAAGCACTGCGGGTTGAATGACGGCATTCAAATGGTTTGGGCGTTTAAGAATTAATTGATTTGGTGCTACGGGATACCCTCCAGTAGTAATGTATCAAAGATACCATCAAATTTGCAAATGATGCCCGTGGTACGCCTTCTCGGCGGAGATCACGGGAGCTGAGCGTGAAGTGGATACGCGGGTCCGGCACCAAATTCGACTGGACCCCGTCACATTGACGTTCAGCGCACCGTCGAAACGCAATGACTCTGTCAGCGACGATCGGTTTAGGTTCGTGTACGTCGGGCGCTCAATATCGAGCGATCGGCGACAGATATCGTAGATAGCCTCGTTGTCCAGCATGACGGCCACATCCGTGTGCTCCAGCAGCGAGTGCGTCGACAGCACCGAATTGTATGGCTCCACCACAGCCGTGGAGCCCTGCGGTGAAGGGTAAATGGTGAAGCCGAGCTTGCTCTTGCGACCATAGTCGACAGACGCTCCAGCAAGGAAGTCACGTTGCGGCCCACAAATATCTCCCTTGTGGCGCACTTCTTCGATGCGCCGAACTTCCCGGAAAGACTGGATATTCGCTACGCTCAGTGTACATGTAGTGTACGTTGCTACTGATAGGCGGTTCATAGCGCCGCTTCAAGGTGTAAAAAAAGTAGCCAGGCCTTCTTGGTATTCAATGCACCTACAGCGTAGAATACCAAGAAGCCCTGCAGGCCCGTGCAGTTGTCGGTCAGCTTGCGGATACGGTCGAACACCAGGTTGACGATCTCCTTACCGATGCTGTAGTGTCCACGCGCGTAGTTGTTGGCGGCGTCCTCCTTACCGGAGATGATCTGCTCCGGGTGGTAGAGCTGGAGGTAGGTACCGACATGCCGATGCTCACAGCCAACACGTTCGACCTTGAGGGCAACCGTCGAATCGACATCACTGAAGCTACTAAGGGACAAGCGCCTGTGAGCGGCACGTTCAAGCTGACCTACCTGAGAGGCAAAGACACAGATACCGTGGCACTACAGTACAATGCCGACGCAGCTACCATGCAAGCAGCGTTGACCACATTGGACGCCTCGATGAGCTTCCTAGTGACGGAGGTGCGCACTTCGTCACAGACGCTGGGCTAGAGGTCGACGAGCACGGCACGAGGCACGTACTTGCTGGCGCTGGTCTCGGAGAAGAAGGTGTTGAAGGCGTCGTCTGCACCGCCAATGGTCTTGCACTGGCCGTCGGGCTGGATGCCGTGCTCGAGGCAGTAGAGCTCTTTCTAGATGCCGCCCTGGCCGAGGTGGAATGGAAATGATTTCACGCATCTTGAAAGGGTTGAGTGGGGTGGAGCTTGAGTGGGGTGACTTCGAAGTGACTGGAGAAGCTACGAGGAGGCTGGTTGATGAAGCTTACTCGTGTTCAGAAGACGCTGCTGGGCTTGGCAGGAGATTCGAGAATGAACCGGTGCTATCCAGAGGTCCGCCAATACAATAAAAAATTGGATTGTTCGGAGCACTATCCAATAATAAAGATTTCAATTTGGAGCGAAACAATAATAAATATTGCCGCAATTTTCATATTATTTTGTACCGCCGAATCATACAAACTCCAAGTGACCCGCACATAAAAACTCCAAGCGACCCGAACAATTATTGCCTTACCAAAAAAGATACAAGCAATTTGGTAGCACAACAGTCTCACTACGCAAGCTCTCAATAGAGCATGCGTAGTGAGACTGTTGTGCTACCAAAAAAGCTTAGCGTCTAGAAGGCCAGCCACTAGAACGCTTGATCACGAGCTTGCTGGTCCAGGGTGAAAATTCACAACTCCTCTTGGTTAGACAATACTATATTAGTTTCAGCCTCTTGGTTAGACAATCTATATTAGTTTCAGTGTGCCTGAGATACCATACAATCCTCCCAAGGATAGCACCTTGTGGTTTATGAGCCGCAGGCTGCCACGTGGACGAGGATATCCAACCCAGCCAACAAAATCCTGCATAGTAGTCGTTGTCTTTGCATGTATAACATCCACATCCATTCTGATCTCTTTTTTCATATTTATTGCCAATAATTGGGTCAATATTATATTGTATTGGAATCGGGACTTCTCAATAACAAATATTTATATTTGAAAACCCAATAATTTATTGAATTGCAATATTTTATTGACCTCTGGTGCTATCGCGTCCTTTTGCTTTGAGATCGAGACTGGATCAAAGCCAATTCAACGATAGAAACGACTCGCCCCTTCCCAAACGACGGCTTGGTGAGCCACGTCCGTTTCAGCGTTTATATTGGCGTTGATGGCAACGAAGCCTGCATGCACACATCGAAGTTGTGGCAGCTATTTCGACCGTGTCCTACATGGATTCACTCACATTCGACGAACCACACGCTGTTGGTACACTTGCAATACTCTCGTAGCTTTGCCACATACTACTAGTAGTAATATATTCAAAGAAGCCTGCTTACCGATATCAATCTCAAGTGCTAGTCTAGTCTAGCCCCAGCTTTTTTCCGAATATCTCAACGTGACGGCGGTAACCTTTCGCGTTTCGGTAATTGTCTGAAAGCAAATAAGGGTTCCCGTACTTGATATCTTTCTCTGTAATGTCGAGCGCCTTGACCATCTCCTTAATGGTGACCTTCTTCGCCATCAGGGTGTCGTAGTCGACCCCTTTGGCGATAAGTTTCTTTACAAACTCCTCTCGTTGATCAAGATGCGCTTTCTTGATCGCCGCGATTTTTTCACTAATTTTGTTCGAGGACAGCAAACCCTTCAATTTCTCGACGCCCCCAAGCGCAGCCCTCTCTTCGGTAGTAGTCTCATCATCCGACATGAAGCCCCGAAGCGATCGCTTGTCGTAATCGCCACCCGACGCCGGTAACTTGATCGCGGAGCGCGCTGCGAGCGCCGTGATAGCGTCGATGCTCACGAGGAGGGAGAGCGAGACAAGGAGCAAAAGTGACCACTTGAACATTGTGCGCTGTAGTACAGTACTCTGGCGGTTGAGAAGAGAAGACACTTGATGTGTGGCCGAAGCAAATTGGAAACTGAATACGCTGTAGACACTGCACGCGGAAAATGTTGCTGTCATGTTGACATGCTGGGCTGTTCGATCCGCAATGTAGCCCAGCTGCTATAGAAAAACCATAGGTTTTCATCAGATTTGCACAATCAGGGTTTTCCCAGATATTACATGGGAGCACATATTCCGACCACGTGGTCGGGAGCACATATCCCGACCACGTGGTCGGGATATCCATGACTACCTGGAAGTACTTTAAACGACCTGAAATGCTTTCAGTAAAAGAGTAGTGGAGATGCACTCCCTTGGTGTGCTCTGTTCACTAAAATACTTTGAGCGGGTGCTCGCTTCCACAGCTCGCCACGGCTTGGTGCGTGCCCAATGAGCACGTGTCAACGCATCTCTTTGGCCCCGAGCAACTCGAAGAAAACCCGAAGGCGATCGAGTTCGTTGGCAAGATCACCCCGAAGTCAAGGACAAGATCGATGCGATCTATAGCGTCGCTCCCATTGTACAAGAGATATGATGCGTGTAATGCTTTCCTCGTTGTCGTAGCAGAATACCTAACCAATTGGAGTGACCAGGCACTGCTACTAGCAGTGCCTGGTCAGAATAAATTTATTCTTGTTGCAATTTTGTTTCTAGTAATGATGGATAACTTGACCAGAAAGAGAGGGTGTGAACTCGGAACAGCTACCACTCAGTTCGAGCTTGCGAATGTCTAACTTTACCCGGGTTAAGCAATCAGTTCAGTCCCCGAACGAGTTGGTCTTTTCATCACCGATAAACACAGTGTGCAGAATTAAAGGAGCAAGATTGATCCCTCACTGATCGCAATGTTGCTCTGGGGAAACCGCTTTAGCGGTTGCCACACGGGTCTATTTTCACTGGTACCATGGTGCCCCATTCCAAATGATTACTCTGGAGTTTGCTGAAGTTACATGGTCTCAGTGTAGCTTACTTGCTGCTTAAAAACAAGTAAAAAAACACTTGGGGCATTTTTCAATGCTATGCTGCACAAAACGCAACGATAGGAAGCTAAGTCTGGCCTCGTTACAAGTGACGACCACGGAGGAGTGCGAAGTTGTCCATCATCGACACTGTCAGCTTCGTCGCCAATCTTGGCCTTGACCTTCGAGGTGATTTTGTCCACATATACCAGGGCCTTGATGTTCTCCTCCATTGCGACGGGCGACTCGCTCCAATGAGCAGTGCTCGTTCACAATGGCCCACGCAATCAACGTCTGGGTGAGATAACCCCCGATGTCTTTGGCGATCGGCTCGAGTTTATCCACCGTCTCCCCACGTTCAGCAAAGTCCTCAGTAAGTAGACGGCCTTCCTTGAATATCGGCCCAGTGTACCTCGAGCCCTCCAGCTTGGCATTGTTGTACTTGCCAGTCAACGTACCAAACGCCAACGGCGACCACGTCGTCAAGCCCAGCTTGTACTTCTCGTGCAGGTCTACAAACTCGTACCCACTTTGTTGCGTACAAAGATGTTGTACAGAGCTTATATCCGCCTCCGGCGCGTGAACATCGCTGCTTCCGTTATACAAGGATTAACCAACGCAATACACGTTCTACATATTACCTACTGCTTATGTATTTTATCGGAGTACATGTGAAGGCACACGAAGGAGATGCACTTATCACTGCGCTTTCAGGTCGTTTAAAGTACTTCCAGGTAGTCATGGATATCCCGACCACGTGGTCGGGATATGTGCTCCCATATTACATGGTCCGGAAGTCTTGGATCGACGCAGTACAGTACTCCACGACTACTTTCGATCACAGATGTCATTTGAGATGTCGTTCACACAAATTATTCCGGGAACTGTACAGTACTTGCTTCTCAATTGTTTGTGCCGACTCTGAGCAGGGAAGCCCCACCTCAACATGCGCGGGCTCAATTTTTCAGTGTTTGGCTTTCGAACAGAGCAAATGCACACCTACCAAGATGCTTATGAAGAATGTACATGTATACACGTTATGTCTCTCATTGCTAGATTCCTGAAATCAGGAACACATATACCTACATGTACACACCAGTAGACAAGGTATATGAATAAATATTAAAGTATATTTTAATAAAAATATACTGAACTGATGTTCTACACTCAACTGACACTGTGCGATCCTTCACTGCCCTTGACTCGACTACATCATCAAAGTCCTTGAGAAAGAGGACTCGAACGGATGTCCGTTTTCACGATAATTCTGGAGGAACAGCAACCAGTAAAGATGCCTTGAATTGGGGGGGGGGGGGAAATGACCAAATCGGTATGAAATTGCAAATTAAATGCCAAATCGGTATGCAACGCCTATCGCTACCCAGCATGTGTTTCCACGAAATCTCGCATACCGATCGAGTCACGGAACTTTCGCAGCCTAAATATCAAAAAGCTCTGCGTCTTTTACAAGTTCGCCCCACATCGGTTCGTGGATCTTCTCCGTTGCTCCCAATTCGCTTGTCGTGGACCCCACCCAGACCCATCCGGGCTGATTTCCCAGGTGAGCAGCTATTATAATAATACACCCTTGAACCCTAGGCGTATTTAACCACTGAATAAACTTCATCGACACCTCAATACGCCGCCGACGAGCTACATTGAGTCTAGCACAGGCACAATCTGACTAAGCGAACACGTGAATCATTTCATTTCATTTTAAAGTACGTGGATACTGTGTCCAGCTTTCCCTGGCTTTTTAAAAGGAGTCGCAATTACATAGATGGCGGTACGGTAATCTAGGCTGATCGATAGATGCGCACGGGCAATGGTCTCCCTCGGAGTCACACGATACCACATCGCCGTTAACTGTCTCGGTACACGTAGCTGATATGGGGAGACGAGTGCTGCACTTTGTACAAAGTTTGTAGTTTCTCGCTCTTATCCTTGTACAAGTTCATGCATATTGCAATGCCCTCCGACGTAACCTCCTTTTGCAGCCATTTGACTGCAATTTTGTGGCGTTTATATGCTCTGTCGAGGATGCGGTGGGTGTAACTGTGACCCAAACTGACTTTCAACGATAGAGGTTCTCCACCCGAATAGTGCTCTAACGCCCACGTTGGCATGAACACACCAGTGTTCTGACAGACTCCCTTCGAGATATTGGCGCACACCACCACCACCACCAACCACAACAAAAACAACTCAGGAAAGAGCTTGAGTATTGAACGTAAATATTATGTTCTACATACCGGTCTGGTCAATATTTTTAGTATAGCATACTTCCAGAATTGAAAATATTCCATCTGTTTATTTCATACCGATCCAGTCACAACATATACCGATTTGGCATTTAATTTGCATTTTCATACCGATTTGGTCATTTTCCCTTGAATTGGGAACCAGCTCCAAATCCTTCAACTATCGCTCACATTAGGCGGTATACTGATTACTTAAGTATAACATATGCTGCATATGATAAGCATGCTGCTGCATCCGTTGTTGACGTGACTCTGCAGCAGTTTTATAAGGCATTGGGTGCCTTTCAAAACCCCCATAAAACGTTTTTATGATTAGGGGAAGGGGAGATTAAACAGGGTATAAAAACTGTGATTAAAAATAATTTCTCTCGTGAGACCAAAAAGTGGTCTCACGAGAAAAAATTATTAAACGCGGTTTATCGGCTTTAATCACGCACCCTAAAGTTGCAACCTATTAAAAATAAGCTTGAACTGAGTATGTGTCGAGACAGCCCCCCGAAGAAGACACCACGTTCAAATTGAAGTTTGACGCGATCTTGGGGGGCTGTTTGCGCGCGAAACTTGCGCGCGCGGGGCTCCGACGTGGGGGAGGTCTCGTCATTTCGAATTCCCCCCTCCTAAGACACAAGCTGCCAGGTGCGTGCTGCACTGTCGGCCGATACCTGTGGGGCATACTAACCACTCTGACACCTCCTTCTTGTTCGTGGTGTCGTGTAGGGTTTAGATCGCAATGCCGAAGAGCTCCAGTCTCTCCCCGACCCCACTGCTGTCGCCATCGCTGCTCCCCCTTTTCCATGAGGGCTCTCCGGAGGCCCGCCCCGCTGAGGTCCTACGCAGTCAACTACTTCGGTGAGTCGCTGTGAATAGAGGGAAGTGTATTGAAATTATCTAATCTGTGTCTACGTGTGCAGATCGAAGGCTACCCCGCGCTCTAAGCGCCGACTCTCCACTGGCGACGCTGAAGATGAGCCCTCTCATCGACGTGCCAAGCTCAGCAAGCCGGCAGCGGCGTTGACCTCGCCCCTGCCGTGGCTTCGCTCTGGGCGAAGGTTCTCGCACCCGCTGGTGCTGGAGGCTGTCACCATGCAAGTGTCGTCGCTGTCCGACTTCCAGCTCGTCCCCCGCGCCGTGACCGACGAGGTAGGCAGTGAGGTGTCCAGCCAGCGGACGGAGACCGTGCCCTCGTCCCCTGCCTCGCCGGTCACCTCCGTGGCAACGACCATGGCGTTGCGGTCTCCATCGCTGATCTCGTCCCAGGCGTCCACCGTGGCACCGTGGACGCCTCAGCGTGGAGATCGGACCCCTCCGCGTGCAGACCGTCGCGTCGACCACCACCGGTTCCGCGACCGGAACATCCCGCTGTGGTTCACCGAGGCCTTCGAGTCGGACGGGTACGACTCGGAGGCCTTGGCGGTGATCGAGAGCCTGCCACGATTGTCGCCGGCGTCTCAAGTCTCGTCGGTGAGAAGCTCGCCGGGGTTCGAGCTCGTCGCCGATACGGCGCTCGGCTCAGCGAGAGACGAGTGGCTGCCGGACGTGTGGCCCGCGTTGGTAGAGCGCATCACAAGCCAGTTCAATCCACGCTCGTGGAAGTTCCCACGAGTGTGGTGGAGCGGGAGTCACGAAAATCGATGACGTGCTCCGGCTTACCAACGGCTGCCCAGACTGCCGACTAACGGAGGGGGTACTCCGATTGTCCGTGGGACGCTGAGCGTGGGGTCACCTTGTGTACCCGTCGGCTTGGACTAGTTACGCTCTTCTTGGTGCTCTCAAAGAGACTTTGGGGTCTTGATCGGGTCCGTGCTGACGGCACTCGAGATCGGGGTTGTTGACACACACGCGGGAATCTTCACGCGGTGTCGGGTCTTGTGATCGAGCTTCGCGAGAAGTCGATCGGGGCGGTCGTTCTTGACCGCGGTCGTCCTTTGGGGTTGCCTTGTCCTTTCCTTTTCGTTGCTTGCCGCCTCCTATGACGGTTGAGTTGAGTCGTTGAGAAGAGAAGAAGTGCGACGCTGGCCAAGCTTTCCAGGTGCCTCCGTGTAGATTCTTGTTAACTGTAGTGTCGGTTGTGGGTGGGCCAATATACTTCCCTCCCCGAAGGCCGAAGTCACTTGTGTCTTTCAAGGAAAATTTCTCTCTGATTAAGTACCTTAGATCTGCTATCTGTCTCTAAACCACACAGTTTCTCTCCAGCTCTTACCGATCACTTGCGTACCTCTTGCGCATCCGGTGATTGCGTCCCCTGTTCACTGCTCTTGGCTGTGCACCAACCGTTCGCTGCGATTATGGGTTGTGCCCAATTGTTGGTACCAGGTAACCCTCGATCGGATCGTGTATCGAAATGTTTGTGCCGGGTCGATCTCGATCTGATCGTGTACCGAAATGTCTGCACCAAGTCGATCCGATCGTGGACCATCATCATTCCGATCGCCATCATTCCGATCAGTCTGATCTGCAAACCTGATCCCTCCCAGTCCACCAATCACCGTCGATCCAGAGTCGCTCCCAATCGATTTCCATCTCCGCTTTTCCACAGCCGTCCCCTGCACGTGGCTCGACCGAACGGCGGTCGCGGCGCCGTGCACATATCGCAACCTCCTCTGCATCCGGCACCTTCATCGTCCGTGGCCATGTCGTCTTCGTCAGTCCGCACTCCGGTCCCATCTTCGACAGTCGCAGCGACCGAACCCGCGACGGGTGTCCACGCCCCAGCCCCAGTTGCGACGCCCCCTGCTGGATCTCCGACGCCGTCGACAGTTGAAGCCGCCACGACTGCGAGCGTTCCTGCGCTCACGGCTTGGTTTTCGGGTTCGGATGGTGGGCTTCCGTCAGCCCGACGCAGAGCCCGCGCTGCACGCCCCCAGGCCAAGCTTCTTCCCTCCAACACGCTACCGGTGACTTCAGTTAGACCCGCCGCGTGTGCTCCCATGACACGTGCCCCTTCAGACGCCCCTTCAGACGCCCCTTCAGACGCCGCTTCAGACGCCGCTTCAGACGACCCTTCAGACGACCCTTCAGGCGCCCCTTCAGTGCCATCGATCCACGTGGCTCTGCCGATCGGGACGCTGTACGCGCGTCGATCGGGACGCTGTACGCGCGTCGATCAGTCCTTCAGACGCCCCTTCAGGCGCCCCTTCAGTGTCATCGATCCACGTGGCTCTGCCTCGATCGGATCGGGACGCCGTGCGCGCGTCGATCAGCCAACTGACTGGCATATAGGACCACGTGACTGCTCTCGCCGATCTGGAGAACGACCACGATGACCTCCACTTTCCGCGGGCAGGCGAAGAGAGGGCGTGGTATCCTGGCCTAGACTGCAATCGTGCGCAGGCTGACCTCATCTTAGCTTTGCGCGCGATCGACTCTGCGGAGCCTTGGTGCAACCCGTTCAGCGATCAACAAGCAGCCCATGCTTCATCGCAGATCGCTCGTCTCGCTGACAAGTTCGTTCCGGCTGGTATCCTCTAACGGGGGACCGCGTCATTCGAGGCGAGAACTCTCTCAATATCTTGGCTTTCCATCATCGATTCTTCTTCCTTGTAGCCCTCATGGGCCGTTCGAGCGGGGGCTCGGGCCCTCCGATCTTCACTCATTAACACAAATCCGCCTCCACCTGCAATGCACAGCCACCCTGTACACCTCTTCCACCCCTCTCGCCGCGGCCAACCCGCAGCGAGAGTTGCCTACTCCTCGTCTCCTTCGTGCGACTGCATCACGTTGAAGCGGTTGCGATTCACCAGCTCACGTTCATATTCTCGCATCAGCGCGCCACAATTGAGGTCGGCCTCGTCGACCCACGATGGTTCGGCGTAACCTATCCAGTATACTTGAAACTAGCGGTGCACGCGGCCATAGCGCGTACGGCGACCCGTCCGCATGTCGGTGATCCGCTCCACCTCATACTCGTCTTCGCCAAGCAGTGTCGTCCAACTGTCCTCTGGCAGGAGAGCTTCATCGAAGTCCAGCCGATCTGCCTCGTCGACCGTGAGCTCCGTCCCCGGTCGATCTGGGAACTGTCGAACCAGCTTGAGCTTGGAGACGTGCACAACCGGGAATAACCGATACTCTGTGCCGGCGGTGTCAAGTCGAGCTGCGTGATCACCAACCATTTCGACCACTCGGAAGGGCCCGTGCCACATGTGGGCAAGTTTTCGTGCGTAGCCCTCCTTGACTCGATCCAGATATAACCAGACTTGCACGCCAGCCTCAATCTTGTGTGGACGTGCTTCTTCGTTGTGTCGATCTGCCCTCTCTTGGATCGCGACCCTCAGTCTTTCTCTCACTTGTTCCCGGGCCCGTTGATAGTGTCGCTGGATATGGTACCGCCACTGGTGCGCGCTGGTGTCGCGACGTCTTGTGCTCCCTAAAGGCAACGACGCCTCCAACGTGGAGCGGGGGTCCCATCCATGTGTCAGGTAGAAGGGTGTGTCGCCGCGTACTCGATCTTGAGCCGTATTCAAGGAATACGTGAGCCGCTCCGCGTACTCGTCCCAGTCCTTCTGATTTACATCTGAGACGTACATCTTCAGCGCTCTGGTCAGCGTCTGCACCATTCTTTCCGCAGTTCCGTTGGCTTGTGGTCGGTACGCCATAGTGGCCCTCTGTTTTTGTCCCACAATCCGGTTAAAAGCGCGGAAAAAATCAGACATAAAACCGGGCTCTCTATCGTGCCGGATAACTTCACTGGCGCCAAACCGTCGAAAGACACACTCTTCATAATTCTCCGCGACCGTCTGGGCCGTCCTGGAAGAGCTGGCCTTCGCGATCACATATCCCGAGAAGAGATCGACCCAGATCAAGAGCTCTGTGTTCCCTTTGAACGACTTCGGCAACGACGGGATGTGATCCATCGCGATCATCTGGAACGGGTACGTGGCTTGCAAATTGCCTGGCGACTCGCCTTGCGCCACCGGCCGTCCCTTTCCTGTCTCACAGTCGATGCATTCTCCCACATAGCGCTGCACGCTCCGGTAGAGGCCTCGCCAGTGGAAGTGAGCCCTGATGCGATGGTACGTCCGGCCGATGCCTTGATGTCCTCCTTCGAGACTGGTGTGATAGTGATGAATAAAGTCTTGCTGTAACGTTTCAGGTACCACCAGCCTCGCAACCAGATCGCGATCTTCGTCGGTCTGGGCCGTCGTCGGGCAGTAGAATAGCAGATCGAGTTCGTCCACTTCATAGTCGTCCGCGAGCTTGGCGCAGTTCTTGGCTTCGTCCGAGGACAGGTTCCCTACTTCTCCGTTCAGGTACGCCTTCAGATCGACGATCCATATCTCTTCGTTTTGGGCTTGCAATATGCGCTCACATCGTGTTCGCTGTCAAATCTCTTCTTGCAGAACTTCGGGCGACATCCTTCGGCGTCGGGCCGATCGGGTTACTGCGGCCACATGAGCGATAGAGTCGGCTGATTTCGGCATCAGCAGCTCGTCCAGCCGGTTGAGAGCGATCAGATCAAGTTTGTCTTCTTCTGAGGTAACTACTTCTCCGTCCCCACGTTGCAGAGCCGCGCCCGCTAACTTATCTGCGCTCTGATTCCAATCTCGTTTCATATGCAGGAACTCATGGTCCGGCCACGATCTCAGTTTCTCCATCGCTTTCAACCGCAACAGCTTCAAGCCTGGAGCTTTGCACTCGATCTCCCCGCGCATCTGGCGAATGACCAAGTTTGAATCTCCGCAGATGATGAGCCGTCCCCGGTTCAGTGGAGCGACCAGATCGAGGCATAGCATCATGCCTCTGTATTCCGCCTCATTGACCGTCAACTCAGCCATGTACTCCGAAGCGGCGAAGACGACATTCCACTGCGGAAGCTGCCACACGATCGCGCTATAAGCTGCACCTCCTCGCTTCACTCGAGCTGATCCGTCGAAGCTGACAACAAGCAGTTTCTCTTCGGGCTCCACAGTGGGCGGCGGCATGGCGATCACCTGTCGCGGTTGCTTCTGGGGCGCGATCTCGATCAACGCTTCATCTACTTTCGCTCGGGGGGTGATGGTCGCAGCCAGGGTTCCCAAGATTTCGTCTTCGCCTTTCGTACACTTCACGATCTCCAGTGTCCACGGTGACAGCAGTGCGGCCCATCGGCCTAGCCGCCCATGGAAGCCCTCCGACTGCACCAACCACCCAAGCGTTGAATACCTCGTCAACACCTTGATCGTCCGAGTTACCAGCAGCGTGTAGCATACTTCCAGAATCCTGAGAAGAGCCAGGACTTCTTTGTCTACGATGCCGTAATTGATCTCGTTCGACTTCAGCGTGCGGCTAGTGAAGGTCACGGGCCAGTACACTCCGTCGTGCTCCTGCATCAGGGCAGCGGAAACCGCCCACTTGCTCGCGTAGACCACCACCACTGGGGGTCGATCTGGATCGAAGTGTCGCAGCACCGGGGTAGCAGCGATCTTCGTCTTCAGCACTGTGAACGCTCGATCGGCTCGGGTCCATCGATCTTCGCCAGCTGGAGCTTCCTTGCGATCATCCCTGTTGGTTGCCTCGATCACACTTTCTTTGGGCTTCTTGCGGGTGATCTCGTGGAAATCCGACTCTCTCAGCTCGTACAAGACCGATGCGTAGATCGCGAAGTCTTCAATGAACCTGCTGTAGTAATTCAAGCTTCCCAAGAAGGACTGCATTGCGCGTAACGTGCTCGGAAACGGCAGGTCAGCCAGTGCTTGGAGATCTTTCGGGTGAGCTTCCAGTCCATCCATCGAAACTTGGTGGCCCAAGTAGTCGACCTTACGAAGTCCCCAGAAGCTCTTCACCACGCTGATCGACAAATTCCACTTGTCGCAGGCCTCCAGGAGTCGATCGACTTTGTCGCAGAGGGTGTCCCACGAATCCGCGGTCACGAGGATGTCGTCAATGTACGAGCGTCGCCCTAACACAGATGACTTCTGCTCAGTTTCTGCCTCGCCGGTGATGAATACGTCGCGAGGCTCCGAGTCATTTGAGACGTCGGCACTAATCTTGAGGTACCCGTACAGCGTATTATCGATCAAGCGCTGGTAAATCTGAGGAGCGTTCTTCAATCCAAACGGCATACGGCTCCACTCGAAAAGTCCGAAGGGTGTAATGAACGCCGAGATCAGGCGTGCCCGCTCCGTCATCGAGACTACCCAGAAACCACTCGCCATGTCGAGCGAGCAGTACCACAAGACTTTGTCCAAGTCCTCCAACAGATCGTTGATGAGCGGCATGGGATACACCATGAGCTGCGTAAGGCCGTTCACGACTCGGTAGTCAATGCAGAGCCGGATATCAACACCATTCTTTTTGATGATGATCACGATCGGGGACGCCCAGGGGGATGTCGAAGGGCTGATCATCTTGGCGGACAGGAGTCCCTTGATCAAATCGGACAGCTTCTCTCGAAACTGAGGAGCGACACGTCTGCAGCGTTGGGCCACCGGAGTAGCGCCCCCAACATCGATGTCGCAGACTACGCCTCGTGCCGCAGGTGGAAGAGCGTTACCCTTCCCCATCAACAGGTGGCAGCGTTTCCAGATAATTAGTCGCAGTCTCTCGATCTCCTCCGGACTATTGTCTGCCGGGTTGCCGACTTGGATATCTTCGATCGTCACCTCCTCGGTTGTGGGGTTGACCTCCGGCAACACCGCCATGTGGCTCTCGACATCTTCTGCGAACAGCTCTCCGCCTTCATGATAACATACCGGTCCCCCCTGAGGGGGCTCGGGTGGCTCGGTCTCCGGAGGCTCTGGATCCATTGGCGTTTCTGATGGAGTCGTGTCAGTTCGATCTTGGACTGCGGCCTCGATCGGCGAGGAGTCATCTGATGGCAGAGCCCTGATCGGCTCTTCAGCTTCCGGTTTCTCTTCCGTCTCAACGAGACTGGGGCCTTCCACGGTCACGATTGGTTCAACTTCGAGCGTTCCTTCATTCGGCACCAGTGTTGGTGGTGTCGAGGCGGCCACTTGAGACATTACTGGCCTGTGATTCTCTTTTGATCGGGCCAAAATGCGTGTGGGGGTCGCATACTGCGGTCGATCCACCATGGGCTCCGTCGACTCCTCGCCAGGCCCGTCATCAGGCAGATCCGTTGTCGCCTGAAACGCCAAGTTCTGCCACTCGGCATACCGACGCGATCCAACCGTGACGTACCCTCCAAGACGAGGGATCGTGTCTCCCGACAACCACATCCCTATTCGGTCGTGTGGATTGAGGTATAATGTCCTCTCACCGAGATTGGTGATCCGCATGTACTGCCTTCGGCCCAGTCCGCGCACGACTGTCGGTACCCAGTGTTTCCCGCGGGTGACCCACAGCGTCTGACGTTCGATCGATCCGGACCGAATTGGTATCTCCTCCGATCGCCCTACAAGAATCGCCAGGCTGCGGTCGACTGAGATTGGAATGACCTTGCCGTTGTACAGCGGTCGCCTTCCCGACAGCTGAATCCGCACTTCGTCTGGCAAGCACAGCGTTCCTTCCGCTAGATCGAGACGAATTCCTGCGGGGACCATGAAGTCCATGCCCAGGATCGCGTCCTGGCCAGACAGCGTGCCGACCCACGCGTGGAAGAAGTACACCAGCGATCCAGCCAACGTTACCTTGATCTTGGTACGTCCTTCCGTCATGTACGCGTTTTCTCCTATTCCAACGCACTCTTGTCTCTGACTTTCGTCTATGATACATCCAACCTTACGAGCAAAGGTGGAGTCCACAATCGAGACTTCAGCGCCGGAGTCGAAGAGCAGCGTGGCTCTCTCGTTGTTGATCTTACCGATGGCCTTGGCCTGCCGAAACCATTTGCCGGGTGCGTGGTACTTCCAGTACCCCCGTGACTCGCCATACTGCAGTTCCAGTTCCATCGTCACATCCGATCGAGTAAATTCGTCAACCCTCCGCAAGCTCGACGCCGCAGAGGTACAGTCTCCATGAAATTCACATGTATTGTCGATATTGGCGGTGGAGGCCTGTAGTTCACTAACTTTCGGTCTCTCCGGTTTTTCGACGTAAGCAAAAATGCAGAGCCCAGAACGCTCGGCTCGTACCAGTTTCCAACCTGGCGAGCGTTCTAGTTTAACATCTTCTCCGCGTTTTCGGGTAGCATCCCTGCGTGTTTGCCTGGATTGTACCACTGGCGGATCATGTTGTAGAATTCCTCCATTGGACACTTGCCCATGTCGTGCAATTCTCCACAAGCGCGACACACGTGCAGACAGTGGTCGGACGGATGTCCACGCTTGCCACACTTCTGACACGTCAGCCGTTTCCAGCAGCTGAAATTGTCGTGTCTCGTGGAGCCGCAATGAGAACATTGCTTCGCCTGCAAGCTTCGATCACGATCGAGACGTGATCGTGACTTGGAGGCTCTTGGCGATTCAGAGCCTGGCCTTCCTGCACGTCTCGCTCTTTAGCGGCAGCTACATGGATCCTGCGGTATCCCCCGTCATGCTCCGACCCGCTGTCGTCCGATTCCGACGAACTGCTTCCATCCGCTGCTTGGACTGCATGGACTGCTCTGGCGGGTCTCGCGGAGGCCGAGTTAGCAGCGGGGGCGGCTCGCTGGCGGAACTTGTTCGATCCCACTGCGGCTCTGCCCTGTCGGGCCTTCGATCTCTGGCGAAGGCGTAGAGTCTCTTCCAGTTCATCGGCGTCACGCAGGCGCAACAACACTAGCTGGTCGGCCAGATCGCGGTCGTCAAGGGTCTCTATGAAGTGCTCCACGTGTTCGCGTCGGGTGGACGGAGTTCCTCCCTTGATCGGGAGCTTGGCTCGCATACCAGCGACATTCAGCCGATGGAGGTACTCGATTGGGGACTCGTCCGATCTCTTCCGCGCGTGGTAATATTGCCTAGCGACAGACACCCCACGTTCGCAGTACTGCACCAAGAAACTCTCAAAAAGGCTCTTCCAGTCGCTTCGGATTGACCGCGCAAGCTGTCTGTACCAATTGCGGGCTGGTCCTGACATCAAGTCGCCGAAGACCAGACACTTCTCGCTGTCCGGAGCCTGATCGCGCAGGAAAGCTGACTTCGTCTTGCCGATCCAGCTTCTGGCTCGATCCACATCACCATCTTTACCGGAAAAATCTTTCAGCTCGGAGATTGCAGATACTCGGATTCGCTGTGGCGTTGAGGTGTTTCCAGACGTAGCTCCGGCAGAGGCTACGGCTGCACGTCGAGGCGCTTCGAGACTCATATCATCAGGGTCGTATTCATCCGCCAGCTCAGAGTGACGGGAACCAACCGACTCCATATCTACGTCTTGAGCACCTTGCGCCCTAGCCGTTGCTGTGGCTCTAGGAGCGGAAGGGGTATCGGCGGACGTCCGCGTGGGTCTCGTGAACTGTGAGTCTGGGGCAGCTTCTGGCGTCTGTTGCTCCCTAAGGAAACGGCCCATTGCGGCATTGAAGAACGACTGCATGTGATCAGCGGAACCCCGATCAGGGGCCACGAACGCGGATGCTGTTAACGCTGGCTGCTGATGAGTTGCCTCTTCCTTCATCTTCCGCTGTTGCAGCATGGCTGCACCCGAGGGACCGAGGGTCATCCGCTGTAGATCGACCGACGATTCTGACTCGGCTTCCGACGTGGCAGAAGCGTACTGAGACGATCCAGTCTGGTACTCCGGGCTGCGAGGAGAGACTGCGGGCGCAGTATCGATCTCGGCCTTCGTGGAACCAACCAAAGGTGCTAGCATCAGATGAAGAGCCAAGGTGCTCCTCGTGATGTCTGATACATCTCGGTCAAATAGCTCGTTCACCTCAAAGGCGCCCTGCACGATCCCGGCCTCTTTAAGCAGACGCATCAGCATCTTGATTGCGTCCAGTTTGTCGGTCGTGACCACGGGTGCCGTGACTGGGCCCTGCAAGGTTCCGACTATCTTCAGCCGCATGATCTTCATGACCGAGTCTTCGACCAGGAACGCCTGCAGCTTCTTGCGCTTCAAGGCATCTTCAAACTGCTCGAGCTGCGCGTTGGTCCAGGTCTCGGGTTCGTCGCGATCTTCAGCGTCAGACTCGGGTGCCTTCATCTTCTTCTTCGAGGCTCTCACCTTCTTAGACTTCTTCAAGGCTGATCGTGCAGACGTGGGTGAAGATCCATCAGCTTTTACTGACAGACCCTCATCCGGCGGTTCACGATGTTCGTCGCGATCCGCGGGGACCCCCGAAGGGGTCTGGGGAGGAAGTCGAGGTTTCTCTTCCAGATCCATCGCTGAATCTTCCTCTTTCTTCACATCGTCGGAGCTCCTTCCAGTACTCTGACGATCGACAAATCCTGCTTCGTTCAGCGGCGTTGACGGCGATTCGCCTTCCGTCGACGCTTCGAGTTCTGGTTCCGCTTTGACCTTGGTCTCTTCTTGATTGGTGGACTCACGGTGAAATCCTGAGTCACCAGAAGATCCGGGCACGCGCACCATTGTGGTGGAGCGGGAGTCACGAAAATCGATGACGTGCTCCGGCTTACCAACGGCTGCCCAGACTGCCGACTAACGGAGGGGGTACTCCGATTGTCCGTGGGACGCTGAGCGTGGGGTCACCTTGTGTACCCGTCGGCTTGGACTAGTTACGCTCTTCTTGGTGCTCTCAAAGAGACTTTGGGGTCTTGATCGGGTCCGTGCTGACGGCACTCGAGATCGGGGTTGTTGACACACACGCGGGAATCTTCACGCGGTGTCGGGTCTTGTGATCGAGCTTCGCGAGAAGTCGATCGGGGCGGTCGTTCTTGACCGCGGTCGTCCTTTGGGGTTGCCTTGTCCTTTCCTTTTCGTTGCTTGCCGCCTCCTATGACGGTTGAGTTGAGTCGTTGAGAAGAGAAGAAGTGCGACGCTGGCCAAGCTTTCCAGGTACCTCCGTGTAGATTCTTGTTAACTGTAGTGTCGGTTGTGGGTGGGCCAATATACTTCCCTCCCCGAAGGCCGAAGTCACTTGTGTCTTTCAAGGAAAATTTCTCTCTGATTAAGTACCTTAGATCTGCTATCTGTCTCTAAACCACACAGTTTCTCTCCAGCTCTTACCGATCACTTGCGTACCTCTTGCGCATCCGGTGATTGCGTCCCCTGTTCACTGGCTCTTGGCTGTGCACCAACCGTTCGCTGCGATTATGGGTTGTGCCCAATTGTTGGTACCAGGTAACCCTCGATCGGATCGTGTATCGAAATGTTTGTGCCGGGTCGATCTCGATCTGATCGTGTACCGAAATGTCTGCACCAAGTCGATCCGATCGTGGACCATCATCATTCCGATCGCCATCATTCCGATCAGTCTGATCTGCAAACCTGATCCCTCCCAGTCCACCAATCACCGTCGATCCAGAGTCGCTCCCAATCGATTTCCATCTCCGCTTTTCCACACGAGCGCCAATTGGGGTGCGTGGTGGGGCGGGGTGTGCGTGCTCGCGGCGGTGCAACGCGCTGACTTGCGCCAACGCGAAGCAAAGCCGGTTCTGCAATGAGCTAAACTGCGCGTTCGCCGGGGCCTGTGGGAACGCACTCGTTGAGAGTTCTGCTCTAGCTATTTGCCGGAACGCCCGTACGGGCATGCGAGGCCTAGTGGCTACTGCTGCTGTCCCAGCTGGAGAGGTGATCGGAGAATACCTGGGTCATGTGCAGTTGTTTGGCCCCCCTTGTCGCAACGCCCCCGCGAACGAGGGATTTAAAATGCATCTCAAGACGCGGACCACTGGCAACAAGTTCGTGGGCATTGGCGCCCTGGAGAAGGGCGGCCTACTGCGCCTACTCAACCATTCATGCAACGCCGCTGCTCGTTTCCACGAGGTTCAGACGGGGGACAAGCTCACTGTCGTGGCGGTGACGGTGAGAGACGTGTTCCCAGGGGAGGAGATGACCGTGTCGTACGGCTCTAAGCTCTGGTTCCTGTGCAGGTGCGGCTGGTGGGGGTGCCAGCACCGAGACCTGCAGCACTTAGCGAACTAGTGGCGACATGGTATCTCTCTAACAGGTAAGATGCGCCGCAGTGTCACGTGAAGAGTTCGTGTAGACAGCAAGTAGGAGGATGACTCTCTATACAAAATCAGTAATAAAAGTTTGTTGCACTTCCGTATATTGAAAGACTGAGGCTTACACCCATGACTTCCCTCTTTAAACTGATCGGATCCGCATACTTAGATGTAGATGTTCAGCTCGGTTGACCCCCTCCTTGAACACATCGCCTCACAGAAGATTTCGCCGACCAACCCGCCGCTTACCACCCGCCGCTTCTACCTGCTTCGCCTCGCACCCCCGTATCATGGTTCAGGTAGTGTACGGCTTATTTGTCATTGCTGAGCTGTATGAATACAGTAACGCTACTGTATGTATGCTACGTCTGCAGCGAGGACGCAGAGCCGGCTACCACAACTACAGTGTGAAGGAGCAGATGCTCCTTTGCACTGTAGCTGCCGAACGCAAACCGTTGGGGCGCAACATGTGGGAGGAGGTCGCGCTCGAGTACAACTCGCGCAAAGCGCGCAGCTGGCTCGAGCGCGACTTTGATTCTCTGCGGCGTAAGTTCCGCAACTTGTACGGCAAGCCGAAGCCGACCGGAAACAATGACGGGCTTCCGCCCAAGCTCCGCCCGATCGCGCTGGCTCACTAGGTTCAGCACGCCATCGAAATGAAGGCAGGAGCCCACACTTCGCACGACGGCTTCGACAGAGGCCAGGACGACGCGCACTTGCTACGGGACGTCGCCGACGTCCTGCAGGAGGACGTGGGCGACGTCGAGGACCAGGTGTCTGCCGTAAACGAGGACGAGCCGGACATGTCCGACCCTGCGAGCGACGGAGATAGGGAGGACGAAGAGGACAGCCAGGTCGAGGTCGTCGACTTCCGACAGCGTGTTCACAGTGGTGCCGACGGCGATCCGGAGCCGACCCCGACATCCGTCGGCACCATTGTGACCAGACGTGGGGCTTTTGACACCTCGCTGGGCGAAGACGTGTGGTCCGACGAGGAAGATGAGGCATCCCCGCCAGCGTCGACTGCACAGGTGGTGGTGGGTGGGGGAGGGGGAGAGACCTCCGTGGCCACGAGCGGCACCGGAGGTGGTGGGCAGAGGACTGGCGGAGATGCAGCTTTGGAGCGGGCCCTGCTGGCGACGGCGAGAGCTGACAGCAGCGTATACGGCGATGGAGGTTCGCCCGTAGAAGACGACGCGGCCTCTAATTCACAGCTGGGGGCCGCATCGTCGTCGACACTCGCCCCCGTGACCCCGACAGCGAGAGGTAAGGCGGTGGGCCGCCCGAGGGGGGGGGGAAGAGCCCCTCAACCACGGCTCGGCCCACGTACGCATCGCCCGACAGCCTCCCCCTCGTGCGCGACCCCGCTCGAGCCGACGTCGACGCAGTGGAGATGGCCCGGAACAGGACCAAGAACACTGCAAGTAATCGGCTCGGAGGCTGCGACCTCCGAGTCTTGAGAGACAACCTGGACGAGATGACGGGGCGCCCGTCCAGTGCGAGCGGCAAGCGCGATAATCCTGAAAGTTCCTCCAACGGAGCTACCTACGTCAGCAACAAGCGCGTCCGCGCCAAGAAACGCCTCGACCAGCTCCGAAAGGAGATGGACGAGGCGTCGGAGAAACAGTCTGCATCTGGAGCAGACATGCTCCAGATGCTAATGCTGATGCGCGAGGATGCGGATCGACGCGCCGAGATGGAGGACCGTCGCCGGCGCGAGGACCGTGAGGCGGTGGTCGCCGCTGAGAAGAGAGAACGAGAGGAGAGGGAGCAGCTTCGCCGAGATGAAGCTGCGGCGGCCGAGGCGCGCAGATACCAAGAGATCGAGCTGAGTAAGGTGATGCGAGACGAGCAGATCCGGAAGGAGTCTGAGGCGGCGACTGAGAGTCGCCGCCGCTACGAAGAGAAGGCAGAACGAGATCGGGCGGAGGCGAGAGAACGCCACGACCAGATGATGTTGCTAATAGCAACCATGCAGAGAGGAGGACCCCAAGTGCTTTAGCCGGCGCAGATGAGAGTAGGAAGACACGGACTTCTACTAGTACTGAAGTAAGCAGTTGATTTCGTAATTACATAATGTCTTCGTGTCCGTGAAAATGTGTAGTTCGAATCTCACTTATGCCTACAGTCCTAACGCGGTAGTTGGCTAGGCGGAAAAGGTTGTCAAGCCTAACCTTCCGCTTTTGCACGTCGTAAGGCAGGGGGAGTAGGAGTCGGTGGTATACCTTTTCCACCGACCCCATACCCCACTCTGCAGATTGCCGGATAAAGGTGATCGCGCGAGACATGACCTTCGCAGCGTTCCGCACAGAAGGCACCAGCCTGTTCAGGCCCCCCTCCTTCAGCGGGGTCATGACTCGACCCAACATGTCCTTCCCACAGGGGAAGGCACTGTCGGCCACGATGCCATACCTGGTATCCGGATTCAAGTCTGGATCGGCGAGGATACGTCGGAAGTCCAACGACGTGTCCCCGTCGTTCCAGCTGCCGGGACAATTGTGTTTGGCCCAGACGATAAGCCCGTCGGCGCTAAAACACAATGTCCCGGTAACGAAAACGTGGTGGAGCCACCCGTTGTAATGTGCGTTTTGCACATCCGGGTTCGAGGGCTGCTGGACCTACAAGTATAAATAAATCACAGCACAAATTAATTAATAGTACACGAACTTTTCATATCAAAGTGCACGAGTTTACCCGATAATTCTTGCCGTCCAAGAACCCCCATGTGAACTGCATGAGGTGGTGTCGCCTCGCCACCAAGCGAGCTAGCGCCTTCTGCCGCTCTAAAGACGGCCAAACAATTCGGGCGGGGGCGAAGTCGTGAAGAGCCCGAGACAACGCTGCTTCAGCAGTGTTCAGGACACGAGCTAGCGTAGAGGGCGGGACGCCGAACTCCTTGCACAGCGAGGCCCGCTGCATCGAGCCGACGTAGAAGGCTAAGAGCACTCCCAGCACCTGGTGGTGCAGCTGTAGTTTGCGAGGGCGTCCACCTCTAGGCCTGAACGTAGGTATAACGTAGAAAGGAGCAAATCGCTCCAAGAGCGAGCAGAACGCCGACCTGAGTGCACGTAACAGAAGTAGTTAGCGGCTGTCGTAAGGTTATCATACTCAGAATAGACTCACCGAGACAGACTCGTAGTAGTAATGAAGTTCTTGTCCGTCCCTCTGGACCATGTGTCCATCCAACTCGCGCTGCCCGGGTCTTTGAGGCAGTGAAGTGTTATGTAGTGGCGCATGCGCACCATGCGCTGCCACTCGTCTCTGCATATCTCTTCATATATACGCCTGCGGAGCTCACGTAGCCTCCGAGCCTGCCGTTCCCTCCTCCGTGTAGCCGCACACAGCACTAAGAGGACGCTAGTGCTGTCCATGGCAGCTCGTTGAGCTTCAAAAGGAGAGAGGGGGTTTGCGGAAGCGCGCCATGCTGAGTTGCACGGAGGGGTGGCCGAGGGCCGAACGACTCTTCGGAGTCACCATCCTCCTTCTAGATTTTGTCCTGTTTAGTAATGTCCCGTACCTCCCCCTTACTAAAAATAAGTCAACTAAGTTCAACATGACCGTACACTAAGGACACAGGCCCCTTTTAATGTCTGTTTCGGTTGGCTTTTTCTAGAGTGACGTTTGAGTCAATTTTTAATACACGCTTTTGACACATTAAACGGGGTATAAAACACTTTCGATAAAACCGGTTTATGGGGGTTTTGAAAGGCACCCATTGAGAACCGTATACACTATATTAAAAGGAAGTGGTTAGAGTCACCAACGAGATTGCATAAAACCAACGCATTTGCCCTAACCACCAAAGTCGCCGGCCTTCGGCCGGCGAGATCAAGCGCAGCGCGTAGCGCTGCAAGATTAGGGTGAGCCTACCGGACTCGGCCAGAGAGGTTTAGCATCGACGTGCGAAGCGAAGTCTTCGCGCGGCGTGCTAAACCTCGACATTAACCCGTTTTCCAGCAGGGTCCCGCATGGTTTTTGGGGTTAGGGCAGGGTGATAAGGTACATGATGTTGCTGGAAAGTCGCAGGAAAGTTACAGGAAGGTTGCAGCAACGACGTTTTATGCAATCTCGTTGGTGACTCTAACAAGGTCCATATTATAATATAATAACACCATGCAGCAACGGGAGTGCTTCAAACGGGGGCTCTGGATTTTATCGACGAGCTGGTGAGTACTGTACATACAGCCACTGAACGACGACACCACTGACTGAGTCAGTGGCGTCGACGCTACGGTTATTGCGGTACCAATAACACGGAAATAACGCTATCCGAGTTAAGTTTAGTCGAGATAGCGCGTGATGATATGACGGTGGTATACAGTCGTACCCCTCAAAATGTGTAGGAGGCTTTTTTTGACAGGGAATCAACAGTTTTTAGTGCTGATTGGGTGCCTTACGAAAAAATAGATGATCTGATATCACAGGGTATTAAAATGTATGGGTGCGCATATTGAGGGGTATTTGTAGTTTACGGTATACGGTATATACATGTACTCCTGGTAGTGCAACGGTGCGTTGTACGAACAGCCCAATTGGGATTAATTCGCTCCAAGCCAAGTAGGTATCGATTCAATACACATTTCAAATGAGAGGGTCTTATAAATGCTGTTTTGTATAAGGTATTGAATTTTTGGAAAGGATAGCAGGTCAAAGTATATGATATAGCAGGTGGAAGTGGAGGCTTAACTGGAATCATACGTTAAGCCGGATGAGTTTTACGTTTCATACATGCACTATTCTGAATATGTACGTTGCAGCGACATCATCTATGTGTTGTGATCAGAGGTCGCAAACGGCCAGCCGCAGCCGTACGGATGATTTTTGGCCGTGGCCGCGGCCAGCCGAAATATCACACTGGTGAGATCACGGATAGCTACGGCTGCCCGGTTGAGATCCATGGCTGGCTACGGCTAACCGACCCCCCAGGCACATCACTATATGCATAACTTAGAGGAATTAACAGTTCGGACGTGGTCCTCAGGCAACGAATTTAGAGTCAAACGAACTATGATAACCCCATCGGTATTAAACAATATACTAACTGGTCGTGAGGTCAAACGTGGACGCCATGTGCGGAAGTTACTCAAAGCCATAGATGTTTAAGAAAAAATACATGTTTTCACGGCTAACCGAAATCAAGATGGCGACCAGCCACGGCTGCCTGAAAGATATCTACGGATGTCCACGGATACCCGAATCGGATCCTCGGTATGGTACGGCCGGATACGGACAGCCTGTTTTCAGCGTTTGCGACCTCTGGTTGTGATTAAAGGAAGGTAAGGAAGAGCACTGCGGCGCTTGTTGATGAAGAAGGGCTTGTTGGCGAGGTTGCAAATCCAAAAAGTGAGTGTGAGATTGAATCGGTTAACTCTACCTACGCTGAGTGTCGGCCACTACCAGTCGTTCATGCCACACGTACTACCATCCTTATCTACATCCCATACCGTCAAAATTCCAATGCCTCTGACCAGCGTCCAATACTTGGTGTACCAAATTAATGGTACTCACCGGGATGCGACGGCTGGTGAGGGCACAAAGAAATCGGACATCAGCGGCGAAGGCGGCCACGACGAAGGGGGAGCACGACGAAGGGGGAGGGATGGCTACGACCGCGGAGGGAGCCAAGGCTACATGGAGGCCACGACAAGGACACGACGGCGGTCGTTCCAGGCGGCTTCCTAGCGGCAGCAAATGTCGTGGCCGATGATGCCCCACGGCGGCTGGAGGGGTGAGTGCGCGTGGCGGCGTGAGCGTGTGTGGTGGCCCAGGATGTGTCTGAGACTGTGTCTCTAGTCGTGATGATGTATCCAGGTTCTGTTGGACAGCCCTGCAACCGGCGGCAGCGCGCGTCGTGATTAGTGCTTCGACGGATAGGCCCAAGCACCGTCGTACCAATATGGCTACAACATGGACAACGTCACTGCGTCGCGCGGGACGTTGAAGAGGCTAGGATCGCGATGAAGACAATGGCTGAGTCGATTCCAGCGTTGACGCTAGCTACAAGATAAATGTGCTTGCTATATTTTTCTGGTTTAATGTGATCTGACTGGGTGTCGTAGTTTTTGTTTGTAATATAGTATCGATCCAGTACATGAAGAGGTTCAACTATGCTGTTATTGTCAATGAATTTACTGATACTGCCCATTTGCGAATGAAGGATGTTATGCTGTGGGGTTGTTTTAACGCCGAGCTTTGCAAGTCTGTTATGTTATGCAATGTTGTTACAGGTCAACTTTGCGCAGGCTTCAGTCCAATGAATGCTGGCAAGGCAGCAGTTGGTGTAGGATCGACGATATCACCGCGGTCAACACGCTCGTGGAACTGCGCGATGAGGCTGTCCAGCTTTCTAAGCTTCTGCATCTGCCGGAGAGCTTTTAACGCTGTGCCCGCCGCGACTGCAGAGGATCCATGCGACTTCAAGAAGGCAAGTACATTCTGCTGTGCCTTGTCTCCAAGCTCCAGTACTTCGCTTTTGTATGCTGGTAATGAAGTGTCCAACGCGAAGCCCATGGGTAAGAAGATCATCAGGTATCCCGTAAGGTGTCTGTACTCGTACAATGCTGTCTTTTTTACAGATTTAGAAGCATACACACGAGGTTCAGCCGTGAACCACTCGAACCAGATTGCAGACAACGACTGAGCCCCCTT
Organism: Phytophthora x cambivora; assembly: GCA_033557925.1. Classification (NCBI taxonomy): domain Eukaryota; phylum Oomycota; class Peronosporomycetes; order Peronosporales; family Peronosporaceae; genus Phytophthora; species Phytophthora x cambivora. Next base: position 5,857,097 of record JAUCEB010000013.1, on the reverse strand, counting down.
CTTCTTTGAGCGTGTCGCCTTAGCTGCAAGTGGAGATGGTTGCTCGGCGACGGTGGGCGACATATCGCTGCAAGCTGAGTCGACCGCTGGGGTTTTGGTAAGTGTACGTAGCTGCGACTCAACTGCTAACATTCTTTTCGTCGAGCCGTTTGTTCTGCAGAATCAAGACGTCGATCTGCTCGGACTGACGTTTGATGAGATCAACCAGAGCGGGCGAATTTTTCTCTTCGACATCATCAGCAGCGAATGCAGTTGTTGCGGGAGGAGTCACGAAGGCCCTGGTAATCGTCACGCTCCACGCAAGCAGCTCCGACTCACCGATGTTCAGCTCTGCCAAAGTTTCTCGCACCTTTGTGACGAATGGGCTTTCTTCGCAGAGACGCAGCATGTCGGGGAAGTGCATGAAGGGCGTGGCGGTGAGAACGTCGGCGACATCGTCATCAAGGTTGAGCGCTGTATCGGCAAACCCCATGGTGTTAGAGAAGAGCAACCGCTGCATTTTGCGCGCGCGGGCAAGTACTGGCGGGTCCAAGGCGGCTAGCGGTGGTAGTCGCGCACCGTCTTTTGGCTTCCATCCGCTCAAGACGCGTGACACCTTCTGGTCAGCTTGAGTCGTACCAAGCATGTACCCAAAAGCCTTGTTCACGCGATCCAGCTGCCAACCGCCACGCTCAATGATCCAGTTCTCCGCCAAGGTACCGTCGTTAGCATTCATGGCACCCCCACGTCGGAACGAATGCGAGGTAAGTTCGGGCGTCATGCGAATGCCTCGTAAATCTGCTATCTCTTTAAGTCTAACCAGCAATCTGTGCACGTATGCTTGTGCACCAGGGACTGCTCTTTTTGACGAAGATTGTTGCGTTTCCTCTATGGCAGGCTGCTCGTCATCAACTTCCAGGAGTTCTATAAGCGTCAGCTCTTGTACGTCGTGAATATCATCGGAGCTATGTTTTTTGTGATGAACTGAGGAAACATTCGCTGACTTGGCGCCTTCTGCATAGCCAGCGCCACGGCCAGAGCTTGCAGAGGACATGTTCAGAAATTTGTTGGGTCCTTGAACAAAGATATTCTTTGCAGTAAGGCTGTTTTAACCCGTTTAAATCGAAGAAATACAACTCCACCTAAGTGATTAAATACGTATTAGCAAAAAACAATTAAAGCAGCACACTCGAGTATTACTTACCAGGCAAGATGGATAATTGCCGCTTCTCGACAGTCTCCGCGTCCGAGCTTCGACCATACAGGTACCACATCATGACGACCAGTGCTCCGTCGAGGTATTCACTCTCTGTAGCGCCCGTCGAATATAGTAGACGCACCATGGCTTCTAAGTCTTGTTTCGAACATGGAGGCGCTTTTTCTCGTCGCCAACCTCCTCTCGGTTGTTGCAATACTTACCCAGCCCAGACAGAATTTTTCGGAGCTGAGATTTAACTAAAGATCCTTGTAGCGGGTACTTATCTACTAGCCAATTCTTGACGTTGCCATAATATGCTAGGCACGTATTTGTCGCCCGTACCTTATCGGCCGATGTGGCTAACGAGTATGCATACTTGTCGAGAATTACACGCAATACCTTACCTGTCTTATCCTCATCGATAAGTTGGTTAGCGGCGTCAAGTGTCATGCTCTCTGCGGCCAGAAACGTCATGAACGAGTTTATGGCCGTCGTCCTGGCCTTCTTGCTGTTCGCAGGTGCAAGTGAAGCAATCGACATGCCAGCTTGCCCGCTCTTCTCACTCTGAATGAAAAAAACTCGTACCGACCAATTGGGTCGGAAACTGCAGGATATTTTTGGGATGTGTATTCATATGGCGATTTGTATGGTATTAAAAATATTCTGGTAAAATTCCAACCAGATATGGTCGGAATGGTTGGAAAAGCTTACATGCCAGATATCCTTATGATTGGCTAAAATTCTTTGAACATACACTATTGATTGGCCAAAATCGTTTGTATTTGTGCTGCTTGGTGTTACAAAAAAGAGTAGCGGTTGGAACAAAGTGGATATTACTGTGGTATAGTGCCAACTGGAACTTTGGCAGGAAAGCAGCAGGAATTGTCGGGATGGACCCCTTCGGACGACCTTCGCTACACCGAACCAGATGTACCCACGTAACGAATGCGTACCCAGCCGAGAAGGTACGGTGAGGCCCAAGTTGATGACCAGGAGTCGGCAGCCGATGGTCGACGTTCGACGTTCGACACTCGACGTTCGAGAATCGACTTACGGGATTCGAAGTCTAGCGACTCAACGGGGGATGAGCAAGCGGTTGAACTTCAAGGAGAGCATCCTCGCGAGCGGATACAAGATCGCAACACCACAAGAAACGCACGGGAGATCGCGCTCTGACAACGGATGAGTGTACAAAAAGTAAGCCTGAAGTAGGGGTGAAGTAGGGGCAAAGGATAGGAAGATTGTAGGATCAGTCACGAATTAGCGCCCGAGAGCATAGGCAAGGCAATAAACCTTCTTGGACACCAAGTGTTTCTTCGCTTCGCTTCAGTGGATTGGAGAGGGCTTGTCGTGGTCTCAACCCCAGCAACCCTTGTCTGACAGGAAGGCACGTTAAACGAAGTCCCGCGAGGGCAGGTATAGCGACAAAGTCCCGCGAGGGCAGGTATAACAGCAAAGTCCCGCAAGGGCAGGAATAGCGTGGTCCCAGACAACAACCAAGGTATAGCATCCCTCTTCGGAGAAGAAGTCACGTCTATTGGAGAGACGCTTCGACTTGAAAGACTCGACGTTCGTGTGAAGGTTTCCACGCAGACGTCACCCGCTGAAGACACTTGCGACGAAGTCCGACCACTCCATCCCAAGAAATCACGCTAGTCAAGACCCCGGGAATTCTACGCACCACACGCGGCATACAGTGTGTGAAGTGCGTTCTTGTGTGTCGACCGAGCCCCAGAGAGTAATTTCTGAGAGCCCGCTCCACCACAATGGTGCCGCGACCCGGGACTACTGGTTCTGAAGATGGACATCAGATAAAGCAAGAGCCTGAAGCACGAGCTCCGACGACTGACGGGTCGTCGCCGTATACCCAGCTCGCTATGAGACCCGCTTCGCCACGGATTCATGAGGGAACGTCTGTGGCCCCCGACATCAAGGTCGAGGTAAAGGCCCCCGACATCAAAGTCGAGGGGAAGAAGGAGGAGTACGAAGAAAAGTATCCAGTTCCCGTTATGGCTTCCCCGGAAGCCATCAAGGGCTCTGCTGCCCAGAAGAGCCCTTCGGGGTCGGCGGTGAAAAGCCGTTCATCGAAAGACGACCCGATGTCCCACAAGACATTATAAACGACGCGCAAGAAGGGCATGCCTATGAAAGCCCCAGACGAGGAAGAGGAGTAGATGAAGCCCCCTGCCCCGTTGCCACAGTTGACGGCCAGTCTCACTCATCAGTTTGGAATTCAGGAGCTGGGTCGACTGCTGCAGGAAGTCCCAGTGCTGATGGCTCTAGATGCGCGAACAAGCTCGCGTCTGCACCGACCTATCTCCATCCCTCAGATGGACGAGGTGTATACCACGCTGGAAGCCGTGCGTATGTTGCTAACGTTGCTGGAGGAGTCCGGTTTGGAAGTGCGAACACGAGACCTCAGCGCGTTGGCGTCATTCGACGTTGACGTTGTGACGAATACCATTCGTCGATTATTTCACACTCTGGGTGAGATAGTCGGAATAGCTATGAAACGTGAGCCAAGCCCACGGCAAGCTCCGTCGCCGCGCAGACGCAAAGCAACCGCCGGAAGCTCGACCGGGTCCTCGCGATACCGATCGGTTTCGTCAATCGTCGACGAGTCTGACAGTGGATCAAATGCTCCCGAGCGCATGATAATTTCGCCTGAAGCTCCTCCGTTCAGACCTGCAGCTGCTCTGCCGTCGACCAAGTCGACACTACCACTTCCCGCTACACCTTCGTTGAATGCGCCCGGGATGCAGCCAGATATGTTCCAACGCGCTCTGGACGCCCTCGTTAGAGGTGTGTCAGGTCTACCGCCACCGACAGCTCCGGTACCGGGCATGACAGTCTCTACGCCAACCATGGCAGTACCCCAGATGTCAGCTGCTCCTACACCAACTATGACAGCTCCCGAAATCCTGGTGACTCAGGGACCAGGCTCTGATGTGTCGATGAGATCGGCATGTCCGACCGCGACACAAGCGGCATACCCGGCCGATGATCCCGATGATTCCTTCGATCTTGGGACACAGACTGGGGCGACGTCGCGCTCAGCCGTGGTGGCATCGAACGCTACTGGAGGATCCATGACTCGCATTCGTATCTCAGCAACGTCGGACTTGAAATCATTCAGCGGACGCGACGCTACTGAAGAGAAGTCACGCACGTGGCTTAACAAGTTGCAGTCGGCGGCGAAACGAGATGGAATGTCTTCCGCTGAGGTGTGTCTGTTGATGAACGATTTGATCACCGGACCGGAGCGTCAATGGTACCTCCAACTGAGTCGCGACATTCGATCCTCGTGGAACGATCTGTCCTCGCAGTTCCAGTACCAGTATTGCGGAAAGGGAGTCTCCGTCGCACGCAAGTATTACCATGCGACCAAGAGGTCGGATAAAACCCCTTTGGAATACTTGCATCGACTGACAGTGGCAGGAATCCGGGCCAAGCTGAGAGTCAAGGATGGCAATGCGGCGGAACGTCGAGAGCACGTCGAACACTTCATCGACACGTTGGGATCTCATGAACAGGCGCTTGCCGATCAGCTCATCATGTTGAGTATCGAGGATGCCGAGGCATTGGAGCGGGTCCTTCGTGCCCGTCAACGAAGTCGCGACCGTCAAGGGAAGGTGGTATATAACCCGTCGAAATTCCGAGCAAAAACGCCTGCCCCCACTCCAGCTAAAGCCGTTAACTCTCTGCGAGCTCAAGACGAGCAAGACCATGATGACTATGCAATGGTGTCGCAAGTCGAAGAGGAGCGTCGAGAAGAGCCAACGAGGGTCTCAGCAATGACCCCTGCCAACCGGGGCGACGAAAACTCGACGGAACCTCACCAGAGACCTCCATGCTCACACTGCGGACTGACGCTGCACAAGAGTGAAGACTGTTGGACGATCTTGACCTGCAGTCACTGCAATGGACGACACCCATCGGATCGTTGTCTGAAGCTGTGCAAGGCATGTGGCGAAATGCATGAGGCGGGAGCTTGTCGGTTCGAGGAATTCTTAAATGTGATGCGTCAGTGGTATGTGCCCCAGCGTCATGCTGGAATGCTTCCGCCCGACGCGGAAAAGATGTTAAACTAGATCGCTCGCTGGGTTTGAATCCAGTACGAGACGAGCGATCAGTGAGCATCTATGCATATGTTGGTACAACATCGAGGACAACGGTTAGTGGAGACACGGCAGTAGTCCAAGATAATATACCAGATACACGTACCTCGAAAGTGATGAGTATCAAGCTTGACAACGCGAACGAGTTTCCACGAACTCCTGTTGTCGCTGCCGTAAACTTGGAACCCGAAGAGAAACGTGGATACTGGAAAACGCATACGCCGGAGAAAACATTCCGCCAGGCCAAAGTGATTGGTAAAGTCGACGACCACCGCGCAGTCTTGATGTTCGATTCAGGAGCCGAGATGTCCCTCATGGACATTGCCTTTGCTCGTAAGGTAGGCTGCAGAATCGACGAAGAAAGAACGAAAAGCTGTGTGGGGGTCGGGGACGCACCATACGAAACGCTGGGCCGAACGACGATCAAGATCACCTTGGCTGGCAATCTGGTGTACAAATATCACGTTTGGGTTGGCGACTTGCCGGGACAGGATGTGCTCCTAGGGATGGACTTCATGGTCCCCGCAGGAGTGCGAGTGGATGCAGGAGACGGATCGATATGCTTACCAGATGAGGTCCGCATTCGCATGCTGGGGCGTCGGCAACTCTTCAGCGCCAAACGACGACCAGTATTTCCGCGAACCCCTCAACAGATCAAGCCAGGTCAGTCCTATGACTTCGGCATTAGTCCAGACTTGGGTGTGAAGCAACAATTCTGGGTGTGTTGAGGAAAAGGCTGGATACCCACGGTGCTGGGAGACAAGCGGAACCAGCCACGACGACTGCGAGTCACTAACGTCGGTAATCGTCTGGTGACGATCGACAAGATCACTCCCCTTGGTATTTGGATGAGTGACGACTTGGTCCCACGGGAATACGGCTTCGTGACGACGCGCTCAAACCGGTATGCGGAATGGCAGAACTTGGTGTTCGGATCCACGCGGGAGTACGAAGAGGTGGCGGAAGTAGAAGAAGACCATTCCCCACTGGTGAACCATCCGGAATATCCGACACCAAGAGCCATCCTGAAACGCGAGCCAGAAGCCATCGCGGAAGAGGCCCCGCAGCAAGAAGAGGCTGAAGATTCATCCCATCCGTCGATCATCGCTACAGTGAAGGCCGAGGGAACAACCAGTGAAGGGAGTACCAACGATTCCCCTGTCGTCGAAGATATGCCAACACCCGGCGCCGACGAGGCGCCACCGAAGGACATCTTGACGCCACGACTGTCGAGTGAGCCGCTTGTTGCTCCGCCAGAGCCGACGCTCGAGTCTAACGCCGACGATGCTGTCTGCTATCACGAGGGCAGTGACCTCTTTGCTGAAGACGTCGAACAGGAGATGGCCGTATTGCCGGAAGTGGCCGTCTCACTGACTCGAGAGGTGAGAATCGAAGACTTGAAGGTCGGCATGCCTGATAATGTTCCACGAGAAGTAGGCATTCGAGTGCAAGAGAGGCTGCGTCGAATCATCTGGAAGAAAAAACATCTAATGATCGGCAAAGGAAACGCGTTGCCTCCAGCAGCTGTCGGAGTGGTGTGCGACATTGACGTGGGAAACGCCAAACCGGTAGCTCAACGTTGCCGAAAAGTGCCGAAACCATTCCGCGAGAAAGTCTACGAACTCCTTAAAGGTTTGCTGGGCGCGAGGATAATCAATCCGTCGACGTCTCCATGGGCATCGCCGATCGTCGTCATCATAAAGAAGAACGGCGTGGATATTCGTCTGTGTATCGACTATCGCGTGGTCAACGGACTCACACGGCTAATGATATATCCGATGCCGTTGGTGGACGAACTTCTGGAGAATCTGGAGTTCATCCTCTGGTTTTGCTCCCTTGATATGGCGAGCGGGTTCTGGGTGGTCCCAATGACCGATCGAGCTCGCCTGATCTCCGCGTTCATCACCCCGTTTGGTCTGTTCGAATGGCTACGCATGCCCTTCGGGTTACGAAATGCCCCGCAAATTTACCAGCGACTGATTGATAATGCGCTGTATGGATTTCTGAAGCTGACGAAGAAGGATCCCTGCCTCGACGTATTCAAGCATGTCGTGCCGGAAAACGAAGAACGGGAGTCGGTACTGGGGCGTCGCTCGTACATCGACGATATCCTGGTGGGGGCCACGTCGTGGGACGACCTGTGCATCAAAGTCGAGAACCTTCTCGCCGCATGCGATCAATGGAATCTCTCCATTAGTGTCGAAAAGAGCAGTTGGGGTATGTCGAAGGTCGACTACTTGGGACATTCAGTATCGAGCAGAGGTTTGGAAGCAAAACCGAAGAATCTGGACGCACTTTCATCCCTTGAGTTCCCACGCACTCTGAAGGCTCTCCAGTCGTTCTTGGGCAGTCTTAACTACCGTATCGCCCCTGTCCTAAGCGAACGTCAATGTGCATTCTAAACGTTAGGGTTAACGTCGCGACGTACGAATTAGTTCGTAAAAGGAAGTAATTATATTCGTATTTAATCGAGGAAAAAATAATGGACGCGGCGGGAATCGAACCCGCGTCCGTCCGCATAAAATGCGGTGCTCTTGCCATTTGAGCTACGCGTCCAAGCGCACTTGGTTACCTTTAAGTTTACTTCAGGTGGTCATGAAATATGTATTGAGTTAAAGTTCATCGTCCGAGCCACTCTCATACCCGTCATCCGTCGTCACGGAGCGTCCAGTGACACCGAGTTCGCTGAGCTGGTCGAACAAATCCGTGATGGTCTCAACGCTACTTGACTCACCGTCAGCCTCACCACTGCGCACATCACCGAGGAGACCCGCCTTCGCAAAACCACTAATTATAGTCGTGGAGCTCAGTTCCTTCCAGCTCTCGGCAATCCAAGAGGTGATGTCAGTACGTTTGGGAGCTACCATCTCAAACGCAGCGCTGGCGACCTGGTCTTGGATGCTGCTAATCTGCGCTCTTGCCACCTCTTGCATCTCGACCCTCGCTATCGATAGCACTTGCTCTCGTTCGCGCGCGTGGTGGTCTGCTATCTGCGAGCGCAGGCAGTCCACCCAGCGTGATCGCAGTCGACTTTTGAAGGGTTGATTCCAGGCCACGTCTGCTGGCTGGCAGACGTAGGTGTATCGAGGAGGTACTTTCATCAGGACCACATTGATGGCCTTCGCGTAGTCAATGACTTCTTGGGTCCAGTGACCCGAGAAGTCGTCCCAAAGCAGAAGCAGCTTCTCCTCCATGTTATCGCGGTACCCAAAATGGTAGCGGAGGAACTCTAGAGAGATATGTGAGTTCCACCACGCCGTTGCATTTCCGTAGATACGGCACCCGTGCAACGCTTGAAGAGCGAACACCTCTTTCCACAATCGAACACCGAAGCCGTGACGTACAGCATCGTTGGTTGCTTGAATGTGATCATGGCGTGATGTTCCGCTCTTGAAGACGAGAAACGGGGCGTACTTGTTTCCATGCCAGTCTCCCAACAACATTGCAGTAGCTCGCTCCTTGTCCTTGCCGCCACACTTCACCCAGACCGTCTTTTCACCACGGGTGTTTACTGTTTTCCGGGGTAGATACTCGAAGAACACAGCTACCACATACATAAGTGCAGTTAGAAATCGTTGCCAATATAGGATGTTGTAAAGATTACCGTACCAGTTTGGTCTGCGTTGTAGACAGTGGTGATCCCGTGTTCAATGATGGCAGCGCGAACTTCTCCGATGAACTTGGCTTTAGCTGCAGCTGCATCCTCAGGTGTCGTCTGGCCCTGTCGTGTTCTGGCTCGGATTGATAGTTTATGGCGTCGCATGAAGCGACGTCGCCATGAATGAGAAGCCTTAAAGGCCTCCGGCGTCAGACCTTCGTCCGCAGCCACCTCTAACGCTTTGTACCGTAGCATTTGCGAGGAAACAGGGCAACCTTCTTTCCGCATGGAGCTTACCCAGAGTACGATGTCGTCCTCGGCATCGCTGGAGAGGACAGTTCCCTGGCCCTTGTTGCGTGCGTTTTGTAGATGGCCCTTGCCGGTACTGCACACTGAAAGAATGTGGGCTTCCTGCCTTTTCCACTTCGAGATCTGCTTCTGTTTGCGGGTCTTGTCCGTCGGAGTGCAGGTCGGATAGAAGTGTTCAATGGCTTCATTTACGGTATGGCCTGCACCTACAAACTCAAGCACACGACGCTTGTGGTTGTAGTCGACGGCAATTCGAACGTACCGCTTTGGCTTCTTGCCGGTTCCGGTGGTGCGAGGTCTTCCCATGGCGCTTTCAGAAATGCTTCTCAGTGGCCCACAATCGCCAAGGGCGACCCAAAGTTAGCTGGCAGAGGCGGTATTTTAGTTGCTACCGTCTGTTGAAAATAGAGCTTTGTCATTGGTCAAAACAAAAATTCGCTTAGGAGAAAACTTCGCTTAGGACAGGGGCGATACGGTACTACCATCGGTTCATTGCCGACTTTGCGGTTTACGCTTCCGTGCTGTACAGGCTTTCGGAAGAGGACTTCGAACGTCGGAAAGCGAAGGATGACTCATCGACTCTCGAGAAGTGGAAGCATGCCGAGACCGCGTTTGAACAGCTGAAGCTGAAAATTGCCGATACTCCTCTACTTCGCCACTTCAACCCGGAATTGGAGCCGGTAATCATTGTGTACGCAAGCGACTGGGCTGTCTCGGCTGTTCTCACCCAGCAACACGGCAACGTGTATATGCCGGTGAAATTCACGAGCCGCACGCTCAAGCCCAACGAACTCCGATACGATATCGTCGAGAAGGAAGTGCTGGAGCTGCTACGAATTTTGACTAGTTGTTTCACGATGTTGGCCGGGCGTAGAGTTCGGGTGTTGACTCGACACACGACGTTGGCATGGCTCTTCAGGAAGAACAATCCACAGGGGCGTCTGTCTCAATGGGCAGCGTTACTCTCTCCATGGGAACTCCAGATCGAACGTTCGACACGTGGGGAGGAAGAACTGTTAGGCGTCATTGCCGCTTGTATAACTCCAAGAGACTTGGTTGACGCTGCATTGGAAGACGTGTCACCATGCCGTCAGCCTAAGAAAGTAATGTCGATTCCCCGACCAGTCGTAAACATCGGTGAGAAGGTGTACGTGATCAGTTTCGATGGATCCGCGAAAGCCAAGCGCGAAGGAGGCGCCTTCGGAGCCATCATCTGGAAACTGCCAGGATGGACGGTAGAGAAAGCTGGTCAGGATATGATGTAGACCTGACGGTCAACGAGGCCGAATAGTGAGGACTGCTGTTGGCGCTTGATCTGCTAAATGGTCTCGACGTACAGAGATTAATCGTGTGTGGCGATTCCAACCTTGCGATTCGACAACTGCGTAACGAAATGGACTGTAAAGCGCTGGGACTGCAACTCCTCCGGAAGAAATGCTGGGACCAGTTGAAAGCACTCCCGAAAGTGGAACTGTTCCATGTCCGTCGAGACTGGAATGCCAGTGCAGACCTGATCGCTGGACAAGCGTTGCAACGACAAGCGGGGATGCCGATCGTCGAAGAGCAAACTCTCGCGAACCTCGTTATATAAAACCGACTGGGAGAACTCCTCGACCCGACGTCCGGCGAACTCACGAACGACGAAAAGGCTCAGGTCCTCCCGGTGAGGACGAGGTCTGGAGCACGGCAGGAGGCTGAACGATCGGTGGTTGAAGAGATTCCTCCGGTTGAAAGCCCGTCTCGACACTCAACGCCCGAGGTGCTAGACGAGATGGTCGTAAAACGAATCCGCATGGAGCGTATCCGGGAAGCCCAAGACGAAGAATCATGGATCCACAACTTGAAGAAATTCCTCAGGGGCGATGTGACGGACATGACTTCGCGTGACGCAAGCAATTGCAGTAAGCTGGCTCAACAGTATGAAGAGGACGAGAATGGTCTGCTCTTCTATCACTCCAGAGGCGACGAGTCGGCTGAAGATTGAAGCGCAGTAATGAAGCTCGTCATCCCGGAAACTCTGAGAGACGACATACTGCATCATTATCACTCGAGTCTTGAGGGTGGACACCAAGGAATTGGGCGCACCTATCATAGAGTGCGGCAACACTTCCATTGGCCGAGTCTCTACAGAAGCGTGCAACGTTATGTGGGTGAGTGTATCGACTGTGAAACCGGGAAGGGAAGACCTACCATCAGAGGAGAGTCACCGGGCAACATCGTGCCGACGTATCCGTTTCAAGTGATCGCTATGGACCACATACCATCATTGCCGCCGTCGTTCAAAGACAACACTGAACTCTTGATCTGGGTTGACCTCTTCACGGGATTCGTGGTTGCCAAAGCCAATTCGTCGAGGACTGCGCAGACAATAGCCGAAGCATACGAAGAATGCGTCTTTCGTCGATTCGGCGCGAGCGAAGCGATTCGCCACGACCGTGAGCCCGGCTTTATGTCGGACTTCTTCCGAGCCTTCAACCAACTCATGGGGCAACGGCAGCGGGCGACGCTTGCCTACAGACCACAAGCGAACGGGTCCGCAGAGCGTATGGTACAGACGATCACCCGAGCCATCAAGATGTACGTCGAAGTCGAACATCAACGCGACTGGGATAAATATGCCGAGAGGCTGACTTACTCGTTGAATACGGCTTACGACCGTGTGAGGAAGGAGACTCCGTTCTTCTTGGTACACGGCTGGGACCCACGTTCGACGATCGAGGCCTCGTTATCTGTCGGTAACACACAGCGTCAGGACGTGCAGCCACGCCGATGGCGGTTCCATATTCAGAAACATTACCTACACGCCCGGGCTCAGGCGGCGGACCTGCTGAAAGACGCGATCGCCGAACGGGCAGAGGCTCTCAACGAGACGGTGACGGAGAATGCTATCGCGGTGAGCACGCAGGTCTGGTTGTTCTTGGACAGAGTGAAGCCTGGGTATGCGAAGAAGCTCGCGCACCAGTGGCATGGCCCCTTCAGGGTGCAGGAGATGGTAAGCAGTTACGCAGTAAAATTGGAGGTGGCTGGTACTCCGTACCACCTGTACCCAGTGGTACACATTTCCAAGCTGAAGCCAGTGCGACAATTTCCAACACGTCCTGCAATTGACCTGAGAGTGCCGCCGGAAGATCGCCTAGATTTTGATGAGGAGATGCTACCAGAAGATAGTTGGGCGCCTGAAGCTTTGGGGGCGGACGTCTTTGAAGTTGAGGCTATCCTCGATGTGCGATCCGGACGTCGAACGAGGTACGGACGAGCGTTGAAGGAATATCTGGTGCGCTGGAAGGGCTACGTGGAAACGACATGGGTCGACGAGGCCGACTTGAACTGCGGAGGGCTGATCTATGACTTCAATCGACGAAGGACGGGAGAACGTCGATTTGAAGCGATGCAGTCGAGCGAACCGACGAGTGCCGAGTAGGCAAGGGAATGGTGGGAGACAGGACCCTGCCAGGATTGGAAGTCGAAGGCACCACAGGATGGCTGTGGTTGCGGTTGGAAGGGTGACCCAGGATGAGGCCTAGGGTCAAGAATGGCTGAAGTACCAGCAGGGAGGCTGCTGGTATAACGAAGGAAAGGAGGGGACTACATGTATGCATTGATGGTGATCAAGACTGGGAAGCCGATGTGCGTAATCCAAGTGTCGTGGAATTGCTGACGATTAAAACAAGAGAAAGAACTAGCTACGGCAACCCAGCAAGCAACATGCCGAGCGAATGACGAACCTGATCCACACTCGACGACCGGAACGAACTTGTCCTTCAGATGATCCAAACAGCCAACGAAGTGACTGGGATATCCGGCTCGAGGGAAGCAGTCACGACAGGCGACAGGACCGGTACTGGTGCTGAAGGAAGATTCGACGTGGGCGGGAAGGCGAAGCTGCGGATGGCACCACAGGCGCCACCGGAGGCGATTGGACGACCAGGAAAGCTGTCAATGACGAAGCAGGAGCCAGAGGCGAGTCAGAGGTCACCGGCGGGGTAACTGGAGCCAACGGAGCAGCTGAGGCGGTCACCGAAGCAGCTGAAGCGTCGACGAGATTCACTGTAGGCGAAGGCACGGCATCAGGCGCCGGCGAAGACGACATGTGAGCTGGAGTGATGCAGGAGATGCAGACGGAAGCTGGGAATGATGCTGGAGACGCAAACGGATGCAGAAGCTGGCAAGAGGTCACATACATCAGCGGCGAAGCCTACCTGGGGAGTACGCTTCACGCGGATGGGGACGGCTGTGGTATAGTGCCTTTCTGGAACTTTGGCAGGAAAGCAGCGGGAATTGTCGGGATGGACCCCTTCGGACGACCTTCGCTACACCGAACCAGATGTACCCACGTAACGAATGCGTACCCAACCGAGAAGGTACGGTGAGGCCCAAGTTGATGACCAGGAGTCGGCAGTCGATGGTCGGCGTTCGACGTTCGACACTCGACGTTCGAGAATCGACTTACGGGATTCGAAGTCTAGCGACTCAACGGGGGATGAGCAAGCGGTTGAACTTCAAGGAGAGCATCCTCGCGAGCGGATACAAGATCGCAACACCACAAGAAACGCACGGGAGATCGCGCTCTGACAACGGATGAGTGTACAAAAAGTAAGCCTGAAGTAGGGGTGAAGTAGGGGCAAAGGATAGGAAGATTGTAGGATCAGTCACGAATTAGCGCCCGAGAGCATAGGCAAGGCAATAAACCTTCTTGGACACCAAGTGTTTCTTCGCTTCGCTTCAGTGGATTGGAGAGGGCTTGTCGTGGTCTCAACCCCAGCAACCCGTGTCTGACAGGAAGGCACGTTAAACGATGTCCCGCGAGGGCAGGTATAGCGACAAAGTCCCGCGAGGGCAGGTATAACAGCAAAGTCCCGCAAGGGCAGGAATAGCGTCGTCCCAGACAACAACCAAGGTATAGCATCCCTCTTCGGAGAAGAAGTCACGTCTATTGGAGAGACGCTTCGACTTGAAAGACTCGACGTTCGTGTGAAGGTTTCCACGCAGACGTCACCCGCTGAAGACACTTGCGACGAAGTCCGACCACTCCATCCCAAGAAATCACGCTAGTCAAGACCCCGGGAATTCTACACACCACACGCGGCGTACAGTGTGTGAAGTGCGTTCTTGTGTGTCGACCGAGCCCCAGAGAGTAATTTCTGAGAGCCCGCTCCACCACAATTCTGAGAGCCCGCTCCACCACATTACTCCATACCATACCACAAAATCTCCGACCTCCGACAGGCTCCGACTGGAATAGAGCGAGTACTATTTTGTGTAAAACCTATGTAGTTTATGTAAAGTTGTGTTTGTGATTAGGGGATCTAAATAGAGATGTGTGAGCCCAGAGGCCGTGCTAGAGGGAGGTTTGTAGCGAGTTTATAGGCGGAGCCACAGGCTCTAAAACGGCCTGTGGGCTGAGAAAACAGCCAAAAGCTAAATTATGCATATTTTAGGCTCGGAGCGATGTGCACGCTCCGACGCAAATTCAGAAATGAGAGACACGGGGTCCAGTAATAGAAGCAATCCGTCTTTTTACGACAGTTTTTACGCGTAATTACTTGTTGAGGCACCAGCACGTGGGTACAACCTCAAACGTGAGGTTTTTCAACAACCACTGGCCTGCAGTGCCGCACAAGGAAGCACAGCGCCATTCTTGTTTTTTTTTCTCGAAAGACGCAAGTCGCCTACACCCCACCAAGGTTAACTACATATTTGTATACCTGCATGTATATACGATGTGCTGCCACCACTGTTGTCTATGCGCGGTGTGCTAGCTTGTATTGAGGTTAACTTTGCTGTTCCGCAAGGAGGTTAAGCTTGGTGTTCAATGCTGTACTCAGATTACATGTTTGTGAACTCTGTGATGAGGTTAACTTTGCTGTTCCATTTGGAGGTTAAGCTTAGTGTTCGATCAGTGCTAGCACAGTATATCTCGCTCCGTTTAGCTCCTAAGCCTGTAATACACCCGGTGTTTGTCCCTACAACTTATCCTTCCGTGTCGTTGAGGTCGGTTGTCTTCCACAGCCTTGTCTTCGATGAAGGTCTTCCTGACGAGACGACGGCGCTCCTTCTCAAAGGTGGCAACAACCTTCTGGTTGAGGTGCTCCTTTGGCTCCCAAGTGGGTTCCCAGTCCACCAAGTAGTAAGTAATCTTCTTCTCGCGCTTCCAGTTAACGATCTTGTGGATGTAGTGCACAGGGTCGCCCTTTAGGTTGTCATCGGCGCTCCACTCCTCTTCGCTCGAGTCTTCGTCGTCCACGGGTGCAGGGGGAGCGAGCCACTCACGGACATCTTCAAGGTCGACCCTGCGCTTCTTCGTTTCAGCGAGCGCGGCGATGATGACTTGGATTGCTTCCGGGAGAAGGCTGGCAGATGCGACCGTCGTGTTCATGGTCAGGCGCAGGTGACGAATGGCCTCGTTGCTCACCCGAATCTTGTATGTCTTGCTTGCAGTGATGCACAGGGTCATGAACTCCTTCGCTGAGCTGACGGCATTCTTGGTGGGCTTGGGCGCGGACATGGCGGCAGCGTTGTGCGTGGAGGGGGAGTCGAAAGCAAAGTGGCAAGCGCGATACGTGAATCAAGACAAGACAAGCGGTAATGAATCGTTTGGACACCACAGGTAAATTCATGCGTAATTACGGGGTGGAAATTTCACCAAGGAGGTTGGTAGTATGCGCAGGTGCAGGGTCACCAATGCGACCTGCGGCTTGAAGCTGATTGTAGCGTCGGACGAGAGCGTTGAGATGGCCCGCCTTGTAAAGCTTGCGCATGGACTTGAGGACATTCTGGGCTCCGCGAGCATTGCTCTCGTGCTCCCTCAGAAACGATAGAAGCTCCTTCTCAGCGGTTGCTCCAAGATCCAAGACGTCATCGCGATACTGCGGCGACTTCCCGTCAAGCACGAAGCCTTCGGCAAGGAAGAGCTTCACGAACGCAACTACCATCTTGGTGTTCGACCTCTTCTGCTTCGTCGCTGCGTCGGTCGAGCTCCATATCCGCGGCTCTTGGGCGTACCACGAGAACCAGGCATTCTTCAGACTGGTAGCTGCCGAGGTACGTCGTCGCTTCACTGGAGGTTCACCGATACCTGCATCCTCACTTGCGTCTTCTCCTGGTGGTGTCCGTTTGCTCTTGTTGTAGATATTAGCCTCCATGGTAGTCAAGCGAGTATCCAGCTTCTGGTTGACTTGAATTAACTGCTCAATCAATGCTGCTTGGTGAAGAAATATGGGGTGGGTCGTGATATCAGTTGCGGGGTCGGTGGTCTTGGTGTTTTCTGGTTTGGTGCTTGCGCAGGTTCCGATTTGGAATGCTTCGGAGGTGCGCACCACGGTGCGTACGGGGGTGCTGCCGACTTCACCTATGGCGCCAACAGCGTCTGGCAGATGTACGAGCACAGAGCTGATCTGGTTAGCGACGCTGCGTACTACGACCTGCAGATCAACCAGAACGCGAAGGGGTCCGTGCCCAGATGCGACGACCATGCTAGCAGCTCACTGACACAGAAACCCTTCTCAATGGTGCACGCTTCTATGCGCTGGACCGCCAGGCCATCCGATGCAAGCGACTTCAACTCAGGATAGTGGCGCAGCAGATACGCCATTAGTGTGTCGACAACCCGCGCGTTCACGTTGTACTGGGCGGTCTTCAGCCCGAGTGAAGTGACGAAGAGCGCCGAAGCGACGGAGCGAATTCTTGTCTGCGTGTCCGAGTCGAAGCTATCCAACGAGAGAAGAGGAACCTTCGCTTCTGGGTCGCGGCTGCTCAAGACCCGAGCGACCTTGGGGTCGTCCGATGGTGTGTTGAAGACGTGCGCAAACGCCTTGTTCGTCACGGTCATGTTCCAAGCCCCGCGGTCGAAGATCCACTGCACACACATGCCAGCCCCATTCGCGTGCTGTGCCCCTCCACGTCGGAATGAGTGAGATGTCAAGCGCTCGGCGACCCCGGCCGGTTTTACAAGTCTGTCAAGAACGCGGTTGACGTAGCTGTGAATACCGGGTGCAGTATCAGGCGACTTGTCTTCACCGGCGCGCTTGGTTTCGGCGTGACTTGGGAGAACGGTCTCAGGGTGGTCCATCAAATCGATAAGCGGCGTGGCTGGTGTAAGCGCGGCTTGTGAAGATGCGTGTTGCTCCGGTAGTTGACTCAGCAGTGCTGACGTCGGCGACGTCTGGGTTACCAACGCGAGCGCAACAGCAAGAAGGGGGCAGGTGGAGAAATCGTCGTCAGGGAACAGCGAGAGGCATTGCTCTTCAGACGTCTTCACGCGGATGAATCGCACAAAGAAGATATCGCCCGAGCCAATGGAGAGATTCACCTTGCGGAGCAGGGTAAGGTCCGACGCACGTCCGAACAGATACCAGAGCAGGCACAGCAGAGCTGCATCTTGGTAGTCAGCAGTGGTAACAGCAGTCGAATATACGTGCATCATCATCTTCTTGAGGGCCTTCTTCGTGCATGCAGGGGCCTTGTTGACGAAAGCTCCTGACTCTCTCTTCATACGATAGCGCTCGAGAACTTGTCCTTTCTTGATCAGAGTCTTGTCGGTTGCCACACGGTGCTGAGGGGACTGTTCCAGCAGCCAGTTCTTCGTCTGCCGGTAGTACTGCATGACGGAGTGGCGGGCCAAGACCTGCCCCTTGCGACCCTCCTTGAAAGCGAGGTACATTCCAAACTTGTCGACGACAGCTTCGAGAACCAGAGGAGCGCTCTCCCACTGCATGCAAACTTCCAGGTAGTCCCAGCGAACACCTTCTTCTTCGAGAAACTTTATGAAGGAGCGCACTGCGCTCTCGCGGGCACGCTTCGTGTTAGTCGGGGCGAGGTCGTTGAGGCTCATCTGGCTGGAGTCGGAGATGTCGGAGCTTGCGTGTTATTCGTGAAATATGCGAATGACTTGCACTCAGTAGGGGGATATCAATAACTTCGCTGGGTCCTCCGACTCGATACGTCGGAGCTGTGGCTGTCAAGCACCCATGCATCAAAGAGTGCTCTCATTGGCCGAAATAATTCATATCCTGCCGATGTATTGGTTGAAAAAACAATATTTGCCAAGGCATCAATTTCATTGGTTGATACTTCATATAGTGAAATTAAGTACGGTCGGAGATTTGACTATATTCATCCATAAAATATCCGACCAGAGGACCTATCGGACCTGTACCCAAAATATGGTACACATCGCCCTGATTAGTCAAAATAAAAAAAACGGAAAATATACAGCCCATGTTTTTCTGGGGAAGGGGTGAATTCCATTCCGAATCCATCTTATAGGGCTCGCCAAAAATGGATGCATGCAGTTAAAGGGCTGCGCCCAGCACGCAGATTTAAACCCAGGACCAAGTATGATCTAAAAGGGATTGGCTTAGGGCTCTGTCGACGTTGTTGGGGTTTTAAGGGCCTTAGCTTCGCACGAGTGTTGAAAATTGTGTAGGATTTGGAGCCCATGAAACCCGTCCTCTTGTGTCGAAATGATTACATCCATGTTTGCCATGTTTTCATTTTTACTTGGATTTATTATGGCGAGTTCACCTAACCCGGATAGAAAACATGGGTTGTATCAACAACCAATAAAAAATATCACGCACAAGCGAAACGAAAAAGGTGAGGTCGATAGGTTCAAAGCTCGACTAGCTATACGAGGGTTTCTTCAAAAATTCGGGATCGATTACCTACACACGTATTCTCCGGTGGTTCGCATTGAATCGGTTAGGCTCGTCATGATTATCGCGCTGATGCAAGAACTGGACTGCAGACACGTAGATTTCGTGACGGCGTTTCTAAATGGAGAGCTCGTGGACGTGGACATCTACATGGAGCAGCCCGAGGGCTACCATGATGGCACAGATCGTGTGTGCCGGCTGCTCAAGGGACTTTATGGTCTTAAGCAAGCGTCCCGGATTTGGAACGACACGCATCATGCCTATCTACTGCAGCTCAAATTTCGACAGTGTGTCTTTGATTCTGGCGTCTACTATCGGGAGGGTACTAGCGGCATAGTTTATCTGACTGTGTACGTGGATGACATCATTATCGCCGCTAAGTCATCGGACATTGAGACTCTGGTTCGCGAATTGAGCGCTAAGTTCGAGGTGAAGGATCTCGGACGGGTCAGGCACTTGCTCGGCATGGAGATCAACTTCGAGCCCGGTGTAATATTGTGTATGTCACAGACCGCTTACGTTGAGAGAATGGCAGTGCGTTTCCGCATGGCGAAGGCTGTGTGCTCACCGCAAATGCACAACGAGCGCATGCCTGAGATTGAAAAGGACAAATCCAAGATCAACGATGCAGCACTACTGTACAGAGAAATGATCGGGTCTTTTCAGTATGTGGTGGCTTGCACTCGACCTGACATGGCCAATGTCGTTCGTTGTTTGGGCAAGTACAACGGTGCTTTCACGCGTGAAAACTACACCATGGCTAAGCGTGCGATTCGGTACTTAATCGGCACTAAGCACTTTGGTCTCGTGTACAGACCAACTATTGCACCGCCCCTGCTGTCTGCATTCTCGGATGCAGACCATGCGATGTGTAAGGACACAAGTCGGTCCGCCACAGGATTTGTGTTGCAGCTAAATGGCTATACGTGGATGTGGAAATTCAAGCAGCAAGGACGCGTTGCAACAAACACGTGCGCATCGGAGCTGGTGGCAGCTTCTAACTGCGTGGACAACATGGTTTGGGCGCGGGAACACTTGAACGAGCTGAAGATCAATCAAGGGGTGTCTACAATCTACTGTGACATTCAGAGCACTATCCAAGTTATTGCGAATCACGGCAACATAAAAAGGTCCAGAGATTTGCAAAAGAAGTACACATGATCGCGGAGTTCATGGATGATGGTGCGCTGATTATGAACTATGTGTCGACTACTGAAAATGTGGCGGATATCTTCACTAAAGCACTTGGACCACAGCGCTTTGAGTATCTCCGGCAAACGCTCAGCATGGAGAACGTGCTTTCAGCGTGGGAGACACGTGCGGCGTTGGGAGGCTCGACAGACTAGGTTATCTTCAAGCTCGGCGATATACTGCGGATCAGCAGGAGGTCTGGGGGCTGGGCGTTTACGCGATGGCCTTGGAGGGATTTCTCCGAGATGGCTGCGTGAGTGCTACGGGGACAATGAACTTCGGTAACTGTCGTGGTGGTGGCTTCAGAGGCGGCAACATCTCGAATATCGTGGTAACATGTGAGCTAAAAGACTGGTTTGTCTTTGCGAAGCTTATGTGGTGATATTCTCAAGATGGTCTCGGCGAAGCAATCACGGTAACACGATGGGAAGGACAAAGATTGTCTGACCAAAGGCAATCACGTGTGCTTAATTTGGGTGATTATTTTTTCAGTACATGTACCAGCGAATGACATGAAGCAGTGCGCGTGAAGTGGGAGTACGAGAATACAGCCCAGGATCAAGCATCGAGCATGCCAAGAACAGCTGAGTCTGGCGGTCACTTGCACTGCGTCAACAAGTTGGAGATGAGGTCTGTGTAGGGTGTGTTTTCATTGGACTGGATCAGTGCGAGCGAGCCACACGGCTGAGATGTCGTGTGCTCTCTGATCGGCGGAACGATGACGCACTCGGCGTTGGCTACCAAGCTCGTGGGTTCAGCCAATGCAGTTAGTCCAAGGAGGTTTTGTTGCCCAAGGCTTTCCTCCAGAGTTCACAGTCACAGCAACTCAAATATATATCGGTCACTCTGGTGATCACTTTGCGATTTCCCTCTTCGCACACAAGCTTCAACTTCGTTACCTGCTTACAGTCTTCGTCTACGCTACGCTACTCTACTAAGTGTGCAAGAGCTGCCAACCAAACGCTCTTAGCACCTGCTTTGCAGCCACAGTATCTGCACGCGACATAGTGTACACACTCAATAATACTTTGACGTTACATAATGCACATGATTTATAACGTAACATACTATTTAAGCCTGTATTTAGGATAAAATCTTAAATGTTGCGCGAACGCGGATACAGTAATGTGCGTCAATAAGGAACGCTTGGTAACTAATATCCTTACATACATTATATACAGCTGGCAGTCAAGAACGCAGCTAACATTGACTTAAGTTAACTATCAGCTGGATCCTGGCGCTATTGGCTGGTTTCGCTACGAGCGCGACTCCGTGATTGGCTAGTGAGGCCATCCCTAGCCAATCAGTGATTGAAGCTACCATTTGAATTCGGGCGCGAACATATCTCCTTCCCTCGAACCCGCTCAGCGCGATCTCCAAGCACAACGCAATCTGTCACCACACCAGCGCCTTACCCATCCACCCACCTCGTGGGCCCCTCCTCCAAGACTAGAACTCGCCTCACCCAGCAGCAGAAGCTGCGTCTGATCAAGAAGGCGGAGAGCTCCCCCGCTACCAAGTATGAAGACCTGGCCCTCTGGGCCAAAGTCGAGTTCGGTCTGCGAAGGCATCCTGGCAAAGCCACCATCAGCCGCATCATCTCGGGGCGTATCGCGCTGTTGCGCGCAGTTGACTTACTAACTGCAATGAAGTGGTGCGAGTCTGCGTGGGATAATGTGTCAGCTTCTACGATTCAGAAGTGCTGGTTGCACTCCACGCTCATTAGTAAAAGCAGTGTCGTTTATTCTTAACTAAATCAATACATTGCTCTTTCTTTTTCCACTTGTTCGCCTTGATAGCCTCTACACTCCTATTCATATCAGAGGTTCCTTATTGACGCACATTACTGTAATACCCAAATTGTTGCGCGACTGAATCGTTTCTTGCGGGAAACATAGGATGTGAGCCTGTATCATAATATACAGGTTTTTCGTCTTTTCTTTTGAGGATGGGTCAACATCCCGGTACAAAATTCATTTATGTAAGGCAATGTTATATTGAGAGTTCTTGTGGTAGTTTCCAGAAGGCAATGACACCAAATTCGGCGGGGTACAAACTATGTGATCATTCTGACCCTCGTTGCAATCGTGGGATGGACTCTGGACTGCATCAAAATCAAGAGAATTTTGCCCGGTTGGGCGTTAAAAACGCTACGAAACAGCTCTTATATGTTCGTGTTTTATACGTATAGAAGTACAGTACGGTTAATCACTTAGGGGTAGGCCACAGAGCGTTGGCTCTCGTCTGTGGACTTCTGACGGTGGGCCCGCCCCTCTCTCGCTGCGCTCGGGGGGCGCCGCTTCGCGGCCTGCCCCGCCCCGTCTCCGAAGTCCTCGACTCGGCCAGGTGCTGTGGCTGGGACTAGATATTATCTCCTGGACAGTGTTGCCGAGTCCAGGTTTTCGTTCATTTTATGCACGGTCACGTGACACGTGTATACCTTTTGGTCGGATACCCCAATCGGGCAATTTACTCACTTCCTCTTCTAAAAACAAACTTCGCACCCGTCAGGGAGTCATTACTGCAAACGACGCTGCCTCCCGAGCAGGCGGACCAGGTGGGGGACACAGTAGACAAGCTGGTTGGACACTGTTGGAGCCTGGGTGCCGCGCAATACCTGCTGGCAGTATGGACGTGGCGGGTTTCACATTTCGACACATCTAATGACGTCACGGAGCGTTATCATACGTCATGCTTACAAAACCGGCTGCGACAAGGGTATCTTGATGACTACGAGACACCGCTACCTGTTACTGTTACGGCAAAGATCAGTGCCGCTATTTGTGGCGGACTGGGAGCGGACATGATAACGATCCCCATTATTCCGAGCAGAAGCTGCTTTTGCTATTTAGTGACGGTGGCCGGCATCACCGGCGGCGACCCGACGAAGATACATGGAGGCACAATGGTTGTGCGGGTGCATAAACTGTCGGGCAAGCACACCGTGCAATATGTTGCAAGCGACGAATATGTCGGAGACGGGCTCTCTGTCCTCAAAACAATCTATATTGGAATGCTCAAAGGGCAACGCCGTTGCCTACAACACAGCTGGGGCGAAGTTCACGTCATGCGGGACCATGCCGACGCGCTCCGACTGCAAGCACGGAGAGCACCACCAAAATCTCGGCACCTTAAAGGGCCATATTGGAAGGCCAGACAAGTGGCCGACGCTGTGGCGTTGGCAAGTTGGATCACGGCTACAAGGGAACATAACCAGACTTCAAAACGGCTGGCAAGTATGACCAGAGAGACCTCGCAGCGAATGGACTGGGATGTCAGCGCCCTACCCGATGCCGGCCGGCGTTGGGAGGGAGTGCTGAGCACGGTAGTAGAGGGTGTTCGGCAATGGATGTTGTCGAGAGTTACACCGTCTTCACTTGAATGCTGTGAGGGCATGGTGTAACGGATAGGGGGGACCGACACCCTGCCGAAGGCAAAAGGTCGGTCAAAGCACTCGCAGATAGCATGCATGGCATCTGCTGAGCATGGGCATTAGGTGGCGTTAACATAGGTTAATTGACATTAATGTACCTCACTTTCAAATTCAAATTCAAAGTCATCACTGCAACATAGATAGCGAATGGGGTCAAGGGACGGGGTGAATTCAAACCCAGCGACCTAAGCCAAATCAATCTCAACGGTTGAGAGCCACATCCGCAAGCGAACCACAAGCGCTACGCGTATGAGCCTAAACACATTCGGAGCATTTTATAGTGGTGTCGTGCTCTGAAGGGCTGTAGTGTTGGCTGTCACGGCAGTCAAACCACTCCGTAGACGCTTCCTTTTCAGGATTTGACCACCATGACACACGTCCCGGTGATCTGGCCAAAATGATTGTGAAGTGCAACAAATCACTTGTGTTGCTTCTTGAGGCGTCCAATGGTGCTTAGAGCATCTCCAGCGGCAAGTCCTATTCCAAGGCTTAACGGTGACCGACAACGGCCATTGAGACCTGGATTGGAGAGTTAGATCTCGCGACACTCCGCTCTCCACAGCGGTATGACTTAACCCGAGTCTTAACCTAACATTTTGGCCAATCAACTCCATTCCTAAAAAGATTATCTTATTATAGCGAATGGGCGAGCTCCCCGAAGTGTGTGCACCACATAATCCGTTAAATCTCAAGTCTTAAATTGAGACTCGAGGTGTCCTCGATAGGACCTCCTGAAGTTAAAACCCGCATTACGACCTGCCGCTGGGAGCATAAGACTTGGACCAAGGTTCTAATGCGCTACTTTTACATTAACCCTTTCGCGGTCAAAGGGCGCATTTTGCCCTTATTGACGGTCTTTTCTAAAATGGGTGTGAAAACGGCAATCAAAACGGAGCATTTTGCGCCGTTTCATGTTTTGACCTACCTTGTTTTGTTTCCACCAATCATATTGCTTCATGATATCTCATCGCCAATCTGCCGACGAATTATCCTGGGAATTATTTTTGCTCAACCAAATTAACATGGTCTATGCGCACTGATCAGTGTTTCAGGCAACAGCGGTCCCGCAGCACTGTGGTAAATATGCTGATTTCAGTATAGTAATTGTGACCAAGACAGTTGATACTACCTTTGCTATGGAGCCGTGTCTCTGGGTCATGTTGGTTTTACTATGCTGTGTACGACACCCTACCTTATGGAATACTGAGTTAGAAACCCTTTCTCCCTCATAACGAAAAGATGGCGCGCGGTGAGAAGCGAGGACCGGAGAGAGAGAGCAGCACCAGCAAGCGCTGCCGCGCAGCTCCTCCTCCTCCTGCTCACAACGCCACAGATGCGTGCATATTCCGGGAGGCATGGCGGTGGAGCTGACGTGGTTCGTGGGTGTGCTGTAGGCGTTGATCGAGGTGGCGTTGGCGCCTGTGGCGTCGGAGCTGACAAGGTGTGTGGTGGTACTGTAGGCGGTGATCGTGGTGGCGCCGGCTTTGGCGCAGGCGGCGTCGGAGATGACGAGGTTTGTGGTGGTGGTGTAGGCAGTGATCGTGGTGGTGTTGGAGCTGACGAGGTTTGTGGTGGTGCTGTAGGCGGTGATCGTGGTGGCGCTCGCCTTGGCGCAGGCGGCGTCGGAGATGACGAGGTTTGTGGTGTAGGCTACGCGGTGCTCGTTGTGGTGTTGGAGCTGACGAGGTTTGTGGTGGTGCTGTAGGCGGTGATCGTGGTGGCGCTCGCTTTGGCGCAGGCGGCGTCGGAGATGACGAGGTTTGTGGTGGTGGTGTAGGCTGTGATCGTGGTGGTGTTGGAGCTGACGAGGTTTGTGGTGGTGCTGTAGGCGGTGATCGTGGTGGCGCCGGCTTTGGCGCAGGCGGCGTCGGAGATGACGAGGTTTGTGGTGGTGGTGTAGGCAGTGATCGTGGTGGTGTTGGAGCTGACGAGGTTTGTGGTGGTGCTGTAGGCGGTGATCGTGGTGGCGCTCGCTTTGGCGCAGGCGGCGTCGGAGATGACGAGGTTTGTGGTGTAGGCTGCGCGGTGCTCGTTGTGGTGTTGGAGCTGACGAGGTTTGTGGTGGTGCTGTAGGCGGTGGTCGTGGTGGCGTTCGCTTTGGCGCAGGCGGCGTCGGAGCTGACGAGGTTTGTGGTGGTGGTGTAGGCAGTGTTCGTGGTGGTGTTGGAGCTGACGAGGTTTGTGGTGGTGCTGTAGGCGGTGATCGTGGTGGCGCCGGCTTTGGCGCAGGCGGCGTCGCAGATGACGAGATTTGTGGTGGTGGTGTAGGCAGTGATCGTGGTGGTGTTGGAGCTGACGAGGTTTGTGGTGGTGCTGTAGGCGGTGATCGTGGTGGCGCTCGCTTTGGCGCAGGCGGCGTCGGAGCTGACGAGGTTCGTGGTGGTAGTGTAGGCAGTGATCGTGGTGGTGTTGGAGCTGACGAGGTTTGTGGTGGTGCTGTAGGCGGTGATCGTGGTGGCGCCGGCTTTGGCGCAGGCGGCGTCGGAGCTGACGAGGTTCGTGGTGGTAGTGTAGGCTAGGCAGTGATCGTGGTGGTGTTGGAGCTGACGAGGTTTGTGGTGGTGCTGTAGGCGGTGATCGTGGTGGCGCTCGCTTTGGCGCAGGCGGCGTCGGAGCTGACGAGGTTTGTGGTGGTGGTGTAGGCAGTGATCGTGGTGGTGTTGGAGCTGACGAGGTTTGTGGTGGTGCTGTAGGCGGTGATCGTGGTGGCGTTCGCTTTGGCGCAGGCGGCGTCGGAGCTGACGAGGTTTGTGGTGGTGGTGTAGGCAGTGTTCGTGGTGGTGTTGGAGCTGACGAGGTTTGTGGTGGTGCTGTAGGCGGTGATCGTGGTGGCGCCGGCTTTGGCGCAGGCGGCGTCGGAGCTGACGAGGTTTGTGGTGGTGGTGTAGGCAGTGATCGTGGTGGTGTTGGAGCTGACGAGGTTTGTGGTGGTGCTGTAGGCGGTGATCGTGGTGGCGCTCGCTTTGGCGCAGGCGGCGTCGGAGCTGACGAGGTTTGTGGTGGTGGTGTAGGCAGTGATCGTGGTGGTGTTGGAGCTGGCGAGGTTTGTGGTGGTGCTGTAGGCGGTGATCGTGGTGGCGCTCGCTTTGGCGCAGGCGGCGTCGGAGCTGACGAGGTTTGTGGTGGTGCTGTAGGCGGTGCTCGTTGTGGCGTCAGCGCCTGTGGCGTCGGAGCTGACGATGTTCGTGGTGGTGCTGTAGGCGGTGCTCGTTGAGGTCTTGGCGCCGGTGGCGTCGGAGGTGAAGTACTTCGTGGCGGTGCTGTAGGCGCTGCTCGAGGTGGCATCGGCGTTGGAGCCGACGGTGTTGGTGCTGGAGCCAAGGGTGGCTGTGGTCGTGGTCGCGGCCGTGGTGGTACTGGAGCTTCTCGTCGTGGTGGCGTCGGCGTTGGAGCCGATGGTGCTGGTGGAGACAAGGGGAAAGGTCGCGGTTGTGGTCGCGGTCGTGGAGGTGCTGGAGCCGCTGCTTGTGGTGGCGTCGGCGCTGGAGCCGATGGTGTTGTTGGTGGAGCCAAGGGTGGCCGAGGTCGCGGTTGTGGTCGCAGTCCTGTCATTGGTAGCGGTAAGACATTTGTATACAAAAAACAAGTAATATACCACATTTCAATTTTTGCGCCTGCGGCTACAGTCTGTGAGCCCACTGGTTTGTGCGTTGATTTATTATGCAATGAGGAACCGACTTCATCCCTAGCAGCTTCGTCGCCAGCTCCGTCTTCTGGCCACACTCTTGTTGGTGCAGCAACACCAGCAGCACCACCACCACTCGCGCCACCTCCGCCACGACGAGCAGCACGAACAGCAACAACAACACCAAAAACACCTCCAGCCACACCAGCAGCTTCGTCGCCAGCTCCGCCTTCTGGCCACGCCCGTGTTGGTGCAGCAGTACCAGCAGCAGCACCAACACCGGCGCCATGAGCAGCAGCAACAACAACACCTCCAGCCATATCAGTAGCTCTGTCGCCAGCTCCGCCTTCTGGCCACGCCCGTGCTGGTGCAGCAGTACCAGCAGCAGCACCAACACCGGCACCACCACCGGCGCCATGGGCAGTAACAACAACAACAACTCCAGCCATATCAGTAGCTCCGTCGCCAGCTCTGCCTTCTGGCCATGTCCTTGTTGGTGCAGCAGCACCAGTAGCAGCACCACCCCCTGCACCACGAGCAGCACCACCACCAACAACACCACAACCCGCACCAACAGCTACGTCGCAGCTCCACCTCCTGTCGTTGTCAGCACCAACAGCAGCACTACTACCCGCGCCACATCCGGTACCACGATCAGCACCAAGAGGAACACCACCAGCCGCACCACCAGCAGCACCACCACCGCCAGTGCTACCGGCAACACCAGCACCTCCGCCTTCTGTCGTTGCCAGTGTTGGTGTAGCAGCACCACCAGCAGCTTCGTTGCCTGCTGCGACTTGTGTTGAGACCAACGGGGAAAAGATAAGCCTCGTTTTAGCATCGGTTTTACTGGCCCATGCATGCACTGGTCATGTTTGTCTGATGTATTATCCAATGAATAGCCTTGATTTGGCAACGCAGAACCGGGCATTCTGCGCCCTTCTACTTTTTATAGACCTTCTTTTGATACGGCTGTCGTGGGCTTGCAATGGCACCTAGTGTACAGTGATTTTGGAAAACGGGGCATTTTGCGCCGTTTCACTTGAAAATCACTTCATTTTGTATACTATACAAATTTAAGTGACTGGGTCTCCGTTCGCGAAAGGGTTAAAACCGCCGTTAGGACTTGCCGCTGGAGATGCTCTTAGTATGTTTCCGAAATCCTCCTTAGGCTGTACAGTAAATGCTTTGTCGAAATTATGTTGCAGTAACGCCATTCCACCCGTCAAAACTGCTTTGGAGAAGGGTGCCAAATCTATCAGACTTTTGCGGTACCCGGTGACCGACACTTGTGAGTGCGAACTGCTCATCTGTCAATCGTAAATTACCACGCGGAGAGTGACGAACGATGTCTTAGCGTAAGCTTACATTGGACTGTACAAGTACTTGTTTCAGTGCATGTACACGGATCTCGTACGTAAATGTTGCAAGCACTTGACTACACTTCCGGCTTCACCACTCTCTTCTACTGCATAATAAAACAAGCGTAGCCTCGCCAACATGTACCAGCGGTAAACTCCATCTTCTACGACTCCAGCGGCGGAACGGTACCACAGCACTAACCCCGAGGTTCCTCTTCACAACTCTATTTTGGGTTGTGGACAAAGATTTCTGCGGCATCGTGGTAAGATTGCGTCAACATGAGATGGATGGGATCGTTATTGTATCAAATGGCCAATCGGACTACAAAAAGTTGGTCCTAAGCAGGAGGGGCTAGGGCTCTTGGTAGGATTTGCGATGCAGATGGCTGGGATTTACCTTTGTGTCTGAGGCCCTACGTAAGGGCTCACCTGTGGTCTAAAGGGTACCTTTAAGCAATGAAGGTCCGTATGGCCATTTTTCGCCGGCCAATTACTCCTACGAAAGAGCTGCTGCTCAGCCATCTTCCATTATCGACTCTTGTAACACTGGACATGCTAAATTTAATTACAATCAGACTATCATTTAGGAGGTCTTACGTAGGACCGCTACTCCTACGTAGGACCTTAAATCTGAGGGCAAAATGGCCGAAAGGCACAATAAATAAAAATGGGCGGCGCCTCTTGATTGGCGTATCGCAGGACGCCAATCACATACGTCAGCATAGTACGTAATAAAGTGCGTTTGAATACAGAAACCCATATCACACTTTATCCCGTACGTCGTCCATTGGCCTGTCCGGCCCAATCGGCACATGACTTCCTAGTGAAAGGCTCGACTCCAGCCACTATCCAATTCCCCAGCCCACGCGCAAGCCTCAAGCCTCGAGCAAGCAAGCGCCATGGGTCTGCTCGTCGAAGGCAGCCCGCTGGACTGGCCCGACGCCCTGGAGTGGCTGCAGCACGTGCGCACGCAGGGCATCGACCAGTTCCTGCACACGTACCGCCGCGTCAAGGACATCGAG
Source organism: Phytophthora x cambivora (assembly GCA_033557925.1). NCBI lineage: Eukaryota > Oomycota > Peronosporomycetes > Peronosporales > Peronosporaceae > Phytophthora > Phytophthora x cambivora. Next base: position 5,827,610 of record JAUCEB010000013.1, on the reverse strand, counting down.
GGCGACGAGCTCAAGTGGGGCGACGAGCTCGAGTACGGCGTCTTCCAGATGGACAAGGACAAGAAGCGCGCGCGCCTGGCGCTGCGAGGCGCCGAGATCCTGCACCAGCTACAGGCCAAGGAGAAGCAGTCGAAGGAGCAGGGCCACGACGTGGCCAGCCCCACGGGGGCCGCCGCCGCTCCCTGCGTGGACGGCTGCAGCTGGGTGCCCGAGTACGGCGCCTGGATGATCGAGGGCACGCCCAGCGCGCCGTACGGAGGCTTCACCAGCGACCTGCGCAAGGTCGAGGGCAACATGCGGCTGCGACGCGCGCGGCTACTGGCACTGCTGCATGAGGACGAGATCGCGCCGTCCGTCACGGCCTTCCCCATGATGGGCGTGGGCGACTTCACGGTGCCGTCCAGCCAGCCGCACGGATCCGTGGCCATGTCGGACTACATCAGTGATGCTGTGATCAACCCGCACCCGCGCTTCGCCACGCTCACACGGAACATCCGCCAGCGCCGCACCAGGAAGGTGGACATCCGAGTCCCGATCTTCCAGGACGTGTACACGGAGGCGAGGCTGGAGGAGGAGCAGGCCTCGTGGAACGCGGAGATGTCCCGCCCCAAGTACGAGTCCAAGAGAGACGTGCCGTCCTCCCCGTACGGCTCGGCGCCCACCTCGCCCAGCTCCACGTCCAACTCGGAGGACAACGCGGACGCCATGTCCAAGTCCCCTCCGCCACCGACGACGCTAAGGAAAAATCTGGACCATGAGCGCACGCGCAAGCTCTCGATGGTGGATAACGACCACAAGGCGGAGCCGTACCCGGGCTTCATCCACATGGACGCCATGGCGTTCGGTATGGGCATGTGCTGTCTGCAAGTGACGTTCCAGGCCAAGAACGTGGGCGAGTCGAGGCACTTGTACGACCACCTGGGGGTTCTTTCGCCCATCTTGTTGGCGTTGACGGCTGCCACGCCCATCTTGAAGGGCCGTCTGGCTGACACGGATGTGCGTTGGGCTACGATCTCCGCCTCGGTGGATGACCGCACGCCCCAGGAGCTTGGCGAGGCCGCGCCCCCGACGGATGAAGACACCAAGGCGAAGTACACAAAGATGGCCGGTGACGGCGTCAAGCGTCTCCCGAAGTCGCGCTACGAAGGCATCTCGACGTTCATCTGCAACCACAAGCAGGGAGAGGACCCGCACACGCTCACGGACAAGTACAACGACGTTGATGTGCCGTACGACGAGGACTCGTACAAGACTCTGATCGACGCTGGCGTGGACCACCTGCTCGCAGTCCACATCGCGCACCTGTTCATCCGCGACCCTCTTGTCATCTACCAGCAGCGCCTTCACCTTGACAACGAGCGCGAGACGGACCACTTCGAGAACATCCAGTCCACAAACTGGCAGACCGTGCGCTGGAAACCGCCTCCGCCGGCCCCATCGAGCACTGAGGGTCCTCACATCGGATGGCGCACGGAGTTCCGCTCCATGGAGATCCAGTTGACGGACTTCGAGAACGCTGCTTTCACGGTCTTCATCGCTCTGGTGTCGCGGGTCATCCTCACATTCGACCTCAACCTGTACATTCCGCTGTCGAAGGTAGACGACAACGTGGAAGCTGCCCACCGCGTGAACGCTGTGCTGGACGAGAAGTTCCACTTCCGTTGCCACATGGCCCCTCCTGAGAAGGACGACTGCTCCTCGAAGGGTGGTTGCCACCTGCACGAAGACCCTGATGCCTGTGAGCTGATGACTATCGCGGAGATCATGCTGGGCAAGGGCTCGTATTTCCCTGGGCTTATTCCTCTGGTGTACGCCTACCTGGACTACATCGAGTGCGATGAAGCCACGCGCACGCTCGTGGAGAAGTACATGTGTCTCATCGCCAAGCGCGCGACCGGTGAGCTGCCGACGGCGGCCACCTGGATGCGTCGGTTTGTGCGCGCTCACCCCGACTACCGTCACGACTCGGTGGTGCCTCATTCTACTGCATTCGACCTGCTCAACGAGTGCCAGTTGATTGGCGAGGGTCTGAAGCAGTGCCCGGAGCTGCTGGGCGAGTTCAAGATCGCTCCTGTGCGTGGCCAAGCTGCTTACCGCGTGCCGTTGAAGAGCAGTGGAGTTGCAGCTGAGAAGCGCCAGGCACTGCTCCAGCGCTACCTTGGCCGCACGGCCTCAAACGTGTGTAGCACTTGCCACTGCTAAGTTAATTTGTCGTTTGGAATACCCCGCAGCTCGCTCGCGTGGGAGCACGCACTGCTCTTCCATCGGAAGGTGAGTGACGCTGCTCGACCCAATTATCAAGCTGCTGCTGCAGAACCTAGCTACATGGTATGATCAAGCAACAATTCGCATCAAAATGAATATGTATGAGTTTCTCAACATTGCTGTTCTATCCAATGATCCCCACACGAGTCTATTGTCGCTTTCAGCCATGTGGAGGCTATCAATACTTCTGATCGTCCTCTATTCTTACGTGGATGCCTAACCTGCATCTCTCCTGCAAGCGTGCTGAAATAGTGGCGAAACGACAATTTCTCGTGTCCTGTGCATCTATCAATCCGTTCTGAGCTTGTCCTGAGTGCGCGTCCGCTTTTGGAGTTGTGTTCGCTGTTCACCCAAGTGTAGTCTGAAGCACCTCGACGGTGCTCCACTGCTTCTTCCATACGAACCCAGCCAAGACTGCGCGTCCCAAACTGAGACCGACCCACCAAGCAGGAGAGATCGTAGCCGTTCGCTCCCGCACGCTTCAAACAGGTGAGCGAGGATTTCGCTGCCGCGCATTCCATCTCGAACCACCTACAGCCGGTCGTCGTACGCTCCTGACATGGAGGAGGTGCCCGTGCCGCGCAACCCGCCGCCGAAGCCCAAACGCTCCAACGTACCAACTGCACCGCCGGACTACCCTGATGACACGTACTCGGACCAGGACTACAACATGTCGCCCATTCGACGAGGCCGTCACCACATGAACCGACAAAATGGCGGGTCCCCACCTTTGACGCCGAATTACGCAGTGCCCCGACAAGTCAAAGTCCCCATCATCGACGCCGAACCAGAAACCACCATCGGTGCCGCGGTGAAGATGAAAGGGGAGCTGAGTTTCGAGCGGCTGCTACGAATCGAAGGTGAGTTCGAAGGCAAGCTCAACTCGAAGGGCTCTCTCGTCATCGGCACGCGCGGTGCACTGATTGGAAACGTCGAGAACATGAAGGAAGTGTACGTCACCGGCGGTCGAATCGTGGGCAACATCAACGTGGAGAAGCTTGTGCTGCGCGACAAGGCCCAGGTGTTTGGCAACATCACCGCCAAGACGGTCAAGATTGAACCCGAATGCATTGTTGTCGGACGGATCAACGTGAACCCACAGGCGCCCGAGCGGATCAACGAGAAGGGCGAGATCGTCAAGGAAGACCCACCGGACACCACACCTTCAAGCTAGTTGAAGAATATCTATAGAGGCAGCCAAGAAGTTTGGCTTGAACGTCCGAGCTGGACGACACAACACGATAAACAGAAAAATAATCCACTTTCACCCCAAAACCATGATTCCATGAATGTAATATATACCCAGCACTCCACGCAGACGCCTATTGCGACCATGCCGGCTTGTGGTACCTGAGGATCGAAGCGCTGCTGGATCTTGTGCACATGCGTTGCTATTAACGACAGGCTGCGCCTTAGAATTTGCCCGGACGCTTTCTGCCCGTGAACTTGCTGTCGGCCTTGACCTTCTTGCCCTGCTTGCGGTAGCGCTCCTTCTTGGCCAACACCCAGTCCCTGAAATACAACGAATAGAAGAGAAGGAATGGTGAGTCAACGGTTCTTCGCCAGCTTCACCGGACACGAAAAACGAAGTCAGAAACAACGTACTTGGCCTTGACAGCTTCGCGACCCTTGCCACGGCGTTGCTGTTGGGATCGACAATAGCAGTAGCATGTTAGCAAGCACAGCAATGTGTACATATATACCGAGAAACTTACGCGCTGGTTCCTGGCGCGTCCTTCGTAGGCGATCTGTCCAGCCGTGGCTCCCGTGCCAAGGGCCTGCGGCACCTGCTGGTGATCCATGTATCCAGCAAAGAGACACAGGTAGAACTTCTTGGCCTTGGCACTGTTGGGGAAGTCGATCACAAGACCGCCAGAGAAGCCACAGCGCATCGCCGTGCCCGAGATCTCCTCCATCTGCTCGGGTGTCTCCGGGTACAGCTGCAGCACCGCACGGCTACCGGCCTTCAGACAGGTATACAGCGACGTAAAGAAGCGCGTCAGGCGTTTACGAGCCGTGTGCTCCTTTTTGTCCGAGTAGCACAGCCACTGCACCGCGGAAATGCTGATGCAGCCGTCGAAGACTCCGGGACGGAACGGGAGGCCTCCGCCCATGTCCTGCAGGAACACGTCACCGCTGCTGTCGCGCTCCGATGCGATGTCCAGCATGTCCTTGCTAATGTCCACGCCCACCCACGCGTGGCCGTGTTCCTCCAGCGCCACTGCAACCAACAAGACAAAAGCTCAGCTAAAACTCCACGTGGATGCTTAAAACTTCGGCAAATTTGCTGCCAACGGACCTCCACTGAGCCCGCTACCGCATCCGACGTCCAGGATGAAGGCCTCTTTGCCCTCGGGCAGGTTCAGCAGCTCGATGGCGCGGTACGACAGCTCCTGCTGCACCTTGACGATGCGCGAGCTCGAATTGTACTTGGCCGCCTCCTTCTCATCGTAAAAAAGCTGCAACCACAGAAAATAAGGCTCATCGTGAGTGCACAGGCGGATGCATTGCTCGAGGTCTCGTCATAAGCACGCACCTCCGGCGGCGAGATGTGCTCGGGGCGACTCATAGCTGCTCCGTCTTGCAATGATGCACTGCGCCTCCTCCACCAACCTCTGTCGATTATGGTACAATGTACCAGGTCTGTACGTTCCGGTATGGTACAGTGTACCATCCTGCTTTTACATGCACGTTCTTGTCCGTTGTCAATAATCACACTGCAGGAGTTCATTCCACGATGGCGCAGCACAAGGCGGACTTCGCCATGTTCGACCGCAGCATCGTCAAGGACGGCGGTGCCAGCGAGAGTTCGGCGCCCAGCCTCATGAGTCCCGTGTCCGGCTTCTCCAGCGAGACGTCGTCCTCCTTCTTCTACGGCGGCGGCTACGCGCACGCGGCCAACGCGCGGCCAGCTCCTCCGTATTCCGCCGCACTGCGCACGAACTTCACGTCGGCGGCCAACGACCAGAGCGTCGGCTTGAGGCCCAACTCGGTGCTGCCTCCTGCTCCACAGGGCGACGCGTCCGAGTCGCCCGACGCCGCGTTCCGACACTTCCGCACGCCGGCGAACGACCGCAACGACTTGCACCTCTCGCGCTTCGCAGTCGCGGCCTCACCGACGTACGAACGCGCGTCGCAGCGCAGCATGTTGTTCGTCATCGTGGCTATTTTCGTCGGCAGCGCCGTGGGGGTGCTACTCAAGCACTTGGACGTTGACCCGACGGTGGCGGAGTGGGTCATGACACCCGGCAACCTCTTCGTGCGTGCAGTGCAGTGTGTGGTGGTGCCCATGGTGCTCGTCAACCTGGTGGTTGCCACGGCGGACATCACGAGCAAAGGCTTGGGCAAGCGCCTCGGTCTTCGAGTGGCGCTGGTGCTGCTCCTGTCTCTTGTCGTTGCTGTTCTGCAGGGAATGCTGACGGGTGTCATCATGCACTCGGTGTTCACCTCGTACCAGAATGACGAGTCGACGTCCAGTACGGACCCCATTTTCGGCATCCAGTGTGGCAACGGCAAGTATCTAGAGGCGGACGAGAAGGGCGTGGTGACCTGCTCGGCGACTGACGTTAGCGGCAAGTCGCTGTTTGCACTGGCCGATGTCAACAGTGCGCTTGTGCGCAATGAGGCGCTGACGGGAACAAACACGTCGCTGTCGGACAACGTTCTGAGTATCATCGACCAGGTCGTACCGGACAACATCATGGCTGCCTTCATCTCCAATACCTTGCTGAGTATCGTAGCCTTTTCGCTACCGCTCGGAGCAACAATCGCCTACAGCTTCCACGGACCGACAAACCTCAACCCGTTGCTGGAGTTTTCCCGCGAAGTGAATGAGACGCTTGTGCACATGGTTCACTGGATTCTCCGGTTCACGCCTTTCGCAGTGCTGAGTCTTCTAGCAGGGTCTCTAGCCAAGTCATTGGAAGACTCGGTGTCTGATCATCCACTTCGCTTGGTTTTGTTGGTGGTTGCGGCGCTGGCAGTAAGTGTACTTGTGCACATGCTGGTGATAGTTCCGGCGGCTTTCGTGGTGTTCACTCGGCGCAACCCATTCCGCTTCATGCGCCAAATGCTACCGGCGTACGTGTACAGCCTCGGTTGCTCTTCATCCATGGCCACAATGCCATTGAGCCTGCAGTGTATGGAGACCACCCGGGAAGTCCCGTGCCCCATCATGCACTTCGTTTTGTCTGTGGGAACGTCGCTGCACATGCCAGGAACGGCCATTTATCTGGCTTTGCTGGTGCACTTCATGGCTGATGTCGCTGGTGTCACGGGTGCGCAGTCAACTACTGCCATGCTGACGACTTTCCTCGGTGTATTTTTGTGCACTATCACGGCACCTCCGGTTCCGTCGGGAGCGCTTACTGTGCTCACTGCTGCCTGGAACATCGTGTTCCCCGAAGCCGCCATTCCGGACAGCCTGTACGCGCTCGTGGTGGCATCAGATGTGTTCGTGGACCGCTTTGTCACGCTCTGCAATGTCAACGCGCAAGCTATGCTCTGTCGTATCCTAGCTGACCAGATCGAAGATAAGGAGGCTGGAAATGGCCCACGGGCGCAGGTTCAGCAGTACGCTTCACGGTAAAATAGTCGTAGTCAGGAGTCACTGATACATGTTGTAGTATTTGCATTCGGTGTTGGCGTGTCGTCTTCATACATGCGACTTTATTTTCTTGCTCGCGAATGAAGCTACCGGGTCAAACCTGCGCTGCCAGTTCTCAGTCATTAACTATTCATGCTTGAGGCTGCGCAGGCGTCGACGGCAGCTTTTCGACCGGCGTGGGGGCTGGCGAGTTGCTGAAATACGGGTGCTTCAGGGCCTCCGCCGCAGTGATCCGCTCCGCTGGGTTATACCTCAGCAGTTTGGCCAACAGATCCAATGCATCTTCCGACGCAGCCGAGAAGATCGACGCCAGCGGCGGCGCCGTGCTCGGCGTGAACTCGACAAAGTTGGCGAGCGAGCTGACGCCAGGCCACTCGTCCTCGGTCGGCGTGCCCAGCGCATGGAAAATCTTGCCGAGCTGGTCAAGCTCGTTCATGCCCGTCAGATACGGTGTGCGCAGCATGAGCTCCGCCAAGATGCAACCGGCGCCCCACATGTCCACGGAGCCACTGTACTCCCTCGCTCCGAAGAGCAGCTCCGGCGGCCGGTACCAAATGGTGCAGACCATGGACGTCATGTTGCGATTGGGGCTGCCGTAGATCCTGGCGAGACCGAAATCTCCAATCTTAACCTGACCGTCGGGCCCGATCAGTAAGTTCTCGGGCTTGAGATCGCGGTGTAGCACGTAGTGCTCGTGGCAGTAGGCGATCCCCTTGAGCAGCATCTGCATGTACGTCTTGATGTCGGCGGCGGTGAGCACCACGGCCTTGTCCTTGATGACGTCATCCAGGTTACTAGGCAGCAGCTCGAACACCACGTTCATGGTGTCGTTGGCCACGAACACATCGAGCAGCTCCACGACGTTCACGTGCTTGAGCTCCGCCTGCAGCTTCACCTCGCGCAGGGCCGTGAAGTCCACGCCGTCCTTGAACTTGCCGCGCTTGAACTGTTTGATGGCCACGCGCCGCCCCGAGCTCTTCTGCACGGCGGCGTACACGATACCGAAGGTACCTTCGCCCAAGACGTCGCCGCGGTCGTAGCGCTCCATGGTGTCGACTGTTCGGTTTTGTGACCGGTCACTAAGAGTTTACCGGTAAAGTCCGAGCCAAAAAGACGGGTAGGATACCAGAAGGATGGCGCTCTGGAGAAAGAGGACATGGTTGCGGACCAGGACGACGTGCATGGCGTTCGCGTCGGCTAGAAGAACAGAGCAAAGAAGCGAGAGCACGAGCAGTTTGATCGACTCTTCCACGCGATGCTCACGCGCGAGAAGAACATCGTACATGAAACCACGATGTGTTGCAAGACGGACCGAGTAAGGGCTCGTTGGGCTTGTGAGGTTCATGTGGGGAAGTTCCTTGGAGCTCTAACATCCCTTTTCCTTGCTTTCTGCCTGTTTGGGCTTCATGCAGCGACGCAGCACGCCGTCTTGACCACTCGAGGCTCTTCTTGCCCAAGGTTCGAGGTTCGCACGTGAAGAAGAGCGCGTTCCACTGGCTTGCGAACTTCTTGCTGGTCAACTGCATGGAGCTGCGTCTGCATAGTCTTGTGTGGAACAAGATCACGCTCCTGATCATTGCGGATGCAGCCGTGGAGGAGCCGCAAGTTTTGACAAAGAGACCCCCGAGCAGGGCATTGGCATCGGGCATGGAATACGACGCCCTGATCGATTTTATTTACGAACACGTGAAAGATTTGGAGTTCGCTTTGGAGGAGAAGTCGATGCGAGTGCAAACGGCTGTGAAGAAGGAGCATCAGCGACTACGGCGAGAGCAGAAGAAGAAAAAGAAAGGAGGCACAAATCGACGAGGCCACTTCTACCAATACGAAGTGAACACTATCTTCCGAAAAAGATTGCAACAACAGCTAACATCAATAGAGCAGTGGTGAGGCCCAATGTGTAAACCTCCTTCACAGCTCACTGCTGAAGCTGCCTCTTTAGGGAATTGCAGGTTACGAGTGATGTGTGGCATTACTGTAGCTGACTTCGAAGTACTTCAATACGACCGTCTTTGAACGAAGGCGACGGTCGTTGAAGGACTTAAATGCGTTCGTGCATAAGTCGTTAGACAACTACGTGAAAGGGGGGACAGCACTGTACGGTTATGCTCCGTTGGCGTCAGAACATCACTCGTCCACAAGTTATTTGGAAGAATCTCAGCGCCTTTTAGACATTAGGGGTTCTTAAAGTTGACATGGACCTGGAAACATATAGACCTAAGTATGCAATTAGCCAATCAGAGCGGTTTGATCTTTTACCGCTATGTCAGGTTTTCTTGACGCCCAATTCGAGTCAAAAACACCTAAGCTCCTGAAAGCCGAAAAGCCTGCCCTCGTTACGAAAATGCTGCTGATAGACCGGGTGTTGCTCGAGGGTGCAGACTCAACGTCGGTGCATATGCCGCTGTTGGACGCCGATATGGCGCTGTAGACTGGATACTTCTGCTTTACGCGAACGTCATGCTATAATAGCAATTATGTTTCCTTGCTAGCTGATCGAAAGCAGGGGCCCCAAAGGAACTTGAAAAACAGCCAATCAGAGAGAGGCGGGATTTTCTTGCCATTATGTTATTAGCATGTTTGGCAAAAAACTACTTTGAAACCCCCTATTATCTTCCGTACTGGTGCACATTGGCAATTTAGGCGGCATGGACATATCCAGAGCTTCCACGGGCAACGCACGTGAGTAGTACCGTAACCATCCATACCTTCTTACGAATCTCTATACCGGTATAGGATATTTATCAGCACTGCCACCAAAATCGAGGCAAAGTTGCAGAACTGCCCACAGAATCATGTGATTGGTGAAAATGCGGGTGAGAGCAAGGCTCTTCGGAGTCCCCACTGCTCAAGCTCGTCCCATGAGCGGAGTTCGTCCTGCTCCTGCGTACGGTACGCAGGTGACGGAGGTATAACTGTTATCGACGAGGAGTACGACATCAGACACCATGACGGAGGTGTAACTGTTATCGACGAGGAGTACGACATCAGACACCATGACGGAGGTGTAACTGTTATCGACGAGGAGTACGACATCAGACACCATGACGGAGGTGTAACTGTTATCGACGAGGAGTACGACATCAGACACCATGACGGAGGTGTAACTGTTATCGACGAGGAGTACGGCATCATACTGTATGGTGTATGATTCATACACCATGACGATAACAGTTAAGCTTACACCTCCGTGGTACGTGCTAGAGGAGCAGGACGAACTCCGCTCATGGGACGAGCTTGAGCAATGGGAACTTACTCTCCGAATACTGTAGGCAATCAACGGTGGGTGGGCGGGGTAGGTGTTTGAATGCCCGGGTTTTTGTTTGGTTTTTGCCCTGCGTGTGCTGGGTTGTGTGTTTACTGCACATGTACATTTTTCTCGGGAAAATGACCAAATCGGTATGAATATGTAAATTAAATGCCAAATCGGTATATCTTGTGACTGGATCGGTATGAAGTGAGCAGATGGTATATTTTCAATTCTGTAAGTATGTTTCACCAAAAATAATGACCAAACCGGTATGTACGAAATATGGTTAATGAGTGTGGTGCATTCAATATTCAAGCCTTTCCTTATCATACCCCCACCGCAACAACAATACCACCACCAACAACGAAAACAGCACGCGGTGGTAATGGTGGTGGTGGCAGTGCTGTTGCTGTTGGTGTTATCGTTGTTTTTGTAGATGATGGGATTGAGGGAACTACCTGTACCGCCATATCAATTCATACATGCGATATGCAGCCGTATCCTCGAAATAGCATACAAATTCCACTAAAATACTGTCACTGGCTGCAAAAGAATATGGAGGTTACGCCGAAGAGCCTGATGATAATTCATGTGTTTTGTGCGACGGTCAGTGCGAGAATAGTAGGTTACTACAAAATACAGCATTCGTCTCTCGATATTAGCTACGTGTACCGAGACGATGCGTGGCGGTCTGTGCGAGTGCGGCATCGCCGACCATGAGCGAGAGTGTGCATTTATCGACCCGCACAGATAAATTACAGTGTCGCCATATTTACAACGCTTGAAAGCCGTGGAAAGCTGAACAATGTTTCGTAGTACTTTAATTAATGAAGTGATCACATAGTAATACATGTACGCCCAGGCATTCACGGGTGTGACATTGCACGTACCGATAGACCAAGAAATCAGCAGGATGCAGTGACCAAACCACCGCTTCGAATAGCAAAGCGTGTGCGTCCACGAACAAAGCGGACTAGTAGCAACGCAGAGGAGGCAGATAGGGCCATGTACCGATGTGGAGGTTGCAAGCAAGTTGGTGTACTTCTGCAGAACTGGTTTCACGAGAGATTCGTCTTATTATAGTGACTCAATCGGTATGCAAACTTTCATGACAACACATGTTCACATTCACGGGGTAGGGATAGACGCTGCATACCGATTTGGCATTTAATTTGCAATTTCATACCGATTTGGTCATTTTCCCCATTTTTCTCGACTTTTTTGTGTTTGACGGTGATCGAAAAGGGTATTTCCCAAAACGTGGACCCCCACCACCTGCAATTTCCCAAAAGGTGGACCCTGCACTAATACAGAGTGGCACACATAGAATTAGTGCTGCTCTGTGTTGTACCAGTAGCCGTAGACTGCGACGACGACTCATGCACTGCGTGCTACGCTGTAGATCATACACGAGCGCGGTGGCATCGAGCACATAGAGGAACTACTTGTGGACGAGCTCTGCATTAAGCTGATTGTAGAGGAGCTGTGCATTACGATGTTTGTGGAGGTTCTGTACGCGGAGCTGTGCATGAAGGTGCTGTGGAGGATTCGTGCCTGGAGCCCTATATGCGCAGCAGTTCCTCGCAGCTTCTCCATGCACTCGACGCCGCCAACATCACGCAGAAGATCTCAACGTACTCCAAGCGCACCAGCGTCACCACGCAGTGCACGTTGCGCTGACGCTCTCCCTTCATGTCAGTCACTATGGCTATCGGTACCGCACAATGTGGCCCTGATCCTATGTGTGCCACTCTATATTAGTGCAGGGTCCACCTTTTGGGAAATTGCAGGTGGTGGGGGTCCACGTTTTGGGAAATACCCGATCGAAAAGTGTTTGATCTTGTCCAGAAGTGAGTTTGGTTAGGACCCAGTCTCGTGTGAAGCACGGCGTTTATGTATGGTTCACCATGCACGCCAGAATTACGTACCTAACATGTGGTTTTCAAGCCAACAACGGATATTAATATATGGCGTTACATGTATAACACGTAGCGATGTACTGTACACGCTACGTAACGTAGCGGAACTTACCTGTACAACATCTGACAAACTGCATGTGCTATCCACGTCATCCTGAACAGGAGAATGCGACAACCTACCAAAAACACCCAAGCAAATCACGTCCTTCAATTAAGGGTGATACTGGGGGTTGCACCCCCAGACCCCCGCAGTAGAAAAACTAACTACTGGACAGGGCAACGGGTCCGCTCGCTGGAATGCTCGTCGCTGGGCCCGCCTCCGCAAATACCGCGCGGCCCTGCTTCGCGGGCTCCCCGCGGTTTGCTATTGCTACGCTCCTCACATCCGCTCACTACCGCCTTCTAATATGGTCGACCTAACCCTTTTGAATGGTGCTCGTGGCAGTTTTTTTGGTGTTTTTCGTATTTTGTCGAGAATGGCTGGGGCTTCGCTACTCAGAAACTACTAAGGCTTAGTAACTAAACAATCCGGCACAAATCAATAGAGAAACAAGTGCAAGCACCTTGTACTCTGTAAAATTCGTGTGAATGAGATCTCAAATAACACTGATCTAAAAGTGTTGTGGGGCACTTTCAGGAACGCATCGATTACCAAGTTTAATTAGCGACTTCCAAACCAATAGACGGCGACAACTCATTCCCAGCACGCCAAGCTTTCTCTAGGAGCGGGTATAAACCCTGGTTCACACGACACTTCAAATGTTGAATCATCATGGTGCATTTGGCATTCCCTCTCACAACGCTTACATATTTGAAAAATAAGCACTCAGAGCAAGCACTTCCATCGAATTTAGCTTATCTGTTTGAAAGATGAGCAGAGCACTCAGCAAATCCTGAAAACGATTTGTTCTGAGTGCAAAATGCCCATTAAAAAAGGTACGTGATGCTGTCCCCGAGTAGGTGTTGTAGTAGCCGTTCTACTGTGACCGATTCTCATATACTACGTGGACATTTGGGTTGTGAGTGAGGCATGGATCCTATCGCGCTCCGCGCGCGGAGATCGGCTCGCTACTCTCGGTTCGTTTTAACCAGGCCGCCTGGTTAAAACGAAGCGAAGCCCCGGTCAAGCGCGCCATCCCAATCAGACCCTCCGTGCATTTAGGCATTATTTTCGTAGCCTGAACGCTCGCGCTCGCTCAAGGTTTTTAGGCGGCCTGGTTTTAACCTTACTAAGTTACCGCCCTTCATGCGGGGCTCGGCTTGCTGCGTTCGCTCCAGTCGGGGGCAGTAGGTACTTTCTTTAAAAAAACGGTCATTTTCGTCCTTATGCAAATCTGATGAAAACTGATGGTTTTTGTTTTACAGCTGGGATGGAATATACGACCGGGTATCCCGGTCCGGGATCGCACAGGCTGTGCTGTCAGCACGGCATTCTTCACCAGCATTTATCCGCTTACAGTAGTGTCTACAGTGTATTCAGTTTCCAATTTGCTCCGTGCCTCGCAACAAGTGTCTTCTCTTCTTAGCCGCCAGAGTACTGTACTACAGCGCACGATGTTCAAGTCAACACTTCTGCTCCTTGTCGCTCTCTCCCTCGTCGTGAGCATTGATGCTATCACGGCACCCGCAACGCATTCCGCGGTCAAGTTACCGGCGTTGGGTGGCAAGTACGACAAACGATCGCTTCGGGGCTTCATGGCGAGTGATGCGACAGCGACCGAAGAGAGGGGTCCGGCTGAGGCCGCCCAGAAATTGAAGACTATGCTGTCCAGGACCAAACTTGGTGAAAAAATCGCGGCGATCCACAAAGCGCGTCTTGGTGAACGAGAGGAGTTTGTAAAGAAACTTGTCGCCGATGGGGCCAACTGGGAAACCCTGTTAAAGAACAAGGTCACCGGTAAGGAGATCTACAAGGCGCGCGACATTTCAAGTAAGGATGTCCGGTTCGGGCATTTGCTTTCCCCCAATTACGTCCAGGCGAAAGCTTACGCCCATCATGTTGAGATATTCGGGAAACAGTATGGGATAAAATAGACCAGCACTTGAGATTGATATCGATAAGCAGGCTTCTTTGAATATACTTTGTGGTAAAGCTGTGAGGGTGTTACTTGTGCACCAACAGCGCGGCTCGTTGAATGTGAGTTGGACAAGGTCGAAATAGCTGTCACAACTTCGCTACATGTATCCGATACCAAGAATAGTTACTGCCCAGAATGTGTGCATGCAGGGCTTTTTTCATCAACGCCAATATTGTGAGTTCTAGTCGAAGTTTCCGAACGCGATTGGTTGAATCGACCGAGCGTATACAAATCGTATAGTTGACAGATTAAGTACAAATGTAGCCATGACATGCGGCTTCCAAATCTAACTTGGGAATTGTATTGGATCGATTCTGGTGGAGTCTTGAAACCGATCCGATTGGGCAAATTTCACAATATAAAAGGCTGAAACGGATATAGCTCACCAAGCCGTCGCTTGGGAAGGGGCGAGTCGTTTCTGTTGTTGCACTGCTTGATCCAGCCCGATCTCAAAGCAAAAAGACGCGATGGCACTGGTTCATTCTCGAATCTCCTGCTGTCCCGTACCCGGGAATCTGGGTGACATTCTAGGCGGGTCTTCACTGGGCCCGACCTGTGAACCGTCGCCACCCAGACCACCTGGGGTGCACCACTAAGGGCTACATCTACGTGCAGACCCTCTCCTGGTACCATTTGCAAGGTACCAGGTTCCTACTAGCGTGGGACCACTCCAAAAGATGGCGCGAGTCGCCGATCTCAGCTGACTACCACGACTGCGGGAAGCGTTCCCGTCCTACGTAGGGTTGCTGAGGACAGGTGTCGGCCCGTCGAGGCGAGTGTGAACGAGGATCAAGCGGAGGTGGTGTCATGTCTAAGGACGGAGGACACGCCAGGAGGTCCAGGTGAGTGAAGAAGAAGTGGTGTCATGCCTAGGAGCGCGTCGGCAGCGGCCGACGCGTCTTTAAGTCGTACATTTACCTGCTAAGAAACACATCCAAATCAGAAACAAGCTTTTATTCAACAGTTTAGTGCAGCTACTACTTGAAGAACCCAACGCGCCTCCGAGCTCCTACCCACCCTTCGACTGTACACCCTGAACAGCCCGCGCGTGTCCGAGGAGGGTGCGCGACATTTGGTGGAGAAGCAGGGTACGCGTGTGCTGAAGAAAGCCGTGTGTGGAGTGAGTTCAAGAGGCTCAAGGACTGTCGTGGAAGGAGTCCGCGCGAAGTGGTGACTTCGAGGGTGTCAAGCAAGGCCCGTATCGCTCCTCAAGACAACGCCAGCCGACGCACTAAGGCTCGAGGGGTTGTTTCGTGGAGGCTGCGTTGACGGGTACCCTTACATCTCGAAGAAACTGTTCTGCTCGGAAGCGTTCTTCGCTGTGCTCAAGCGTTTGTGAATAAACCCCTCCGTGACCGACTCAAGCCAGCGACGGACGCTGCGCCTACAAACCAAGTGCCGTGCATTGGACTCTGGAGTGGATTCTCTGGGTGGGACCCGTCCAGTACCACGAGACTGACGAAGAGGAAGAACAAGAACAAGAAGAAGAACTAGAAGAAGAGCAAGTATGTGAAGTGACGATGGAATCGATTGAAGAAAACGCTGAAAACCTGGGTGGCGCTCCCGCGGCGAGCGGAGTGTCCCCTCTGATAGAAGTGGGGGTGGTGGCCAACCTACGCAAGCTACAGCCAACCCTCCACAAACTACGAGTGAAGATGCG
Organism: Phytophthora x cambivora; assembly: GCA_033557925.1. NCBI lineage: Eukaryota > Oomycota > Peronosporomycetes > Peronosporales > Peronosporaceae > Phytophthora > Phytophthora x cambivora. Next base: position 5,811,832 of record JAUCEB010000013.1, on the reverse strand, counting down.
GGCGACCAGACCGGTCCCCGCCCGATGCTCACCGACCCGAACCGGCCAGACTTGTCTACGCCGGCCGGGCTCGGTGCTGCGAGGAGCCAAGTACAACGATGGGCGGCGCGAGGCTCGACTGGGGATGCCTCCAGGGCGACTCCTGCGGCTGGAGTCGACTCGACCCCGAACCCTCTGCTCGCTCCTACGACGACAACTACTGCGATGGGGCTCCCCGTGTCTAGTGCCCCGAACGTGATCAACCCGCCGGACCCGTCGACCTTTGTGAACGCTCCAAACGTCCAGCCCGTGCCGATCACGCTTCCGTCGTCTCCTGGGAACGGAGGCGGTGCGGCGTCGAGTGGCCAGCCCAGCCAAGTGCAGTACTGGAACCAGACTGGCGGTGGATACATCGCTCAGGTGATGCCTGATCCCAACGGCGGCTGGCCTCAAGTGACTCAAACCCAGGTCCAGAGCCAAGTGATGGGGCCGGCGGGACTGTTGTTTGGCTATAATAATGGAGCCCCCGTGCCGACTCCGGCACACTCCCTGTATGGTGCAGTGGTTCCACCTACTCCGACCACCATGATGACTACGATGACCCCGCCGTCGACCCGAATCCGGACGGCTATCCCGTCGTATCAGAACTACACTATTGGTACCCCATCGGTGGCGGCGGGGGTGGGTGGCGGCTACCCCGTCTTCCAACCCGCCGGGTGGGCTCAGACGCTCGACCCGAATCGTCCGAGATCGGCCCCGGACGCCAGGACAACGCAACCCGTGGCGTGGACCCCCGCTGTGAATACGACGTCGCTATCCTACCCAAACCAGTACGCCTACCCGATCCAGGCGGCCGTGCAAATGCCGCCCGCTCAGTATGTGTTGCCGACTCCGTCTGTGCAGTATACCCAAGCTCCGCCTGCGGCAACGACGCCGGCGCCGGCGCAGAGTGCGCCGACTCCGACTGGAAGTCAGCCGATGATGGCTGGAGCGCCGCCTCCTCCTGGGGGAAGGCCTCCGTCTGGGGGCCCTACTCCGACTCAAGGTCATACTCCTGCGCAAGGAGTACCGACTCCGAGTGGGCCACCCCTCCGAACCCGGCGAGCTACGGACCTCATCAGGCCCCTCCTCCGTACAACTGTGGAAACGCTTACGGGCAGGCGCCTGACCCACGTCGCTATGGCATGCCGTCGAATATCCGGAATGCTATAAAGATGATACAACCGTTCTACTCCGACTCGACCACGGTGGATAAGGCTCGTACGTTCTGGGACGCTTTTGAACGGGCTACTGAAGGCCTTGAAGATGCCCTCCGACTGAGTGCCTTCCGTGAGTGCCTCAAGGGCAAAGCCGGAGAACAGTGGTGGACGTATTCGCGGATCGACACTTTCGAGACCCTGAGGACGAGGTTCCATAACCAATTCATCTGCCAAACCCCACTTCAAATGATTGAACGCTTGAAGACTACGAAGCGTACTAAGGGCCGAGGTTTGGGGCGACCTCATTTCGGGCTTGTGTGGCGAAGATCAGTGTTACGATGCGGAGATGCGCTATCAATACCTCCTGTCTGGACTACGCAGCAAAGAGTGGAAAGCGGTTCTGGCGACCACCATGGTCAATTCCATCCCGCACGCGGTGGCCGTACTGTTGTTTAAGAACATGCACGTCCCGATCGAAGATTATGCCGAGTTCGCCGAGAACGCGACGTCGAAGCCTAACTCCGAGAACGCTATGATGCAGCAGATGCTTACGATGATGCAGCAGACCCAGAACTTGTTAGTGCAGCAACAACAGCAGCAGATGGCTAGACCGCCGCGATCACCCCGTCAGCAGGTGGCAGTGGCCGCTGCGTACGATCAACCGGAGCTACCTGGGCAGCAGAACGCTTCGACGCACGCGGCGCCCAGAAGTTCGATGCCGGAAACGCCATTCCGAGGGATTAGGCAAGGGCCAGACATGTATACGCAGGAGGGACGAGTAGTGTGCGGCCCATGCCACAACCTGGGGTGCAGCCGCATCAATTGTCGGCGCTCTCTCGCAACGTGCCCCCATTGCAATTTGAAGGGCCACATCGGCTTCGAGTGTGAACTACCCCGACCGGGACAGATGCAGACCGGAGGACAAGGAGGACCGCCCCGTGGTATTCGCAGGTGCTTCATGTGTCAGAGTCCTGACCATATCGTGATGAACTGCCCGACGCGGGCCGCTATCTTGCAGATGACCCCTCAAGGTGCGGCGAACAACTCGGCCCAAGTGTCCGTTCCTGGTCAGCAATAACGGGGGCGAGAGGACGGAGGAGGGAGTGTCACCCCTTCCTCTTGTCTATGGGACGACACCTACGGGTATATTTCAAACGGATTTGGAGGACTACCCGAGCGGAGAGGAACGGTTAAAGCCGTTCCTGGTGAGTGTGAATTTGATGACTATGACGTGAACCTGAATGACAATTACTACTACGATGACGAAGCGGAAGACTATGACTATGAGGGTCGTGAGGAGGAAGCCTTGCCCAACGAGATGGCTACCTACGACCCCACCGAGCTCGACTACTAGAATGGGAACCAGGCGGCGGAAGCGTGCGTACAGCAGGCCGCCTCCGTAACAACTGCGCGCGACAAGGAGTCCGCGCCCGAACACGACTATGATGATGCGAAACTAGAGGTGGAAGCGTGCATTCAGCAGGCCACCTCCGTGACTACGGCGTGCGACAAGGAGTCCGCGCCCAAATACGACTACAATGATGTGATACACGAGGTGGACGCGTGCGCTCAGCAGGCCACCTCCGTGACGACTGCGCGCGACGAGGGGTCCGCGCCCGAACCCGATTGTGACTACAATGACTACATCTATGAGAACCCCGAGGTGGAAGCGTGCGCTCAGGAGGCCACCTCAACAATGGCCGCGCGCGACGGGGAGTCCGCGTTGGTCCCCGAACACGACCACTACGAAGAAGAACTGGAGATGGAGGTGAGCGCGCAGCAGGCCGCCTCTGTGAATGAAGCGCGCGACACGGGATCAGCGCTAGAACCCAAAACGGTGGCGGTATCGTGCTCCCCGCAAAGCGCCGCCGTAACAAGTACGCCCGACGAGGAACCTGCTACGGAGGCCAAGTCTGATGGCTCCGTGAGAGCTGTGCGAGTACTGTTTCAGAGGCCCGTATGCGAACCCGACCCGACCGAACCGTAGTCTACGAGAGCTTCGGGTGTAATACCGGCTGGGGCCCGGCTCGCGCTGTTTTAGCTGCCCAAGAGCGCGCCGCGCAGGCCGAGGCGTGTGAAGTGTCGCTGTGTGAGATGACATCCTCTTCGAACTCGCGCCGGACGGGCGAGCCGAAAGGAGAGGCTACAACCGCCAATACGGCGCCTACAACACCCTACCCGCTCGTGCCAAAGCATCCGCCGACTGAGAGCATCCTTAGCAAAGAAGATGGCCTTAATCCTAGTCCCGCGCAGAAGCATCCGCCGACTGAGAGCACCCTTAGCAAAGAATATGGCTGTAACCTTGGTCCCGCTCTGAAGTGTCCATTGACGGAAAGCATACGCTGTGGAAAAGATGGCAGCAATCCTGGCCCCGCGCCGGAGCGTTCGCCTTCTGGAAGCATGCTCAGCGAAGAAGATGGCGGTGAATCTGGTCCCTCACCGGAGCGTGATAAACCCGACGAAAACCATGCAGAACCCTCCCCTCACGCTCGAGTGTTTACTGAGGATGAATTGGATGCTTTGGAGGGAGGAGAAACATCCTCGACGGCCGGTGAGAAGGAAGAATATGACAAGGAACTTGAAGAGCGACTATTTCCTTTAGACGAAGTCGAATTGGCCAAGCGCATGAAGCAGAACACTGAACAACAGCGAGAGCTTTCGTTACCCGAGCTAAGTGTCCTGCTAGGTATTCCTGAAGAGAGACTTGCTCGGACTCGCGATTCTTCCCCAGGCATACTATCCTTCCCTGAGTATTGGCTCGACTGGTACAAGGAGACTCTAGATGCGTCTGAAGAGGCCAAAAGAGCTAACCGCGACTTCCGCTCGGCTGACGAGGGCGCGACGGACTCGACCGGAGTTACGGCCGTGCAGGGTCGCGAGGGTCGAGAACGCTTTCCTCGGGAGGACGGTTCGACTCCTCCCCGTAGGAGCGTTCGACCCGAGCGGCTTGAGACTACGAAATCAACTATCGTGAAAGAGAGTATCGTGGTATCGTTATGCTCGGGGAGAACTGTTGTGATTGCCTCGGTCAGCAGTCTGACCCCGGCCGAGACCGGACGCTTACTACCGTCCCGATGGCGAGCCTTGGTGAGGCGGGCTGTCTATCAACTCGTGAAGGCGGAGGATCGGCTTGGCGCCGATTCGTGCCCCTCGTGCTCGTCTTCCTTGTCTCCTCTACGTAACCAGCACGAAGAGCGGCTGACGGACGACTCTCCCGAGAATTGTGACCTGCCTGTTCGGGCGCGCTCTGTAATAAAGCGCTCCGTGACTACCGAGGATGAGCAATTGATCGAGAAGCTTGTGAAAGAAGTGGTCGACGCCTACACTACGAATGCGACTCTGATCCAGTCCAAGGTCGTAGAGCGAGGGTCGAGGTGCCCCCGATGTCGGTCGCTATCCAAACTACCTACACGAAGCGCTGCTGCCAAGCGCGTGAGCTTTGACTGTTCCTCTCTGTTCTCGACACGGTCGGAAGCGTTCGGCTCTAACGGGAGTCGACACGACCGTGCGGACGGCGTGTTCGAGTACGTCTATGTGGTTAACAAGACTGAACGACCTGGTGGACGGCGACCCGGATTACGGGAAGCCCCCGAGCAGCCGGAGCCAGACGACGTTGATGGTGAACCCTTCCCTGACGGAAAGCGGATAATTGGGTCCGCCGGAGGAGTGGAAGCCGTGTCCGTCGGGTTCATCGACTGCGTGCCGGCTGACAGGCTTATCGACACCGGTGCCGTGGCCAGTCTTATCGACGCTCGCATGCTCAAGCTAGTTGGGCGGGGAGATGGCCCGTTACGCCCGTGTCAACGAGACCTGAACAGCGCGTCCGGTCACCCTCACCGAATACGAGGAGCTATCGATCTACCTCTACAACTTAGATCCGGTGAAATAATGCGACCCTTCATCGTCGTAGACAAGCTGTATATTGACGTGATTCTCGGCACCGATGCGCTCAAGGCGGTCCGTGCCGTGGTGGACCTAGACGAGAATTCCGTGACTCTCAAGGACACGGGCGAGAAGTTCTCGATCGGCTCTCCCCGCGTGGAGGAGATGTACTCTACGAAGATCAGCTCTACTGTGCGAATCCGCCCTGGAGGACAGGCTCTAGTCGTGACCGACGTTCTCGGCGAAGTTGCCGAAGAGACTACAGTACTGGTGGAAGGTCTAGTCGACCTGGATGCGTCCGTGAGAGTGGCTCGCTCCCTGTGTACCGTGTATGACAAGAAAGTGGTAGTGGAAGTGTGTAACCCGTCAACAGAGGAGATGGTAATCAAGAAAGGCACGCTCATAGCGACCGTCTCCGTCTTGCCTGAGTCTGCTTTCGAGACCAGTACAGTACCCTCACCTGCAGATGAATCGGAACCGTTCTCGCCCGAGGAGAACGCTGCGGCGACTCGTGAAAGTGACTGGATTCACGCTACGATTGCTGCTTCTTCGCTAACTACGGACGCTTCTCCTGATACTATGCCGGAATTGGACAAAGTGTTGCAGGCCGAGCTCAAGGTCGACTTTCCAGACTCGAAGCTGGGTGACGAGCAGAAGGAGCTGTTCTCCGACCTGCTGGGCTCTTTCAAGGACATGTTCGTGGAGACGTCTATGAAGCCCGGCCGAACCGACCTGCTTGAGTTCTCGATCGACACGGGAGACAGTGCCCTGATCAAGCAGAGGCCCTACCGTGTTTCTAAGGCCGAGGGTTATGTTATGGAATCGGAAATCCAGCAGTACCAGGAGTTGAGCCTGATTCGACCGTCCTCCAGCCCGTGGGCTAGCCCGGTATTAATGATCAGAAAGCCGGATGGGGGGATCCAATTCTGCATCGACTATCGACGCCTCAACGCCGTGACTATTAAAGATTGCTACCCCATGCCGCTTATCGACGACATCCTAGATGTGCTCGGCAAGGCCAAGCTCTTCTCAACGATGGACATCGCCTCGGGGTACTGGAATGTGCCCATGGCTGTGGACAACATCGAGAAAACGGCCTTCACATGCAAATACGGTCTCTTTGAATGGCTAGTCATGCCGTTTGGGTTGTGCAATGCGGTTCCCGCTTTCGAGAGGCTGATGGAGAACGTACTCGTAGACCTGAAGTGGCGCACATGCTTGGTGTATCTCGACGACTGTGTAGTGTTCAGTGAGGATTTCCTCACCCATTTGATACGGCTGAAGCCGGTGTTGGAACGCTTCCGCGCCGATGGTTTTAAGTTGAAGATGAAGAAGTGCAAATGGGGGCGTGACCAAGTCGCATTCTTAGGGCATATCGTCACCCCGTCTGAGATCTTACCCAACCCGGAGAAGGTCATGGCCGTGATGAATGTCAAGAGACCGCATGACTTGCACGCTGTTCGTGCCTTCCTCGGGCTTACTAGCTACTTCAGACGCTATATTCCGGGGTATGCTGCGATTTCGGCCCCCATCGAACGCTTGAAAGCCAAAGGTGTTCGTTTCAACTGGGATGATGACTGTGAGGCCGCCTTCGTGCAGCTCAAACGGAAGCTGGTCAAGCCTCCCATTCTTGTCTACCCCGACTTTTCGAAACGCTTCAAACTCTATGTGGACTCGTCGAAATTCGCCGTAGGAGCGTGCCTAATGCAAACTGTGGACGGTCGTGAGCGTGTTGTGGCATATGCAAGCAAGCTGCTGGTGGGCTCTGAGAAGAATCGGATCAATAAGTAAGATGGAACCTCCGAGATCGAGTGCTGGGGCATAGTATGGGCTACCAGGAAATTCCGATGCTACTTGGACCGTCGCGAATTTGACTTGTATACCGACCACAAGGCCCTAACCTGGGTGTTTAGCGAGACCAACCGCACGAGCAATGCCAAACTGGCTCGGTGGGCTATGGAACTCTCTCAAGTACGCTTTAAGGTCTACCACAAAGCGGGCACTTCAATGGGCCACGTGGACGGTCTCTCCCGACTTTATTCAGACACGGTTTGCGCTCTCTCTATGTCGGACCTACTCAATGACGCTGACGCGGACGGACGGCGTTCACCCATGGTCGGGGGGGACAGAGGGACTGATTCGAGAGGTCATACTGGCGATCTTCCTAATCCGGTGTCGCCCCCACCCCCTTCGGACGAACACGGTGCTAGCGCGGTCGGGGAGCGCGTCCATCCCGACGGCAGTGGAGTAGGACCGCCTCCGAACCATGCTCGGAGCCAACCGACTGATTCCTCAGAGCCCAACGCTATCCCTACGGAACAGTTATTGGTGTCTCCTGTGGCCGTCTTCGGACTACAACAAGACCGGTTCGTCGAGGAGCAGCGTCGGACCCCGTGGATCCTGGCGATGCTCGCCTACTTGGAGAGTGGAGCGCTGACTCTGGACCCTCAGCTGAGGACGCGTACGTTGCTTATGGCTCCTAACTACATCGTGCGAAACGGAGTTCTAATGCGTCGCGTACACCTGAAGGCGCGGGCGGGGCCCGTCAGATCTCTCGAAGTGCCCGTGATCCTGTTGCAGTTCATATCGACGGTGCTTCACCACTGCCATACCGATGTACTGGCCGCACATGTCGGCGTGACTAAAACTATGGATAAAGTCCGGAAATATGCATTTTGACACGGTTGATGTGGCTGATTATGTCCGTGAATGTGCTACGTGTGGAAGTGGTAAAGGACACCGCCCCTGGCGGAACGGCCTCATGCAACGTACGCCCATTCACAAACTGTCCGGACCTTTCTCGTTGCTCGTCGTGGATGCGGTAGGCTCGCTGGTGACCGAGCCTCGCGGCAGCAAGTTCATACTGGTGTTTGCTGACTACTTCACCCGGTGGGTCGAAGCCTTTGCTATTCCTCGTCTTGATACTACTACGTTTGTCGAAACCATGGTGAACGAAGTGATCTCTCGCCACGGAATCCCCGAGCGACTACTCAGTGACCAAGGCTCCAACTTCATCTCCGAATTGGCCCGATCTTTCTACGAGACTCTTGGAATCAAAAAGCTTTTCGGCGCTGCGTATCACCCCAAACTCAGGGGCTGGTAGAACGCGTCAACGGAACGCTCCTGGGGATGCTTCGCCTATTTGGGAACGAGACGCAGACAGACTGGGATTTGTATCAACCCCGAGTGCTCTTCGCTTACCGGACGTCTTACCATGAGGATCTCCATGACTCGCCGTTCTTCAGCCTATATGGTCGCGACGCTGTGCTGCCGCTGGATTTGGCATTCCTGAACACAAGCAACGAGTGGAAAAGTAACAAGGTCACCTCTTACAGGCGCCGCCTCTTCCTGTCATTGAGGGACACTCGGCGGATGGTCGTGCGTGTCGATCCTGAGCTTTGATAAGCTGACGTTCGACGCCTGGAAGGGCAAACGGAGGCCAAGTTCGAAGAGGGCGACCCGGTATGGGTCTACCAGTACTTCCGGGTCGGGCGAGGCGAGAAGAAGACCAAGAAGTTGGCCTTCTCCTGGCACGGCCCATACCGAGTCGTCGGGACCGTGGGTGAGAACGCCTACCGAGTTGCCATTCCTACACACCCCAACCGTGTTGTGACTATCAATGTGAACCGCCTCAAACGGTTCAAGGGAAGGTGGAGCAGGCCGTACCTCTCCGAGATACCTGCGGGAGTGGAAACCGAACCCGGTGCTGATGACAACGGCCCCCTTACCGAAGATGACCTCCCCTCGACCAGCTTTGTGGAACGCCTCGTCATTGGGGGCGAGGAGACTGCATTCTCAGGCACTAACTGCCCGGTGATCGACATTATCGCTAAACGCAAGAAGAATGGCGTCGAACAGTACTTGGTACTCATGGCTACTTACGAGGTTAGTTGGCGAGCGACTGCCACCCTGCTACCGGACTACCGAGCCCTAATCCGGGAATTCGAGGACACTCGTCGGCAAGAACTGGGTCTGCCGGAGCTTCGTCGGAGCGCGCGTTTGGCTGAAGCAAACGCCGCTGTCGACAAGGATGAACTCCTCTTTTAAGTTGGAAGGAGGGGATGGTTGGTCGTTGCGGCACGCTTCGCCGGCCCGACAACACTCCCGAGGTCCGACTTGGGGAAAGCTGGAATACTTTCCCGCTTTTCGATGTTTGCATTTTATATTTTTTTCGACGCCCGATCCTAACTACGCCTGGAGAACTACTACTTTTGGAGATCGCTGAACCACTACATTTCATGGAAATTACGAAAACAATTATGACTGAAAACACCGTCAACGACGCAAACCCGAGTTTATTAATTTCACTACCTACAACGTCGCCGTGTCCCCTCCCCCCGACGAATCCGAGCTGGACCTGGACGGCTTGGCTTTCGTCGGCGGAGGCGGCTTCTCCTCCTCGCTGTCGTCTTCCTCGGAACCACTGCCGTCGTCTTCCTCATCATCCTCGTCGTCGTCGCCGGAGTTGCTCTTCCAGAGCGCTGTGTACGACCCCTGCGGAGTCAGAATCGGAGTGTAACCGGGGGCCTTGGCTTCCTTTGGGTCGAAAGGCGGAACCTCGGGGAACTTGTACTTGTCGTCGCGCAGCTCCTTGCTGATCTTCGCCTCCTCTTTCTGAATGCGGTTGCAGTTTCGAAGCGCCAGCCATGTCCCCTTGGTGCGGTCACCCACCCAGTGAGCGCGCGCGTCGCGCTTGGAGTTGATGTCGTGGAGAATGCGGGCGAGTGCACGGTCGCTGAGACGCTTTTCAGGACGTGCGTCCACGTCCATCGCTCCCGTCCAGAGAAGCATGTCGGTCATTCGAGTGAATCCTCCCCTGCCCAGGTGGAACGGTTCCAGAGCATGCTTCATCTTGGCTGAGGACGCTGCCGCATCGCGCCGACGCAGAGCGGCGAGACTTTCAATGACGGAGCCAATGTAGTCGGTCCCCTGAGGCCGGTTCTTGCCTGGTTGACCACCCCACCACTTCAAGAGGCGTTCGTCCAGAATGTCCTCGAGCCGTTGCAGGAAGTTGTAGTATCCCCAGGTTTCAATACACAAACTGATGAACACCAGGCGGGCGTCAACAGCATCCATCTTCCTCTTCCGACGACGGTCTAACGCTTTTTGACCGGCCAGAGGAGCGTGGAGCTGCCAGTCCCAAAAGTTGGGCCGATGCTGGCGCCATCATCGCCAGTGACCAACGTGGACGTGTGGATACAATGCCGGGTCGTTGAATAAGCGCGAGCCCTTCCACGGGTATGCCAGTTCGTAGGGCGACACATTGAGCTTGGACGCGCGCTCGTACAGCTTGTCGAGGTCGATACGAATCTGCTGCGGGACCTTCTCTGCCAAAGCGTCCACGAAGAAGCTCACCGCCTTCGCGGCCGAGGATGCTTTGCGTTTCTTGCCGGGGGACGGGGGGTTCTTCGCCGACGAGGGCTGCGACTTCGGACTCTCCGGCATGTAGCTGGTGAAGCGTTGATGGTCCGGAGCCCCCTGACTCTTGCACTGCCGTGACGGTTCCGGCAGGATCAGGACGGGTCCGCTCAGCGCTTCCTTCGCCTTACCCGACTCGTCCAGGATGGCCTCGGCGACGTCGTCTAAGATCTCAAGACCCATGGTGGCCTCATTGGCTGCTAGTGCCTCGCGCATATCGCACCAGAACGCTAGCTGCGCGAGCATCCGGCCCGTGTTGTGCACCTTCGAGTCCTTCGGCTTGCCCTTCTTGATGTTCTTGCCGACCACCAACCGCAGCAACTTGTCCTCGTCGTCCGACATGGTTCTATGTGGCGGATCGGTGGGGTGGCGCAGATTTCGAAGTGGCAGTCCTCTTCCGAAGCAGAGCCACCTGAATTGAAAGCCAATGACGTGATAGTTGGAGATCTACCGACCGCAGCGGAGAAAGAATGACCCGAGAAAACTTCAAAAAAGAGAGCTGCGAGCTCCCCCCCCCCCCCCCCCCCCCGTTGAACCTTCATTACTCGAACCCCTAACTTGTCGCTACGCGAGCGACGAACATGGTGTTTATGGAGAGATGGCTCCTCCCGAGGGTTGACCAGAGCGAGGATGGTCTTTTGCCAAGCGCGCTTGCCTTCGCCTACCTATCGGACTGGCTGCCGCCGGCCATTCTTCGTTTTGACCGCTGCCCCGCGTGTTCGTGCCCGTCATGATCGACGTACTCGACCTGGTCGTCCGCGAGTACGCCCGAGTCGAGCTCCTGCCGGCGTACGTCGGTGCTGTCGCCGCCTGGGTCATTACGACCCCCGTCCGACGTGTGGTGTGGGCGTTTTTGTGGCAAGTGTGGCGCGTGGTGCGCCTGAACGGCGGAATGTGGGTCGAGATCGTGGCCCGCTACCAAGACGTACTTCAGAACCGAGAGCTACGACAACTGCGGGGCCCTGCCTACGCCTACGCGTTATGGAGTGCCGTTTTCGCTGTACCTGTACAAGTGCTTCGGGGACGGTGAAGTGGAGTACGGGCGCTAAGGAAGGATGCATCCCAGTTGGTGGGTGGCCGGGCAGGTCACGTTCGGCGAGTACGGACCCGAGCTCCTTGTGCGGTCAGCACGCTCAATTGGTCGGTACGGCCGCGCCGCCGGCGAAGCATGCCTTCTGACTGGGCGACGCGTCTTCGCGATACTACATGGAGTCGGGTGGCTCCTGCTACTACTGCTATCACTGACGATCCACATCCCCATGGCCCTGTACGTCCTGTTGGAGTTCTCTTTATACGGTACAGTCGGCGTGGTTGCCGTCGTGGTGGCGCTAAACGCCCTCAACTACCTACTGAAGTGGACCTCGCTGGGGCTCGAAGCGACAGTGAGCATCGGGTGCCTCGGACATCTGACGCATGGTTGGCGTCTGGGTGATGGCGATGGCAGACTACAGAAGATGGCACCACACCACCACCTCTGGAACGCTTGGGAAAGCGTTCTGCAGAATGCTGATGACCGAGATCGATCCGAGGAGGCTAGCCTGCTGAAACTACAAGAACTGGAAGTGGAAGACTTGGACTTCCATCCGGCTGAAGACGAACTACGCTACGAGGAGCCGGCCGCTCCTACGAGCGTCGCGTGCAGCGAGTCGGGCGTGCCGCCCCATTTCTCCGAAGCCGACGTGAAGGTGTCTAACACACTCTCGCATCTCGCGGCGCAGGCGTCGGCGTTGACGGAGATGGCGTCGCGGGCCCAGCTTCGAGTTCGCCGAGGACGGCAAACGCTTGGTCGGGGAGAATGTCCCGTACCCGGGAATCTGGGTGACATTCCAGGCGGGTCTTCGCTGGGCCCGACCTGTGAACCGTCGCCACCCAGACCACCCGGGGTGAACCACTAAGGGCGAATGGCTACATCTACGTGCAGACCCTCTCCTGGTACCATTTGCAAGGTACCAGGCTCCTACTAGCGTGGGACCACTCCAAAAGGTGGCGCGAGTCGCCGATCTCAGCTGACTACCACGACTGCGGGAAGCGTTCCCGTCCTACGTGGGGTGGCTGAGGACAGGTGTCGGCGCGTCGAGGCGAGTGTGAACGAGGATCAAGCGGAGGTGGTGTCATGCCCAAGGACGGAGGACACGTCAGGAGGTCCAGGTGAGTGTAGAAGAAGTGGTATCATACCTAGGAGCGCGTCGGCAGCGGCCGACGCGTCTTTAAGTCGTACATTTACCTGCTAAGAAACACATCCAAATCAGAAACAAGCTTTTATCCAACAGTTTAGTGCAGCTACTACTTGAAGAACCCAACGCGCCTCCGAACTCCTACCCACCCATCGACTGTACACCCTGAACAGCCCGCGCGTGCCCGACCCTTGGCAGGAGGGTGCGCGACACTGCCAAGTCCAGCAGCGTCTTCTGAACCCGAGTAATCTTCATCAACCAGCTTCCTCGTAGCTTCTCCAGTCGCCAGCTTCCACACACCACCCAAGCTCCACCTCACTCAACCCTTTCAAGATGCGTGAAGTCATTTCCATCCACCTCGGCCAGGGCGGCATCCAGACGGGTAACGCCTGTTGGGAGCTCTACTGCCTCGAGCACGGCATCCAGCCCGACGGGCAAATGCCCAGTGCCAAGACAATCGGCGGGGGAGACGATGCCTTCAACACCTTCTTCTCCGAGACCGGCGCCGGCAAGCACGTGCCTCGTGCCGTGCTCGCCGACCTCGAGCCCAGCGTCTGTGACGAAGTGCGCACCGGTACCTACCACCAACTCTACCACCCGGAGCAGATCATTTGCGGTAAGGAGGACGCCGCCTACAACTACGCGCGTGGGCACTACACCATTGACAAGGAGATCGTCGATCTGGTGCTAAGCTGGCCGACAACTGCACGGGCCTGCAGGGCTTCCCAATCTTCAACGCCGTGGGCGGGGGAACCGACTCGGGTCTCGGTGCTCTGCTGCGGGAGCGTCTGTCCGTCGACTATGGTCGCACGAGCAAACTCGGCTTCACCATTTACCCGTCGCCGCAGGTGTCCACGGCTGTGGTGGAGCCATACAATTCGGTGCTGTCGACGCACTCGCTGCTGGAGCACACGGATGTGGCCGTCATGCTGGACAGCGAGGGCATCTACGATATCTGTCGCCGATCGCTCGACATTGAGCGTCCGACGTACACGAACCTGAACCGCCTGATCGCGCAGGTCATTTCGCCACTGACGGCGTCACTGCGCTTCGACGGTGCGCTGAACGTCGATGTGACGGAGTTCCAGACGAACCTGGTGCCGTACCCGCGTATCCACTTCATGCTGAGCTCGTACGCGCCCGTGATCTCGGCCGAGAAGGCGTACCACGAGCAGCTGTCGGTGGCCGAGATCACCAACAGCGCGTTCGAGCCGGCGTCCATGATGGCCAAGTGCGACCCGCGTCACGGCAAGTACATGGCTGCGTGTCTGATGTACCGCGGTGATGTCGTTCCCAAGGACGTGAACGCGGCCGTGGCCACCATCAAGACGAAGCGTACGATCCAGTTCGTGGACTGGTGTCCGACGGGCTTCAAGTGCGGCATCAACTACCAGCCGCCGACGGTGGTGCCTGGCGGAGATCTGGCCCGTGTGCAGCGTGCCGGGTGCATGATCTCGAACACAAGCGCCATCGCCGAGGTGTTCTCGCGTATCGATCACAAGTTCGCGTATCGATCACAAGTTCGCGTATCGATCACAAGTTCGCGTATCGATCACAAGTTCGATTTGATGTACGCGAAGCGTGCGTTCGTGCACTGGCATGTCGGTGAGGGTATGGAGGAAGGTGAGTTCTCGGAGGCGCGTGAGGATCTAGCCGCTCTGGAGAAGGACTACGAAGAGGTGTCAGCTGAGACTGCTGAGGGCGATGGAACTCGACGAAGAGTATTAATTATTGTGGAGATGGCGTGTCGAGCTCCGCCATATCACAGCAGTCTGGACTGACTTGCTCACTCCTGTTGCAGTATACGTACGACATTTTAGTATACGGAAGTTAGTGTATACTGCATGTATAACTGAGAGGACCTGCGAGGTTTTCTCCTCCTCAATCACAATCTTCCCTGTCGACAACTAGACTAAGGGTTGCGTTGCTTCTCCGCCTCGGGTCTCTACTGCTCTACTCTGCTGTAGTGCTGTCAGGTTATGAGCCCAAGGCTCTGTGTAGAGTATTCCGAGATTGCCGAGAACGCCCAGCGCAATGTCCGGCGCACCCCCAACGAGTTCAAGCTCTGGAAGTGGGGCGGCCGCTTCGTCGTCAACTGTCATGTAAATGACTGTCATGTCCACGGCAACGATGTCTTATAACGTGTCTTCTTAAGCCTGCACGCCGGGCTTGGTCGTATGCCCAATGCTGATAGCGTCCAAAGTCCTGTTGGCCGTCGGAGGCAGAACCGCTGTCCTCCGCGCCGGTGTGTGCCCGTCTGGCAGCACTACCTACTTTATTTACCGTTCTTTCCTAGTTCCCCGCACCTAGCCGCCGCTCGGGCTCCTACTGAAGTTGTCCTGGCCGACGCCGAACTTGGCCACTCGGACGTACGCCTCGGGCGCCTGTCCTACTACAGCGCGGCTGATCAGTCGACTTGGACAGTCACTGCCGTTCTCCGCCTCGAACTCCCTTCGAAGCTCCGTGCGCTCGCTCGTCCAGGTTACCAGGTCGTCCACCCGTCCGTCCAATGTGCGTCGCTAGTGAGTACTCTACGTACTCTACGTACTCGCCGGACCCGTCTTCCGTCCCGTGGGTCGACAGCAAGCACTCAACGTACTTGCCGGACCCGTCGTCCGTTCCGTGCTGTGCCCTTTGTGGCAAATTCTCAACTGAGCGGCTTCTGGCTGCTCACACCGCCGTCCGAACCGCCCAATCATCCACTCAGCCAGCCGCACTTCGCTGTGCCGATGACCGTCCCACTCTCCGGCTCCTGAGACCTCATTTGGTCCACTGTTGTACTTCAACCGTCCCACATTTGAATGACTGCTCGATGCTGCCGAAGTCTCCACCTCGCCTTCGAGCGGCTGCTCACCCCGCTGGCGCCAATCCAGACTGCCTCCGTCGCTGCTCGTCACCAACCTGTTACACGGCTTCCCCAACCTAGGAGTCTTCCACGAATCTCCCGCTTTGGCACCGTCGTTCATAGTCACCAACCGAAAGCCAGAGTCGTTCGCCGACTGCGTTGCCGTGTTGCTCGTCACGGACTGCGTCACCGTGTCGCTCGTCACTGACTGGCAGAAGTTCATACTCGAGGACATATTGTCCAGTCTTGTTACGTCTCCGTCGACGCCGTCCTTCCACCAGTCGAGTGTCCTCCGCCGAGTCTCCACCCGTGTCCGCCGTGTGCATCTACGTCGTTTCCGGCGTCGTCCATCTTTTCTCGAAGCGCGACCTTCCGTCGCTGCTCGTACAGGCGCTCGGTCCGTCGGTTCATCTGTCGATTCCCCGCCCTGATCTTCATAGTCGAGTTGCGCCTCGATGTCGGTTGCCGCCTGTTGTATCAGTAGTGTCGGAAGGTGATAGCTAACCAAGAATGACACGTGGGCTATTAATGTCTCCGGCGCTCCACCTTTGTCCTCACGTTGCAGCAGAAAGTTCTCGTAACCTGCGGACTCAACCACTCGCATTGGCCCCATCCATTTTGTGTACGAACTTAGTTGCTTTAGGTCCCCTCGGAGGATTGTACACCTAAACGCGATCACCAGGCCGAAATTCTCGCTTCTGCCTTGTTTTGCGATTGTAATAGCGTGCCTGTTGCCTCTGTTCTTTCTCCATGGCTTTCGCCGCGCACTCGTGACTCTTAGCCATTGCTACCAGTAGTTTCTCGTGATACGCCATCAATTCGCCGGCCTCCGTAGTCTCCATTCGTCGCAGCTGTTCATTCGGCGGTCGCAGCCGTCAACCCATCATGAGTTCGTTCGGTGAGAGTGCGACCGTCGAGTGTCGCGCCGAGTTGTATGCGACCGTCGAGTGTCGCGCCGAGTTGTATGCGTACACCGCGAACTTCACCCACAAGTTCCAGTCGTTCTGCTGCTCGTTGGCCAAGTACATTGCCACACAATATTTCCAAGAGCGATGAAAGCGCTCTACCAATCCAATCATCTGGGGCCGATAGGGCACCGGGTTTATCTGCTTCGATTGTAGCATGAGCACCAGCTGCTCGATCGTCTTGCCTGCGAGCTCCGGGGCTCCGCCCGTCAAGATCTCACGGAACACTCCAAACTTCAGCACAACGTCTTCCATCAGGAAGGTCGCCACGTTATCTGCCGTGTGCCGCGTTACGCACTTCGCCACTGCATTTCGAGTAACATACTCCAAGGCTGCAATCACATAACGTTCTCCGCCATCAGCTACGGGGAAGGGTCCTGCGACGTCAAGTGTCCATCTGTCGCCAACATCGCCTCCACGGATGCTTCGCAAAGGAGGGATCATCTCACGCGGACGAGCCTTGCGGCGACCGCACTCCTGACATCCTCGTACCCAGTGATTCACATCTCACTGTAAGCCTGGCCACCAGTAGAGCTGTGCCACTCGCCCGTACGTGTGTGGTCCTCGCAAATGGCCTGCTCAAACTGAACCATACATTTCCTTGAAGACGATGGCCCATAGCGCTGGTAGCAGCACTACCACCCGTCCGTTCTTCGTATTCACCACCACGAGTCCGTAGATCTGCTCCACCTTTAAGCCATGATAGTTGCCTGTGGCGTGGAGATTTGGCCGCGGCGCGGCAGCTCTGTTGCCCATGCCATCACCGTCAAACTTTTCAGTGAAAAGCTGTTCTGGGTTCTGATTGGTGGATTACGTTTCCCGCGATAGAGTGACATGGAGCTCGGTAGTGACACAAGCCTCGGCGAGCCATAATACATACCCGACCGAGGCTAAATACGCCGATTTAGTAAGAGGCCCTCGGTCGTACCTAAGTGGAAGCCTCGGTCGTACCCCCGAAGCCTCGGTCGTACTTCAGTGGAAGCCTCGGTCGCACTTCGAGGTACCTCTGGCGTAATCACCGTCATTATTGATGAGTGTACAGAAGTCGCCACATCGAGATTCGTTTATACTAGATATTTGTATGTAGGATTAGGATTAGCTATAGGATGATCTGCAGAGGCTCTCAGAGCCTCTGAATATTCAGTAATAAATCAGCAGTTTTCCCCCCAAGTCTTCAGAGGTTAAGTCTGACTCCGGTACGTGTTAGCTAGCGTACACGGCGAACTTCACCCACAAGTTCCAGTCGTTCTGCTGCTCGTTGGCCAAGTACATTGCCACACAATATTTCCAAGAGCGATGAAAGCGCTCTACCAATCCAATCATCTGGGGCCGATAGGGCACCGGGTTTATCTGCTTCGATTGTAGCATGAGCACCAGCTGCTCGATCGTCTTGCCTGCGAGCTCCGGGGCTCCGCCCGTCAAGATCTCACGGAACACTCCAAACTTCAGCACAACGTCTTCCATCAGGAAGGTCGCCACGTTATCTGCCGTGTGCCGCGTTACGCACTTCGCCACTGC
Organism: Phytophthora x cambivora; assembly: GCA_033557925.1. Taxonomy (NCBI): domain Eukaryota; phylum Oomycota; class Peronosporomycetes; order Peronosporales; family Peronosporaceae; genus Phytophthora; species Phytophthora x cambivora. The sequence goes on along the minus strand of JAUCEB010000013.1, from coordinate 5,793,852 downwards.
ATTTCGAGTAACATACTCCAAGGCTGCAATCACATAACGTTCTCCGCCATCAGCTACGGGGAAGGGTCCTGCGACGTCAAGTGTCCATCTGTCGCCAACATCGCCTCCACGGATGCTTCGCAAAGGAGGGATCATCTCACGCGGACGAGCCTTGCGGCGACCGCACTCCTGACATCCTCGTACCCAGTGATTCACATCTCACTGTAAGCCTGGCCACCAGTAGAGCTGTGCCACTCGCCCGTACGTGTGTGGTCCTCGCAAATGGCCTGCTCAAACTGAACCATACATTTCCTTGAAGACGATGGCCCATAGCGCTGGTAGCAGCACTACCACACGTCCGTTCTTCGTATTCACCATCACGAGTCCGTAGATCTGCTCCACCTTTAAGCCATGATAGTTGCCTGTGGCGTGGAGATTTGGCCGCGGCGCGGCAGCTCTGTTGCCCATGCCATCACCGTCAAACTTTTCAGTGAAAAGCTGTTCTGGGTTCTGATTGGTGGATTACGTTTCCCGCGATAGAGTGACATGGAGCTCGGTAGTGACACAAGCCTCGGCGAGCCATAATAAATACCCGACCGAGGCTAAATACGCCGATTTAGTAAGAGGCCCTCGGTCGTACCTAAGTGGAAGCCTCGGTCGTACCCCCGAAGCCTCGGTCGTACTTAAGTGGAAGCCTCGGTCGCACTTCGAGGTACCTCTGGCGTAATCACCGTCATTATTGATGAGTGTACAGAAGTCGCCACATCGAGATTCGTTTATACTAGATATTTGTATGTAGGATTAGGATTAGCTATAGGATGATCTGCAGAGGCTCTCAGAGCCAGTAATAAATCAGCAGTTTTCCCCCCAAGTCTTCAGAGGTTAAGTCTGACTCCGGTAAGTGTTAGCTAGCTTATTGTAGTGCCTGGATACGCCTGGCTTAGTGGTATGGCTGTTGGCGGACTAGAGTTTATTAATTAATAGTCCACCGAGGCCAAGCCAAGAGTAGGCGTGGCCGTGAGGCTAGAGTGGTACTTAGAGGGTCGTTCTCTGTGTGTGTGTGTGTGTGTGTGTGGGGGGGGGGGGTTAAGTCCCCTAGAGTATAATTTACTACTGACCGAGGATTACCTCGGTTCCCTTTGTATTAGGCCTAATCAGCCGGTACCCTTCCATCTGAGGGACTGCAAAAGGGTTGCGCGAAAGCGCCATATTGCATTCTAGACCTCGTTCGTAGCTAGTTAGTGCAGGTTTTGGGCTGACCGAAGACAACCTTGGTACACAGAGGCTTATATCCAACCCGGTGTAAGGGATCGTTCCTGGACCTCAGGTTTAGATCCAACTTCCGTTGACCCTTTCGGGAAGACGTGTGTTGTTGGTGGGACTCGTACCGTACGGTAGCGAGATTTGCATCGTGTTCCTACACGACAACTGGTGCCGCGACCTGGGATTGGTGTAACCTTTTGGGGGTCGTGGTTGTGAGCGGTATCAACCCCAACGAACGAAAGAGGAGAAGAGGAGAGGAGAAGAAGAGAAGAAGAACAAGAAGAAGAAAAAGAAAAAAAAAGAAAACTACAAAGAAGAGAAGAGAAGACGACGAGTGGAGTCAACTCAATGGTACGAGCTACGCAAGCGAAGTCAAGTCGGATGCTCACCAAGGGTTCGGTGGGTTCCAGGATCTCGTTTGTGGTTACACTGATGGTCGAGATGAACGAATGTTTGGTGAGTTGCAATTCAGTGGTTGAATCCTCGGACGCCACCGAGAATGATGAAGACGATGACTGGGAAGTCAGGGGTACCGTGACCGAGGCCGCCGAGGCAGCGCTAGTGTCTGGAGGGCGAATCAGCGGAGTGCGACCGCTCGCCCGAAGCCTCGTTGAAGAGCTGGATAACGTAACCAATGCCGAACCTGCTGACGATGACCACGACGGAGATTTGACGAAGGAATGGGCGCGAGAAGTGAGAGATCTGAGTGAGGTGGACAACCACAGCACCCCTCCGAGGCTTACAATTGCCACGCATCTCCCGCTCAACTGCATCCAGCCTTTCTGTGGTACTCGGAATCAGAGCGAGAAGTCCATGCAGTGGCTTCGGTCTTTTGTTTACGGAATGAAAGCGACGCACAAGCCGCCTAATACGTGGTGCGTGGCGTTCGAGCTTAGCCTACACGACGGAGCACATCATTGGTACCAGCAGCTTCCGCGCAAGACGAAACGCACTTGGACATTGCTGAGTCAGGCGTTCATCAAGTACTACTGTGCGGAGTTTACTCGGTCGGCGAATGTTCGGTACTACACAGCGAAGCGATATGGCAAGGAGCACGTGTGCGACTACCTAAACCGACTTAACGGCTACGCTCGCAACGCTGGTGTACAGTTTGAGAGTGATGGACGCGATGCCAAGCACCATGTCGAACACTTTCTCGATACGTGCGACGACCGAGGTCTAGAAGAGTGTCTGTGCCACGTCCAAGTCTCGGATATCTACGAACTCGAAGGCCTAATCGACGACATTTTGCGTTACCGCGAACGAAGCTCAGCCCGGGAACCCTCGTTGCGCCGCTACAGAGGTCAAGATGATGATCGTCGACGTGAAGGCAGGTCGACCAAGGGTCCCCGGAGCAGCTACAACCGCGAGCGAGGCTTCCGAGACAGTGACCATCGTCACGACCGACAGAGGGTTACTCCCTTGTCGAGGCTTTGACGACGGTCAACAGACGATGGTTGTTCTGCCAGCCACCGTTTATTACGCCGTTGCTCGTGTCCGAAGAGGGTCTCGTTGCGGCTATTAGCGTAGGCTTGCACCTGCCGGTTTCGATACTTGCCAGAATCCAGTCTGGCGTACCCGGGGTAGAACAGGTCTAGGCTGATCCCGGCTGGAGGCATAACCTCCATGCCCCTGATGACGTCCAAGGTTCCATTTGCTGCGACTCGATGCTTGCTCTCAGTGGCGGCTTCTATACGCCCGAGGGTCGGATCCGACCCGTAACCGTCGTCCGACTTCTCGTCCGAGTATTGGCTACGCTCGCACGGGTGTCCAACGTCGCCGCAACCTTCGGTAGTATCGTATCCATGTCTGCGTACGGCTAGGGGAAATACTACCCAACTTAGCGCAATATCCTCACGAGAGCCACCGCGGCCGCAAGATCCGCGGATGAGTGTCGGACAACGTCGGTTGAGAAGACTGGACTAACGCCCGCCGTAACGGACGATTTCGCTGGACCAGAAGCACATAAACCCTCGTTTGTAGTCCGGGAGGATGGTTTTGGTCATGGCGATGGTGAGCCCACCTCGACCGAGGATTCAAATGCCAATGGACCCACTGCAGACTCTAGAGGAAACGGTGTTAGGGGTATTGACTCGATCGGTGGTTCGGCGAAGGTTTTCAAGCAAACCCAAGGGTTTCAAGCCTCGGACGCAATAGTGGTCGACAGTTCTCGAGACGGTGATGCAGATTATGGGCCGTCCGAGGGATGGAACGATCATGGGGCAGCACCCACCAGATACGACACGAGTGATTATCCTGATGCCGGGGCGACAGATGGTACAGAGTGCCTTTTGGATGCCGGTTATGCCTCGGTGGTAGATGCGATACCACCAGAAAACTCTACTTGTGACGAAGCAGACGCTACCGACACGTTCAACCATCGACCGACCGAAACCAAGCCCATGGAGAATCTGGAGAACGAGACCAAGCTAATGGGCTACGGTGACAAGTCGGCATTCATACCTGACTCTTCCGAGACGATGCTGACGTATTCTGAACCGATTGGTCGGAGCAGGGGCATGGATGTTATTCAGCGCGAGATTTTGATTACGAATGTTCCGACCCCGCCAGTGCGTAATCCTCGCGTAATGGGACAGGTGACTAACAAAGGGTCACATCGTTCATGGACTTTGTGGATATTACTATTGTGGACTGTAGCGATCGCTGCGAGTGCTTACCTCGAGGACACAGCAGTAACCCTCGTTGGGTACGCTGGGATGAGCAATGACGTATCTGTTACATTGGAACCTAAGACCGAGGTTTTAACCACCGCCGGGGACTCGAGATTCGCAATCCAGCAATCCCTAGGGGCAATCACATGTCGTTGGGTGAAATTTATGACGCAACTCTGCCGCCACCGAGATATGACTACCAAATTTCAGTCGGTGACGTATCGGCATGGAAAGAGGGATCTCAATGCGGCAGCGGGCTACCTGGTGAGTGAAGCGATGGAGAACGAGGGGTCAACCGTGGTATCGTCCGACGTCAGACTGTCACAATCAAGCGGATTGAACCGAATCAGTAACATTACTCCCTCACGCGGTTTGGCATCAATCGAATCCTCGGTCAGTGTTGCACAAGCTTCTGTGGCCTACATAAGTCTCGGTGGCAAGATTTTTTTTCGACTTTGTGCGCGGCACAGCCGAACGAGACTACGACGGAGACTACTCCGACTTTGCAGCAGCGGTGACTAGGCGCGAAACGAGATCGGGGGAGGAACTCGCCAGATTTCCGGATGAAGTGTCGTCGTGGGTCAGGGGGATGCCACTCGACGAGAGGATTCGTATGCTGTATCGACCGAGGCTCAGGGTGGCATCAAACTGGACCGTTCGGATTTTGAAGTCAAGGTGAGTGACTCGAGCAATATGGCACCGATTACTATTCTGAACGAACCCTCGGTCGGGACTTCCTCGGACGAAAGGGCAGCGCGCAATGCACTGGATGCGCGGCTGAGCACCCTACTTCGGCGTATGATTCGCGTTTGGTCGTACATGGAACGTGGTAAACTTTATGGAGCCGCGAAATTAGCTTGCCGAAGGCATGGGTGCTTCCGAATTACATTCAAAGTGGACTGGGTTGGTTGCGAGAAGCTTACGCGGGAGCAAAACTTCAATCTGTCGCGTGAAGGCTTCGTTGACGACCACTGCTATCGGTCACGCACCGCCCAACGCCTCCAAGTGGTCCATGTCGCGGATGACGACTAGAGTGACACAACCTATGATTGAACTGCCTACGAGGGTTACCCGGCTCGTAGTAGCAGACGAAGATTGATACCGGAGAAAAGGTCACCAGCGGCTCGTCTGAATAATGAATGAGGGCCTGCTGGGCGTGCGACCGAGGATTGAACTGCCTGCGAGGAGCAATTGGCTCGCAGTGACAGACGAAGATGGATACCAAACGCGAATTGTATATTTGCATATGACGGAATGAATCACGATTGAAACTCAAGAACGTTGCTGCAGCCCTCGGTCGATGCGTCGAGAGGAAGAAGGTACGAGTGTGAAACTACTGGTGGGGCGACTGAGGCTCTAAACAGACGATACGGCAAAGGAGAAAGAACGACGGAAGTTTAAATCACCGCAGAAGCCTCGGTATCGCTCAGGACGCCTGTGGAGAAGCCTTCGGATACCTCTCGGCGACCCTTCAGGCTCTTCGTACAACCTTTCGAATGACCCTTGAGCGCCTCATACTTAGCCGTGAATGAAGTCTCGGTGGAGCGGATTCCAATGAAAGAAGATTGAGCCGCCAAAAGCTGTGTCCGCTACACTACAATCCTCGGTCGGTACCTGACCAGTTCGAGTCGACGAAGCCGAGGCTGGAGAAAGAACAAACGAGGCTTAATTCGCCGCACAAGTCGCGATTGCGCTCAGGACGATCATGGAGCAAGACCTCTAGGGTGACCCTTTAGGTGGTCCTTTGTACGACCCTTGGGTGACTCACCACGGACGGCCTGGATGGATGTCAAACCTCGGTGGACTTGTCAGCAGCTTTTTGGAGTTATACAAAAGGAACACGAGGCCGCACTGAGGATTCGTGCGGCATCTGTATCGCGACAGGCTCTTACTAGGACAAGGTACCGACGCTCAAGATGTCAAGAACTGACCGAAGGATGGATGCTGGGACAAGGGCTACAGAGCACGCCACGCGCACCAAGGCGGCGCATGAGAGAGGGTACGCGACGCTCTCCATCGTGGCAGGTTCGCATGGCGCCGGGGGAAGTTGTGGCGTGGAGATTTGGCCGTGGCGCGGCAGCTCTGTTGCCCATGCCGCCACCGTCAAACTTTTCAGTGAAAAACTGTTCTGGGTTCTGATTGGTGGATCACATTTCCCGCGATAGAGTGACATGGAACTCGGTAGTGACACAAGCCTCGGCGGGCCATAATAAATACCCGACCAAGGCTAAATACGCCGATTTAGTAAGAGGTCCTCGGTCGTACCTAAGTGGAAGCCTCGGTCGAACCCCGAAGCCTCGGTCGAACCCCGAAGCCTCGGTCGGACAACCGAAGCCTCGGTCGCACTTCGAGGCGTCATCACCGTCATTATTGATGAGTGTACAGAAGTCGCCACATTAAGATTCGTTTATACTAGATATTTGTATGTAGGATTAGGATTAGCTATAGGATGATCTGCAGAGGCTCTCAGAGCCTCTGAATATTCAGTAATAAATCAGCAGTCTTCCCCCCAAGTCTTCAAAGGTTAAGTCCGACTCCGGTAAGTGTTAGCTAGCTTATTGTAGTGCCTGGATACGCCTGGCTTAGTGGTATGGCTGTTGGCGGACTAGAGTTTATTAATTAATAGTCCACCGAGGCCAAGCCAAGAGTAGGCGTGGCTGTGAGGCTAGAGTGGTACTTAGAGTGTCGTTCTGTGTGTGTGTGTGTGTGTGGGGGGGGGGGGGGGGGTTAAGTCCCCTAGAGTATATTTTACTACCGACCGAGGATTACCTCGGTTCCCTTTGTATTAGGCCTAATCAGCCGGTACCCTTCCATCTGAGGGACTGCAAAAGGGTTGCGCGAAAGCGCCATATTGCATTCTAGACCTCGTTCGTAGCTAGTTAGTGCAGGTTTTGTGCTGACCGAAGACAACCTTGGTACACAGAGGCTTATATCCAACCCGGTGTAAGGGATCGTTCCTGGACCTCAGGTTTAGATCCAACTTCCGTTGACCCTTTCGGGAAGACGTGTGTTGTTGGTGGGACTCGTACCGTACGGTAGCGAGATTTGCATCGTGTTCCTACACGACATGCCTGCCACCGCCATCTTCTGCACCAATCGACTCGCCTTCCGCGCTGCGGCGATCTCGACGTCCCTCAGCTGCAGTGTGCCTTCAGGCAGCGTCGTCTCCTCATCTTCCGTCTCGGGTGCATCGTCCGCTACGAAAGTCATCGGAGTCGACACCGCTGTTGTCGACTTCCCCGAGGTCGATCGTCGTTTCGCTGACGGTCGCTTCGCCACCGGTACATCTGTCGCGGCCTTCGTCAGTCGTTGGGTCTTTGCCTCACCGGTTGACGTCTCGCCCTAGAGTCCGTTCGTCTCCAACTCCAAGTCCGAGTCGGTGCTCGTATCCACCCGTTCTGGCTTGGCCCACGTCACACGCCGTCCTGACGGTGCCATGCCACTCGTAGTCACTGTCGTCGTTGTGTCCGTCGCCCGAAGTGGTGGCTTAGTGCCATGCATTTAGTGCGCATCCCGCTCGCTGCCGTAGCACGTTCCACGGTGCCGTCAGTCGTCGCGATCGTCCCCGACGCTGTTACTGCGTTTCGTCCGCCAGTTGCGGTATCCGCCACCTGCACGTGGGTCGGGCTGCTCTCATTCGTTACGTCCACATCGTCCGTCCCCGGACCCGCCGTGTCCGCGTCGTTCACTGCTGGCCTCGTCATATCCGCATCGTCCACCCTCGTGCTTGCCGAGTTCGCATCGTCCACTGCCGGCCTCGTCGCCGATGACAGTGGGTTGCTCTCGTCCCCGCCAGGTGCCGAACTTGCTCGTCGCTCATCGTCAGCCGCTTGTCTCGTGGCTCTGGCTGCTGCTACCGCCTCCAAACGTCGCTTGGCTGCACAGGTCAAGAGTCGGTTGACTTCCGTCCGTCCGCCCGTCATCTCCGTGCTGCTGTTACCGTCCAGCATGAGAATCGGTGTATCTACCGGTGCCGTTGCGGTCGCGGCCTCCGCCGTCTCCACACCACCGTCCGTCGTCAAGGACTCCACCACCGACTCCGCGTTTTCGTTCGGCGTCGGCGAGTGATCCGGATCGTCGTCCTCCGTTTTCGAGTCGTCGTCGGCCTCCTCAGCCGCTCGTGCCGTACGTTCTGTTCGCCGTCCTCGAGCCGATCGCTGTCCTCCCGTCGCTCGCCGCCCAGTCGCCGCCAATACTGCTGCTGGCGCCCGAGATATAGCGTCAGCCACGACGTTCGTCGCACCTGGCCGGCATAGGATCTCATATTCGTACTCTTGTAGGGTCAGGGACCATCTGTGCCGTCGCCCAGCCAAGTTAGGTCGCGTCATCAGCCATCGCAGCGCCGAATGATCAGTAATAATTGTAAAGACTCGTCCATACAAATACGACCTGAACAATTTCGCCGCCCATACCACTGCCAGACATTCAAGTTCCGTGATGGAGTAATTAGCCTTCTCGCGGCTGTTCACTTTGCTCGCAAATGCAATCGGCTGCCAGCCACGTCCTTGATCTTGCATTAAGCAGGCGCCGAATCCAACCTTGCTGGCATATGTCACCAGGCGGAATGGGAGCTCAAAATTCGGGTAGGCGAGCAGAGGTTTTGTAGTTAGGGCCGCCTTCACCCTCTCAAAAGCGAACTCATGTTCCTCCGTCCGTTCCCAAACACTGTATTTCTTCAGGAGTCGAGTCAGCGGGGCCATGATGGAGCCAAACGCCTCAATGAACTTCCGGTAGTATCCGACGAGATGTACAAAGCGCTTCAGGTCAGGTCGTGGGAAATCGGACACCGCCGTCACCAATCGTTCCACCGGTCGTACTCCTTCGCTGCTGAGCTCATGCCCGAGATACTCCATGGATTTCGTGGCGAAGACGCATTTCTTCAACTTCAGAGTCAAGCCTGCTGCTGAGGGTCATTCCAGTACTGTACCTAGCTCTACTACATGTCGTTCGAGTCCACCCCGCGTGTACACTACGATGTCATCCAAGTAAACTAGGCAGGTCGTCCACGTAAGACCACTGTGGCGTGGAGATCCGGCCGAAAAGTGACCTCGGCCGGACCAGACTGCAAGCGTATTCCGTCGGATTCGCTGACAGAAGGAAGTTGCCGTTGTGACAAGCTGTCACTCTCATTTACCTCGGTAGAGTGACAAGTAGTGACATTGGCCTCGGCGGGACCTAATAAACACCCGACCGAGGCTAAATACGTCAGACTCAGTGCTATTTACGACCACAACCATAGTCGTACTTAAGTGGAAGCCTCGTTCAGGTGACCGAAGCCTCGTTCGGACGACCGAAGCCTCGTTCGGACGACCGAAGCCTCGTTCGACCCTCGAGGTACCTCTGGCGTAATCACCGTCATTATTGATGAGTGTACAGAGGTCGCCACATCGAGATTCGTTTTATACTAGATATTTGTATGTAGGATTAGGATTAGCTATAGGACGATCTGCAGAGGCTCTCAGAGCCTCTGAATATTCAGTAATAAATCAGCAGTCTTCCCCCCAAGTCTTCAGAGGTTAAGTCCGACTCCGGTAAGTGTTAGCTAGCTTGCTGTAGTGCCTGGATACGCCTGGCTTAGTGGTATGACCGTTGACGGATTAAAGATTAATTAATCAATAGTCCGCCGTGGTCAAGCCAAGAGTTGGCGTGGCCGAGAGGCTAGAGTGGCACTTAGAGTGTCGTTCTGTGTGTGTGTGGGGTGTCTTAGTCCCCTAGAGTATATTTTACTACCGACCGAGGATTACCTCGGTCCCCTTTGTATTAGGCCTAATCCGCCGGTACCCTTCCATCTGAGGGACTGCAAAAGGGTTGCGCGAAAGCGCTATATTGCATTCTAGCCTTCGTTCGTGGCTAGTTAGTGCAGGTTTTTGGTTGACCTAAAACAACTTGGGTACACAGAGGCTTATATCCAACCCGGTGTAAGGGATCGTTCCTGGACCTCAGGTTTGATTCCAACTTTCGTTGACCTAATTAGGGAAACGTGTGTTGTTGGTGGGACTCGTACCTTACGGTAGCGAGATTTTAAGCGTGTTCCTACACGACAACTGGTGCCGCGACCCGGGATTGGAATAACCTTCTGTGTATTCTGGTTGTTGTAGGTCTCAACCCCTACGAGCAAAAAAGAGGAGAAGAAGAAGAGAAGAGAAGAAAGGAGAAGAGAAGAAGAAGAAGATGGCGCGAGGAACCAAGTCTGCGGCTCCAACTACGCCGATGAAGTCGAGTGGGTCGCGCTCCGAAGCGCTGGACCACTCCGGAAGCTCGTTCGAGTCTCTGGCGACCGTGGCGATGGACAGAGTCGACGAGCATCAGGCGACCTACGATTCTGCGTTTGAACCCTCGGACGCCATGGAGGAAGACGAAGATGATGACTGGGAAGTCAAAGGCACCGCGAACGAGGCCGCGGAGGAAGCGGTTGTGTCTGCAGGGCGAAGCGGTGGTGTGCGACCGCTCGCCCGAAACCTCGTTGACGAGCTCGACGACGTCGCCAAACCGGAGCCAGCCTTCGGCGAAGACGACGGAGAAGATGGAGCGAAGGACTTCCCGAAGACGGCGGCGGCCACGACGCAGCCGACGGGGATCCGTCCACCCCTCAACGGGGACACACCGGCGGCCAACAAGGTGTTGGGCCGGTGTGTGGAGTTGATGAGGACGAAGAGCAACTGGATGAGGCAGTTTTCACCCAAGATGGTTCGTCAGGCGGTGTGGGCGGATCTCGGACGAGTGCTGGCCGCGCCCATTGACTCAACGAGCACCTTGGCGGTAGCTCGAGAGACCGAAGGATTACTCAGAGCGATGGGGTGCGACTCTCAAATGTACCCGTCGACCATGGCGCTTGCCGACTGGAGTCCGACCGAGGCGGCCACTGCTCTCTCGAAGTGGAAGAAGAAGTTGCGAACGGCGTTCGGTGCTACCAACGCAAGCGTGGCCACCCTAGTGTTTGGGACGAAGGCTTACCTCGTCCAAACCGAGGCGGATCCGTCGAAGGTGCCATTGCCACCGACACCCCAGAAGGAGACCAACGACTCCAAAGCTGGAGTGTTCGCTGCGAAGGGCCTGGCGTCACCGTACATGCAAGACTCGCACATGGTGACGCCGAGGTCTGTCGACCGTAGTGACCGACTAGCGAAGGAGAACGGGGCCTCGTTCACTACGCCGAACACTCGCCGAACGACAGTCCGACTTCCCGAGAAGAAGTTCGAGGCCCGAGAGGAGTCGTCGGACAGCGACGAGGATCGTTTTGACCCGGACTACTACGACGGTGACCAGACGGGTGAGTGGGCACGCCAAGTGAGGGAACTGAGTGCAGCGAATGGCCGGAGTAACACACCGAGGCTTGAGATCGCGACGCACCTTCCCCTCGGCAACATCAAACCGTTCCTCGGTACTCGCAACAAGAGCGAGCGGTCGATGCAGTGGCTCCGAAAGTTCATGTACGAGATGAAGGGAACGCACACGCCGACGAACGAGTGGTGCATGGCGTTTGAACTCAGCCTCCAAGATGGGGCACTCCATTGGTACCGCCAGCTTCCTCGCAAGACGAAGCGTACGTGGAAGCTGTTGAGTGATGCTTTCATCAAGTATTATTGCTCGAAGTTCACCCAGTCAGCGAAGGCTCGCTACTACTCGGCGAAGCGAGAGGATAAGGAGCACGTCTGCGACTACCTCAACCGCTTGAACGGGTACGCGCGCAACGCTGGCGTGCAATTTGAGAACGGTGGACGTGAGGCGAAGGACCACGTGGATCACTTCCTCGATTCATGTGACGACCGAGGCTTGGAAGAACGACTGTGTCATGCGCGGGTCAAGGACATCCACGACCTCGAAGAAATGATCAACGACATCCTGCGCAGTAGAGAGCGAAAGACGGCGCGCGAACCCTCGGTGAGACGCCACCGAAGCCAAGATGATGACCGGCGACGTGAAAACCGGTCGAACGAGGCTGCGAGAGGCGGTTTCAGCCGTGAACGACGCTACCGAGACGATGGTCGACGCCGAGAACGACGTGACGAATCCCCATACCGGTCGAGGATTACCCTAGTGGAAGCCTTGGCTGACGTCGTCACCGCTTTGAACATCAGAGCCTCGGACACAGATCACGAAGATTCCCAATCTGCTCGCGGATACGGGCGTGATACGACCGAAGCTAGTGGTCTAAACAGCGCGCCGTACGACGCCGACGAGTATTCGGACGCGGAATCGGACTCGAGCGAAGTCTCGGCCGACGATCGTGGACATGTGGATGCGACGAACGACAACGAACGTCGAGCCGCGGCGGCTGGGACCTTCGCTCGACCGGACAATCGTCGTCAGTCAGGTGGGAGCACCCAATTCCAGCGCGAACGAGAGGGACGTCGCCAGTACGGACCGTGTGCGGCATGCAACAGCCCATACCACTCGGTGCACTACTGTAACAGGAGGTGCAAGTTGTGTAAACAAGTACACGATGCCGGCAAGTGCGACGCCCTCCGGGAGCTGACGAGTTTGTTGCGAACGAAGGTCGACAAGAAGGATCTCACCCCAGAGCTGCAGAGCCTGGTGTTCGGGAGCCATTTAAACTAGGCAGCCCGCCAACTGAAACTGGGTTGGTCCCAATCGGGCTGCCACAGTTAGCTGAGCCTGCTGTCGACGCAGACTATTTGTTTGCGTTCACAGGCAAAAGCAAATGGCCCGACGATCGAACGAACAACGAACGAGTGAACACGACGGAAAATGGAAGTGACAGAGGCGTACGCCTCGGTGAGAATGGAATTGATGAAACAAGTGATGGCGAACACGTACGTGCCCCGACCGAGGCTGTCATCACGAGTATGGCTCAAGTGGAGTCGGTCGACCGAACCCTCGGTCGGGCAATAAAATTACTGCCCGGCGAAAGAATGGGGTGGTGGTCGTCCCAACGATACGACAAGAGGAAGAGAATGCGCGCGCTGGTCAAGGGCGCAGTAGATGACACCCGGATACGGATTCTGCTCGATACAGGAGCGAATGTGAGCGTGATCTCGGCAAGCTTTGCCAAGAGGCTCCGAGTGAGGGAGGTATTCGACCACGGTCGTAGCCTGGAAGTGCGGGGCATCAACCCGGGCACTATGGAAACTCAACGAAGAGCCCTGCTGAAGGTCACCCTCGGGTGGAGACACGCGTACGAGTTTGAGATGTGGATCATGGATCACAGTGCTGGAGTAGACGTGGTCCTAGGCATGGATTTCATGGTACCCGCCGGAATTCGACTAGACTTGTTCCACGGTACGGCTCAGCTTCCGGACGAGGAAATGGTACCCCTTCTGAAATCGAAGGAGTCGGACGAGCCGGTGTCATACGGCAGTCACATCGTAGGAGGTCCTACCGAGCTGCTGGCGATCCCAGGCAGGGAATGGAGAGAATTCCGCTTGGCTCGCCGACAACCGTCTCGAACGACCCACGAGACGTGGATTCGTAGGTCAACGAGGCTTGTGCCGACCGTGGTGAAGAGTCAACGAGGCCGGCCGATCTGGGTACGGCTGACTAATGTTACAACGAAGGGAACGAGTTGCTCGGCGCACGAACCTGTCGTGTTATGGGTGCCTAGGGGCGACCTACCTCGGAGAACGGGCTACGTGCGAGTAGGGTCCGACAAATATCGAGAGTGGCAAGTGCTGGCGTACGCGGAGAGCAGGTATGAAACGCTGTTCGGACGCGAGGGCAAGCTCTACCAAGAATGGCTAGCGGCACAACCCTCGGCCGTAGAACGACACGAGTATCCGACTCCACGGGCACTCCTCAGACGACCGACCGAGGCTACGGCGTGCACTGAGACGTCAAACGAGGGCAACGATGGCCAACTAGCGACGGCCAACGGTCTGGACCTCGTTGGGACTGTGGACGAAGCGAGCGAGTGCCAGCCACCCTCGGTCGATACCGAACCAGGTTCAGCGAGAGGTGAAGGACAGGATTCAAGGCCGTCCGAGGACTACGCGACTGAAGAAATCACAGAACGACCCGAATCAGGTAACCCGGATCTCGAAGTCCGAATTGATGACTCCGCGCGCCCTCCAGGCGAGTTCGGAGAGATCCTGGCCTCGGTGACCACGGGTGACGATGCCCGTTCTGACCAAGTAGGCGTTTATGCGGTGACCGAGCCCAGGGGTGACCCGGAAGCCGCAGCACCGACTGACCGAACAACTACCAACTCAACCGACAGACATGTCAAGTCCGACGCGGAACGTCTGGAGGCTGTCTACGTCTCGGTCATGGCTGGAGGGAGTCCGGAAACAGTCGCGGATGCGGACTGGGGCACCAACGATACGGCGGAACACCTACCGAACGAGATCGAGTTGACGGACTACGCACACGAGCTCGCGTTCTTGCCAGATCTGACGGAACCGTCATCGACAACTCTGGATTACTCGGGTCCGAATGTCCAGAACACCGACCTGAAGACTGAGCAGCAGGTGCAACTCGTAGCGGTGCTTCAGAAGCACGAAAAGATCATGATTGCGAGCGGCAACGCTCTGCCCCCACCGGCATATGGTGTGGTGTGTGACATCGACGTGCAGGGGCACCCCCCGATCAAGCAAAAAGCTCGGAGGACCCCTCTACGTCTTCTGGGGAAGCTCTACGAGCTGCTGAAGGGTCTACTGACGGCAAGACTGGTCTCGTTCTCGGATAGCCCGTGGGCTTCACCTATCGTTATTGTGCTGAAGAAGAACGGGATCGACATCCGGTTATGCATTGACTACAAACGAGTGAATGCGATCACTGCAATCATGGAATATGCCATGCCTCTAGTAGATGATTTGCTGACCGAGATGGAAGCTTACTTATGGTTTTGCTCACTGGACGCAGCGAGCGGATTCTGGGCGGTGATGATGACCCGCCGAGCCCGCAAGATCTCCGCCTTCGTCTGCGCGCTGGGCCACTTCGAGTGGTTACGCATGCCATTCGGGCTCAAGCACGCGCCCATGATCTACCAACGAATGATTGACAACGCCCTCTGGGGGTTCGTTCAACCGAAGGGAGGCTGGGCCAGCTTCTCATAGAAGATACGGATCGCTGAAACGGCCGACGCCGAAGACAGGGCAGGGGTGACCGAGGCCTCGGCCAGCCTGAACGAGGCTCCGCGGACTAAATTCGAAGCCGACCGAGCCCTGTCGACCACCGAAAGCGCCGTGGCAACCCTGGTGAACAGCCCTCTGGCCGATATGTACTCCAGCGGGGAGCCAGACGAATCCTCGTTGGTACCAGTGCTGGATCGGCAGGCATTTACAAATAGGGCATTTTGCGCTCGATAAGGCAAAGGCGCCCTATTTTGTTTTTGAGTGATGCCCTATACAGTCCGATTTTTGATAGCATAGATATCGCGCTGTTTGACTTTCGTCTTAGCAAATTTGTGCATTCCCTAACAATTATCGAAAGATGTTCTTGTTCTAAGCAGCTATAAGACCGTGCTGTGATAGAAATCGATGAAGTGAATGCATCAACTGACTATCGCCAAGACTTTGAAGCAGTATTGAACGGCGGATTGTATTTCTACAAAAAAAAACTCACGCGGCCACTCACCAAATAAACATAACTTTCCCACTTCTGCTATGACAAAAGGTCCTCACGATACAGTGCTTTGGGCTCGCGAGCCAAATAACTACTTCTTGAAGTATTTTGCTGTACGTGTTTACCCAATGTTAAGCCTCTATATATTCTGACCCCCTCCTCAGCGATATTCTGCATTGTGGATAGCATAGTTGATGAGTTTCTCGAAGGTGACGTTTACTTAGATGAAGGCAACGCGTCGATGAAAGGATGAATTAGAAAATCTGAAACCAGTTGAAAATGACCTTCTTACACTGAGAGAATTTACATCGCAACAACACTCCAACTGAGTTTTCGCATCATCTAAATTTGTCACTTGAAGGAATGCAGCAGTTTAACCAGCTCTAATAGGTCAACCTTCAAGAAACAAACCCCGAGAGGGACACACGCTGGTGTTTGCAGGCCTTTTAAATGCATGCATTAACATTAGATGCTTCTTGATTATACTTTGATTTCGTTTTATCTTGGATTTAGTATGGTGCCCTGCCGATGCCCTATCCTACTTCACCAGAATGCCCTGAACAAGCCATTTAAGGTCAAATCGGCAAATGCCCTATCTGTAGATGCCTGTGGATCGGCGTTCGTTTGTAGACGATATCTGCTTCGGCTCCGAGACCTTTGAGGCTTGCTTGGCGACGCTAGACCGTCTGCTAAGTCGTTTCCAGGAGTGTCGGATCAGTGTTAGCTTCTCCAAGAGCCTGTTCGTACAACGAAAGGTGGGCTTCCTGTCCCACGACGTATCGGCAGCGGGTATTGCTCCCGACGCTAAGAAGGCAGCGGCGGTGACCGAGCTCAAGTTCCCCACGTCGAAAAAGGGGGTTCAATCCTTCCTCGGAGCGCTCAACTATTACAGTCGTTTTATCCAAGACTTTGCGGTGTATGGGGCAGCGCTCTACCAGCTCAAGGATGCAGATTTTGAGCTCGGTGGGGACCTTTCCGCAGCCAGGCAGAGCTTTGCCATGCTACAGCAGCGTGTCCGAGACGCTCCGATCCTGCGCCACTTCGACAGGAGCAGGGATGTCCATGTCACCCTGTTCGCGAACGAGTGGGCGCTTAGCTCTACTCTGATGCAAGAACACGAGGGCAAGCTGCATCCCGTTCGCTTCTGTGGTCGAGTATTGAAGGACGCCGAGATGAACTATCACCCCGCCGAGAAGGAGGTCCTAGCCCTACTGCTCGTTTTGAAGGTATGCTATACTCAGCTCGTTGGGAAGACTATCCGAGTCTACACTCGGTTTTCAACCCTCGAGTGGGTGCACAAGTCCAAGACACTCTTCGGTCGGGCCACCCAGTTTGCCGTCTTGCTGTCGCCGTGGCACCTGGTGGTCGAACGAGTGAAGGAAAAGGATTGTGCGTTCGCTCAGCTGCTTCAAGCTGGATTGACGAGTTTCGTCGATTTGGACGAGTCGTTGGCCTCGGTGGCCCCTCCATCCAAAGGGTCACCGAACGTTCGTTTGGACCCGCATATGTTATATGCTCGACTGCCGACCTCGTACAGTGGCCACGTCCTCTCGTTCGACGGCTCGGCGAAAACAGAGAAGCACGGTGGCTATGGGAGTTGCTCATGGATCTTATGGAAGCTTCCGAAATGGACGATAGTGATCGCTGCCAGTGCTTATCTCGAAGCCACTACAGTAAACCTCGCCGAGTACGCCGGTATGAACAACGGCGTCTCAGCGGCGCTCGGTCTAGCCATTACAGACCTTGTCATCGTTGGAGATTCGAGACTCGCCATTCAGCAATCACTAGGGGTGATAGCGTGCCGGAAGGAAACGCTGATGGCGCAACTCAACCACCACCGAGAACTCGTAGCCAAGCTTCGTTCGGTCAAGTACCTGCATGCGATACGAGAATTCAATGCAGCGGCAGATTCTTTGGCCAGCGAGACGTTGGAGTCTAAGGTGTCGACGGTGACGACGTCCGAGGCGAGGATCGCGGAACTGAGAGCATTGAACCGGATTAACGAAGTCATCTATGAAACCTCGGTGGCCGGAACGACGGAAGAGAAACCCTCGGTGAGCGTCTTGCGGGCATCAACGACTCGCGAAGAGCCCCGAAGTAAGACTTTTTTCGATTTTGTGCGGTCCGAAAGCCGAGATTCAGGCCATGTGACGGTTACGACTAGGCACCAGGCAAAGGCGATGACGAAGCGAGTCCGGTTCGCGAACGAAGTATCGGTCATGGGTCAGGAAGATGCAGCTCGACTTGCTGAATCCAACGCGGTGCCGAACGAGGCTCAGAACGCGATGGAAGAGACACTACCGCCCACCGAGGCTTTGACTGCCGCCGCGTCGGCCCCGCCTGATGCGGCGGACGTAGACCCGCTGACAGTGCAAGAAGAGCGCCGGAGAAGAGTCGCAGCCGCACAAGAGGAAGAACTGAGATGGTCCAACCTGAGAGCGGTCCTCCGAGGCGAAGATGCTCGCCTAGGCTACAAGGCGGCTCGCGACGCATGGAAAATGGCTGACCGGTTCGTTCTGAGCGAAGACGAGGTCCTCTATTTTGTGGGAACTAACCGTCGTTCGGACCCGGACAAGCAGCAAGAAATGTGGATGCGTCTCGTGGTACCCTCAACGATGGTCCAGGAAGTGCTGCAGAGCTGCCACGACTCGTTGGAAGGTGGCCACCAAGGTATTAACCGCACTTACCACCGAGTGAAGTCGGACTACTATTGGATCGGACTGTACGCGGACGTAGAGAAGCACGTCAGGTCCTGCCCGGACTGCTGTTCGAGCAAGAGCCGACCCCAGCTGAGAGGCTATTCCCCAGGAAACGTACTGGCCGAGAGACCGTTCCAGATGGTCTCCATGGATTTTGTGATTCCCTTACCGAAGTCTCGGCGAGGAAACACGGCGCTACTGCTTTTCCAGTGCTCGTTCACCGGATTTGTGATGGGTAAAGCTATGTCGGATACCACTGCACTTGTTGTGGCCCAAGCTTTCGAGGAGTGTGTCTACCGAAGGTTCGGCGCACCCTCGCTGATTCGTCACGACCGAGACCCAAGGTTCATGAGCGAGGTGTTCCAAGCCTTCGCTGAGATGATGCAGTCTCGGTCACGAGCAACGCTGAGTTATCGGCAGCAAGAACGGTCAGTGAAGACCGTCATGCAGTCCGTGCGTGTGTACGCCGAAGACCCCTTACAGCAGGACTGGGACGAGATTGCAGAAAAGCTGATCTTCGCCATCAACAACTCGCAGGATGGGACCCGGAAGGAGACCCCGTTTTACCTCGTTCATGGTTGGGATGCACAGTCGACGCTGAAGGCGATGTCGTCGTCCCTCAAACGAGGCTCCGGACGCCAGTCCGACGCCCTAGCGTGGCGCCGTGAAGTCAACCGACAGCAAGAGATTGCACTCGGTATGGCCAAAGAGTACCAAGCGACGGAGAAGGCTCGGAGGGCCAAGGAACACAACGAGACACTCGGACGGCAGGAGAGAGAGTCGCTACCGAGCCCCTCAGGCGAGGCGGATCCAAACGAGGCCCCACCGAGGTCGCTGTTCGAACCAGGAAGCCGCGTGTGGCTGTACATGGAACGAGTGAAACCTGGGCTGACGAAGAAACTTACGCACCGATGGCACGGACCATTCCGTATCAAGAAGAAGGTAGAGGAGTTCGCTTACGAGCTGGAGCTACCGAATCGGAGCGGCTACCGATTCTACCCGGTCGTACATGTCTCGCGGTTGAAGGCCGTGAGCGAGTTCGAGGACCGGCCCAAAGTCCGGCTGGCACCAGAGGTAGACGAGGAATCACGAGTGGACTTCGACGAGGAGTTGCTGCCCGAGGATAGTTGGGAGCCGGACCACCCGTCGGGCGAGTTCGAAGTCGAAGCCATCCTGGACGACCGCACGCCGCTATCAACGAGCACCAACCGAGCGGTTCGTGAATTCAAGGTGAAATGGGTCGGCTACGAGGAGCCAACATGGGAACCAGCTACCAACTTGTCGTGCGGAGGACTACTCTATGATTACTTGCGTCAGAAACGCAGCGACCGACGACTACAAATGGCTCAGACTGCGGACGAGGAGTAGCGCTTGGCGCTATCGACGAATGAACTGATTGCGAGGGGCACCAGCTCGCTAATACAGACGAAAGAAGTTACTGGGAACACGGTCGCCCGCGGAAGGGATAAAGATGGAGGAAGAGAACCCACCGCTGAGGCGACCGAGGATTGAACTGCCGGCGAGGAGCAATTGGCTCGCAGTAGCAGACGAAATAAGATACCAAACGGACAATGCATATTTACATGTGAACGAATTAAGATGACGACTCAAGAACACGAGACTACCCCTCGGTCGGCACACCGGAAGAACCGCAGGATCACGGCGGAGAAGGTAGACCACCGAACGAGGGGTATATCAAGGCCACGGCGGAAGATGCAGCAGAAAAGGAGTTACGGATGGATTAAAGCAATTATGGAGAATTAACGAAGAATGAACTACAACCCTACAAGCTGCCTGCAAAACTAGAGTGTCGGACGATACTGGAGCAGCGAGAGTTGATGTGGGGGAACGGGAATAACTTGCGACCGAGGACGGGAATGCCTAAGGGGTGTCTGCGCCGACGTTCGGCGAGTCCTTCGACTCCTCTTCCGAAGCGTCATCGTCACGACCGGCACCAAACTGGGTAACCCATGGAGCGGTCACCCATGAAGCAGGGAGAGACGGTTCCACGACCACCGAGGCCGCCACCTCTTCGCTGGTCATTCCGCGTGGCACGAACAGCGACACTGCAGGATTACAGGCGGCGAAGGTCGTGTTGAACGGATGGCTCTCGGGGGCATCAATCCAGCAGTTGCGCCACGGTTGGCGAGCGTCCAGCTCGTTCACCTCCGTGACCCAATCCGCTGTCTTGGGAGCCCACTCCACGACCTCGAACGAGTATTGGAGGTAAGTGGGCTCCAGCAGAGTCTCGGTGTAGTATTGACGAGGCTCGCGGTTGTATTCGATACAACCCGTCCATAGCCGCTTCACCATCTGCTGCCGGAGACGGTCAGCTCGGAGGCTCCGACCCCGGGCGTACTCTCGCCAGAGCCGGCGAAGCTGGAGAAGGAGAGGGTAGCGACGACCGTGCTTCGTAGACAAGTAAGCGAAGTACGCCTCGATGGCAGATACCGAGATCCAATGGCGGCGCTCCCACAAGGCGAAACCCAAGTCAGCCTTCTCGGTGGCATCGGTGGAGGTACCCTGGAATTGGCGCCAGAGCCGAACGAGGAGAGCTTGGCCGGTGGCCCGAACGGAGATTGTCACGCCATCGGTGAACTGACCGACGCCGAAAGTACACGGTTCGGCAGGGAACTTGACCCTCACCAGTTGCCATGGATGGAGGGGGTTCACCCAGTCAACGAACGAGGCTATGCCAGCCTCCGAACATGGTGACACCGGGTCTTCAGCGGGGATGTCCGGCACGCTAAGGTTCTGAAGCAGGCACCAGCATTCCTGAGCACCTGGGGCCGTGAAGCCCGGCACGAGGAACAGGTTGCCGAGTTCGGACAGCTTCCGAGACCCTTCCGCCACGTCGGACACGCTGGTGACGACGGGCGTGAACCCGGTCTGCACGGTGCCAGGAGCAGCCGAAAGAGTGGCAGTCACTTCGGACCGCGGACGCCCGCGTCGCGGAGCAGCAGACGAACCCTCGGCCGGTGATGCACCCGATGCGGAAGACGCCGGCGACGACGTGGCAGGTGCGAACGAGGCCTGAGACCCAGTCCCAGCAGAGGGAGACGGGTTTTCGTCTTCGCTCTCCGAGCCGAACATGGCCCGTTCGAGCGTGTCTGGAGACAAGTTGTCGAAGTTCTTTGACGAAGCGGCCGACTGTTGGGGCGGTGTTGCAGGAGGAGATTCGCCACCGCCCGACGCGGCAGATGACCCGCCGGACCCGCTGGACGACTCACCAGAATGCTCGCTGACGTCGGATCTTGGCGGCGACGGACTGCCACCGTCCCCACTACTCGGAGGCGAACCACCAGCTGGAGATCCAGGCGAATCGCCGGCAAGGGACCCCGGCGAACCACCTCCGCTCGGAGAATCACCTCCACCGGGCGAGCCAGATTGACCCATGCCGTCATCCGGTTGCGTAGGAGGGGGTCCCGAAGCGGTAGGAGATGGCGGACTACCCGAGGCCGACGACGACACCTGAGCCGGAGATGCACCGCCGCCCTCGGTCGACCCACCAGCAGGCGAATCGAGCGTAACGGAAGGCGAAGGGGAGCCGACCGAGGAGTGCTGAACCCCCGGTGATTCACTGGCACGTTGTGCGGCTGCAGCTCTAGCGCGCAAGTCAACAGACGCACGGCCGAGACGCTTGGACGGGGGCAGCTGTGATGCTGCCGGGCCCTCGGTCGAGGACTGAGGGGATGAGTCCCGCTTGCGTTTCGACGAAGAGGACGTGGACGAGGGCGACGCCGGAGGACTAGAACGAGGGACAGCGGGAGCTGACGACGCCTCGGCGGGTGGCTCATCTGGGCTCGATGACTCGTCACCGCTCTGCGGAGACCCGACGATGACTTCTGGTGGGTTGAGGCCCAGCAGCGCCCAGTCCACTTCGTCCGCGGAGATCCCTGCCGAGGCCAGGACAAGAGTGTCCACATCCAAACCGTGCATCGCGGAGTGGCGCCGCAGGACCGAGTTCGCCCGACGCAAGCTGTTATTTTCATCCTGCAGAGCTTGGATGCGGGCAGGTATGGCGCCTGATTGCCCTCGGTCTTGGTCGGCCAGTTGTCGGCGAAGGCGGTCGAGCTGAGCGGTGTGGGCAACGAGACTCGCCTTCAACCGCTCGCGGTCCGTCGTGACCTGTCGGCGAGCCGTAGTCGCCTCGGCATTGGTCTCGACGAGGCGTCGCTCGAGCGAAGCAGTCACCTCACGGTGCGACTCCACGGTGGCTTCGGTTTCGGTCAGCCGCTCGAGGAGCTTCTGCCGTTCTTCGCGGAGCTCGTCGAGCCGATCCTGGGCTTGGTGAAGCTCGGTCGACGTCTGCACGCAAAAGATGTCGGACTTCACGCGGAGATCCATCTCGACGCGGAGTTTGTCCTCAGTGTCTTTCGCTAGCGCCTGAAGCCGGTCCACCTCCTGACGGAGGGAAATCATCTCCTCGGACTCGGCCACAGGTAGACGCCGGGGCGCCACTGCAGCCGTGACCACCTCCTCGAGGGTCGTGGCGTGCTCAAGACGCCGATCCAGTACCGGATCGACCCGAGCAGGCGGCGCACGAGCGACGCTGACGACCAGCTCGGCGAGCCGGTGGAACTGACGTTCGGACGCCGTCGATACAGGAGCGAGAGGCTCGGTCGCACCCGCCGCGGGTGCAGCAACCACTGTCCTAGCAACCACATCCCCGACCGACGCCCCGCGAGTTGCCAACGAGACCGAAGGCGCGGGAGTTGGCGACGGAGGGGGATTGGTGCGCAGTGGAGAAGTCGGAGGCGAGCGATATGGAGATTCACCCAGTCCTTCCGTCGCTGCAGGTGCCAGATCCTCGGTCGACGCGGGGTAAGGGCCCAGGATGGTTGCTGGAGGCGCTGGATGCTCGACCGAGGGTCCGGAAGCCGCCGAAGCCGCACCGCCAGGCTGAGAAGGAATTGATGGAGTACCACCACGTCCAGCGGAGGATGCGCCAGTGGGCAGAGGCGGCTGTGGCTGCGTAGCCTCGGCGAGGACGTCCAGGGCGCTCTGAGCAGATGAACAATGAGGACACACGTCAGCACCAAGACAATCAAGAGAAGAACGAGCCACGCAAGAAGGTGCTTACCTCGCCGGTGCAGCCCAAGGATCGGAGCGCACGCGCGGTGGCTGAAGCCAGCGACCGAGATTCGGGGCGAGTCGGAGGGCGAGACATTGCGCCGCGCCGTTCGCCAGTGCCGGGTTCACGACGAGGCGGGGGCAGTTGTGGCGTGGAGATCCGGCCGAAAAGTGACCTCGGCCGGACCAGACTGCAAGCGTATTCCGTCGGATTCGCTGACAGAAGGAAGTTGCCGTTGTGACAAGCTGTCACTCTCATTTACCTCGGTAGAGTGACAAGTAGTGACATTGGCCTCGGCGGGACCTAATAAACACCCGACCGAGGCTAAATACGTCAGACTCAGTGCTATTTACGACCACAACCATAGTCGTACTTAAGTGGAAGCCTCGTTCAGGTGACCGAAGCCTCGTTCGGACGACCGAAGCCTCGTTCGGACGACCGAAGCCTCGTTCGACCCTCGAGGTACCTCTGGCGTAATCACCGTCATTATTGATGAGTGTACAGAGGTCGCCACATCGAGATTCGTTTTATACTAGATATTTGTATGTAGGATTAGGATTAGCTATAGGACGATCTGCAGAGGCTCTCAGAGCCTCTGAATATTCAGTAATAAATCAGCAGTCTTCCCCCCAAGTCTTCAGAGGTTAAGTCCGACTCCGGTAAGTGTTAGCTAGCTTGCTGTAGTGCCTGGATACGCCTGGCTTAGTGGTATGACCGTTGACGGATTAAAGATTAATTAATCAATAGTCCGCCGTGGTCAAGCCAAGAGTTGGCGTGGCCGAGAGGCTAGAGTGGCACTTAGAGTGTCGTTCTGTGTGTGTGTGGGGTGTCTTAGTCCCCTAGAGTATATTTTACTACCGACCGAGGATTACCTCGGTCCCCTTTGTATTAGGCCTAATCCGCCGGTACCCTTCCATCTGAGGGACTGCAAAAGGGTTGCGCGAAAGCGCTATATTGCATTCTAGCCTTCGTTCGTGGCTAGTTAGTGCAGGTTTTTGGTTGACCTAAAACAACTTGGGTACACAGAGGCTTATATCCAACCCGGTGTAAGGGATCGTTCCTGGACCTCAGGTTTGATTCCAACTTTCGTTGACCTAATTAGGGAAACGTGTGTTGTTGGTGGGACTCGTACCTTACGGTAGCGAGATTTTAAGCGTGTTCCTACACGACACCACGCAATACTCCATTCATCATGCGTTGGAAAGTAGAAGGTGCGTTCATTATCCCGAACGGCATGCGCACGAATCTGTACAGTCCTCGTTTCGTAGTAAATGCGGTCTTGCCATGATCGCCGGGTGCAACGCCAATCTGCCAGTAGCCAGCCCGTAAGTCCAGCGTCGTGAACAGCCAAGCTCCTCCAAGTGCTTCTAAGGTTTCACCAATGCGGGGGAGGGGGTACACATCCTTCTTCGTAACTTTGTTCAGTGCCCTGTAATCTACACAAAAGCGCACTGCACCATCATTTTTCCGAACCAACACGACCGGAAATCCCCATGCTCCAGTACTCTCTTCAATTACACCGGCCTGCAGAATCTTAACCACATTGTCTTCAATCACCGCATCCTCCTTCTGAGCCTGCCGTCGCCGTTTGAGCATTATCGGCGCCGTACTACCCCGTTTCAATGTGTTGCTGGACGTCGAGAGCAGTCACCGGAGGGCATTCACCCTCACTAATAGTCACTTTACGATACGCCCGAAGTAGCTTCAGAATCAGATCCCATGCGCCGGGCTCCTCCATTCCAATTCGCACGTCCTCCTCGTTCTCCAATGACGTGGTGCCGTCCCCCAGAGTCTCGATCCACTCGTTCCTGGTCGATCTGCCCGTTCAACGCCAGTACTTGCATGTCGGCGTCCACTGGTATCCACGTGCCTAACTCCTTCTTTGCCGGCACTTTGACACGTCCACCTTGCACATTCATGGCCGGCACCAGCACCTTGCCGTCCTTGGCCTTCGTTAATGTCGTCGCCAACATCACCGTGCCGCACCGCTGTGTAGGCACAAACACGCCTTCTTCGCCGTCAGGAGCTGCCACGACCACTTCCATGGGCGTCACGGAACTTCTCGTGAGACGCGTCTGCCTCACTAGCCTCACCGCCGCCACCTTGGTTTCTCCGTTGCCTTCACTCGTACGAAACGGGATCACCACTTGCGTGTTGCGTTCGAAGTATCGTACTTCATTTCTTTCGAAGTCTAGCATGGCTCGGTGTTGACGCAGTCAACTCCGATCAGAATTTCGTCGGTGCAGCCGTCGATGATGCACGCGTCCACTTGCACCGACTGCCCATAGGCATTCCTCATGCTGAACGTCCAGACACCCAGAACGTCCAGCAAGAATCCGCCAATCCCCTCGACGCACTCGACCGGAGCCGCCCGTCGACATCTCTCTCCGCGCAGCATCCAGTCGGTTCCGGCGACGGAGTATCGTGCGCCACTTTCCAGCTTCACGTGCACTCGCTCGCCATCTACGTCCATCAGAGCTGTAGGTAGTCCGTCACTGGCCGCCGCGTCCAGACCACCTGCGTCGCTCTCACTACCGCCATGATTATCTCGCGCGTCACTGTCACCGTGGACCACTCGCTGCACAAGACTCACTTTCGCACGTTCTCCAGCCGTTACTTCAGGGCTGCTCTGTTGTTGCTGCTGTCGGGCCGCCAAGTCGAGTCGAGCGCCATCCGCCTCTCACTGCCGCCGGCCCTGTTGCTCCTTCTTCAGCGCTGCCACTGCCTGGTCGACTTCATCACCTCCAGTCTCGATTGCCTCTATTTTCTTCCGAGCTCGCTGCACTCGTCGCTCTTTCTCGTCCTTTCGCGTCTTCTTCGCCTCCGATCTCGTCGTGTCTACGGCATCCACCGTGTCCGTCGTCTCGACGCCCGTCGAGACCGACGTGTGGTGTAGCGGGATCAGCAAAATCTGCGAGATCGCTAGTCCGACTTACCAACTGCGCCCGAACACCGACTAACGGAGGGGGTACTCCGATTTGCCGTGACGTGTGCTGAACTGGGTCACCTTGTGTACCCGTCGGTAGGGCTGGATCTTGCTCTTCTGGTGTCTTCCGAAGTAGTCATGCCTTGAACTCGAGACAGTCTTGGCGAGACGCGGGAATAGGATGGAGCGGCGCGGAAGTCTTCACGCAGCTCGCGGTTGTACTTCCAGATCGAGTAGTCTTGCACTCGGATCTGGCGGCCTGGATCTGGATCCGGCCGTGGGGTTGCCTTTACGGGGTCTTGTCCTTTACGTTCCCTTTCGGGTTCCTTTCCTTGCGATGCTTGCCGCTTCCTATAGCGGGATCTGTAGTTGCTGAGCGTCGAAGACCCGACCGGCCAAGCTGTGAACTCCGGTGGATCTGGGATCCGCACTTGAGGGTAGGTCACTAGAAGGGTCTAGATCTGGCCAATATGTATTCCAGTCTTAACCAACACTAGATCTCTTACCGCTACCTCTTCCTCTTCTTCTAGGGCCAATGTAGTTCCCGTTTCCAAGCGAAGACGAAGGCGGTTGCGATGTCCAAGGCAAATTCGATACTGATTTATGCTTAATTTCGATCCCATCCTATCTTCCTATCCTTCTATCCAGCTATCATCCCATCGATACCTACCGGCTCTGTAGCCTCCCTTTACCTTCAGTATGGCGTCATTCGAGCCTCTGGCGTGCCGTCATCACCGGATCCGCAATGCTGGATCTGGGCCCTGGTATCAAATCTGATCCCAATCTGGGCTCCAGATCCAAATCCTCCGATCTTCCTCGAACCACTTGATCTGAGTTACCACCGTTGGTCCACGCCTGCTCTGCCCTTTCAGCGCCTTGTCATCTTCCGTCCTGCGTCTCCCTGCTTTCTCCTAGGCGTAGATCCCGTCAGGTCAGTGTTTCGTAATAGTGACCAGCCGGGTCCCAGTCTCTCACTTGTCAATCAAAGGCGATCTCCGATTTCTCGGATCTCGCTTCTCCACAGTCGCCTCCTGCTCGAAGTTGTTGTTACCCAACTGACATCACTGCGAGCACTTTCCATCACTCCGGCATTGCCCCAACTTCGCGTCATTCTTATTCGCACGCTCCATCGTCTTGCCCCGCCGGTCCAAGATCCCCATGTCTTCTGCGTCGCCTCCAGGATCGTCAAGTCAGTCTCCTCCGGCTGAAGTTAGCGTTGACGAGCTCCGCCGCCTCAACTCCTTGCTGCGCGGGCGTCTCGCGCGGGCTAGCGCCGATCTCCAGGCAGCTGCGTCTTCTCGAAGCGTGACGGCCGACGACCAGCATCGGCTCTCTCGTACTCTACTTCGGCAGACCCACGACCTCCGAGCCCTGGAAAGTCTCTACGAGGCGCAACAGCGAGAGGTGGGGCGTCTTCGCGCGGAGATCTCGACTCTCCAAGAGCCAAGTGACCCGGGTGCCGCTCGCGATCCGGCCGTGGTCCAACTCGAATCTCAGCTCCGACAGCACGAGGCGGAGTTCCGTAACCTCGAGGCGCGCTTTGATCAAGCGGTCTTCGAGCGGGACACCCTTCAGGAACAGAGTGATCATTTGGCCGAAGAAATGCGGCTGACCGGTGACGAGATCGAGCAACTCCAAGAGGATCGGAACGATCTAGATCGCGCGCGTGACGACGCTGAGCACGAGTTGCTCCTTACGGAGACCAGCTTGAGCCATGCCGCTGAGGCCCTGCAGCGGGCCGAATCTCGGATCGCAAGGCTCGCTGAGACTTCGGGTGTGGACCCCTCCGAGGTGGATCGTCTAACCCAGGAACGAGATGCGGCTCGGGCCAAGGCTACTCGTGCTAGCGACCGGCTGGGTGCTGCGGAAGAATATATTCGGAGACATCAGCGTTCGTGCCGTGATTCCTCGGCAGAACTGAACCGCCTCTGGGCTCTCCTAGCGGCTTCAACAGACGACTTGATCCGCACGGTCCGGGATCGCGACAGCGCACGGGACGACGCTAACCGCCTCGTGGCGACGTTTCAGATCCAGTCTCGTTCTGCTGAGCGTCGGCGGCGACAAGCATCTCGTCGTCGTGGTCCCAGAGTGGCTGGATCCGGTGCGTCGCCTGATGGATCAGACGGTTCCGACTCTGATGCGGGTTCTGATCCCCGATCTGCTCCGAATGCTAACCCGCCAGGGGGTGCGCCGGCTTCGCCTCGGCGTCAGCCTGCTGGACCTCCAACTCCAGATCCGATGAGGCCGGTGGCCCCGTTTGGCCCAGAGGAGCTCTGCATCCCGGGGCGGGTCCAAGCGCGCGCCATGATTCAAACGGAAGTGAATCCATGGCTGGCCGACCAAATCTCGGACAAGGCCATGGTCACCATGTTGATCAACGTGTGGTTCCATGCTCTTCCGACTCGTCCCGGCTGGCTGTTTCCCCGTATCGCCCCCGTGGCTCGGCGCCAATATACGCCTCGAGATTACTGCGTGGATCTGATCACAGAGGATAACGTGCGGGCTCTGTTGGATACCCCACCTTGGGAGGTTTTGGAGCGCGCAAGCGGTGCCGACGCTCTCTCGTTTGGAGGAAGATGTGGGGGGACGACTTGGGGTTATGATCCAGCGTTACCAGACCCACGAACCCGACTGTCTCCAGTCGTATTGGGAAGCCACGCACTCCTTCGTCATCACGCCTGCCATGATAGCGAACCACCTCTGGCTCGGCGTTTACAAGAAAGAACGTAACAATCGTCGTTCGCACGCTGGCGCCTACTGGAAAGCGTTTCTGGAGATCTTCATCCTAGCGATGCGTGAGGGTTGGTGCGACCTGGATCTGTTGTTGGATCCCTTCTTTCTCCACTTCCCGAAGCGTTCCGAGACCGTGACGTGGTATCCGGGGCTGGCGTCGCGCCAGGCTAACCTTCAAGATCCCAGCCTACACCGGGCGGAACCTACTGACCTCCTCGAAGCTTTGGATGAAGCTAATTCTGCAGATCCGTGGCGTAATCACTTCCGCGATACGCCTGACCAACATCCAGCTCGCTCCATTGGCCGCCTCAAAAGCAAGTTCTTCCGGGTTCAGGCTCAAGGCACTGAGAACCTCCGGATCAGGATCCAGGCCCAAAACGCCACGTGGCCTCTGGGTACGCTGTCTTAGCCGTTCCTTTGTTGTTTCGCGTCCATACTCATTAATCCACCTTCGTTGAGTCGCTATCGTTCTTCTTCCCTTCGATTCGTTTCGACTTGTAGCAGGTCAACTCGGATCGCGATCTGGACCTTACGATCTTGTTGTTTCGCCTTCTCTTTTTTTAATATGTAAACACTCACTCCCCTTTTCTTCCGATCTGCACCCTTCCTGCAGATCCATCTTCTCCTGCTCGCTCGGACACGACCAACTCGCCTCTGAGGTCTCCCCTCACTACTCTTCGTGAGACTGCATCACTCCGAACCGGTTTCGGCTGGTGTGATTCCGGAGGAACTCATGTAGTAACGCTCCACAGTTGAGATCCGCCTCGTCAACCCATGTCGGGTCCTCATATCCTCGACAATGTACCAGGAACTCGCGGTAGATCCGGCCATACCGAGTATGCTTCCCCGTTCTCGTGTCTGCCATCTTCTCTACCTCATATTCATCTTCGTCCAAATCGCGGATCCAGCTATCGTCAGGGAGGAGGGCTTCGTCCAGATCTACACGTTCTGATCCTTGGTCGAACAAACGAGCTGTGGGTCTGTCGGGGAATGTCCTCACCAACTTGAGTTTGGAGATGTGCACTATAGGGAATAGCCGGTACTCAGTACCAGCAGTCTCAATCTTGACTGCATGTTCTCCGATCTTTTCTATCACCCGGAAAGGACCGTGCCACAGGTGCGCCAGCTTCCTAGCGTAGCCTTCCTTCACTCGATCCAGGTATAGCCACACCTGAGACCCGATTTCGATCTCGTGTGGTCGAACCTCTTCATTGTGACGAGTTAATCGGTCTGAGATGGCCTCCCTAATCCTTTCACCGACTTGAGATCTTGTCTGTTGGTAGTACTGTTGGATCTGGTATCTCCACCTCCAAAGTTCCCGATCTCGGTGCGCGGTGCTGCCTACCGGCAAAGTCGCATCCAGTGTAGATCGGGCATCCCACCCATGTACCAGATAGAAAGGTGTTTCCCCTTGGATCTGGTCTTGGGCCGTGTTAATGGCGAACGTAAGTCTCTCTGCATACTCGTCCCAATCTCGTTGGTCTAACTCCTGCACATACATCTTGAGCGCGCGAGTGGTAGTCTGCACCATTCGTTTGGCCGTCCCATTCGCCTTGGGCCGGTAAGCCATCGCAGCCCGCTGTCGCTGGCCCAGGATCTTGTTGAACGATCTGAAGAAATCATCCATAAACCCAGGCTCACGATCGTGTCGGATAACCTCGCTGGCCCCAAATCTCCTGAACACGCACTCTTCGTAGGACTCCGCTATCGTTTGTGCAGTCCTCGACGCGCTCGCCTTCGCAATCACATATCCCGTGAAGTCCACCCAGATCAACAACTCGGTATTACATTTTGTGTGACGTGGGCAGCGAAGGGATATGGTCCATCGCGATGATCTGGAATGGGTAGGTCGCTTGGATGTTGCCTGGCGACTCCCCTTGGAGTGTGGGCCGCCCTTTCCCCGTCTCGCAGTCTACACACTCTCCGACATAGCGCTGCACGCTGCGGTAAAGCCCTCTCCAATGGAAATGATCTCGGATCCGCTGATATGTTTGCCCGATTCCCTAATGCCCCCCTTCGAGACTGGAGTGGTAGTGATGCAGCACATCCTGCTGCAGCGTTTCAGGGACCACCAACCGCATCAGCCCATCACGTTCTTCCGCCGTCCGTTTGGCGGGCGGACAGTAGAACAGCAGTCCGTCCAGATCTACGTCATTGATATCTTCAGGGGGGCAAGTCGTGCACGGCTCCCACCAGATACTTCTTCAGCCCGGCGATCCACACTTCCTCGTCTTGAGCCTGCTTGATCCGCCCGATCCGCAGATCCCTCACCACTTCCTCCTGGAGTACCGCGGGGCGGGATCTGGAGTCGCCGGTCGTTCTCGTAGCTACTGGGCAGATCTTGACGGTGGGATGTTCCTCTGCTTCCCTCACCACCAGGATCTCCCCAAGGCGATTCAGCGTCACCAGATTCTCAAAGTCTGAATCTTCTTCCACGTCGACTCCAACTTGGCGCTGTAGGGCAGCACCCGCCAGGCTATCTGAGCTCCCGTTCCAGTCTCGTTTGACATGGAGCAGCTCGTGATCTGGCCACGCCAATAACCGGTCCAGCGATTTCTGCCTTAATAGCGTCAAGCCGGGGGCCTTGCAGGCGATCTCTCCCCGTACTTGTCGGATCACCAGATTAGAGTCGCCGCAGACCACCAGACGTTGCTGGGTTTCTCCCTCCAGCAAATCCATGCACAGCAATAGGCCCCGGTAGTCAGCTTCGTTGACCGTCACGCCATCCACGTACTCCGATCGGGCCCTCACTACTGTCCAGGATCACCAGATTAGAGTCGCCGCAGACCACCAGACGTTGGTGGGTTTCTCCCTCCAGCAAATCCATGCACAGCAATAGGCCCCGGTAGTCAGCTTCGTTGACCGTCAGGCCATCCACGTACTCCGATCGGGCCCTCACTACTGTCCATTCGGGCAATTTCCACAAGATCGCGCTATAAGCGCCTCCACCACGCTTGACGCGGGCAGATCCGTCAAAGCTTACCACCCACAGACTTTCCCCGGGGTACACCGTAGGGATCGGGACCTGGATCTTACGCCGAGGTTCCTTTCGAGGCGCGATGGCGATCAATGCTTGATCCACTTCAGCTCTGGGAGTGATGGTTGCGACAATTGCCCCCAGGATCTCGTCTTCTCCTTTCGTGCACTTCACGATTTCGAGGGTCCAAGGGGATAGCAGAGCTGCCCACTGTCCGAACCTGCCCTGTAGACCAGAAGCTCTGAACAACCAGGCTAGGGTCGAGTAGCGGGTCAGCCCCTTGATCTCGCGTCCCACCAACAGGTTATGTCCCAGATACAAGACACGGAGCAGGGCTAGCACCTCCTTCTCTACGATCCCGTAATTCAACTCAATCGACTTCAATGTACGGCTCGCGAACATAACCGGATGGAACATATCGTCGTGCTCTTGCATCAGGGCCGCAGAGATCGCCCAATCGTTGGCATAGACGACTACTACTGGCTGCAGCTCTGGTTGGAAGTGACGCAGGATCGGCGTGGCCGCCACCTTCTCCTTCAGCTCGGCGAACGACTTGTAAGCCCGGATCCAACGTAGATCGGACTCAACAGGCCCATATCGTCGTCCACGGTCGCTGCCAGATCTCGGATCCGAGATCGGTTCTTCGGTTTGTTCATGGCTGCAAAGTCTACCTCCCGTAGTTCGTACACACGGCTTAGATCGCGTAATCTTCAATAAACTTACTGTAGTAGTTGAGGCTCCCCAAAAAGAATTGCATGGCCCGGAGTGAACCTGGGAAAGGTAGATCCGTCAAGGTCGACAGATCTTTCGGATTCGCCTCCAGTCCGTGGCTCGACACTTTATGCCCGTGCTACTCCACTCGACCTTTACCCCAGAAACTTTTCACCACACTAATCGACAGATTCCACTCGTCGCACACATCCAGCAGTCCTTCGACTCTGTTGCAGAGGTGATCCCAGGATTCCGCGGTGATCAGGATGTCATCAATGTAGGACCTGCGTCCCAGCACCGACCTCTTGCCGTCGTCCTTGGGTTCGGAGGGTATCAGATCTAGACTCGCCTCTGGATCTGACTGCTTTAACACTGGATCCCCTTCCAATCGTGTAATCCGCGTGAAGCCATACATTGCGTTGTTGAGCATCCGCTGATAGATCTGTGGGGCATTCTTCAGAGCAAAGGGCATTCTGTTCCACTCGAACAGTCCGAAGGGGGTGATAAAAGCCGAGATCGCGCGTGCGCGGTCTGTCATAGTCACTACCCAGAATCCACTTGCCATATCTAGCGAACAGTACCATTGCACCTTATCCAGATTTCCCAGTAAGTCGTTGATCAGAGGCTTCGGGTATATCATGAGCCTCGTCAAGCTGTTGACCAATCGGTAGTCAATCCAGAGCCTGATATCCACTCCATTCTTCTTGATAATTACCACAATCGGCGAGGCCCAGGGTGACGTAGACATATTTATGATCCGAGCCCCGAGCAACCCCTTGATCGGATCTGAGAGCTTCTCCCGAAACTGAGGGGCCACTTTGCGCAGCTGCTGCGCGATGGGCTTGGCGCCTCCCACATTGATGTCGCAGACGATACCTCTCGCGGCAGGGGGAAGGGCGTTGCCCTTTCCGATGAGTAGGTGCCGGCGCCTCCAGATTAGCTGTCGCAGTCGATCTATCTCCTCAGCTGAATTGACAGTCGGATCTCCCACTTGGATGTCCTCTATCGTCACACCCTCGGTCGATTGCGTGACTTCGGGTAACACAGCCATCTCTGACTCTACTTCGTCGGCTCTGAGATCGCATCCTTCATGATAGCACACTTGTTCATCCTCCACCGGGCCAGCGATTTCAGCAGCTGTTTCCCCAGAAATCGGGCCCGACGATGCCGCTTCAGGAGTCGTCTTCTCCACTTCTTCCCGACCTTCCTTCGAGACGCTCGTCGTTCCCACCGTACTCCGGCTCTCCGACTCGTCCACTGCTTCGGCTACAAGCTGTCTCTCCAGATCTGGGCTGGCGGTTGGCTCGAGATCTCCACTCTGGGGGATCGGCGTCGAGTCGCCTACTTCAGCCTCCGGGTCTGGTGAATACACAGCTACTTGGACGGGTGCTTCTGCTTCCGGATCTGGCAGATCCACAGCTACTTGGACGGGCAGGACAAATCTCTGTTCTCCCGATCTTGGCCGTTGGTCGCTACCTGGGTTAGGCTTGCGCATTATAGCCCGCGGAGTTGGATAAGTCGGTCGTTCTACCGCAGGTAGATTCGGCTGTTCTGGGTGTTGGTACTTCTCCGACACTTTGGCGTTTGTGGTTGCCTGTAGAGCCAGATTCTGCCATTCTAAGTAGCGGCGAGATCCGGCTGTCACAAAACCTTGCAGTCGAGGTACCCGATCTCCGGCCAGCCACATTGCTATCCGTTCATCCCCTTGTTGAATCAGTTTCTTTTCTCCGATGTTCGTGATCGTCAAATATAGCGCTTTGCCTGGCCCTCGACTTACTGCCGGTACCCATCGACTCCCTCTGGTCACCCACAACGTGTCCTGATCCGAGGTTTGCCTCCGCATGGGCACTTCCATTGAGTCCCCCACGTCGATCTGCAAATGTTGATCCAGCCGAACGACCCTTGCCTTGTCGGTATACAGCTGGCGCCTGCCCCTGAGCTGGATCCGCACCTCGTCTGGGAGACACAATGACCCATCGGCTAAATCTAAACGGATCCCTGCAGGCACCAT
Organism: Phytophthora x cambivora; assembly: GCA_033557925.1. Classification (NCBI taxonomy): domain Eukaryota; phylum Oomycota; class Peronosporomycetes; order Peronosporales; family Peronosporaceae; genus Phytophthora; species Phytophthora x cambivora. Next base: position 5,759,287 of record JAUCEB010000013.1, on the reverse strand, counting down.
GAAATCCATCCCTAAGATAGCCTCTTGGCCCGATAGATCACCAACCCAGATGTCGAATAGATACACCAGATATCCTGCCAGCGTGATTTTGATCCGCGTTCTTCCGGCGGTCGAGTATACGGTATCTCCGATGCCCACACAGTCTTGACTCTGGCTCCTATCTACATAACACCCCATCGGCTGGGCAAACGTGGTATCTATGATAGACACCTCGGCGCCAGTATCAAGAAGCAGGATCGCCTTCTCGTTATTGATCTTCCCAGTGATCTTGGCCTGCTGGAACCACTTCCCGGGTGCATGATGCTTCCAGTATCCCCTCGATTCTCCGGGCAACAGATCTGGACTCGGGTCTCCAGTTCGCTTACATTCAGCCACGAGACTAGGCTGATGATTCGGGGGAATGTTTTCCCCTTCAGTAGGCGAGAACCAGAGATCCGGATCCTGTTGCTTCCAATATCCATGCGGGGTACCAGGGTTGAGATTGATCACCTCGGCGGCATCTGATCTGTCGAAGTCGCTAGCTGGGCAAAGACTGGATATGGCGGCAGTGCGTTTCCCATGTAGATCAAATGTATTATCACATAGATCTGGCCTTCCGCTAGCTTGATCTATCGATGGCTTGTTCACGAATGCATAAATGCAATACCTAGAGCGCTCGGCTCGTACCGAATTACATCCCGGCGAGCGTCCTAGTTTAACATCTTCTCCACTATCTCTGGCAGCAACCCAGCATGTTTAACTGGGTCGAACCACTGACGGATCTGGTTGTAGAACTCCTCCATCTGGCACTTCCCCATGTCGTGCAGTTCCCCACATCCTCGGCATACGAACATGCAGTGATCCGCCGGGTGGCCTCTCTTTCCACACTTCTTACACGTCAGACGTCTCCAGTACCCCAAATCTGTGTGCTTCTTGGACCCACAGTGAGAGCATCGCCCCCGGTCCGCATTGTCCGTTTGATATCGTGGCCTCGGATCTCCGGGTTGTGGATCCGGAGCACGGCGATCCGACTGTTCGCGATCCAAAGTCTTCGGCTCATCCCCGGGCGGTGGGGTTTCGTCACTTGCAGCAAGATAGATCCTGCGATGTTCATCCCGGCCCGAGTCCGATCCGTCCGAATTAGAGTCTGACTCCGAGTCCGGCGCTTGGATCTGTATCGCGCAGCTGGTGCCGGCAATGTGGCGGCTTTCTGCCTGTACCGGCTGGATCCAGTGGTCGTCTTCGTCTGGCGACTCTTCGCCCGGTCTAGGGCCCCCGCAGCACTTCCTCCAAATCATCTGCGTCCGACAGTCGTAGCAACGTCAACTTGTCGGCCAGCTCGGGATCTCCCAGAGTCTCAATGAAATGGTCCACGTGTTCCTTCCGTTCCTTGGTGCCACCGTCCTTGACCTTCAGTCATGCTCGTAAACCTGCCACGTTGAGCCTGTGCGGGTATTCTAGCGCAGACTCATCCGTGCGCTTCCGTGCTTGGTAATATTGGCGATCTACTGAGATTCCAAACCCGCAATACTGGACCTGGAAGCTCCTGAGTAATTCGGTCCACTTGTTGCGTGTGGATCTCGGCAGCTGCCGGTTCCAGTTCTTCGCCGGTCCTGATAGCAGATCTGCGAGGGTCAAACACTTTTCTTCATCGGAGGGTTGGTCGCGCATAAAGGAAGACTTCACCTTGCTGACCCAGGCCCTCGCTCGATCCTCATCTTGACCCTTTCCAGTGAACTCTTTCCGATCTGAGATGGCAGAGATCCGGACTCGTTGGATCAGTGTTGACTCCGAGGATCCGGCTGCTGCTGTCGCAACTGCTGCTGGAGCTGCCGTGGAAAGATCTAAATCATCTGGGTCGTATTCCCATTGCATCTTTTCCAAGTCATCCGATCCGGCAGACTCCATCTCCGCATCATTCGGAAAAGTCCTGGCTGTCAGGTTTGGCATGGAGATCTGTTGTTCGCGGAGGAAGCGACTCATGGCCGCTTGGAAGTAGGATTCCATCTTGTCCGTCGGGGTCGTAGCGTTGTCGCTCTCAACCACGATATGGGGAGAATTTGGCTTGTCCACTACTCCTGATGCCTTCTTAGCTTTAGCTCGGGTAGGTTTCTGTCGCGACACTTTGGATCTGGCTTGTAACATTGCGGCGCCAGTGAGGCCCAACGACATCCGTCGTGGTTCCGACGACGCGTCCGAATCCGCTTCAGCTGCCGACACGAAGGGTGAAGAAGTCCGGTCACCTGTAGTGCCGATCTGCGTCGGCGAGTCCGGGCTCGAAGTCGTACTGGGGTTTGTTTCCTTTTCTCCTACTATTTCCTTCAGCTTGTTGAAGAGTTCCTTCGTTGTCCTCAGGTACATCCGTAGATCTGAACGGAACAAGTCGTCCGCGTCGAACGCTCCAGCTACCAGACCCGCTTCCCATAGTAGGTTCATGAGGATCCTGATCGCCTCCAGCTTATTGTCTGTCGAGGCTGGTGCCGTCACTGGTCCGGTCTGATCACCGATCTGTGTCGGTCGCAAGATCTGCATGATCGGGTTGTGGGTCATGAAGTCTTGGAGCTCCTTCCGGTGGTATCTGGACTCTAGATCTGCCTCGTTCCATGTCGGATTTGACGTATCCGTCTTGATCCTGGCTGGAACTGGTCTGTCCTTAGGCTCTTCCTCCAGGGCCTTGAGCGCCGTCCGTTTGGCAGGCACCTTGCCTTCCCACTCCCAACTGGGCTTCAATAAGGGATCTCTTGCCGGCAGCTTGACGGGGAAGTCAGCGAACGCATACCGGTTCTGTCCGGTTTTAGTTTGTTTTGTTAGTGAGTCTCGATGTGAATCGAGACTCACTGGGGTCCACGAATGGACCTGGGGAGGAGGTTAAGGTTTATCTTCCAGATCCGGATCCGGATCTGCCTCCTTTCCGTCAATAGAGTTCCTCCCAGCACTCTGTCGATCTGCAGTTCTTGCTTCATTCAGCGGCGTCGTCCTCGATCCGAGGTCCGACGACACCTGGTCTCCTTGCTCTATCTTCACTTTGACTTCTTCTTGGGACTCACGGTGAAATCCCGAGTCACCAGAAGATCCGGGCACGCGCACCATTGTGGTGTAGCGGGATCAGCAAAATCTGCGAGATCGCTAGTCCGGCTTACCAACTGCGCCCGAACACCGACTAACGGAGGGGGTACTCCGATCTGCCGTGACGTGTAGTGAACTGGGTCACCTTGTGTACCCGTCGGTAGGGCTGGATCTTGCTCTTCTGGTGTCTTCCGAAGTAGTCACGCCTTGAAGTCGAGACAGTTTTGGCGAGACGCGGGGATGGGGTGGAGCGGCGCGGAAGTCTTCACGCAGCTCGCGGTTGTACTTCCAGATCGAGTAGTCTTGCACTCGGATCTGGCGGCCTGGATCTGGATCCGGCCGTGGGGTTGCCTTTACAGGTCTTGTCCTTTACGTTCCCTTTCGGGTTCCTTTCCTTGCGATGCTTGCCGCTTCCTATAGCGGGATCTGTAGTTGCTGAGCGTCGAAGACCCGACCGGCCAAGCTGTGAACTTCGGTGGATCTGGGATCCGCACTTGAGGGTAGGTCACTAGAAGGGTCTAGATCTGGCCAATATGTATTCCAGTCTTAACCAACACTAGATCTCTTACCGCTACCTCTTCCTCTTCTTCTAGGGCCAATGTAGTTCCCGTTTCCAAGCGAAGACGAAGGCGGTTGCGATGTCCAAGGCAAATTCGATACTGATTTATGCTTAATTTCGATCCCATCCTATCTTCCTATCCTTCTATCCAGCTATCATCCCATCGATACCTACCGGCTCTGTAGCCTCCCTTTACCTTCAGTATGGCGTCATTCGAGCCTCTGGCGTGCCGTCATCACCGGATCCGCAATGCTGGATCTGGGCCCTGGTATCAAATCTGATCCCAATCTGGGCTCCAGATCCAAATCCTCCGATCTTCCTCGAACCACTTGATCTGAGTTACCACCGTTGGTCCACGCCTGCTCTGCCCTTTCAGCGCCTTGTCATCTTCCGTCCTGCGTCTCCCTGCTTTCTCCTAGGCGTAGATCCCGTCAGGTCAGTGTTTCGTAATAGTGACCAGCCGGGTCCCAGTCTCTCACTTGTCAATCAACGGCGATCTCCGATTTCTCGGATCTCGCTTCTCCACAGACGAAAACATCTCCTCGTTGTCCGCGCCCGCAGTCACATCCACCGTTCTCACGCCAGTCATTGTCTCTCTAGGCCCAGACAAGGTCGCCGCTGTGTAATCGGTGGCTTCTGTCACGCTGCCGTCTTCCCCAGTTTGATGTTCTAGTCCTGCCCGTCGCTCTTGAGTCTCGTTATCGTCGTCCGTATCTGGGCGAACATAACGCAGCGCTGTCATTGCCGGTCGCACAGTGGCCACGCTGCGCCGCGCACGATCCTCATCTCTGCCGCCCAGTTCCTCATCCAGCCGCTAGTTCACGGTACGTGCGACTCTGATCATCGCCCCAATCGACACGAGCTCGTCAGCTTCGTCACATGTGGCCCTTTTCGCCAGCCTCGCGACTGAAGCGCCTGACAACAACCGCTGTTCGCCCTCACTCGTCTCCATATCGTGCTGCATTCGTCGGGGAATCTCACTCGGCACCGGACGTGGTACTCCCCGTACTACGCCCGGTTTCCGTTTTCCGCCGACTCGAGCTTCGACTTCCGCTCAGCGAGATACGCATCGTTCCTCGCCTTCGCAGCCGTGTCCGGACATTCCCTCGCAAAGTGGCCTGCGCCGCCACATGCGATGCAGCGATCCATCTCGTTGGGTTGCTTGCCAGGTGCCCCAGCTGGACGAGCAGGTGGTGCGTCGGGTGCTCGCTCTGAAGCCTTAGCCTGTCGAACAGAAGCCCCGCGCTTCTTTTTCGTCGCCGGAGGCGGAGCGTATGACTCCTCGCTGCTCTAAGTCTGGTCCGCCGTCACCACCATCACTTTCACCTTTCGTTCGGGTTTACCCACGTGCCGCTTGTTCGTCGCTCGCTGGTCGAACGTCGCCGCCTTAAGCTCCTTCTGATTCAGCCGCCAGAACTTTCCGTTCCACGTCCTGCCGCTCGGTGCCACCATACGTTGCTGTTTTTGTCGAAGACGTCCTGTGGGTTCGTGGAGTACGCGTGTTCATCGCCCACCTCGTTGCCTCCGACAGTCAAATCGCCCATCATGTCGGCCGACATGCTGCCAATGGCTGGGATCACCCGCATCGCGCCCGTCGTACCATCCATCTGAATCGCCGTCTGAGTCGTCGACGTCACCCAGGGCTGCCCAATGTTCCGCATGCCTCTCGCGACATTGTAACTCGAGTCATCGATCTTGGTGGCCTTGTCCACGGCCTCACCAAGAGTCGTTGGCGTAGGTGCCAGCTTCACCAGCTGCCGAGTCGTATTCTCCAATCCGCGGTAGAACTGGCCCAGTAGTGTCTCTTCCCGAACACGGTTCTGTCCCGCCGCGTCTCGTAGACCTGATGCGAAGTCGGCGAACATCTCGCCGGGTTGCATAGTCCTTTGCATCACTCTCCACTCTGCTTCGGCGAGGTCAGGTCGCTCTCCGTACCTTCGCACCAGCGCTTCCTTCAACTTGGACCAGGTCCGTTCATGTCCAACTAATTCCTTGTTGATCTGGACCCAGGACTTAGCTGCGTCGTCCTGCGACTTGTTCCCAACCACGTAGTACAGCTCTTGTCGTTCCAGTCACCACGCCCCGAGATCCGTGCGCCCTCCACCGCCAAATCCCCTTTCGCGATCCATGTCTCGACTCGCACGCCGCCAGCCATGGGCTTGAAGGGCTGCAGGTCGAGCTCCTTAGCGTTCTCCCGCTCTCGTCACCGATGGCGTCGGTCTCGTCGTGAAGGCGTTCTTCTGTTACTCGGCCGTCGCCGTCGCTGCCGCCGACCTCGGTGTCGCCGTCCCTGCCTATCGTCGCTCGAGCTGCCAGACCCACCATCATAGCTGTCGGTGCTGGAGTAGCTGTTGTCGCTCGGATCCTCATCGCCGTGGTCAGCTTCAATATGCCGGCCGCCTCGAGGTCGTCGTCCCGATGTCGCTGTTGCCTGTGGTGCTGCTGACGTCGTGGCTGGTGTCGTTCGGGGCTGCTCTGTGGCTGCAGTGCCACTCAGTGCTGCCGCCGGAGTCTCCGTCGCTATTGGAGGAGCCGACCTCGTCGTTGTCGGTGCCGTCGAGTCACTTGGGTCTGGTGGCGCCGTCGTCTCCAGTCGCCCCATCCGTTTTTCCAATCGGTTCACCGTAGTCAGCAGCTGATGCATCACCGCAGTCAATGCAGCGACCGGTTCACATCCGACGATCGATGAGTTGCTCGTACTACCTCCGTCAGCTGGCCGAATCATCCCAGACGCTTGTCCTTGGTCGGATCGTCCCGCGTCATGAGAGGTGCTGAGTGCTGCGGCATTTTCATCTGCCATCGGTGGTCGTTCTTCAGTCTTTGCTTCGTCTTCGTGAGTTTTCGAGCTCGCTCTTGGAGTGTCACCAGCCGCAACTTCGCCGAGTGCGCTCCGGATGACTGTCTGTGTTCTCGCCATAGTGTTATCGCCGTCGTGAGCGTCACTTCGACCCTGTATGACCACCATATAACGTGTCTTCTTAACCCTGCACGCCGGGCTTGGTCGTATGCCCAATGCTGATAGCGTCCAAAGTCCTGTTGGCCGTCGGAGGCAGAACCTCTGTCCTCCGCGCCGGTGTGTGCCCGTCTGGCAGCACTACCTACTTTATTTACCGTTCGTTCCTAGTTCCCCGCACCTAGCCGCCGCTCGGGCTCCTACTGAACTTGTCCTGGCCGACGCCGAACTTGGCCAATCGGACGTACGCCTCGGGCGCCTGTCCTACTACAACGCGGCTGCTCAGTCGACTTGGACAGTCACTGCCGTCCTCCGCCTCGAACTCCCTTCGAAGCTCCGTGCGCTCACTCGTCCAGGTCACCAGGTCGTCCGCCCGTCCGTCCAATGTGCGTCGCCAGCGAGTACTCTACGTACTCGCCGGACTCATCGTCCGCTCCGTGGGTCGGCAGCAAGCACTCAGCGTACTTGCCGGACCCGTCGTCCGTTATGTGGGTCGACAGCAAGCACTCAACCTACTTGCCGGACCCGTTGTATGTTCCGTGCCGTGCCCTTCGTGGCAAATTCTCAACTGAGCGGCTTCTGGGTGCTCGCACCGCCGTCCGAACCGCCCAATCATCCACTCAGCCGGCCGCACTTCGCCGTGCCGATGATCGTCCCACTCTCCGGTTCCTGAGAATTCATTTGGTCCACTGTTGTACTTCAACCGTCCCACATTTGAATGACTGCTCGCCGCTGCCGAAGTCTCCTCCTCGCCTTCGAGTGGCTGCTCGCCCCGCTGGCGCCAATCCAGACTGCCTCCGATCGGCTGCCCACCATGCTGGCGCCAATCCAGACTGCCTCCGTCGTTGCTCGTCACCAACCTGTAACAGTATGTTACGTCTACGTTGATGGCTCCTGTGACGACTGTGACTAGTGGAATCTTTGGAGCTATAGCTACGGCAGGAAAGATCTATCCTGCTGGCATGCCATTTGGTGTGAGTACGGGTGGGATTGCTGGCACTCAAGGAGTTGGTGGAGGAGGCTACACTGCTGGTGGTTTCAACTTTGGTGGGTTTCCTGGTCAAGTTGGATTTGGAGTTCCACGTGTTGGCTTTGGTGGGATACCTGGGCTAACCACTATGCCTGCAAAGATGGATAACGTGCCAAAAATGAAAGGAAGCTTTGATTTGTACGCAGTGCACTTGCAAACATTTCTGGCGCGCATGGACTGCTGGTCTGTGGTTGATGGTTCTTTTGATCGAAGTGATCCTCTCCAGCAGATGAGTTTCGCTGCGAAGGATAGCATTGCTCGAGAGGCTATTTTGCCCGGCGTTCCGGCAGAAGATGCTGAGATGATCTGCCAAGAGGAGACAGATCAAGCGATGTGGAATTTTTTTGTCAACAAGCAAACAAAGCGTGAATATTCAAATTACATTTTCGCTCGAGCTGAGTTCTATTCCCATATGTATACATCGGATAAGAGCATGGACAAATGGCTGTACGAAATGGAGGGCGCCAGCTATTGCACTATGGCAAACGTGTGACTGATGATGATTATGCTGAGACTCTTCTTGGTCATGTTCACGGACACACCGTGATGTAGTCCGGCGGTTTTCGAAGCATTACGTGGTTCGTGGTGATGGTGGAGCAGACCGACCTGTGCCAACCGCCACCCAGGTGATGAACGCCCTGCGCGCTGAGTCAGCCCTGGATGAGAAGATGGGTGCTGAAGAACAGAAGCCTGCTGGTATTGCTGCGTGCGGGAACTCATCTGCACAATCAAAGGAAAAGAAACAAGACCAAGGTAAAGGCAAGCGCAAGAAAGGTGCTCGTGGCAAAAAGCAGAAATATGATAAGCAGCTTGGAAAGAAGAGTGGTAAGCAAAAGACACGAACTTGTTTTCATTGTGGAAAAGTTGGCCATCTACGCTCGAACTGCCCCAATCGGGATGAAGATTCATCTGACGATCAGGAAATGGGTAGTCAGACTGCTATATCGGAACGGAAACGATGGCAGAGCAAATCCAAAGATGGAAATAACAACAAGCGGAAGAAGATAAGTGCTGTTGGTTGTTTTCCTCGCGGTACTTCCTCTGTTGATTCGGTCTCGAATACTGCGGAAGACATCGTTGAATGGGCATTGGATTCAGCGAGTGATGTACACGTGTGCAAGCAACCGGAGTTGTTGGTGCAGTTGCATCAGGATACGAAGAATGTCTTCCAAGGCTATGATGGGCGAATTACGGATAACGAACGGGTTGGTAATGTGCAGATTAGAGCGGTGAATAATAAGCAACCTCATCAAGAATTGCCGCTGCAGTTGCAGAATGTCCTGTTGAAGCCGTCGGCTCCGGACAACCTGCTCAGCCTGGATGCACTGGAGAACGCTGGGTGGACGCTAAAGACGGGGCAGCGGGATTCACAGCGAGTTGCATGGATAACAAAAGGCCGTTTGCAGCTACTGCTGGTGAAGTCTCGTGGTAGGTATCGCTTGAAGATCACCGCCAGCCCGGTATACCAAGTCCCAGCGGTTCATCAGCGCGAACGGAGAGATGTTGCATCGTCGCTTGTGCGCTGGCATCTTCGGTTCGCCCACCTGAATCTTCCAGCCCTGCAGCAAATGGCAAGACAAAAAGTTACAACTGGAATGGATGATAACTTGAATGATGATGCTGATATTCCGTGCTGGAGTTGCAAGGCGGCCAAAATGACACGGATGTTATATAAGAGGGCGTCGACTCGCCGAGTTACTCAGCCGTATCAGAAATTGATGTCGGATATGTGATACATGGGTATTGCGACGTATGACAAGTACAAGCACTTCAAACTTGTGCAAGATGAAGCTACACGGTATCTTTGGGGCCTTCTAATGAAACGAAATGAAGATGCCTCGGAGGTGGTAATGAATCAAGTACAGTGGCTCCTTGCCCAAGGGTACAAGATTGAACTGTTCAATTCGGACCAAGGAAAAGAACTGTTCAACACGAAGTTGAGCACATTTCTCCGCTCTCATGGCATTGAATACATATGGACCAATGCATACAGTCCTGAAGAGAATTGCCTAGTGGAGAGAATGAACGGCATTATTGCTGCTCGAGTTCGCTGTCTTCTCACAACTGCTGATATGCCTTTTCTCTTATTGGGAGAATCTCGAAGTGGGAGTGTGGAGATGGCGTGTCGAGCTCCGCCATATCACAGCAGTCTGGACTGACTTGCTCACTCCTGTTGCAGTATACGTACTACATTTTAGTATACGGTAGTTAGTGTATACTGCATGTATAACTGAGAGGAGGTTGTCACCTGCGAGGTTTTCTCTTCCTCAATCCCAATATATCCTGTGGACAGCTATAGTAAGTGTTGCGTTGCTTCTCCGCCTCGGGTCTCTACTGCTCTACTCTGCTGTAGTGCTGTCAATTATGCTGACCGGGTAGCCGCAGATGCAGCTACAAATGCTTGATTCCTGGTGGATGCAGAGCTTGGTAGCACTCCTATTGCCGAGTGGGTAGATCGCACACCCATTCATAGGTGTTGTGTTGGGAGACGTAGCGTCACTTAGGCTACTCTGCAGCTATTAATCGTGGTAAGAATGAGAACATAGTTTGTACATGAACTCTCAATACAACATTGCCTTACAGAGATGAATTATGTAGAGGATGTTGGGGCTTTTTGCAAAAAGCGAAGCCCTCAGCAAGTTTCTTGCATTTTGAACTTTTACTTGCAAAAAGCGGAGCAATTCCAATTTGGTTTTTCATTTCCTAGCTGCGCTCATGTCGAGCCATCTCAGTCGTCAAAGAGCAGACCGCCGCCGTCTCCGAGCTCGGCACCACCCCCTCTTCTCTCTCAACCTACGCAAGGCATGATCACTGCGGGCATGTGCGCTCAAACTCAAGCATCAACAGCGGCGATGCGAGCGTACTGTATGGAATTCATACTATGGATCAATACGACACAGCTTTCTGTTGCGTGTAGTGCAGAAAAACAGAAGAAGACACTGTTCGCCCACTCAGCAGATTCGGGATTGCGGGAGAACTGTGCCCGAGCACAGCCTCCGTTATCAGTAGGCTAGAGTATGCAATACTAAACTCAAGTGAACGTCCGGGACGAGGCCAAGCCCACTTCAACTGAGAAGGGAGGAAATAGCGGCACGACAACCAACTGTTGCTGCACTAAAGTTCACACTTTCAATAGAGGTGTGGGGCACTTACAAAGCAAATTGCGAGCTCAATTCAAAAGGAGAGTTTGTTTGTGTTTTCATTTCGTACCCTTACACTGCATTGAACTCCAGCGAGTTGCAGGTGCCAATGGAGCATTCTACAGTACAGAAAATATAAATAAAAGCATTCAGATGATTCTCGTTGGCCGAGGGGGAGCAGCTAGTCGAATGCAATCTTCAGGTAGACAGAGCTGAGTATGATATAATTCAAGCCGAGCAGAGCCCCGCAAGCGGGGTTTTACGCTCAGTGAAGGGCCGAGCCCAAGCACACGTGAGATGCTCCCTACCATCGCTCGGCGTGGAGGTAGCTCAAGCTAAAACACATGGTTTCGGTGATGTTTTCAAAATGGGAATACATTATAATATGTAAAATCTAAAAATATTTGGCTAGAGCAAGAGAAAATGAGCCTCCCTCCCTCCTAAGAATGGATGTCATGGCCAGACCACTTTACAAGTGGGAGCTTCCACACTCCCGATTTTAGCTTAGATGTGACAATATGTTCTGTTAGGATATGGGAAAGCTGGAACCAATAGTTTAATTAAGTTAGTGCAAAAGGCCTCCCACTTTACAGACCCATCCTAGTAAGTCGCAGCTGAGTTTGTATCTGAAGCACTTGGAATCGTCCCAACTTCAGCGAGTGGGAAATCTGGTCAATTTTCGGGTTTCCCACTTTTTGAAGTGGTCTGGCCATGGTCCTCAAATCCCCCCAAAAATCTTCTTTTAGGGAGAAGAAAGCGCCTAGACAGGCCAATACGGCAGCTGTGACGACATGTCTGGGCTCGTAGAATAGCTACGGGCGAGACGGCTTAACCACCTGGTGAGGAAGCGCGATCAACGAACGCATTTACGAACATGAATCCGGCTGGATTCGGCGAGCTACCCTCTTTTTGTAAGAATTTATTGCCTACCTTCAAAACCTTATATGTTAAGTGCATACAGTAATTAGTCTGGCCCAGACTAATTACAATTTGAACAGCTCTTTTAGGTGGCTCACCAAAAGTAGTCTGGCACATACTAATTTTGAGCTTAGACTAATTTTGAAGACTTAAATTGCATGTTGTCTGCGTTACCAAGTAAGCAACATGTATTTATGGCCGGCTTGTCAAACAAAGTGCTTCTTCAATCACCACGACCACTGCATTCTCTAGGCTTTGCTTAGATTTACTGTCTTATGTATCGTTCGCTGTTTGTTTGTCTGGCGCCCCCTCACATTCTTGGCTTATCGTGGGTACTTCCTAAGGATCTCTGTTATAGTATAGACGACGCAACTTTTCCTCCCTATTATGGGGGAAAAGTTGCGCTGTATTCAATCAATACCCAATGATAGCTTATCGCATCATAGTAGGCGCTAGTGACTGCCAGCACCTAAGTCATTGGAATCGGTGGGCAGGAACCGTCAAAAAGAGCCCTGGGATATTTTTGCTCAGACTAAATATGAACACATCGCTATATGGGGATCCTGAATTAGTCTGGTTCCGACTAATTTTGAGCCCAGACTCAATTTTATTTTTTTAATTTTTATATTTCTGTAATGACTGTAGCTGATTTTCTGTGTAAAAGCCAATTTTGCTCTGTGGATTTTCTGTTTCTGTACCACGATCCGCATGGAACACTACAATTTCTTTGTATACGATATTCTTCGTGGAAGATTTCGTCTTTATGAGGAGATAGCAGAGTGTTGCTTGGGCTACTACTAACATAATGCATACAATTTGTAACCCGATGGTAGTTGTGCTTGAAATACATGTTACACCCCCAATATAAATAACCTCTATCGTTAACTACTACAAAGCCGTGCTATGCCCGGTACAGCTCTGGATTTTATGTAAGAGCGATTCTTTTTTTAAAAGAATCGCTCTTACATAAAAAATAATCGCTCTTACATAAAATTAAAAGTTTACTTTTAATTTTAATTAACTTTTAATTTTAATTTTAATTACTTTTAATTTTAATTTTAATTAACTTTTAATTTTAATTTTAATTAACTTTTAATTTTAATTTTAATTAACTTTTAATTTTAATTTTAATTACTTTTAAAAAAGTAACCTAGAGCATGAGAAGTGCACAAATCCATCGAGGTAAACGGACTGAGTGGAGGCCGTTCGCTACTCAAAACACTGTCGAATACTTGAAGGTGGCTTCGCGTTGCCTCCCAGTACTTGGAGCCAGATGTGCAATGCCCCACAATGTGATTGCAAGTGAGTAGATATCTGCAGCTTCACCGTAGACGGCAGTGCCAGCCTTTCCCTCTATCAACTCTGGAGCCATGTAATCTGCATGTAACGTGTCTTCCTTTACCCTGCACGCCGGGTTGGTCCGTATGCTCAGCTATCTGTCCGCTAGGACGCCAACTGAAGTCGTCAATGGCTTCGAGGAACCAACTGTTGTCCCTCGCGCCGGTAGCTCGCTTGCCCAAGCTCACCGCCTATTTATATTCTGTACTTCAACTACTGGTTGAACCTACGAAGCCTCGCTACCTACACAGACACTTCCAGCAACGCTCACCTAGCCACTCGTGTGCACGCCCACTGACGCCTACCCTTACACCGCAGCGTACGGTAAACTCGTCGACGCACTGGTCTCCTGTCCTTCCGTCTCCGTGCGCAGCTTTCGCCTCGCCAGCTCACTCCACAGGCAGCTGACCCGTCGGTCTGCCGCTGTACTCAGTCGTCGTCCGTAGGCTCCACCGACTGCCGGTTCCGCCCCTTCGACCTCTCTTGGTCGGTCTGCTGCAGTGGTGGCTTGCTCGCCCCGCTGCAAATTCGATTGTGGCAGCTCTCTGCCTGCTGTCGGCCGCCCGCTCACCCGTGCCCGACGTGCGCGATCTTTCTGCCGAGCTCTCACTTCACTTAGGCGCTGTCGTTTGGGTACAGCTTGCACACCATCCGACTCTTCGGACACGCCGACTGCTTCGGGTGCCTTCTCACCTCGCACGCCTGGGTGCTCTGCCGCCAACCTATTGCACGACTTCCTCACTCTAAGGGTCTTCCACGACCCTTCTGTCGTTAAAGAGCTGCTCGTACTCCGCAACAGACACCCAGCGGCGCTCTGCACGTCCGCCACTTCGTCGTTCAGACTCAAGCTCGTACTCCATGACGTACTGGCCTGCTCTGTTCCGCCGACGTCGTCTCCGTCGTTCCACCAATCTCGCACTCGAGTCTTGTACTGCGTCCTCACGCGCCACTGCTCTGCGACGTCGCTTTCTCTTCCCTGCGGCTGCGGCGTTGACTGGAGCTTGCGTTGCTCGTACAGCCGTCGGTCGCGCCTCGACAATGCGCTCTGCCGTGGCTGCGCTCTCATCCTCCAGCTCAATCGCCAAATCCTCGGCCGCCGCCGCCAACCATTCCGCTGAGCAATGGTAAGTCACGAGGAAAGATGCGTGTGCTATAAATTCCTCGGGCTTCCCCGTCTTGTCCTCTCGTCGCACTAAGGAATTTTCGTAGTCTGCAGGTTCCACAATCCGTATCGGTCCCATCCAATTGTGCACGAATTTGGTGGCTTTAGGACCTCGTGGAGGCCGGTACAGCCAAACTCGATTGCCAGCCTTCCATTCTCGTTTCTGCCGCACACGCCGATTGTAATACTTTGCCTGCCGAGTCTGCTCCTTGGCATGCGCTCGCTCTGCACACTCGCTGCTTCGCTGCAACTGCTTCAGCAGCTTCTCGTGGTACTCCATAAGCTCACCTGCCTCTCCTACAGCAGTCCTTCGCATCAACTCGTTCGGGGACTTCAACTTCTCGCCCATCATGAGCTCATTCGGAGTCAACGCCACTGTGGAGTGCCTCGCGGAGTTATACGCGTACACTGCGTACTTCACCCACAGCTCCCAGTCAGTCTGGTTCTCCTCCGTCATATAAGTCGCAACACAGTCTTTCCACGATCTGTGAAAGCGCTCAACAAGGCCGATCATCTGTGGCCGATAGGGCACCGGATTGATCTGCTTTGACTGCATCAACAGCACCAGTTGCTCAATTGCTTTCCCCGTGAGCTCGGGAGCTCCATCAGTCAACAGCTCTCGAAATGGTCCGAATCGCAACACCACCTCCTTCAGCAGGAACGTTGCCACGCTCTTCGCTGTGTGCTCCACCACCGTAGCCGCAACTGCATACCGAGTCCCGTACTCGAGAGCGGCTATGACGTAACGCTGACCCCCAGTCGCTATCGGGAATGGGCCCGCCACGTCAAGCGCCCATCTGTCACCGACGTCTCCGCCTCTCAGACTTCGAAGAGGGGGAACGACCTTACGCGGCCGTACTTTTCTGCTTCCACACTCCTGGCAGTTGTTCACCCACCGCCGTACTTCCTTCTGTATTCGAGGCCACCAATAGAGCGATGAGATCCTTGCGTAAGTGTGGGGACCTCGCAAATGGCCCGCCCACACTGAGTCGTGGTACTCCTTGAACACCTTCGGCCACAATGCTGGTGGTAGAATCACTCTGCGTCCCTGCGGCGTCTTGATCAACACCAAGCCGTACTTCTGCATGACTTCCATGCCCTGGTGCTTGCCTGCCTTCAACAGAGTCTGCACCAACTTGCTGTGCGTCTGCGCCTCGCTAACCTCGTCGTCCGTCAACTGCAATGACGTCTCGCTCGCGTACGTCGGCACCGACTCGTCGTTGTCGTCCAGCGCTGCGTCCTGCTGCTCCCGTGCTGGTGTCGGGGTTCGCGAGTGTTGGTCGGTCGCTTCTTCGAGTCGTGAACCCCTGCTGTCTGACCGGGCCTTCGACTTCTTCGACGCCTTCCGAGTTGTCTTCGCTGCTGGTCCTTCGCCGTCGTTGACTGCTGTCCTTCGCCTGTCACCAACGCCACTCACTGCTACGGGGCTAACTTCGCTTACTACGGGGCTCGCTTCCAACGGGACTGCCGCCGCTGCTGTCACAATCTGTTCCTGCCCACGCCGCGCTTCGTCATCTGCGCGTCGCTTTGCTGCTCTCGTGAGGGGTCGGGACGTCGCCTCTCGCGCTGCATCCTCGCCGTTCTTGTCCGTGGCTACTGCTGCCTTCGGGTTCGTGTCCTGCTCCACGTCTCCGATCGTTTCTCTCGTCACTGTCTGGGCGCTCTCGCTTTCCTGCTGCGGCGTGCCATCGACCACTGCATCCACTTCTGCCGGCTCCATCGTCAACGTCACCACCGGGGCCGTCACACTGCCGTCGACGACTGTATGCTGCTCACTCGCCCTCATCTTCCTGCCCACGGCTGCTAATACCGCTGCGGGTGCGCGTGACAGCGCATCGGCTACTACATTCGTGCTGCCGGGTCTGTAGGCGATGTCAAACTCGTACTCCTGGAGCGTCAACGACCACCTGTGCAATCTGCCCGCCGGGCTTGGTCTCGTCATCAACCATCGTAATGCCGAGTGATCTGTCACGATAGTGAAGACTCTGCCGTACAAGTAGGGCCTGAAGAGCTTCACTGACCAAACTACCGCCAAACACTCCAACTCCGTTATAGAGTAATTAGCTTCCGCCGAGCTATTCACCTTGCTCGCATATGCAATTGGCTTCCACCCGTCACCAGCACCCTGCATCAAACAAGCTCCCAGTCCGACTTTGCTGGCGTCGGTCACCAGTCGAAACGGCCGTTCAAAATCCGGGTAGATCAGCAGAGGCTTAGTCGTCAGGATCGCCTTCATCCTCTCGAACGCGAACTCCTGCTCCTCCGTCCACTCTCAGTCCGTAGCCTTCCGTAGCAACCGCGTCATGGGCGCCATAATCGATCCGAAACCTTCAATGAACTTCCTGTAGTAGCCTGCTAAGTGAACGAATCGCTTCACTTCCACGGGGTCTCTCGGCCTCGGAAAGTCCTTGACAGCCGAAATCAATCTCTCCACCGGACGTACACCATCACAACTAAGCTCGTGCCCAAGATACTCCATGGATGTCGTTGCGAAAACACACTTCTTTAGTTTTAGCGTAAGGCCCGCCGCTGATAATCTCTCAAGTACACTAGCCAGTACAATCACATGTCGTTCGATACCTCCACGTGTGAACACGACGATATCGTCGAGGTACACCAAACACGTCACCCACGTGAGTCCTCGAAGCACACCGTTCATGAGTCGCTGGAACGTTGATGGCGCGTTCATCAAACCGAAGGGCATCCTGATAAATCGATAGAGCCCCTTCTTCGTCGTGAAGGCCGTCTTGTCTCGGTCTGCCTCCGCCATGCGAATCTGCCGGTATCCGGCCCTGAGGTCTAGAGTCGTGAACAGTAGAGCGCCCTCCAATGCTTCCAGCGTTTCATCAATACGCGGAAGTGGGTACACATCTTTCTTCGTAATCTTGTTCAGCGCCCTGTAGTCGATACAGAATCGCACCTCTCCGTCCTTCTTGCGAACTAACACCACTGGGAAGCCCCAGGCTCCGTTGCCTTCTTCTATGACGCCCGCCTTCAACATCTTTTCTGTGTTATCGTCGATGATGGCGTCCTCTGTCTGCGCCTGACGTCTTCGTTTCAACATGATAGGTGCTTCATTCCCGGTGTCGATGTGGTGCTCGACATCGAGTGCTGTAGCCGGAGGGCAGTCACCTGCGTTCGTCGACACCTTTCTGTAGGCCCTCAACAACTGCATGATTAACGCCCTTCCGCCCGTGTCTTTCGTGCGGATATCCACCTCGTCCTTGTTCTCCAAGGGCTCGTCCGACGTACTGCTCAGCTCTCGTATCCATTCGCCCAGTCGCTCACGAGTCATCTCGCCGTTCAGGCTCAGTACCTTCATGTCATCATCAATCGGAACCCACGGGCCAAGCTCCTTCTGTGGGGGAAGCTTCACTCTACCGCCATTCGCGTTGATCACTGGCACCCACGCCTTACCGCCACGCGCCTCCGTCACTGTCATCGCCAACATCACCGCACCACAGTTCTTGTTCGGGATGAAGATGCCCTTCTCACCGTCTGCTGCCGTCACTGATACCTGCACGGGCGTCACTGCCCGCTTCGCGAGTCGCGCTCGTTCCACCGTACGAACCACGGCTATCCTGGACTTGCCGCCTTTGTCGAACGTCTTGAAGGGTATCACCACCTTCTTCCTGTCGTTGGCGTAGCGTATTTCGTTCTTGCTGAAGTCCATCGTGGCCTCGTGCGCCTTCATGAAGTCGACTCCCAACAAGAATTCGCTCGTACAGCCTTCCACGATATGCACGCCTGCACTTCCACCAATTGCCCGAACACGTTGTACATCTTGACCGACCACACGCCCAGCACGTCAAGCAGGAACCCACCGATGCCCTCAACATAGTCCACCGGGGCTCGCCGCTGCTGCTTATCACCACGCGTCATCCAGTCCGTTCCTGCCACTGTGTACCGTGTGCCACTGTCGAGCTTGACGTGGTGCTTTCCGCCTACCACGGTCATCAACGCCGTAGGTAGCCCGTCGTCCGCCTCCACGTCACCCAAATCGACTTCTCGCGCCGTGGTCGCCAGCACTGTGCCTCGTCGTCGCTGCACCAGGCTCACTCGCGCCTTCTCTTCGACCCTCGCCGCCGAGTTGTCACCACCTTCACGTCGTTGGCGTCGCCGTACATCCAGCTCTCCACGTGCTTGTTCGGCTTGTCGCACTCGTACTGCTTGCTGGGCTGCTTCTCGGGCTTCGCGTTGCTCAGCTTCTCGCTCAGCTTCGGCCACTGCCGCCCGCTTTGCTGCTGAACGCTGCACACGACGCTTCTTGGCCGCCTTCTTGTCTTCTCTGGGCGCTGCCCGCGTCGCCACTTCTTCTTCCGCCGACGTCGCGTCCCTCTTCACCGTCGCGTTGCCTTCGCCAGCATCTGTACCCATTGCCGACTTGCTGTCTGGCGTCGGCACTGCGCTTTCCTCACTTGTCGGCGCGTCCTGGCTCTCTGGGCGCCCGCCTTCCTCGGTTTCTTGTCCACGTCGGCTCTCGGAGTCGCTGAACCCTTCTTCTGCCTCCACTCGTTGGTCACTCCTCACGTAACGTACAGCCGCCATCGCTGGTCGTACCGTGGCCACGTACCGCGCTGCCCGATCTTCATCTCTTTCCGCCATCTCCTCCTTCAACCTGATGCTCGTTGCCGTCCTGACCACTGCTATCTGCTCGACTTGAGGCTCTGAGTCATCGCCTCTTTCTCCACACATCTGGTCACCTCCACTTGCTGCAGCCACCGCCCCTGACATCTCCTGCTGGGGATCTGTACTGCTAGTCGGACGTGGTAGTCCCCCTACTACGCCCGTTTGCCGTTTTCCGCCGCCCTAGCAGCTGCTCGTTGCTTCAAGTAAGCGTCATTGCGCGCTTTCGCTTCTGGGTCGGGGCACTTGTCAGCGAAGTGGCCTTCGTTGCCACAAGCGTAGCACTTGCTGTCATACTGCCTTCCGCCTCGACTCCCCTTTTCACGCTGGTCCGAGTTGCCCGTGCTGTTGCTGGGACGATCCGCTGCCGTCGCCTTGTTCACCGCAGCTCGACGCCTTCGAGGCTTCTTAGCTGGTGGCAACGATGCCTCCGATTTGTCCGACTCGTATTCGTCACTCGACTGCTCGACGCCGTGGCTCGTCAGCACCACTGCTTTCTTATCGGGTTTCACAGCTCGACCTTCGCTGCGCTTCGACTTCCGTTCTGGTTTCGCTGATCTCTTCTTCTTCTTTTGCTTGGCCGTCTCCGCCAAGTTCTTGCCGTTCCACGAGCGACCTGGCTGGACTTCCCACG
Organism: Phytophthora x cambivora; assembly: GCA_033557925.1. Lineage (NCBI taxonomy): Eukaryota > Oomycota > Peronosporomycetes > Peronosporales > Peronosporaceae > Phytophthora > Phytophthora x cambivora. The sequence continues at coordinate 5,739,882 of JAUCEB010000013.1, read as the reverse complement.
TTCCTGAAAAAGTGCTGAAGATGAAGAGCGCGAGCTGACTTCCTCCCCCACTGTTCGTTGACAACTGCGTTGCATCCGTCGACCCCGTCAATGCTTCAAACGAGAGCCCGGTGCCTCCAATGCCCGGAATTACCACCGTTTGCCCTGTCGTTCCGTTCATGGGCACTAAGCATGAGTTGGGTGCTGTCGCCCAGGGCTGCCCGATGTTTTGCATGCCGCGCGCTACGTTGGAGTTCGTGTCATCAATCGTCATAGCGTAGTCGACTGCCTCTTCCAGCGTAGTCGGCTCTTTCTGCTTCACTAGCTGCTTCACCGTCAGGTTCAAGCACCTGTAGAATTGGGCGAGAAGAACTCGTTCCTCCACCAAATTCCAACCCGTAGCATCCCGTAGCCCCGCCGCAAAATCCGCGTACGTTTCTCCTGGTATCATGCGTCGCTGGTTCACGCGCCATTCTGCTGCCGACATGTCCAATCGCTCTCCATAACACTGCTGTAGCGCCTTCTTTAGCGTCGTCCAGGTGCGCTCGCCGTCCGTCAGCTTGCGGTTCATCAACACCCACCATCTGGACGCGCTCTCGAGCAACTTGTTGCCCAGGAGGTAGTACAGCTCGTGGTCACTCCACTTGCCTCGTCCCGAACTTCGTGCGCCCTCCAATGCCAAGTCTACTCGCTCGATCCATGTCGACACTGACACCTTCGGCGAAGGCGTGTACGTAGGTAGCTCCAAGTCCTTAATGCTCCTCCGCTTCCCATGTCTCGCACTCTGCGCTGGGCCACGTCGATGGAGGTCATCGTCATCATCACTGCTTCCGGGACCGTCGCCATCATCTCCGTCAGCGTCGCCGCCGCCTCCTGAACCTGCTGGTGCGGGTACTGAAACCTGCTCGTCTTCAAGTTGCCTGCCGGTTGGCTGCTGGTCGCTGCTTGCAGCTGCTGCGGTCGTTGTCGGTGACGCGCTGCCCATGTTGCTTGCTTCGGTCGTGCCGACGCTGGTGTCCAGGCGCGTTACTGCTGTCAGAATCTGCTGCAATACTGCTCCGAGTCCAGCGCCTCCGTCTGTCGTTACCGTCTGGGCGCCTCCTGTTCCTGCTGTACCCGACGTTGCTGCTGACGCTGGGGGTGAGGATCCTGCTGAAGCCGCTGGCGAGGCTGGCACCTGCTGTCGTCGCGCTGCTTGCCTTGTCGTCGGGGACTGGGATGTCGATCGGGAAGCTGATCGTGTCGTGGCGCCTGCTCTGCCACGCGCCGGAGCTCTCCGCGTCGTTCTTGTTCTGGCCATTTTCGTCGTTTGGTTCGTGCCGCTAGGAGCAACTTAGTCTGTCGTTTGCTTAAGTTGCCCCTGTATGACCACCATGTAACGTGTCTTCCTTTACCCTGCACGCCGGGTTGGTCCGTATGCTCAGCTATCTGTCCGCTAGGACGCCAACTGAAGTCGTCAATGGCTTCGAGGAACCAACTGTTGTCCCTCGCGCCGGTAGCTCGCTTGCCCAAGCTCACCGCCTATTTATATTCTGTACTTCAACTACTGGTTGAACCTACGAAGCCTCGCTACCTACACAGACACTTCCAGCAACGCTCACCTAGCCACTCGGGTGCACGCCCACTGACGCCTACCCTTACACCGCAGCGTACGGCAAACTCGTCGACGCACTGGTCTCCTGTCCTTCCGTCTCCGTGCGCAGCTTTCGCCTCGCCAGCTCACTCCACAGGCAGCTGACCCGTCGGTCTGCCGCTGCACTCAGTCGTCGTCCGTAGGCTCCACCGACTGCCGGTTCCGCCCCTTCGACCTCTCTTGGTCGGTCTGCTGCAGTGGTGGCTTGCTCGCCCCGCTGCAAATTCGATTGTGGCAGCTCTCTGCCTGCTGTCGGCCGCCCGCTCACCCGTGCCCGACGTACGCGATCTTTCTGCCGAGCTCTCACTTCACTTAGGCGCTGTCGTTTGGGTACAGCTTGCACACCATCCGACTCTTCGGACACGCCGACTGCTTCGGGCGCCTTCTCACCTCGCACGCCTGGGTGCTCTGCCGCCAACCTATTACATGCAGTTCCTGGTACTTCGCCCACGAACCCGTATGGAAGGCCGCAATGATACTGGTGGTGGCACAAATTGATTCGCAGTATTCGGAGTCTGGATACCCACGTAGGATTCGCCAAAGAACAACGTGGTAGTCGTTGCCGCTGTCGTGGAGCAATCTTCCGTGACAGGTTTCAGCTTATCACAATTTTGTCCTGTTGGAACACTGCGTGACTCGCCAAAGTCTGTCAATTTGCAGCTGTGGCTGCTGGTCTTGGGGGATTTACCTTGCTCAATCTCTTCTCCTTGACTCTGTCGATGAAGTAGCCGCAGTCTGCGAGTCACATCCTCAAGTGAGGCTTGGCACAGCTCCGAAACGAGGCAAGTTGGCTGACAAACTCACATGTCGTAAAATCGGACGACATTCGGATGATGTAGAGCACCGCATAACGCTGTGAGAACTCTGCCACCACATCTTCGGTAAGCACCCGCGGCGTGTACGCTTTGACAGCAACTGAGATCTTGGAGTGGAGGGTGCCTCGAAACACCACAGCGCTAGCACCTTGGCCGGTTTTCCGTTGCAAAGCCAAATATGCAAAGTCCGAGGTTGCCTAGCAAATTTTATCCATTTATGTTGCGCGAGTGTAACAGATTAATCAAATGTTGCATTTACAATGAAATCGACGAAGTGTATTCATTCTAACAAGATATGGATCTTAATCTTCTCCGGATGGGTCAACATTCACCAAATAATATTGTTTCCTAGCAGGATATCAAATGAACAAGGTTATGGGAACGTATTTGTGGTGTAATGGTTATCGAATTTATAAGGGTATATGATGAACGTAGAATTCATACCTCTGGTAGGACTCTGGATATAAAATCCAGAGAATTAAAATACATCGTAGTATGTTGACCCATCCGCTGACATTCGGACAAACTACTGTGGATAAAAAAAATCCGATAAAAAGAAATAATTACTTCACATTCAGTATTGACTAACGATAAAACCAAATAGCACCTTGATAAATGGTTAGTCTCCTCCACTTGTTGGGCAACACACGCTTGCAACTTATTTAGGATATGAAGGATTTGTTTGGTCCCAACACCAAACACTTTTACCGCTTCAAGTATCTCCCCGTTTGACACTGAGTACTATCATCACCCTCCGCTTCATTATTGATATTATTCATAGTACGGGAGGCCGCATTAATTAAATGGTTCATGCTCATAATCTACGTTTCTTTTAGTTTTTATTTGTTAGTCTGTCTTATGTTCCAGAAAATCGTGACGCGAAGCAGAGACAACTCCTTTATTGTGCGCTGCAAAACCCAGAAATATTAAAAACAAAAGAGGAAGCATTAACATTTCCTGTGGCCGCACATGTAGAACCTTTCGCAACTCGCGCAGATTTGTTTGGACTGCAATTTAATGTGAAATGTACTATAAATTTCATGTAAACTTACATTGTATAGTCTTATATGCGGAGTACACTATAGAGCGGTGTGACTGTACAATGCACAGAGAATTATCAGCGATGTGATACACTGTATTGGGAAAAGTCTGCACATGCTGGCACAGAACACAATAGCATAAAGCGTGGTAGGAAGCTTCGGCGGTACAACCCAAAAGGGTACCCAGAAATAATTAGCTGACATCGTCTCACTCAGTAAACCTTTGTGTCTCACAAATCACAAATCGCATTTTTGCTACCATTTGACAAGGCCGTGCAGTTGCCCGGAACAGCTCTGGATTTTCAAATTGGTTTGCGTCTTAGTTCGACATATACTACAACAACAGTCGATTAAGGCAATAAAAAACTGTCCATCAGCCGCTCGTTCCGTATATTTATAACCCCTATGTTTACTATATGTTCACGGAACGCTTGCACCTCCTCGATGGGGATGCTGCACAGCTCAATGCCACAGTAATTTAGGCACAAATCAAGTTACTGGTAAACCCTGAGCTAAGCTCAGGCATTACTAGATTTTTGCTGCGTGGCGCAAAATTTGTGCTACCGGAGCAAACACGCATAAGATTGTTTTAGTCGACGGAAAACGATTAGAATAACAGGAATTTCTAGCGTTTTGCTGTGTGGCGCTTCATCGCTTGGGTCGCAACGCTTTTCCACTGGTAAAGTTCAGTATAATAGTTTTTTCGAGCTCTGATCTACAGCTTAAAGTTTCCGTTTGTCTCCCAAACCCTTTTGGCAAATGTAAAGGTAGGTTATATGCCGCATTGAAGCATAGCGAGGGAAGTTAAAGCCTACAACCTTGTTCAGAATAGATTTCTCGTCAATGCAAGATAATATTTGATAAGTTGCGGATGCTGATTGGTTCAAGTTTTCCATAAAAGTTTATCCTTCAATTTGAATTCGACATGAAATTTGTGCGTATCGAAAACGGGGGGGGGGGGGGGTAATTGATCTCGACCTCTGGACAGCACACGTCACCAGTACTATCCAGTAGCTCCAACAAAATTACTGCAAGAGAATTAGTAGTAATATCGGCGAGCTGGATTAGGACAGTAGTAGTACTATAGTAACTTCCAGCAATTTCCAGTAATTTCCAGTGGTCGACCTCCTAAACGGCTACATCGCCGTCAACTTCCCCGTTGTGCTTGAGCAGCACGTGCATTTCTGCGCGTTCCTTATCGGTTCGTGTACTCTCAACCCATGCAGACGGCGACGAAGTCAATGTCCCCACTTGAAGAGGCACGTAGCGCTGCAGAAGCGCTCGAAGAGGCTGCCGGAGCCGTAAATGTCGTTACTGCAGATGCGGTGCCCCCAGACCACGCACGTCGGAATGGTCCGTCTTCGTGGGATCGGCACATGAACAATCGAGGCTTACATACTTCATAAACGGAAGACGCGCTGATTCGGGGACGTCTTGGAGCTTGGTGTCAGGATGGCAAATTTTGAAGCCAGTCTAATTTTGAGCCCAGACTAATTACTGTAGTGACTGTAGTTGAGGGTAAGCTGTAGGGCAGGGTATCTAGGATACTGAGGATAAGGTAAAGCAGACGGAGGGCACGGGGGGTGGTTTAAGACCACCAGGGACGGGAGGGCTCTTAGGGTCCTCTTGACCGTGTGTCGCGCGGGGTCCAAGTGGTTGTCACGGTGAAGACCCGCGTGGCGATGTATAGTGTATGACGAACTCGGATACCTTGCGGTGAGCAAGCCTACAGGCGTACCGAGCGTTGCGTCTGCCGATAACACTCACACCTGTGCCGTCTCCGTGCATGTAAGCGCCCTGCTACCTGAGCAGCTGCGTCGACGCGCCGACGCCTGGTCGGCCATCTACCTACAAGCCTGGTCTAGGGTACTCGTCCTCAGTGACGCCGTCGGCGACTATTTGGTGGGTCATACATTGGCGTTCTGGGCAAGTCTACCTAAGACTTTGCGTGCTACGTCATGTGGGGCAACTCGTCAGCTGGACGAAGGGCTTAGTCTACCTGAGACTAAGCGGGTGATATTTGGAACGGTTCGGGGCCAGTCTACCTGAGACTCGGTGGTCTGTCAGGCCGGACACTCGTGACCTGCACGTGATGTTCGATGGCACCAGGAAGGGGATCCGGTGTCGTGACCTGCACGTACATCCGATGTCGCGACCTGAGCGAGAGATCGAGCCGTGCAAGAGGATAACAATGGAAGGTGTGGATAGAAGAAAGAGAGCTAACCAAGTGAGATCTGATGGGAAGAGGACAATGACTTCGGCAGGAGAGACAACTGGCTCGGCGCGAGACGCGCGTGCTTTGAGACGCGCGTCGCTCAGCCCGACAGCCATGACGCCCACGCAGTCGAAGCGACAGAGGACGGCGGCGGAGATGACGCTGGACACCGGAAACGGGGGACGCGCACGACTGGCAGCGGCAAGCGTCCGCGTGGCGAGCGGTAACACGCCACAGCCCCGCAAGTCGAACACGGGTAGTACGGTGTCGGACCAGACAACGACGCCATCAAGAACTGCGAACTTGATGGTCGGCAGCCGAGACGACGACGAAGGGGAACCTCGAACTGTCAGGTTCACCAGCGATCCGGCACCACCACGGCAGCAACCGGTTCGGCCGTCACTGGCTGGGCACGGCGACGGTTGACATCGCGACGATCAACACGACAGCAACGAGCACGGCTTAGGCGGGTATCTGGGCAATGAGGGGGGCGGAGCGCAATCGGCGGACACGCGTGTGGACCAACCCATGCAGCCAGCGCGTCGTTCGAAACCACCACCGCCAGCAACACCAACATGGTCGTCGACCCCTGCGACGCAACTGGCGATGGCGCCGACCAGGGAAGCGATCCGTGACCTCCGCGGAAGGAAGAAAATGAGGCTGTCGAAATTCAAAGGCCTCGACGGGACGATGGCTGTCTCGACATGACTTCGGGCGGTCCAGACGGAGACCAGACGTCAAGAGCGGACGCTCGGAGTTCACTGGGACGAGGACAAAGTGTACTTCGAGATGGCATCGCATCTTGAGAGTGAGGCTCTCAAGTGGTACGGCAACATCATTTCGGCCATCACCGACGAGACGGACGAGAACTTGGCACGGCTCCTACGGGGACGTTACGGGGAGCAACGCTCGGACCCGGAGGTAGTCGCAAGCCTGAACGACAGGAAGCAGATGCGGGGCGAGCCGCTCGTGGAGTATGCAGCTGCTTTGCGCGAGATCGTGGCTGATAGAAGCATCGAAGAAGAATGGTTAGTCTTCGCGTTCCTGAATGGCATGAGCAACTCAAGCTCAGCGACGCACGTGCCGGGCCGCGAGCCACAGACACTCGACGAGGCAGTGCACGTAGCGACGAAGTAAATTGGCAGGTTTGGCGAGGGCCATAGGGTCGGATTGGAGGCAGCCATGGCCAAGCAAAACAAGCGGGCCGGCGGGACGAGCAGGAACACCGGCACGCCGCTTGGCGCAGCCGCGCCACTGGGACTAGGAGGGAAGGAGCTGTCGGCGGCAGTTGGGACCGGGGATGCGCTCCCCATGCAGAAGCCGCCACGATACGACGTAGACGGGCGTCTGATCAGCCCGGTGGTGCAGCTGGCTGGGGTCCGGGTATAGCCATGGTACCACAAGGGTACACGCTCGTACCCCTGGGTACACAAACTGGCTCTTAGAGCAACACTCAAACTTCCATCAATAAGGGGGGGCCAGACACCGACAGCCAACCGCGGGCAGCAAGGCGATGGAGGCGGCAACCAAGGACGGAGAAGCGGGCGAATGCTCAAGGTCGAAGGGCAAAGAAGTCCGTGGGCACCGCTAGGGTTGCGTGACGAGGCCAGCAGGTACGGCCCACAGCCGCGCCAAGCACGACAGCCGCTCAGATCCAGAGAGGAGAGGCTGGTCAATCACCAGCAATACCAGGTGGGCAGATCATCACAGCAGGCGGCGCCTACGGCAGGCACAGGCGACCGAGTGTGCTACTACTGCTGGAACACGGTACACTTCGCCCGAGAGTGCCGACTGAAGGCATCAGACTTCGCAGCCCAGGACACGAGTCCGGACCAGTGCGACGAGGTCTCGGCGGAGCAGTCCACGGAGGTAGGAAACGCGCAGCGAGCTTACGGGGCCCCTCCATATGACTGCGCATCCTGGACGAGGAAGGCAAGGATCAGGGCGGAGCAGGGCCAAGCGATGATCGGAACAAAGGAGGAAGAGGGGTAGCGGCTGCGAGGACGAAGCTGCTGGAAAACGAGGAGGGCGAACTGTGAGGAAGAGATCGAGGCGAGAAGGAAAGCAAGGACTGGCAACTGGGGATGGAGCAGCGCACGCCGAACGCGCAGCCGACCTCAGGCGGGTTCAAGAAGCTGGACTGGTGAGTGGGGATGGAGTAACGCGCGGCGAGCGTACTACCAGTTGCTGAATACCGGCAAGCTCGGGGGCGAGCTTGGTGGGGATGGCTAATAGGCGGGGACTGCATCACGCGTGCAGCAGCAGCGCGACCCCGAGGAAGTGACATTGAAGTGACATTGAAGTGTCAGGGGCCGCACAAGCAGGACATGACAGTGAAGTGTCAAGGACCGCACAAGCGGAACATGACACGGGCGACTGCTGCTGGCGAGGCACCAGCTGGCAGGATTGACGAGCGACTGTGAGGCGACTTGGACGAAGAGGCGCAAGTCAGGATTTCGGGCAGAAAGACGTGCCGAGCGGACACTTCGGCAAGCAGTATGACAGGCGAGGCGACACCGACAGGGCTAATGGACGGCGGAGAGGGCAAGTTGGTCAAGATCTAGGCATGGAGAGTCGCTGGCAAGGAGAATGGACGGCGGAGAGGGCAAGCTGATCAAGATCCAGGCATGAAGCGTCGCCGGCGAGCGACGAAAGGTCGAGCAGGAGCAGCATTGGGTAGGGTAGCTAGGCGACGGGGACCGTAGTTAGCAGAGCGTTGGGTGGGCGATCGTTCACCTCACCTCTCAGTTACCATTTAGGCGGGAGGTGCTTAAGTCAAGTAACACCCAAAAGCTAAACGACTACAGTCGTTACAGTAATTAGTCTGGCCCAGACTAATTTTGAACAGGACCTTTTTTGCTGGCTTACCAGAATTAGTCTGGCTGCAAACGGGACAGACTAATTTTGAATTCAGACTAATTATGAAGACCTAAATTAGTCTGCTTTACCAAGTAAGAAACATGTATTTGTATGCAGTTATGGTCAGGCCTTATTAAACAAGTGCCTCTTCAATCACCACAGTCGCTGCATTCTCTAGGCTTCACCCAGCTTGACTGTCTTCTGTATCGCTCACTGCTTGTTTGTCTGGCGGGCCCCTTACATTCTCGGTTTACCGTGGGTACTTCCTAAGGATCTCTGCTATAATATATAAGGCGCAACTTTTCCTCAATATTATGGAGGAAAAGTTGTGTTGTGTCCAACCAGTGCCCAATGATAGTTTATCGCATCGTAGTCATGGGAATACGCGCTCGCCCTAATTAGAATTGATGGGCAGGAAGCGTCAAAAAGAGTCCAACATAGGCAGACTAATTATGAATATTTTTGACCAGACTAATTATGAACAAGCTGCTATCTGGGGCTCACGAATTAATCTGGCCCAGACTAATTTTGAAGCCAGACTAATTTTGAGCCCAGACTAATTATTGTAGTGACTGTAGTTGAGGGTAAGCTGTAGGGCAGGGTATCTAGGATACTGAGGATAAGGTAAAGCAGACGGAGGGCACGGGGGGTGGTTTAAGACCACCAGGGACGGGAGGGCTCTTAGGGTCCTCTTGACCGTGTGTCGCGCGGGGTCCAAGTGGTTGTCACGGTGAAGACCCGCGTGGCGATGTATAGTGTATGACGAACTCGGATACCTTGCGGTGAGCAAGCCTACAGGCGTACCGAGCGTTGCGTCTGCCGATAACACTCACACCTGTGCCGTCTCCGTGCATGTAAGCGCCCTGCTACCTGAGCAGCTGCGTCGACGCGCCGACGCCTGGTCGGCCATCTACCTACAAGCCTGGTCTAGGGTACTCGTCCTCAGTGACGCCGTCGGCGACTATTTGGTGGGTCATACATTGGCGTTCTGGGCAAGTCTACCTAAGACTTTGCGTGCTACGTCATGTGGGGCAACTCGTCAGCTGGACGAAGGGCTTAGTCTACCTGAGACTAAGCGGGTGATATTTGGAACGGTTCGGGGCCAGTCTACCTGAGACTCGGTGGTCTGTCAGGCCGGACACTCGTGACCTGCACGTGATGTTCGATGGCACCAGGAAGGGGATCTGGTGTCGTGACCTGCACGTACATCCGATGTCGCGACCTGAGCGAGAGATCGAGCCGTGCAAGAGGATAACAATGGAAGGTGTGGATAGAAGAAAGAGAGCTAACCAAGTGAGATCTGATGGGAAGAGGACAATGACTTCGGCAGGAGAGACAACTGGCTCGGCGCGAGACGCGCGTGCTTTGAGACGCGCGTCGCTCAGCCCGACAGCCATGACGCCCACGCAGTCGAAGCGACAGAGGACGGCGGCGGAGATGACGCTGGACACCGGAAACGGGGGACGCGCACGACTGGCAGCGGCAAGCGTCCGCGTGGCGAGCGGTAACACGCCACAGCCCCGCAAGTCGAACACGGGTAGTACGGTGTCGGACCAGACAACGACGCCATCAAGAACTGCGAACTTGATGGTCGGCAGCCGAGACGACGACGAAGGGGAACCTCGAACTGTCAGGTTCACCAGCGATCCGGCACCACCACGGCAGCAACCGGTTCGGCCGTCACTGGCTGGGCACGGCGACGGTCGACATCGCGACGATCAACACGACAGCAACGAGCACGGCTTAGGCGGGTATCTGGGCAATGAGGGGGGCGGAGCACAATCGGCGGACACGCGTGTGGACCAACCCACGCAGCCAGCGCATCGTTCGAAACCACCACCGCCAGCAACACCAACATGGTCGTCGACCCCTGCGACGCAACTGGCGATGGCGCCGACCAGGGAAGCGATCCGTGACCTCCGCGGAAGGAAGAAAATGAGGCTGTCGAAATTCAAAGGCCTCGACGGGACGATGGCTGTCTCGACGTGACTTCGGGCGGTCCAGACGGAGACCAGACGTCAAGAGCGGACGCTCGGAGTTCACTGGGACGAGGACAAAGTGTACTTCGAGATGGCATCGCATCTTGAGAGTGAGGCTCTCAAGTGGTACGGCAACATCATTTCGGCCATCACCGACGAGACGGACGAGAACTTGGCACGGCTCCTACGGGGACGTTACGGGGACGTTACGGGGAGCAACGCTCGGACCCGGAGGTAGTCGCAAGCCTGAACGACAGGAAGCAGATGCGGGGCGAGCCGCTCGTGGAGTATGCAGCTGCTTTGCGCGAGATCGTGGCTGATAGAAGCATCGAAGAAGAATGGTTAGTCTTCGCGTTCCTGAATGGCATGAGCAACTCAAGCTCAGCGACGCACGTGCCGGGCCGCGAGCCACAGACACTCGACGAGGCAGTGCACGTAGCGACGAAGTAAATTGGCAGGTTTGGCGAGGGCCATAGGGTCGGATTGGAGGCAGCCATGGCCAAGCAAAACAAGCGGGCCGGCGGGACGAGCAGGAACACCGGCACGCCGCTTGGCGCAGCCGCGCCACTGGGACTAGGAGGGAAGGAGCTGTCGGCGGCAGTTGGGACCGGGGATGCGCTCCCCATGCAGAAGCCGCCACGATACGACGTAGACGGGCGTCTGATCAGCCCGGTGGTGCAGCTGGCTGGGGTCCGGGTATAGCCATGGTACCACAAGGGTACACGCTCGTACCCCTGGGTACACAAACTGGCTCTTAGAGCAACACTCAAACTTCCATCAATAAGGGGGGGCCAGACACCGACAGCCAACCGCGGGCAGCAAGGCGATGGAGGCGGCAACCAAGGACGGAGAAGCGGGCGAATGCTCAAGGTAGAAGGGCAAAGAAGTCCGTGGGCACCGCTAGGGTTGCGTGACGAGGCCAGCAGGTACGGCCCACAGCCGCGCCAAGCACGACAGCCGCTCAGATCCAGAGAGGAGAGGCTGGTCAATCACCAGCAATACCAGGTGGGCAGATCATCACAGCAGGCGGCGCCTACGGCAGGCACAGGCGACCGAGTGTGCTACTACTGCTGGAACACGGTACACTTCGCCCGAGAGTGCCGACTGAAGGCATCAGACTTCGCAGCCCAGGACACGAGTCCGGACCAGTGCGACGAGGTCTCGGCGGAGCAGTCCACGGAGGTAGGAAACGCGCAGCGAGCTTACGGGGCCCCTCCATATGACTGCGCATCCTGGACGAGGAAGGCAAGGATCAGGGCGGAGCAGGGCCAAGCGATGATCGGAACAAAGGAGGAAGAGGGGTAGCGGCTGCGAGGACGAAGCTGCTGGAAAACGAGGAGGGCGAACTGTGAGGAAGAGATCGAGGCGAGAAGGAAAGCAAGGACTGGCAACTGGGGATGGAGCAGCGCACGCCGAACGCGCAGCCGACCTCAGGCGGGTTCAAGAAGCTGGACTGGTGAGTGGGGATGGAGTAACGCGCGGCGAGCGTACTACCAGTTGCTGAATACCGGCAAGCTCGGGGGCGAGCTTGGTGGGGATGGCTAATAGGCGGGGACTGCATCACGCGTGCAGCAGCAGCGCGACCCCGAGGAAGTGACATTGAAGTGACATTGAAGTGTCAGGGGCCGCACAAGCAGGACATGACAGTGAAGTGTCAAGGACCGCACAAGCGGAACATGACACGGGCGACTGCTGCTGGCGAGGCACCAGCTGGCAGGATTGACGAGCGACTGTGAGGCGACTTGGACGAAGAGGCGCAAGTCAGGATTTCGGGCAGAAAGACGTGCCGAGCGGACACTTCGGCAAGCAGTACGACAGGCGAGGCGACACCGGCAGGGCTAATGGACGGCGGAGAGGGCAAGTTGGTCAAGATCTAGGCATGGAGAGTCGCTGGAAAGGAGAATGGACGGCGGAGGGGGCAAGCTGATCAAGATCCAGGCATGAAGAGTCGCCGGCGAGCGACGAAAGGTCGAGCAGGAGCAGCATTGGGTAGGGTAGCTAGGCGACGGGGACCGTAGTTAGCAGAGCGTTGGGTGGGCGATCGTTCACCTCGCCTCTCAGTTACCATTTAGGCGGGAAGAGCTTAAGTCAAGTAACACGCATCAAAAGCTAAACGACTAGTTGAGGGTAAGCTGTAGGGCAGGGTATCTAGGATACTGAGTATAAGGTAAAGCAGACGGAGGGCACGGGGGGTGGTTTAAGACCACCAGGGACGGGAGGGCTCTAAGGGTCCTCTTGACCGTGTGTCGCGCGGGGTCCAAGTGGTTGTCACGGTGAAGACCCGCGTGGCGATGTATAGTGTATGACGAACTCGGATACCTTGCGGTGAGCAAGCCTACAGGCGTACCGAGCGTTGCGTCTGCCGATAACGCTCACACCTGTGCCGTCTCCGTGCATGTAAGCGCCCTGCTACCTGGGCAGCTGCGTCGACGCGCCGACGCCTGGTCGGTCATCTACCTACAAGCCTGATCTAGGGTACTCGTCCTCAGTGACGCCGTCGGCGACTATTCTACAGTCAATCAAAAGCAGGCAAGAGCGCCTGTGTGACGATGACTACTACGTAGTACTTGCGAACGTCGTATCGATCGGCTATCTACTATACAAACAACAGGGTTCGCGCCATCGCGAAAGCCTGGAGTGTTCTGCGTTGGTCAAAAGACAAGATCGCCTGGATTTCTTCAGTTGCCCAAGCAGTAATTAGCAGTAGTTTTGCAGTACTACTTGCCCACGATCTGAGTTACTGGTTGAACAGTAGTATTAATTGGCGCCCCGTCCAAAATTACTACCGGTAGTAGTAGTTTGAGCAGTAATTTCCTGTAAATAGTAACGAAACAGTAGTTTCCGACAAACTACTGGTAAACCCTGAGCTATTCTAATTGACATTAAAGAAAATCTGATGCATGTTGCTCCAGCGCTATAAACACATAATATGTCACAGGTATTATAGCCAAATGCAAGCTACCAAATACAACAGGTATTTTATCTTAATCTCAACTGGATGGGTCAACATACCAGCATAATGTGGATATCAAACAGGTTATCTAAAGATACAGGTATTCGCGGTTACGAGTATTAATATTGACATATCGTAAAATACAGGTATTAAATCAATGAAGAATCGTACCTCAGTGCGATCCCGCCTAGGACTCTGGATAAATCCAGAGAATTAGACTAAATACCACATGGCTGCACACACTTTGCCTGCTCGTGTGGTACACATACGGTCTACTAATAGTCTGTTTTGAGCGAAAAAAAACCGGTGTTTGTAATTGGATGAAACACATATTAGCCAATCAATAGCGCTGGAAAGCCCATCACAATGCGTCACACCTTCTATAAAAGTGGGTACGGTGCCCCATAGTAAAAAAATCGCAAGTGGCACCCATGATTATATATCTGATTTCTGCAAAACCAAATTGGAATTGCTCCGTTTTTTGCAAGTAAAAGTTCAAATTGCAAGAAACTTGCTGAGGGCTCCGCTTTTTGCAAAAAGCCCGGGATGTTGACCCATCCACAAAAGAAAAAGACGAAAACCCTGTTGATTATGATACCGGCTGACGTTTCCTGCGAGAAACGATTAGGTCGCCGCGTTCGCGCAACATTTAAGATTTTATCCGCATTCGACCAACATACAACGGCCTCCACGGTGGACCACTGCGGTCTACCTTCTTCGTTTTTCCTAGACAATGTATCACGCAATTCAAACGCTGGAATTGATGCCTGCCTAGCTTTGCTCTATAAGTCTATAATTCCCTTTAACATAACAGGTGTAACCTTACGGCTTTCGGAGATTCGCGGACATGAAACTAAGGTGCTTGTACTGCATATCGGCTGCGGTAATGTGCAGCCCATAGAACACCTCATCCTCGGTGATCTTTTTCTTCCACAGGGTTTCGAAGTCGGCCCCATCGTCGAGAAGTTTTTTTTAACAAACATCTCTCGTTTCGCAACTCGCGCTTGTTTAAACGCCGCGAGTTTTTGACCAAGTTTGCTCGAGGACAGCGCAGTCTTCAATTTCTTGACGGCATCAGCCGGGCCCCTCTCCTCGGTAGCTGTCTCATCATTCGTCATGAAGCCCCGAAGCGATCGCTTGTCGAATTTGCCACCCAACGCCGGTACCTCGACCGCGGGCATCGTAATAGCGTTAATTCTCACGAGGAGGGAGAGCGCGACAAGGAGCAGAAGTGTCCGCTTGAACATCGTGCGCTGTGCTTCAGTACTGCGGGGGTGCAGAAGAGAAGAGACTTGCTGTGTGGCTGGAGAAAATTGGAAACTGAATAGACTGTAGGCACTATTAGCGCAGTACACTGTATGTACGCGGGCAAATGTTGCGGTGCTGCTTTTTACCGTGCCCATCTGCTATAGAAGCACGAGGTCTTTGAACCCACTCCCGGGTGTAGCTATCATAGGTGCGCCGGGACTATTGGTCTGACGGAAATAAAACTTGGCCATCGACGCGTTCTTGAAAGTGCTCCACAACCAACATTCGACCACGGTTGTCATTTGAGATCTTGCTCACACGAATGATAATGAGTTCTTGCTCCTCTATTGGTTTGTGTCTAATGTACAGAACTAGTCTCTGAGTAGAGAAGCCCCACCTTGTAGCAGCCCAAGATGCGACGGCATAATTTTTGTCAACCATTAAGCATGCGACCGCATCGGTTGAGAACGGTTTTGCGACCGCATTAGAAGTATTCCCCCACTCCGAGCAGCCGGCCCACGCGATCTTGAGCAGCACGACGAACGCTGAGGCGAAGATTGGCGGGTACATCGATAGTAGCGAGTGTTGCTGACGACGATAGAGTAAGCTACTACGTACATTAACTAGAGTTACTGACTTCTGTGTTTGTGTTCCTGTTGCTCCTCATGTTTATAGTAATCGAGTCTCAGGGGGGTTATCAGCGCCATGGGCCGAAGCGGCAAAGCCCATACGGCAGATTCATGGGCATGAGTCCTGCGACTGCGTCCAGTACTGTTCATCTACCGCTACAAGCTCAAACCACTGGCATACCACCTCAAGGCACGGTAGCCCCCCTCGGCCCTGCTAGCAGTCCGTTGCAGCCTAGGAATCTTCTCGCAGACATCGATCAGACGCAGCATGACGAAGACTCAGACGACTCCAACGACTCGGAGACGTTCGACGCTCTAACTCCATCGGTAGACTACGAAAGCTGGTCAGCCGACCAGGTCAGGAAGGAGTGTACTCTTTTTTTCTCTTTTTTTGGGGGTTTGAGGTATATTGTGTTACTTTTTCTACTTCTAGAGAAGAACTCTAATAACCATGCCAGTCCAGTATTTACAGCTTGACCGGTGTTTTGGCACCCTTCCGTTGCCCCGTGACCTCCACCTCGCCTTCCGTGTCCCTATCACGCTCTCTCTCCTTCCTCCATTGTTCAATATCTCCTTTCATTCTCTCCTCTAATCCGCGGCAAAGCGCGTGCGCCGTGCCTTCAACTCTCATCTGTGACATCACACTAACTTTGGTGTCCATAGCCACGTTTGCCAGCCAATCCGCCATCTTGTTGTGATGGCGGTAGTGGTGCGACCAGCTTGCCACCCTGCAGATATCCGCGAGCCTACTGCAAGTCTTGTACCAGTATCTCATTTTTGCCGCTTTAGGCATCGTCCGCGTTCTCATCATCCGGAAAATCATAGAGCTGTCCCCCACGATGTGAATGCGTGTCCAATCCATGTTCACTGCCCTCAGCAGTAATCGATGCAGCCCTACAAATTCCGCCTCGTTATTGGTCGTCGTCCGCCGCCCTAGCGCCGTCACTGCCGCCCATTCCGGTGTCGCTGTATCGTCATCCTCCCGAAGGATGACGAAGACACTTCCGCTGCCGCCTGGGCCTGGATTGCCCCTCGAACCACCGTCGAAAAATCCAACTCGCTTCACTCCTGCCCCTACTGCCCCCACCTGGCGCTCCGGTTCGTTGTGGGCAAACGTCCTCCATTTCGTTAGAATGAATTCTGTTAGTCGCAGTCGCGGTTCGGATTGGTTGCTTCGTGGGAACAGCCCGAGTCTGTATCTCTCAAAGGCCTCCACTATGCTGCCTCTCGCCCCACTGATCACTTCTACCATGTTCCGTTCCTTCCGTCCGTCGTGGTGTACCCGATCTACGTTCCGCCTCCAGATAGGTGTGATGAGTACTGCCACTCCTTGTTGCCATAAGTCCGAGGCCACCTCTCGTATATCACTCCAGGGCTCAAAATTCCCTGTTCGCCCCCATTCCACCAGCCAGCTGGGCAGCGTGCGCAGCGTGAAGCTGAAGATGTCCGGTAGTGCCGCTTCTCGTTCCTGTTTCGTGCACCTCTGTCCCCTTTGAACAAGCCCCCATCCTTGCAGCATCATGCTCCAAAGTTGCGCCGCCTCCGGACATTGTCACACGAGATGTGTGGTTCCAGTGGTTGTTGCGTTTGTACATCTCATGGCCGTGCATTTGAATTTGTGCTCTGCTCCTGCCCAGATCCACAACCTGTTATGCTTCAGTTTCACAATATTCTGCGTATGGTACGCTGAGACTCCTTCCATGCGTTGGATCTGCGTCCACGACACCTTTCTCAAAGCTCCCGCAAGTTTCTCGTTTGCTGCTGCCAATTTCCGGTCCGCCCTTTTGCATACCTTCTCCGCCTCCTTATTCCTGGTCTTGTTCATCAGTTGTTTGTATTTTCTTCTCGTCTGCGTCCACCTTCTTTTCCCCGCCCATAGCGGCTGACACCTCGTCAACCACGGGTGCGGCACCGCCCAGACCGATCGCTCTCCAACCCCCAGGAATCTTGCAATCGCTTTGTCGACGGAATCCTGCTGTCGATCCCAAGCTATCCTCGCTGGTATTGGACCCCATGAGTGTTCGATCTGCTTACTCTTGCTGTCCGTGACGAGGAAGACGTGATGTGGGTCCTCCAATTGATGCGAGACCTTCAACACGTTCCTCTGCGTCTTGCTGAAAAGTATTTCCGGGTAATTGACCAGTAAATTAAGGCTCAATTCCCTAAAGAGGTGCGCCACGCCGCTCTCCATTGGTATCTGGTGTGCTTGCGGTGTGAAGAGCACTCCGTCATCTTCAAGCTTCGTAATTTGCACCACATCCTTCACCTTTCTTCCTCTTGTGGTTGTGAGTAGCTATTTGTAGTCTCCCCATTTACCTTCGCCCCCTTGTGTGTTGCCAAGCCAAAGTGCCTTCAGCATCACTTCCCCTATGGTCTCCGTGTAGCATTCCCCGCGCGACTCGTGCCTCTCATTTCTCCTCCTTCCTAAGTTGAGCCGAGCCTGCCCTGTGCAGTGTATTTTCAGACCGTGAGTAGTCCATCGTGTCAGCAGTCCGTTATCGTATCTGAGTGCCCTCCTGCTGTCTTGCAATACTGCTGTGTCATCCTCCTCGGGGTGATGCATCTCGTGAAAGTGCGCTTCGACCCATGGTCTCCCTGTACCCCACAGTGTATCTTGGGGCTCCGCCTTCGGTGTGGTTTTCCTTGGTACCAAGAACTCGATCTCTCCGCAGTCCCGTTGCTGCAGTATCTCCCCAATCCTCTGCTTTTCCTCGTCAGCCGTCAGCGCCCATGCGCCCACTGTGCAGGCACTTAGGGCCATCAGCTCCACCCTGATGTCGGGCGTCCCCAGTCCCCCTTGCTTGGGGTTCCTCCCCGCCACCGCTGCTTGTACCCATCCTGCCGGTGGGTGCTCTGGAGCCATAAATTTGGCCTTCCACACGTAGTTTCTGATGGACCAGTCGGCTTGCTTGATAATTGCTTCTGTGGGCCAGGCATGTCTGGCCACATACAGCATTTTTGGTATGATTACCGCCGCAGCGATAGCTGCCCTTTGTTGGACACTGTTCGTTTTCGCTTCGGCTAGCACTAGTCGAACTCTGAGCGCTGCAAACGCCTTCTCCCATGCCAACTTGACTGTGCTTCCTGCCCCCGCTAAATGCCCTAGATATCTGGTTGTTGATGTAACTTCTACTGGTTGCGGCCCCTCGGCCGTCAGCTCCCCTGCCCCTGCACGTGTGCCTCCAGTAGTATCCTTCGTTGCGTCATCATCCTGAGGTTCCTCCAGCCCAAGTGTAATTGCCGCTGACTTCTGCACGTTGAGTTTCAAACCTGAAACCCTTGAAAATTTCGTTACTGCTGCTATCGCCGCCCCCTGCATGCTTTTATGATCTATGTAGATAGCGGTGTCGTCCGCATATCCTGCCACTCGAATTGGTGCTGTTGTGTAATCCCCTCCGAGCTGTATTCCTTCCAACTTGTCATCACTTTCGATGACATCATATAAAATGTCGACCGCAATGATGAATAACAGCGGTGCAAGTGGGCATCCTTGCCGGATGCCACTTGTGACCTGCACTTTGTCCGATAGATGTCCATTAGCGAGAAACTGCACCGTCGTGTTCGTGTGTGTTGCTCGAATTATTCTGCATAGCTTCGGTGGGAAGCCTTTCGCCTTCAGAATTGCCATGAGAAAGTCTCTGTCTAAAGAATCGTAAGCTTTTGCAAAGTCGAGTAGTAAGACCTGCGCTTCGGTTAATTCTCCGTTGTTCCGACAAATCTCTTTGGCTGCCTCCAGTATATCAATGGTCTCGTGGATGGTTCTGCCCGGTATAAATCCGCACTGCCGACGATTCACCAGCTGCATAATGAACTGGCGTACTCTCCACGTTATGATCCGCGTGAAGATTTTATAGTCTGCATTGAGTAGCGCGATCGGTCTATAGTTCAGCGGGTTAGACGTGTCCCCTCCCTTGCCGATGCTGAAAATGTATGCCTCCAGAAAGCTGGAAGGGGCCTGCCCTTGTTCCATGCATTCGTTGTATAGTCTAGTCAACACTGGCGTTAGTGCGGCCGCATGATCACAGTACCACTCGTTCCCCAGCTGATCAGGCCCGCAAGCTTTGCCTATTTTGCATTTGGCGATTGCTGCAGCCACTTCCTCCTCTGTAATCTCCGCATCCAGCTCTGAAAGGTCTATCTGTTTCCACGTCTTGCTGTAAATACTGATAAAATCGTCAATGTTGCTTTTGTCTTCTGCTTCACCTCGAAAAATGTTCTCCCAACTCTCTGCTAGAATATTGGCCTTATCGTGGGTATCCCGTGTACTGTCCTCCTTCCTGGAAATCAGTGTAGGTATAGTGTTGTCCGCAAATTTTGTGCACACCCTCTTGAAGAACCTCTTGGTGGACGCTTTGGAGCTTCAAGCATTGCTTGCCACTAAAATTCGCCGATTTAATGTACGCCGCGCCTCCTGCGTCCTGTGTAAAGCCGCCAAAAGTTCTTTTCTTCCCCCGTTTTGGTCCAATTGCCTGGTTCCTGGTTTCGCGAGCTGAGCCTTGATTCGTTGGATACGTTGTCTAAAGCCTGCCGTCGTCCGCTTCTTTGCTGATGTCTTTAGTTTGTTCATGTCCACTTTTAGGTCCACTTTGAAGTCATCCCATGACTTGGCTGCCTTGCCTTGTGTGTCCAGCTTCAGCTTGTCGCCTAGGGTTTCGATGCTCTTCGCAATCAAGCTGTTCAATGCAGTTTGCACATAGGCTGGAGCTGGATACAACTTCGGCCTCTTCTTGACCCTGATGATGCCCTTAGGCGAGTGTAGCTCGAGCAGAACTGCTCGATGGTCCGACTTGCAGAGTGCATCTTCCACTTCTGAGCCCCTTACTAGCCCTTTGATGGTCGTACTGACGTAAAACCGGTCGAGCCTCGAGGATCCTTTCTTTCCACTGGCTGCTGTGTGAAAGTGGGTATGACACCTCTGTGCATATTCCCTTGTCGCAATGAGCCCATCCGTTCTCGGGAAATTGTAGTACCCTGCGTCCCAAAGTCCATGCTTTGCTGCGAACCCCTCCAGCTCCTTTGCACCTAGTTCCAGCTTGCGAGAGCCTCCCTCTCGATCAATCCCGTTATTGGCCACGCAATTGAAGTCCCCTCCATATATGATGCTAACATCTTCCGGAAATGTCAGCTGATGTAGCCTTCTGAAAAATAGTACCCGAGACGCTCCGTGCACGGGTGCGTACACATTAACAAATAGTATCCGCTTGTCCGCCAGCTCCCCTGTGACCATGACTAAGTGTTCGGACCAATTGTCTGCGTTCCACGCTTTCACGTTCCGTACCGCTCCATACGGGTTCACTAAAATTGCTACGCCGGCCCTCCTGTCAGTTCCGGACGCCCAAAATGAGAACTTGTTCGCCGTTGTATAGTTGAACCCCCACATGGCCCCATGCTGTTGAGCCGCTGTGTCATGTTCGCTCGGGTGGAGATGTGTCTCCTGTAAAAATATCACATCCCTCACCCCCCTTCGATGTTGGTCTTTAAGCCCTTGAAGTTTGCTTCCAAGGTTCCTGATGTGCGTTGCCAGTCCACGCACATTAATTGTTGTCACCCCGATCGTTCGGTTCTGTTTGTGTTTGTGCGCTTGCATGTGCGAGTTGTATCCCAGTGCACGTTTCTTGTTTCGCTTAAGCTGCCTGTCCAGCCTCCTGAAGTCTGTCTTAGCCGCTTCTCTCCTCTCCTCTCTCGTCTGTCTGCTGAAGTAGTATCGGATTGATCCGGTACCACACCCCTTCTTGCCTTGCTCCCGGCCTTCGCCCACTGTGGCTTGGGTCATAGCTGGCCCACTCAGTTTAGAGTGAGTCCGACCGCCCCTCTGCCTCGACACCCTCGGAGGTAGTCATTGTCATCTGCGCATGTTGGGCGTCAGTGGTCTTCCCGGAAATGTTGTGCTGTTTAAGAGGCTTGGGTTCCCGGTTACTCTGACCCTGCCTAGTCTCTGCTGGCTGCTCCTTCCTGATGCCCTGCGTAGCATTCCGTTGCTCGTCCTCTGTTCTAGACTGACTCAACTCAGTGCTTCGCACTTCCTCTGCTTCGCGTAGTACAACCTGACTTCCCTCCTTTGTCTGCGTGTGTTGGTCTTCCTCCTGCGGCCTTTGGTTCATAAAGAGTCTGTGTGCTCCCGCATTGCTTCTTTCGTGTCCGTTGCTTGGGACTGATCCCAGCTCCATTGCTGAATCTGGGCACCAATCCTTGGCTCCAGATTCTGCTCCAGTGTGCAATTCGGTCGCTTTCATGACTTCCTTTGCTGCTCTCCGCACTGCTTTGATGGTTTGGGCTGCTGCTCTGCCGGTCTTGTCCTCGTCGTATTCGATGACATCGAGAGCCTTCCACCCATGATAGATCAGGATCTCGTTGCGTTTCTGCGATAGAGCAGCTATATTGGTCGCATAGTGCTCGTGGTCCTTCGCTTGGTAGTTAACCGCTTGAAAATGGTTTCCTGTATCGTTCCAGCGTAGCACCATCACCGGTGGGGTTATCCGGGCTGCTACTAGATCACGTAGTATACCCAGAGCCTGCTCTGTCGGTACTGGGCAAACTGTTCCTGTCTCAATCTTCATGTCGGGTGGGGCCTTAACCTCATGGAATGCGTACGCCTGCATTCTCGCTTGGCCGTCGCTCTGCACGTCGAGCACGTAGATGGTTTCCCTCGCATGTTGCGCCATGGCTTTAATGTGCGCTGGTCGTATCCAAAAGTGCAGTGGCACGTGCGATCTCACCGACTTGTCCCGCTGGGCAACATAGTGGTTTACTATCGCGCAAACTTGTTCCTCGTGTGTTCCGGCTGCCGCTTTGTGGCACCCGCTCGCTCTTAACTCCGCCTGCAGTTCTTGCGGGTGTAACTTGACCTCGTCCATGATGTTTGCGATCATTGCATTGAGGACTTGTTTCTTGAGGAGATTCGCACTGTCAGCTACTTCTTTGGACACTGGGTCAAGCCCCTCTTCGACATTAAAGAGGGCTGCGTAGAAGGCTAGCCAGCCACAGTGACCGTTCGCAGCTACATTGACCACTTTGCCCCCTAAAGCTGCCAGCCACGCTGATAGCGGTGCACCAGCATCCGTTGGAGGATTCACTCTGGTGATGCAGCATTCCTCTTCCTTAGCCGCTTCTGGCTGAGTGGCGTCTGGCTGTTCCGCCGTTCCTGCTTCCGTTTTCCGCTCTCTTGGGTTCTCCTCTTCGCCTTCATTGACATTGCCTGGTGTTGCTTGCATGTACCGGTGAATAAACTGCTGTCTCGTTGTTTTTTCCCTTTCCGGGATGCCTCCGATGTCCTCCGCTTTGGTGACACTGACCGAGCTTTGACCGTTGGTCTGTTTTGCATCGTGTCCGCTGCATATTCCTCCAGCATGTCCTGTGCTCGGTCCGGGGTCCAGTTGGCTGCTGCCTTCCGTTTAGGGGAGACCGATTGCTTCCTTGGTGTTGCTTTTGGCTCTCTTGCGCCACCTTGTACTTCGCTCCTACTAGTCTGTTCTACGCCCTGCTGCCCTTGTTCCGAGGTCATGGTTGTGCCCACCTCTTGCCTGCTTATCTCGGCCTCTGTCTGGGGAGTGAGATTGTCTTTGTACTGGGGTCTGGTCTTCCCAGTCGGCGATCTTCCTCTCAGCTCGTTTGCTGCTGCCTTCGTTTGCTGTCGTTTCGGTCCGGTCTCCACCGCGCCCTGGGTGGAAATCTCTCGCACAGCCTGTTCCTTTGCCTCCATGTCCGTCATGTCATCATCCTCCAATCGTTCGCTCGATGCATCGCTTTCGAGGTTGGACTCTGGAGTTCCAAACTCCGGCTCCTCGCCCATATGCACATCTACCTCTTGGTCGAACACCTGCCCCTGGCCGCCTGTCGTCGTTGCCTCACCTGCGTGCGTGTCCGTCCTTACGTGGTCCGCCTTCTCCGCTCCTGCTGTTCTGTCTTCTTGTGATTCCTGCACCCCGCTGTTCTGCTCCAAGTTCCTTTCTGTTGTCTCAGTTGTTGGTTCTCCTTGAGCCTCCGTGGCTGCTGCTACTGGGCTGGACGCCTCGCGCTTGATGTTTTGCCCCCACTCCTGAGGAAGCGACAGCTTTGCCCCCTCTTGGGTGCTGGCTCCCCGTTTCGGTGACATTTCTCTCCTGCTCGTCTTCGCGCCTGCGTTGCGCTGCGTTCCGTGTTTCTTCTCGAACAGTCTTCCTTCTTGTCGTAGCATCGCCTCGAGATCCTCCATCGTCTTTGGTTGTGCTCCCGCCCCGTAGTCTCTGCTGCTTTGAACTAGGTTGGATGGTAGTTTCCCTTCCAAAGCCAAAGTATGTTTTGTCAGCTCTGCTTCCAGCTCTGTATCCAGCACCTTGCAATATTTTGCTGGGTGCTCCGGCGACTGGCACCTCCTACACGGCCAGTTGACATGCGTGTTGGCGTGGTGGATGACTATCTCCGCCGAGTCCACCCCTATGTAGCCCTTCTGTCTTAGTGCTGGTGGACACGACGCCGCATGCACCCGGGCATCCCAGTGCTGCGCCTTCACTCCCGTCCTCTCTGTCATCGGATGTTCCATCTCCTGCACTTTGAGTCCGAGCTTCTTTGAAAGAATCCAGTACATGTCTCGCGAGGTAACCACTCCTTTGCGTACTTCTACTTCGAAAGAATAGAAGTCGAGCATTACTAGCTCCTTCGTGACTGCTGCGCGCTCCCTGATGCTCTCATAGTCTACCAGCGTAAGTGGCTTGCCTGCTAGAGGCATCTGCCATCCAATCCATCGGGCTGCGGATTGGCGACCTTTGAAAGTCACTGTTACTACTCGTGTGTCCATGTTTAGCGAAATTCGGGATAAGCACCGCTTGAATTCCTCTATGTCCATCTTTTGCGCTGGAGCAGCTTCTGCCCCCGCGTACATTTGCGCCATCAGTGCTCCTTTAGACATATTCTCGAAAAAGCGTTGGCCGGTGGCCAGGTGTGCGTACACTGGATACTCGAGAGCCATGAATATGTCCGCAAAACAAGCGAGCTCGCTTGGGGCCATGGATTGCTTAAGGAACTGCGGTACCTTTGGTACCTCAATTTCATGGTTCAAGATCATGACAATCGCCTTCACTTCGTCTTCCGTCCTTTCACGCAGTTGCAGTGTTGGCTCTGCAGGTTGCAGGCATAGGTCTCGCAGTCTCGCCTGTTCCGCATTGGGCTTTGTCTCGCCTCCTGCCTCCCGCTCTGACGCCACTGCCTCTCTGTATGAGAGTTTATGAGTCTCTTGTAGGCCCGGTTCAGGAACATTAACCCCCGCCTCCGGCTCGAACTTGAAGAACTGAAGCCTGTCTTCAAGCTCCCGCTGCCCAACCTTACCTTTGATCACCCATTGGGACAACAGCGTGCACAGTCGTCCTTGATGCTTCGCCTTGTGTAAGTTCCACACACTGCTAATTCCTTCATACTTGGCTTGTCTGCTCTCCGGAGCTTCATCACTCCAGTTTGTCCTCAGCTCCTCTTCGCTCCTGTCGGCTCTCTCTGATGTCGAAATCTTTTTCACGTAAGCCTTGAATCGTCTGTTCTTGGCCAATTCGTTCAACCGCACCGCCGTGTGCGCCACGTATGCCTGTGCCGCACCTGAGTTCAGGTACTGGCAGAGTTGCCTGAAGACTTCCTTTCCGTCTCCTTGATCAGCCCTGATGGCCGCTTTTCCAGCAGAACCTGCGCTTCCTTGTTGCCTGCTCGCTTGCTTGTATCGGACTGGCGAGGTGTCCCGTGTCGTCGTTTCTGGTGTGCCTCCGGTCCCTCTTCGCACCCCCTGGTCCTTTACTTGCTGCGCTGCTTGCGCCGTTCGCTTAGCTTTCGAAGACACCGTCGTCCAACCATCCATTGGTGGTCCTTCAGCTCCCCTTGCTCCCCGCTCGGCCTCTACCTTCGGGACCGTCGTGGACGTCTGCATGGCCAGCTCCAGTTCCTGCGCCTCCGTCGCCGTCCCTCGCTTCTTCCGCGTTTTCCGCGCCTCTTCAACTTTTAACCTTGATGTCAGTATGGCCGGGGTTTCGGTGGCCTTCCAAGAGCCCCCCCCCCCCCCGGATCTTGTTTCTGCCGTCGCCTGCCTTGATTCCGAGGAGTCTTGAGCGGTCGCCGGCTGATTTTGGAATGGAAGGAGTGTACTCGCAGAGGATTGAAGCTGAAGGCCTCAATGAAGAAGGGTGAGCGTATCGATGTTGTGGTATTGCAAAACACACAAATCGTCAAATGTGGGTCCTCGCAAACAACCAACAACAATAGCCGAGCTAGTCGGCTGAGTTGGCCTGCGTGGGGTCTCTTTCGGGTCCCCAACGGTCCGGCCCAGCCGGGACAGTAGGTGTCTTGTCTTCGCCGAGTTCCAACCAACCGGTTCAACTCTCCAGAGACTCGCCTGAGCCGGGCAGTCTCCGTTCACAAAACCCGTGCCGTCCACCAAAGGATGGATCAGTCACGGGCCGCCGAGTGCAAAAGCAGCTCAGCTGAAAGGTTACGGTGCCCTGGGACTTACAGGCCCACCGGCTCGCCGAGTTCGGCGAGACTTTTCTCCGCGCTTGGCGAGACTGCCCCTTCCGGGTCTACGTTATCTCTTGGCGCTACCTGTCGGTACCCTACAAGCTATGCCTCTCAGGTACCAACGGCAGACATACCCCGGCCCTATGCAGGGACTTACCGAAGAAGTGTACACGTGTCTTGGACTAGGAAAATTCTGCTCTGTTTGTTTGGTTATATCTTTCGGGCGCCCTGAAGGGACGCCTCTACTGTTCCTGAGTTCCTATACAAATATCTAATGAAATAGAGTGGTTTTGGATCTCGGCCGACCCTTCGCCGAGTTCGGCGACCCTTCGAGCTCCGTCGGTCCGGATACTGAGTTTATCCGGATCCTGAACTCGGCTGGTCCGGATACTGGATCATCCGGATGGTACTCTGTACCTTCCCGCCGAGTTGACACCGTCCACCTGTTATCCTAAGCTGCTTCGGTACCTTGTACCAGTGTGTGCCACAAAACTTGACGTTTCCTACACCACAACTGCCCCGGTCATGTCCCGAGCCGAGCTGGTGAGGGTCCTGACCATCACTCCGGTAGTCTCGTTCAGTCTCCAACATTTCCAACGGTCACCACACTCAGCTCGATGTCGTCGTCTGATGCGTCCTCCGCGCCGTCGGTAAGTTCTCCATCCTCGTGTGACTCTGTCTCGTTCACGAATGCTCACTTTGTTGCCTTCTGGTTCACCAGTCCTCGGCCGCGGCTCCCGCCGGATCTTCCGCCGCTCCTCGAGATGAGGGGCAGCCAGATGGGTCGACTTCTCGGCCGTCCCGGGCTTCTGGGGTCAGCGGTGAACGGGATTCCCCCATCATCGACCTGACAACTCCCCAGGAGTTCGACCGGGAGTCCGAGGGGTCTTCTCGCGCTTCCTCTCCCCGTCCGTCGAGTCCGCGTGGTGGCACCACTTCGGACACCGCTGGCTCGGGTCAGTCGGGCTCGACTGGACAGGTGACCCTGGCGTCTCTCGAGGACTTGATCCGCCAGGAAGCTCATTGTCGCCAACAGGAGAACGGAGACTTGGCTCGGCTGCTGTCGTTTGCGTTTACGCATCCGATTCCGCCGGCTGACCGCCTCCAACGTCGAGCTTTGCTGGACGCACAGTCAATTTCGGAGCTCGCTCACATCCTGCGCGGGCAGTATTCTCCGCTGGGTTCGGCTCAAGTCATAGCTGACCTCCGCCAGGAGCTCAGCGTCCTGCAGACTCTTCAGGGCGACCAAGCTCGCCGATTGGACTCGTTGGCCTCGGAGAACGCCGAGCTCCAAGACAAGGTGAAGGAAGCTGAGCTGGAACGCTCGCTGTGGGAGCGCGAAGCCAAGAAGGCCTCCCCTTTTCTTACTTCTCTCCGCAAAGCCTTGGCCAAGTCCGATGCGGCACTCAAGTTGGCCCAGGAGAAACAAGTCCGGAAAGTCGAGTCGGCGTTCAAGCACTCGGCGGACCATGCCCTCCAGATCAAGAGGCTGGAAGGGGAGGTCGTGACTCTTACGAAGGCCCTTGCTGATCGGGACCATGCCTATGCCGAGCTCCACGCGGTCTCCACCAAGCACTTCGAGCAGCTCCAGGAGTCAACTTCGCTCCTGTTGGACAGGGTTCTCAACCCCTTCGTCACGCGAAGTCGGTCATCGATAGCCAGCGCCAGGTAATTCTGCGCCAGAAGCGGGTGATCGCGCGGCAGGGATCGATCCCCATGCACGACCCACACATGGCTGCTGCTGCTGGAGCCGGGCTGGATGTCCCTGGACTAAGTCCCGCCGACCTGCAACTCAACGCTCGGCTCTGTCGGTCTCTGGCGCTGCGGTTCCCGGAGGTTATGGATATACCTGCCGGGGAGACGCGCACTGTGGAACTGGTGATTCACCCCCGCGGGGATGGGGCTGCTTCCGTGCCACCGACTCCGTCCAGCTCGGCTGGAGTGTCTTTCGGGTTGGATTCTGGTACTTCTGGAGGTTCGTCGAGTGTCGGCACCTCGGCGTCGGCCAGTTTTCCGGCGGCTGTGCCTCCCGAGGTTCCTGCTCAACCCAGCTCGAGTGCTCCAGCTCCGCCGAGCAAACCAGCTCCGCCGAGCAAGTCCATTGATCAACTGCATCGAGCTCGGCTGGACACGCTGACCCCGGCTGAGAAGCTGCGCAAGTATTCCAACCCGAAGTCGTCGACCGCCGCTGGATCGCGCGTCAAGCCGCACGTCCCACCTCCTCAACCGTACGCTTGCCCGCTTCCTGGTGAGGAAGGCTACGCGGAGGCAGTTCAGCAACTGGACGAGGCCGCTCGGGAAGTTGGATTCACTCCTGGTTCTTCTTCGGCGCAGGACGTTGTTCCAGATAGCTCGGGTCCCGCCGAGTTCCAGGAGTTCGCTGATGTGGATGACTCTTCCCTGGACTTCGATGGGTCAGGTCTGCAGCAGATCTCGTTGGTGCCATACGCGGTGTCTCCGACTCCCTCTTCTGCGCCAGCGACGTCCCCCGTTGAGACTCCTTCTCCTCAACCACGCGTGCTCAATCTGTCTCGTGGAATGGCTCCTCTGTCGGCCTCGGCTGAGCTTTCTGGAGTAACTCCGGTTGACGTCGTGGTCGATCCGGTGGTTACTTCGGCCGAGTCCGAGACGGTGACACTGAGTGCGGCTTTGACGCTCCCCTCGACAGCCGAGTATCCCACCTCAGTGAGGTGGGTTCCACCGGAGTCGTTGTGCTCAGCTGACTCGGCTCGTCCATCGGGATCTGTTGCCTCGTCGGCTTCTGCTCCGACTTCTTCCGGCGGGTCGCCTTCCAGCTCGGCTGTCGCTCCATCAGTATCCGTTGCTTCGTCGACTTCTGCTCCGACTTCTTCCGGTGGGTCGCCTCCTAGCTCGGCTGTTGCTCGTCTGCTGGCCTGTTCTTCCCAGGCTAAGTCCGCGTCGTCCCAGAATCGAGCACCCTCTTCTTCGTCGGCGTATTCCACTGTGTTGACTTCGGCTCCGATGGTCTCCTCCACGTCAAGTCGGCCTACTGTCCCCCTGGCGCCGGCAGTTATGACTTCTCCGTCGGGTCGGCCGATCCGTGCCGAGGCTGCCACTGCTCGGATGATCAGCGCGCACTGCCTGGAGGTATTGGAGACGCCAGACTACGTTGTTCTCGGCTCTAGTCACTCTCCTGGTTCCCTAGACTTGCTCGACTCGGCTAGTGATTCCTCAATGAAAGGCACGTCGGCTCACCCGCTTTCCGTTTCCGATGGGTCATCGGCAGCCGGGTCGGCGTACGAAGATGGGGGTGATGAAGACTCAGCTGGTTCTCTTCCACCTGCCCCCGCGAAGTCGTCGGGTAAAGGTCGACTCCGTCGAACTCAAACCCAGTTGGAGGATGAGGTTGAAGACGAGGACTCGGACAGCGTTCCGCTGAGTTCTCTTCGTTCGAGCAGTTCTGTTCCTCGGGGGAAAATGCAGAGTTATCTGCAAGCTGGTCGGACTCCTCCTGGACCCCCTACTGAATCGGGCGATAGTGGAGATGCTTCTGGGGATGATTCTGGTGCTCGCTCGTCTTCACGGAAACGCAAGCGGAAGCACAAAAGCAAACGCAAGCACAAGCACAAACACCAGCATCGTCACTCGCGTCGGTCTCCCAGTCCAGTTCCAGCCTCGTCAACTAGCTCACTCCCAGAGCCCAAGAAACGCCGGAAGGCTTCAGTGGATACGCCGGTGGAGTCCAGTTCAGGTTCGACACCTGCCCCGTCGAACTCGGCTCCGACTGCTGCTGGCCCGGCTGGGCCTGTCCGGATCATGTTCATTGATTCCAAGGCGCATAATCGTCCTGAGTTGCCGGAGGTTCTGCGTGTACCGCTGTCTCGGCTCCGCACTCGTGCATCTCAAGCGGCTTCTCGCGACTCGAGGATTACTCCTCAGTTGGCCCGGTTGCGGGACCTCCGGTTCGTGCATTATGGGTCGGCTCGATGCTGGAAAGCTATTCTCGCCAACCAGACTGGGCAAGTGTCGATGGACTATTCGTCTGGCAAGCCCCGTGTTCCGTCGACGCGCTGCTGTCTCGATGGGATCAAGGCTTTCGCGGACGTGTACAACCCAAACCATCCGGCCCAGCGTCTTCGTCGACTTCTCCCGGACTCCCCGTTCTTCCTTTCTCCCAAGGCTCTGGAGGATGCACGGACTCGGCTGGCTAACTCGACTAAACCTGTTGGTTTAGTGGAGAAGCTGGCCGAGGTGTTCATCAAGATCCGCGGGGACATTCCCGACTCGGCTGGAGGGGTTTCGACTTCGACTCGTGATGATCACCCAACTCGATTTTTCGTGGCGTTGTATGAGCGCGGTCACTGGTTAGTGGAGTCGAGTGTGATGATGGGGTTGCATCCAGCTTACCATGAGGGTAGCACCTACGACGATGTCGCCGAGATGCACACCCTGTGGCTCCAGTATCGTCTCGCACGGAAGCGTCGGAGTGACGCCCTCCGGGCTCTGATGACTGTTCTCACTGAGGATCTTTACTCGGCTGCGATGAAGATGATGAATGGACTTGCCGCTCCTGAAGCCGATGCGGAGCTCTTCTTTGAGCCGTCGGTCCCGTTCTATCCCTTGGTCAACCTATCGTGGATCCCGTCGGGCAAGGACTGGTGTGATGCGGCCGCTTCAGTGGATCGATTCGAGACTTGGCGTACGTGGTGGTTGACTGACCCGGCTGAACATCCCTATAATACCTGCTTTCGTACCCGGAACTTGGAATTCCAAGTCTTTGCCTCCAAGGGCGTTGACCCCCGTATTGTCGAGGATTCGGTGGATGAGGACGTCGACTTGGATGAGCCTGCCCCTCTCCGGATTTCCTCGGGTGCTCGGATTCCCGTCAATCGAGAAGGGATTCACATTTTCGAAGGACGTGAAGAAGGGGAGCTCGGTTGGTCGGCAGATGACCCGGATCCGGTGTCTGGTGGTGATTCTCCCAACGTGCGCGGTCCTTCTCCGACTCAGTCTCTTTTCGGTGGAGAGTCTCCTGCCTCTCCTTCGTCTGCTGCAAACACCGACTCGGCTGACCCCTCTCTTCCGGCTACGGAGTCGATGAGCGTGTTGGCCGATGTTGCTTCCGCGGCGACCCTTTCTGGTATGGCTAATTCGTCGAGTGGCTCCCCTCCAGCTTCTGGATCTCCGAGCTTCTGATTCGTGACCACTCTCTTTTCATTGTTAATGCATGTAATACATGTTGACGCAGTAATTGTCTTCGACTCGACTCAGCCTGTTGTCTTCATTGAGTCGGCGGGTTTCTTAATTCGACGCAGTATCTTTCTTCGGCTCGACTCGGCCTGCTGTCTTCACTGAGTCGGCGGGTTCATTTTCGTGGAGTGCTAATCCTCGTCGGCTACCTGCACCATTTGCAGCCGGTTTGCGCGTTTCTTGTTGCGCAGGTAATCAAAAAGCAGTCCTCCACAGGAAAGATTCGACAAGGGTTCCCAACTCGGCTCTTCATAGCCAACCCACTTTACCTTGAATTTCCGCTGGGTCTTTGCCGTGCTCGTCGAGAGGGGTAACTCGTCGTCCAAAATAGCTTCCACTTCGTAGCGATCCTCTCCTTCTTCTGGTTCCCAGCTGTCTTCGGGTAGTAATTCTTCATCAAAATCAAATCGTTCGGCTTCACTGAGTTCTGGTCTGAGCCGAGTTGTGGGTCGTTCTCCGTTTTCCTTCACAGCTTTTAGTCGTGACACGTGCACCACTGGGAAGAATCGATATCCGCTTTTATCTGGTAGTTCGAGCTCGTACGCAAACTCTTCGACCTTCTTCTTGATCCTGAAGGGTCCGTGCCATCTGTGAGCCAGTTTCTTGGTCAATCCGGGTTTCACTCGTTCCATAAACAACCACACTTGGTCGCCTTCCTTGAACAGTGACTGGGTTAACTCGACTGATGATTCTTCCTGATCTGGTAACTCGGCGGACCTCGCTCCAGACATCGGCGACTCGGCTGACGGCCTCTCGGGGGTCGACAACTCGGCTGAGTGCTGATCCTGTATCGGGACGGCCCTTCTTTCGACTCGGCTGAGAGCTTCGTTGTGTTCTTTCGCCCTCCTTGCTTTCTCCTTCAGTTGGAACTCGGCTGCTAGACGCAGAGCCACTTCTCTCTGCCGGTTGCTCTCTCTGCGCCATTCCTTGGCCCCTGTCGAGTCGCTCTGCCCGCGGTGCCCCTGTTTGACTGACTCAGTCATCGCCTTGAGCGTGGATCGGGCGTCCCAGCCGTGAACCAAGTAGAACGGTGTTTCTCGCCGAGTTGAGTCCCTTGAATTGTTGATAGCGTGCACCAGCTTTTCGGCTATGTCATCCCAGTCGGCCTGTAACGGGTCTTCCACGTACGCCCGCACCGTCTGGATCATCGTCTTCACTGATCGTTCCTGTTGGCCGTTAGCTTGCGGCCGGTAGCTGAGCGTTGCTCTCGATCTCGACTGCATCATCTCTGAGAACTTCTGGAACACTTCGCTCATGAAGCGAGGATCGCGGTCATGCCGAATCAGTGAAGGTGCTCCGAATCGGCGGAACACGCATTCTTCGAATACCTTGGCGACCTCGAGTGCCCCTGTCTCGCTCATTGCCTTCGCAATCACGAAACCAGTGAAGTGGTCTTGAAACAATAGCAACGCCGTATTTCCTCGCGTCGTCTTGGGCAGCGGGATTACGAAGTCGAGCGACACGATGTGGAACGGTCGTTCTGACACCAGGTTTCCTGGGGAGTATCCTTGCAGGTGTGGCTTACTCTTGCTCGTGCTGCAATCTTCGCATGACTCCACATGTTTGATG
The DNA here is from genome assembly GCA_033557925.1 of Phytophthora x cambivora. Taxonomy (NCBI): domain Eukaryota; phylum Oomycota; class Peronosporomycetes; order Peronosporales; family Peronosporaceae; genus Phytophthora; species Phytophthora x cambivora. The sequence continues at coordinate 5,707,285 of JAUCEB010000013.1, read as the reverse complement.
GTGTCTGCATATAGACCGACCCAGTAGTAGTCGGTGCGAACTCGGTGGTACGTTCTGACCATGCCTTGGTGTCCTCCCTCGAGAGAGTTATGACAGTTCTGCAGGACTTCATCAATCAGCGTCGTTGGTACTACTAGCCGGAGCTTCAATTCGTCGTCATTCGGCTCACCTCTTCCTCTTCGTCGACCCACATAGTATAGCAGCCCGTCTTCACTGAGAACAAAGTGATCGGCCACTTTGCCGGCATTGTACGCTCTTCGCCGAGTCAGTTGGTCGATCTGGCCCCTCAGGTACGTTTTCAAGTCAGCCCATCTGCACTCTTCATCCTGGGCTTTTGAGATGCGGTTCCGCCTTTCGGCTTGGACTGCTACGGGGTCGACATCTTGTGCACTCGGCGTCCATCCTGGCTCGGCTGCAGCTTCCGCAGGATCCACTACCCTGTGGACTTCTGGTGCCTGGTAGGATGCTTCGTATTCGTTCCTTTGGCTCTCTCGTGGCTCTCTGGACGTCTCTCCTGCCCCAGGGGTCTCTTGTGACTCTTCAGCCGAGTTGGCTTCAGCCGAGTTGTCTTCAGCCGAGCTACGTTCCGCCAAGTTTTGTGCTTCGGAATCTTCAAAGTGAACTCGGCGTGCCTGATTCCTTGTTACCGCCGCAATGTTCGCAGTTGTTTCACCGGTATTCGCCGGGTCTCGGTCCGCATACAGCACTTCTTGGATCCTATTGAGTACTTGCAACTCGGCTTTTCGTCCGGCGTTCAGAATTACACGCCCGGCTTTGGCCTCCAGTGTCTCCGTGGCGAGGGCATCTGCTGAGGCGTTGTAAGTTCGTAGAACGTGCAGGTATCGCGTTGAGCTGAGTTGTTTCGTGAGTGCTTTGTGGCGGGCTAGTTCAACCTGTAGCGTATCCTTCTTACAGGCGATCACCCCCATGGATTGCTGGATTGCAAGCCGCGAGTCGCCGACGATAATCAAGTCGGTGATGCCCCGGTCCAATGCTGCCGCGACACCGCGGTTCATCCCGGTGTACTCGGCTATGTTGACCGTAGTGGACGAGAGGTGCGCACTCGCAGCGATCTCAATGTCCCAAGTTGGTAGCCGCCACAGAATCCATGAACAGCTGCCGTAACCTCCATTCTTCTCCGTCTTAGCTGAGCCGTCAAAGGATAAGACATGGCCCACGAAGTCACTAGGCACTCGTACGTAAAGCAATTCTGGATCCATACGAACGCTAGCCGAGCCCTTCGAAGGTGGGGCGATATGGGTCAATGACTCATCCAGTCCGATTGATGGCGTGATAGACGCTTGGAGGAGCTGAGCGAAGTCGGCGTCTCGTTCTCGGACCCGTTTGATGATCAAGTGATGTGGTGACAGCAACACCGCGAAACTCACTTCTCGGCCGTAGAGGGATTTCGAGTTGAACACCCATTCTAAAGTCGAAAATCGGGTGTAGACGTGAATAGTCTTGCCGACAAGTAGCGTGTAACACACCTTGAGCAATTGCAACAGCGCCAGTACTTCCTTCTCGGCGGGGAGGTAGTTCAACTCATTATCCTTCAGTACCCGACCGCAGAATCGAACTGGGTGAAGTTTGTCCTCATGGAGCTGCATCAGTGTGCTACTTAAAGCCCACTCGTTGGCGAAAAGCATGACGTGGACGTCTTTCACCGAGTCGAAATGGCGAAGGATTGGAGCCTCTATCACCTTCCGTTTTAACTCGGCGAATGAAGCTCTGGCTGCTGATAAATCTGTGCTTGACCCGAAATCGTCTTCCTTGAGTTGGTATAATACCGCACCATACACTGCCAGGTTCTGAATGAACCGGCTGTAGTAGTTGAGCGCGCCTAAGAAAGCTTGCATCCCCTTCTTGTTCTTCGGGAACGGAATCTCGGCGACCGCAGCTAGCTTCTTCGGGTCGGCAGCGATACCTTCCGGAGTGACCACGTGCGATAAGAAGTCCACCTTCGGCTGCACAAAGATGCTTTTCGTAAAACTCACGCTGATCCTGCACTCGGCGAACCGGGTGAGGAGGCGATCCAAGGTCTCCAAGCAGTCGTCAAAGTCCACTCCGCCGAAACAAATATCATCCACGAAAGAGCGTCGTCCAAACACCGGTACATGACTCGACTCGTCGGGTTCTCCTGACAAGAACATGTCTCCGTCGGGTCCGTTAACCAGGGCTTGTACTGGGTCGGAGGTGGTCAGCGCCGAGTAGTCAGCCTCGAATTTCGTCAAAACACCCGGTCGTTCGGTCATAGCCGAGTTCCGGGATCGCTGAGCGGTCATAGTTGATTCGGCTGAGCGCATTCGCTCGGCGAAAGCTGTCCAGCCACCCTTGGGTTGCACGAATCCCCATAGTGCGTTATCAATCAGTCGTTGGTAGATCATTGGTGCATTCTTCAGGCCGAATGGCATGCGTAACCACTCAAAGTGGCCCAAAGCGCACACAAAAGCTGAGATCCGCCGAGCTCGGCTGGTCATCATCACGGCCCAGAATCCACTCGCCGCGTCGAGAGAACAGAACCACAGGTAACTCTCCAACTCGGTGAGGAGATCATCTACCAAGGGCATAGCGTATTCCAACGCCACCGTAATCGCGTTGACCATCTTGTAATCGATGCATAATCGGATGTCGATCCCATTTTTCTTGAGCACAATCACAATAGGCGATGCCCAAGGGCTGTTTGAGAACGCCACCAACCTCGCCTTCAACAATCCCTTCAGCAACTCGTACAACTTCTCGAGGTGCTTGAGAGGGACTCGGCGAGCACGCTGTTTGATTGGAGCGTGATCTTGGACATCAATGTCACAAACCACTCCATATGCAGGAGGTGGTAGGGCGTTCCCGCTGGATATCATGATCTTGGCGTGACGTCGGAGCACCTTCACAAGCTTGTTATATTGTTCCGTCGAGTGGGACGACGACCGGACGTTGTCCCCTTCATAGTCAAGTACAGTCGACTCGGCGGTCGTCAGATCTGGGAGGAAGGCAAGTTCATGGGCGAAGTCATCCAATTGGATGCAGGTGGGTGTATGTTCCCAGCTGCTCCTTCGCCGAGTTGCTTTGTCTTCGTCACCAAACTCAGTGGGTGGTGCGTCACCCCTGTCGTCAACCGCGGTAATCTGGTACCCTTCTTCTCGCACCAGGTCGGTGAGCGCCGCTAGGAAGCGCAGCCTCAGGTGCTCGGCCGGGTCATCGTCCAGCAAATCGTCGTCGATGCTCAGTAGTCCCCACTCGGCTCGTGATGCTTCGGCGTTAGCGGACGCAGCGCTCCTCACTTCAGCTTCCTTACATACGGCTCGTGCTTCCGACAGCAGCTCCTCCACTTCGGCTATCTGTTGTTTTGCCTCCCGGAGGGAGAGGTCCGGGGTGCTCTGATCCGCCCCGTCTTTAATTTCCGGCTGGCACGTATCCACAGATTCAGTTATGCCGGGATCCCACCTGTCACCCCTGTCTGGGGTGGTGATCGGGCAGCCGTTGCCGAGAGACGGTGCCCCAGTGTCAGCTGTTAAACATACCCAGTCATATGCCGGAGGCTCGGGCCCACTTGATTCATTTTCGTCGGACTCGGCTGCGAGGTCCGATTCGTCCTCCCGGGTCGCGGCACCAGTTGTGGTATTGCAAAACACACAAATCGTCAAATGTGGGTCCTCGCAAACAACCAACAACAATAGCCGAGCTAGTCGGCTGAGTTGGCCTGCGTGGGGTCTCTTTCGGGTCCCCAACGGTCCGGCCCAGCCGGGACAGTAGGTGTCTTGTCTTCGCCGAGTTCCAACCAACCGGTTCAACTCTCCAGAGACTCGCCTGAGCCGGGCAGTCTCCGTTCACAAAACCCGTGCCGTCCACCAAAGGATGGATCAGTCACGGGCCGCCGAGTGCAAAAGCAGCTCAGCTGAAAGGTTACGGTGCCCTGGGACTTACAGGCCCACCGGCTCGCCGAGTTCGGCGAGACTTTTCTCCGCGCTTGGCGAGACTGCCCCTTCCGGGTCTACGTTATCTCTTGGCGCTACCTGTCGGTACCCTACAAGCTATGCCTCTCAGGTACCAACGGCAGACATACCCCGGCCCTATGCAGGGACTTACCGAAGAAGTGTACACGTGTCTTGGACTAGGAAAATTCTGCTCTGTTTGTTTGGTTATATCTTTCGGGCGCCCTGAAGGGACGCCTCTACTGTTCCTGAGTTCCTATACAAATATCTAATGAAATAGAGTGGTTTTGGATCTCGGCCGACCCTTCGCCGAGTTCGGCGACCCTTCGAGCTCCGTCGGTCCGGATACTGAGTTTATCCGGATCCTGAACTCGGCTGGTCCGGATACTGGATCATCCGGATGGTACTCTGTACCTTCCCGCCGAGTTGACACCGTCCACCTGTTATCCTAAGCTGCTTCGGTACCTTGTACCAGTGTGTGCCACAAAACTTGACGTTTCCTACACCACAATGTGCTCCGACGTCAAGATGTCGCTCGTGCAGCATATGATGGTATCCTTCGTGGCGATAAAGGAGAATCGGCGTCTACAAATGCTGTCACAAAGTGGACGAAGCGTTGCTGGTATCGACTGTTAAACATACTGTTCTCTGACGAATTTTCGACGCGTTTCAGTCAGTCAGGTAGAAGCTTCACTTATATTGTTGCCTTTATTCTCATGCTAAACAACTATTTGTCTTTGAATAGGTGATATGGCGTCAAGGGCTGAGCTCGATTCTAAGAGCGTGAATGACAGAAGCCGTTTCTGGCAGGAAGTTCGCGCTGCATTCAGCAGTACCCAAGAACACATGAACGGAATTTACTTATGTTTGAGGACGATATATTTGCTGGAGCTGATCCGTCGGTGACCAGATCTCACTCGGTCAGTAAGCTTATCAAGATGTCAAAGGAGGTTATCAAGAACTACTTCATTGCAGAGAAAAAATTCACCACGTCTGGCCAGAATGAAGACGAATTTTGGAAATTCGTCGACAAGAGAGGTGCAGTATTGTACATGCGCAAGTGGCTGACGGTAAGGAATACGTTTGCGGGGTTGAACACGTGAATGCTAACTTGAACTTATCAACACAGTAAAAGCCGGACTTAATCAACTTTGTCAAGGGTGTGTTTTTATCCGAAGACGCTTGATGCGAGCACTTTATCGCGCGATCTGGCAAATATGGCTGAGCAAATCCCGTCAAAACAAAAGCAGCACAAGAGTAACGAGCACGCAGAGAAAATGGTTTCGGTAGTCATGATGTACGTGGGAGATCGCCGTATCGAGCTGGAGCGGCTGAGTTCATCGACACAACTACAAGAGCGATCGCAGATACTCGTCATACTAGGCGACATTCGTCGCCAATTGGGGGAGATTGATAGGGAGATCGCCAACGCAACAGGAGAAACTGCAAAAAGGCTGGAAGAAGATCGCACGATCCTCTTAGTTGAGCGACAGACGTGGATTGACAAGATCCACTGCAGCACGACTCAGTAAAACGATTTGCACCCTTCATAATATATCTTAATGCAAAATATACTAGTTGCTTTGTCTGGTGCGCCGTTGAATGTTGGAGTCTGGGCGATGAAGTTCTTTTGATGCAATGTACTGGACGACAAGATCGCGAGATATATCATCTAGCAACTGTACAACCTCACCACCTTCAGACTCATATTGCGTGTGGCTGTACGAGAGGTCTCTGCTTTGATTCCAGGTACGTATCTCTCGTCGCATAGCCTTGACAGCCTTGTGGGATGTCGTCGTAAGCTCCAGTGAGTGTTGATCGATGCAGAAATTGTGTAAACGCATGCATGCGTGAATAACGTGGGGAACGTTTTTGAGTCGCACACATAATGGTCTTTTTAAATTCTCCACTTGTTGACGAGAAGACCAAAAGCCATTTCAATACGAATTCTGCATTGGCTCAAGTAAAAGTTGTAGCTGTCACGATCTGGTCGATCTTTCAATTGGACTTGTGTAAATGGTGTCAGTACAACACGGCTGTGCGGGTAGGCGTGTTCACCGACAACAAAGTAGGGGCCTTGCACCTTAGAAAGCACTTTGCTTAGCGACCACTGCAAAAATGCCACAGAGTCATTTCTACCACCAGGTGCCCGGCACGCCATCGCGGTAAACCGACACCTGTGATCCGCGCAGGCTTGGACATTCAGGCCATACCTTTGGTAATGACCTGAGAAAAAGGCAACCACTCGCCCACACTCGGTCCGCCGGGAAACGCGAATTGGACACAACCAACCGTCAATTGCACCGATATACCCCGGAATAGCGCCATATCTGCTTATTGACATGAAGCCGGTCGCTGCTGACTCCATATTAGCGTTATTGCGAGGAAACTTCATGTCAAGATCACCGCAGTTGTTGATAGCTCGTATTACAGCATGAATAATTCTGTAAAAACCAGCTCGGCTAGTCCCAGTTATAATTCGAATGTGATGGTAGCTATCCAACTGATGCAGGTCTGAAGCATACCGGCCGGAGACACGGGTGGCTCCCCAAGAGCTCGACGTGCTGACTGCAATGGGTCAACAGCCAAATCCGATCCAACCAAACAGAGGAGTCGCTCAAAACCAGCGTAACTCATCCTGTAATACTGTTTGAATTCTCCTTCGAGGAGAAGGCGCTCAGCATGTGTACCCCACTATATTCGATGTCGAACCACGGCTCCACCTGCATTCTCTTGCAGCTCCGGTTCTGTGACGACCAGCGCAGCAGGAAGGGTCACGCCAAAAAAAACCTCCATCACCGTCGATAGGCTTCATGTTTGGTCGATAAGACGAATTTGGTTCTGATAGCACTTTGCTCGTGCGGATTAGATATGGTGTTGAAGTTAATATAGAGTCGAGCTATGATTGGTGTTTCTTCATGCATATCCTACTCACTCTCGTGCGGCTTCCTCGCCGCATGGGCGTCTTTTTTTGTTCGCGGCCGCACGCAGATCTACCCAATCAAGTACCAGTATTTGGCCGCATGCGGCCGCATGAACCGGTTGAGAATGGGCCTTAACATTCGTACCGGTATGACAAATCGGTCAAAATAGAGCAAATGCATATCTATCGAGATGCGTATAAGGAATGTATACTGTACACAGTACAATATGTGAGTCATTGGTGGCGTGCAGGATTCTTGGGTCAGGAATATGTGTACCTGCAGTAAGACAATGTTCATGAATAAATATTTAATTGAAAATACTGTACTGCTATACATCACTCAACTGACGCTGTGCTAACTTCACTGTCCTTGGCACGACTGCAATATCCAAGTCCTTGAAAAAAAACAGGGCTCAATCGGACGTCCGTCTTCACGATATTGTAATTCATGAATTGGGATTCCCAATGTGGGAACCAGATCCCCAACTATCGCTTCTTATACCGTATGTGGTATTACTTAGTATATGTAATATCATAATATGCATATTATGTTGTTGTACATGTATCCGTTGCTGCGTGAAAAGCACATGACAAGCATGCTGATTCATCATGCCTTGCCCGACACGATTCGGCAACAACGATCACGATCCTGACAGGATCGCAATCAGGATTCATGCAGTGTGTGTTATTAATAATACATTTACTGTACTGTACAGTACTGTACAGTGGATATGAGGACGATTTATTCAAAGGTATCATTAAGTATTTAACCTCAAAACCAAGCGAGCTATACTACGTTATAGAGGGGTCTTTTAGCTACATGTTGACGCTTTCAGGTCCCCAGAAAGTGAAGTTGGAGAAAAGTTGTGGCCATCGGCGTGAGATGCCTTGGAAAAATATTGTTTTCCAGATTTTTTTCCTTTGTGTTCTGGGGTCTAAAAACGCTGATCTTTCGATTGAGCCTATCGAGAGCTTCAGGAGACGCCCAGAACTTAATTAAATCTGAAGATTTCTACGACACATCCATAATCTGCCAACATATTTTTTAGTCAAAAGTATCATTAAGTATTCTGAACAATGCTCACACGGCCAGCGTAGCAAACAGCGACGCCTTTGCCTCCTCTTTGCTCGTGAGCGCCCTGTAGTTTAGGAAATGCATTATTAAGTTCCTCTTATGACATTAGCATAACTTTATGCAGCAGATTTAGACCCGCAACCTCAAAAGCGACCTGGGGCCTCTCGATAGCTGGCGCGACCAAGTCATTCCCGTCACTCGGGCACGACGTCCGAACCACAGAGGCTCCGCCAGCGGCTTTCCCTTGCTATGCTGCGTGTTTTCACGCGCCGTCCGGGGCAAGTATTCTGGCGAAGTCGTTTGACTTGCTCACCGCTGCTCCGGCGGGGAAACTTTTTCTTTTGGCTTTTTCTCGGCTTCGTCAAAACGGCCACCAAACGGATGGTCTGACTTTAAACCCCTCTAGCAAAAAACCTAAAAAAAACCTTAATGATAGTTTTGAAAAAATCGTCCTCATATACATGTATCCGAGTTAGAAGGTTTTACCCAATCAGTACAGTATTGATATCATTCCCACGCTCTATTAGTCTGTACTCATCAGCTGCTACAGGTACATCTGCGAAGCTGTGGGATTCAGTGTGACGAGCAGCCGAGCGAGGGAGCTATCGGATAATAGTGACTGAGAGGCAATGGGCGCTGCACAGTCCTGGTGCAGCCGAGCGAGGGAGCTATCGGATAATAGTGACTGAGAGGCAATGGGCGCTGCACAGTCCTGGTGCAGCGGAGCGAAGGGTCGAGAGGACAACCTGCTGCTGCCAAGCGGCGGCCCAACGGCTTCAAGCACGACCATGAGATGCACGCAGGTGGGGCTTCCCTACTCAGAGACTAGCTAAGTGCATTAGGCACAAACCAATAGATAAACCAGAACTCATTATCATTCGTGTGAACGAGATATCAAATGACAACCGTGATCGAATGTTGGTTGTAGCACCTTCAAGAACGCGTCGATGGCCAAGTTTTATTAGCGACTTCCAGACCAATACTGTAGGTGGTGACATCCCTATTATAGCTGCATCTGGGAGTGGGTACAGAGCCCTAGTTTTCTATAACAGTTGGGCTACAAATTGTAGCCCAGCTGTTATAGTAGCCTACAATGCCCGGCCCGGGGTGTGTGGAAAATGCTAGGGGATGTCCCGGCACCATCTCGACCAATCGGCACCATCCGGGCACCATCTGCACCAGCCGTGTCCCGTAATTGGGTCCCGGTTCCCCTGCCATTTCCAAAGAAGCTGGCACTTGCTGAAGCTGTGCTTCATGTAGTTCCAGTCCAGCAAAAGAGCACCGCGTATCGCTAATGTACGGTTATCTAAGCTGGTTCCTATGCTGCAGAGCCTTGTTATCTAATAGCTCTCCTCCTACCAGCACGACTCAAGTACAGCAAGCTTCTCTCAGCGCAAACGTAGACGATATCGCACGGCATGGCTGGTGAAGACCACAACGACGAGGATAAAGGTGAATTGTATATTGGGGTTATGCAGGCGAGAAGAAGCTTCGTAACGTGGTTTCACCTGTGTTGTTTGCTCTGCGCGTGCATGCAGGATTCGTGCTTCCGTCCCCGCACCTCTTCCGTTTACTTTGGCAACTTGGACATGCCGTTGCTCTCGTCTTCTTCCGGGGGTAAAGAAGGACTGGAGGCTCCTGTGGCGTGGAGATCCGGCCGAAAAGTGACCTCGGCCGGACCAGGCTGCAAGCGTATTCCGTCGGATTCGCTGACGGAAGGAAGTTGCCGTTGTGACAAGCTGTCACTCTCATTTACCTCGGTAGAGTGACAAGTAGTGACATTGGCCTCGGCGGGACCTAATAAACACCCGACCGAGGCTAAATACGTCAGACTCAGTGCTATTTACGACCACAATCATAGTCGTACTTAAGTGGAAGCCTCGTTCAGGTGACCGAAGCCTCGTTCGGACGACCGAAGCCTCGTTCGACCCTCGAGGTACCTCTGGCGTAATCACCGTCATTATTGATGAGTGTACAGAGGTCGCCACATCGAGATTCGTTTTATACTAGATATTTGTATGTAGGATTAGGATTAGCTATAGGACGATCTGCAGAGGCTCTCAGAGCCTCTGAATATTCAGTAATAAATCAGCAGTCTTCCCCCCAAGTCTTCAGAGGTTAAGTCCGACTCCGGTAAGTGTTAGCTAGCTTGCTGTAGTGCCTGGATACGCCTGGCTTAGTGGTATGGCCGTTGACGGACTAGAGATTAATTAATTAATAGTCCGCCGAGGTCAAGCCAAGAGTTGGCGTGGCCGAGAGGCTAGAGCGGTACTTAGAGTATCGTTCTGTGTGTGTGTGGGGTGTATTAGTCCCCTAGAGTATATTTTACTACCGACCGAGGATTACCTTGGTCCCCTTTGTATTAGGCCTAATCCGCCGGTACCCTTTCATCTGAGGGACTGCAAAAGGGTTGCGCGAAAGCGCTATATTGCATTCTAGCCCTCGTCCGTGGCTAGTTAGTGCAGGTTTTGGGTTGACCGAAGACAACCTTGGTACACAGAGGCTTATATCCAACCCGGTGTAAGGGATCGTTCCTGGACCTCAGGTTTTGATTCCAACTTTCGTTGACCTAATTAGGGAGACGTGTGTTGTTGGTGGGACTCGTACCTTACGGTAGCGAGAATTTCAGCGTGTTCCTACACGACAACTGGTGCCGCGACCCGGGATTGGAATAACCTTCTGTGTATTCTGGTTGTTGTAGGTCTCAACCCCTACGAGCAAAAGAGGAGAAGAGAAGAAGAGAAGAGAAGAAGAGAGAAGTGAAGAAGAGATGGCGCGAGGAACCAAGTCTGCGGCTCCAACTACGCCGATGAAGTCGAGTGGGTCGCGCTCCGAGGCGCTGGACCACTCTGGAAGCTCGTTCGAGTCTCTGGCGACCGTTGCGATGGACAGAGTCGACGAGCATCCGGCGACCTACGAGTCGGCGTTTGAACCCTCGGACGCCATGGAAGAAGACGAAGATGATGACTGGGAAGGCAAAGGCACCGCGAACGAGGCCGCGGAGGAAGCGGTTGTGTCTGCAGGGCGAAGCGGTGGTGTGCGACCGCTCGCCCGAAACCTCGTTGACGAGCTCGACGACGTCGCCAAACCGGAGCCAGCCTTCGGCGAAGACGACGGAGAAGATGGAGCGAAGGACTTCCCGAAGACGGCGGCGGCCACGACGCAGCCGACGGGGATCCGTCCACCCCTCAACGGGGACACACCGGCGGCCAACAAGGTGTTGGGCCGGTGTGTGGAGTTGATGAGGACGAAGAGCAACTGGATGAGGCAGTTTTCACCCAAGATGGTTCGTCAGGCGGTGTGGGCGGATCTCGGACGAGCGCTGGCCGCGCCCATTGACTCAACGAGCACCTTGGCGGTAGCTCGAGAGACCGAAGGATTACTCAGAGCGATGGGGTGCGACTCTCAAATGTACCCGTCGACCATGGCGCTTGCCGACTGGAGTCCGACCGAGGCGGCCACTGCTCTCTCGAAGTGGAAGAAGAAGTTGCGAACGGCGTTCGGTGCTACCAACGCAAGCGTGGCCACCCTAGTGTTTGGGACGAAGGCCTACCTCGTCCAAACCGAGGCGGATCCGTCGAAGGTGCCATTGCCACCGACACCCCAGAAGGAGACCAACGACTCCAAAGTTGGAGTGTTCGCTGCGAAGGGCCTGGCGTCACCGTACATGCAAGACTCGCACATGGTGACGCCGAGGTCTGTCGACCGTAGTGACCGACTAGCGAAGGAGAACGAGGCCTCGTTCACCACGCCGAACACTCGCCGAACGACAGTCCGACTTCCCGAGAAGAAGTTCGAGGCCCGAGAGGAGTCGTCGGACAGCGACGAGGATCGTTTTGACCCGGACTACTACGACGGTGACCAGACGGGTGAGTGGGCACGCCAAGTGAGGGAACTGAGTGCAGCGAATGGCCGGAGTAACACACCGAGGCTTGAGATCGCGACGCACCTTCCCCTCGGCAACATCAAACCGTTCCTCGGTACTCGCAACAAGAGCGAGCGGTCGATGCAGTGGCTCCGAAAGTTCATGTACGAGATGAAGGGAACGCACACGCCGACGAACAAGTGGTGCATGGCGTTTGAACTCAGCCTCCAAGATGGGGCACTCCATTGGTACCGCCAGCTTCCTCGCAAGACGAAGCGTACGTGGAAGCTGTTGAGTGATGCTTTCATCAAGTATTATTGCTCGAAGTTCACCCAGTCAGCGAAAGCTCGCTACTACTCGGCGAAGCGAGAGGACAAGGAGCACGTCTGCGACTACCTTAACCGCTTGAACGGGTACGCACGCAACGCTGGCGTGCAATTTGAGAACGGTGGACGCGAAGCGAAAGACCACGTGGACCACTTCCTCGATTCATGCGATGACCGAGGATTGGGAGAACGACTGTGTCATGCACGGGTCAAGGACATCCACGACCTCGAAGAAATGATCAACGACATTCTGCGCAGTAGAGAGCGGAAAACGGCGCGCGAGCCCTCGGTGAGACGCCACCGAAGCCAAGACGATGACCGGCGACGTGAAAACCGGTCGAACGAGGCTACGAGAGGCGGTTTCAGCCGCGAACGACGCTACCGAGACGATGGCCGACGCCGAGAACGACGCGACGAGTCCCCGTACCGGTCGAGAATCACCTTGGTAGAAGCTTTGGCCGATGTCGTCACCGCATTGAATATCAGGGCCTCGGACGGTGATCATGAGGATTCCCAATCTGCTCGCGGATACGGGCGTGATACGACCGAGGCCAGTGGTCTAAACGGCGCGCCGTACGACGCCGACGAGTATTCGGATGCGGAATCGGATTCGAGTGAAGTCTCGGCCGACGCTCACGGACACGTAGACGCGACGAACGACCATGAACGCCGAGCAGCTGCGGCCGGAACCTTCGCTCGACCGGACAATCGTCGTCAGTCAGGTGGAAGCACCCAATTCCAGCGCGAACGAGAGGGACGTCGCCAGTACGGACCGTGTGAGGCATGCAACAGCCCATACCACTCGGTGCACTACTGTAACAGGAGGTGCAAGTTGTGTAAACAAGTACACGATGCCGGCAAGTGCGACGCCCTCCGGGAGCTGACAAGTCTGTTACGAACGAAAGTCGACAAGAAGGATCTCACCCCAGAGCTGCAGAGCCTGGTGTTCGGGAGCCATTTAAACTAGGCAGCCCGCCAACTGAAACTGGGTTGGTCCCAATCGGGCTGCCACAGTTAGCTGAGCCTGCTGTCGACGCAGACTATTTGTTTGCGTTCACAGGCAAAAGCAAATGGCCCGACGATCGAACGAACAACGAACGAGTGAATACGATGGAAAATGGAAGTGACAGAGGCGTACGCCTCGGTGAGAATGGAATTGATGAAACAAGTGATGGCGAACACGTACATGCCCCGACCGAGGCTGTCATCACGAGTATGGCTCAGGTAGAGTCGGTCGACCGAACCCTCGGTCGGGCAATAAAATTACTGCCCGGCGAACGAATGGGGTGGTGGTCGTCCCAACGATACGACAAGAGGAAGAGAATGCGCGCGCTTGTCAAGGGCGCAGTTGACGACACCCGGATACGAATCTTGCTCGATACAGGAGCGAATGTGAGCGTGATCTCGGCGAGCTTGGCCAAGAGGCTCCGAGTAAGGGAGGTATTCGACCACGGTCGTAGCCTGGAAGTGCGGGGAATCAACCCGGGCACAATGGAAACTCAACGAAGAGCTATGCTGAAGGTCACCCTCGGGTGGAGACACGCGTACGAGTTCGAGATGTGGATCATGGATCACAGTGCTGGAGTAGACGTGGTCCTAGGCATGGACTTCATGGTACCCGCCGGAATTCGACTGGATCTGTTCCACGGTACGGCTCAGCTCCCGGACGAGGAAATGGTACCCCTTCTGAAATCGAAGGAGTCGGACGAGCCGGTGTCATACGGGAGTCACGTCGTAGGAGGTCCTACCGAGCTGCTGGCGATCCCAGGCAGGGAATGGAGAGAATTCCGCTTGCCTCGCCGACAACCGTCTCGAACGACCCACGAGACATGGATTCGAAGGTCAACGAGGCTTGTGCCGACCGTGGTGAAGAGTCAACGAGGCCGGCCGATCTGGATCAGGCTGACTAATGTTACAACGAAGGGAACGAGTTGCTCGGCACACGAACCTGTAGTGTTATGGGTGCCCAGGGGCGACCTACCTCGGAGAACAGGCTACGCGCGAGTAGGGTCCGACAAATATCGGGAGTGGCAAGTGCTGGCGTACGCGGAGAGCAGGGATGAGACGCTGTTTGGGCGCGAGGGCAAGATCTATCGTGAATGGCTGGCCGAACAACCCTCGGCCGTGGAACGACGCGAGTACCCGACTCCACGGGCACTCCTCAGACGACCTACCGAGGCTACGGCGTGCATTGAGACGCCAAGCGAGGACGACGATGGTCACCTAGCGACGGCCAACGGTCTGGACCTCGTTGGGACTGTCGACGAAGCGGGCAAGTGCCAGCCGCCCTCGGTCGATACCGATCCTCGTTCAGCGAGAAGTGGAGGACAGGATTCGAGGCCGTCCGAAGACTACGCAACCGAAGAAATCGCAGAACGACCTGAATCAGGTAACCCGGATCTCGAAGTCCGAATTGATGACTCCGCGCGCCCTCCAGGCGAGTTAGGAGAGATCCTGGCCTCGGTGACCACGGGTGACGACGCCCGTACTGATCAAGTAGGCGTTTATGCGGTGACCGAGCCCAGGGGTGACCCGGAAGCCGGAGGAACGACTGACCGAACAACCACCAACTCAACCGACAACCATGTCAAGTCCGACGCGGAACGTCTGGAGGCTGTCTACGTCTCGGTCATGGCTGGAGGCAGCCCGGAAACAGTCGCAGATGCTGACTGGGGCACCAACGATACGGCAGAGCACCTACCGAACGAGATCGAGTTGACAGACTACGCGCACGAGCTCGCTTTCTTGCCCGACCTGACGGAACCATCGTCGACGACGCTGGATTACTCGGGTCCAAATGTCCAGAACCCCGACTTGAAGGCCGATCAGCAGGTGAAGCTCGTGGCCGTGCTTCAGAAACATGAAGAGATAATGATTGCGAGCGGCAACGCCTTGCCCCCACCAGCATACGGCGTGGTGTGTGACATCGACGTGCAAGGGCACCCCCCGATTAAACAAAAGGCTCGGAGGACCCCTATACGGCTTCTGGGCAAACTCTACGAGTTGTTGAAGGGGCTACTGACGGCGAGATTGGTCTCGTTCTCAGACAGCCCGTGGGCCTCACCTATCGTTATTGTGTTGAAGAAGAACGGAGTCGACATAAGGTTATGTATCGACTACAAACGAGTGAATGCGATCACCGCAATCATGGAGTATGCAATGCCGCTGGTCGACGATCTATTGACTGAGATGGAGGCATACCTGTGGTTTTGCTCCTTGGATGCGGCGAGCGGGTTCTGGGCGGTGATGATGACTCGCCGAGCCCGCAAGATCTCCGCTTTTGTCTGTGCGCTGGGCCACTTCGAGTGGCTACGCATGCCGTTCGGGCTCAAGAACGCGCCCATGATCTACCAACGAATGATTGACAACGCCCTCTGGGGATTCGTTCAACCAAAGGGAGGCTGGACTAGCTTCTCGGAGAAGATGCGGATAGCTGAAACGGCCGACGCCGAAGACAGGGCAGGGGTGACCGAGGCCTCGGTCAGCCTGAACGAGACTCCCCGGACTAAATTCGAAGCCGACCGAGCCCTGTCGACCACCGAAAGCGCCGTGGCAACCCTGGTGAACAGCCCTCTGGCCGATATGTACTCCAGCGGGGAGCCAGACGAATCCTCGTTGGTACCAGTGCTGGATCGGCGTTCGTTTGTAGACGATATCTACTTCGGCTCCGAGACCTTTGAGGCTTGCTTGGCGACGCTAGACCGTCTGCTAAGTCGTTTCCAGGAGTGTCGGATCAGTGTTAGCTTCTCCAAGAGCCTGTTCGTACAACGAAAGGTGGGCTTCCTGTCCCACGACGTATCGGCAGCGGGTATTGCTCCCGACGCTAAGAAGACAGCGGCGGTGACCGAGCTCAAGTTCCCCACGTCGAAAAAGGGGGTTCAATCCTTCCTCGGAGCGCTCAACTATTACGGTCGTTTTATCCAAGACTTTGCGGTGTATGGGGCAGCGCTCTACCAGCTCAAGGATGCAGATTTTGAGCTCGGTGGGGACCTTTCCGCGGCCAGGCAGAGCTTTGCCATGCTACAGCAGCGTGTCCGAGACGCTCCGATCCTGCGCCACTTCGACAGGAGCAGGGACGTCCATGTCACCCTGTTCGCGAACGAGTGGGCCCTTAGCTCTACTCTGATGCAAGAACACGAGGGCAAGCTGCATCCCGTTCGCTTCTGTGGTCGAGTGTTGAAGGACGCCGAGATGAACTATCACCCCGCCGAGAAGGAGGTCCTAGCCCTACTGCTCGTTTTGAAGGTATGCTATACCCAGCTCGTTGGAAAGACTATCCGAGTCTACACTCGGTTTTCAACCCTCGAGTGGGTGCACAAGTCCAAGACACTCTTCGGTCGGGCCACCCAGTTTGCCGTCTTGCTGTCGCCGTGGCACCTGGTGGTCGAACGAGTGAAGGAAAAAGATTGTGCGTTCGCTCAGCTGCTTCAAGCTGGATTGACGAGTTTCGTCGATTTGGACGAGTCGTTGGCCTCGGTGGCCCCTCCATCCAAAGGGTCACCGAACGTTCGTTTGGACCCGCATATGTTATATGCTCGACTGCCGACCTCGTACAGTGGCCACGTCCTCTCGTTCGACGGCTCGGCGAAAACAGAGAAGCACGGTGGCTATGGGAGTTGCTCATGGATCTTATGGAAGCTTCCGGAATGGACGATAGTGATCGCTGCCAGTGCTTATCTCGAAGCCACTACAGTCAACCTCGCCGAGTACGCCGGTATGAACAATGGCGTCTCAGCGGCGCTCGGTCTAGCCATTACAGACCTTGTCATCGTTGGAGATTCGAGACTCGCCATTCAGCAATCACTAGGGGTGATAGCGTGCCGGAAGGAGACGCTGATGGCGCAACTCAACCACCACCGGGAACTCGTAGCCAAGCTTCGTTCGGTCAAGTACCTGCATGCGATACGAGAATTCAATGCAGCGGCAGATTCTCTGGCCAGCGAAACGTTGGAGTCTAAGGTGTCGGCAGTGACGACGTCCGAGGCGAGGATCGCGGAACTGAGGGCTTTGAACCGGATCAACGAAGTCATCTACGAAACCTCGGCGGATGGAACGACGGAAGAGAAACTCTCGGTGTGCGTCTTGCGAGCGTCTACGACCCGCAAAGAACCCCGGAGTAAGACTTTTTTCGATTTTGTGCGGTCCGAAGGCCGAGATTCAGGGCATGTGACGGTTACAACGAGACACCAGGCGAAGGCGAAGACGAAGCGAGTCAGATTCGCGAACGAAGTATCGGTCATGGGTCAGGACGATGCAGCTCGGCTTGCGGAATCCAACGCGGTACCGAACGAGGCTCGGAACGCGCAGGAAGGAACGCTACCGGCCAACGAGGCCAACGAGGCTTTGACGGCTGCCACGGCGGCTCCGCCTGATGCAGCGGATATAGACCCGCTGTCAGTGCAGGAAGAGCGTCGGAGAAGAGTCGCCGCTGCACAAGAAGAGGAACTGAGATGGTCCAACCTGAGAGCGGTCCTCCGAGGCGAAGATGCTCGCCTAGGCTACAAGGCGGCTCGTGACGCATGGAAAATGGCTGACCGGTTCGTTCTGAGCGAAGACGAGGTCCTCTATTTTGTGGGGACTAACCGTCGTTCGGACCCGGACGAGCAGCAAGAAATGTGGATGCGTCTCGTGGTACCCTCAACGATGGTCCAGGAAGTGCTGCAGAGCTGCCACGACTCGTTGGAAGGTGGCCACCAAGGTATTAACCGCACTTACCACCGAGTGAAGTCGGACTACTATTGGATCGGGCTGTACGCGGACGTAGAGAAGCACGTCAGGTCCTGCCCGGACTGCTGTTCGAGCAAGAGCCGACCCCAGCTGAGAGGCTATTCCCCAGGAAACGTACTGGCCGAGAGACCGTTCCAGATGGTCTCCATGGACTTTGTGATTCCCTTACCGAAGTCTCGGCGAGGAAACACGGCGCTACTGCTTTTCCAGTGCTCGTTCACCGGATTTGTGATGGGTAAAGCTATGTCGGATACCACTGCACTTGTTGTGGCCCAAGCTTTCGAGGAGTGTGTCTACCGAAGGTTCGGCGCACCCTCGCTGATTCGTCACGACCGAGACCCAAGGTTCATGAGCGAGGTGTTCCAAGCCTTCGCTGAGATGATGCAGTCTCGGTCACGAGCTACGCTGAGTTATCGGCCGCAAGCGAATGGGCAGCAAGAACGGTCAGTGAAGACCGTCATGCAGTCCGTGCGTGTGTACGCCGAAGACCCCTTACAGCAGGACTGGGACGAGATTGCAGAAAAGCTGATCTTCGCCATCAACAACTCACAGGATGGGACCCGGAAGGAGACCCCGTTTTACCTCGTTCATGGTTGGGATGCACAGTCGACGCTGAAAGCGATGTCGTCGTCCCTCAAACGAGGCTCCGGCCGCCAGTCCGACGCCCTAGCGTGGCGCCGTGAAGTCAACCGACAGCAAGAGATTGCACTCGGTATGGCCAAAGAGTACCAAGCGACGGAGAAGGCTCGGAGGGCCAAAGAACACAACGAGACACTCGGACGGCAGGAGAGAGAGTCGCTACCGAGCCCCCCAGGCGAGGCGGATCCAAACGAGGCCCCACCGAGGTCGCTGTTCGAACCAGGAAGCCGCGTGTGGCTGTACATGGAACGAGTGAAACCCGGGCTGACGAAGAAACTTGCGCACCGATGGCACGGACCATTCCGTATCAAGAAGAAGGTAGAGGAGTTCGCTTACGAGCTGGAGCTACCGAATCGGAGCGGCTACCGATTCTACCCGGTCGTACATGTCTCGCGGTTGAAGGCCGTGAGCGAGTTCGAGGACCGGCCCAAAGTCCGGCTGGCACCAGAGGTAGACGAGGAATCACGAGTGGACTTCGACGAGGAGTTGCTGCCCGAGGATAGTTGGGAGCCGGACCACCCGTCGGGCGAGTTCGAAGTCGAAGCCATCCTGGACGACCGCACGCCGCTATCAACGAGCACCAACCGAGCGGTTCGAGAATTCAAAGTGAAATGGGTCGGCTACGAGGAGCCAACGTGGGAACCAGCTACCAACTTGTCGTGCGGAGGACTACTCTATGATTACTTGCGCCAGAAACGTAGCGACCGACGACTACAAATGGCTCAGACTGCGGACGAGGAGTAGTGCTCGGCGCTATCAACGAATGAACTGGTTGCGGGGGACACCAGCTCGCAAATACAGACGAAGGAAGTTACTGGGAACACGGTCGCCCGCAGAAGGGTTAGAGACGAACGAAGAGAACCTACTGCAGAGGCGACCGAGGATTGAACTGCCTGCGGGGAGCAATTGGCTCGCAGCAGCAGACGAAAGAAGATACCAAACGAACAATGTATATGTACATGTGAACGAATTAAGATGACGACTCGAGGACGCGAAACTACCCCTCGGTCGGCACACCAGAAGAACCGCAGGGCCAAGACGAAGAGAGCAGGATACCGAACGAGGGGTAGATCGAGCTCACGACGAAAGATGCAACAGGAAAGGAGTTACGAATGGTTAAAATGATTATGGAGACTTAACGAAGAATGAACTACAACCCTACGAGCCGCCTGCAAAATTGGAGCGTCGGACGGTACTGGAGCAGCGAGAGTTGATGCTGGAGATCGGAAATGACGGACGACCGAAGGCCGGAGCGCCTAAGGAGTGTCTGCGTCGGCGGTCGGCGGGTCCTTCGACTCCTCGTCAGAGGCGGCGTCGTCATGACCGGCACCAAATTGAGTGACCCATGGGGCAGTCACCCACGACGCAGGGAGAGACGGCTCCACGACTACAGAAGCTGCCACCTCTTCGCTGGTCATTCCGCGTGGCACGAACAGCGACACTGCAGGGTTGCAAGCGGCAAACGTCGTGTTGAACGGGTGGCTCTCGGGGGCATCAATCCAACAGTTGCGCCACGGTTGACGAGCGTCCAGCTCGTTCACCTCCGCGACCCAATCCGCTGTCTTGGGAGCCCACTCCACGACCTCGAACGAGTATTGGAGGTAAGTGGGCTCCAGCAGAGTCTCGGTGTGGTATTGACGAGGCTCGCGGTTGTATTCGATACAACCCGTCCAGAGCCGCTTCACCATCTGCTGCCGGAGACGGTCAGCTCGGAGGCTCCGACCTCGGGCGTACTCTCGCCAGAGCCGGCGAAGCTGGAGAAGGAGAGGGTAACGACGACCGTGCTTCGTAGACAAGTACGCGAAGTACGCCTCGATAGCAGATACCGAGATCCAATGGCGGCGCTCCCACAAGGCGAAGCCCAAGTCAGCCTTCTCGGTGGCATCGGTGGAGGTGCCTTGGAACTGCCGCCAGAGCCGAACGAGGAGAGCTTGGCCAGTGGCCCGAACGGAGATCGTCACACCGTCGGTGAACTGGCCGACGCCGAAGGTGCACGGCTCGGCGGGGAGCTTGACTCTCACCAGCTGCCATGGGTGAAGGGGATTCGCCCAGTCAGAGAACGCCGCAATTCCAGCTTCGGAGAGCGGTGACACAGGGTCCTCGGCTGGAATGTCTGGCACGCTGAGATTCTGCAGCAGACACCAGCATTCCTGAGCACCCGGTGCCGCGAAGCCCGGCACGAGGAACAGAGCACCGAGCTCGGACAGCTTCCGAGACCCCTCCGCCACGTCAGACACACTGGTGACGGCAGGCATGAATCCAGTCTGAACGGTGCCAGGGGCGGCCGAGAGAGTAGCAGTCACTTTAGACCGAGGACGCCCTTGCCGTGGGGCAGCAGACGAACCCTCGGTCGGCGGCGTACCAGATGCAGAGGACGCCGGTGACGACGCAGCGTGTGCGAACGAGGCCTGGGACCCAGCCCCGGCTGAGGAAGACAAGTTCTCGTCTTCGCTCTCCGAGCCAAACATGGCCCGCTCGAGTGTGTCAGGGGACAAGTCGTCGAACTTCTTGGACGAAGCCGCCGATTGCTGGGGCGGTGTTGCGGGAGGGGACTCGCTACCATCCGACGCAGCCGAAGACCCGCCGGACCCGCTTGAAGACCCGCCGGAAGGCTCGCCATCGTCAGAACCTGGCGGTGATGGACTGCCACTACTTGGAGGCGAACCACCAGCCGGAGAACCTGACGACCCGCCAGCTGGAGACCCTGGCGAAGCACCGGCTGGAGACCCTGGTGGACCTTCACCGCTCGGGGAATCACCTCCACCCGGTGAGCCACCGCGCGGGGAATCACCTCCCCTCGGTGAGCCAGGTTGACCCATGCTGTCATCCGACTGTGTAGCTGGGGGGCCCGAAGCGGCAGGCGATGACGGGCTAGCCGACGCCGACGACGACACCTGCGCCGGAGAAGCGTCGCCGCCCTCGGTCGACCCACCAGCGGGTAGCCCGGGAGAAGCAGGAGACGACGGAGAGGCGACCGAGGGTTGCTGACCACCAGGAGACCCACCAGCACGTTGTGCAGCAGTGGCCGCCGCCCTCGCCCGTAGGTCGACAGACGCACGACCAAGCCGCTTGGACGGGGGCAGCTGTGATGCAGCCGCGCCCTCGGTCGACGCCTGAGGAGATGAGTCTCGCTTACGCTTCGACGTAGATGAGGCGGACGAGGGTGACGTCGGAGGGCTGGAAAGGGGAACCGCGGGAGTCGAAGGACCCTCGGTGGACGGCTCATCCGGGCTTGACGATTCGTCACCGCTCTGAGGAGACCCGACGATGACGTCAGGAGGGTTGAGACCCAACAACGTCCAGTCGATCTCGCTAGCAGAGATGCCCGCCGACGCCAGGACGAGAGTGTCCACGTCCAACTCATGCATTGCAGAGTGGCGCCGCAAGACCGAGTTCGCGCGACGCAGGCTGTTGTTCTCATCTTGAAGCGCCTGGATGCGCGCGGGTATGACCCCCGACTGGCCTCGGTCTTGGTCGGCTAGTTGCTGCCGAAGGCGGTCAAGCTGGGCGGTGTGCGCAACGAGGCTTGCTTTCAACCGCTCGCGGTCCGTTATGACCTGCTGACGAGCCGTAGTCGCCTCGGCGTTGGTGTCAACGAGACGCCGTTCGAGCGAAGCAGTCACCTCTCGGTGAGACGCCAAGGTGGCTTCCGCCTCGGTGAGTCGCCCGAGGAGCGTCCGCCGTTCTTCCCGAAGCTCTTCGATGCGATCCAGAGCTTGGTGGAGCTCGGTCGAAGTCTGCACGCAGAAGACGTCGGATTTCACACGGAGATCCATCTCAACGTGGAGTTGATCTTCCGTGTCTTTCGCCAGAGCTTGGAGCCGCTCCACCTCCTGACGGAGGGACATCATTTCCTCGGACTCGGCGGTGGGAAGCCGACGGGGAGCCACCGCAGCCGTAGCTACCTCCTCGAGAGTTGTGGCATGCTCAAGGCGCCGATCCAGCACTGGATCGACCCGAGCAGGAGGAGCACGAGCGACGCTGACGACCAACTCAGCAAGCCGGTAGAACTGGCGATCAGACGCCGTCAATACCGCCGTAGGAGGCTCGGTCGCGCCCGCTACGGGAGCAGCAACCATCGCGCCGGCAGCCACACCCCCGACCGACGCCCCGCGAGTTGCCAACGATGTCGAAGGCGCGGGAGTTGGCGACGGAGGAGGATTGCGGCGCGGCGGAGAAGTCGGAGGCGAGCGATACGGAGAATCGCCCGGTAACTCCGCCGGCGGGGACCCGGGATCCTCGGTCGACTCCGGATATGGACCCAAGAGACTGCCCGGAGGTGCGGGGCGCTCGACCGAGGACTCGGGAGCCGCAGGAGCCGCGTCTCCGGGTCGAGAAGCGGTCGGAGGAGCGTCACCACGCGGACGAGACGTGGCAGTGCCGGTGGGCAAGTGTGGCTGAGGTTGCGTGGCCTCGGCGAGGACGTCCAGAGCGCTCTGAAAGGATGAACAAGAGAACACAAGTCAGCACCAAGATGATCGAGATAAGAACGAGCAGCGCAAGACGGTGCTTACGTCGCCAGTGCAACCCAAGGATCGGAGCGCACGCGCGGTGGCTGAAGCCAGCGACCGAGATTCAGGGCGAGTCGGAGGGCGAGACATTGCGCCGCGCCGTTCGCCAGTGCCGGGTTCACGACGAGGCGGGGGCAGTTGTGGCGTGGAGATCCGGCCGAAAAGTGACCTCGGCCGGACCAGGCTGCAAGCGTATTCCGTCGGATTCGCTGACGGAAGGAAGTTGCCGTTGTGACAAGCTGTCACTCTCATTTACCTCGGTAGAGTGACAAGTAGTGACATTGGCCTCGGCGGGACCTAATAAACACCCGACCGAGGCTAAATACGTCAGACTCAGTGCTATTTACGACCACAATCATAGTCGTACTTAAGTGGAAGCCTCGTTCAGGTGACCGAAGCCTCGTTCGGACGACCGAAGCCTCGTTCGGACGACCGAAGCCTCGTTCGACCCTCGAGGTACCTCTGGCGTAATCACCGTCATTATTGATGAGTGTACAGAGGTCGCCACATCGAGATTCGTTTTATACTAGATATTTGTATGTAGGATTAGGATTAGCTATAGGACGATCTGCAGAGGCTCTCAGAGCCTCTGAATATTCAGTAATAAATCAGCAGTCTTCCCCCCAAGTCTTCAGAGGTTAAGTCCGACTCCGGTAAGTGTTAGCTAGCTTGCTGTAGTGCCTGGATACGCCTGGCTTAGTGGTATGGCCGTTGACGGACTAGAGATTAATTAATTAATAGTCCGCCGAGGTCAAGCCAAGAGTTGGCGTGGCCGAGAGGCTAGAGCGGTACTTAGAGTATCGTTCTGTGTGTGTGTGGGGTGTATTAGTCCCCTAGAGTATATTTTACTACCGACCGAGGATTACCTTGGTCCCCTTTGTATTAGGCCTAATCCGCCGGTACCCTTTCATCTGAGGGACTGCAAAAGGGTTGCGCGAAAGCGCTATATTGCATTCTAGCCCTCGTTCGTGGCTAGTTAGTGCAGGTTTTGGGTTGACCGAAGACAACCTTGGTACACAGAGGCTTATATCCAACCCGGTGTAAGGGATCGTTCCTGGACCTCAGGTTTTGATTCCAACTTTCGTTGACCTAATTAGGGAGACGTGTGTTGTTGGTGGGACTCGTACCTTACGGTAGCGAGAATTTCAGCTTGTTCCTACACGACACTCCGCGTCCGTCTTCTGCTTGCGAGTTCGCTTATCTTTCAGGCGACACCGCAACGCATTGAGGGACAAGCTGCTGGTAGGATACTTCTGCTGGAACAGCCCGTAAATGTAGGTCCATTTGTGGGGAGCTTGAGGAATTGCGTCGGCAACTGACTTGAGCATTGCAATATCATCTTCCGCTATGCTGATAGGTACTTCCGCTCTAACAAAATCATACTGTTGGTCTTGACTTTTCTGCTGGTTGTTGCCCTGGATGCACGGCAATTGCCCTTCCGTCACTGCAGCGGGTTCATTTGGTCGAGTTCCCGTCATACTTGCAAGCAAAGTTGCTGCATTTGGTACCTGGGATTCATCTGCATCCACCAGCACTGGCGTCGGCGAAACCACCGGGGTTGTCGATGGTGATGCAGGTGGCGTTGGGTGTTGGCAGTCGTGTGTCGAGGCAAGTTTTATCTTTATCTTGAGCTCGGATCCGCGATTGCTGGCGCGCTTCAGGGCTTCTCATCTCCGGTCGAGATCAGCGTCATGTTTTGGATGGATGTCGTCGCAGATACGACTTGCAAACCCGTATACTCTCCGAAACCACTTCTTGGGCTTGGGGAAGTGTTTGGAGCTCCGGAGGGCATTGAACAACTCGATCTGAAGGTCTTGCTCCCTGGGGCTACTACACGTGGTAGGTGGCGACCTCTGAAAGCTGAATAAAGGTCTGCGTTGTGCTGATGGCGGCTGGCTGTTGGGTTGATTTACTGCAGGAACAGGAAGTGACTGCAGCTTCGAGGTGATGGTGGCAAAACTTCGACGACGCAGCGTGAGACTGCTGTTCGTGCTGCTCTCGGCAACCAAGTTGAACATAAGGGTTGTGACCAATGGGCACGCCGCCCACGTATCGTCCGCGCGTACTTGCTCGTCTCGCACTTGGCGAAGTAGCTCGTATTCTGGTAAGGAAAACCCTGCTGTTGACTCGTAGTCGAACTCGTCTAGCTGAAGCTGCCGCAAGAAATCTGATTTGCTCAACCGCTGATCATTTTGTCTCGTGCTATTCTTCTGCAACAGCTCACGGATACTCTTCATATCGCGCCGCGACGCAGCCAGTGCTTCATCAAGGCGTTCAGGCTGCACACGGGCCGTCTCAAACATGCGCCGTCACTTGCTAAAAGCAAAGTCGAGCGGTGATGCAGAACGGTAGCGAGGTTCTTGTAGCGGCTCGGACAAAACATGCTGCACGAACGCAAGCTGGGGAGACTCAGGTAACACCCCTTGTGACAGAATGGCTGCATGTGCCAGCGAGACGAAGTCAATCTCACCAAACGAAGGATTTCGGCCAAACTTTGTTCCCATTCGCAGGTTGTGGCGAACAATAAAGACGTCAAGTATCCGCATGCCAACATCTACAGACAGCGACCGGTTCAAAAGTTTTTTCAGGGCAGAGTGAAAACCCTCGAGTTGACTCGTCGCAACAATGCGGACTGGTTTAGCTCTGCCTTCGCGATAGTCGTTGTTTGGTACATGCAGGTCTCCGTCTCGGATCAGCTTGGCATTATACTTCCAGCATCCGGTCCAGGACGCTTCGGTGCACGATACATCGCTAAGATCTACGGACTCCACAACCTTCTTGAACTCAATCTCCATCTCGTCCGGGGGCCGCAGCTGGCGGTCAACATCATACAACGCTGATCGAAGCTCCTTCTTCAGCCACTTCTGCTTGGGCTTCGACGCCAATTTTGCAGACACGCGATCGATGAGGTGGAACGGGTCTTGTTTAACAGTTATATCCCCATCAAAAACGCTAGCCACCATAGTGCAAACCGCGTTGGCGTTGTCGCTAACCAAAAACATTTCTCCACTGCTATCCGGCGACAAGGTCGGTACGATCGACTCTAGCAACGCACTGGTTTCTTCATTGATCTCTGAGCGTGTCAAACGCCGCCCTACAATCTGGCCAATTTCATTTTGCACCAGCAGTAACAGCTTGGCGTCTGTCATGCCCTCCCTTTGTCCGCTACCAGTCCAAACTTTCAGACGCTTGCAAAACTTAACTGAATGGTCTACTCGGAGAACCTTTTTGACTTGCATCCGACGCATCAAAAACTCACAAAGCGATCCGTAAATAGTAGTTGTCTCCATCCAGATCGCCGTCAGTACCTTACAATCAACGACGCCGTTCACTTCACAATATTGATCCACAGACGGAGGTAGAGCGGATATATAGGCAGGATTACCAGCCTTGATCCGTCTGACGCGCTCAGCAAATATGCTGTACAGCTTGTAGTATCGTGTCAATCGGCGGCGTCGGACGTTTGCAATCGTACTCGATAATCCATTCGGCGACATTATGCCATCGTGGACGAACTCAAGCAGAGATTTCGAGTACCCACTTTTGACGCCTAAGACATAGGGAAAATGTATAATAGCCTCTGCGTGCGCGTGCAAGTATTCGGAACTTACACTTGAAAAACATGAGCGACTTGAGCCAGCGCACTGATACTTCACGTACAGTAAGTTGTACTTCCCCTCCACGTTCTCGACCACGCGTTGTAGATACTCCTTGACCCGTGGCGTACAGGTGCAGTGATCCACCACGCAGTCGGGTTTCTGATGGGCATTGAGGCACTCGGGTACCCACACGATGACCGGGTTGTCAAACAAGTCACCAAGAGGACATATCTTCTCCCACTGTCTTCGGTTCTCTGGCAGGTCGACGACGGGAGGAAAGGCCTTCCTGGCCATGGCGTCTTGGATTAAACGCTTCCTCGTCTCACTGTTCATCTTGGTCGTAGGGATCGCGTGGACTCTGTTTGCAAACTTTTCTGCTCGCCAGTCACTATACCTGTCGTATTCAATATGATCGGAGTATCGGAATTGAAGGGCCGCATATCGGAGATGTCGGGGCCTCGCGGGCCCGGCATATCCGATAAGTCAACTTTTCTGCTCGCCAGTCACTATACCTGTCGTATTCAATATGATCGGAGTATCGGAATTGAAGGGCCGCATATCGGAGATGTCGGGGCCTCGCGGCCCCGGCATATCCGATAAGTCGCCCGGGGTGTGTGGAAAATGCTAGGGGATGTCCCGGCACCATCGCGACCAATCGGCACCATCCGGGCACCATCTGCACCAGCCGTGTCCCGTAATTGGGTCCCGGTTCCCCTGCCATTTCCAAAGAAGCTGGCACTTGCTGAAGCTGTGCTTCATGTAGTTCCAGTCCAGCAAAAGAGCACCGCGTATCGCTAATGTACGGTTATCTAAGCTGGTTCCTATGCTGCAGAGCCTTGTTATCTAATAGCTCTCCTCCTACCAGCACGACTCAAGTACAGCAAGCTTCTCTCAGCGCAAACGTAGACGATATCGCACGGCATGGCTGGTGAAGACCACAACGACGAGGATAAAGGTGAATTGTATATTGGGGTTATGCAGGCGAGAAGAAGCTTCGTAACGTGGTTTCACCTGTGTTGTTTGCTCTGCGCGTGCATGCAGGATTCGTGCTTCCGTCCCCGCACCTCTTCCGTTTACTTTGGCAACTTGGACATGCCGTTGCTCTCGTCTTCTTCCGGGGGTAAAGAAGGACTGGAGGCTCCTGTGGCGTGGAGATCCGGCCGAAAAGTGACCTCGGCCGGACCAGGCTGCAAGCGTATTCCGTCGGATTCGCTGACGGAAGGAAGTTGCCGTTGTGACAAGCTGTCACTCTCATTTACCTCGGTAGAGTGACAAGTAGTGACATTGGCCTCGGCGGGACCTAATAAACACCCGACCGAGGCTAAATACGTCAGACTCAGTGCTATTTACGACCACAATCATAGTCGTACTTAAGTGGAAGCCTCGTTCAGGTGACCGAAGCCTCGTTCGGACGACCGAAGCCTCGTTCGGACGACCGAAGCCTCGTTCGACCCTCGAGGTACCTCTGGCGTAATCACCGTCATTATTGATGAGTGTACAGAGGTCGCCACATCGAGATTCGTTTTATACTAGATATTTGTATGTAGGATTAGGATTAGCTATAGGACGATCTGCAGAGGCTCTCAGAGCCTCTGAATATTCAGTAATAAATCAGCAGTCTTCCCCCCAAGTCTTCAGAGGTTAAGTCCGACTCCGGTAAGTGTTAGCTAGCTTGCTGTAGTGCCTGGATACGCCTGGCTTAGTGGTATGGCTGTTGACGGACTAGAGATTAATTAATTAATAGTCCGCCGAGGTCAAGCCAAGAGTTGGCGTGGCCGAGAGGCTAGAGCGGTACTTAGAGTATCGTTCTGTGTGTGTGTGGGGTGTATTAGTCCCCTAGAGTATATTTTACTACCGACCGAGGATTACCTTGGTCCCCTTTGTATTAGGCCTAATCCGCCGGTACCCTTTCATCTGAGGGACTGCAAAAGGGTTGCGCGAAAGCGCTATATTGCATTCTAGCCCTCGTCCGTGGCTAGTTAGTGCAGGTTTTGGGTTGACCGAAGACAACCTTGGTACACAGAGGCTTATATCCAACCCGGTGTAAGGGATCGTTCCTGGACCTCAGGTTTTGATTCCCACTTTCGTTGACCTAATTAGGGAGACGTGTGTTGTTGGTGGGACTCGTACCTTACGGTAGCGAGAATTTCAGCGTGTTCCTACACGACAACTGGTGCCGCGACCCGGGATTGGAATAACCTTCTGTGTATTCTGGTTGTTGTAGGTCTCAACCCCTACGAGCAAAAGAGGAGAAGAGAAGAAGAGAAGAGAAGAAGAGAGAAGTGAAGAAGAGATGGCGCGAGGAACCAAGTCTGCGGCTCCAACTACGCCGATGAAGTCGAGTGGGTCGCGCTCCGAGGCGCTGGACCACTCTGGAAGCTCGTTCGAGTCTCTGGCGACCGTTGCGATGGACA
This sequence comes from Phytophthora x cambivora, assembly GCA_033557925.1. Taxonomy (NCBI): domain Eukaryota; phylum Oomycota; class Peronosporomycetes; order Peronosporales; family Peronosporaceae; genus Phytophthora; species Phytophthora x cambivora. The sequence goes on along the minus strand of JAUCEB010000013.1, from coordinate 5,678,280 downwards.
GAGTCGACGAGCATCCGGCGACCTACGAGTCGGCGTTTGAACCCTCGGACGCCATGGAAGAAGACGAAGATGATGACTGGGAAGGCAAAGGCACCGCGAACGAGGCCGCGGAGGAAGCGGTTGTGTCTGCAGGGCGAAGCGGTGGTGTGCGACCGCTCGCCCGAAACCTCGTTGACGAGCTCGACGACGTCGCCAAACCGGAGCCAGCCTTCGGCGAAGACGACGGAGAAGATGGAGCGAAGGACTTCCCGAAGACGGCGGCGGCCACGACGCAGCCGACGGGGATCCGTCCACCCCTCAACGGGGACACACCGGCGGCCAACAAGGTGTTGGGCCGGTGTGTGGAGTTGATGAGGACGAAGAGCAACTGGATGAGGCAGTTTTCACCCAAGATGGTTCGTCAGGCGGTGTGGGCGGATCTCGGACGAGCGCTGGCCGCGCCCATTGACTCAACGAGCACCTTGGCGGTAGCTCGAGAGACCGAAGGATTACTCAGAGCGATGGGGTGCGACTCTCAAATGTACCCGTCGACCATGGCGCTTGCCGACTGGAGTCCGACCGAGGCGGCCACTGCTCTCTCGAAGTGGAAGAAGAAGTTGCGAACGGCGTTCGGTGCTACCAACGCAAGCGTGGCCACCCTAGTGTTTGGGACGAAGGCCTACCTCGTCCAAACCGAGGCGGATCCGTCGAAGGTGCCATTGCCACCGACACCCCAGAAGGAGACCAACGACTCCAAAGTTGGAGTGTTCGCTGCGAAGGGCCTGGCGTCACCGTACATGCAAGACTCGCACATGGTGACGCCGAGGTCTGTCGACCGTAGTGACCGACTAGCGAAGGAGAACGAGGCCTCGTTCACCACGCCGAACACTCGCCGAACGACAGTCCGACTTCCCGAGAAGAAGTTCGAGGCCCGAGAGGAGTCGTCGGACAGCGACGAGGATCGTTTTGACCCGGACTACTACGACGGTGACCAGACGGGTGAGTGGGCACGCCAAGTGAGGGAACTGAGTGCAGCGAATGGCCGGAGTAACACACCGAGGCTTGAGATCGCGACGCACCTTCCCCTCGGCAACATCAAACCGTTCCTCGGTACTCGCAACAAGAGCGAGCGGTCGATGCAGTGGCTCCGAAAGTTCATGTACGAGATGAAGGGAACGCACACGCCGACGAACGAGTGGTGCATGGCGTTTGAACTCAGCCTCCAAGATGGGGCACTCCATTGGTACCGCCAGCTTCCTCGCAAGACGAAGCGTACGTGGAAGCTGTTGAGTGATGCTTTCATCAAGTATTATTGCTCGAAGTTCACCCAGTCAGCGAAAGCTCGCTACTACTCGGCGAAGCGAGAGGACAAGGAGCACGTCTGCGACTACCTTAACCGCTTGAACGGGTACGCACGCAACGCTGGCGTGCAATTTGAGAACGGTGGACGCGAAGCGAAAGACCACGTGGACCACTTCCTCGATTCATGCGATGACCGAGGATTGGGAGAACGACTGTGTCATGCACGGGTCAAGGACATCCACGACCTCGAAGAAATGATCAACGACATTCTGCGCAGTAGAGAGCGGAAAACGGCGCGCGAGCCCTCGGTGAGACGCCACCGAAGCCAAGACGATGACCGGCGACGTGAAAACCGGTCGAACGAGGCTACGAGAGGCGGTTTCAGCCGCGAACGACGCTACCGAGACGATGGCCGACGCCGAGAACGACGCGACGAGTCCCCGTACCGGTCGAGAATCACCTTGGTAGAAGCTTTGGCCGATGTCGTCACCGCATTGAATATCAGGGCCTCGGACGGTGATCATGAGGATTCCCAATCTGCTCGCGGATACGGGCGTGATACGACCGAGGCCAGTGGTCTAAACGGCGCGCCGTACGACGCCGACGAGTATTCGGATGCGGAATCGGATTCGAGTGAAGTCTCGGCCGACGCTCACGGACACGTAGACGCGACGAACGACCATGAACGCCGAGCAGCTGCGGCCGGAACCTTCGCTCGACCGGACAATCGTCGTCAGTCAGGTGGAAGCACCCAATTCCAGCGCGAACGAGAGGGACGTCGCCAGTACGGACCGTGTGCGGCATGCAACAGCCCATACCACTCGGTGCACTACTGTAACAGGAGGTGCAAGTTGTGTAAACAAGTACACGATGCCGGCAAGTGCGACGCCCTCCGGGAGCTGACAAGTCTGTTACGAACGAAAGTCGACAAGAAGGATCTCACCCCAGAGCTGCAGAGCCTGGTGTTCGGGAGCCATTTAAACTAGGCAGCCCGCCAACTGAAACTGGGTTGGTCCCAATCGGGCTGCCACAGTTAGCTGAGCCTGCTGTCGACGCAGACTATTTGTTTGCGTTCACAGGCAAAAGCAAATGGCCCGACGATCGAACGAACAACGAACGAGTGAATACGATGGAAAATGGAAGTGACAGAGGCGTACGCCTCGGTGAGAATGGAATTGATGAAACAAGTGATGGCGAACACGTACATGCCCCGACCGAGGCTGTCATCACGAGTATGGCTCAGGTAGAGTCGGTCGACCGAACCCTCGGTCGGGCAATAAAATTACTGCCCGGCGAACGAATGGGGTGGTGGTCGTCCCAACGATACGACAAGAGGAAGAGAATGCGCGCGCTTGTCAAGGGCGCAGTTGACGACACCCGGATACGAATCTTGCTCGATACAGGAGCGAATGTGAGCGTGATCTCGGCGAGCTTGGCCAAGAGGCTCCGAGTAAGGGAGGTATTCGACCACGGTCGTAGCCTGGAAGTGCGGGGAATCAACCCGGGCACAATGGAAACTCAACGAAGAGCTATGCTGAAGGTCACCCTCGGGTGGAGACACGCGTACGAGTTCGAGATGTGGATCATGGATCACAGTGCTGGAGTAGACGTGGTCCTAGGCATGGACTTCATGGTACCCGCCGGAATTCGACTGGATCTGTTCCACGGTACGGCTCAGCTCCCGGACGAGGAAATGGTACCCCTTCTGAAATCGAAGGAGTCGGACGAGCCGGTGTCATACGGGAGTCACGTCGTAGGAGGTCCTACCGAGCTGCTGGCGATCCCAGGCAGGGAATGGAGAGAATTCCGCTTGCCTCGCCGACAACCGTCTCGAACGACCCACGAGACATGGATTCGAAGGTCAACGAGGCTTGTGCCGACCGTGGTGAAGAGTCAACGAGGCCGGCCGATCTGGATCAGGCTGACTAATGTTACAACGAAGGGAACGAGTTGCTCGGCACACGAACCTGTAGTGTTATGGGTGCCCAGGGGCGACCTACCTCGGAGAACAGGCTACGCGCGAGTAGGGTCCGACAAATATCGGGAGTGGCAAGTGCTGGCGTACGCGGAGAGCAGGGATGAGACGCTGTTTGGGCGCGAGGGCAAGATCTATCGTGAATGGCTGGCCGAACAACCCTCGGCCGTGGAACGACGCGAGTACCCGACTCCACGGGCACTCCTCAGACGACCTACCGAGGCTACGGCGTGCATTGAGACGCCAAGCGAGGACGACGATGGTCACCTAGCGACGGCCAACGGTCTGGACCTCGTTGGGACTGTCGACGAAGCGGGCAAGTGCCAGCCGCCCTCGGTCGATACCGATCCTCGTTCAGCGAGAAGTGGAGGACAGGATTCGAGGCCGTCCGAAGACTACGCAACCGAAGAAATCGCAGAACGACCTGAATCAGGTAACCCGGATCTCGAAGTCCGAATTGATGACTCCGCGCGCCCTCCAGGCGAGTTAGGAGAGATCCTGGCCTCGGTGACCACGGGTGACGACGCCCGTACTGATCAAGTAGGCGTTTATGCGGTGACCGAGCCCAGGGGTGACCCGGAAGCCGGAGGAACGACTGACCGAACAACCACCAACTCAACCGACAACCATGTCAAGTCCGACGCGGAACGTCTGGAGGCTGTCTACGTCTCGGTCATGGCTGGAGGCAGCCCGGAAACAGTCGCAGATGCTGACTGGGGCACCAACGATACGGCAGAGCACCTACCGAACGAGATCGAGTTGACAGACTACGCGCACGAGCTCGCTTTCTTGCCCGACCTGACGGAACCATCGTCGACGACGCTGGATTACTCGGGTCCAAATGTCCAGAACCCCGACTTGAAGGCCGATCAGCAGGTGAAGCTCGTGGCCGTGCTTCAGAAACATGAAGAGATAATGATTGCGAGCGGCAACGCCTTGCCCCCACCAGCATACGGCGTGGTGTGTGACATCGACGTGCAAGGGCACCCCCCGATTAAACAAAAGGCTCGGAGGACCCCTATACGGCTTCTGGGCAAACTCTACGAGTTGTTGAAGGGGCTACTGACGGCGAGATTGGTCTCGTTCTCAGACAGCCCGTGGGCCTCACCTATCGTTATTGTGTTGAAGAAGAACGGAGTCGACATAAGGTTATGTATCGACTACAAACGAGTGAATGCGATCACCGCAATCATGGAGTATGCAATGCCGCTGGTCGACGATCTATTGACTGAGATGGAGGCATACCTGTGGTTTTGCTCCTTGGATGCGGCGAGCGGGTTCTGGGCGGTGATGATGACTCGCCGAGCCCGCAAGATCTCCGCTTTTGTCTGTGCGCTGGGCCACTTCGAGTGGCTACGCATGCCGTTCGGGCTCAAGAACGCGCCCATGATCTACCAACGAATGATTGACAACGCCCTCTGGGGATTCGTTCAACCAAAGGGAGGCTGGACTAGCTTCTCGGAGAAGATGCGGATAGCTGAAACGGCCGACGCCGAAGACAGGGCAGGGGTGACCGAGGCCTCGGTCAGCCTGAACGAGACTCCCCGGACTAAATTCGAAGCCGACCGAGCCCTGTCGACCACCGAAAGCGCCGTGGCAACCCTGGTGAACAGCCCTCTGGCCGATATGTACTCCAGCGGGGAGCCAGACGAATCCTCGTTGGTACCAGTGCTGGATCGGCGTTCGTTTGTAGACGATATCTGCTTCGGCTCCGAGACCTTTGAGGCTTGCTTGGCGACGCTAGACCGTCTGCTAAGTCGTTTCCAGGAGTGTCGGATCAGTGTTAGCTTCTCCAAGAGCCTGTTCGTACAACGAAAGGTGGGCTTCCTGTCCCACGACGTATCGGCAGCGGGTATTGCTCCCGACGCTAAGAAGACAGCGGCGGTGACCGAGCTCAAGTTCCCCACGTCGAAAAAGGGGGTTCAATCCTTCCTCGGAGCGCTCAACTATTACGGTCGTTTTATCCAAGACTTTGCGGTGTATGGGGCAGCGCTCTACCAGCTCAAGGATGCAGATTTTGAGCTCGGTGGGGACCTTTCCGCGGCCAGGCAGAGCTTTGCCATGCTACAGCAGCGTGTCCGAGACGCTCCGATCCTGCGCCACTTCGACAGGAGCAGGGACGTCCATGTCACCCTGTTCGCGAACGAGTGGGCCCTTAGCTCTACTCTGATGCAAGAACACGAGGGCAAGCTGCATCCCGTTCGCTTCTGTGGTCGAGTGTTGAAGGACGCCGAGATGAACTATCACCCCGCCGAGAAGGAGGTCCTAGCCCTACTGCTCGTTTTGAAGGTATGCTATACCCAGCTCGTTGGAAAGACTATCCGAGTCTACACTCGGTTTTCAACCCTCGAGTGGGTGCACAAGTCCAAGACACTCTTCGGTCGGGCCACCCAGTTTGCCGTCTTGCTGTCGCCGTGGCACCTGGTGGTCGAACGAGTGAAGGAAAAAGATTGTGCGTTCGCTCAGCTGCTTCAAGCTGGATTGACGAGTTTCGTCGATTTGGACGAGTCGTTGGCCTCGGTGGCCCCTCCATCCAAAGGGTCACCGAACGTTCGTTTGGACCCGCATATGTTATATGCTCGACTGCCGACCTCGTACAGTGGCCACGTCCTCTCGTTCGACGGCTCGGCGAAAACAGAGAAGCACGGTGGCTATGGGAGTTGCTCATGGATCTTATGGAAGCTTCCGGAATGGACGATAGTGATCGCTGCCAGTGCTTATCTCGAAGCCACTACAGTCAACCTCGCCGAGTACGCCGGTATGAACAATGGCGTCTCAGCGGCGCTCGGTCTAGCCATTACAGACCTTGTTATCGTTGGAGATTCGAGACTCGCCATTCAGCAATCACTAGGGGTGATAGCGTGCCGGAAGGAGACGCTGATGGCGCAACTCAACCACCACCGTGAACTCGTAGCCAAGCTTCGTTCGGTCAAGTACCTGCATGCGATACGAGAATTCAATGCAGCGGCAGATTCTCTGGCCAGCGAAACGTTGGAGTCTAAGGTGTCGGCAGTGACGACGTCCGAGGCGAGGATCGCGGAACTGAGGGCTTTGAACCGGATCAACGAAGTCATCTACGAAACCTCGGCGGATGGAACGACGGAAGAGAAACCCTCGGTGTGCGTCTTGCGAGCGTCTACGACCCGCAAAGAACCCCGGAGTAAGACTTTTTTCGATTTTGTGCGGTCCGAAGGCCGAGATTCAGGGCATGTGACGGTTACAACGAGACACCAGGCGAAGGCGAAGACGAAGCGAGTCAGATTCGCGAACGAAGTATCGGTCATGGGTCAGGACGATGCAGCTCGGCTTGCGGAATCCAACGCGGTACCGAACGAGGCTCGGAACGCGCAGGAAGGAACGCTACCGGCCAACGAGGCCAACGAGGCTTTGACGGCTGCCACGGCGGCTCCGCCTGATGCAGCGGATATAGACCCGCTGTCAGTGCAGGAAGAGCGTCGGAGAAGAGTCGCCGCTGCACAAGAAGAGGAACTGAGATGGTCCAACCTGAGAGCGGTCCTCCGAGGCGAAGATGCTCGCCTAGGCTACAAGGCGGCTCGTGACGCATGGAAAATGGCTGACCGGTTCGTTCTGAGCGAAGACGAGGTCCTCTATTTTGTGGGGACTAACCGTCGTTCGGACCCGGACGAGCAGCAAGAAATGTGGATGCGTCTCGTGGTACCCTCAACGATGGTCCAGGAAGTGCTGCAGAGCTGCCACGACTCGTTGGAAGGTGGCCACCAAGGTATTAACCGCACTTACCACCGAGTGAAGTCGGACTACTATTGGATCGGGCTGTACGCGGACGTAGAGAAGCACGTCAGGTCCTGCCTGGACTGCTGTTCGAGCAAGAGCCGACCCCAGCTGAGAGGCTATTCCCCAGGAAACGTACTGGCCGAGAGACCGTTCCAGATGGTCTCCATGGACTTTGTGATTCCCTTACCGAAGTCTCGGCGAGGAAACACGGCGCTACTGCTTTTCCAGTGCTCGTTCACCGGATTTGTGATGGGTAAAGCTATGTCGGATACCACTGCACTTGTTGTGGCCCAAGCTTTCGAGGAGTGTGTCTACCGAAGGTTCGGCGCACCCTCGCTGATTCGTCACGACCGAGACCCAAGGTTCATGAGCGAGGTGTTCCAAGCCTTCGCTGAGATGATGCAGTCTCGGTCACGAGCTACGCTGAGTTATCGGCCGCAAGCGAATGGGCAGCAAGAACGGTCAGTGAAGACCGTCATGCAGTCCGTGCGTGTGTACGCCGAAGACCCCTTACAGCAGGACTGGGACGAGATTGCAGAAAAGCTGATCTTCGCCATCAACAACTCACAGGATGGGACCCGGAAGGAGACCCCGTTTTACCTCGTTCATGGTTGGGATGCACAGTCGACGCTGAAAGCGATGTCGTCGTCCCTCAAACGAGGCTCCGGCCGCCAGTCCGACGCCCTAGCGTGGCGCCGTGAAGTCAACCGACAGCAAGAGATTGCACTCGGTATGGCCAAAGAGTACCAAGCGACGGAGAAGGCTCGGAGGGCCAAAGAACACAACGAGACACTCGGACGGCAGGAGAGAGAGTCGCTACCGAGCCCCCCAGGCGAGGCGGATCCAAACGAGGCCCCACCGAGGTCGCTGTTCGAACCAGGAAGCCGCGTGTGGCTGTACATGGAACGAGTGAAACCCGGGCTGACGAAGAAACTTGCGCACCGATGGCACGGACCATTCCGTATCAAGAAGAAGGTAGAGGAGTTCGCTTACGAGCTGGAGCTACCGAATCGGAGCGGCTACCGATTCTACCCGGTCGTACATGTCTCGCGGTTGAAGGCCGTGAGCGAGTTCGAGGACCGGCCCAAAGTCCGGCTGGCACCAGAGGTAGACGAGGAATCACGAGTGGACTTCGACGAGGAGTTGCTGCCCGAGGATAGTTGGGAGCCGGACCACCCGTCGGGCGAGTTCGAAGTCGAAGCCATCCTGGACGACCGCACGCCGCTATCAACGAGCACCAACCGAGCGGTTCGAGAATTCAAAGTGAAATGGGTCGGCTACGAGGAGCCAACGTGGGAACCAGCTACCAACTTGTCGTGCGGAGGACTACTCTATGATTACTTGCGCCAGAAACGTAGCGACCGACGACTACAAATGGCTCAGACTGCGGACGAGGAGTAGTGCTCGGCGCTATCAACGAATGAACTGGTTGCGGGGGACACCAGCTCGCAAATACAGACGAAGGAAGTTACTGGGAACACGGTCGCCCGCAGAAGGGTTAGAGACGAACGAAGAGAACCTACTGCAGAGGCGACCGAGGATTGAACTGCCTGCGGGGAGCAATTGGCTCGCAGCAGCAGACGAAAGAAGATACCAAACGAACAATGTATATGTACATGTGAACGAATTAAGATGACGACTCGAGGACGCGAAACTACCCCTCGGTCGGCACACCAGAAGAACCGCAGGGCCAAGACGAAGAGAGCAGGATACCGAACGAGGGGTAGATCGAGCTCACGACGAAAGATGCAACAGGAAAGGAGTTACGAATGGTTAAAATGATTATGGAGACTTAACGAAGAATGAACTACAACCCTACGAGCCGCCTGCAAAATTGGAGCGTCGGACGGTACTGGAGCAGCGAGAGTTGATGCTGGAGATCGGAAATGACGGACGACCGAAGGCCGGAGCGCCTAAGGAGTGTCTGCGTCGGCGGTCGGCGGGTCCTTCGACTCCTCGTCAGAGGCGGCGTCGTCATGACCGGCACCAAATTGAGTGACCCATGGGGCAGTCACCCACGACGCAGGGAGAGACGGCTCCACGACTACAGAAGCTGCCACCTCTTCGCTGGTCATTCCGCGTGGCACGAACAGCGACACTGCAGGGTTGCAAGCGGCAAACGTCGTGTTGAACGGGTGGCTCTCGGGGGCATCAATCCAACAGTTGCGCCACGGTTGACGAGCGTCCAGCTCGTTCACCTCCGCGACCCAATCCGCTGTCTTGGGAGCCCACTCCACGACCTCGAACGAGTATTGGAGGTAAGTGGGCTCCAGCAGAGTCTCGGTGTGGTATTGACGAGGCTCGCGGTTGTATTCGATACAACCCGTCCAGAGCCGCTTCACCATCTGCTGCCGGAGACGGTCAGCTCGGAGGCTCCGACCTCGGGCGTACTCTCGCCAGAGCCGGCGAAGCTGGAGAAGGAGAGGGTAACGACGACCGTGCTTCGTAGACAAGTACGCGAAGTACGCCTCGATAGCAGATACCGAGATCCAATGGCGGCGCTCCCACAAGGCGAAGCCCAAGTCAGCCTTCTCGGTGGCATCGGTGGAGGTGCCTTGGAACTGCCGCCAGAGCCGAACGAGGAGAGCTTGGCCAGTGGCCCGAACGGAGATCGTCACACCGTCGGTGAACTGGCCGACGCCGAAGGTGCACGGCTCGGCGGGGAGCTTGACTCTCACCAGCTGCCATGGGTGAAGGGGATTCGCCCAGTCAGAGAACGCCGCAATTCCAGCTTCGGAGAGCGGTGACACAGGGTCCTCGGCTGGAATGTCTGGCACGCTGAGATTCTGCAGCAGACACCAGCATTCCTGAGCACCCGGTGCCGCGAAGCCCGGCACGAGGAACAGAGCACCGAGCTCGGACAGCTTCCGAGACCCCTCCGCCACGTCAGACACACTGGTGACGGCAGGCATGAATCCAGTCTGAACGGTGCCAGGGGCGGCCGAGAGAGTAGCAGTCACTTTAGACCGAGGACGCCCTTGCCGTGGGGCAGCAGACGAACCCTCGGTCGGCGGCGTACCAGATGCAGAGGACGCCGGTGACGACGCAGCGTGTGCGAACGAGGCCTGGGACCCAGCCCCGGCTGAGGAAGACAAGTTCTCGTCTTCGCTCTCCGAGCCAAACATGGCCCGCTCGAGTGTGTCAGGGGACAAGTCGTCGAACTTCTTGGACGAAGCCGCCGATTGCTGGGGCGGTGTTGCGGGAGGGGACTCGCTACCATCCGACGCAGCCGAAGACCCGCCGGACCCGCTTGAAGACCCGCCGGAAGGCTCGCCATCGTCAGAACCTGGCGGTGATGGACTGCCACTACTTGGAGGCGAACCACCAGCCGGAGAACCTGACGACCCGCCAGCTGGAGACCCTGGCGAAGCACCGGCTGGAGACCCTGGTGGACCTTCACCGCTCGGGGAATCACCTCCACCCGGTGAGCCACCGCGCGGGGAATCACCTCCCCTCGGTGAGCCAGGTTGACCCATGCTGTCATCCGACTGTGTAGCTGGGGGGCCCGAAGCGGCAGGCGATGACGGGCTAGCCGACGCCGACGACGACACCTGCGCCGGAGAAGCGTCGCCGCCCTCGGTCGACCCACCAGCGGGTAGCCCGGGAGAAGCAGGAGACGACGGAGAGGCGACCGAGGGTTGCTGACCACCAGGAGACCCACCAGCACGTTGTGCAGCAGTGGCCGCCGCCCTCGCCCGTAGGTCGACAGACGCACGACCAAGCCGCTTGGACGGGGGCAGCTGTGATGCAGCCGCGCCCTCGGTCGACGCCTGAGGAGATGAGTCTCGCTTACGCTTCGACGTAGATGAGGCGGACGAGGGTGACGTCGGAGGGCTGGAAAGGGGAACCGCGGGAGTCGAAGGACCCTCGGTGGACGGCTCATCCGGGCTTGACGATTCGTCACCGCTCTGAGGAGACCCGACGATGACGTCAGGAGGGTTGAGACCCAACAACGTCCAGTCGATCTCGCTAGCAGAGATGCCCGCCGACGCCAGGACGAGAGTGTCCACGTCCAACTCATGCATTGCAGAGTGGCGCCGCAAGACCGAGTTCGCGCGACGCAGGCTGTTGTTCTCATCTTGAAGCGCCTGGATGCGCGCGGGTATGACCCCCGACTGGCCTCGGTCTTGGTCGGCTAGTTGCTGCCGAAGGCGGTCAAGCTGGGCGGTGTGCGCAACGAGGCTTGCTTTCAACCGCTCGCGGTCCGTTATGACCTGCTGACGAGCCGTAGTCGCCTCGGCGTTGGTGTCAACGAGACGCCGTTCGAGCGAAGCAGTCACCTCTCGGTGAGACGCCAAGGTGGCTTCCGCCTCGGTGAGTCGCCCGAGGAGCGTCCGCCGTTCTTCCCGAAGCTCTTCGATGCGATCCAGAGCTTGGTGGAGCTCGGTCGAAGTCTGCACGCAGAAGACGTCGGATTTCACACGGAGATCCATCTCAACGTGGAGTTGATCTTCCGTGTCTTTCGCCAGAGCTTGGAGCCGCTCCACCTCCTGACGGAGGGACATCATTTCCTCGGACTCGGCGGTGGGAAGCCGACGGGGAGCCACCGCAGCCGTAGCTACCTCCTCGAGAGTTGTGGCATGCTCAAGGCGCCGATCCAGCACTGGATCGACCCGAGCAGGAGGAGCACGAGCGACGCTGACGACCAACTCAGCAAGCCGGTAGAACTGGCGATCAGACGCCGTCAATACCGCCGTAGGAGGCTCGGTCGCGCCCGCTACGGGAGCAGCAACCATCGCGCCGGCAGCCACACCCCCGACCGACGCCCCGCGAGTTGCCAACGATGTCGAAGGCGCGGGAGTTGGCGACGGAGGAGGATTGCGGCGCGGCGGAGAAGTCGGAGGCGAGCGATACGGAGAATCGCCCGGTAACTCCGCCGGCGGGGACCCGGGATCCTCGGTCGACTCCGGATATGGACCCAAGAGACTGCCCGGAGGTGCGGGGCGCTCGACCGAGGACTCGGGAGCCGCAGGAGCCGCGTCTCCGGGTCGAGAAGCGGTCGGAGGAGCGTCACCACGCGGACGAGACGTGGCAGTGCCGGTGGGCAAGTGTGGCTGAGGTTGCGTGGCCTCGGCGAGGACGTCCAGAGCGCTCTGAAAGGATGAACAAGAGAACACAAGTCAGCACCAAGATGATCGAGATAAGAACGAGCAGCGCAAGACGGTGCTTACGTCGCCAGTGCAACCCAAGGATCGGAGCGCACGCGCGGTGGCTGAAGCCAGCGACCGAGATTCAGGGCGAGTCGGAGGGCGAGACATTGCGCCGCGCCGTTCGCCAGTGCCGGGTTCACGACGAGGCGGGGGCAGTTGTGGCGTGGAGATCCGGCCGAAAAGTGACCTCGGCCGGACCAGGCTGCAAGCGTATTCCGTCGGATTCGCTGACGGAAGGAAGTTGCCGTTGTGACAAGCTGTCACTCTCATTTACCTCGGTAGAGTGACAAGTAGTGACATTGGCCTCGGCGGGACCTAATAAACACCCGACCGAGGCTAAATACGTCAGACTCAGTGCTATTTACGACCACAATCATAGTCGTACTTAAGTGGAAGCCTCGTTCAGGTGACCGAAGCCTCGTTCGGACGACCGAAGCCTCGTTCGGACGACCGAAGCCTCGTTCGACCCTCGAGGTACCTCTGGCGTAATCACCGTCATTATTGATGAGTGTACAGAGGTCGCCACATCGAGATTCGTTTTATACTAGATATTTGTATGTAGGATTAGGATTAGCTATAGGACGATCTGCAGAGGCTCTCAGAGCCTCTGAATATTCAGTAATAAATCAGCAGTCTTCCCCCCAAGTCTTCAGAGGTTAAGTCCGACTCCGGTAAGTGTTAGCTAGCTTGCTGTAGTGCCTGGATACGCCTGGCTTAGTGGTATGGCCGTTGACGGACTAGAGATTAATTAATTAATAGTCCGCCGAGGTCAAGCCAAGAGTTGGCGTGGCCGAGAGGCTAGAGCGGTACTTAGAGTATCGTTCTGTGTGTGTGTGGGGTGTATTAGTCCCCTAGAGTATATTTTACTACCGACCGAGGATTACCTTGGTCCCCTTTGTATTAGGCCTAATCCGCCGGTACCCTTTCATCTGAGGGACTGCAAAAGGGTTGCGCGAAAGCGCTATATTGCATTCTAGCCCTCGTTCGTGGCTAGTTAGTGCAGGTTTTGGGTTGACCGAAGACAACCTTGGTACACAGAGGCTTATATCCAACCCGGTGTAAGGGATCGTTCCTGGACCTCAGGTTTTGATTCCAACTTTCGTTGACCTAATTTGGGAGACGTGTGTTGTTGGTGGGACTCGTACCTTACGGTAGCGAGAATTTCAGCGTGTTCCTACACGACACTCCGCGTCCGTCTTCTGCTTGCGAGTTCGCTTATCTTTCAGGCGACACCGCAACGCATTGAGGGACAAGCTGCTGGTAGGATACTTCTGCTGGAACAGCCCGTAAATGTAGGTCCATTTGTGGGGAGCTTGAGGAATTGCGTCGGCAACTGACTTGAGCATTGCAATATCATCTTCCGCTATGCTGATAGGTACTTCCGCTCTAACAAAATCATACTGTTGGTCTTGACTTTTCTGCTGGTTGTTGCCCTGGATGCACGGCAATTGCCCTTCCGTCACTGCAGCGGGTTCATTTGGTCGAGTTCCCGTCATACTTGCAAGCAAAGTTGCTGCATTTGGTACCTGGGATTCATCTGCATCCACCAGCACTGGCGTCGGCGAAACCACCGGGGTTGTCGATGGTGATGCAGGTGGCGTTGGGTGTTGGCAGTCGTGTGTCGAGGCAAGTTTTATCTTTATCTTGAGCTCGGATCCGCGATTGCTGGCGCGCTTCAGGGCTTCTCATCTCCGGTCGAGATCAGCGTCATGTTTTGGATGGATGTCGTCGCAGATACGACTTGCAAACCCGTATACTCTCCGAAACCACTTCTTGGGCTTGGGGAAGTGTTTGGAGCTCCGGAGGGCATTGAACAACTCGATCTGAAGGTCTTGCTCCCTGGGGCTACTACACGTGGTAGGTGGCGACCTCTGAAAGCTGAATAAAGGTCTGCGTTGTGCTGATGGCGGCTGGCTGTTGGGTTGATTTACTGCAGGAACAGGAAGTGACTGCAGCTTCGAGGTGATGGTGGCAAAACTTCGACGACGCAGCGTGAGACTGCTGTTCGTGCTGCTCTCGGCAACCAAGTTGAACATAAGGGTTGTGACCAATGGGCACGCCGCCCACGTATCGTCCGCGCGTACTTGCTCGTCTCGCACTTGGCGAAGTAGCTCGTATTCTGGTAAGGAAAACCCTGCTGTTGACTCGTAGTCGAACTCGTCTAGCTGAAGCTGCCGCAAGAAATCTGATTTGCTCAACCGCTGATCATTTTGTCTCGTGCTATTCTTCTGCAACAGCTCACGGATACTCTTCATATCGCGCCGCGACGCAGCCAGTGCTTCATCAAGGCGTTCAGGCTGCACACGGGCCGTCTCAAACATGCGCCGCCACTTGCTAAAAGCAAAGTCGAGCGGTGATGCAGAACGGTAGCGAGGTTCTTGTAGCGGCTCGGACAAAACATGCTGCACGAACGCAAGCTGGGGAGACTCAGGTAACACCCCTTGTGACAGAATGGCTGCATGTGCCAGCGAGACGAAGTCAATCTCACCAAACGAAGGATTTCGGCCAAACTTTGTTCCCATTCGCAGGTTGTGGCGAACAATAAAGACGTCAAGTATCCGCATGCCAACATCTACAGACAGCGACCGGTTCAAAAGTTTTTTCAGGGCAGAGTGAAAACCCTCGAGTTGACTCGTCGCAACAATGCGGACTGGTTTAGCTCTGCCTTCGCGATAGTCGTTGTTTGGTACATGCAGGTCTCCGTCTCGGATCAGCTTGGCATTATACTTCCAGCATCCGGTCCAGGACGCTTCGGTGCACGATACATCGCTAAGATCTACGGACTCCACAACCTTCTTGAACTCAATCTCCATCTCGTCCGGGGGCCGCAGCTGGCGGTCAACATCATACAACGCTGATCGAAGCTCCTTCTTCAGCCACTTCTGCTTGGGCTTCGACGCCAATTTTGCAGACACGCGATCGATGAGGTGGAACGGGTCTTGTTTAACAGTTATATCCCCATCAAAAACGCTAGCCACCATAGTGCAAACCGCGTTGGCGTTGTCGCTAACCAAAAACATTTCTCCACTGCTATCCGGCGACAAGGTCGGTACGATCGACTCTAGCAACGCACTGGTTTCTTCATTGATCTCTGAGCGTGTCAAACGCCGCCCTACAATCTGGCCAATTTCATTTTGCACCAGCAGTAACAGCTTGGCGTCTGTCATGCCCTCCCTTTGTCCGCTACCAGTCCAAACTTTCAGACGCTTGCAAAACTTAACTGAATGGTCTACTCGGAGAACCTTTTTGACTTGCATCCGACGCATCAAAAACTCACAAAGCGATCCGTAAATAGTAGTTGTCTCCATCCAGATCGCCGTCAGTACCTTACAATCAACGACGCCGTTCACTTCACAATATTGATCCACAGACGGAGGTAGAGCGGATATATAGGCAGGATTACCAGCCTTGATCCGTCTGACGCGCTCAGCAAATATGCTGTACAGCTTGTAGTATCGTGTCAATCGGCGGCGTCGGACGTTTGCAATCGTACTCGATAATCCATTCGGCGACATTATGCCATCGTGGACGAACTCAAGCAGAGATTTCGAGTACCCACTTTTGACGCCTAAGACATAGGGAAAATGTATAATAGCCTCTGCGTGCGCGTGCAAGTATTCGGAACTTACACTTGAAAAACATGAGCGACTTGAGCCAGCGCACTGATACTTCACGTACAGTAAGTTGTACTTCCCCTCCACGTTCTCGACCACGCGTTGTAGATACTCCTTGACCCGTGGCGTACAGGTGCAGTGATCCACCACGCAGTCGGGTTTCTGATGGGCATTGAGGCACTCGGGTACCCACACGATGACCGGGTTGTCAAACAAGTCACCAAGAGGACATATCTTCTCCCACTGTCTTCGGTTCTCTGGCAGGTCGACGACGGGAGGAAAGGCCTTCCTGGCCATGGCGTCTTGGATTAAACGCTTCCTCGTCTCACTGTTCATCTTGGTCGTAGGGATCGCGTGGACTCTGTTTGCAAACTTTTCTGCTCGCCAGTCACTATACCTGTCGTATTCAATATGATCGGAGTATCGGAATTGAAGGGCCGCATATCGGAGATGTCGGGGCCTCGCGGGCCCGGCATATCCGATAAGTCAACTTTTCTGCTCGCCAGTCACTATACCTGTCGTATTCAATATGATCGGAGTATCGGAATTGAAGGGCCGCATATCGCCCGGGGTGTGTGGAAAATGCTAGGGGATGTCCCGGCACCATCTCGACCAATCGGCACCATCCGGGCACCATCTGCACCAGCCGTGTCCCGTAATTGGGTCCCGGTTCCCCTGCCATTTCCAAAGAAGCTGGCACTTGCTGAAGCTGTGCTTCATGTAGTTCCAGTCCAGCAAAAGAGCACCGCGTATCGCTAATGTACGGTTATCTAAGCTGGTTCCTATGCTGCAGAGCCTTGTTATCTAATAGCTCTCCTCCTACCAGCACGACTCAAGTACAGCAAGCTTCTCTCAGCGCAAACGTAGACGATATCGCACGGCATGGCTGGTGAAGACCACAACGACGAGGATAAAGGTGAATTGTATATTGGGGTTATGCAGGCGAGAAGAAGCTTCGTAACGTGGTTTCACCTGTGTTGTTTGCTCTGCGCGTGCATGCAGGATTCGTGCTTCCGTCCCCGCACCTCTTCCGTTTACTTTGGCAACTTGGACATGCCGTTGCTCTCGTCTTCTTCCGGGGGTAAAGAAGGGCTGGAGGCTCCGCGTCCGTCTTCTGCTTGCGAGTTCGCTTATCTTTCAGGCGACACCGCAACGCATTGAGGGACAAGCTGCTGGTAGGATACTTCTGCTGGAACAGCCCGTAAATGTAGGTCCATTTGTGGGGAGCTTGAGGAATTGCGTCGGCAACTGACTTGAGCATTGCAATATCATCTTCCGCTATGCTGATAGGTACTTCCGCTCTAACAAAATCATACTGTTGGTCTTGACTTTTCTGCTGGTTGTTGCCCTGGATGCACGGCAATTGCCCTTCCGTCACTGCAGCGGGTTCATTTGGTCGAGTTCCCGTCATACTTGCAAGCAAAGTTGCTGCATTTGGTACCTGGGATTCATCTGCATCCACCAGCACTGGCGTCGGCGAAACCACCGGGGTTGTCGATGGTGATGCAGGTGGCGTTGGGTGTTGGCAGTCGTGTGTCGAGGCAAGTTTTATCTTTATCTTGAGCTCGGATCCGCGATTGCTGGCGCGCTTCAGGGCTTCTCATCTCCGGTCGAGATCAGCGTCATGTTTTGGATGGATGTCGTCGCAGATACGACTTGCAAACCCGTATACTCTCCGAAACCACTTCTTGGGCTTGGGGAAGTGTTTGGAGCTCCGGAGGGCATTGAACAACTCGATCTGAAGGTCTTGCTCCCTGGGGCTACTACACGTGGTAGGTGGCGACCTCTGAAAGCTGAATAAAGGTCTGCGTTGTGCTGATGGCGGCTGGTTGTTGGGTTGATTTACTGCAGGAACAGGAAGTAACTGCAGCTTCGAGGTGATGGTGGCAAAACTTCGACGACGCAGCGTGAGACTGCTGTTCGTGCTGCTCTCGGCAACCAAGTTGAACATAAGGGTTGTGACCAATGGGCACGCCGCCCACGTATCGTCCGCGCGTACTTGCTCGTCTCGCACTTGGCGAAGTAGCTCGTATTCTGGTAAGGAAAACCCTGCTGTTGACTCGTAGTCGAACTCGTCTAGCTGAAGCTGCCGCAAGAAATCTGATTTGCTCAACCGCTGATCATTTTGTCTCGTGCTATTCTTCTGCAACAGCTCACGGATACTCTTCATATCGCGCCGCGACGCAGCCAGTGCTTCATCAAGGCGTTCAGGCTGCACACGGGCCGTCTCAAACATGCGCCGCCACTTGCTAAAAGCAAAGTCGAGCGGTGATGCAGAACGGTAGCGAGGTTCTTGTAGCGGCTCGGACAAAACATGCTGCACGAACGCAAGCTGGGGAGACTCAGGTAACACCCCTTGTGACAGAATGGCTGCCTGTGCCAGCGAGACGAAGTCAATCTCACCAAACGAAGGATTTCGGCCAAACTTTGTTCCCATTCGCAGGTTGTGGCGAACAATAAAGACGTCAAGTATCCGCATGCCAACATCTACAGACAGCGACCGGTTCAAAAGTTTTTTCAGGGCAGAGTGAAAACCCTCGAGTTGACTCGTCGCAACAATGCGGACTGGTTTAGCTCTGCCTTCGCGATAGTCGTTGTTTGGTACATGCAGGTCTCCGTCTCGGATCAGCTTGGCATTATACTTCCAGCATCCGGTCCAGGACGCTTCGGTGCACGATACATCGCTAAGATCTACGGACTCCACAACCTTCTTGAACTCAATCTCCATCTCGTCCGGGGGCCGCAGCTGGCGGTCAACATCATACAACGCTGATCGAAGCTCCTTCTTCAGCCACTTCTGCTTGGGCTTCGACGCCAATTTTGCAGACACGCGATCGATGAGGTGGAACGGGTCTTGTTTAACAGTTATATCCCCATCAAAAACGCTAGCCACCATAGTGCGAACCGCGTTGGCGTTGTCGCTAACCAAAAACATTTCTCCACTGCTATCCGGCGACAAGGTCGGTACGATCGACTCTAGCAACGCACTGGTTTCTTCATTGTTCTCTGAGCGTGTCAAACGCCGCCCTACAATCTGGCCAATTTCATTTTGCACCAGCAGTAACAGCTTGGCGTCTGTCATGCCCTCCCTTTGTCCGCTACCAGTCCAAACTTTCAGACGCTTGCAAAACTTAACTGAATGGTCTACTCGGAGAACCTTTTTGACTTGCATCCGACGCATCAAAAACTCACAAAGCGATCCGTAAATAGTAGTTGTCTCCATCCAGATCGCCGTCAGTACCTTACAATCAACGACGCCGTTCACTTCACAATATTGATCCACAGACGGAGGTAGAGCGGATATATAGGCAGGATTACCAGCCTTGATCCGTCTGACGCGCTCAGCAAATATGCTGTGCAGCTTGTAGTATCGTGTCAATCGGCGGCGTCGGACGTTTGCAATCGTACTCGATAATCCATTCGGCGACATTATGCCATCGTGGACGAACTCAAGCAGAGATTTCGAGTACCCACTTTTGACGCCTAAGACATAGGGAAAATGTATAATAGCCTCTGCGTGCGCGTGCAAGTATTCGGAACTTACACTTGAAAAACATGAGCGACTTGAGCCAGCGCACTGATACTTCACGTACAGTAAGTTGTACTTCCCCTCCACGTTCTCGACCACGCGTTGTAGATACTCCTTGACCCGTGGCGTACAGGTGCAGTGATCCACCACGCAGTCGGGTTTCTGATGGGCATTGAGGCACTCGGGTACCCACACGATGACCGGGTTGTCAAACAAGTCACCAAGAGGACATATCTTCTCCCACTGTCTTCGGTTCTCTGGCAGGTCGACGACGGGAGGAAAGGCCTTCCTGGCCATGGCGTCTTGGATTAAACGCTTCCTCGTCTCACTGTTCATCTTGGTCGTAGGGATCGCGTGGACTCTGTTTGCAAACTTTTCTGCTCGCCAGTCACTATACCTGTCGTATTCAATATGATCGGAGTATCGGAATTGAAGGGCCGCATATCGGAGATGTCGGGGCCTCGCGGGCCCGGCATATCCGATAAGTCAACTTTTCTGCTCGCCAGTCACTATACCTGTCGTATTCAATATGATCGGAGTATCGGAATTGAAGGGCCGCATATCGCCCGGGGTGTGTGGAAAATGCTAGGGGATGTCCCGGCACCATCTCGACCAATCGGCACCATCCGGGCACCATCTGCACCAGCCGTGTCCCGTAATTGGGTCCCGGTTCCCCTGCCATTTCCAAAGAAGCTGGCACTTGCTGAAGCTGTGCTTCATGTAGTTCCAGTCCAGCAAAAGAGCACCGCGTATCGCTAATGTACGGTTATCTAAGCTGGTTCCTATGCTGCAGAGCCTTGTTATCTAATAGCTCTCCTCCTACCAGCACGACTCAAGTACAGCAAGCTTCTCTCAGCGCAAACGTAGACGATATCGCACGGCATGGCTGGTGAAGACCACAACGACGAGGATAAAGGTGAATTGTATATTGGGGTTATGCAGGCGAGAAGAAGCTTCGTAACGTGGTTTCACCTGTGTTGTTTGCTCTGCGCGTGCATGCAGGATTCGTGCTTCCGTCCCCGCACCTCTTCCGTTTACTTTGGCAACTTGGACATGCCGTTGCTCTCGTCTTCTTCCGGGGGTAAAGAAGGACTGGAGGCTCCGCGTCCGTCTTCTGCTTGCGAGTTCGCTTATCTTTCAGGCGACACCGCAACGCATTGAGGGACAAGCTGCTGGTAGGATACTTCTGCTGGAACAGCCCGTAAATGTAGGTCCATTTGTGGGGAGCTTGAGGAATTGCGTCGGCAACTGACTTGAGCATTGCAATATCATCTTCCGCTATGCTGATAGGTACTTCCGCTCTAACAAAATCATACTGTTGGTCTTGACTTTTCTGCTGGTTGTTGCCCTGGATGCACGGCAATTGCCCTTCCGTCACTGCAGCGGGTTCATTTGGTCGAGTTCCCGTCATACTTGCAAGCAAAGTTGCTGCATTTGGTACCTGGGATTCATCTGCATCCACCAGCACTGGCGTCGGCGAAACCACCGGGGTTGTCGATGGTGATGCAGGTGGCGTTGGGTGTTGGCAGTCGTGTGTCGAGGCAAGTTTTATCTTTATCTTGAGCTCGGATCCGCGATTGCTGGCGCGCTTCAGGGCTTCTCATCTCCGGTCGAGATCAGCGTCATGTTTTGGATGGATGTCGTCGCAGATACGACTTGCAAACCCGTATACTCTCCGAAACCACTTCTTGGGCTTGGGGAAGTGTTTGGAGCTCCGGAGGGCATTGAACAACTCGATCTGAAGGTCTTGCTCCCTGGGGCTACTACACGTGGTAGGTGGCGACCTCTGAAAGCTGAATAAAGGTCTGCGTTGTGCTGATGGCGGCTGGTTGTTGGGTTGATTTACTGCAGGAACAGGAAGTAACTGCAGCTTCGAGGTGATGGTGGCAAAACTTCGACGACGCAGCGTGAGACTGCTGTTCGTGCTGCTCTCGGCAACCAAGTTGAACATAAGGGTTGTGACCAATGGGCACGCCGCCCACGTATCGTCCGCGCGTACTTGCTCGTCTCGCACTTGGCGAAGTAGCTCGTATTCTGGTAAGGAAAACCCTGCTGTTGACTCGTAGTCGAACTCGTCTAGCTGAAGCTGCCGCAAGAAATCTGATTTGCTCAACCGCTGATCATTTTGTCTCGTGCTATTCTTCTGCAACAGCTCACGGATACTCTTCATATCGCGCCGCGACGCAGCCAGTGCTTCATCAAGGCGTTCAGGCTGCACACGGGCCGTCTCAAACATGCGCCGCCACTTGCTAAAAGCAAAGTCGAGCGGTGATGCAGAACGGTAGCGAGGTTCTTGTAGCGGCTCGGACAAAACATGCTGCACGAACGCAAGCTGGGGAGACTCAGGTAACACCCCTTGTGACAGAATGGCTGCCTGTGCCAGCGAGACGAAGTCAATCTCACCAAACGAAGGATTTCGGCCAAACTTTGTTCCCATTCGCAGGTTGTGGCGAACAATAAAGACGTCAAGTATCCGCATGCCAACATCTACAGACAGCGACCGGTTCAAAAGTTTTTTCAGGGCAGAGTGAAAACCCTCGAGTTGACTCGTCGCAACAATGCGGACTGGTTTAGCTCTGCCTTCGCGATAGTCGTTGTTTGGTACATGCAGGTCTCCGTCTCGGATCAGCTTGGCATTATACTTCCAGCATCCGGTCCAGGACGCTTCGGTGCACGATACATCGCTAAGATCTACGGACTCCACAACCTTCTTGAACTCAATCTCCATCTCGTCCGGGGGCCGCAGCTGGCGGTCAACATCATACAACGCTGATCGAAGCTCCTTCTTCAGCCACTTCTGCTTGGGCTTCGACGCCAATTTTGCAGACACGCGATCGATGAGGTGGAACGGGTCTTGTTTAACAGTTATATCCCCATCAAAAACGCTAGCCACCATAGTGCGAACCGCGTTGGCGTTGTCGCTAACCAAAAACATTTCTCCACTGCTATCCGGCGACAAGGTCGGTACGATCGACTCTAGCAACGCACTGGTTTCTTCATTGTTCTCTGAGCGTGTCAAACGCCGCCCTACAATCTGGCCAATTTCATTTTGCACCAGCAGTAACAGCTTGGCGTCTGTCATGCCCTCCCTTTGTCCGCTACCAGTCCAAACTTTCAGACGCTTGCAAAACTTAACTGAATGGTCTACTCGGAGAACCTTTTTGACTTGCATCCGACGCATCAAAAACTCACAAAGCGATCCGTAAATAGTAGTTGTCTCCATCCAGATCGCCGTCAGTACCTTACAATCAACGACGCCGTTCACTTCACAATATTGATCCACAGACGGAGGCAGAGCGGATATATAGGCAGGATTACCAGCCTTGATCCGTCTGACGCGCTCAGCAAATATGCTGTACAGCTTGTAGTATCGTGTCAATCGGCGGCGTCGGACGTTTGCAATCGTACTCGATAATCCATTCGGCGACATTATGCCATCGTGGACGAACTCAAGCAGAGATTTCGAGTACCCACTTTTGACGCCTAAGACATAGGGAAAATGTATAATAGCCTCTGCGTGCGCGTGCAAGTATTCGGAACTTACACTTGAAAAACATGAGCGACTTGAGCCAGCGCACTGATACTTCACGTACAGTAAGTTGTACTTCCCCTCCACGTTCTCGACCACGCGTTGTAGATACTCCTTGACCCGTGGCGTACAGGTGCAGTGATCCACCACGCAGTCGGGTTTCTGATGGGCATTGAGGCACTCGGGTACCCACACGATGACCGGGTTGTCAAACAAGTCACCAAGAGGACATATCTTCTCCCACTGTCTTCGGTTCTCTGGCAGGTCGACGACGGGAGGAAAGGCCTTCCTGGCCATGGCGTCTTGGATTAAACGCTTCCTCGTCTCACTGTTCATAGGGATCGCGTGGACTCTGTTTGCAAACTTTTCTGCTCGCCAGTCACTATACCTGTCGTATTCAATATGATCGGAGTATCGGAATTGAAGGGCCGCATATCGGAGATGTCGGGGCCTCGCGGCCCCGGCATATCCGATAAGTCGCCCGGGGTGTGTGGAAAATGCTAGGGGATGTCCCGGCACCATCTCGACCAATCGGCACCATCCGGGCACCATCTGCACCAGCCGTGTCCCGTAATTGGGTCCCGGTTCCCCTGCCATTTCCAAAGAAGCTGGCACTTGCTGAAGCTGTGCTTCATGTAGTTCCAGTCCAGCAAAAGAGCACCGCGTATCGCTAATGTACGGTTATCTAAGCTGGTTCCTATGCTGCAGAGCCTTGTTATCTAATAGCTCTCCTCCTACCAGCACGACTCAAGTACAGCAAGCTTCTCTCAGCGCAAACGTAGACGATATCGCACGGCATGGCTGGTGAAGACCACAACGACGAGGATAAAGGTGAATTGTATATTGGGGTTATGCAGGCGAGAAGAAGCTTCGTAACGTGGTTTCACCTGTGTTGTTTGCTCTGCGCGTGCATGCAGGATTCGTGCTTCCGTCCCCGCACCTCTTCCGTTTACTTTGGCAACTTGGACATGCCGTTGCTCTCGTCTTCTTCCGGGGGTAAAGAAGGACTGGAGGCTCCGCGTCCGTCTTCTGCTTGCGAGTTCGCTTATCTTTCAGGCGACACCGCAACGCATTGAGGGACAAGCTGCTGGTAGGATACTTCTGCTGGAACAGCCCGTAAATGTAGGTCCATTTGTGGGGAGCTTGAGGAATTGCGTCGGCAACTGACTTGAGCATTGCAATATCATCTTCCGCTATGCTGATAGGTACTTCCGCTCTAACAAAATCATACTGTTGGTCTTGACTTTTCTGCTGGTTGTTGCCCTGGATGCACGGCAATTGCCCTTCCGTCACTGCAGCGGGTTCATTTGGTCGAGTTCCCGTCATACTTGCAAGCAAAGTTGCTGCATTTGGTACCTGGGATTCATCTGCATCCACCAGCACTGGCGTCGGCGAAACCACCGGGGTTGTCGATGGTGATGCAGGTGGCGTTGGGTGTTGGCAGTCGTGTGTCGAGGCAAGTTTTATCTTTATCTTGAGCTCGGATCCGCGATTGCTGGCGCGCTTCAGGGCTTCTCATCTCCGGTCGAGATCAGCGTCATGTTTTGGATGGATGTCGTCGCAGATACGACTTGCAAACCCGTATACTCTCCGAAACCACTTCTTGGGCTTGGGGAAGTGTTTGGAGCTCCGGAGGGCATTGAACAACTCGATCTGAAGGTCTTGCTCCCTGGGGCTACTACACGTGGTAGGTGGCGACCTCTGAAAGCTGAATAAAGGTCTGCGTTGTGCTGATGGCGGCTGGTTGTTGGGTTGATTTACTGCAGGAACAGGAAGTAACTGCAGCTTCGAGGTGATGGTGGCAAAACTTCGACGACGCAGCGTGAGACTGCTGTTCGTGCTGCTCTCGGCAACCAAGTTGAACATAAGGGTTGTGACCAATGGGCACGCCGCCCACGTATCGTCCGCGCGTACTTGCTCGTCTCGCACTTGGCGAAGTAGCTCGTATTCTGGTAAGGAAAACCCTGCTGTTGACTCGTAGTCGAACTCGTCTAGCTGAAGCTGCCGCAAGAAATCTGATTTGCTCAACCGCTGATCATTTTGTCTCGTGCTATTCTTCTGCAACAGCTCACGGATACTCTTCATATCGCGCCGCGACGCAGCCAGTGCTTCATCAAGGCGTTCAGGCTGCACACGGGCCGTCTCAAACATGCGCCGCCACTTGCTAAAAGCAAAGTCGAGCGGTGATGCAGAACGGTAGCGAGGTTCTTGTAGCGGCTCGGACAAAACATGCTGCACGAACGCAAGCTGGGGAGACTCAGGTAACACCCCTTGTGACAGAATGGCTGCCTGTGCCAGCGAGACGAAGTCAATCTCACCAAACGAAGGATTTCGGCCAAACTTTGTTCCCATTCGCAGGTTGTGGCGAACAATAAAGACGTCAAGTATCCGCATGCCAACATCTACAGACAGCGACCGGTTCAAAAGTTTTTTCAGGGCAGAGTGAAAACCCTCGAGTTGACTCGTCGCAACAATGCGGACTGGTTTAGCTCTGCCTTCGCGATAGTCGTTGTTTGGTACATGCAGGTCTCCGTCTCGGATCAGCTTGGCATTATACTTCCAGCATCCGGTCCAGGACGCTTCGGTGCACGATACATCGCTAAGATCTACGGACTCCACAACCTTCTTGAACTCAATCTCCATCTCGTCCGGGGGCCGCAGCTGGCGGTCAACATCATACAACGCTGATCGAAGCTCCTTCTTCAGCCACTTCTGCTTGGGCTTCGACGCCAATTTTGCAGACACGCGATCGATGAGGTGGAACGGGTCTTGTTTAACAGTTATATCCCCATCAAAAACGCTAGCCACCATAGTGCGAACCGCGTTGGCGTTGTCGCTAACCAAAAACATTTCTCCACTGCTATCCGGCGACAAGGTCGGTACGATCGACTCTAGCAACGCACTGGTTTCTTCATTGTTCTCTGAGCGTGTCAAACGCCGCCCTACAATCTGGCCAATTTCATTTTGCACCAGCAGTAACAGCTTGGCGTCTGTCATGCCCTCCCTTTGTCCGCTACCAGTCCAAACTTTCAGACGCTTGCAAAACTTAACTGAATGGTCTACTCGGAGAACCTTTTTGACTTGCATCCGACGCATCAAAAACTCACAAAGCGATCCGTAAATAGTAGTTTTCTCCATCCAGATCGCCGTCAGTACCTTACAATCAACGACGCCGTTCACTTCACAATATTGATCCACAGACGGAGGCAGAGCGGATATATAGGCAGGATTACCAGCCTTGATCCGTCTGACGCGCTCAGCAAATATGCTGTACAGCTTGTAGTATCGTGTCAATCGGCGGCGTCGGACGTTTGCAATCGTACTCGATAATCCATTCGGCGACATTATGCCATCGTGGACGAACTCAAGCAGAGATTTCGAGTACCCACTTTTGACGCCTAAGACATAGGGAAAATGTATAATAGCCTCTGCGTGCGCGTGCAAGTATTCGGAACTTACACTTGAAAAACATGAGCGACTTGAGCCAGCGCACTGATACTTCACGTACAGTAAGTTGTACTTCCCCTCCACGTTCTCGACCACGCGTTGTAGATACTCCTTGACCCGTGGCGTACAGGTGCAGTGATCCACCACGCAGTCGGGTTTCTGATGGGCATTGAGGCACTCGGGTACCCACACGATGACCGGGTTGTCAAACAAGTCACCAAGAGGACATATCTTCTCCCACTGTCTTCGGTTCTCTGGCAGGTCGACGACGGGAGGAAAGGCCTTCCTGGCCATGGCGTCTTGGATTAAACGCTTCCTCGTCTCACTGTTCATAGGGATCGCGTGGACTCTGTTTGCAAACTTTTCTGCTCGCCAGTCACTATACCTGTCGTATTCAATATGATCGGAGTATCGGAATTGAAGGGCCGCATATCGGAGATGTCGGGGCCTCGCGGCCCCGGCATATCCGATAAGTCGCCCGGGGTGTGTGGAAAATGCTAGGGGATGTCCCGGCACCATCTCGACCAATCGGCACCATCCGGGCACCATCTGCACCAGCCGTGTCCCGTAATTGGGTCCCGGTTCCCCTGCCATTTCCAAAGAAGCTGGCACTTGCTGAAGCTGTGCTTCATGTAGTTCCAGTCCAGCAAAAGAGCACCGCGTATCGCTAATGTACGGTTATCTAAGCTGGTTCCTATGCTGCAGAGCCTTGTTATCTAATAGCTCTCCTCCTACCAGCACGACTCAAGTACAGCAAGCTTCTCTCAGCGCAAACGTAGACGATATCGCACGGCATGGCTGGTGAAGACCACAACGACGAGGATAAAGGTGAATTGTATATTGGGGTTATGCAGGCGAGAAGAAGCTTCGTAACGTGGTTTCACCTGTGTTGTTTGCTCTGCGCGTGCATGCAGGATTCGTGCTTCCGTCCCCGCACCTCTTCCGTTTACTTTGGCAACTTGGACATGCCGTTGCTCTCGTCTTCTTCCGGGGGTAAAGAAGGACTGGAGGCTCCGCGTCCGTCTTCTGCTTGCGAGTTCGCTTATCTTTCAGGCGACACCGCAACGCATTGAGGGACAAGCTGCTGGTAGGATACTTCTGCTGGAACAGCCCGTAAATGTAGGTCCATTTGTGGGGAGCTTGAGGAATTGCGTCGGCAACTGACTTGAGCATTGCAATATCATCTTCCGCTATGCTGATAGGTACTTCCGCTCTAACAAAATCATACTGTTGGTCTTGACTTTTCTGCTGGTTGTTGCCCTGGATGCACGGCAATTGCCCTTCCGTCACTGCAGCGGGTTCATTTGGTCGAGTTCCCGTCATACTTGCAAGCAAAGTTGCTGCATTTGGTACCTGGGATTCATCTGCATCCACCAGCACTGGCGTCGGCGAAACCACCGGGGTTGTCGATGGTGATGCAGGTGGCGTTGGGTGTTGGCAGTCGTGTGTCGAGGCAAGTTTTATCTTTATCTTGAGCTCGGATCCGCGATTGCTGGCGCGCTTCAGGGCTTCTCATCTCCGGTCGAGATCAGCGTCATGTTTTGGATGGATGTCGTCGCAGATACGACTTGCAAACCCGTATACTCTCCGAAACCACTTCTTGGGCTTGGGGAAGTGTTTGGAGCTCCGGAGGGCATTGAACAACTCGATCTGAAGGTCTTGCTCCCTGGGGCTACTACACGTGGTAGGTGGCGACCTCTGAAAGCTGAATAAAGGTCTGCGTTGTGCTGATGGCGGCTGGTTGTTGGGTTGATTTACTGCAGGAACAGGAAGTAACTGCAGCTTCGAGGTGATGGTGGCAAAACTTCGACGACGCAGCGTGAGACTGCTGTTCGTGCTGCTCTCGGCAACCAAGTTGAACATAAGGGTTGTGACCAATGGGCACGCCGCCCACGTATCGTCCGCGCGTACTTGCTCGTCTCGCACTTGGCGAAGTAGCTCGTATTCTGGTAAGGAAAACCCTGCTGTTGACTCGTAGTCGAACTCGTCTAGCTGAAGCTGCCGCAAGAAATCTGATTTGCTCAACCGCTGATCATTTTGTCTCGTGCTATTCTTCTGCAACAGCTCACGGATACTCTTCATATCGCGCCGCGACGCAGCCAGTGCTTCATCAAGGCGTTCAGGCTGCACACGGGCCGTCTCAAACATGCGCCGCCACTTGCTAAAAGCAAAGTCGAGCGGTGATGCAGAACGGTAGCGAGGTTCTTGTAGCGGCTCGGACAAAACATGCTGCACGAACGCAAGCTGGGGAGACTCAGGTAACACCCCTTGTGACAGAATGGCTGCCTGTGCCAGCGAGACGAAGTCAATCTCACCAAACGAAGGATTTCGGCCAAACTTTGTTCCCATTCGCAGGTTGTGGCGAACAATAAAGACGTCAAGTATCCGCATGCCAACATCTACAGACAGCGACCGGTTCAAAAGTTTTTTCAGGGCAGAGTGAAAACCCTCGAGTTGACTCGTCGCAACAATGCGGACTGGTTTAGCTCTGCCTTCGCGATAGTCGTTGTTTGGTACATGCAGGTCTCCGTCTCGGATCAGCTTGGCATTATACTTCCAGCATCCGGTCCAGGACGCTTCGGTGCACGATACATCGCTAAGATCTACGGACTCCACAACCTTCTTGAACTCAATCTCCATCTCGTCCGGGGGCCGCAGCTGGCGGTCAACATCATACAACGCTGATCGAAGCTCCTTCTTCAGCCACTTCTGCTTGGGCTTCGACGCCAATTTTGCAGACACGCGATCGATGAGGTGGAACGGGTCTTGTTTAACAGTTATATCCCCATCAAAAACGCTAGCCACCATAGTGCGAACCGCGTTGGCGTTGTCGCTAACCAAAAACATTTCTCCACTGCTATCCGGCGACAAGGTCGGTACGATCGACTCTAGCAACGCACTGGTTTCTTCATTGTTCTCTGAGCGTGTCAAACGCCGCCCTACAATCTGGCCAATTTCATTTTGCACCAGCAGTAACAGCTTGGCGTCTGTCATGCCCTCCCTTTGTCCGCTACCAGTCCAAACTTTCAGACGCTTGCAAAACTTAACTGAATGGTCTACTCGGAGAACCTTTTTGACTTGCATCCGACGCATCAAAAACTCACAAAGCGATCCGTAAATAGTAGTTGTCTCCATCCAGATCGCCGTCAGTACCTTACAATCAACGACGCCGTTCACTTCACAATATTGATCCACAGACGGAGGCAGAGCGGATATATAGGCAGGATTACCAGCCTTGATCCGTCTGACGCGCTCAGCAAATATGCTGTACAGCTTGTAGTATCGTGTCAATCGGCGGCGTCGGACGTTTGCAATCGTACTCGATAATCCATTCGGCGACATTATGCCATCGTGGACGAACTCAAGCAGAGATTTCGAGTACCCACTTTTGACGCCTAAGACATAGGGAAAATGTATAATAGCCTCTGCGTGCGCGTGCAAGTATTCGGAACTTACACTTGAAAAACATGAGCGACTTGAGCCAGCGCACTGATACTTCACGTACAGTAAGTTGTACTTCCCCTCCACGTTCTCGACCACGCGTTGTAGATACTCCTTGACCCGTGGCGTACAGGTGCAGTGATCCACCACGCAGTCGGGTTTCTGATGGGCATTGAGGCACTCGGGTACCCACACGATGACCGGGTTGTCAAACAAGTCACCAAGAGGACATATCTTCTCCCACTGTCTTCGGTTCTCTGGCAGGTCGACGACGGGAGGAAAGGCCTTCCTGGCCATGGCGTCTTGGATTAAACGCTTCCTCGTCTCACTGTTCATAGGGATCGCGTGGACTCTGTTTGCAAACTTTTCTGCTCGCCAGTCACTATACCTGTCGTATTCAATATGATCGGAGTATCGGAATTGAAGGGCCGCATATCGGAGATGTCGGGGCCTCGCGGCCCCGGCATATCCGATAAGTCCAGCCCGGGGTCCAACCGAACAGCACAGCAACATTTACCCGCATGCTGCATGCGGCATGCATCAGTGCCTACAGTCTACCAGAAATTCACTTTCCAATTTGCTCCGGCCACACAACACGTGCCTTCTCTTCTCCACCACCACATTAGTGAACTACAGCGCACGATGTTCAAGTGGACACTTCTGCTCGTTGTCGCGCTCTCCCTCCTCGTGAGCATTGACGCTATCACGGCACCCGCAGAGCGTTCCGCAGCCAAGTTATCAGCGTCGAGTGGTAACTACAACAAGCGATCGCTTCGGGGCTTCATGGCGAGTGATGAGACAGCTACCGAAGAGAGGGGTACGGCTGAGGCCGCCCAGAAATTGAAGAGCATGCTGTCCACGACCAAACTTGGTCAAAAACTCGCGGCGTCGAAACAAGCGCGAGTTGTGAAACGAGAGACGTTTGTTAAAAACCTCTTGACGATGGGGCGGACTTCTAAGCCCTGTTCAAGAACAAGGTCACCAAGGACGAGCTTACCAGGGGCTCCACATTACTGAAGCCGATTTTCCGTACGCGAACCCTGGTTTGATTTCGTCCAAACTCCGAAAGTCGTTAGGTTACAGCCGTTATGTTAACGACATTAGGGGGGTCTACTACTAGTAGTAAGCTGGGCTACTGTAGTACTTGTTGATAGCGGTAAGCAGGCTTCTGTGGATATATTTTGAGGCGAACTTGCGAGGGGATTACCAACAGCTCGTGAGGCCATGCCAGTAACAGACAGATTTCGAGCTGGAATGTGCGTGGGGGTGAAAAATCTCGGGCGAGCGGTATGGATCTATTAAAAAGAAAATTGTAGGTTTCTACTACGTAGTACTACGTAGACCGCAGATCAGTTCTTCTCCTGCTTTTTCATGAGCTTCGCCCATTGTTCAGGCGTCAATATATTGCCCTTCTTGTTCTGCTTGAGCAGCCAGAGATCATCAAACCCCTCGTAGCGTTGGTAGTTCGGATCTAGTTTCAGTTCTTCGATCGACTTCCCCTCCCAGTTATATCTTCTGAATAGGGTCTGAGGAGTTTCACCTTCCCTGATCCAATTCTTGTGTTGTTGCTTGCTAGTGGTGGACCGCGCATGCCATTTATCCGCGACCTTGGTTAACTTGTCAAAAAATCCTCGCTCTTCGGGATCGTTTGCCTCATCGGTGAGTTCGACAACCCTCAGGAGCCTCTTTGGGCGATCGTTCTGTCTTCCGAAGGGCTCGGCCTGGTTGGAATCTGTGATTGTCGAGAGCGCCTCACTTGCCTGTGCTAGAAGAGTTACGCACACCAGCACGACAAAGTATCGTTTCATTGCGTTCTTCTTGCAGGATATTGGACTCGCGCGCTTTTGGAAGAGTATTGAGAAATGAGGAGTCATTAAAAAAAGTCAAATTCACACATCCTAAGATTAGTACTGTACTGCAGGAATCATGATTGCGCTCCTGTCGGGATCGCAATCGTTGTTGCTGAACCACGTCAGGCTGCCTGACTCAGGCATGGCGAACCGTATGTGAGCCGTTATTTCAAAGCATCCTGATTCACCATGCTTGACAAAGCTGCTGCTGAGTCATGTGTTTTTCACGCAACAACGGACACAACAGCATGCATACCCTATGATATTACATAATATATTATATTAATAACACTTCGGTAAGCGATAGTTGAACGATTTGGATCTGGTTCCCCACTCAAGAATTACAGTACACCATGAAAACGGGCATCCGTTTGAGCACTGTTTTTCAAGGACTTGGATGATGTAGTCGAGTCAAGGACAGTGAAACACAGTGCCACGAGCGAATCATATCAGTACAGTACTTTTAAAAAATACTACAGACAACGACGGTGAAATCCGCCCGCTATCTGAACACTATCCTCCATATGAAACGACTGACGCTTAGCGCGACAGGAAAACCCGCCAGGTCACTCAATGGTAAGGTATTGGCTAAAATATTACTACTAGCTTTCGGGACTTAAAGTTTGGATGGGCGGGTTTTTAAGGTATGGCGGATTTCACCGTCGTTGTCTGTAATTCGTGAACGTTGTGCTGCAGGTACATAGATTCCTTACTGAACACCAGTACAGTAACTCAATACATGTAATAACTCATACCAGTACCGTGTATACATTCCTAATAAGCATCTTGATAGATATGCATTTGCTCTGTTTCTGACAGATTTGTCATACGCTACAGTACAGGAAACTTATCGATTGAATCAAATTGTGTCGTCGCAAAAGCAAAAGATTAACCAGAACTCATTATCATTCGTGTGAACGAGATATCAAATGACAACCGTGATCGAATGTTGGTTGTAGCACTTTCAAGAACGCGTCGATGGCCAAGTTTTATTAGCGACTTCCAGAACAATAGGTGGTGACATCCCTATTATAGCTGCATCTGGGAGTGGGTACAGAGCCCTAGTTTTCTATAACAGCTGGGCTACAAATTGTAGCCCAGCTGTTATAGTAGCCTACAATCAGGGATTGATAGTAATGGGATTTTCTTCCTAAACTACTATAGTAGAATGGATGAGCCTAGATCAATTCTACTATTCTAATATTAGCGAAGTCGAGCGAACCAGAATACTATATTAATAGTACTATAGTAATCTAGATTACTATTGTAGCCATGTCGACCACCGGATGTCCTCCATGTCGACCACCGGATGTCCTCCATGTCGACCACCGGATATCCTCGATGATGATCATCACGCGCTGTTGCTCTCTAGCTCCATGTGACGGATCTCTTTCTTGTTGTGCTTCAACATCTCCTGCATCTCAGCGCGCAGGTTATCCGTCCTCGTACGAAGGCTGTTCATCACGAACCCCTCCCCGTCGAGAAAACACGCTCTTGAGAAGCGTTTGACGGAGCTTTCATCAACCAGACCCGCGCAAGGGCGGCGATGGAACGAAATCGCCCACTGGCGGACTCACGGAACCAGCACAGGATGTTTACATGTTCGCAGACAGCTTCCACGCGCCAGCAGACAACTCCATTGCGCCGAACCAGCATGAGAGGCGTAAAGTCGTCCTTGGACTTGTTCTCGTCTGCCGAGTAACGGCACGCCACCGACACCCAGTCCACCGTGTACTCCAGCCACTCGTCCACCACTTTGTCCGCTTGAGCATGCTGGATCGTCTTCGAAGTGGTGGTGGGCTTGACTACCGCGATCGGAGCTCCGCAAATGACCTTGTCGTCGTCCACGGATGGAACAAGATCGAAGTTGGGCGAGCTGACATCGACAGCTTCTTCGTCACCACCACACGAGCCTGCATTGAGCTTGCAGTAGTAGACTTCACGATGCGGATCATAGAGAAGCTTGTTTCCCGCGGCGATGGTCTGTTCAAGCCGCTCGTCGTCTGCATCTCCGCCCCTCTCCTTGGTAGCTTGTTTGCCGTCTGCTACGCCACTCTTGGTCGAGCTTGGTCGAGCGAGCGAGTCGGAAGGAGACTGTTGACTTGTCGAGCTGCTGGAAGATTGCAGAATGAGCCCAAAACAGAACGCTGCGATTTGTAGCCTCCAATCGCTCACTACAGAGAGCTAGTAGACCGGTCCCGTGCGACGAACCGCGTCTGCAGGACGCGTGCGCCTCCGAGCAGCGAATCCGCTTCCTCCATGGAACCGAGCAAGACCTGTGTATATCGTCCCCCTGCGTTAGCCAAAATGCTACTAGTAATCAGATAGTACTAATATTAGCCGGGAAAAAATCTAATATCTACTATAGTAGAATTAAATCAGCTGGGAAAAATTATAATATTACTATAGTAAAATAATATTATTTTACCGGTAATATTAAAAAAAATCTACTACGGTACTATCTACTATCAATCCCTGCCTACAATGCCGGGGTCCAACCGAACAGCACAGCAACATTTACCCGCATGCAGCAGTGCCTACAGTCTACCAGAAATTCACTTTCCAATTTGCTCCGGCCACACAACAAGTGCCTTCTCTTCTCCACCACCACATTAGTGAACTACAGCGCACGATGTTCAAGTGGACACTTCTGCTCGTTGTCGCGCTCTCCCTCCTCGTGAGCATTGACGCTATCACGGCACCCGCAGAGCGTTCCGCAGCCAAGTTATCAGCGTCGAGTGGTAACTACAACAAGCGATCGCTTCGAGGCTTCATGGCGAGTGATGAGACAGCTACCGAAGAGAGGGGTACGGCTGAGGTCGCCCAGAAATTGAAGAGCATGCTGTCCACGACCAAACTTGGTCAAAAACTCGCGGCGTCGAAACAAGCGCGAGTTGCGAAACGAGAGACGTTTGTTAAAAAACTTCTTGACGATGGGGCCGACCACGAAACCCTGTTCAAGAACAAGGTCACCAAGAACGAGGTGTTCAATGCGCTGCACATCACCACTGCGGATTCGCCGTACTCGAACCCTGGTTTCAGGTCCGCCAATCTCAAAAAGGTGATAGGTTACAGCCGTTATATTGACTCCCTGTAGGGGATCTAAGCTAGACCATCACTTGCTGATAGAGGTATGTAGGCTTCTGTGAATATATTTGCGTGAAATTGCGAGGGGAATACCAACATCTACGTACGTGCATGTACTACTAGTAGTAAGATTAGTACTACCTCCGTTCGGAAAATAACGTGCATTTGAAAAAAAAATGCGCATAGCTCCGCCTCGTTATTTTTTCGAGCTATAAGTTGTGGAGGGGATGGCCCTCCGAGGTTGGCTTACGGTACTGATGAGAGGGTGGTAAATGGCATGCAACGAAAAATGCTACAGCTTGAGCTAGAGGCGTGCGTGTTCCGCCACACTAGCAGAGAAAAAAACATCGAGGTCACAAGCCTCTTGAGTTCCGGGCATGGATGCAGTGACTGACATCGCGGGCGTTAAGAAACACGTTGACGTCACACAGCAGTGATATCAGCAGCGTACCAGCGCGAAGTACATGTAGTTTATCCTTGTGCATGTGACCCAGCTTGTAGTTGTCGCTACCTCCGCACCTCATGATCTGCTTCATCACGGCTTGAAGATTCAGGAATGTCTCGTTGAGCGTCGCAGCTGTCATTTCCTCGAACGCAAGCTTGACTTCCTTGATGAGATGGTCGGTTGTCCGCGGGAAACTGAAGAGATTGGTTGCTTGATCCCCCTCCATGCCGCAGTGACGTGTCCGTCGGCCTAGGACGCGTGACGACGTCGGTGGTGGACACCACCCGCTTCGCTGACTCGACGGGCATCGACAGCAGCGCGTAATCGCCGCGATTCGAGTTGGAGTCCACGTCGTCCGCATCCCCTCGCGGCCGTCGCTGTCGTCGAAGACCTGCCTGCTGTCGATGCTTGCGAAGCCGCAACTGTAGCTGCTGCAGAAGCTTCCGCGGCCGACACAATCCTGAGCGGTCAACCTTCTTCCTCCCGCGGCGGCTCCATTACGCCTTCACGACAGCGGCAACACGACAGCACATCGACTTACCCCTTCTTCCATATGCGAGCCACTATTAATACGTTGCGTCCTAAGCCGAACTCATCCGCAATCCGCTTCATGTCACCATGCGGCAGTCTCCCCTTGTTGCTGTTGAGGAGAAGCGTCTCCCACAACGCCTGCGCCAAATCGTCGCGTACCTGGGTAGTCATGAGCGGGACCGCTCATCTTCGGAAGTGAACTGAATCCAGGATCCGTTTGCGAAAATGGGAAGACGCTACTGATACCGGAAACCGGCATACATATATGTATAGTCGGTATTCAGCTCTGTAGCTCTAACACACGTCACAGACGTAGCGGTAATTTATTTTTTCTTACCGTCTTCACCCTTGTGATAATTTTGAGTTGTGATCCCTTGTCAAACGCGTGGCATTCTTCGATCCGCCTCAACCGTTCATTTCGAGACCGAGTGACAACTAGCGCACAAGCCAGCGGACGTGGTGAGGCAGCCCCCCCCCCCCCCCCCCCCCCGGATATCCCTGCAAGTTGCTTACCGACTCCCATTGTTCGATCTGTTCGTGTGCATGTGTGGTGTTTGCAACTAGGAGTCTGACTCAAGTGACGAACGTGAACGCATTCTCCGGCGCCTTCTGGACGACTACGAGCGTATTTGTACGCGGCCGCTTCGCAAGAACGAGAAGGAGGCGGACCGGCAGCGCGCCCTGAAGCACGCGCCGAGTTGGTGCGAAGTCAGCACTTCCGCGACAATGTCAAGGCAAACAAGAAAACACGCACAAGGAATGCAAGCAGAGGCTCAAGAAGCCCAGCAACAAACTTCACGAGGACCTGCATCGGCTGCTTGTGGACACGCACAGCACTGCGGACTCATGCGCCTTAAAATTACGGAGGGGCTCAAACACATGACGGGGCATGAGGATATTTCCCCGGTGAAGGAAGGAGACATTGGGCTCGGGCCTAAGGCCCATTCTCAACCGGGCGCATGCGGCCGCACCGCATCGCACAGTTATGTTTCATGCGGCCGCATCGGTTGAGAACGATATGCCACCGCATTTGGTGCGTGCCCCATCCCCATCCTGCTGGTTCGTGTGGATATAATTTTAAAAGGCTCGCTTTCAGATACAACCACTGCACCACAGTGCAATGATTCGTCGACACCAGGACAGTAAATGTACAGGAGACTTCAACGGTGAGCGATGTGCAAGGCAACGGAAGCTTGTTGGTGCAAAGGCACGTTGTCATCACGCTAAATAAAAAAATACGTGCAACTAGGCCGAACTCGGCCAAACGAGTGAATATATTTAAACTGTAGCAGCTGATGCACTGTGATTGGCTGCTATCCGTGCGTCCCCCACCCTAGCTGTGCGGCAACTTCGACGCATGCGTCGAAATGGACGCATGGCCGTCTTTTTTTGCTCCCCGACGCATGCGGCCAAGCAGCAAGTAAGCCAATCAAACGATAGTATTTGGCCTCATGCGGCCGCATGCGCCGGTTGAGAATGAGCCTTAGTAGCGAGCCGCACGGTGTGAAGATGCTATCACCGAACGCGAGGGACTCCCAGACGCTGAGTACGTCATCCGCGAGTTCGTGAGGCAGGAGCAGGGTTATTTAATATGTCTATTACTAAATATTACGTCCAGATTACAGAACTATACGACTATTACCGAATAGTACGACTCGGTCGGATTATTTGGAAATGGTCGATTTACTTGGTAATGGTCGAGTTATTTGGTAATAGTCGATATATTTGGTAATGGTCGAAGTATTTAGTAATGGTCTAGACCTGGTTTACATATCAAAATGCGGTCTGCATGGCCTTGGTTGTGGCGGCGTCAAAGTCATACTGATGCTTCGTATGGTCACGACACGTAGGACTTGACTTTTTCCCTCTGCTCCTTCCTGTGTTGCGAATCTAATCCTCGACCGTCCTCCTACAGCTCAATGCACATCTAGTAGCTTATACGTGCATCCTGCCGTTCAACCTCTCTGCGCCTGCTGTGCTTGGGGCCTGCCTAGCTTGGGGATCGTCGTCGTTGGTATCTGATTGCGGACCGTGCACTTTGCAGGTGAGCTGCTTGGCGTGCCGGAGTTTTGACCAATCATAATCGCGTCGTCCCTCCTTATTTATGCTTATGTACCCCAACAAATTATTATTTTGGCGATGTTGAATTCATTCGAAGCTACAGGCTCAACATAAATTACTTCGCTGTCGGTAAGAAAAACTTGGAGAAAAGCATCTGGTCGCGTGAATTACCGAGTATTGCTGAATAGTGAGCGGTAAAACTTGGCATATTTTTCGGTATCAGTAACACGTGCCGCGAAAATGGGCGGGAGATTCAAACTTCCAACGATTTTGCAAGGGTGCGATCGTTTTCAAGGGGGTACCTCCAGTTCGCGAGTTTGAGAGGAATTACTTGTGGACAGGTTAGGCTCTGATTGAAAATGCATGTTATTTTCCGAACGGAGGTAGTAGTTAGTATTAATAGTACTAGAGATCCACCAAATTATTGTTGGAGAGGGGCTGTTCGAACTGTACTTCATAAAGTTAGGACTCGCCCCCCTGCTTCGGAAAAAATATAATAAGTGTATAATACATGTAGAGTTCATTGTGAGGGTTTCGTAAATGGGTTTCCTTGTTGTTCACTCGGTTAATTTAAGTGGTGTCGGAAACAACCGTGCCTACATGCAAAGTGTCGTCGTGTAATGTCGCGCATGTAGGTCGATTAAGCATTGCTCATAATACCAGGAGAAAGAGCAGCGGCTAGTGGAGAACAAGGACGAGGAACTAAAGCAGCTCAAGGAGCACGCTTAAGTAGTCCGCAATGCTCTGACGGCGGAAGCGCAACGAGCGGTAGACATGAAGACCAGAATGCGTCTGGCCCTGAGCGACGAACGCGAGAAAGCTATGAACGGCAATATATATTAAGGAGGCACAGTCGCAATATACTCCGGTTGTTCTGTAATATATATTAGTAGTGCTGTAATACGCGGGTTTATAAGTTGCTCCAATGCCAGCAGTCTTACATCAGCGAATCCAGCAGCTTCAATCCTAGCTAGCCCTAAATATACTTCCCATCCCAGATTGGGGGGTGTTTAAGGACATCGTCAGATAAGATCACCGTAGTTCTAGCTGTTTCCCCCCTTAATCTCATAATCGTAAATGTTCTTAAAGTCATACCCATGAGGGACACCACGGCAAATCGCAGGGTCCCAGAGCCCCCCTTTAACGACGCGACCTAACCCGTGTCAGATTTGCAAACGACTAGGAACGGGACAGAAGGAAAAGAAAAGTATGTTACGGACCGAAAGGAAGTTAAAGTGAGGGACGCCAAAAACGTCAAAAGCAAGTCACCAGCAATCTCACCGTAATGGGGCTTCGCCCAACTAACGCGTACTGCTAGTACTACTGTAGTAGTAGTTAATTAAATGCTTACTGATACTACTAATATCGTATAATACTACTAGTATTGAACGATTCAAGCATGGTGCTGTTACGAGGAATGGGTACGCTTGAGAAAGGCTCGAAAACAGTACTATCAATCTATCTTCCAGTCGATCTGCATGTGTACCTCAGCTACTGAGGCAGATAGGCTGCAGCAGGCAGTTATTGTCCCATCGATGTTTAAAGTACGCATTGAGCGCGCGGCCTTCGGCACAAATCTGCAGTAGCTCGCGCACGCGCTCGTCCGAGAGCTCTCCCATGAGGTCGTGCTTTTGCCGCGGATCGCGTTGCGTGTGGTAGGCGCGCACTGCGTCTGATCCGTCGGCGAAGAAGTGCAGTCGGATGTTGCCCACCACCGCCGCAAGGTTCGTGGCCGGGTTATTGCTGAAAGCCACTCGCTTGCCGACGCCTTTGGGCGGCACGCGTTTCAGTGAACGGCCAATGCCAGTCTGCAGCAGACCCCCCACGGGTAGACCCACAATGTCGGCCAGTGTGTTGAGCATGTCGGACTGCGAGGCCGCGTCGTCAATCACCACGGGTGTTTTAATCCGGCCTTCTGCGATAATTGCACCAGCGACTCGAGACGACGCGATTTGGTCCTGCTCAGGCGTTGCACTGCCGAGCTCGGGCGCTTGACCGTGATCTCCAACCACCACCACGATGGTGTCCTTCAGTACGTTGTCCTTCTCCAGCTGCTCCATGAATCGGCCGAATACCATGTCCGAGAAATACCGCATCTGGACATAGTCGCGAATCAGCTCCTCGTGCTCATGGCCCTGGTAGAGTGGGGCAAACTGGTCCATCTCTTCTCGGTGCTCGGTCGCATAGCGGAAGAACCAGTCTGGTCGCTCGTGGAACGGCACGTGGCTTGAAATCGTGTAATGCGTTGCAAACCATGGTTTCGTCGATGCGGTGGTGACTGGGAGCGGTTTCTCGGTCACGTTGCTAGGTGTCTTCATCTTGGCAGCGGCTGCATCGCGCTCCGCTTGCTGCTTTGCGACGTTCTGGGCAAACTGGCGGGTACGAATAATGTGCGAAAGCGCTGTGTACGACAGATCGTCGTGAATGCCCCAATAAGTGAGCATGTGATTGCCATCGGACCAGTCGTCGAGATTCAGCTCGTTCTCTACGATATCCACAAGCCCCCACCGGTCTAGCACAGTGTCGAAGCCGTGCGAGGGTAGGAACGTATCCCAATAATCATAGTCCGTGCGCGTACCCGTGGTGAATATTGTGTCGTAGCCATTCGCCTTGAATAGCTGCGGTAGGCCCGTGAGGTTGGTATCCAGGCGCCCTGAGGTTGTGCCCGTCTCCGTCACACTATCGTAGGGCATTTGCCCAAATAGCAAGGTTTCAATGGAGCGGCTCGTCCGCCAAGTAGACCACAGGTTCCGCATCGCTACTCCTCGGGATGCCCACCGATCGAAGTTTGGCGTGAGCGTCACGTTTGGCGGGAGTAGGGATGCAGTAGCTGCCTCTACCTCTCCTTCGAGCGCACTGTTCAGGAGGAACCGCGAGTCTTGCATCCGGAAAGACTCCATTACCAGTAACAGCACATTAGGTTGCTCCTCTCGCCCAACTTTGATGTCAAATGCCAGCGGGCCATCGAAAGCCAATGTACGACGGTACAGCGAGTTCTCAGCGAAAATCTGAGAAAGCTCTGTCTCGCGTTCTATGAACTCACTGATCGGCCTGGTGCTGATGCTGCTTGAGCTTCGCTCCGCAACAAACTGCACTCCAGCGCCCAGTCGCACGGGCTCACTAAGCACCGGATTCAACGCGATCAATCCCACTACAGTCGGCAGCATTTTCGCCAGGGATAGCGTAGTAAAGAAGAACGTGGTGACGAGAAGCACGAGCACAGCTCGCGGTGTTAATCGACACGACGCGTTGCGCAGGCACGAGCAATCATCATCATCGTCGTCGCTTTCTTCCAAGTCTTCAGAACTGTCGGATTCATCGTCGTCGTCCTCTTTGTCGTCGTGTAAGCGTCCGTAGTCACTCTCCGCAGCCCCAAGAGCGACGCACTGTTGATACAATCCGCTGCGATGCACGAATCGCAGCACGTCCCAGTCCATGAGGTTGATCCAGCACGCACCCAGCAGTCCAACAAACACACTCAGCAGCACAGTAAACAGCGTCGTCCAGAAGAGGACGCGCCACTCGGCCGCATCGATCTCCAGCTCGCCCGCGGCGTCGCGCTCGCGGAAGTACATGGCGACAAAGTCCGCCGAGAACCGCATCTTGCGACCCCGCAGGAAGACCGAGTCCAGACACAGCCCCCCCGTTGCAGAGAGGAACACCAGCGTGTACACTGCCAGTCGTCCGAACTGCTCCGTGAGCACCACAGCCTCCGCCCACACGGGGGCGTCCGTCTCGTCACCGTAGGCTTGCGCTCCCTGCTCTACATCGGCCTTCTCGGCGGCCAGAGCTCTCTGCTGCTCTCTGCGTCGACGCGCCAGCCTGTGTCGCTCCGCCGGGGACTTGAGCGTGAGGTAGTCGAAGCTCCAGAGCGTCGCGAGCATGACGACGCACACGCAAAGGTCCTCCATGGCGCCCAGCAGCAGCCCGAGCAGCGCCACCCACCACGTCTGCTGCCAGGCGTTGGCCCACTTGTCCAGCACCACGGGGAGCGTCAGGAGCCGCGTCACGAGGCCGTAGAGCAGCAGCGCACCGGTCAGCAGCGCCCAGTCCGTCCAGCGGTGCACGCGCAGGTACACGATCGCCTGCAGCCAGTGGCTGCGGTACGGACGCAGCAGCATCTTTCAGGCGGGGAGGTCAAGTGATGCAGATGCAGAGCGAGCGCAGCGGTCGTGCGCTGGAGGCAGCTCGGCTGAGCCAGGAAGGAGCCTGAAGGAGCGCGATGCGTTGGCACTGCTTTGTATCGCATAGGTGATGTATAGATTAGTGGAGGGATGCGGTGAGGTTGATTCAGCGTGATTTGTGGATCACATTAGTATACAGAGATAGAGGTGAATTTGCAAATAGGTTTTTAAGAAGGTATTAATTATAGGATTCATAGTCCACTGTTTGGGTGCAAGGCTCTCTATTCGGAGTGTGATCGCAAAGCGTTGCGTTCGCCAAGCACTTCGACGGAGGGCTTGGTCACGAGGCGAGGCGCCAATGCGCTGCCCTTGGCACTGCCAATGGCAGTGAGGGCCGTGGTAATACGCAATACATGTACGCTGCAGAGGCAGTTGTCGTGGCTCGCGTATATCATGCACACTTGCAATACAAGTTGCATGACCGGCTGCTATCGCCAAGTACATGGGCTCTCGCCGGACTTATGCATCTCCCAGGGTAGCAGTTCTAGGGGTGGTTCGGCGCAGCACCTCATTGGAGAACTTGGTCGTCACGAATCTGGAACTTGACCTCCAGCCGGCAATGGTTCCAGGCCAGAGTCATCAGAGAGCTTCTACCTAACGCCACTGTACATCGTCTTGCGATGTTCTTGCAGCGCGCGGTGTCGCGGACGCGAATCTCGTCTGCGACGAAGCTGAAGAAGACCGCGGGATATGATATGGCCGTTTCCTGGGGGAGGAGCTCCGCAACGTTGGCCACGGCTGCGTGCGCTTCGCCCGCGAAACGCCGCGAATGGCTGGCTGCGGCACGCGCTGCACTCGGTCGTTGCAGAGACCCGCTTCGCT
Source organism: Phytophthora x cambivora (assembly GCA_033557925.1). NCBI lineage: Eukaryota > Oomycota > Peronosporomycetes > Peronosporales > Peronosporaceae > Phytophthora > Phytophthora x cambivora. The sequence continues at coordinate 5,635,581 of JAUCEB010000013.1, read as the reverse complement.
GGTGATGATGGTCTTGCGGTCGGCAACGAGATTCTCAAGCAAAAAAAGCGGGGGCGACAATGCCGAGATGATATGCTTCTCGGCAAAACGGCCTCGCGGTTTCAGCCGATCGCTTCGTGCTTCCAAGCGGTGGTGGATGAGTCACCTCGGTTTTTGCGGGGCGGGCCTGAGCATCGCGCTGCCTGCGTGTGCATGCTCATCGAGATCGTCTGCAGCGCTCACGTCGCAGCAGCAATCCCCGTTTCGTTTCGGCGCAATTTTTGAAAGCGGAAAAATTGGACTGGGTCTCCGCAGCGGACGTCGCGAACGAGATCGCCTAACTTGAGCCTGCGGACGCTGGACGCTCTCTGGGCGAATGGGTCCGAACCGTCGGGCTCAAGAGAGTGCTCGCCCCGAGGTCGAAACAGGACCTGGAGCAGTCTGTGACCCCATGTGGTGCCCCAATGGCTCTTGAACTCCAAGTCGGAGCGGCTGCCAACCATTCCTTCCTGCTACTGCTGGCAGTGCGTGTGCCCCTCACGCGTGACGCAGCGCTGGTGCAGCCCAGCCCCTCCCCTCCCAAACACGGCGCACCGGCGCCGCCCGCTTCAAGTGTCCAGCCTCAGCTGGCAGTGTGAGAAATCGAGCTCTGCCACGTTGCGATTAATCCGTATTATAATAACAGGGGCTCGAGGCTCGGCTCACTGCCGTTTGAAACAGCACGCACACTGGGATACGAACTGACGTGGTTTCGGGGAGGCACGACTGTCGGAGCTCTCGCTACATGTAGCGGGAAGCTGGAGCTCCGCCGCTCGGGCCTGCGTAGCCCGTGGAGCTCGTAGGTGTCGACCACCGCTGTGGCCGGCCGCTCTCTGTTGCCGAAGCGGTAGCCATCTCGCGCGGGCTTTGCACGGCAACAATGGATGCGCTCGGCGTCTTCGTTCGCGCAGCCGCAAGGCGAAGACCGAGGCGGGCCGCTCCCCGCGCTATGCACGACGGCGCCGCGGTTTGTTCGAGAACGTTCCGACACTTGAGGCTCGGCCGTCACGCTGGCCGCGCTCGGCTTGCGGCGCAAAGCCTGCAGCTGTGCGCTTCATGGCACAGTTCGAACCGAGTCGTCTTCAATGCGCAGCTACAGCTGAAGGTGGATCGCGCTGCGGCTCGCGGTCAAGAGCCGCGCTGACTCAGCCCGCAATCCGCGCGTTGTGACAATGGAAATTTGCACTTCCCCAACACGTAAACGCGTCTTTGGCGCGACCGCCCCAAACGGACACTGCAAGTACAGGTTGCCCTTCTGCGCAGCGTAGGGCGGTTGCCCCGATGAGAGCGGCTAGCGCTGATGCTTGCTCTGCTTGCAGCCTATCTGACGAACATACTTGTGGTCTCGGCCCGAGGTACTTGCATGTTGCAGCCAGCTGACTCAGTCAGCCTCACTGAGCGCCACAGCTAGCATCGGGCCTGATTCATGTGGGTAGGTGACTTCCCCCGCCGCGCGGTGGGCGGAGCAACTTCATCGGCTGATGTCGTCTCGCGCAGCACCGACGACACCAACAGGAGGGCAGTGTCCTTCAACGTGTTGCCGCCGCAGCTTGGCAAGCCTGCGACCATTGCGCGCGGCCGTCGGTTTCGTATCCGTTTCTCGCTCGTTTCTGCTTGTCGCTATTGGCCCATCCCCGCCAGCTGGCCGCCTCAGATGGCTTCCTTTGTGTGTGCCACGCAAACCCTGCCAAAGCCGCGATCCTATTCCTTGAAGTGCGCGCGTTCGCACCGTCTTTTGCCACTCTCTCGGTGTCCAACAGGGCCCCTTCCGGTACTAAACCGCACCGTGTTCTGCGAATTCGCATGCGAGCATAGCCCCAGCCCTCTAGCAGCATACAACAACCAAGTGAAACCAGGACGGGGGCAGAAGGGGCGGACCAGCTGATCGCTTTTCGCGGGGCGAGATTTTTCCCTGGAGAGGAGAGCGCCCTCTGTAGGCCTAGGGGAAGGCGGCGCCTGCCCGCCCGCGCGTTTGCAATCCCCATCGCCATAGCTACTTTTGCGGGGACGACGACGGAGAGCGCTCGGCCCGGCATAGACACGAGAGAGAGAAGGGAGACGAGAGATTGGAAGCGAGCACCACACCACACCGCATACATCCGACCCAAGTTCTTCCCCCTATTGTGCCACGTCAGTCCACCGCCATGGAGGGTGAACAGACCAAGGTACGGACCTTTATACACCCCCTTAGTGTTGACCATTGGATGACGAACCACTTGCTATTTATCTACCTCTATAGATCTACGTACCCGACCCGGAGGTGGCATGGGTGGAGGCCAGCATCACCAAGGGCCACGTCGTGAGCGAGACCACCGTCGAGGTGGTGATCGAGGGCGACGAGGCCGAGGAGAACGCGCCCAAGCACCCGGAGGCCGGTTCCATCCGCAAGATCGATGTACGTCTGGTCATTCGTCAATTGTGTAGCCATGTTATTGATCTTATTTACCCACTGATGGATGGATGCGATCTTTTATGACGAGCGCAGAAGTCGACGATGCTGCTGCAGAACGCGCTGACGACTCCGGACGGCTGCGCCGACATGGTGAGTCTCAACTACCTGCACGAGCCGGCCATCCTGTTCAACCTCAAGCACCGCTTCCTGCGCCAAATCCCCTACACATACACTGGCGCCATTTGCATCGCTGTCAACCCCGTACGTTTGCCCATCCCCCTCTCCACATACGTCAACCTGAGTTCATTTTTTTTACTAAAAAGTGCTTTTTTCAAAAATTGTGCTGTTAATTCAGTACTCGTGGCTCGATATCTACACCAAGGAGCTCCAGGATCAGTACCTGGAGCGTGACCGCAGCGAACTGCCGCCCCACGTGTACGCCACCAGTGCTGGAGCTTTCCAGCACATGCGCGTGTTCGGAGAGGACCAGAGTATCCTGGTGAGCGGCGAGTCTGGCGCCGGTAAGACGGAGACGACCAAGATTCTGATGTCCCACCTGGCGTCCGCCGGCAGTCAGTCCACATCGGACGCCCAGGCCAAGGAGACCAGCATCATCGAGCGCGTGCTGGACGCCAACCCTCTGATGGAGTCCTTCGGTAACGCCAAGACGTCGCGCAACGACAATTCGAGTCGCTTCGGTAAATTCTCGGAGCTGCAGTTCGATGCACTGGGCCAATTGATCGGCGCCCGCTCCCGCACGTACCTGCTGGAGAAGTCGCGCGTGTCCCTTCAAGGCCTGGGCGAGCGCAACTACCACATCTTCTACCAGCTGCTGGCTGCGCCCGAAGACGTGACGGCGGCGGTTAAAGTCACGGGCTTGCAAGCCAAGGACTTCCCGTTCATCAAGCCCCACGACGAGGATCTGGCCAATGACGTTGATGTCAGCGCCGGCATGAAGGACGCCGAGCGGTTCCAGCAGACCGTGTCGTGCCTCGAGACCATGGGCGTGTCCAAGGATGACCAGATGAGCATCTTCAAGGTCGTGGCGGCGATCCTGCACCTGTCGCGTCTGCAGTTCGAACCCATGCCTGGCAACGACGACGCGTCGCAGCTCACGAGCACGCCTGAGAACCAGCACGCGAGCGAGCTGGTGTCGCAGCTCATGGAGTTCGACGACAACCAGTTGCACACGGCGCTCTGCACGCGCGAGATGACGGCTGTCATGGAGACGTACGAGGTGCCGCTGAACGTGTCGCAAGCTGAGGGCGCGCGTACTGCTCTAGGCGTCGCGCTGTACTCGCACATGTTCTCGTGGCTGATCCACCGCGTCAACATGTCGACGAGCGCCCCGCACACGGATGTGGCTCACAAGATTTGCATCCTGGATATCTTCGGCTTTGAGATCTTCGAGAAGAACTCGTTCGAGCAGTTGTGCATCAACTACGCGAACGAGAAGCTGCAGCAGAAGTTCACGCAGGATGTGTTCAAGTCCATCCAGCAGGAGTACGAGGATGAAGGCATCCCGTGGACGCGCATCGAGTTCGCGGACAACGTCAACGTCCTGTCCCTACTTGAGGGTCGTTTCGGTGTGCTGTCGCTGCTGAACGAAGAGTGCATGCGACCCAAGGGTAGCGATGCAGCTTTCGCCAACAAGCTGAAGGCTCACTACAGCGACAACGACCGCTTCGAGTGCCCGCGTTTCGCCCGCGACGCGTTCGTAATCAAGCACTACGCTGGCCCCGTGCAGTATGACACGAGCGGATTCTTGATCAAGAACACGGACGCGCTGCAGAACGACCTGATTCTGCTGATCAAGAAGTCGAAAGCACCTTTCCTCAAGAAGCTGTTCCCCGACGAGCACATGGGTGATGCGATGACGGGCATTCCCGGCACGAGCGCTGCGGCTGCGGCTAACGCTGCGCGTGGTCGCCCTGGCCTCAAGCGCAAGAACTCGATTGTCGCCGACACGGTGGGCACGCAGTTCAAGAGTCAGCTGAACGGGCTCATGGAGGACATTCGCCGCACCAACGTGCACTACATCCGCTGCATCAAGCCTAACGGCAAGAAGAGCCCGCTGATCTTCAACAAGCTGCGCGTGACGGAGCAGCTGCAGTGTGCTGGTGTAGTGGAGGCTGTGCGCATCAGTCGCATGGCGTACCCCAACCGTGTGCTGCAGACGATGTTCCTGGAGCGCTTCCGTGGTGTGGCCCCGTCCACGACTGCTGACGGAACCCCCTCGGCGCTTGCCGTGCTCACTGCCACTGCGGATGAGAACCCGTCCGATGAGACGAAGACGGCGGCTGCGGTTCGCGAGCTTCTTGACCAGCTTATGCCTGGCAAGGAGAGCGAGTACCAGGTCGGTAAGACGCGTGTGTTTTTCCGCCAGGGTGCCCTTGAGTCGCTTGAGGAGCTGCGTACGCGCAAGTTCAACGCCGCGGCTGTGGTGCTGCAGCGTTACGCCAAGAAGTGGATGGCCATGGCCATGTTCCAGAAGGTGAAGGAGGCCGCCATCGTTGCTCAGAAGGTGTACCGCGGCCACCGCGCCAAGACGCAGTACAAGACGCAGCGCAAGGCTGCGATCAGCGTGCAGAAGTACGTCCGTCGCCACCGTGCTCAGCAATTGCTTGTGCGAATGCGTGAGGAGTACCGGGCCACGCAGATCCAGAACGTGTGCAAGATGTTCGTTGCCCGTCGTAAGTACGTGGTGAAGGTGAAGGCCATCCGCACGATGCAGAGCGTCGTGCGCATGCACTTGGCGATCAAGGCGTTCTCGGTGTTGCAGAAGCAGGCGAAGGAGGACGCCAAGCTCGAGAACCAGATCCAGTTGCTGAAGAAGCGTCTCCAGCAGGAGCGTGAGGCGCGTATTGAGCTGGAGCAGCAGGCGCAGCACGGAAGCCGTGCGTCTGTGCACATGCGCAGTGAGGAGGCCCTGGAGGACGCTGACTTGGTGATTGACCAGCTGCGTCGCGAGAACGCTTCTCTCAAGGAGGCCAACACGAACTTGAAGGCGTTCGGTGTGCAGCTCCGCAAGGAGAAGGAGGTGATGGAGCGTGGTGCTTACGTGAACGGTGCATCTTTCGCGGCCGCGAACCAGCGTGCCATGAAGTTGCAGGACGAGAACGAGGCACTCAAGAGCGAGCTGGCTCGTTACAAGACCGGCCACCGCAACCTCAAGGCCCAACACGCTGGCGTGATGGAGAAGATCACGCTGATGCAGAGCTCGTTGAGTGAGGCTCTGAACGAGCGTCAGGGTCTTCGCCACACGGTGGACCACCTGAAGCAGCACACGGAGCACCTTCAGGGTGAGAACATGGCGCTGGCTAAGGCTAACGCTCGTCTTCGTTTGATCCTGCGTCAGGACCCGGAGCTCAGCCGCAAGCACCGCGAAGAGGTTCCTCGTCTGACGAAGCTGGCGCTGTCCTCGAAGCAGCCCCAGCCTAAGGCAACCGCCAACAAGTCGATTGCCGTGCCGTCCAAAGCCATCGAGCTGTCGGAGCCGAGTGTGGGCATGCGTGTTTCGCTCTCGACGCTGCAGCCGCCTGCTCCTCCCATGGAGAGCAGCGTGTCGTCAGTCCAGTCCATGATCACGCCGATCAAGCGCGCTAACTCGCTGTCTACGAAGAAATCGCACGAGAGCTCGAAGTCGACGCGTGTGGTGAACATCCGTGAGATTTCGACTGCTGGTCCGGAAGAGGAGCCGGCCGTTGTGGTTTCTCCCACGGCGGAGGTTCTTGGTGAGCGTCTGTCGTTCGCGGAGGTGATCAAGGGCCGCGATCGCCGCTCTTCGTCCATGTCCAGCACGGGTTCCTCATCTGGACCACCCGCCCCTAGTGCTCCCTCGAAGAGCACGAGTATTCGTCAACCGACGGGCGAGGATGGTCCCATCGAGGCTCCTGGCAAGGTCATGGGCATCGTCATGGAGGGTGAACCTGAGGATGGCAACGACCGCGTGAGCTTCAGCGTGACGCTCGGCGTGGACATGCTGGAGGACGCAAAGCAGCAGCAGCAGCGCCAGTCGCTCACGGGCTCGGCGCCTGCTATGAACAAACAGTCAAACCCGAACGGCACTGGCAAGTCAAAGGGCCGCTCACGGCGCAGCTCCTACGACCGCACCGAGTCGTTCAACAACGGTGAGAACAGACGCAACTCGTCGCTTCGGCAGTCGTTCAGTGGCAGCGTGGATGGCGGACACACTCGGCGTAGCTCGTACGACCGCAACGAGTCGTACGGCGGCAGCGACGCCGTGAGGAATTCATCTCTGCGGCAGTCGCTCACGGGCAACCACCACAACGGCGGCAACCGCGGTCGCTCTCGTCGCGGGTCGTACGACCGCAGCAACAACTACAAGAGTCGCCAAACCAGCGACACCATGAGCAACGCGAGCAACAGCAGTGGCGGCGGCGGCAAGCGCATTGAGCTTTAAGCCGCAACACGACGGACAGGTCAGCCGAGCTGAGCTGACGTACATTCTGGAAACGACGGCGGAGAGCGAAGCAAGGTGTATGGTGCGTGGTGTACATGTCGATAGGATAGCGAGCCTGACAACGCGGCCGCTTTCATATAGGGAAAAAAATAGTTAGCAACATGAACATAGGGAACAAACAATCTCAACAAATACAAAGATTCATCAAATGAACTCCATGACCACAGACTTCGGCCAAAGAACGCAAGTGCACAGTGGATTATTGAGCCAGCATTCCATGCCAACAAGTCGTCGCAGCATGCTTCCAGTAGTCTTCGTAGCCTACCGCCGGTATCTGTGGCGCTTGAAGTTGAAATAGAGATGCAGGACACCTCGCTCGAAGACACTCTTGAAGCCGCGCTTGTGGGAGTATTCCCACTCGCGGTTGACGATCTTGAACGCAATGTCCTGGTAAGGCGGTCCGGCGGAGAAGCGAATGATGCAGAACTCGTCCGAGTTGGACTTCTCCAAGAAGAAGCGCGGGGCCGTCTGCTTGTCGATGAGGTCCGGGTAGAACAGGTTGAACTTGTAGCCCTGCACGACCTTGGGCGGCGGGTTGTCGTGGTCGTAGTGCGTCTGGTTGTACTTGTTCCAGTCGTAGCCCGTCTTGACGCGGTTGAAGTAGCGCGGCTTGCGCGGCTGGTACTTCTCGCTCCAGCGCGGGGCCGCCTTCGAGTCGGCCAGCGCTACCTCTTCCGACGCGTCGAGCTTCTCTTCCGTCTCGTCGAGCTCCTTGCGCGCGTACGACTTCTCCATCTCGCGAGCTTCGCGGCTAGCGTCGCGTCCATTCTCGTCCACAACTCCCTGCATCTCGTCTTCGGCAGCGCGCGCCGCCGCCTCCTCTGCAGTGCGTCTCTCGTGCTCCTCCATGAGGTCCGAGAGTTTATTCAGCATCTCTTCATGCAACTCGGTAAGTCGCGCGCGCGCTTGGTACACTCGAATCTGCATGGCCACCTCCTCCCAGAAGTCCACATCCACACCTGTGGCTCCATGTGAGGCACTGGCAATAGTCTCCTTCACTTCATCCTGCAACTTGTTCAGCGCGTCGGCGTCCTTCCCATCCAGCATCTGCTCAATGGTCTCGTTCACCGAGTCATGGATCGCGCCTCTGCCCTCTCTCCCCTCGCTCTGCGCGCGCGTGAGGCGCCTGATCCTGTCGTCGCACACGAGCTTCATGAGCGTCCAGAACTCGGCGTTGTGTCCTCCATTGCCGCTCTGCTCCAGCTCCTCGTACGTGGTGACGTCCTCCTGGAGCTCCCTCAGCTCGTCCATCGACAGCACCTCCACAATGGCATGCGGCCGTCTGTGCTCCACCCTGATGCGTCCGATCTCCCTCTTGAAGAACTCGTCCTCGTCCTGCTCGCCGCTCTTGGCCGACACCAGCAGCAAGTTCTTGGCCAGCAGGTCCACGGGCTTCTCGCGGTTTGCCCGAATGCGTAGCTGGCTGCGAACTTTTGCCTGTTTCAGGTGGAACTGCTCCTCCTTCTGCTGCCAGTCCTCGTACTGCTCCGCGTCCTTGAGGCGCAGCTCCTCGCTCTTGAGTCGCTCCATCTCCTCGCGCTCGGCCTCGCGCTCTTCGCGCCGCTTGCGCGCCTTGCGGATCTCGTCCACGCGCCGCAGCTGCTGCTTCTTCAGGTCGCGCGCCGACGGCTCAGCCGCGCCCTGGCCCTCGTACTTCTTGCCCCACACGAACGGCTGGCTCAGGCTCGAGTCCCCGAACGGGTTCGTCTCGTCCGAGTAGCCCAGACTCGCCAGCATCTTGGCCGACTTCTTGCGCGCGCGCCGCTCCGCGCGCGAGTCGGAATCGCTCTCCGAGCCCGACGACTGGTGGCGGCTGCGCTTCTTCTTGCTCTTGCTCTTGCTCTTGCTCTTGCTCTTGCCGTCGTGGCGCCGGCGCCGCGACTCGCGCTCCTCGGAGCGAGACATTGGCGACGGATGTATGGTAATGACGAAAGAAGGAAGAACAGAAGAAAATTTATGTTGTGTTTTGTCAATTGAAGGAAAAAATTGAAAAACACATGAAGGTACAGTATTGTAATTCTCTGAAATTTATCTCAGAACTTCAAAAACATGATGACCTGGTAATTTATGGATGAATATAGTCAAATCTCCGACCATACTTAATTTCACTATATGAAGTATCAACCAATGAAAGTGATGCCTTGGCAAATATTCGTTTTTAACCAATACATCGGCAGGATAGGAATTATTTCGGCCAATGAGAGCACTCTTTGATGCATGGGTGCTTGACAGCTACAGCTCCGACGTATCGAGTCGGAGGACCCAGCGAAGTTATTGATATCCCCCTACCGAGTGCAAGTCATTCGCATATTTCACGAATAACACGCAAGCTCCGACATCTCCGACTCCAGCCAGATCAGCCTCAACGACCTCGCCCCGGCTAACACGAAGCGTGCCCGCGAGAGCGCAGTGCGCTCCTTCATGAAGTTTCTCGAAGAAGAAGGTGTTCGCTGGGACTACCTGGAAGTTTGCATGCAGCGGGAGAGCGCTCCTCTGGTTCTCGAAGCTGTCGTCGACAAGTTTGGAATGTACCTCGCTTTCAAGGAGGGTCGCAAGGGGCAGGTCTTGGCTCGCCACTCTGTCATGCAGTACTACCGGCAGACGAAGAACTGGCTGCTGGAACAGTTCCCTCAGCACCGTGTGGCAACCGACAAGACTCTGCTCAAGAAAGGACAAGTTCTCGAGCGCTATTGTATGAAGAGAGAGTCGGGAGCTTTCGTCAACAAGGCCCCTGCATGCACGAAGAAGGCCCTCAAGAAGATGATGATGCACATTTATTCGACTGCTGCTACCACCGCTGACTACCAAGATGCAGCTCTGCTGTGCCTGCTCTGGTATCTGTTCGGACGTGCGTCGGACCTTACCCTGCCCCGCAAGGTGAATCTCTCCATTGGCTCGGGCGATATCTTCTTCGTGCGATTCATCCGCGTGAAGACGTCTGAAGAGCAAGGCCTCTCGCTCTTCCCTGACGACGATTTCTCCACCTGCCCCCTTCTTGCTGTTGCGCTCGCGTTGGTAACCCAGACGTCGCCGACGTCAGCGCTGCTGAGTCAACTACCGGAGCAACACGCATCTTCCCAAGCCGCGCTTACACCAGCCACGCCGCTTATCGATTTGATGGACCACCCTGAGACCGTTCTCCCAAGTCACGCCGAAACCAAGCGCGCCGGTGAAGACAAGTCGCCTGATACTGCACCCGGTATTCACAGCTACGTCAACCGCGTTCTTGACAGACTTGTAAAACCGGCCGGGGTCGCCGAGCGCTTGACATCTCACTCATTCCGACGTGGAGGGGCACAGCACGCGAATGGGGCTGGCATGTGTGTGCAGTGGATCTTCGACCGAGGGGCTTGGAACATGACCGCGACGAACAAGGCGTTTGCGTACGTCTTCAACACACCATCGGAAGACCACAAGGTCGCTCGGGTCTTGAGCAGCCGCGACCCAGAAGCGAAGGTTCCTCTTCTCTCGTTGGATAGCTTCGACTCGGACACGCAGACAAGAATTCGCTCCGTCGCTTCGGCGCTCTTCGTCACTTCACTCGGGCTGAAGACTGCCCAGTACAACGTGAATGCGCGGGTTGTCGACACACTGATGGCGTATCTGCTGCGCCACTATCCTGAGTTGAAGTCGCTTGCATCGGATGGCCTGGCGGTCTAGCGCATGGAAGCGTGCACCATTGAGAAGGGTTTCTGTGTCAGTGAGCTGCTAGCATGGTCGTCGCATCTGGGCACCTGCGCAAGCACCAAACCAGAAAACACCAAGACCACCGACCCCGCAACTGATATCACGACCCACCCCATATTTCTTCACCACGCAGCATTGATTGAGCAGTTAATTCAAGTCAACCAGAAGCTGGATACTCGCTTGACTACCATGGAGGCTAATATCTACAACAAGAGCAAACGGACACCACCAGGAGAAGACGCAAGTGAGGATGCAGGTAACGGTGAACCTCCAGTGAAGCGACGACGTACCTCGGCAGCTACCAGTCTGAAGGATGCCTGGTTCTCGTGGTACGCCCAAGAGCCGCGGATGTGGAGCTCGACCGACGCAGCGACGAAGCAGAAGAGGTCGAACACCAAGCTGGTCGTCGCGTTCATGAAGCTATTCCTTGCTGAAGGCTTCGTGCTTGACGGGAATTCGCCGCAGTATCGCGATGACGTCTTGGAGCTTGGAGCAACCGCTGAGAAGGAGCTTCTATCGTTTCTGAGGGAGCACGAGAGCAATGCTCGCGGAGCCCAGAATGTCCTCAAGTCCATGCGCAAGCTTTACAAGGCGGACCATCTCAACGCTCTCGTCCGACGCTACAATCAGCTTCAAGCCGCAGGTCGCATTGGTGACCCTGGACCTGCGCATACTACCAACCTCCTTGGTGAAATTTCCACCCCGTAATTACGCATGAATTTACCTGTGGTGTCCAAACCATTCATTACCGCTTGTCTTGTCTTGATCCTCGTATCGCGCTTGCCACTTTGCTTTCGACTCTCCCCCACGCACAACACTGCCGCCATGTCCGCGCCCAAGCCCACCAAGAACGCCGTCAGCTCAGCGAAGGAGTTCACGACCCTGTGCATCACTGCAAGCAAGACATACAAGATTCGGGTGAGCAACGAGGCCATTCGTCACCTGCGCCTGACCATGAACACGACGGTCGCCTCTGCCAGCCTTCTCCCGGAAGCAATCCAAGTCGTCATCGCCGAGCTCGCTGAAACGAAGAAGCGCAGGGTCGGCCTTGAAGATGTCCGCGAGTGGCTCGCTCCTCCTGCACCCGTGGACGACGAAGACTCGAGCGAAGAGGAGTGGAGCGCCGATGACAACCTAAAGGGCGACCCTGTGCACTACATCCGCAAGATCGTTAACTGGAAGCGCGAGAAGAAGATTACTTACTACTTGGTGGACTGGGAACCCACTTGGGAGCCAAAGGAGCACCTGAACCAGAAGGTTGTTGCCACCTTTGAGAAGGAGCGCCGTCGTCTCGTCAGGAAGACCTTCATCGAAGACAAGGCTGCGGAAGACAACACACTCAACGACACGGAAGGATAAGTTGTAGGGGTGTATTACAGGCTTAGGAGCTAAACGGAGCGAGATATACTGTGCTAGCACTGATCGAACACTAAGCTTAACCTCCAAATGGAACAGCAAAGTTAACCTCATCACAGAGTTCACAAACATGTTATCTGAGTACAGCATTGAACACCAAGCTTAACCTCCTTGCGGAACAGCAAAGTTAACCTCAATACAAGCTAGCACACCGCGCATAGACAGCAGTGGTGGCAGCACATCGTACATACATGCAAGTATACAAATATGTAGTTAACCGTGGTGGGGTGTAGGCGACTTGCGTCTTTCGAGAAAAAAAACAAGAATGACGCTGTGCTTCCTTGTGCGGCACTGCAGGCCAGTGGTTGTTGAAAAACCTCACGTTTGAGGTTGTACCCACGTGCTGGTGCCTCAACAAGTAATTACGCGTAAAAACTGTCGTAAAAAGACGGATTGCTTCTATTACTGGACCCCGTGTCTCCAGTTGGGCCCTCATTTCTGAATTTGCGTCGGAGCGTGCACATCGCTCCGAGCCTAAAATATGCATAATTTAGCTTTTGGCTGTTTTCTCAGCCCACAGGCCGTTTTAGAGCCTGTGGCTCCGCCTATAAACTCGCTACAAGCCTCCCTCTAGCACGGCCTCTGGGGGAGAAACTAAGGAGCGCCGGTGTGTTATAGAACCGACTTCAAGTCGGGGTTTTCGTAGAGATGGCGTACTGTACCAGATTGGATGATCGGGCTCAGGAGCTCCTCGTTTGCACCGCCAATTTCGCTTCGCTCATGGCGGACATAGCAACGAGAGTTCCGGCTACTTTACGGTAGCATGTATTTGTAGACTATCTTGCTTTAATACGGACCTTGGCGCAAGCGCAGTTATCAGCACCCTGAGCGGCGACCCGCTGGTAGGCTAGCGTCATCAGACCTGTTACAGAAGTGATGAACGGACTCATACCAGACATGTATGACTTCTTCACGAGATGTAGAGGCTCGAGTTGTCAAGTACTTTTGTCGACTTTGACCAGCTCATTGAAGAGCATGAGTTTACCTCTATGCTGACGCAGGTCGCCATGACCGATCCGAATACCGAGATCGGATGAAGAACCGATGCAAACTCATTGTTGAGAATTTGACAGCATCAGTGTTGAAAACGGAGATCAAGCGATTGGTGTCACTTGAGCACAGTGAGGCAAAGATGGACGACATTGCTCGGCACCAGCTGGTCCTAGCGCGACAAAGTGCAACCGCGCTACCACATGCTGACACACGAGGCGAAGACGGAGCGGAAACCGCTGAGCAAAGGAGACCAGAGTGAAACGACTTCGCGTCAGGACGCCTCGAGGGTCAGCAACAACTCCCCAGGCACCGCTGGCGCGCCAACAGCAGGATCCAAGCCCGACAACAGCAGTGGGGCTGCCTCTCGTCCGCCTTCGCGCGATGGATACTTCTTCTGTAAGGGACCGCGCGTAGTTCGACTATGTTTGACGGCTACAGAAGAACAAAAGATGCAGTGCTATCAGCGAATGAAAGCTTCCAAGGTGACCAAGGTCAGGTGAATGGCATACCAACCAGAGCTCTACGTGATATGGAAGCTTGTGGAGCACCGGTATCTGTGACCAATATGCTGATGCCAGTGTATTAGGAGCGGGTCGGTGGAGATCTACTGGCTTGCAGGACAAGCTGTGATGTGGACGTAATGATAGGCACCGCGGCAAGTCATGTCAACGTCGCCAATGCTCGCTGTATCGTTGTGGATGATGACGAAGAAGAGTTCTTGCTCGAAAATCCGACGCTGGTCGCCCTCGGCATGGACGGCGTTACTACAACATATGTACAACGTCACGACAGCTCTTGTGGCAACACAGTAGCTCTTCAGCAACACAGTATGTACCACAAGAAGCAACACGAAAGAGAGGCGATCGTAATATAACCTTCATATATTACGGCAAATGTAAAAGTTACCGAGGGCATTCGCGAAATATTATAGTACGGGCAGAGGTAGGAGGTGAAGGTGAACAAAAGATTTGAATAGCCCGTGATCGGGTCCACAACGCTGACCAAACCGCCTAGAGCTAATGAACGCACACGATAAGCTCGTAATACTGCTCAAGGCTAACTCCAGTTAAGGTGAACATCGTAGATATTCACTACATGCATTTGCAATACACACTAACATGGAAACGAAACCTTTTGCTACTTTTATTAAGTCCTTATCGTTACTAGGAGCTCAATATCGGTTGCCTGAACTGATTTTGCCAACTTGTTGGACCTTGTATTCTCGTCGGGCTGCATGAGAATGATCCACATGATTCATAGGCGCATGACCGCAACATCGTCTCGTGTAATGACGCAACGAGCCAAACAAAAGCTATCTTTCAAAACGGAATACGCCTGAGCAATACACAGCACACCGCACGAGGTGCCGTCGGGCTGTCGAGGCTCTTCGAGCCATACGCCACTCTCCTTAACAGGAAATTCAACGAAAGGCATTGTGGCTGTATGCCACTCGCGGATAAACATGGCCACCATCTCTGCGTAAGTATCCTCCATGGTAGCGCGATACGCCGAACTGCATTGCGGCTCGTAATAGTGTGGTGTGATAGATGGCACTTCTCGCTGGTAGGCAAGACTCACGATGATAATTTCCCAATGTATATAGCTCAGGTACACAGGCATCGCAATATAGTGCATGCTTGATATGCAGGTCGTCGGTGGTTTTCTGTAGCCCAGTGCTAGTCCATAGCGTAGCGGTCTCCAAGCGAGCTACAAATGGACCGAATGCTGAAGTTGATAATGAGGCCATATTCAGCATTCGGTCCCGTGCTACTATTCCCACCAAGTTTTCTAACTTTAGAGGGCAACTAGCACTCGTCAAGCGGAATAGAGAGCTGAGGCATGCCTCACCGAGGACTTTAGAAACGTCTGCTGCCAGTGCTTGATGATTCTTCCCCGCTGCATCTGCCGATAGCATTTCCGAATCTGTCTCTTCGTCAAAAAGGTCTGGGGACGCCGATATTTCGTTCCATTTCGTTGTCGAAAGCCACTTCATATCTGCCAGCCATGCACCGCACACTTAAGTTTAGAACAGCTTCATTTTGTAGACAGCCCCGCTGGACATGCACGTAATACGTCAAACGTTAATAAGTTGCCGCAACATTGAGAGCAACACAGTACAAAGCAACACAAAGAGCACCACAACGTCAAACAACAGAGAGTGCAACACAACACAGTCTACCAACCTCGTAAACTTCGGCAACCCCCCCTGGAAAGTATGCGACGATCTCTTCGGTTGTACCTCCCGGATACTCATTTTCTCCGTTGCCGCCAAAGTAGGTAGACTTTTGCCGTTTCAGCTTTTCTTCTTCGATGACAGCGTCCAATTTAATCACCAGACGGTTGGGGATCACGAAGTTGTAGTCATAGTCCTCAGAACGAACATAGGCTCACTGGCACCGTGCATTACGCGCACCGACGAAATCGTACTCCATGATGACCGGGTACTTAGCAAGGATCTCAATCACGCTATCGATATTGTTGGTATTGCTGGCTTACTCAAGCACACGAGCGAGGGAAGGTATAGCTTTACCCGGGAGTTCTGCGGATAACCTTTGAGGTTTTGCTTTCGTTTTCAACCGTTCCTGGGTATTCTTCTTGCGTTGGTTGTGTTGACGCTTTGGTTTTGGGAATTGAAGGACTTCGATTTGGCTGTTTTTCCGTGCTTTTGTTTTTCTCAATAGGGCGCACTAGAGCTTTCGTAAGTAGATCATTTGGTCGAGAATCCGCTGCTTTGGTTGGGTCGGGATTTTGTCTCCACAGCTGCGCCAGAGTGTTGCCCGTACTCAACGGTTCTATAGGCGAGACTGACTTTTTAACTCTCTTCATCATCAACACGTATAGCTGGAGAGTTGCCGGCAGAGAGAGCTTGATCGTGATCGCTCTGCTCGATTTCACGTATCATGAACGAGATCCGCCGGGGCAATGTCGAAAAATGAGTCGCACTCTTGCGTGTCGTCAGCGACCATGGCCGGACCGCTCGGTTTTTCTGAAGCCGATTTGATATCCGGGTCAGCTGCTCCATCCATGCTTTTTTTTTCACTTGCTCCATACCCTTGCCAACAAGGTTTTTCCAAATCTGTAATGCCGAGTAAAATGCCGGGCTCGACAAGTCGGCTAGATGCTCTAGTACCGGCTCAAACATGGCTATTGCATAGCAGTATTTCTCTTCTCGGGACAGCACTACGACATTGGCGCGTTCGCGACGCCTCAACTTGACGTAGATTACCTGTTGCATTTAATGTTGTTTCTTCTTATGCTTCTTGTGTCGCATCATTCATCAGTGAAACACCCACAACTTTCGTGACTGGGAACTCCTTGTCCAGTACTCGCCACTCCACAAAGTCTTTGTCAATCACAACTGTTTGCACTGCTTGTGAAGTAGGTTTTTTGCGCTTGAAAATTCCATGATTAGTGTTATGGTGGGTGCTTTTTGGTCAAGCGATAAAAAATCCACAACCCGAATCCCTCTCCCTGTAGCTGACGTTACCACCAGACTACCTACATTATACACAAAGCGTATCCACTATCAGATCACATCGGAAAATTCGGTAATGGTTCAATGTCGAGCTCACCCAGGTGATAACCCAATTTGTTTGTCCCATGGGTCCAATCCATGACCAGCGTATCACCCCAGTGCTCAAACCAAGTATTTTGTAAAGATGTTTGCGTGGCAATAACGCAGGTGATACCCATCTTGTCTTGAACGAGAAGAACGCCATTCCCAGCGTCCGCGTTCGCAAAAGCGTCCAAAATTGCTTTCGTCCGTTCAAGGGTCGTGGTGCCCAATACTTGTTGTAGAATATTCCTTGTTTGCTGGGGAGTAAGCACCTTATCTTCATGTAAACATAGTTAGCATAAATAAAAGAAGATATTGTGAAAACCGACGATTATGTCCTATTTTTTTGCAAATCGATCGCTTTAAGCGCTTATTAAGCGGATGAACCCTTGCTTTGATATATATAAACAGGATGCCACTCCGATTTGGCGTCCCCCATCCCTGTTCATATATCGCGGATTGGCGTCGATATATACGCAAATAGCTCCGAATGCCCAGTATCAGGTGGGCATTCTGAGGGCAGCTTGTATATATAAACGGCGTCCAAAATCAACGTGGGCTGCGAACTCGAAGCTGTAGCATATATAAACCCTAATGAGCACATATAATACTTATATCTTCGTATATTATGCGCGGAGCTACTTTTGCACGAGTAGTAGCTGCTTGTACTCGTACTTCTGGCTGCTGCACCTCTGCGGCTATTTAATAAGCCCAGGGAGCAGAGCGTTCATTAGCATTTGGCCGAGATTTGCATATGGACGCTCTATCGCCAATCCTACGATTTAGTATTTTCTGCACCCCTGTTTATATGTTTTCTACCCCTCCTTATCAGCTTAACTGGACTGGACATCTTTGTCGGGTTTCACAATACCATATATAATGTGTTAGATCGCAAACTTAGAAAATGCAACAACAAATAAGAGCTGGCCTTGACTTTCACCAAAAACACCGCCGAGCTGGTCCGACAGGTAGCGGTTGATATCCGCCGTATTCGTTTTCATTTCCGTCAGAAGCCCGAGTTCGTCGCGGACCTTGGGTGGAAGCGGCATCGACTTTGCACCCCGGTACGAATCGTAGATGATCTTGTTTGTGGGGTGATTGTGCAACGATATCTATACAGCAGCGAATTAGCATTCGTTGGATCATCAAGCATAAATTGATTAACCCCATAGACACAATACTTTACCTCGGATTCGGGGACCACTTCCACAACCCACTGGGGTTGTCCTTCGACGACAACCTTTTGAGATCGCATATCAAAGCCAGCCTGACACCCAGTGTAGCGCGAACCATTGGCTCGTAGCCCGGCACCACGTGATGCTTGAGCTGCCCCATGCGTACACCACAACTCTTGAAGTTGAAGACCATCGTTTCTGGCAGCGGTACCACACCAAGGCGGCTGAAACCCACAACAACATAAAACAACATAAGGTAAAGCAACACAACACCGAAAGCAACACAACATAGTACCTGTTGTGCTTCGACGCCGATTCAGAACTCCGGACGCGAAATTTTAGGAAGTACTTCTCCTCGTAGCGTTGTAGTTCTTCTTTAAACGCATCCCAGTTCACAAATTGCTTTTTAGGTATGCCAGGTACTTGGTTGTCCACGGAATTGTGAGTCTTCATCACTTTTTTCTCTTTCCGCCCATGTTTTCGTCCGGCGAGAATACCTTTGGGGGGTTGGAGCAGGTGCAGTAGCAATAACAGACGCACCGCTTCCAATTCGAGGTACTTTGCTCTTTCGATGACACAGTGTCGCCTTCTCGGGAAAGCGAGCCCGTTTTGTTGTCGTAGCTATATTCAGGATAACAACAACATCAATAACATGAAACCAATCCACACAACAGACACCCAACAACATAAAAACAACATACGCAACAACATAAGAAACAATATAGGAAACAACACAGACAACATCATGACTTACATGAGCTACAAGCACCGGTTTGGTTGTCGATGACAGCTTCCTTGTCCTGCTGGCCGAAATAATTCATCTCGTCGTCCGGCGTGTCGCCTCGCTGCCCAACTTGTCCTCGCCCGGCGTGTCACCGCCGGACTTGTCCTCGCCCGGCATGTCGTCCGGCTTGTCGCCGCCCGACTTGTCCGCGCCTGGCGTGTCGCTGCCCGGCGTGTCGCTGCCCGGCGTGTCACCGCCGGACTTGTCCTCACCCGGCATGTCGTCCGGCTTGTCGCCGCCCGACTTGTCCGCGCCTGGCGTGTCACCGCCGGACTTGTCCTCGCCCGGCATGTCGTCGTCCGACGTGTCCGCGCCCAACATATCCGCGCCTGGCGTGTCGCCGCCCAACGTGTCGACCTTCAACTTGTTACCACCCGGTTTGTCGTCCACCAGGTTTTTGGCACCATGCGCGTCGTCGTCCAGCACATCGTCGACGCCATCGTCTGGATCGTCTTCGGGGTGGTAGTCGTCGTCGCTTTCGTGGTCCTGGACGAAGCCTTGCACAGCACGGAGGTAGTCAACAGGCTTTCGTGCTCGAAGCGAGCACGCCGCGCTATTAAAATTAGCAGCAACACAGGAAGATAACAATGCATTGGTCAAACCAGCACACACTGTTCACATTTTCGCCACTTACCCATGACCGTCTCCGCTGGTGGCACCGTCTTCTTCGTCGCCATCTTGTTGTCTGTCTTAGACGCCTTTGCTCGGGCTTTGGCACCCGTGCCTGGCTTCGTGGCCGCGCTTGCGCGTGCTCCCTTCCTCGGCATTCGCTCCCTTCATTGTCCTTCTCCCCAAATGGGAGGCGGGGGTGGAGTGTGTGTGTGTGTGTGGGGGGGGGGGGGGGGGGGGGCACTTGAGAGAAAAGAAAGATCTCATGAATTTTCAAGTTCTAGTTGATTTTTGTTGTAAGATAATATGTGAATAAATTACCCAGTAACACAAAGTCCCCTTGTGCTGTTTTCAGCGCGATGTCGTGACGTTGTATTGATGTTGTAGTAATGACTCCGCCTCGGCATTGATGTGGGCCGCCATATGAAACAGTTGGCGACGAGCGCCAGCGGTGTGTATAGCGAGGAGAATGACGGCCTCCCGGCCGACCCCGAAACTGGTCAGGATGGAAAAGCAGAGGTGCAAGAGCTGCTCGACCAGTTGGTCGCTAATGCAGGTGCTAATGGCTTCTCCCCAGAGCACATTTCAACACTTAGATGTGTGGTTAGCGACTACCGCGATGTGTGTATTATTCATGTGGGAGCAGGAGAGCCCGCACGTGTCGAACCCTATCTGCTGCAGTTGAAGGAAGGTAGCCAGTATGTTCGCTGTAAGCCGCGACGCTACTCGCCTCAGGCCAGCTCTTACACGAGTAACTATGTCAAGCATCTCGTTGAAAGTTGCTACATCAACCCGAACAATGCCAGTCGCTGGGCAAGTACTGTCGTTCCAGTTCCAAAGGCGGACGGAGTAGAACTTCGCATCACATGCGACTACCGCCATATCAAGAGCATGAATGTACCGATTGCAGCCAGCGTGCCGAACCTTGCAGTTGTATCTCAGCGCGCTAAGGCGTTGGGCAAGTTCGACATGGTAGGTTTTTGACAGCTCCCTATCCACGAGGACAGTCGCGAGCCATTCATCTTTCAGACGGACGAAGGCGTTTTCACTCCCACACGAGTTCCCCAAGGTGCGGTGGACTCCGCGATGCATATCCAGTCCACAGTGCAGTCTGCATTTGCTGATCTAATCAACGACCATTTGTTTGACTACGTGGATGATGTCGTATTGTACGCTGGTTCTCATGAGGAGTACTTGGAAGTTTTGAAGCGGTGTGGTTCGGCGAACCTATCGTTCGCTGATGATCAAACGATTGTCTGCCTCAGCACAGATGCATCGGATCGTGGCTGGGTAGTGATCCTAACTCAAGTAAGGTGCTGGAAGGATGGGGTTCCGGTTCATGAGCAGTCATGAGCTGCTTGTGTACAAGGGCGGGTCATTTAAGCGGTCGCAGCTACAATGGTCGGTAGTTGAAAAGGAAGCTTACCCGGTGGGTGGTGTATGCGGTGTCCGAATTGGACTATTTGCTACAGACGCCGCTTGGGTTTTGCTTTCACACGGATCACGCGAGCCTGATCCAATTCTTCTGTCCAAGTGCCGAATTGAAGAAACACGTGCGCGGTAAAATCCATCGTTGGGCCATGAAGCTTACTCGGGGCCGCTACACTATCGAGCACGTCACGAGAGAAGATAACCACTGGGCAGACTTGATTTATAGGTGGCCGGTGCGCGAACACATCGAGACGCTGGTGAAGATGAAGGCGGTGAGAACCCACAGCCAACGAGAGCCGAGCCTACTCAAACCATTGCAAGATGAAACATTGAGTGGCCTTCACTCAAGGCGATTGCCACTGCACAGTCTCACCACAATTGTGCTCGGCCCAGCGGTGCCAAAGAGCGGGAAGCAATAGTGTATGTCGATGGGAAACTATGGATCCCGAGGCAAGAGAAATATCTGCTGCTTCGGATCCTGGTGGTTGCTCACTGTGAAATCCAGCGACACTGTGGCATTGATGCCATGACGACGCAGCTCGAAAAGCGTTTTGACATCACGAGTTTAGGCGCTGTGGTATCGCGCTTTGTGAATAAATGTCTCTTGTGTAAACACATCAAAAGCAGCAAGCTCATTCAGCCGTGGTCAGAGACTGAGACCGTCGCCAAGCGCAATGAGGTGCTACACATGGATTATCTCACGATGGGAGATGCGTATGTCACTACCAAGTATGTTTTGGTATTGAAGGATGAGCTTACCCCCTACTGTGCGCTTGTTGCTTGTGACGCTCCAACACGTGATGTCGCCGTGGTTGACATTTCGGACTGGCACAAGCGCTTTGGCCTCCCCGCCAACTGGCCCACTGATAATGGCAGTCACTTCCAAAGTGCCGTCATGGTACTTTGGTCTGCAGCGTTTTGTGCCCATCTACACGCCTTGGATTAACGGAACGGTGAAGATAGTTAATCGCGACAAATTGCGAGTCGTGCGTGCTCGGTTACTCGAGCTGCGACTCGATACACACACATTTTGCCCGTTGTCCAAACTAATCTGAACCAGACACCGGTGGCTTTGCTTGGAAACAAGTCACCAATGGAGCTCTTTACTGGGATCCTGGTATCGACCCCGCTTGACACCTGCTTGCTTCCTGATAGAGGCGAGCCGCTGCAGGAAGTCGACCTGAGCAACGTTGATGACTTTCTCAATCGACTACGTGAGAGCTTCAAGCCATGCACATTAGTGATGGGGACGTAAATCATCGGGAACTTGCCGTAAGGAAAACCCGCCCCCCCTTAACGTAAACGTTACGTAAATTACGGTAACCGGGTCTATATCACACCTGACTGGGAGGCCCGAGTATTGGGCAAGGTATAGATTGGTCGGTTATTATCGGCAACAAATATGATTAAAAAACGTTTTTTATCGGTCTTTTATGGAGATAGTTTTTTAACCAATAGCAATGGGCGATGAGAGTGGACCACACATCAAATAGTATCGGAAATTTGTGCTTCGGCGACAAATAATAACATTGGTGGAGTGGCCTAGCGGTGTACCAACCAAAGGCTGTGCCGTGCAGCGCCACCAAGTCGTGCAGCAGCGGCGCCGCCAAGACCTGCAGCAGCAGCACCACCAAGTCGTGCAGCGCCGCCAAGACCTGTAGCACCACCAAGTCGTGCAACAGCAGCTCGGCCAAGACCTGCTGCAACAGCGCCGTCAAGTCGTGCAGTTTGTAATTTTGACTTTGAAGGGCTCGGGACGGTGATAACGGAGGGAAGCGTGGTGCCGATGCAAGAGCAGCAACTACCGCTGTTTAAGATGCCTAGGATTCACAAGCAAGGGTATTGGGTATTGATTGATTTGGTGGCTCCTAGCGAGCGGCTTCCTGAAGGCAAGGAGCAATGGTCGTCGTCAGACGCAACGCTAGCTTATTGTCATATGCGCAAGGCGACTTTCGAGTACAAGTCGGGAACTAGTGCAAATGTATCGAAGCAGGCAAGCGCACCCAAACGTGATTTTGAAGATTCAGGGTAGCATGGAACTAAGTGAGGCATCTAAAATGGTCAATGAGGTACTAGCTTCTAAGCGAAAAACTGATGCTTCGTTTTTCTCGCCATCCAAACGAGCCAAACACGCCATATCAGCACAGGAAGAAATGGCAGCACGGCTTTTAATTGATTGGATCTGCAAGTGCCTGCGTCCGTTGGGTGTTACTGAGGACAAGGAGCTCCGCTTTTTCGTGACATTTAGCCAGACTATCAGTGGCATATATGAATTGCCGTCGCGCACCACGATTACTGAGCGCTTGCAAGTTCATGCCCAGCGGAAGCGATTTCACTTGAGACGAAATTAAGGAGAACAGTATGTTTTACTGTTTGACCTTTGATATCTGGGCGTCGCGAACAACCGACAGCTTTCTTGCACTGACAATGCATTTCGTAAGTGCTGACTTTGACCTGAAGTCCTACACACTGACGATTGCGAGGTTTCCTGGCAAACACACTGGTGTTCGAATTGCAGACCTAGTATTAAGTCTCATGCAGAAGTGGGAGCTGGACGCCTTACGTCTTATCAAAATCGTCGGTGACAATGGTTCAAATGTTATCAAAGCCTATAAAGAAATGGATGTGAATCACTTTGGGTGCATTGCACACTCGCTGCATCTCGTTGACGACGTCGAGCGTGAACTAGAAAGCGCCAGCATGAGCGGCTCTGCATCGATCGAATTCAACGCCGAGTCCGTTGACTTGGAGACAGACGACTGCCTAGATAAAGGGATGCTAGATGGGTGGCTTAGTGATCGTGCTGCTGCACGGATAATGGATGTGATGAAGCTGAGCCAAGGACACATGTTGCCAGCTTTCGTAAGATTGTCACTTACTTCAACAATAGTGCGAAATCAAAAGCTAAGCTAAAAGTTTTACAGGACGTCCCTGTTCCTGTTACGGTTATCGCCAACGTTGCCACCCGTTGAAATAGTACGCACCAAAAGATTCGATGACTTCTACAGCTGCGACCGGCACTTCAACGGCTTTTGGCGTACGAGCAGACGTTCAGTGGCAGGGAGGAATTTAGTGACCTCACGATAGCAAGACCCACAGGTGAAATGTGGTTCCACATACAGTGTCTCGAAAAGCTGCTCGTAAGTTTCGATGGCATGACAAAACTTATTTCTGGTGAAAGTTACGCTACCCTGCCACTGGTTCTACCATGTCTAAGGCTATTGGAAAAGCGGCTGGCTAGCAAGTATATTTTCACGCGAGTATTCCCTGCTCACATCGGTGAGCCATATTGCAATTCTACACTAAAACAGATGCAACTCGTAAGACGAGTTTTCTTGATATTCCTACGCAAGCGCTTTAAAAAGCCTCCGTTGGACGTGACCTCGTGCTTCCTGCTCGACCCTCAGTTTGCCAACGGCGATTTCTTAAGTACTGCAGAAAGAAAGGCCAGCGAACAGTTTTTGGTGAGCGAGGCAATGCGGCTCACTGGTGCCAATGTAGTTGATCCCGACACAAACTCAAGTTTGGAAGTGTTTAGCGAAGATGATGACGACTTCGCGAGCGAGCTATTAGGGATGAAACAATGGACCCCTAAGCCCGATGCCCCGGAGGGGTTGCCACTGCGGGAGCAAGTAAAAGCTGAGCTCAAATTGTACTTTGCAAAGTGCAATTTGCGTGACAAGACAAAGAAGCAAAACAAGTCACGTGATAAGTCCAGCGAGGCTGGAAAATGCTTTGATATGGTGAAAAGTAAATGCGAACGACTTTCCATACCTGTCACCTGTAGTGAGAAAGTATTTTGGTATCGTCGCGACATCAGTGCCATCTGAGCGCTGTGTTTCCACTTCTCGTAACACGATCACTGCGCGGCGGAATCGACTGTCAGGAGCCAGTGACGGGGATATTATTTTTTATCCACAACAACTCTGTGGAAGCAAGATGATGATCAAGAAACCCACGATTCTCCGCAGAACCAACGTTTTTAAATTTATTGATTTTTAAAATGGTGGTAACAGAGTTGTTTTTCCCCTATGCACGTCTATATGCTGGCGAGCTGGCGATACTACTTTTATCTCAAGGAATAACGCAATACCCTCCACCGCATTGCCCATGTTGCCGGTCTGCTGCGCGCCGACCGCTCCTCGATCACCGTGTCCACCGTCGTTCTTGCCGATCACGTCTAGCTCTACGGAGTTCAACAGCTTTAAAAACCACCCCCCTTCGAAATTGCATGTCTTAAGGCTCCTGCTGCGCCAGAGTGTTCAGCACCACGGTCCCGATCAAGCGCTGCACGGCGGAAATGAGTTGCGCAGAGATGATCAACATGGGCTCCGTGCACCTGAGACCGACTGCCCACCAAAACGAAGGCCTCGCTCGGTAGACGAACCTTGTAGGCGAGTTCGTCTACTGTACGTCAACACCACACAGGTGTCGCAGATCAGTATCATCTTGGTGACTGGCATACCCTTTCACCTTGATTGGGACGTACGCAAGCATGATAGACAACGGCTCCCAAAAGGCTTCAATGGATTCCAGCCCAAACTAAGGTACTAGTAGCTCATGCCGCCGAGTCATGTTGTTGAACCGGTGATTGAGGACACTCTCAATACCAAGCACTAACCCTTGGCAAGCCAAATTCTCGACGAGCTCTTAATTGACCTCAAAACTGGGGTCATGTTAGTACTTTAGACGCGACCCGTGCACTTTGTGTGGGGCTTGCATCAGCAGGTGGCGCACCATGATCGCGCTTCAACAACTTGAAATGAGCCCACCCGGCGCACAAGCAACTTGCCCTCACCGAGTCTCGTGTCAATTCGACTCCACAGAACGAAATCGCCGACAGAGAAGTTACAAGTCGCCCCCTTTTTGTGAGGTCACTGATACAGCCTTCGTCTCTCTTTGCGTTCGGCAACATCCATGTGCATTAGTAATGGGGACGTAAAACAAGTTTACGTAAACTTACCGTTTTTCCCGTTCCCATCGATTGGTTCCCGTTAGCGTTTTTTAATAACCCTTTCGCGAGCCACTCGGCTAAACTATAATATACAAATTGTAGTCAATATCTTTTAAAGGAAGCATTTTGCCCCCTTTAAGGCCTGTGATGGGCAGCCTTCAAATCTTCCATTTGGGATTTGTAGTTACTTTTATGAAAAAAGTACCGTGGTTCTGTACTTTTCAGTTACGACTACGAAAATAATGTCATGACTCTGTGCTTGAAGTCGCTTAAAGGAGGCATTTTGCTCCCTTTAACGTGGTTACCTATGGGTACACCACTTGAAGAACGGTTAAAGGAAGCAAAATGCCTCCTTTCATCGCGAAAGGGTTAAATAAAATCTAAGTGGTACCGGTCGCATTCATCTTCACCTGCCTGACAACGAACCCGAACTTCACCAACGAGGAGGTTTAAAAGGACGAAGATGTACTGTGACGAGGGCTGACGGCGTCTCCGGGAGCGGCTGTGGGCAAGATCGAGTTCACGGCTCTCGCCTCTGACCGAGATCGTCAGTCTGGTGATCGAGGAGACGTCAGCCGGCGGCATGCACACGGCGAAAGGTATCTTGACATCTTGTGGGCATGTGGCTCGGATTAACCGTGTGTGTTCTGCTGCAGTGTGCTCCCGATCGATGCAGACAGCAAAATCATGCGTGTGCACTCGGCGATCAGCAGTGAGGTGGTGTTGGGCAAAGGTGACTACATCAGCATGAACGACACGACCGGCGAGGAGACCAAGGGCGAGCAGGAACGGCAGAGAGTTGCGATGTGTGGGAATCTGGAGCAGTTCATGAAGTGGTTAGATGCGCACCGCCGTATGGAGGCGTTCATGAACGCCGATACGCCCAAGAACGCTCGCGGGGGGGGGGGATGGGATCAAACGAATCCTGCTACTGACGCCAGCCTATGCTCAAGCATATCACCAGGCAGTATTTCAGGTTGATGTGAATCTCACATAATTTCCTCGAACCTTCAAGAGTCTACGGTGAATCTTACTGCATCTCAAGATGCATCAGGAGCATGAAAGAAATCTCACGTGAATTTCAAGAGGCGGCTACATCCAAGATGGCAGCTGGTGAAGCGTCAGTACTTCATGGACCTGTGGGTCAAGAGCAGGAGAAACCAGTGTGAGCCTCATAGCGAGTCGGTCTAACGAGATGTACATGTTTTAAGCTGTCAGAATTTAATTTGCATTCTCCAAGATAAGTTGGTTGCCACACCCTGGCAGTGTCAGCCTGGAGTTGCCTGTCTGTGTCTGGTGGTACTTGATCTCTGCAGCGCTAGACCCTAAATGAACTGTTGCACTCGGTCGTTCACCAGTGCTCAACAGACTTGTCCGACAGCAATTTATGTCCGTTGGCGGTGACTTGGGGTTTTGGTGTCTTCCTGGTATTCGGAAAACTAATTATCATCTTGTTCCATATTGCTTCGCATACTTCACCACCAAAAACTTCACGCTTCCTCGGAGCTTTCGGGGTTGTGTTTTCATTCTGTTAATGGGCCACAGTCATGAGGCGCTTTGGTTGAGAGCAATGTGGTGGGTATGTGTTTTCATCGTGTTAATGGGCCACAGGCATGAGGCGCTTTGGTTGAGAGCAATGTGCCGAATGGCAGCCCTCAATAATTGGCCCATTATTAATGGGCCGCTGCTAATGCTGAGTGCCCTGCCCTGGAACGTATACATCAACACGCAAGTGTCGCTGCTGGTGAGGATTGACGTACTGTTCGTAGGCATCGACGCAGTCGGCGTTCTGAATGTTACGAGTCATCATCGTCATAACAGGCATGTTGGTCATGTTGATGGAGCAAAGGCCCCAATGAAGAAGTTTGAGAGGCGACGTGACCAAAATGACTGACGCTCTCCTTCTTCGAGCTCGGTGAAAGTCGTAAGTGAGTGCTCGTGCCGATATTTAAATGTGGTAGCTCGATTCGCCATTTGCAGGGAGGTGCAGAAGCTGCCATGGTTGCTGTGTGTGTATTGGCGTATTTTTGCACAACTTATCACTAACTTTTGAGTAGTCGTAATAGCCTCAGGTACACCTCACCGAAAGACTATCGTGATCTTGGACGCAGTGGTTGCACATGCAGCAGTACTCATGGTCGTATTAGGTGATCATGGTACTGTGGCTGCCGATGAAGTGTGTTGATGTACGTAGATGGTCGCGGGTCCTTGTTTGTACTCGTAGTTGATGTAGTAACAGTTTTTGCCTCAGTAGCAGCGGGTTCGTCCGTAGACACCGTAATCGCAAAATTGTAGTGGCTGCTCGGGTGGCAATGAAAATTATGTTGAACGGCAAATCGTCGCGAAAGTCGTAGCATGACTCGTGCGAGCGAGACTGTTCGTACAGCTCGTCGCCAAATTCGTAGTAGGTACTCGTCCGACCTGCCCGCGAAACTATCCGTACAGCTCGTCGCTCAATTCGTAGCAGTTACTCGTGCGACCTGCGTGCGAGACTGTCCGTACAGTTCGACACCAACTTTGTTTTCGCTGCTCGTGCAGCTCGTCATCAATTTGTAGGCGCTGCTCATGCAGCTGGCAAAGTACAGCTCGTCACCAGATCGAAGTCTCTGCTCGTGCAGCTTGTCATTAAATTCGTAGTCGCTGCTCGTGCAGATTGCGAACGGGGCTGCCCGTACAGCGCGTCACTATATTCGTAATCGCTGCACGTCCAACCTTGGAGAGAGACGGTCGGTACAGCTCGTCGCCAAATACATAGTAGCTTCTGTACACTCATCACTGATGACCGTGATTACGCCAGTGCACCACTAAGTACGAACGAGGCTTCGGGGGTACGACCGAGGCTTCGGAGGTACGACCGAGACTTCCACATAAGTACGAACGAGGCTTCAGTCGCACCCACCACAGAGTCAGCCTACTTCGCCTCGGTCGGGTGTGTATTAGGACCCGCCGAGGCTTCTTTTACTAATGCTACTCTACCGAGGTGATGGTGGTTAATCTGCCGTCCCAGGGCATCTTCCGTCTCCGGCAGTATCAGATACTTGGCACTCGCCTGACCGAGGGTCATTTCTCGGTACAATCTCCACGCCACATCTGGCTCCCCACTTTGACCCAATCAGATAATGACAACAGGGCACACGCTAGCCGTGTGCCTGTACCTACTTTTGTGTATGTAGCCATAAGGCTCCTACCTATTTATGTTACTCTCTCTACCTACTTACGTAACCGTAACCAGCCCGTTACAGATCACCAGTGTGGACCGTCACCAACACCGTAGGACAGACACCAGGTGCAGCAAATAGCAATTACAACAGCAAGGATCAGTACGAAGGGCACCAGCCAAGAAGTTCCAGCTCCATCCATCCTGTTCAAACACCGACAACAGCGCTCAAGTGCAGAAGTTCTGCGGAATACATGTAGTCAGCAGTCGCATTCCGCATGACTACCCAGAACAAGCATCTAGTTTCGTCAACGTGATGGCGACGACACCTTTGAGTACATAATCGCAACGGATCAACACTGGTGCATAGACATCCAGTTCAAACACCAGTATCACGGAACAGATGCCGTGTGATACCACATTCGCTTGAGTACAGTCTCAGCGTTTTCATACACAACATCGCCACGGTAGAAACGCCACCGCACAAGCCGGTTCTGCAGCAGCATCATTGCGCTGGCAGTCTGAACAACTTTCGGCGACAAGTTCATCAGTATGCCGACTCGACATACACTGCTCGATTTGTTGATAGCAGGATCACTATCAAGTACAGGCTCCTCAGCACAGTTCGCGACACCAAAGTACAGTGTGTGATACACATTCAGCAACACCATTTTGGCACAGATGCCAGTTCACCAGTGTGCAAGAAACGTGTTCAACCATCAACACAAAGCAATATTTAGTGGTGCAGAAGTAAGTGGAAAGCACCAGCATCAGTATTAACATGTTTCAATGTACGGCGACGGCTAGATTCAACATGGTTATGAGCAACTGCTATTGTGCGACCCAATCGCTGAGCAATACAAGCATCTATGACAAATTTAATGACGAGCTGCAGTGATCACTGTCCAAGAACGCCACGAGGAGCCACCACTGTCCGATATCGTGAGCGGCATAAGCAGCTACGAGTCATAGCCTACGACGAGTCAAATTTTGCCATGGGCAGTACGACCAGCTACTACGATTTAGGTACCAAACAGTACCAACAATCGCGTTGTGATGCTACATGAGCAGATTCGTTTATACTAGATATTTGTATGTAGGATTGGGATTAGCTATATGATGATCGGCAGAGGCTCTCTGAGCCTCTGAATGCTCCGTAATAAATCAGCAGTCTTCCCCCCAAGTCTTCAGAGGTTAAGTCCGACTCCAGTAAGTGTTAGCTAGCATATTGTAGTGCCTGGATACGCCTGGCTTGGTGGTATGGCTGTTGGCGGACCAGAGATTAATTTATTAATAGTCCTACGATGCTAGAGTGGCACTTAGAGTGTCGTTATGTGTGTGTGTGGGGTGTTTAAGCCCCCTAGAGTATATTTTACTACCGACCGAGGATTACCTCCGTCCCCTTTGTCTTAGACCTGTGGCTATCATTTTGCTGGGCGAGCGCTGCACCTCGGCAGCTTTGGCATAGGCAGCTCAGAGTGAATTGTTGGCCGGTCCCGACAACGTTGGACGCGACAGAGCTTGTTCAGCTCGCGTGAAAGGTGCAGATCTGCCGAAGACGCCGCACTTTCCTATGCACGGAGAACGGCAATGAACTGCAAGGCACGATTGATGAGTAATGTCCTGTGTCGGTGCATGCTTTGGCATCGGCGTATATGTCGTGAGCGGTATCGTGGAGATGCGTCATGCTTGATGTTTTCGCTTGGTTATTTCGTTTTCGTATCTGTGGTGAGAGCGAACGTGGTCGACTGGCGATGGGGTTAGTATTGCAACAATGGTTCTATCACCAAGATGCCAGGATGCGCTCCCGAAAATGACCGAAACGAGAAAACTTGATTAATTTCTTACGAATATGTCGCCTACGCTGGAGTAAGTGCGTGCGCCCGCTGATAGAGGAAAATATGAAGGCTCAAAGCTAGCAACTACCGACGCGGGGCCTTGGTCTGGATGAGTAATACGAACTCGGTGTGAACGTAGTGTCTTGGTGCGGCTGGTCTCCAGGTTAGTTGGTAGCGAGCGGGGGGGGGGGGGGGGGGCGAAGATGGAGTGAATCAAATTCCGCCGCACGGCGCTATGTGAGACGCACCGCCACGGGAAGCTCATAAGCTGCATTGTAAGTCCTGTTGATTACCGCGTGGGGTATGGTGTGGACGTTCCACAGCTCGACCGGATACGTGTGCACCCACGTGCGGTCGAAATACGACCAGAAGGAGGTCCACTTGGCCGTGGAGTACACGGCATGTTCCTCGTTGCATCGACGCTGAATGTACTGCTGGACGTATGGGATGCCGAGCGTCGCAACCTGCGTGACGGGAATCACCGTGAGAATGTCGATGACTCCACGCTCCATAGCGAAGCCATCCTGTGCGTCGTGGATTCGGAGCTTCTTCATGTGCCGGCAGATCGCCTGCTTCCAGTGGAACATGTATCCGTTGATGGCCGCGTTTGGTAGTTGGTCCCGGATGGCGCGGCTTGTAATCACACGTGATCGACTCGGGGTCCAGCTGGTGGTCCGTCGCCACAATGAGGAAGTGGATTATGTTCCAGTACGTCGTGTGGGAACGCCCCGTGACGAGCGAGTAGAAGACCGGCACGTAGCAGTTCGTGGCCGCGTCATGGCACATGACTACCACCAGCTGGACGAACGGGGCCGTAACGCACCGGTAGGTGCCGTCGATGAAGAGTGCCGTACGGCGGTACGTCAGGTGCTGGATAAGCGCGGGGTGGGCCTAACCGATGACTCGATGTAGGTTACCGTATTCACGGTAGCTGTAATGGAACTGAAAGAAGTTCAGGTTTGCACCTTGGACCATAGCGAGCAGCGGAACTTCTATCTGGTCGTGGATGTGTGAAGACGACGCGCACGGTACACGCGCGACATCACTAAGTGATGTCACACGCGGCGGTGCGTGGGCTCACGCGAGACCAAGTCTTGGTCTCGCGTGAGCCCACGCACCGCCGCGCCCTCCTGGCCGAGGTAGAACTCTGTGTTGATGCGACGCCAGATCTGGCTAGCTGTCTGCTCCGGTTGGGTGACTGCAAGGACATCGACACGGTCTTCCATCTCGGCCCGGACGTTTCTTTCAGGCGCAGCAGTAGCCGCATTAGTGTTGCACGTGTGCGGTGTGAAGTTGGTGTACTCTTTGGTTCCGGCCAACAGCTCGCACCTGCCACGGCTGAGGTTGCCCCTGCGGCGGTAGAAACTGCAGCGATACGTGGTCCTGATGCGAGCCTGGTTGCTGCGCGTGTACTGGTAACCGTTGATGTTGATGGTTGTCGTTCCGGGCTGGGGGGGGGGGGCTTGGAAGATGGCATCGAGGAGCGCACCAATTTTTTCGTCGCTCTCATCGCCTGGAGCCACTCTAGGCGGGGCCTGAAAGCGTCAAAATGTAGCTAAAAGACCCATCTATACCGTAGTATAGCTCGCTTGGTTTTGAGGTTAAATACTTAATGATACCTTTGAATAAATCGTCCTCAGATGTAAAAGTAACTAGTATGTATTGTACTTTTTCAAGTGACAAGTTAAAAATGCACAAAAAATTATTCCATAATATATTCCCGTTAATCTAAATACTCTTAGCCCCAACTAGGATTTTTTAGGACAAAAAGGATCAATTTTACAACGCTTCATTTGAAGGTGTCCTCAAGGACAATAGGTAAAATTAGGTCGGCTATGCTAGTTCGCTGTCTTGGCACTCTGGATCAAGCTGGAAGCCATACTTGGAGCAGGGATAACGCCACCAAAATCTCTCCTGAAAACGACGTGTACGTGCACGACAAAAAATCGATTTTGTCCTAAAGTTTAGGACAAACTTTGTTGCGACTCCTGACAATTAGCCAGTTGCTTGTAGACGCATTGACCGCCGCCGCTGCTTAGCAACTAAGCGAATACGTAGGGCGACTTGATTGGAAGCCTCGGAGGACCGGGGTCGTTTTCGGGAAGGTGGAGGCGCTCGGTTCACGTTCGTTTTGGTCACATGCATCGCTTCTGGGTGCTCACATGAGCTCAGTAGCTTTCGCTCAGCGTGGAATTTATCAAGCAGGATTCGTCTCCATTCCATCGTTTTGTTTTGCAAAGCGAAACTCGACACACTTCGCAGGTGTACCGTGTTTTGAAGCCTTTGCGAGCATGTGGTATGTTCTCGGTGATTCAGTCGACAGCATATTTCACAGCAGCGCTGCAAGCCCCCTTCAATTACCACCTACGTAAATATGTTAGAAGTACGACAACACCACTTGATGGAAACTGTGTAACTTACCATCCTGTGTCTGCCAGGCTTTCACATCCTAAGATCTCGCCACTCCTTGTCCTTTTCGAACTGAGTACGTTTCTTATACGCAAACGACTCTCTTGGCCGGCAAGAATCCGGTTGCTTCTCTTCGGCGGGTTTCTTGTCTACGGTGGGCATTGGCCTCTGCGAGAGAACGGACGCAGCATCTCGGCAAAAATCTTTAAATCGTAGGAGGATGTGCTTGAACGTCTGGTATGCCGTGTAGGACGTACACAATGATCTATTCATCAGAAACGAATTGGACTACACAGTGTGCCTGAGATCCCCAGTTTCAATATTCGAGACAGAAAATAGTATTTGTGATTTCCGTACCTGGAAGAGCAGAAATGACTGATAGGCGTTGTAAACGAGAGTCATGATCATTCTCAGCCGGATTGCACCGGTGGGAGATAGCCGAAAGTGTTTGGTCTTCACGTTTTTTTTTCCAGAAACCGCGAGTACACATCGATCCCTCCTTTCACGCGATTCCACAATGCGATCAATGACGGTAGGATATGCTTCGCAGCTGGAAGTGGGCTGCGTCGTTCATTCACCATCTTGTCAATAGCCTTCCACAAACTCAGAGTCTGTACGAGTGTCTGTTGGTCGACACAATGTCCTAAGGTTTGCGGCTTTAATGTGGGCACCGGCTCTAATCTGTAAAAGTATCCAATATAGCCTTCTTGAATTGCGTTTAAGGCGGATTGGTACGTCCATGAGACTCGATTGCTGACAAAAACAAGAACCACGCGTATGATTGAAGTTGCTGAAGCGTATACAATAAATCCATCTTGTATGCCGTCACAGACAACACTGTGTAACAGTTGCAGTCGATACGTCTGGAATCAGATATGTAAAGAGACCACCCAAACCATCGGTCACGCGCTTACGTCTGGAATCAGATCTGTAATGAGACCAGGTCACGCGATTAACCGTGGTGAACAGGCCATACCTCGCCGCCAATCTCCTCGCTTTGGCTTCGGTCTTTAGCTTAGTGCGTGTTTTGTACTCCATTATGGCGTAAAATCGTCCACGCGTCACTAACACAACTGAAGCAACATGGTCCGGCGAAAATGCTGCCATTGGCATCGATTTCCTCGTATCCATAAACGCTGTTAGTATTTCTTTCAATATGTCAATGCTATAATGTAATTGGATTATTTGCACAGTAGCCCGTATGCTTTAAGCACTTCAACGTGATAGTCCGAATACAAATACAGGAACGCTTCGATATATGCTTCGCAACGCGGTCTTCATTCTTTAAGCCAATCTTCATGTCGGATGTGGACACAGGCTTCATGAACCACGTAGCCAGAACTTCCTCTTCTAGCGAGAGTTCATAATGTTGCACGCCTGCCGCTCTTTCTCCAAGCAACCGATCAATCATGACGCTTTTGGTTCGGTAGGCAGGTAACGAGGCATTGCGGCACAGTTGTTTAGTTCTTCCCTAAATTTTCCTGCAAGCTCCGCTCGTGTGAACGAAACACGATTATCTGGATCTGTAATCTGGAGCTGACTAGGTGCGTTTCGGGTTTGACCCATCGAAAGCAACATGACAATCGTTTGTACGTCCGGATCGTCGGCAGGTGTATCGCCCTCATTACCACAACGAGCCGCTGCTCGAAATTGTTTTGCTGTTACCGAGCCTGTGATGCGGAACCTCCGCAAGAGGAACCAGTCTGGTGTGCATTGAGTTGCCGTAATTTGCTGGACGCCGGCTTCAAATTGAGAAAACATGTCGCTTGAATTCGTCAAGATGCCAGTCGTTTTTGAGCTCGTAATGTAGGACCAGAAACCAGGACCAACTTTCGGGTATAGCGCCACTTTTCCGAGGCCGCAGCGATACGCAAGTGCATGCGCTTCAATATTTGGCAATCCAGGACGCGTAAGTACCCGTTGACTTGCCCAATACGCCGATCGCTCTCCCTTCTTCACAATTTGGCTTTGAAAACTAGTGCCATTTTGCTCAGGGAAAGCGTCCGGTCCGCTTGTGCGTTCCAACGATTGAGCCCCCAGTTGCCGCTATCTGCTGATTTACTCCATGTGACGGATATCCTCTATCCAAGGCATGCAGTATTCCAGGCAAGTTGATTTGGCTCTCGGTTGACACTCCACATAACGAGCGCTGCAACACCCGGACAACATCAACAGCTGACTCACCACGTGTAGCTACATGACCACCTGGATAAAAACCCGTTACGACCGAAACAATTCCGTGGTGAACTGGTCCATATCTGCCCAACCACGAAAAGTTAGAATACATGAAATACGGTAGGACCTTGTGATGCACAGCACGCTACCCTTTTCAGGATTCCGGACGTGTGCAAGTCCGATGTCATCGACTAACTGTGATCGAAGCCGGAGCATGTCATCATCCAGTGAAGCAATCGTGACCTCGTTGACAAAACCAATATCCGAACAAAGCCGACGAATCTGCTCCATTGGGTTCGAGATATCACGGTTGGGAGTAAATGGGGCATCCCAATGACTTGTATCCATTCCATTTTGCAGGTTGGAGTTTCGCAGTGCTGCCAACATGGACCGATACTTCGACAGTGGCATGACCGTTGCTGCGGGAGGATAATACTTCGCATTTTTAACGCTGTAGAAGGCGTCTGGTGTGATGCCATAGAAACCTAGCCACAGCTCTACCTCCACGAACTTGAATATATCGTCGATGCCCACGGGGTCTGGTCCGCACAAACTCCTGTTGGCGTAGTTCTTCAGACCCGAGTGTCCAACCACGCATTGATGAAGCACGCGACGTCGACGCTAGCTAGGCGGTGTTCTGACGACCCAAATATCCTCTGCAGAAGTCGACCGATAACAGTACTAGATTCTTCTCGTGCCTTCTCCAACAGTATGCGGTCTACATCATTGACCTCCACTTGCTCGCACTCTGCTGTCACGTAACTCCAGAATCCAGGTGAAGCTTGCTCCTTGTCGTCACTGCTAGTATCGTATTCGTCGCTTGTAGACGTGTCGCTCTCGGACATGGATTCACGCACCTCAAGGTGCTAGTTATAGCAAGCGGCAGTGAATGTGCGCCCGCGTGAGCGGAGACGCCCTTGAAGTGCGAGTGCGCAATGCGGAGTGAATGCGGAGTTGCGGACCAATCAGATTTGTCCTTAAATTTCACTTTCGCGAGCCGCTCTGCTACACTAGTGGGTGTCAAGTTTCGTGTTAGGTCATAATTTGAGGTCTTGTGTAAAAAGATGATTGGATGAAAATAAACCTAAAAAAGAGTGGCTGACCTCCAAGAAAAAAGTTGGAGGTATAGAATTATTTTTAGGTTTGATGGCTGGCAAGCAGGCAAGAATTTCGTGAACTTGAGATGGGCCACCGGGAGGCAAGAGCTCTATGGACGTCTTAATCGACAGACTAATCGGGGAACTATCGGAAATGGAAGAGCGGGAAGAAGCACTCGGGCGTGTCAAAGGAGTCTCTGTGTGGTCTTATTAACGGGAGGATGATCGAGGCAGGCATCGAACATCGCAAAAACGACAACATCCGGGAGAAGATCAAGATTTTAGAAGAAAGTTTCAAACGAGCAGAGGACTGGCGTGCTAATACAGGTCAGGGTGTCACTGATGAGAGCGATCTAAAGACTGGACTAGCCAAGTTGTGTCCCTACTACGACTGCTTGGCACCTGTGATGACCGAACGAGCCTCCACCCGCCCCCTCTTTTCATCTGATACATTGCACGGTGTCGAAGGCAGCGATTCTGATGCTAGCGCAGATTTGGAATCAGAAAGTCATCCGGCCTCGATTAGTGTGCCCACGCCAGTAAAGAATGGCAAGAAACGCAAGTCGGTGGAAGAGGAGTGGAATGATATGCGGTCATCCATGATTAAAGCAAAACAAGAGGCGGATTCGAAGCGAATGAAGATCGAAGAACAGCAGCTGGCGTTGGAGGTCAAAAGGGATGGGCGAGAAGCTGCATTGGCAGAGGTCAACCTTGCTGTGATGAAGTCTAAAGCGCGTGAAGCATCAATTCATGAGAAAACCTAGCTACTGCTGGCAAGACAAAAACTTCAAGTTGCCGGTGGCAACCAATCTGATATTGACATGATGCTACCGATGTAGAGCACAACTGATATTTGCCTCTGGGCCTTTAAGTCGTGCTAGATCGTTAAGTCGTCCAATAGAAACTGCATAATTTGCCGCCTTCTGTCGTCGTCATGGTCCAAATTGTCAGGCATTTCATCATCATCGCTACTGTTTTCATCATTTGCTACCGCAGGTGGCTCGTCGCCGATCCCAAGGTTGTGAATAACAGCCAGCGCATCCACGGCTTGAACAAGTCGCTTCATATCATGTTTTCGAGATATACAGATCCTAATACCTTTCAGCCACTGAAATCTGCCTTTTAGCATCCCAATCGTGTGCTCCGCTTTGACTCATGCCCGAGCAATATGACTGTTAAACCATTCTTGCTGTGATGGCAGCAGCTTCTTAGAGGGTCTCTTAAAAGATGGAACCATGATAGCCGACGGTTTGTAGGCTGTGTCCAATCAGGTACTCTTGTGCGCTAAATCGGTCGTCTCGATGTAAGTAAAGCTTACAGTTCTCCCAGACTCGGTTGTCATGTGCGGATCCCACCCACCCAGCATTTAGATAATATCTAAATGCTGGGTATTATTATGTGATGCGGCTCTTGTCGTCCCACACTACCAGGCAGCTGCCAGCGTAACTCATCTTACGTGAGAAGTAGTCTTCACAGAGTGCAGGTTTAAACTCGAGAGGCAGCCAAGTTCCATCGATGAAACCCACGCATTTAGCAAATCGCCACTTTGATCTGATCCGAGAAGCCAAAGCCCGCCGATTGTCCTGGTTGGGCCATGCTATCACATCGTCACGGAGGCCAACTAACGCCTTCACAGTACGTCGCACGTACAACGACACAGTTCCTGTGCCAATTGAAAAGAAGTCAGCGAGCTTATTCGGCGTAGCGCCATTACCACTTGAGCCGAAGAACTTCAATGCGACCAGCACGTGTATCTCCACATTCACCGCGGTATCACAGAACACAGTCGATGCCTTTACTAGCTCCACAACCGAGAAAAAATAGGGTCGGCTTAGACGGAAGTGTGTCTTGAAATGATCAGGCGGCATGAAATGAAGGTAGTACTCGAACCGCGATGTTGCCACGTTCTATCGGCGAGTTAGCGTCTGGAGCTGATGTGAAAAAAGTAGTGAAGTAGCATCTCGTCTAGTTCATCTTCGACTTCAATCACAACGTTCAGATCACCGCGTTCTTTTTTTCAAGCAAGCCGCCGTGCCAAGTGTCTGCGCAATCTCAACAGCTCCTGCTGTCGAAATGAAACCTTGGGCATCCCAAGAGACCTCAGCAGTTCCAGCGGCACACGGGTAAGGAGGTCGGCAAGCAGCACACGGACCAGGGCGAGAACGCGGACCAGGAGAAGTACGGCGTGCACGCGGACGATTGCACGTCTGACAGCACACGAGGCAGGTGTAGAACGATCAGTACAAGAACGGACCAGGAGCACACAGACCAATGCACACAGCAACAAGATCAACAGCGACTTCGTTAGTATAGCTCTGTAAGGTAGATGTGAAAGCTCTTTGCGTACCTGTGCGACCAGTCACCTCGCAAGAACTCGAATATCAACTGAAAAGGGGCCTCAAGTACAGGGATATTTAGGTTGATCTGATTGGTAGTTATTTAGCTGCTTAAAAAAACTAAAACCACACTACTATAGTATACAAATCTAAGTCAATAATTTTTAAAGGAAGCATTTTGCTTCCTTTAAGGTCTGTGATGGGCAGCCTTCAAATCTTCCATTTGGGATTTGTAGTGACTTTTATGAAAAAAGTACCATGATTCTGTACTTTTCTGTTGCGACTATGAAAATAATTGCGTGACTCTGTGCTTGAAGTCGCTTAAAAGAGGCATTTTGCTCCCTTTAACGTGGTTACATATGGGTACAGTAATGTGGGGAGGTGATACCGACAGCGCGCCTTACGCTAATGGCAGCACGACCAAACTTGTGCATAGTACATGCAAACCGAAAATTACCAAAAGTTGTAGCAACCGAACTGAAAATCATCGGATGGTTCAGAGCTGTGGCGTGGATATCCGGCCGAAAAGTGACCTCGGCCGGACTACGCTGCGGGCGTACTCTGTCGGATTCGCTGACAGAAAGGAAGTTGCCGTTTTGACAAGCTTTCACTCTCGTTTACCTCGGTAGAGTGACAGGTAGTGACATTGGCCTCGGTGGGACCTAATAAACACCCGACCGAGGCTAAATACGTCAGACTCAGTGCTATTTGCGACCAAAGCCCCGGTCGTACTTAAGTGGAAGCCTCGGTCAGGTGACCGAAACCTCGTTCGGACGACCGAAGCCTCGGTCGACCCTCGAGGTACCTCTGGCGTAATCACCGTCATTATTGATGAGTGTACAGAGGTCGCCACGTCGAGATTCGTTTTATACTAGATATTTGTATGTAGGATTAGGATTAGCTATTGGATGATCTGCAGAGGCTCTCAGAGCCTCTGAATATTCAGTAATAAATCAGCAGTCTTCCCCCCAAGTCTTCAGAGGTTAAGTCCGACTCTGGTAAGTGTTAGATAGCTTGCTGTAGTGCCTGGATACGCCTGGCTTAGTGGTATGACCGTTGACGGACTAGAGATTAATTAATTTATAGTCCGCCGAGGTCAAGCCAAGAGTTGGCGTGGCCGAGAGGCTAGAGTGGCACTTAGAGTGTCGTTCTGTGTGTGTGGGGGGTGTTTAAGTCCCCTAGAGTATATTTTACTACCGACCGAGGATTACCTCGGTCTCCTTGTATTAGGCCTAATCAGCGGGTACCCTTCCATCTGAGGGACTGCAAAAGGGTTGCGCGAAAGCGCTATAATGCATTTTAGCCCTCGTTCGTGGCTAGTTAGTGCAGGTTTTGGGTTGACCGAAAACAACTTTGGTACACAGAGGCTTATATCCAACCCGGTGTAAGGGATCGTTCCTGGACCTCAGGTTTTGATTCCAACTTTCGTTGACCTAATTAGGGAGACGTGTGTTGTTGGTGGGACTCGTACCTTACGGTAGCGAGATTTTCAGCGTGTTCCTACACGACAACTGGTGCCGCGACCCGGGATTGGAATAACCTTCTGTGTATTCGGGTTGTTGTAGGTCTCAACCCCTACGAGCATAGAGGAGAAGAGAAGAAGAAGAAGAGAAGAGAAGAAGTGAAGAAGAAGATGGCGCGAGGAACCAAGTCTGCGGCTCCAACCACGCCGATGAAGTCGAGTGGGCCACGCTCTGAAGCGTTGGACCACTCCGGGAGCTCGTTCGAGTCCTTGGCGACCGTCGCGATGGACAGAGTCGACGAGCATCCGGCGACCTACGATTCGGCGTTTGAACCCTCGGACGCCATGGAAGAAGACGAAGACGATGACTGGGAAGTCAAAGGCACCGTGAACGAGGCCGCGGAGGCGGCGGTGGTGTCTGCAGGGCGAAGCAGTGGTGTGCGACCGCTCGCCCGAAACCTCGTTGACGAACTCGATGACGTCACCAAACCGGAGCCAGCTTTCGGCGACGACGACGGAGAAGATGGAGCGAAGGACTTCCCGAAGACGGTGGCGGCTACGACCCAGCCGACAGGAATCCGTCCGCCCCTCAACGGAGACACGCCGGCTGCCAATAAGGTGTTGGGCCGGTGTGTAGAGCTGATGAGGACGAAGAGCAACTGGATGCGGCAGTTTTCGCCCAAGATGGTTCGTCAGGCCGTGTGGGCAGACCTCGGACGAGAGCTAGCTGCACCCATTGACTCAACGAGCACCTTGGCAGTAGCTCGGGAGACCGAAGGGCTACTCCGTGCGATGGGGTGCGATTCCCAAATGTACCCGTCGACCATGGCGCTCGCCGACTGGAGTCCGACCGAGGCGGCCACTGCTCTCTCGAAGTGGAAGAAGAAGCTGCGAACAGCGTTCGGCGTTACCAACGCGAGCGTGGCCACTCTAGTGTTTGGCTCGAAAACCTACCTCGTCCAGACCGAGGCGGATCCGTCGCAAGTGCCGCTGCCACCGACGCCTCAGAAGGGAACTACCGATGTCAAGGGAGGAACGTTCGCTGCGAAAGGTCCAGCATCCCCGTACATGCAAGACTCGCACATGGTGACGCCGAGGTCGGTCGACCGTATTGACCGTCTGGCGAAGGAGAACGAGGCCTCGTTCACCACGCCGAACACTCGGCGGACTACCGTCCGACCTCCCGAGAAGCGGTTCGAGGCCCGAGAGGAGTCGTCGGACAGTGACGAGGATCGTTTTGATCCGGACTACTATGACGGAGACCAGACGGGTGAGTGGTCACGCCAAGTGAGGGAACTGAGTGCAGCGAATGGCCGGAGTAACACACCGAGGCTTGAGATCGCTACGCACCTCCCTCTCGGCAACATCAAACCGTTCCTCGGTACTCGCAACAAGAGCGAGCGGTCGATGCAGTGGCTCCGAAAGTTCATGTACGAGATGAAGGGAACGCACACTCCGACGAACGAGCGGTGCATGGCCTTTGAACTGAGTCTCCAAGACGGAGCACTCCATTGGTACCGTCAGCTCCCTCGCAAAACGAAGCGTACGTGGAAGTTGCTGAGCGATGCTTTCATCAAGTATTACTGCTCAAAGTTCACCCAGTCAGCGAAGGCTCGTTACTACTCAGCGAAGCGAGAGGACAAGGAGCACGTCTGCGACTACCTCAACCGCTTGAATGGGTACGCGCGCAACGCCGGTGTGCAATTCGAGAACGGAGGGCGTGAGGCGAAAGACCACGTAGATCACTTCCTCGATACGTGTGATGACCGAGGCCTGGAAGAGCGGCTGTGTCACGCGCGGGTCACGGACATCCATGACCTGGAAAAGATGATCAACGACATCCTGCGTAGTAGAGAGCGGAAGACGGCGCGCGAACCCTCGGTGAGGCGCCACCGAAGTCAAGACGACGACCGGCGACGTGAAAACCGGTCGAACGAGGCTACGAGGGGCGGCTTCAGCCGCGAGCGACGCTACCGAGACGAAGGTCGACGCCGGGAACGACGTGACGAGTCCCCGTACCGGTCGAGGATTACCCTGGTGGAGGCTTTGGCCGATGTCGTCACCGCCTTGAACATCAGAGCCTCGGACGGAGACCATGAGGATTCCCAATCTGCCCGCGGATACGGGCGTGATGCGACCGAGGCCAGCAGCCTACACGGCGCGTCGTACGACGCCGACGAGTATTCGGACGCGGAGTCGGATTCGAGCGAAGTCTCGGCCGACGTTCACGGACATGTGGGCGCGACGAACGACAACGAGCGTCGAGCAGCAGCGGCTGGGACCTTCGCTCGACCGGACAATCGTCGTCAGTCGGGCGGAGGCAACCAATTTCAGCGCGACCGAGAAGGCCGTCGCCAGTACGGACCGTGTGCTGCATGCAACAGTCCGTACCACTCGGTGCACTACTGCAATCGGAGGTGCAAGTTGTGTAAACAAGTACACAATGCCGGCAAGTGCGACGCCCTCCGGGAGCTGACAAGTCTGTTGCGAACGAAGGTCGACAAGAAGGATCTCACCCCAGAGCTGCAGAGCCTGGTGTTCGGGAGCCATTTAAACTAGGCAGCCCGCCAACTGAAACTGGGTTGGTCCCAATTGGGCTGCCACAGTTAGCTGAGCCTG
Organism: Phytophthora x cambivora; assembly: GCA_033557925.1. NCBI lineage: Eukaryota > Oomycota > Peronosporomycetes > Peronosporales > Peronosporaceae > Phytophthora > Phytophthora x cambivora. The sequence continues at coordinate 5,592,990 of JAUCEB010000013.1, read as the reverse complement.
CTGTCGCCGCAGACTATTTCTTTGCGTTCACAGGCAAAAGCAAATGGCTCGATGATCGAAAGAACAACGAACGAGTGAATACGACGGAAAATGGAGGTGACAGAGGCTTAAGCCTCGGTGAGGATGGAACTGATGAAACAAGTGATGGAGAGTACGCGCCTGCCCCGACCGAGGCTGTCATCACAAGTATGGCTCAGGTGAAGCCGGTCGACCGAACCCTCGGTGGGGCAATAACATTACTGCCCGGCGAACGAATGGGGTGGTGGTCGTCCCAACGATACGACAAGAGGAAGAGAATGCGCGCGCTGGTCAAGGGCGCAGTCGACGACACCCGGATACGTATTCTGCTCGATACCGGAGCGAATGTGAGCGTGATCTCGGCGAGCTTTGCCAAGAAGCTCCGTGTGCGAGAGGTATTCGACCACGGTCGTAGCCTGGAAGTGCGAGGCATCAACCCGGGGATCATGGAGACCCAACGACGAGCTTTGGTGAAGGTCACACTCGGGTGGAAGCACGCATATGAGTTCGAGGTGTGGATCATGGACCACAGTGCCGGCGTAGACGTGGTCCTAGGCATGGATTTCATGGTACCCGCCGGAATTCGACTGGATTTGTTTCACGGTACGGCCCAGCTCCCGGACGAGGAAATGGTACCTCTCCTGAAATCGAAGGAGTCGGAGGAGCCGGTGTCGTACGGAAGTCACATCGTAGGAGGTCCTACCGAGCTGCTGGCGATCCCAGGCAGGGAATGGCGAGAATTCCGCCTACCTCGCCGGCAACCGTCTCGAACGACCCACGAAATGTGGATTCGTAAGTCAACGAGGCTTGTGCCGACCGTAGCGAAGAGTCAACGAGGCCGGCCGATCTGGGTACGGCTAACCAATGTTACAACGAAGGGAGCGAGCTGTTCGGCACACGAACCTGTCGTGTTATGGGTGCCTAGAGAAGACCTGCCTCGGGGAATGGGCTACGCTCGAGTAGGATCCGACAAATATCGAGAGTGGCAAGTGCTGGTGTACGCGGAGAGCAGAGATGAAACGCTGTTTGGACGCGAGTGCAAGCTCTACCAAGAATGGCTGGCCGCACAACCCTCGGCCGTGGAACGACGCGAGTAGCCGACTCCTCGGGCACTCCTCCGCAGGCCCACCGAGACTTCGGCGTGCACCGAGACGCCAAGCGAGGATAGTGGTGGTCGAATAGCGACAGCCAACTGTCTCAACTTGGCCGAAACTGCTGGCGAGGCAGGCGAGTGCCGGCCACCCTCGGTCGACACTGAACCTCGTCTGGCGGGAGATGGAAGACAGGATTCTGGACCGCCCGAGGGCTACGCCACCGAGGCGATCACAGCACGACCCGAGTCGTGTGATCCGGTCATCGATGTCCGAATCGACGACTCAGCACGCCCTCCAGGCGAATCAGGAGGGATCCTGACCTCGGTGATCACGGGTGACCACTCCCGTGTTGCTCAAGTAGGCGTCGGTGGGGCGACCGAGCCCAGGGGCGACCCAGAAGCCGAAGTAACGACGGACCGGACAACCACCAACTCAACCGACGGACGACATGTCAAGTCTGACGCGGAGCGTCTGGAAGCTGTCTACGTCTCGGTCATGGCCGGAGGCAGTCCGGAAACAGTCGCTGATGCGGACTGGGGCACCAACGATACGGCGGAACACCTACCGAACGAGATCGAGTTGACGGACTACGCGCACGAGCTTGCGTTCTTGCCCGACCTGACGGAACCGTCATCGACGACTCTTGATTACTCTGGCCCGAATGTTCAGAACCCCGATTTGCAGACCGACCAGCAGGCGAAGCTCGTAGCGGTGCTTCAGAAACACGAAGAGATCATGATTGCGAGCGGCAACGCTTTGCCCCCACCGGCATATGGTGTGGTGTGTGACATCGACGTGCAGGGGCACCCCCCGATCAAGCAAAAGGCTCGGAGGACTCCTCTACGGTTTCTGGGTAAGCTCTACGAGCTGCTGAAGGGACTACTGACGGCGAGATTGGTCTCGTTCTCGGATAGCCCGTGGGCGTCCCCGATCGTTATTGTGCTGAAGAAGAACGGAATCGACATCCAATTATGTATCGACTACAAACGAGTGAATGCGATCACCGCAATCATGGAATACGCCATGCCGCTGGTCGACGACTTGTTGACCGAGATGGAGGCATACCTGTGGTTTTGTTCCCTGGATGCGGCAAGCGGATTCTGGGCGGTGATGATGACCCGCCGAGCCCGCAAAATCTCAGCCTTTGTCTGCGCGTTAGGCCACTTCGAGTGGCTGCGCATGCCATTCGGACTCAAGAATGCGCCCATGATCTACCAGCGGATGATTGACAACGCCCTTTGGGGGTTCGTTCAACCAAAGGGAGGCTGGGCTAGCTTCTCGGAGGAGATGCGGATAGCTGAAACGGCCGATGCTGAAGACAGGGCAGGGGTGACCGAGGCTTCGGTCAGCCTGAACGAGGCTCCGCGGACCAAGTTCGAGGCCGACCGAACCCTGTCGACCACCGAAAACGCCGTTGCAACCCTCGTGAACAGCCCTTTGGCAGACATGTACTCCAGCGGAGAACCGGACGAATCCTCGTTGGTACCGGTGCTCGATCGGCGATCGTTCGTAGACGATATCTGTTTCGGCCCCGAGACTTTCGAAGCGTGTTTGTCGACGCTAGACCGTCTGCTAAGTCGCTTCCAGGAGTGTCGGATCAGTGTTAGCTTCCCCAAGAGCCTGTTCGTACAGCGGAAGGTGGGCTTCCTGTCCCACGACGTCTCGGCAGCGGGTATTGCTCCCTACGCTAAAAAGGCAACGGCGGTGACCGAGCTCAAGTTCCCCGCGTCGAAGAAGGGAGTTCAGTCTTTCCTCGGAGCGCTCAACTATTACAGCCGTTTTATCCAAGACTTTGCGGTGTATGGGGCAGCGCTCTACCAGCTCAAGGATGCCGACTTCGAGCTCGGAGGTGACCTCTCCGCTGCCATACAGAGCTTTGCTATGCTACAGCAGCGCGTCCGAGACGCTCCGATACTGCGCCACTTCGACAGGGGCAAGGATGTCCACGTCACGCTGTTCGCAAATGAGTGGGCTCTCAGCTCCACCTTTATGCAAGAACACGAGGGCAAACTACACCCCGTACGCTTCTGTGGCCGCGTATTGAAGGACGCTGAGATGAACTATCACCCAGCCGAGAAGGAGGTCCTAGCTCTACTGCTACTGTTGAAGATGTGCTATACTCAACTCGTTGGGAAGACTATCCGAGTCTACACTCGGTTCTCGACGCTCGAGTGGGTGCACAAGTCCAAGACACTCTTCGGTCGAGCCACCCAGTTTGCCGTCTTGCTATCGCCGTGGCACCTGGTGGTCGAACGAGTGAAGGAAAAGGATTGTGCGTTCGCTCAGCTGCTCCAAGCTGGACTGACGAGTTTCGTCGATTTGGACGATTCGTTGGCCTCGGTGGCCCCTCCATCCAAAGGGTCACCGAACGTTCGTTTGGACCCACATCTGTTGTATGCTCGACTGCCGACCTCGTATAGCGGACACGTCCTCTCGTTCGACGGTTCGGTGAAAACAGAGAAACACGGTGGCTATGGGAGTTGCTCCTGGATAATATGGATGCTTCTGGAATGGACGATAGTGATCGCTGCCAGTGCTTATCTCGAAGCCACTACGGTCAACCTCGCCGAGTACGCCGGTATGAACAATGGCGTCTCGGCAGCGCTCGGTCTAGCCATTACGGACCTTGTCATCGTTGGAGATTCGAGACTCGCCATTCAGCAATCACTAGGGGTGATAGCGTGCCGGAAGGAGACGCTGATGGCGCAACTCAACCACCACCGGGAACTCGTAGCCAAGCTTCGTTCGGTCAAGTACCTGCATGCGATACGAGAATTCAATGCGGCGGCAGATTCTTTGGCCAGCGAAACGTTGGAGTCTAAGGTGTCGGCAGTGACGACGTCCGAGGCGAGGATCGCGGAACTGAGAGCTCTGAACCGGATTAACGAAGTCATCTACGAAACCTCGGTGGACGAAACGACGGAAGAGAAACCCTCGGTGAGCGTCGTGCGGGCATCAATGACTCGCGAAGAGCCCCGGAGGAAGACTTTTTTCGATTTTGTGCGAGCCGAAGACCGAGATACAGGCCATGTGACGGTTACAACGAGGCACCAAGCAAAGGCGAAGACGAAGCGAGTCAGGTTCGCGAACGAAGTATCGGTCATGGGTCAGGACGATGCAGTTCGACTTGCTGAATCCAACGTGGTGCCGAACGAGGCCCAGAACGTGCTGGAAGAAGCACTACCGCCGACCGAGGCTTTGACAGCTGCCACGCCGGCCCCGCCGGATGCAGAAGATGTAGACCCGCTGTCAGTGCAGGAAGAGCGTCGGAGAAGCGTCGCAGCAGCACAAAACGAGGAATTGAGATGGTCTAACCTGAGAACGGTCCTCCGAGGCGAAGACGCCAGCCTGGGCTACAAGGCGGCACGTGACGCGTGGAAAATGGCAGACCGGTTCGTTCTGAGCGAAGACGGGGTCCTCTACTTTGTAGAAACCAGCCGTCGTTCGGACCCGGACGAGCAACCGGGAACGTGGATGCGTCTCGTGGTACCCTCAACGATGGTCCAAGAAGTGCTGCAGAGCTGCCACGACTCGTTGGAAGGTGGACACCAAGGCATTAATCGCACTTACCACAGAGTGAAGTCGGACTACTATTGGATCGGACTGTACGCGGATGTAGAGAAGCACGTCAGGTCCTGCCCGGACTGCTGTTTGAGCAAGAGCCGACCTCAGCTGAGAGGCTATTCGCCAGGAAACGTACTGGCCGAGAGACCGTTCCAGATGGTCTCCATGGACTTTGTGATCCCGCTACCGAAGTCTCGGCGAGGAAACACGGCACTACTGCTCTTCCAGTGCTCGTTCACAGGATTTGTGATGGGTAAAGCTATGTCGGATACCACTGCGCTCGTTGTTACCCAAGCTTTTGAAGAGTGTGTCTACCGAAGGTTCGGTGCGCCCTCACTGATTCGTCACGACCGAGATCCGAGGTTCATGAGTGAAGTGTTCCAAACCTTCGCTGTGATGATGCAGTCCCGGTCTCGAGCTACGCTGAGCTACCGGCCACAGGCGAATGGCCAGCAAGAACGGTCAGTGAAAACCGTCATGCAGTCCGTGCGCGTGTATGCCGAGGACCCCCTACAACAGGACTGGGACGAGATCGCTGAGAAGCTGATCTTCGCTATCAACAACTCGCAGGATGGGACCCGGAAGGCCCCGTTTTACCTCGTTCATGGTTGGGATGCACAGTCGACGCTCAAGGCGATGTCCTCGTCCCTCAAACGAGGCTCCGGACGGCAATCCGACGCCCTGGCGTGGCGCCGCGAGGTCAACCGACAGCAGGAGATTGCACTCAGTATGGCTAAGGAGTACCAAGCAACGGAGAAGGCTCGGAGGGCCAAAGAACACAACGAGACACTCGGGCGGCAGGAGAGAGAGTCGCTACCGAGCCCCTCGGGCGAGGCGGATCCAAACGAGGCCCCACCGAGGTCGATGTTTGGACCAGGAAGCCGCGTGTGGCTGTACATGGAACGAGTAAAACCCGGCCTGACGAAGAAACTTGCGCACCAATGACATGGGCCATTCCGTATCAAGAAGAAGGTGGAGGAGTTCGCTTACGAGCTAGAACTACCGAATCGGAGCGGCTACTGCTTCTACCCGGTCGTACATGTATCGCGGTTGAAGGCAGTGAGCGAGTTCGGAGACCGGCCTAAAGTTCGGCTGACACCAGAGGTGGACGAGGAGTCACGAGTGGATTTCGACGAGGAGTTGTTGCCCGATGACAGCTGGGAGCCGGACCACCCGTCGGGCGAGTTTGAAGTCGAAGCCATCCTGGACGACCGCACGCCGTTATCAACGAGCACCAATCGAGCGGTTCGAGAATTCAAAGTGAAATGGGTCGGCTACGAGGAACCAACGTGGGAACCAGCTACCAACTTGTCGTGCGGGGGATTACTCTACGATTACTTGCGTCAGAAACGCAGCGACCGACGTCTACAAATGGCTCAGACTGCGGACGAGGAGTAGTTATCGACGCTATCGATGAATGAACTGATTGCGAGGGGCACCAGCTCGCAAATACAGACGAAAGAAGTTACTGGGAACACGGTCGCCCGCAGAAGGGTTGGAGATGAACGAAGAGGACCCACTGCAGAGGCGACCGAAGGATGAACTGCCTACGAGGAGCAATTGGCTCGCAATAGCAGACGAAAGAAGATACCAAACGAACAATGCATATGTACATGTGAACGAATTAAGATGACGACTCAAGAACACGAGACTACCCCTCGGTCGGCACGCCAGAAGAACTGCAGGATCAAGGCGGAGAAGGCAGGCTACCGAACGAGGGGCATATCGAGCTCGCGGCAGAAGATGCAGCAGAAAAGAAGTTACGGGTGGATTAAAGTGATTGTGGAGAATTAACGAAGAATGGAGAATTAACGAAGAATGAACTACAACCCTACGAGCTGCCTGCAAAATTAGAGCGTCGGACGGTACTGGAGCAGCGAGAATTGATGCGGGAGAACAGGAATGACGGGTGACCGAGGACAGGAATGCCTAGGGAGTGTCTGCGCCGACGTTCGGCGAGTCCTTCGACTCCTCGTCCGAGGCGTCGTCGTCACGACCGGCACCAAATTGGGTGACCCATGGAGCGGTCACCCATGACGCAGGAAGAGACGGTTCCACGACCACCGAGGCTGCCACCTCTTCGCTAGTCGCCCCGCGCGGCACGAACAGCGGAACGTCGGGGTTGCAGGCGGCGAACGTCGTGTTGAAAGGATGGCTCGCCGGGTCGTCGATCCAACAGTTGCGCCACGATTGACGAGCGTCCAGCTGGTTTACCTCCGCGATCCAATCCGCCGTCTGAGGAACCCACTCCACGACCTCGAACGAGTATTGGAGGTAAGTGGGCTCCAACAGAGTCTCGGTGTAAACCTGACGAGGCTCGCGGTTGTATTCGATACAACCCGTCCACAACCGTTTCACCATCTGCTGCCTGAGGCGGTCAGCTCTGAGGTTCCGGGCTCGGACGTACTCTTGCCAGAGCCGGCGAAGCTTGAGAAGGAGAGGGTAACGGCGACCGTGCTTCGTAGACAAATAGTCGAAGTACGCCTCGACGGCAGAAGCCTGCACCCAGTGACGACGCTCCCACAAGGCGAAACCCAGGTCAGCCTTCTCAGTCGCGTCGGTGGACGTGCCTTGGAACTGCCGCCAGAGCCGAACGAGGAGAGCTTGACCAGTGGACCGAACAGAGATCGTCACACCGTCGGTGAACTCACCGACACCGAAGGTGCACGGTTCGGCCGGGAATTTGACCCTCACCAGTTGCCACGGGTGACGAGGGTTCGTCCAATCGGAGAACGCGGCAATTCCGGTTTCGGAGATCGGAGACACCGGGTCTTCAGCCGGAATGTCAGGAACGCTGAGATTCTGCAGTAGACACCAGCATTCCTGAGCGCCCGGTGCAGCGAAGCCCGGCAAGAGGAACAAGTTGCCAAGCTCGGACAGCTTCCGAGACCCTTCCGCCACGTCGGACACACTGGTGACGGCAGGCGTGAACCCTGTCTGCACAGTACCAGGGGCAGCCGAGAGGGTGGCAGTCACTTCGGACCGAGGACGCCCGTGTCGTGGAACGGCAGACGAACCCTCGGTCGGTGATGCGCCGGATGCAGAAGACCGCGGCGACGACGCAGCAGGTGTGAACGAGGCTTGAGAGGCAGCCCCGGCCGAGATAGACGGGCTTTCGTCTTCGCTCTCCGAACCGAACATGGCCCGCTCGAGCGTGTCCGGGGACAAGTCGTCGAGATCCTACGACGAAGCACTCGGCTGTTGCGAACGGGGAGGCGTTGCAGGAGGAGACCCACCAGCACCCGACGCGACGGACGAGTCATCAGACTCTCCGGAAGACTCGTCAGATCGCCCGTCTCATCGGAGCCCAGTGGCGACGGACTGCCACCATCATCACCGCTCGGCGGCGAACCACCGGCTGGAGACCCGAGCCGGCCAGCATCGCCCGCATCGCCCGGGGAATCTCCTCCACCAGGCGAGCCCGCATCGCCAGGAGAAGCACCGCCGTCGGGGGAACCAGGCGAACCGGACTGGTGCATACTGCCGTCCGAAGACGCTGGAGGAAGTCCCGAAGCGGCCGGTGACGGCGGGCTTGCCGAGGCTGACGACGACACCTGAACCGGAGAAGCGCCGCCGCCCTCGGTCGACCCACCAACAGGTGACCCGAGAGAAGCGGAAGGCGACGGAGAGGCGACCGAGGGTTGCTGACCACCAGGAGACCCGCCAGTACGTTGCGCAGCAGTAGCCGCAGCCCTCGCCCGCAAGTCGACGGACGCACGACCAAGCCGTTTGGAAGGGGGCAGCTGTGAAGCAGCCGCGCCCTCGGTCGACGACCGAGGAGATGAGTCCCGCTTGCGTTTCGACGAAGACGATGCGGACGAGGGCGACGCTGGAGGACTGGAGTGAGGGACCACGGGAGTCGAAGGAACCTCGGCGGGCGGTTCGTCTGGACTTGACGACTCGTCACCACTCTGAGGAGATCCGACGATGACGGCCGGAGGGTTGAGACCCAGTAGCGTCCAGTCGATCTCGCTAGCAGAGATTCCCGCCGACGCAAAGACAAGAGTGTCCACGTCCAACTCATGCATCGCAGAGTGACGTCGCAGGACCGAGTTCGCCCGACGCAAGCTATTGTTTTCGTCTTGGAGAGCTTGGATGCGCGCGGGTATGACTCCGGATTGCCCTCGGTCTTGGTCGGCCAGTTGATGCCGAAGGCGGTCGAGCTGGGCAGTGTGGGCAACGAGGCTTGCCTTCAACCGTTCCCGGTCGGTCGTGAGCTGTTGACGAGCCGTAGTCGCTTCGGTGTTGGTGTCAACGAGACGCCGCTCGAGCGAAGCAGTCACCTCTCGGTGCGACTCCAAGGTGGCTTCCGCCTCGGTCAGTCGTTCGAGAAGCTTCAGCCGTTCGGCTCGAAGCTCGTCGATGCGATCCTGAGCCTGGTGAAGCTCGGTCGACGTCTGCACACAAAAGACGTCGGATTTCACACGGAGATCCATCTCAACGCGGAGTTTATCCTCCGTGTCCTTCGCCAGAGCTTGGAGTCGGTCCACCTCCTGACGGAGGGATATCATCTCCTCGGACTCGGCGATGGGAAGACGTCGGGGAGCCACCGCAGCCGTCGCTACCTCCTCGAGAGTCGTAGCGTGCTCAAGGCGCCGATCCAACACTGGATCGACCCGAGCAGGAGGCGCACGAGCGACGCTGACAACCAACTCAGCGAGACGGTAGAATTGGCGATCGGACGCCGTCAACACCGTCGTGGGAGGCTCTGTCACACCCGCCGTGGGTGCAGCAACCATCGTGCCGGCAGCCACATCCCCGACCGACGCCCCGCGAGTTGCCAACGAAGCCGAAGGCGCGGGAGTTGGCGACGGAGGAGGATTGGCATGCGGCGGAGAGGTCGGCGGCGAACGATACGGGGAATCGCCCGGGGCCTCTGTTGGTGCGGACCGGAGAGCCTCGGTCGCCGTTGGGTAAGGACCCAGGATGCTCGCCGGAGGTGCTGGATGCTCGACCGAGGACCCGGGAGCTGCAGGAGCCGCGTCGCCGGGTTGAGGAGAGGCCGGAGGGGCATCGCCACGGAGACGAGACTCAGTCGACGATGTCCCAGTGGGCAGGCACGGTTGAGGCTGCGTGGCATCGGCGAGGACGTCTAGGGCGCTCTGAAGGGATGAACAAGAGAAAACAAGTCAGCACCAAGATGATCAAGATAAGAACGAGCCGAACAAGAAGGTGCTTACCTCGCCAGTGCAGCCCAAGGACCTGAGCGCCCGCGCGGTGGCTGAGGCCAGCGACCGAGATTCGGGACGAGTCGGAGTACGAGACATTGCGCCGCGCCGTTCGCCAGTGCCAGGTTCACGACGAGGCGGGGGTAGTTGTGGCGTGGAGATCCGGCCGAAAAGTGACCTCGGCCGGACTACGCTGCGGGCGTACTCTGTCGGATTCGCTGACAGAAAGGAAGTTGCCGTTGTGACAAGCTTTCACTCTCATTTACCTCGGTAGAGTGACAGGTAGTGACATTGGCCTCGGTGGGACCTAATAAACACCCGACCGAGGCTAAATACGTCAGACTCAGTGCTATTTGCGACCAAAGCCCAGGTCGTACTTAAGTGGAAGCCTCGGTCAGGTGACCGAAGCCTCGGTCGACCCTCGAGGTACCTCTGGCGTAATCACCGTCATTATTGATGAGTGTACAGAGGTCGCCACGTCGAGATTCGTTTTATACTAGATATTTGTATGTAGGATTAGGATTAGCTATAGGATGATCTGCAGAGGCTCTCAGAGCCTCTGAATATTCAGTAATAAATCAGCAGTCTTCCCCCCAAGTCTTCAGAGGTTAAGTCCGACTCCGGTAAGTGTTAGATAGCTTGCTGTAGTGCCTGGATACGCCTGGCTTAGTGGTATGACCGTTGACGGACTAGAGATTAATTAATTAATAGTCCGCCGAGGTCAAGCCAAGAGTTGGCGTGGCCGAGAGGCTAGAGTGGCACTTAGAGTGTCGTTCTGTGTGTATGGGGGGTGTTTAAGTCCCCTAGAGTATATTTTACTACCGACCGAGGATTACCTCGGTCCCCTTGTATTAGGCCTAATCAGCCGGTACCCTTCCATCTGAGGGACTGCAAAAGGGTTCCGCGAAAGCGCTATATTGCATTCTAGCCCTCGTTCGTGGCTAGTTAGTGCAGGTTTTGGGTTGACCGAAAACAACTTTGGTACACAGAGGCTTATATCCAACCCGGTGTAAGGGATCGTTCCTGGACCTCAGGTTTTGATTCCAACTTTCGTTGACCTAATTAGGGAGACGTGTGTTGTTGGTGGGACTCGTACCTTACGGTAGCGAGATTTTCAGCGTGTTCCTACACGACAGAGCGGTGATCAGGGGCCGTCTGACAGCCACGCATTACTTCAAAACAGCACTACAACCCGGGCTTCAACGTACCTTAACCTGCAGCCGCTAGATCCTATGCTTGAAGCAATGCAAGCGGCACGTCGCGTTGCAAGTAACTCCGCATCAGAAGCTTTGACTTCACGGCCTGCATCATCAACCCGGCGTGTGTTCGCAGCCCAATGGGCTATGCGTATGACACCGCCACTGCTGCCTCAACTCCCGGTACTGGCACTGCGGCCACGCCTCGACAGCTACACTATAACACGCTGGAAGAAGCGTTGTGGCAGCTCCAACTATCGTCTCCACGGCAAGCTACCGTTTCAGCCGCAGCTATTTCTCTTCGGACCAGCTACCAAGACGCTGCAAGCGCCGGTTTGAGCGACCCGCTGCCACCGCTACTAAGTGTTTCGGCTATTATGGCGCATGATCGACTGGAGCCTGCCCGAGAAGTCACTTTTGAAGAGCCAGCTATTAGACAGCAGGTAGCAGGAGCGCAATTGTGGCACATGCCTTGCTTGGTGGAGCGAATGTTCCGAACCCCAGTGGAAGCTCAACGCGCGCTGAACGCTTTTGCGCGTCCCCATGGCTATGCCATTGTGTACAAAGGGACTAGCAATGACAAGCGTCACCAGAAGCAGCTCATCCGCTACGGCTGTGATAGGCACGGCGTTCCACGGAGCCAACGCGAGCCCTCCAACCCGCCTAAGCGGACAAATGTAAGCTGCCGAAAGTGTGGGTGCCCCATGGAGGTCTACCTCGTGCGTACGACTGGCAGTCACGGCGATATCGGCTGGCTGCTTCAACATCGAGGTCGGGCTGGCCAACACAATCATCCGCCATCCTCGCACGCAGCTTCTCATCCGATGCATCGTCAAGCGTCACAGACAGAAGCCGCTCGCCTCGCGATTGCAGTGGATTGAGAAACTGGCGCTTCCGCAAGACAGACTATCGCACGTCTACTGGTAGAAGATCTGGGGCTTCTTCTAGTACCTCGCGACGTGTACAATGAAAGAGCTCGTGCAACTCGCACTACGCTCGGAGGGCTGTCAAGGATCGAGCGGCTACTCCAGAAGCTACAAGATGGACCATTTCAAGTGAGCTAACAGTATGACGAGCACAATCACTTGACCCATCTATTTTTCGCTCACAACGACGCCATTGACATCTACCGCAACAACTACGACGTTATCATCATGGACTGCACGTACCGCACAAATCGGTTCAACATTCCCCTGTTTAACATTGTGGGGGTGACAGGAATGAACACGACGATTCACATCGCCCAAGTATTTCTGATCGGGGAGGAAGAGCACGATTTCCAGTGGGCTCTACGGCAACCAACTGGAGCATCTTTTATCACAGCAAGGAATTCCACCACCCCAAGTGTTTCTGACCGACCGGGATTTGGCGCTGTTGAACGCGCTAGAAGAAGTTTTCCCAGACACGCCTGCGTTGCTGTGTCTGTGGCACATCATGAAAGACGTTCAGGCCCATGCTCGCAGGGTATCCTTCCCCAGAGAAATTGACCCTGATACATCGCAACTCCAGGACTCGGGAGATCACCAGACCTTTTGCGAAGCATTTCTGCGTGTAGTGTACGTACCAACGGAGGAGGACTATCACTTCCGTCGACATGAGCTACATTTGCTGTCTGCTGTTGAAGCAGTATATATCGACGACGTGTGGCTCGACATTTGGAAGCGGAGAATCGTTCGTTGTTGGACTGATCAAGTGTTGCATTTCGGAATGCACGCCACATCGCGCGTGGAGGGCTATCATGCTACGCTCAAGAGTTGGCTGGGGACATCCAGCGGCGACTTGCTGACAGTACACACGCGCACGGAACTTTGGTGGAGGCAGTCGATTGAGCGACACTGGGTGCTTCACTCCAATGCGGAAGTGTACGTGCCCATAAGACTGCGCGGGAAATTATTCGCTGCCGTCATCCGATTTATCCACACACACGCGTTGCTGCGCTGGTTGGAGTCACTTCAGCGCATGGAAACCCTCCTTAAACCCTGCACCGGTTCGTATGAAATGACCTGGGGCATTCCGTGTGCACACTCGCTACATCAGAAAGTGGTTACATGCGTCGGACTGCGGCCTACCGATTTTCACCCGCATTGGTGGATTCGTCGGCGCCAAGCGCCTCTCGAACTCCCGGCTAGAATCCTTGAACCAGAAAAAATTGAAGATTGCCGAGCCCGCAGAGCTCTGGAGCGCCGCGCTCGTCGACATGCAGCTGGTAATTGGCCCGCGAGGTACTCGGCGCGTTCCATCTAACTTCGAAGTGTACAGCAATGAGTAAAAGCTAATCGCTTTTGTGTGATCATGGGTACTAGCCAGACGTTATATGCGTCGTGTAGACGTCAATACACTCTCGAGATTCCATACTCCGATCTTTAACCATGCCACATCACTTATGTCCTTGAAAATGTACGCGGAGCCATGATAAAATAGCAGTAAAACCATCCCAGATCCATGATATACAACTAGTATCCACGCCTTCAATGCAGTAACAGACAACTTGGATCCATGACAGACAATTTAGATCCATGACTACACAGTAGTCGCGACAACACGGATCCATGACAAAAAACTTGGATCGATGCACCAATGCGGATCCATGACAGACAACTTGGATCCATGACAGACAACTTAAATCCATGACTACACAGTAGTCGCGACAACACGGATCCATGACAAAAAAACTTGGATCCATGACTATACAGTAGTAGCACCAATGCGGATCCATGACCGATATTGTACCCGACATTGAACAATGTGCCAGGAATTGTAACATCCGAGGCAAATAGTCGTAGTGGATTCAATTCTTGGTCGACAAGACTATTTAGGGGCTCTATAGATAGCTGAGTGTGTCGATAACGAAGCTATCATGATGCGAGGTCACCAGCACACTTCTCAGGTCACAAAATATGGAGTCGAAGCATGAGCACACACCCAGCGATAGGTGAATAATCAGGAGCGTGAATTGGTTTTTCGAAGCGCAGACAGCCCAGGTGAATTGTAAGGGAGCGCTAACAAGGTAATTAGTTGCTACCTGCCTAGACTGGCATCCGAGCACATTTAAAGGGGTTAATGCAGTGATGGAGGACTAGAGCGACTCCCCTGGTACCGACTTCGAGGTCAGCTCAGAGCATTATTTCCATAACTGCAACGTAGTTGATAACTTTGACATCTTATATCGGTACAGAGCTAGGCGAGTATATAAAAGAAATATGAGCTTGATTATGCAAATTGCACGTCATAAATGCATAATCCGGTTGATATGTTACATGCCATGCTAAAATGGGAAATCCTCCATACGACAACACGCTGACTCTGAGCATATGATCTAGACTCTAAACCAATCAGATATCTCTATATTGTTCAACCCGATTCCCTAAACTTGCTGCGATTGGAGTGGCTGTTTTCGAGCGCTTGTAGCTTCTAAACGGCTTCGAATTGGCTGAAACTGACCTCGGAATCGGAATCTAAATGCCGGATTGCACCATATATCTAAATGTCGATATAGGTTTTCCTAGAATTAGTACCTCTTATGCTCACAGACATTCTGGCACATTGTTCAATGTCGGGTACAATAACTTGGATCCATGACAGACAACTTAGATCCATGACTACACAGTAGTCGCGACAACACGGATCTATGACAAAAAACTTGGATCCATGACTATACAGTCAGTTGTAGCACCAATGCGGATCCATGACCGACAGCTTGGATACATGACAGACAACTTAGATCCATGCCTACACAGTAGTCGCGACAACACGGATCTATGACAAAAAACTTGGGGATCCATGACTGTACAGTAGTAGCACCAATGCGGATCCATGATGTACACCTTGGATACATGACTATACAGTAGTCGCATCAATGCGGATCCATGATGTACAACTTGGATCCATGACTATACAGTAGTCGCACCAATGCGGATCCATGATGTACAACTTGGATCCATGATCGACAACTTGGATCCATAATTATTAAGCAGTAGCACCAAAACAGATCCTAGATATACAACACTGCTCCATGGTCCATACAACTACAACACCGAGCAGATATTTGACGTTTAACACTGATCCATACTATATACAACTCAGATCCGCGAAAACATTCAAAACAAACGATACATAGGAATACCATGTCGTGTATTGAGGCTGAGCGCCTTCACCGAGACTTCTCGGCGAGTGAGACAACTGAAGCGATCAATGCGAGAGAGTGAGTGCAGGCTTCGCTCCTGCTTGTGCTTGAGCCGGAAACGGTTTTGACCGTTGTACCGGGGGCTTTTGCGGGCAACGTGCTACGAGAAAATTGGATGGTTCTCGACGATATGCAACCCGGTGACATGCTCGTCTACCGAGGTGACCTGCCACATGCTGAAGTGGCAAGCTCCAAGCACAACTTACGGATTCAAGGGTGTGTGAATGTTGACGGCTTCGACCACAATGCGGGGGTGGTTGAGCGGGTTGCGTGGGCGTTCTACCGATGCGTGCACTGCTTCAAGAGGTGGGACGGTAAGCGAGCTTTATCGAACCACGTGCGATACTGCAACGACAACCCGGACAAGGAGAAGATCACTACGAAGCGCAAACAAAACAACGACAAAAGTGCGTACTGTAAGGTGTGCAAGCACCATTTCGGAAAGAAAAAATACGTACGATGCTCACAACTGCCACGGCACAGATGGAAGCGGTAGTATTGATGGTGACAACGCTGACGACAGCACTGAGAAGTAAGGCGCGCAATGCAGCCGATGCTAAAAGAAGGTAAACCACAGGTCTGCACCTGGTTGTGACTCAAGCACAGACAGCCGCTCGCACACACTTCACGACGGATGAAGCTGGGACGCAAACGCGATAAATCGTTCCAGCACAAGCTGAAAGGCGGGGTGGGCCGAATCAGCATCGGTTCTCATGTCCACATCCATTTGGCGCCGGTTTTGATTGCCCAAATGGCGAAACCATTGATGTGGATGACTTGCGTTAATTGCGCGGAGCACAATGTCAACTTCATCATCGCTCAAAATACCATCGACAATTGAGTATCCCTGATTCCACAACGTTGCCATTATTGACGTAATGGACGTAGGGCTGGTAGCATCGCCGTCTCGCTCACTTGCCACAGCCGCATCTTCCGGGCCTTCAGCCGTAGTATCATTGGTCGCGTCGCGTCCTGCCGATGCGCTCACGTTGTTGCTGGCAGGGCGCCCACTCGAAGCGCCTTCCACTACAACCGGCCCTTCGCCCCCGTCTTCATGAGTCACGGCAAGACTATGAGATTCTGCAGATTTCTTGCTTTTCCGGCACTTCGACTTAGTGGCGCCAGCACCGTTCCCACTTGAACCGATACTGTTGGCGGCGGCAGGGTTCTTGCCACTCGGTCGAGCTCGACCCCCGGAACGGCCCTTGCCTCGGCCGCGGGCAGCCTTCTCTGCTTGACTACCAGCCCTATCGGTGCTGTCCGTGCTCGTCACGCCAGCGGTAGCAGGTCCACCCTTGTCAGCGCTCGCATCCTGGCCGAGATCGCCGTCACCAGTGCTAGGGGTCTCGTGCGCACGGGCGTCGACAGTCTTCTTCCTACTTCTACAGTGGCTGGCCTCATCGACGTCGGCAGGGGGCTTGGCAGGATGTTGCACACTCGAATCGGACGAAGCTCTCCCTCCGGCGCTCGAATCATCGGCGCAGCTACCCCCTATTTCCTCATAGCCTCCTTCGCGGCGGGCCTTAGCACGTTTTTTGCTGCTGGGCTGGTCAGCATCCTTGGCGGCACTGCGCTTCGCTTTGCTGCGAGCATCGCTTTGCTGCGAGCATCGCTTTGAGGCCCACGCGCACGGCTCCTAGCGTTGGGGTTTAGCGGTGGCGACGAGATTGGGCTCATGCTTGTTCGGTGGGCTCAGTGACTTAAGGTGGGTGGCGGTTCTTGGGATCTGGACCGCCTCCAGGCTCTGGTCGCAGGCGAACTTCCGAGTGATATCAACTTTTGTCCTATCCAGCGTCAATGATCCCCATCCCTGACAAGTGACGGGCAATGTGCCTCGATAAAGAAGTCTGCAAACCCAATAACCTGTGTAACCACATACAACTGGAACTGACGCGATTATAAGTTTTGACTTTAGTTTTCTTATAAACTTGCAAAATGTATGCGCAGCCCGACTTCTTTATCGAGGCACATTACTGTACTTCCTTGAAGAATCGTTAAAGGAAGCAAAATGCCTCCTTTCATCGCGAAAGGGTTAAGGACAAACCCAACTTTGCTTTTGGAGCTGCGTCATTTGGTCCTTCGTTTTTAGGACCAATTTTGTTGGGGTTAGAATAGACGCTGTTGAGTAGAAAATTATGATGGCCTGGCGCTGATGCGTGACAGTGAACGTGCTGGCCCTGGCTGGAGTTTGCCTGGTTGTGTCTGGTGCTATTTGAGCTCTGCAGCGCCAGACCCGTAATGAATTGTTGCACTCGGTCGCTCACCAGTGCTGGACTGCAGTTTCTGTCCGTTGGCGGTGACTTGAGTTTTTGGTGCCTTCCTGCATTGCTATCCTCTTGTTCCGTATTGCTTTGCTTACTCCACCGGCGAATAATTCGCATGCATGCTCTTCATAACTTGCGTATGGCGGTCACGGAAAGCAAGTCAGTCGTTTGTCAAGGGAATGTCGAAGATGTCCACAGGCACGATGCCCTTCTTGTACTGCTGATGAAGTATTTTCTCCTGCGACCAGTTCATGTCGAAACCGCAAACGCAATTCACTGTATTGCAGCCCTCGACCTTCAGCAACAGAGCACGGCACGAACGACAGCGCACCAGGTCGTTATCCTCGTCAAATTCCTCCTCACAGGTTTCGTGGTGGCCTTCGCGCTTGCAGTTGAAGCAAAACTCGGCTCCACAGCATTTCGTCTTTGTATTTGGACGTAGGTACATCAGCGATAGCAACAGCGTAGCACGCCGCTCGGGGTCCTCGATCCGCGGCAATGTCAACTCGTTCACGAGAATCAGGGTATTCTCCTCTCCGAAAGTACCCAAAGCGTAGTCCAAAACTACTCGAGGTTCTACCTTGTGCCGACAGAATAGTTTGCACAGATTTTGGAACTGTACAAGGTGCGACGGCAGAAGCTTGAGCGAACCCCGATACTCCTGCCCCGGATTGTAACGTGGAAGATGCGTGTACCCCGAGTCGTCACAACACGCAGGTCTGACCGTGCACGCCTGGCGACACAACTTGTTGTATTTGACCGTCAACCCAATAGGGACACCGTTCCTCCACCAGCTAAAGTGCGTCGCGACCAGGCAGATCGGGCAACGCACACGAGGCAACACACCGGGGTAGAACTGCTGCAGCGTCACTTCGATGTGACGAACCATGCATTGGTGGCAGATCTGGGCGCTGCAGCTCCTCCCACACACGTTAGTGACGAGTTCGTTGCCATCCTCGATTTCGTCCAGGCAGATTTGACACGCTGAAGGTGCCATCGAGTCAGGGGGTGGAAAAATGGTCTTGGTTGGTGATACCGAATGTCACAGATAATCACTCTTGGCAACTTCAACATGAGATTGACGAGAAAGAAAAAACGCCTGCATTTCTTGGCTTTCCCCTTAAACTTAAATGTAAAATTACCTCCATCACATCGTAAAATGTGTAATGGTGTACGTGTTCGCGTAGCCAAATTATACCTGCGCTAGGCTCAACTTAGCTAGTCGGCATCACATCGTAAGCCATCAAATTAATGCGTCGATTCGCGATCTGGTGCCCAAGTATTGAGCTGACTGGAAAGCTCGCCGATGTACAGCGACGTGAGCCTCAATGGGGTCAGCATTCACCGATCGACTTGGCAGCCGCTAATTTTGAAGATACTGTTGGTATTTGCTCTTGCATTTTTTCTTGGTTTTTTGAGATGTTGCAGCAGAAGTACTTCATACATGGCAACAAATCATCGACACTCCACGGCTTACCCCGACAGAATCATGCCCGCAGCTCCGCCAACGTTTCACTCGAGAGCGCGGGTATTCTTCTCCACATCGTCGAAGCCCATGGATGCAAGCTGCGCCAGTGTATCGCTGTAGTTCGTCTTGCTGGGTAATCGCTACGTTTCCGACACCCGATTCGACTCGCGCGACGGCAGCGTCATGCTCGCATCAGTCGCGATATTGGCAGCGTCACAGGTCTCCTAAGCGGTTTTTGTTTTCGGGTATGGCACGAGATGGCCCCAACATCTGCGTCCGCGGGTGTGGCGGCGTCGGTGGCAAGTAACAACCTTCCTGGGATCATCGAGATCCACAATCTTGCATCTCATCAGAGCAAACACAGATTGCCAAGCAGATCGCAATCGTTCACACTGCAGGAATGCTTGCGGTTGGAACTTCTCACAATTGCAGCACCTTAGAATACATTTTCAACAGTGTGTCTACTGGAAGTTAAATGCGCATCAACACATTTCTTAACAGATTACGCCCCAAAATCAAGTTTCGCCATCATTCCGACCGCCTGCAGCTTGCCATTGCGCTCGTCCAGCACAGACCATCGCCACATCTCAATTGTCCTGTAACCCCACAAGTCCAACCAACTACCAAGCCCCGACCACCATGACACGGACGTTGGAGATCAAGACAACGCACGCCGAGCCGCAGACGCTTCCCCTGACCACCGAGGACGGAGAGACGCTCACGATGACCAAGCTGCAGGCGTTGGCCGCCTCCCTGCTCCCCGACAAGACCGAGTTCTCGCTGCAGTACACAGACTCGGACGGAGACCAAGTGACGCTCACGACCGACGCCGACGTGAACGAGCTGGACCAGTACATGCATGGCGAGCAGCTGCAGACTCTGGGGGTGCTGGTGGTGCCGCGGCAGCCGCCGACCGCCCAGCGAGCCGCTACTGCCGTGCAGACGCAACTACGCGGACTCGTGACGGTCATGTCGAAGTTGACGGCCAAACCCGACGCCAACCCCACGCCCGTCGGCGCCATGAACCTGCTAGTAGCTAGTCTACAGGCCATGGACGTGTTGGAAGACGCGGGTGAGCTGGCGACTATCAAGACGGAGTTGTTATTGGTGCTGCAAGACGACGAGCTCCGCAAAGCCGTCGAGGAGCTGAGCGCCGCTGAAGAGTTCAAGGAGTTCGCACACGCGATGGTGACGTCCATCTACGACCAAGACGCGCAGGCCATCGAGGACGCAGCCACGGCGCGTTTCGACGAGCTGCTGGCGTTCGCTCAGCGCGTTGTGGCCCGCTGCCCCGCGCTCAAACCTGTGATGGTGAGCGTGGCGAAGGCGCTCATGGCTGGCTTGGTGCGTTATAACGACGAAGGCATGGACGGCGAAGCGTCGGACTCGTCCAGCAGCAGCAGCTGCTGCAGCGACGACCACGAGACGCTAGACGTCGAGGTTTTCACTGAACAAGTGCCGCTGCATCTAGGCGTCGTCTGCAATGGATGCAAAGCAGCTCCGCTCGTGGGGGTCCGCTATAAATCGCTCGAGGTGCCGCACTTCAACCTGTGCGAAGACTGCGAGGCCAGCGGTAATTACGTGCGCTTCGAACCGTTCGTCAAGATCACGGACCCGTCACGCGCGCCCAAGCAGAAGCGCCCGTCTGAGCTCGTGCATCCGTTCGCGACGTGCGACGGCTGCGAGATGAGCCCTATCGTGGGCGCCCGCTTCAAGTCGGACACGAAGGAGGACTTTGACCTGTGCGTGGGCTGTGAGGTGAGTGGCAAGTGGACGGAGTTGCACGGACCATTCACCAAGATTGAAGACCCTTGTACGAGGCGCGCGATGAAGTTCGCGTGCCGTCGAAGCGGACAGTTTGGTCACCACGGCAGGTTTGGCCACCACCATGGACACGGCCACCACCATGGGCACGGCCAACACGGCAAGTTCGGTCGACACCACGGTAAGTCCGGTCATCACCACGGCTGCCACGAGAAGTTTGGCCGCCACCACCATCACGGCAAGTTTGGTCACGGCGGCAAGTTTGGTCACGGCGGCAAGTTTGGTCGTCACGGTCACCACCACAACAAGCACCACCATGGTCGTCCTGACTTTGACTTCAATGGGCCATCATTCTCAGAACACGGCGGTCCTCGAGGCTTCCCTGGTCACGGCCCACCATTCCACCACGACGATCGCGCGGAATATTTCGGGCATGGCCGACCGGACTTCCACGGACACCATGGCCACGGGCCTCCTCCCGAGTTTGACAACCGTCGACACCACCGTGGACCCCCTCGATTTGGTCCTCCAGGCCACTTCGGTCGCTTCGGGCTTTCACCTTTTGACTTCGCGGGACCGCGTGGTCACGGCTTTGAGTATGGCCGTCCACCTTTCCCAGCGCACCGCGATTTCTACCACGGTCATCACACGCGATTCTCGGATGAAGAGGAAGGTGAGCAACAGCAAGAAGGTCGTTGCCACCGACGCCGACACGGCTGCGGACGCGGACGTTGGGGTCATCACGAAGAAGCAAGAACCGCTCAGGAGATCTCTGACGCTGCTCCCCGCACCAATGTCGTGACTGATGTGAACATGGAGATTGAAGACGCTGCCGACGTGCGAGCCGAATCGGGTGACGGAAACGCGGCGATTGCCGAGACTGAAGTCAAGGCGAACTACAGCGAGACCCTGGCGCAACTTGCATCCATGGGCTTCGATGATGTGAAGAAGAATATCCGCGCTCTCGAGTTGACAGACGGAAATGTTGGCGGGGCCGTGAACGTGCTTCTATTGGAATAAGCCGGGGGTGTCAACCGCAACATACAATAAACAGTCAGCGGGTCTCAAAAAGTCAAGAAAAAAGCATGCAAGGAGAGCAAATATCAACAAGTACTGAGATTTCTTCACAATGACCCAGCACGACCGACCTTTGATTTCTGCCGTCGAACCACACTTGCTTGCCAGACAGGATATACAAGCGCCAAGGCTAAGGGAATGAATCATCGGCTTCAAATGCATAATTTCATATCAGATTTCAGAAAACTAAACAATACAAAAAAATCCTTGCAAAACAAACCTCGAGCTACATGTACATGTATACTCTGTGTCGTGGGGGTATACGATGCCATGCTATCGCCCTTATCAGTTTGAATAACACATAAAAGAATATGTACGCAATGACACAGCACTCTTTACCTTTCTTGATTATCGATTGGTATGCACTGGTACATACACTTCTCTGCAACTTCATTGCTCCATTGCCCATTTTAAACGCTGCAATTTTGTCGGCTACGTCCTCTTCGGGTTCGCGACCGTCACAACATGGAATCGTGTTCCGTAAGGTAGGCGATACGGGTTGAAATCCTGTCGACATATTTACATACAATGTCATCAGCAACCAAATCACCTGCGAACAAAGCAGCAATATAGGGATCGCACCTCGGTCGCCTGAAAAGTATCGATGAAGATAATCTCGCCACAGATGTACGCGGGTGGCGTCCGATCGCTGCCCACACCCAAAATCGCCGCTTGAATCGACTCGTTTGCTAGATAGTAGTTCGGGGCTCCCTCGTTAAAAGCCACATACGGTAGCTTTCCTGCCTTCAGGAAAAACAACGCCAACGAGCTAATTTGGAAGCTGCGGAAGGATATCCGCTGGTGCTCTATCGGCGAGT
This sequence comes from Phytophthora x cambivora, assembly GCA_033557925.1. Lineage (NCBI taxonomy): Eukaryota > Oomycota > Peronosporomycetes > Peronosporales > Peronosporaceae > Phytophthora > Phytophthora x cambivora. The sequence goes on along the minus strand of JAUCEB010000013.1, from coordinate 5,570,376 downwards.
GTGAGGCCTCCTCAGCGGTAGACTGCTCACTTACGACTTCGTGCAGACCGTGTTCCTCCACATCGCTCGCTACTGTACGGCCAGTGAGCACCTGCGAAAGCGGGAGCTCATCCGATGCCGACGAACTGTCTGTTGTCCCGACGCTGCCGTTGGCGTCATGAGAAGATGTAGCCAACGGAGTTACTGACACCACGTGATATTTTGTTCCTTCACGAAGGCAGTAAGGGTTCAAATTCTGGACAGAGTAGACGTGCAGGTTAGAATCATTGTGCAAAAGGCAAGGCAAAGCAGCATATCAGTCTTACGCCGGTCGTTTCGTGGTCTTCAATGTATACGATGTGTCCAAGAACGTATGGAGGGTTCCTGTGGGGACAACAAACGTGGATGTAAATGAGCTCACGCGTGCAAGTTCACAACAGGATAACGTTAATCTTACCTGTCGTCTTTCTTCGATGCGGCAATCGATTCCTCCGACAAATAATAGTGGGGGCATCCTTCATGAAAGGCAATGTAATCTCCAAACGGAGTGGGGACGAAAAGCGCCACGCTGCCACAGGAAAAACTCTTGTAGCAAATGCCCAAAAGTTCCTCGAGGCGATTGTCGTCCGTCACCCACTGGCGGCGCTCGCCGACGAGCCAGTTGTCATTCTTGGCCGCAGGAATCACCTCGCGCGCTGGCATTTTGGTCTCTCCTTCGTACTCAGTCGGTACTGGTACGTCCACTGCATCAATGATCTTTCCATTGCGCGGCGAGGATGTGTCAATCACGACATCTCTGATCTCGATGCCTCCGTCGACTATAGTACTGCCTGCAACAGCAGCAGGAACGTGCTCTTTCGTGTGCTGATGCTTTGCCTGTGTAGCAATTAGCACGCACCAAAAGTCAGCATCATCGGGTTCCCATTTTCTGTCGAAAGATATCTGCTTTCCGAGTTTCACCTTTTCGTCCAGGTCAACGTTGAGATCCTGGCCGTCCAGCACCTTCCGACCTACATCTTCATACTCATTTTCTACCATCACGTACTCGTCGCTGAAGGTAGCCCAGTCCTCTGCAAATATCACCAGCCGAGTTAGTTGCAAGGAATGCCGACGCAATCATCCTCACAACGTACCATATTCAGGCTGTTTTTCCGCAACAAGTGGCTGCTTCGTCTCCGAGCTGTCCAAGCTAGCACTTTCGGCCTCGGCGTCTGACGGAGCCGGTGGTAGCAGAAATGGCGCACGGAAAAAATCCTCAAATGAGATTCGCTGGCGCGGGTCCACCCGCAGTAGCGCCTCCACGAGTTGCTCGCACTCGGGAGATACCTGCACCTTCTTCGGAAGTTGAACGTGGCCGTAGCGCTCAAAATATCGATAGATGTTCCGGCGCAGTGCCAGGTGGTTGGTCGCGTGGCATTTGTCCACAACAAGGAATGGGTGCTCATTCGCAATCATCTCGTACAGGATAATACCAACCGACCACAAATCCGCCTTAGCGTCGTAGCTTTTGTACTCCAGCAGTTCTGGGGCCATGTACAGCGGAGACCCAACAACACTCTCAGCCATCATCTCGGACCCCAACTCGCGCGCAAACCCAAAGTCCGCTGCATATTTCACCCCACACCCAAAAGTTAGAATAAACAAAACAAGACCTCACACCACAAAACCCCTTAAAACTTGCCAATTTTCAGCTTTGCAGTCGCCAAATTCCGCGACGACAACAACAAGTTCGCCGGCTTGAGATCCCGATGCACCACATTCTGCGAGCGAAGAAACTGCAGCCCTGAAGCTGCAATTCCAACAGCAAAACAACAACAAAAAACCTATAAATCACCCAAAACCCCAACGTTAAAAAACCCTCCTCGTCGTCACGCACCCAGCTGCGACATATACACCCGCGTCTGCTCCTCCTTAAGTCCGTTGTTGGCCTTCATCAGCTGTGCGATATCTCCACCAGCACAATACTCCTGCACAAGTGTCAGCACGACCTCCCAATTCCCCCACAAAGCCCAAGACCCCACCCACCTGCACGATGAAGATGTGGAGCTGCGACTCCTTCGTGCACAGCAGCCGCACAATGTGCGGGTGGCCGTTCTCGAACTGCTCCACGGCCACGCGCATGGTCTCGATCTCCTTCTCGATGCTCTGGCGCTCGTGGGGCCGCCGCAGTTTGTCCTTGCCGATCATCTTGACGGCCACGGCCGCGCCCGACGACAAATTGATCGCTTTGTGCACCTAAAACGCAGCGACCAATAGCATAAAACTTAGGCTAAAACGTTGTTTCACTTGCAGTGCATTGACGTCGCCGTACGGTGCCATAGGAGCCGCGTCCGATCGTCTCTACCAGGCTGCGTAAATCATAGCGCGGATTAGCGTAAACGAAGGCGTTTTAAGGCGTTAAACCGAGGGGAGGAAGCTGCAGACGCGAGACCCACCGGAAGACGTTGCCGCACACGGTGATCGTCTGCCCGTTGGCGCTGCTCATGCTCCGAGTGCCTTCCTGCGTGCCTCTCCGTCTGGGTCTGTTTCTCTCCTTGTTCAAAGTGTAAATTATTCCATGTGATGGGTTCAGAAAAGAACCCTACCCACATATTCGATATCGAAAGGTGAATCATTTACTTTACATTTACGTGCGACACATCACATTGAAGTTGACATGGCTACACTGCTGCACTGCCGTCCAGCGCGACTTCCTCCTCGTCCTCTTCGTCTTCCTGCTGCCCATACTGCTCCTCGTCATCGAATTTATCATCAGCATTGTCGCCGTATTCATTGACACCGTCGGCGTCTTCGTCCTGCTCGCCTCCTTCCTCGTCGTCGCTGCCGTAGAGTTGCTTTTGGCTGACCGCGATCTTCTGTCGCTGCTCCTCCTCGAGCTTCCGTGCCTCTTCCTGTGCGTCTTGAAGCACGTGGTCACGGGTCTCTTGCTCCTGCTGCAGCTTGGCGCGCTGCGCGGCCTCCTTCTTGTGGGTCCATTGGTCCATCTTGTCCTGCCGCAAGCGCGCCGTCTTCTCGTTCACGAAGAAGGCGACGGCCGCGGCCAGCACGACCCAGAAGGAGGCCACCTCGTACTGCGAGAAGACGTAGAGCGTCGGTGACATGGTCAGACACGACTCGAAGCCCGAGCTCGTGGCAGTCACCGCCTGCAGCGTGCCGTAGAGTCCCCACCAGACCACGCACACGACGCCGTAAAAGAGGTAGAACACGCGCACCGTGCGCAGGCTCTTGATCGGCCACGGTCCCATCCAGCAGTACGTGTAGAAGCACACGAGCACATGGCTCAGCACCACCGCTCCTTGCAGGAACCCTGGAAACATCCACAACCAGCCACCACCCATCAATGCTCCATGCGTCCTCCTCTGCGGGACGCATTACCACGAGACTAAACGGCACGCACTCATGAGGTCGGCGTTGCAGTTGTTGGTGGCCACGTTGACGATCACGCCGCCGAAGACGATGGTCGTGAGCGCCAGACACACGGGCACCAGTGGGAAGAGCAGCAGGATCCGCGCCCAGTACTTGGTCTTCTCGCGCTCTAGCGCGATGCGCGTCGCGAGGTCCTGCTGAACCTGCCAGCAGCGCAGCAGGCAGCCATCCACGAGCGTGAGTCAGTCAAGTTGACGTGAACCCGCAGCAGGGACCCTAGCTCCCGCCACGCTACTGTCGTCGTGGAGCGGGGCAGTCGAATGTTGAGCAGCGCACCGGGGGGTTGTTCTTCTTCTTGCGGCTCGCGGCGAACGACGTGGTGCGCTTCGGGTGCAGCTCAACCGTGTTGGTCGGGGCATCATCGTCGTCGGCCATGGCGCCGATATGGTCGAAGCGCCTGCTAGGGATACGGGTGTCTAAGCGATCTTGAAGGGGTGCCCTCGCTCACTGAAACCGGCCGGCCATGCGACTGCGGAGGCAAATCGCATGGAGTGTAATTGTTGACCCGAGCGTTTTGTCATCGCGTCGTAGTGTAGCACTCTGTCACGGTGGTGCCCGAGCTCATTGGTCATTGGGCGGAGGCACCGCGGCGACGAGCCCATTTGCACGAATGCGCGTGCCGGCGCGTGTTGGCGCATCAGCTCGAACCTTCTCTCCACCGCCAACGGCTGTACTGCAGCGTCTGGGGATATTGACCTGCAGATACATGGCCACCACCTTGCCATCGCCAACTGCTGGCTAGATACCTTTGACCATGCATGACATCACCAAGCAGAAGGCTTGGCGCGCCTGCCGGTGATAAAAGAGACATTTAACAGCCCTAATCCCCGATCCGCGCGCGCTCCACGATATTTTTCTCGAGAAACGAAGCAGCGCGAATTATAACAATAGAGCTGGGCCGCACAGGATCCGGGTGATAAGCCGCAGCCTGGAATTGATATCGAACCAGATGCTGCTCGTAGAGACGACGGGCAATTTCTCCTTTTCAGAAAAACGTGTTCTGTCTGCATGCACGACGCTTCTCGCTTCTCGAGAGAAGCCATTTAGGCTTTTTCTCCGTCACAAGCAGGTAGGCTGCATCAGAGCCAGCCATGGGCCAGACCACGTCCATACAAGAGGACAAGATGAAGAAGCGCATCCGCCAGGCCATGGGCACCTTCATGGACTTCGGCACGCACTTGAAAAACGCCAACGAGTGGTACGTAGCCCATGTTGAAGTTGTTGTAGTGAAAAGTTCTCTGTGTTGACATTTTCGCTCCTCCCATCGCGCTGAGCAGGGCCCAGATCTGCGCGACGCCCAAGAACTGCCACCTGTCGTTCCGCATCGTAGTCGACCCGAACGTGTCGGCCGAGCTGCTGCCCTACGTGTGGCGCATCCGCGGCAACGTGGCCGTCGAGGTGCGCAAGATGCGCCGACCCATGGAGCTGCAGCTCGACCTGGGCGACTTCCGCGTGGGCATCCCGCGCGACCCCGCGTACGAGCGCGAGAGCTCCGAGACCATCGGCCAGGCCAAGACCCTCACGGTCGCCCAGTTCTACTACATCTACTGCTTCCTCTCGGACGTCAAGGCCTGCGCAGCTCACACCGTGCGCTTCCCCGAGAAGACCACGAGGTATGGGACGATGCAGTTGAAGGAACTGCGATCAGGGTTGAATGTTATTGACTAACTGTGGACTGTTTCGCTTCGCAATATAGTACTGGCGACACGGACTTCGACGAGACCGAGTGCCAGATCTGCATGGACAAGAAGAAGCAGGTCGCGCTGCCCTGCGCACACAGCTTCTGCCTCAACTGCTTCCAGCACTGGAGCACGCAGAGCCAGACGTGTCCGATCTGCCGCGCCCAGTTCAACTGCTCGGAGGGCGACGAGCTGTGGCAGCTCATGTCGGACGAGGTGGAGGATCTGGGCTCGTACGCAACGGACCTGGTGGCGCGAATCTACGAGTACCTGGACAAGCGCGACAGGTCGAAACACACGGACGAAGACATCAAGCGGTCTGCGGAGTTATACGCGGCCGCAATCGCGGTGAAGCAGACGCCGCTGCGCAAGTTCGTACACACAGACCTGTTCCCGACGGCGCTGCCGCTCGGATTTCCGTCCATTTTTCGTAGCGGAATCCGCCTCGCGACGGAGTTCGACTCAGACTTGATGCTGGCGCTGGAGCTCGCATCGGGCGAGGACCAGTACGCAGCTATGCAGCATTTTGAGCAGCTCCAGCGCGACCAGATGCTTGCCGTAACGATGGCGATGCAGGTGGACGCAGAAGATAGTCCGAACGACTCGTGAGGGAGAGGAAGGGATACAGGTCGCGATAAGAGCGAGTCTTATTTATCAAGAAGAAGTATCATAATGCGGTCGCAGCGCGTTTGCGAGAACTGCAACGGGGTTGGACAGAGCGGATCGCCGAGCAGCCTGCTCGGCGACCCAGGGCAGGGATCTCTCGTCGGAAAGAGTAGGTAGCAAGTAGTAGTAGTAGGATGTTATTTGGGTGGGTAGTGCGAAATACACGTGGCAGTCGGCCTTGAAGTCGATCAAATTCAGGCTGAACCTGCGCTCTTCGAGAGGCGCGTACAGTATCCTGAACTTGTGGTTTAACATCCGAAGGTCTGGTTGAAGTTGCACCGGGACAGACCGGATTTGTTGGTCTACCCCTGATCGCCCTTGCTCAGCAAATTGCTCGACCACCGACATACTCCTTCTGCACGCAGCAGCAAGAGCAGTCGATGGCCTTGAGGCTGGTGCAGCAACGGTGGTGCTTGAACATGAACATGCCATACGATGGTGCAGCGCCATGCACTTGCGCAGTGCGGCCTCAGATCTGAGTACCTCGGATCCGAGCTTCAAGCAGGCGGCAGCAAACTTCAACCCGCGTCAGCAGCTCCACCGAGCACACCCACTCCACCGAGCACACTCATTCCCAACCATGCTGCGGACCGCGCGCAGCCTCCGCCTCCTGGGTGCCTCGGCGCGGCACTCGTCGCCCCTCGCATCCAGCCGCTGCTTGTCCTCCCACGCGGGTGCGCTCGGCTCCTTCTCGAACGTCCTGGACGGCGCGCTCAACGTCAAGTCTGCGCAGTTCCAGGAGTCCCAGGCACACATGGCCAAGCTCACGTCCGAGCTGCGCGAGCGCGTGGCCAAGACACGAGAGGGCGGCGGGGAGGCGGCCCGCACCCGCCACGAGTCCAGAGGCAAGATGCTCGTGCGCGACCGCATCGACTCGCTGCTGGACGCCGGCTCGCCGTTCCTGGAGCTGTCAGCGCTGGCCGCCTACGACGTCTACGGAGGGGAGTTCGACGTGCCCAGCGCCGGCATCGTGACGGGCATCGGCCGCATCGCCGGCGTGGAGTGCATGGTCCTGGGCAACGACGCCACGGTCAAGGGCGGCACCTACTTCCCCCTCACCGTCAAGAAGCACCTGCGCGCGCAGGAGATCGCGCAGGAGAACCGTCTGCCCTGCGTCTACCTCGTGGACTCTGGCGGCGCCTTCCTGCCGCTGCAGGCCGACATCTTCCCGGACCGCGACCACTTCGGCCGCGAGTTCTACAACCAAGCCACCATGTCGGCCATGGGCATCCCGCAGATCGCGGTCGTCATGGGGAGCTGCACAGCTGGAGGCGCGTACGTGCCGGCCATGTCAGACGAGAGCGTCATTGTCAAGGGCAACGGGACGGTGTTCCTAGGTGGACCACCGCTTGTGAAGGCTGCGACGGGAGAAGTCATCACGCCCGAGGAACTAGGAGGAGCAGATGTGCACTGCCGCACGTCCGGCGTGACCGACCACTACGCCAACAACGACGCCCATGCGCTGGATATCACGCGGCGCATTGTCAGCAACTTGAACTATCGCAAGCAACCTGCAGTCACGCAGACGCCGATCGAGGAGCCGCTGTACTCGCCGGACGAACTGGGCGGCATGATTCCGGTGGACTCACGCAAGCCATTTGATGTTAGGAAGGTGATCGCCCGCATCGTAGACGGCAGTCGCTTCGATGAGTTCAAGAAGGAGTACGGCCCCACCATCGTCACGGGCTTTGCGCGCTTGTACGGGAACCCTGTCGGTATTGTGGCCAACAATGGCATTTTGTTCTCCGAGTCCTCCGTCAAGGCGGCGCACTTCATCGAGTTGTGTAGTCAGCGCGGCATTCCGCTCCTCTTCTTGCAGAACATCACGGGCTTTATGGTCGGCAAGAAGGCCGAGCACGGCGGTATTGCCAAGGACGGTGCCAAGATGGTCATGGCCGTCTCGAACGCCAAGGTGCCCAAGATCACGTGCATCATTGGCGGTTCATACGGCGCAGGCAACTACGGTATGTGCGGTCGAGCATTCTCGCCGCGCTTCTTGTACATGTGGCCAAACGCACGTATCTCCGTCATGGGCGGAGAGCAGGCTGCTGGAGTGTTGGCACAGGTACAGCGTGACAACTACGAGCGCCGCAATGAGAGCTGGTCTGCCGAAGAGGAGGCGGCGTTCAAGCAGCCCATTCTCGACAAGTACGAGCGCGAGAGCTCGGCGTATTACTCGACCGCCCGCCTCTGGGACGACGGTATCATCGACCCCAAGGACACTCGCAAGGTGCTTGGGTTGAGTCTGAGCGCTGCGCTCAACGAGGAGCCCAAGGAAACCAAGTTCGGCGTCTTCCGCATGTGAGGAGCCTTAACTAAAAGTGTGCACTCAAGGAGAAGACCGAGTGGGTTATCCTTAAAATCATATCTCTGCTCTATTACCAGCACGATGCATGCAGTCTAGGCTTACCAAGGAAGCTCTTGTTGACGCAGAAACACGAACACGGAAGCTGAGTGTCAAATCCTGTCGGAAGAGTGAAACCGGAGCAACGACGACGACTTTGGTGGTCAACAGCTCGGGTGGGCGTCCTGCACTGGATGAGAGAGAGCTGCGACCAACTTACGCCTGCTTCTCCTCAGACTTCTTGCTGGCCTGGTAGCGCAGACCACGCTGCAGCTGGTACAGCTGAGCAGTCTCGTTGGAGGCGTGGCACGCCAGCAGCAGGTAGTTGCGGGGCTTGACCATCCACGCAAACCGCATGAAGATCAGACTGTAGATCGACAGAGCTGCACAACAAGGAACGTATCCATCCACACCAGCACAGTTAGCACCCCATCAGCCAGATCAATTGAAGCATCTGCTTCAATCTGTAGATCCACTCACCCGACGTCATGTTGATGGAGATCACATCAGCCGGTTTCCGCATGTCCGCCATAGCCTGCAGTAGAAGCATCGCAGCAGTTAGACAAAGGCTCAATACAGCAGCCTTCCCGTCTCCCGGAGCAATAAATGTAGACCAAAAGAGCAGCACGTACGGCGAGCACGAAGCCCCAGTTGGCCACGGGGCCCCAGAAGTGCGTGGTCTTGGGGCCCGTGGGGCTGTTGATGAAGTAGCGGAGACGAGCAGCCATGGACATGTCTGGGAGCACGAGAAGTACGCAACACACCGCCGAAAACGAGCCACCCGACACGTCAGTCGGAAGATCCCGCAGAGAGAAGAAGCAGCAGCACAAGCATCGAATGGAGGAGGAGGTTCTCCGTCTGCGTCTACGCACTAGGCAGGCGATCACACTCACCGGAAGGGAGCGCGGCAGCTTGAGGGGGGTCGAGGCTAATCTGAACTGAACGATGCCCAATCACGCGAGACGGCCAGCGTTCGATCGGCACTCATCATCGGACAGAGACGCAGATCTGTGTCCCAACCCCGTCGAACTCGATGCTCCAAGCAGAATATCGCCATTCGCGGGTCTTCTTATCCAATCACCACAAGACCGATTTGCGGTGATCCAGGCAACTCGAAGCAGTACTGCATCCTATCGCGCCGTTTACTATAATATCGAGTTGGCAACGATATGGATTCAGCTATTGTTGCTTTCAAGGAAGAGCTGTCGCTGAAAAGGCACAAGTTTACGTGAATATGTGCGTCACAATGAAGATTAAAGTGCGCGACTCGCTCTGCATTCCCTCCCAGCCATGTTCAAGCGTGCTGCGTCGTATCCGCAGGATTGGCGCTCTTGACACCGGACTTATACATGTGTACGTACTTTTCCTTCCTCCAATATAGCAGGCCTCAGAGCGCAATCTTAATGGCATTTGGGTCTTAAGTTAACTTGAGTGCTGTGCTGTTTTGCTCAGAGACGGCGACTGGTGATTCGGAAGCGTCGGACTGAGTCCTCTGGACTGCCTGCAGACTTGCTGTGACCTGCTGAGGCCGCCACCAGCTCGCGCAAAGCAACCGCAGGAAATACATCATCTTCTTGCCGGTGCCAACGTACACGTGATTGACGGACGCAATATCTGCGCTAGAGAAATGGTGGAGGCTGCACCCAAGCATCAAGTGATCAAGTTGAAGCTGCATGCGGCAGGAAGAAGGACCACCGCATCGCTCCATTATCGCCGGTGATTGAGGAAGTCTCTGCACAAGATAATCCAGGATACAGTAATTTATCGCCGCTATGCTACAATCGCTTCTGTCAAAGTCTAGTAAATGAGTCACCTTGACAGCGCTGAACGTGAGCCCGTCGTGACCCAAGCAGCCTGATTCTCTGATAACTCTCTGATGAAATATCTGATTCTGAGAGTCAGCGAGCATAGACCCGGCGCGGTTCCACGTGCAAATCAGAAACGTCGCTTCCTTCGACTTGACCAGGTGCAGTAGACGACTCGACCAGAGCAGCACTGCACCATGAAAACGCCGCACCAGCAGCGGCCGCGCTCATACACGGAGCACTCAACGTTGATGTCGACGCCGTCGCCCTCGCGGTGGCGCCGCTTCCACGCAGCTCACCGGCGACGCACCACACTGCGCCAAGACATCTGGACCGTGCTGCGCTTCCGCTCGTCAGTGCAGCACAGTTCGGGGCTGCAGTTCGCGTCCTACGTGCTGGAGTTGAGCGTGCTGACGCTGATCCTACTGAATGTGGTGGTGGCCATCTCCGAGTCCTCGGCGGTCGTGCAGATTGACTCGACGGGGTCGACGCCTGGTCCCGCGCCCGTGATCAACCACTGGTCCGATATGTTCTTGCTGGTGTCCACCATCATCTTCTCCATTGAGTACGCACTGCGACTCTGGTCGTGTGTTGAGGACGACCGCTATAGCAATGGAGCGATCAAAGGACGGTAGGCTTGCTACAGTGTCGTGATGGTGGCACTGTGTAGTCCCATCGTGCTAACGGGTGGTGTGCTGTAGACTGAAATGGATGACGCGGCCGCTCTCGCTTATCGATCTGATGGCGCTGGTCCCGTTCTACTTGGAGCTGAGCATGGAGTTTGAGTACGTATTGCTTGTGCTTCACGTTTGCTGACTGTGTCTAATGGTTCATTTTCCTGTGTGGCACTTAGCGCCACTCAACACGGAGGATTGACCTTGCGAAGCCTTCGACTACTGCGGATCGTGTCATTCCTGCGGTTGGAGCGCATGTACAATGCGATGAGGAAACTGCGAGTGATCTTCGCCCGCAAGAAGGAAGAGCTCCTGGTCGTGACGTATCTCACAGCGGTTGTCGTGCTCACTGCGTCGATGTTGATCTTCTTCCTGGAGCACGTCGCGCAGCCCACCGTCTTCTCGAGCTTTGGTGTGTGCGTGTGGTGGGCCGTCGAGACGATCACGTCGCTGGGCTACGGCGACGTGGTGCCCATCACGGCCATGGGCCGCGTGCTTGGAGCTTCGCTGGCATTTTGGGGGCTGATCCTGTTCACAATTCCCGGCGCGGTGCTCGGCTCTGGTTTTATCGAGGTCATGCTGGAGAAGCAGCGTGAGGAGGAGGCCGAAATGTACAGCATGGCTATGGGCTGCGGCGGCAGCTCCGTCAAAAGCAACAACCCGCTGTTCGTGGGAAGCTTCAGCGACGACGAGCAGTACCACGACCGCCACCTCGACCACGAGCATCCCGAGTACGCGGCGGCACCGGCACACACGCCCGTGTCGGTGGCGTCACCGAGCAGCCAAACGACACCGCGGATCGCGGCCGCAAAGCGCATTGAGGCGCTGCACCAGAAAGTTGATGCCATTGCAGCGGGACAGGTATGTGCTTGCTTGCTCTTGCTGCTACCGGTATTAACCGTTGTTGCATGCCATACTAACGAGAGCCGAATGGTGCCGTGCAGCGCAACCTGGAGGCACAGTTCCACATGCAGCAGCAACAACTGGAGCGCCTCATACAACTCGTAGAGGTCGCGTTGACACCGACGAGCGGCGCGTCGATGCAGCCGTCTGGACAGGGTGAACCTCCCGCACTAAGTTAACAATCTATGTTGAAGTGGTCCCTCTTGTATACAAAATGTAAGTCTTGTCGATCTGCCGCGTCACATATGATGAACTTAGTCGGGCGAAATCGTTCTCGTTTCCCCGCTCAAATCGATAAACTACCTGTGATAATGAATCTACCCGTCCAAAGCGTTTTACGAACACCGTGGAGCGCGGTCGCATGTTCTTGTGACGCGCCGCTTCCAACCGTTTTATTTCACAAAACACCCTGTCATTGGTCCAAAACCAACAGAAAATTCTGTGATTGGTCAAGATCCGATCTGGCCAATCCCGGGGCAGCCGTTAAACCCCGACGCCACTTCATTCTGGGATCCCCCTGCTCGCCAGCACCCCCAGGTCTGCCGCTCCGTTCTATCCCCCACCCAGCCTTACCGCCTCTAACATGCTGCTCGCGCGCCTGCGGACCCCGACGGCGGTGACTCGCAGCCTTCAGACACGCGCGTTCGCCAACATGCTCGGCGCCGCCACCCAGAAGACCGAGAAGGCCGCGGCCGAGACCGTCGAGGCCGCGCAGTCCGTTGAGCGCGGCGACATCGTGCTCGGTGAGTGCCGATTGGTGGATGCATCTGCCTATATTACTATACAGTAGATTTGACCCGTGCGTTGATTGGCCAGACGGCTTCGCCAAGCGCCAGTTCGACGACAAGACCTACTCGGGCACGAAGCTCGACTTTGACAAGCACGAGTTCGTCCGGAAGATCAACGAGATCTACGAGGCCAGCGACAAGCAGCTCGTGGACGGGTGAGTTGCAGCAGTTGTTATGTTGCAGGAGTGGGAGGCGAGAGACTAATGTAATGGGACCTTTTTGTCGACAGGTACGCGCCGTTCTGCAAGCACCTGTTCGTCCCGAACTTCACGGGCGCCCGCCTCAACATGGTGGCCATCACGCAGGCCAACGCCCACATGCTCATGTCCGACTACGAGGCCCGCACGGAATACGAGCTGCCTGTGTACGTCTGTCTCGCTGTCTATTGGTTGCGATGTGTTGAGGTTCTCATTGCAATTATTGTTGCTGTTGTTGATTGCTGCAGGCTGAGCCGCTGGTTCCCGAGCCACAGTGTGACGCCCAAGGTCGCCGAGTACCTGGACATCATCCTCTACAGCCGTGACCAGATCATCAAGGAGAACGAGGCTGTGGACATCCCGGCGGACCCGTCCCACGGCGACGCTCCGTGGGGTATTGTGTCCATCAAGGCGCAGGACGTCGACCACGAGCTGCCCATGAAGCCTATCACCATGATGCGCAATGCTGTCGGCAAGGAGCAGGGCGGATCTGGCGTGCCTATCGACCGCGACGAGTACATGAAGGCGGTCGAGTACTGGCGGAATCACGCTGTGATCAAGAAAATGTAAGCGCCTCGGCACCCCGATTCAGGCTTGAGTCGACACCTCAGCAGCTTGACGTGACGTCCGCGCCATGTTTTTGAGAGAAACTGAAGCGGCCACTTGTCTCCTCTCTTGCATGCAAGCCGGCACTCTCATTGCGGATGAACGAGTGAGAAGCTCAATACAGGCAGGCTTCGCATGCCTATATATCTGAACGTGCATTTTGATATTCAAAGGATTGTTGTGTACTTCTCTGTCCCACCAGAATATGCAGTAGAATCCTCGGATTGCAACCCGATGTATTCGATGTGGACCACACATACATTTTGATTGGTAGAAATTGTATCCTTTAAATCTGAGCTTGCCAACCTCTAAATCACAGCGCACCACTCGCGCTTTCGACCAACAGACTTCATGGGGGCGTACCTGCGGAGCAAGCGACCTGTCTGTCGACACTAAAGTAGCGGTTGCCCTTTTCTTCGTTGACCAGGCAGCTCGAGGAGTAGGCGCCTCAGCAGCGGTTGCGGCCGCTGTTGAGGCGTTTCCTATCAAGTCACGGACGGCGTGGACACTGTGGAAGAACCGTAAAGATCTGCTAAATCTTAGGATTTGGTTTTGTAGCCATTTAATAAAATGTGGGTACAGATCTGCTAAATCTTAGGATTTGTGGCTAGTCATTCATTATTGGATAGAAATCAGGCTCAGCGAAGCCAAATAAAACAGCCTCGTCACGGTTCTAAATCAGCCCTTACAGGGACCGTGCCAATTTATCTGAGTGCGCAAGATGACGACGAATACGCACATATTTTTACATCACAACAATAATGAATACTCGATGAACTACGGAGGAAAACGTGATCACCACTGGCACAGGGCGGCACTGATCTCATCGTATCCCCGTCAATATTGGTCTTGGCGATCTGAAAAAATTAGAGGACGAAGCAATCGTTGTGAGCTATAAAATGCTGTTTTCCTCTATCTAATCCGACCACTACTTCTCAAGATATCGATGCTTAAAAATTTACTGCATATTCTGGTGGGACAGAGAAGTACTTGTATCCAGCCTCAGCTACTGCCTCTTCTCCTCGTCGCAGCCGCCCAAGCTCATCTTGCGCGGCCATTTCTAGCATGGATTGGTCTTCTGGAAGTCTTCCCACGCAGTGTTCAGTGCGGCGAAGACGCGCTCCGCGATCAGAATTTGCTCGGCGTTCCGTCCGCCGGCCTTGTCGGGATGCACGACGATCATTGCCTTGCGGTAGTGCTTCTTGCAATCGTTGGGCTGGATTAGCTTGCCCATGTTCACCTCGGTCCACTTGCAGTCTTCCCACATGACCTGGTGCATCGTAGACAGCAGCGTGCGGATGTTCTTCACGCGGCCATTATCCTCCGCCCAGGCCTTCAACCTTGGGCCAATTACTGCGTTAGCATTATCCTTCATAGCGGACAAGTTGCGAGCCGCTTCTTCACGATCACGCAGCTCTCCACGAGCCCGTTCCACATCACGCTGCACCTGTCGCTCACGCTCCTCCATCGCCCGACGAACATCGTCACTCTTCGTCGACTTGTCCACCAAGTTCGGGTTGTACACGTTTGAGCCGTCCGAAGTCGACTTGGCGTGCTCCTCCATCTCCGCCATCGTCACGGGACCCACCGTCTGTCCATTATCATCGTCAAACTTGGGCGCTTCTCTCTGCACAGCCTTCGAAGGTGATACCTGTTGTGCTGGCGCAGCACGAGCAGCCAGCGGGTCCATAGAGCTCAGGAAGTCCGAGTTGGCGCTCGTAGATTGCGCAGATGTAGCCGGAGCATCGTTCCAGCCGCTGTCGCTCATCAGATTCACGTCCTTCTTCGGCGGTGACGGCGCAGGAGCAGTGGCATTGCCACCGGGGGACTGCTGTCCACCCGACAGGAAGTCTTCCAGGTTGCTTGGAGCCGCCGGAGCCGTCGTCTTGGACCCTGAGCTCGTCCTGGACATCGACTTCTTCTCCCCGGACGTAGACGACGCGCGACTCGACGCATTGCTATGCCGCGAGTCGCCATTGCCACTGCCGGACGCCCGGTCCGAGTATTTAGCCGGCCGGCCCTGCTCGAACGCCGGAGAGGACGACGACCGATGGAAGCTGCCGCCCTCCGCCACGGGCTGCACGGCCTTGGCCGACTGCACACTGCTGGAGCTGTCGCCCAGCGCGCTGTTGCTGCCCTGGCGCTTGGGCGGCTGACTGCCGCTCCCCCACTTGAGCACGGGCCGGCGGCGGAAGACCAGGCCGGGCTTCTGCGGCCGCTCGAGCCGCAGCAGCTTGCAGATGACGCGGCCGCCCGCCAGCGGCACCTTCTGAGCCGGCTGCGTGACGTCCAGCCAGTAGAACGTGTTGCCCTTGCTGCTGTTGAGGCGGAAGCGGAAGTGGAAGGCCGCCGGATTGCGCAGCGGGAAGCTCCGCAACACGTCGGCGAGCGTCACGTCGGCGCCCGGGGAGACGCCCGCGAGCCGGAAGGCGTTCGGGTGCGCGCGGTCCTCGCCGTCCTCGCCCTGCAGGTAGTAGAAGGCCCAGACGCCGCTGTCCATGGTCGCGGCAGGTCGAACGAGGCGGAATGCGAGCTGGCAATAGCTCGGCGGCCAGGGGAGATCACCACGAGACCAGGAATAGCTGAAGGCTCGCCGAACCGGTACCCACTCGGTGGCCACTTGAGGGTGTGGTACACACGAGGTTACGAGCAGGGGGACCGTCGCATCAACTTGGCAACTTCTGGTCCTCGGCTCACTTTGTCATTCATCCACCTTTACTGAGCAATGCGGCGGACACGTGTGTGGTGTCACCGTGGCACTCTCAGATGGGAAGTATGTACGGCAGGCAGGACGGGATCACCAGCTACAGTACCTGGTAGTTATGCTTTCTGCAAATTCATTTGGTATTATACGTTGCATTGCAGCTGGAGGCTGTAGTTGGTAAGCATGAGGACCAGCCTACTGTATCTTTTTACATGTGCATGCAGTCCAGCAACGACTTTGAGGAATGTGTATGTACGTGTGCACTCGGTTGAGTATAGCACGCTGAAGCATTGAAGTACTTCGAAGATTTTGTTTTTTCGGGGTAAGCTTACCTCAGCGGAGGCCATTGAAGTGACCATGCATGAAAATGCCAACTCTACGGTTAAGTTGTCTTTGTTTATTGGGGAATTAAATGGCAAACCAACAAAAAGTGCGTCCAATAGGTTCAACATGCCACCTGCATGCGGCTGTAGTTGGCGTCGAACGGAGCAAGGTGCTGACTGGATTCCAGTTTCTCGCTCGTCAACGCCCAACGCTCGTTCGATCTTCTACTTGACGCATCTAGGGGCGTCGCCGCAACTTACATAATGCTCTGCATGCGCTGGATAATTCGCAGCAGCTCCGTGGCGCTGGGTCGCACGTCCGGATTGGAATCCAGACAGCGATCGGCCAGCTCCTTCACCAGCGGAGGACAGTCTTCCGAGAACGTCGGGCGCATGTTTCGCCGAATAACCATCTGCACGATCTTCATACCCTGCAGTTTCTTGCCAGAGGTGTCCCGCTTGTCCGAGTACGGCACCACGTGCGTGTCGAGCTCCGACATGACAATTCCGAACGAGAAGATGTCGGCCTTCTCCGTGTACTTCTTGCCCATGAGCACTTCAGGGGCAGTCCAGTATATTGTGCCCACGCCAGCCGTCATGGTATCCTCCACCGATCGTTCACGACTGATCCCAAAGTCACTGAGCTTGGCGCGGAACGCGTCGTCCAATAGAATATTCTTCGACTTGAGGTCGCGGTGAATCACCTTGGGCGACAAGCCGTGCAGGTATCCGAGCGCATCCGCCACGTCTTCGGCCAGGAAGATCTTGTGGTCGCGCCAGTTGAGCTGTCCCTGTCGGCGCTTGAGGAAGCCGTAGAGATCCCCCTTGGCCATGTACTCGGTCACGGCACACACGTCCTGCATGGAGCTCCACGAGACGCCGAGGAACTCGACGATCTTGGGGTGCGAGAAGGACGCCATGAGTTTAATCTCGGCGCCGAAGCACTCGATCTCCTTCTCGTCGTTCTTCTTCTCGTTCAAGATGCGCTTGACCGCCACCTGTCTGTTCTCCAGCTGCGCGAGCCACACCTCGCCGAACGCGCCTTTGCTCAGTACCCGCGTGAAGTACAGCGACGAGTACGGGATACGGCTGCGGCCGAGCGTCGGGTCGGCCTGGAACTGCTCCAGCACCTTGTTGGCCACCTCCCGCGACCTGTCCGTGATCTCCGAGTCGCGGTTGTTGTCCGGCCCGGACGAGCCGCCGCTCTGTCGCACTTTCTCGGGCGGTACGGGCTCGATATTGCGCACGACGGGGCGGTCGTGGCGCGCGTGCTGTTGGGGCCGCGGCCGCTGCTCCGGGTGCTGCGGTTGGTATTGCTGCGGCCTCGAGCCGCCGCGCGGCCTCTGCTGGGCGCTGGAGGCCCGCGGCTGCGGGTTGGACGGCCGCCTGTCGCGCCGCCCCTCGTGGCCGTAGCTGCCACGGCCCTCGCCCTTTGTATGGCGCTGTCCGTTGGCCACGGGGGTGCTGCCCTGGATGTCGTAGTGCTGGTGGTGCGCCAGCGCGGCGTTGTGCGGCTGCGCGGCCGGCGTGGGGATCGTGATGGTCGCCGGGAAGCTCTCGTGGCCGCGCTTGCGGCTGCTGGCGCACGCGCCGCACGTGAGGAACGCCACGAGGCCCATGGCGTGGGGGAATAAAGCGACGGTAGCGCTAGCTGAATATGTTTACAGTCTAGTCGTCTGCCCGACGTGCCGGAAGCGCTAATGACTCGGCTTTTGCCGTGTAGGAAAATCGAATACAAAAACTTACGGACGCCGGAGGGAACTGACTAGTTTGTCGGCGGGAGAGCGGAGGTGGCGATTGGTGAGTGAGTTGCGATATTCGCGGGAAGTAGTGAGACACAGCGTCTGATTGGTCGGCTAGTAGGAATATCGCCAAAACGACCACGCACCCATCGCCGGGTTGTTGGCCGCCTACATGCGGTAATGGTGCCGCCAGCATGCACACACCTGGTGTTGTCGCCGCGGAGTCCCAGGCAATAACAGACACGGCTCTACTAGTGAAGTAGAATAGCAATTCCAAGCAATTGACTGAGTTAACATGACATGTCATGGAGACTTGCAACATTCCTCGCGGTTGCTGTCGCAGATTCCGGTCAGCCATGGCACAAAATTTGCGAGGAGGAAGAAGGGTGCCACTATGGCCTTGATCCTACATGTAGTGGTGGCAGCGGTGCCAGGAACGTGAGAATCCATTGGCGAGCGGATCGGATCACCTCTTCAGCCGCACACAGCGCAGTGCACATGCAGCTGAACCGCTGCAGGCTGCGCAGTCCAGCGCGTTATGCGGCCTGTCAGATCGAGTCAAGCCTGGCTCTATGCGGACGGTTGTGCGGCCCGCACCACGGGACTATCAGCACGAATCACGGCGATTTGGTTTGCTTCTTATTATCCACCGCGGGGATGCAGAGATGCCTTGCAAGCGTCGCAGCTCTCGGTTGCTGCCGGCTTTAGATGGCTCCGTCAATATTGGCGCTGTGCATCCATAAGGTATTACTTTGCGAGCGTCTTGCAGGGTTACGCAAGGTTACCAACGTGGACAACATAGGATAATGGCGAATCTGAAGTCAACAGCATTATTAATAGCCCCGGCGGCAATCAGAGTCTGAGTGCCATCCGGAGGACCAGCGCGCTTGAGCTGCTGATGTTGAAGCATCTGCTGCATGCGAAGCCATCTTGAAATTGGCTCGCTTCGTACGATCGCACGAACGGTCGACATCGACGACACGACAGTCGTGCCAGTCAAAGGTGCACGGACGATTCGCTCCGACGTACTTCGAAGTACAGGTACAATAGTCAGCGACGCTATCAACATAGCGTTCATGTACGCCACGCTCGGATGAGACTTCTTTCTTCACAACCTTTGTGTATTATCTGCAAAAAATTAAATACCCGCAGGCAGGCAAGCGCCATAACGAATCTATCCGACGCACCATCGGCGTATGCCCTGCCTTCGCGTGCGATTACTTCTTCTCCCCCCAACGCTTTTACTGCAAATCGTCCTGGATGTCGCGCAGGATGTTGAGCAGCTCGGGGGCATCCGGTCGAGCGTCCGGGTCGGCGTCCAAGCATCGAGCGGCGAGCGCCTTGATCGGCTCGGGGCAGTCCTCGCGGAAGGACGGCCGAAGCGCCATGCGAATGACCATCTGGATGATCTTCATACTCTGCAGCACCTTGCCCGAGGCGTCGCGCTTGTCCGAGTAGGGCACCGCGCACATGTCCATTTCCGACATGACGATGCCGAACGAGTAGATGTCGGCCTTCTCGGTGTATTTCTTGCCCATGAGCACCTCGGGGGCCGTCCAGTAGATGGTGCCGACACCCGCCGTCATCGTCTCCTCCACGGAGCGCTTGCGACTGATACCAAAGTCGCTCAGCTTGGCGCGGTACTTGCTGTCCAGCAGAATGTTCTTCGACTTGAGGTCGCGGTGGATCACCTTGACCGACAGCGAGTGCAGGTACACGAGCGCCTCGGCGACGTCCTCCGCCAGCCACATCTTGTGGTCGGGCCAGTTGAGCTTGCCCTTGCGGCGCTCCAGGTAGCCGTACAGGTCGCCCTTGGCCATGAACTCCGTGACTGCACACAATTCCTGGTTGTTGCTCCACGAGACGCCAATGAAACCCACGATCTTGGGGTGTTTGAGCAGTGCCATGAGCTTGATCTCGGCTCCGAAACACTCGATCTCCTTGACGTCGTGCTTCTTCTCTTCCAGAATCTTCTTGACCGCCACCTGCGTGTTCTCGAGCTGGGCCAGCCACACCTCGCCGAAGGCGCCTTTGGAGATGGCGCGCGTGAAGTAGAGCGACTCGTACGGAATCCAGCTCTGCTCGAACTCGGGGTCCTCGTCCAGCTCGGCCATCACCTTCTCCGCCATCTCCTGCGTGCGGGCGATGACCGCCGGGTCCGTCTGTCTCCGGTGGACGCCCTCCACACTGGATGACGGCATGGCCAGCTGGCTCTGCTGCAGCTCCAGCATGGAGAGGCCGGGCCCTTGGTGGTGGTCCTCGTGAGGCTCCAGCATCGGCACCTCGGGCGGCGGCGGGGGCGGGAACGACTGCTGCGGCTGAAACCCGCCGCTGCTCTCGTACTGCGAGTCGTACCTGGGCTCGTGCTGGTGCTGCGACTGCTGCTGCTGCCGCGTGTAGGTGGGGGCGCCGTTGGCCGGCCACTGGGGAGGGCGTTCTACCCTCTGCTGGGGCTGGTAGTGCGCGGCCTTCTTGTCCTTGCTGTGGTGGCTGCTGTACCCTGTGGACTCCATGCGGCGCTCGAACACCGTGTTGCCCCCCTGCGACGTCCCGCGGCTGATGCCTGTGCGTGCCGTAGTCGACGGGAGGCCGTAGCCCCCGTGGCCGTCACTGCGCTTGCGGTTCTGGTTGCGCTTCCACACGAAGAAGGCCACAAAGCCGAAGAGCACGACGATCACGACGATCACGATGTAGATGATGGTCGAGTCTGAATTCGAGGTAGTGGCGGAGTCCGGGTCCGCCGCGGTAGAGCGCGTGGCCAGCAGCGGTAGGGCGGCCACCGCCATGTGCATCGGTGTCAACACCTTCATATTGTGATATCGAGCGGACCGATATAAGCAACAGCGACGGCTTTGCCCTTGCGTCGACGCCTGCCGATTGAGGAGTGAGGCGTGCAGAATCCACTGTATGGCGGTCCCGTGTCGCGTTTAGGGCACACGTGTACTCAGTCTGTTTGTATGCGCTCGCTCTTTTGGACAGGAATTGCTTGAGGCTGGTGCAGACTTTGCACTGCAGAGACGCATGGCGCTTGTCGCCATCTGTGCGAACGGTAACGGGCTGCTTTGCTGCGTTGTGTGGAAGGTCCCACCGACAGCGGAGCCCAACCGAAAGCGAAGGAGGACGCAAGTGTCGCTTTCGTTGTCGCACACGGCGGGAGCTTTGCATTTGCACGCGAGGAACGACTCGGATTCCGAGTCTCGGACGCTCCTCGGTTCCGGGGCTTTCGTGCACGGCGATGACGCGAGCCCGTGTAATCCTCAACCAATTGGTTCTGGCCACGATACCCGCGACCGCCGTCATCAGGCCGTGGGTCTTCTTGACCTTTGCTGAAGCTTGCGCGTTGCAGTTGATGTTGTTGTGGTTGCCGTGCTACTTTTCAGAGTCTGTGGAAACGAGAGTCGGTTGTTGCGGGCCAAGTAACTTACGCTGCGTTTGGGTTCCCATGCTACTCGCGAAGGATAAGTTGCAGTTCTGTAAAGCTAGCGGAGCGTGATCTGCTGCCTCGGCCACGACCGCAGCAAGTCTTGGCTCCGAGCGAGTTGCTGCGCCCCGTGAAAACAAGCTGTGCAGGCCGCACTGTGTGCTGTACAGTACAGTACCACTCCTGAAGCGGTCTTACAAGTTGCAAGAACTCCAGTGAGACGTGGTCGACCGGGATTGATAGTAGATAGTACCGTACAGTCTCCCCTCCCACAACTGATTATCACGGGAGAACTGGCCAACTCAATCGGTTATCATATTTGCCAAATTATCACATTCAGAAGGGAGCGATATTGGCTATCACTCAAGAATCCCTAATTCATTCATCGCCGTGAACATGCCCTCCGAAGCACCCATGCTTCGCACAGGCAATCCCACTCGGAAGGAAAAGCGGGAACTAGTAAGAAAAGTAGCACATGCGCGAGCCAAAGTCACGTAAAACGAGCTGAGAGAGTGGTGCTGTATAATATACGTATATGAGACCGCGCAAAACATTTCCGGTCTTAATGCCTAAGTACGGATTCCTTTTTATTAGCTAGCCAGGTAGCCCTGTGTCTTAGCTTCATTTTGAGCTATCAAACGACCTCAGATGAGCAGTGTGTCGGGCGGGATGCCGTTTGGCGCGAAGCGACTCCGTTCAAATTTCAAAAAATGTTTTTTTGCTTTAATGTCGATATAGGGGTAATTTAACGCGTAGATTCCGAATCTGCAATCCGTTTAGCCGAAATCGACCTAGAACCCTTTGAAAAAGTGGAGTCATTGTATAAAAAACATTTCCAAAAATACCATTGTGTGCACCACACAATGTTATTTTGGTGGCGTTAACACTGGTAATGTTCTGCGCGTGGCATCCACCCAAAAGGTTCTTACTGACGCCGTCTTGTTCAGCGGCGGTGGTACTAGCAGGATAAGCCAAGCGCAGTGTTGATGTGCTTTTGTTAAAACTCAGTTTTAGTTGGTTAAACTTAAGCTTTATTTATCTCTTAATGCCCTCTAATAGACTAGTGCTCAGTCGTTGGCAAAAGGAGAAGTGAGCTCTCTCCGAACGCCGGCAAACATCCTCGCACGAGCGGTCGCCAACAGGGCGCCCCCTGATTGGCTAGTTATGTAGTACTATGATTGGCTCTCCCTTAACCAATGGGAAAGCGCCTTAATGCCAGCGGGTACACTTTACCCTCAGGCCTTTACAGAGCCTTTACGGTCTCTTGGGAACCTCATTCTAACACTCCCACTAAGTGTTCACCGCTGGTAGTACGCTTTTCACACCTATCTTATCTCTCAACAATGTAAATTGTTTATTAGGAAGGGCCTTAGTCAAAATGTCTGCTGCCATGCTAGTTGTTGGGCAGTACTCAATTATCAGACGGCCTTCTTCTACTAAGTCTCGTGTGAACAAATACTTTATCTCAATGTGCTTACTAGCCTTGTGGTTGCCTGGGTTCTTTGTGATACTGATAGCAGACCTGCTATCACACCAGACTTGCACAGGTTTCGCTTGAGGAAACCCCATTTCCGATAGCAAGTGCCACAACCATTCGCTTTCCTTTGCACCTTCGCTCAATGCGATAAGCTCTGCTTCTGCAGTTGATAGGGAAACACATCCTTGCTTACTACTGCACCAAGATATACTGCAGCTAGCCATCTTAATCACATATCCCGTGATTGATTTACGTTCTTTTGATTGACACGCGAAGCTTGCGTCTGTGTACACCTCATACGTTACGTCTTTTGACTTTCCGTCAAGTAATAGACCGTACGTCGACGTCCCTTTCAAGTATATCAGTACTCTCCTAGCTGCTTCCCAATGGGTTTTATTGTAGCAGGACAAATACTTGCTCAATTCCCTCACTGCATTAGCAATATCTGGTCTGGTACCTCTCACTAGGTATTGCAGCGACCCAACCAAACCTCTGTAATCAAATTTCTGAGCTGCTATCTCATCCGCAGTCATCTTAGTTTCAGGTTCTAACTCAATACCTGTAATCTGAGGTGTCGCTACAGCTGAGCTGTTCTCAATGTTATACTTCTTCAGTAGTTCCAATATATACTGATGTTGAGAAATGGACATTGTCCGTTCTTCTCTGTTTCTGCGGACTTCCATTTTGAGGATGTAGTGGACATCTCCCAAGTCTTTCATCTTAAATCTCATAGATAGTTCCGCTTTGACTTTGTTGATCAGTCGCATACTTTTCGACATGATCGTCAGGTCATCGACATATACCACGATGATGACCCAATCATCTCCCACTTTTTGTACGTAGATGCAAAACTCCTTATTGCAACGTACAAAACCCATTGATGTGAGAAATTTATGCAGCACCTGATACCAAATTCTAGGAGCCTGCTTCAACCCATAGATGCTTTTCCGCAGCTCACACACATAGTCCTCCTTCCCTGGTGCATGATAGCCCGGAGGTTGTCTCATATATATGCGCTGTTCTCCATCCATGGTTCCATTCAAGAATGCTGTGTGAACATCCATCTGGTGGATATGGCAATCTAGAATTGTGCCAATTGCTAAGACAAGGCGTAAGGACTCAAACCTCGCCACTGGGGCGTATACCTCGTCTACATCAACTCCAAATTCTTGATGATTTCCTTGAGCAACAAGTCGCGCTTTAAAGCGTTCTATTACTCCATTAGCATGATATTTTACCACAAGTACCCAATGACACGGTAGTGCCTTTCTCCCAGGTGGCAGCTTTACTAGCGTCCAAGTGCCGTTGTCTATTAGGGAATCGTACTCAAGATCAAGTGCACGTCTCCACTCTTTCCTATGTGGTCCTCGTAATGCTTCCTTAAGGTTGCGGGGAATTGGTATCCGATTCTGGAGAATTTCCAGGCCATTAACTTTGTCCATGTGGGTTTGGTAGCACACATAATCCCCAAATTTAGCAGGCTTTCGTGGTTCACGGCGTGGTCTTTTAGCCGGCTTGGCTCCCACTGCCTCTACTAACCCTCGCTTTTGCTTAGGTGCTCCCACTGTTTGGTCAGACACTTGTTCTGTGTCTGGTTCTCCCACTGCTCGGGTTGGCCCTGAGCCTGATGTAGTCTCTCCCACTGGTGGGGTAGAGTCTGTATTCTCCTCATTTTGTTCCTTTCCAAATGCACGCAACACTATATCAGCCCCGTGTTGTGTGTCAAACATTACGTGCCTTGAGTATAGGAACCGGTTGTTGTAAACATCCAAAAGCCGGTAACTCTTGTACTCGTCCGATATTCCCAAGAATCTGCACTTTATCCCTCGTGCAGATAATTTCTTATCTTTTCTTCGCTCTTTAGGTACATGCGCAAAGCATATACTTCCCCAAATGTGAAGGTCACTTATGTCTGGTGGTTTACTGTGCACCATTTCGTATGGGGTCTTATTACCCAGACGACTCATAGGCGTTCTGTTTTGCACATAGGTCATGTACATCAGTGCTTCTGGCCACCAACGATCAGCCATCTCAGCATCTTTTAGTGCACAGCGCACTTTGCTCATCTTAGTTTGGTGATCGCGTTCTGCTGCTCCATTTTCCTCTGGGCAGTATGCATTTGACATTTGAAATTTGATCCCCTTGCTCTTGCAAAAGCTTTTAAAAGCTTGGTTCACAAACTCGGTTCCTCCATCTGACCTTATGCGTCGGATTTTAAACTTGCCTTCTCTCTCTAACTCGAGAAGCAACGTCTTAACTTTGTCATTGACTTCCCCTTTGTTGCGCAACACATAGGTCCAGCGCCAGGATGTTTGGTCGTCAATGATGCTCAAGAAGTATCTAATGGTTCCCACAGTTCCATAGACTCCCATTGTTCTCATGGGTCCGTTTGTATCCATGTGGATGGTACTAATAGGCTGTTCATCTCTGGAACCCTTCAGATTTCGGTATGACATTCTTCTCATCTTCATTTCTGCACAAGTGGAGCAGAAGAAGTTTATTCGTCTTAGCTTAGAGCCCTCAATATACGGTATTCCTTTTACAAGCTGGTTACTCATTATTTCAATCAGTTTATCCTTATTTACGTGTCCTAGACGCACATGCCATTCTCTCATTAGGCTCTCAATTTTGGTTAGGCTTGGTATAGTCAATGGCTTGATTGGCGTAGCCTTAACAGCATTGCACATTTTCTGCCTTTCTTTTGTTGTACAGGTTTGCACATAGTATGCCCCATTGAAAGACTTTGCTACAAATATTAACTTGTGCTTCCAAAGTATGAACTTGTACAGTCCGCTGTTACTTGCCACAATCTGATAACCTGTCCTTTTTAGCCAAAACTCACTTAAGATATTTGACTTAGCATGTGGTACTAGTGCTATATCACTAAACTGTACTGACTTAACTCCTGTTGGACTCATCAAAGACAATTTAACAGTACCAACAAATGTATTTCTCAGTTTAGAGCCCTGGCCAAATGTAAAAACGTAGTCTGAGTTGGGCTGCTTGGTCACGAAGACCGACTCGCTTGCAGTCAATCCATACCCGCATCCTGTATCCAAAACCCATGAGTTGCCCGTTAGCTCAGTGATAGGCACTAATAAAAAGGGATACAGTCGGCTTACCGTATCTTCGAAGGCTTTCGCCTTTTTCTCCAATTCCTCAGCGGCGGCCGTGACCTTGACGCTGTTGGCAGGCACGACAGTCTCACCGTCGAACTCGTCAATGTCGTCCTCACTGCCGCTCTCTGCAGAGCTGGACACCACCGGAGAGTTAAGACTTCCCGTCGGCGTGACCGCAGTGTCCATCGCCATCGACTCATTCGGCGTGACCGCAGTGTCGCTCGCCATCGGCTCATTGATGTTGAGTCGTTGAAGGACCGCAGCATCCACCGGGATCTCCTTCCTCTTGGGAGCCGCAGGTTGCACCTTTTGCACACGTGCATGGTCCGTCTTCCTCACTTTGAGCGGGCGAGGCTCGCTGAAGATGTCTTTACGACCGACTCCCTTGGCCATGTCCTCCTTTCTCATAGGACAGTCCTTCTTGAAGTGGGGCCCAATCCCATCCTTGTCGTTGTGCACGCCTTTGCAGTAGAAGCAGGCGTTCGCTTGCTCAACATCCGTTGGCAGCATCATCGTTTTGCGCTTGCCGGACTTCTTCATCGGTCCTTTCTTTGCGCCAGCCATTCCTCTGGCAGCGTAGTTGGCCGGAATCTCAATCGGGCGCTGAGTCGTCTTGCCCATCGCCTGAATCTCGGCCTTACTTTTGTTGCCGAAGATTGACTTCAACTTGGTCTCAATTTTCTCCAGGGTGAATTCCTCCTGCGAAAATGTGACGCTAGGTCCCCAAAGATGACCCGGTAGCATCGCAAGCACCTTTCCAATCATCAGCTGACTTGGCAGCAAGTGCACACGCAGTGTTTCTTGCCCTTGGCGGTTCAGCCGGTTTCTCACGTTGCGCAACTTCTGAAAGAGTTCGGCCACGGATTTGAAGTCCTCAGTCATGGTTTTCTCAAATTCCATGAGTAACTCCACCATGCCCATGGCGTCGCTCTTCCCAAAGTCGACCTCAAGTTGCGCCCAAAACGCCGCAACCGTTTGTGCGGAGAGTGGCGTACTCAGTTGATTCATGTATGTATGAGGCAGGGTCCGGTTGAACATGTCCCTGATGTAGGAATCCACTTCGTCCAGTAGAGCCACCTCATACTCATGTTGATTGCGAGCCTCAGCCGTAGCATCTGGTCCCGGATCCGCAACATGGATAGGACGCAGGAGCAAATCCTGGAACCCGTGACGGGGCGCAGCCCTTGCGGCTCGAATCTCAGAGACCTTGCGGCTGTTGGTCTTGCTCACGAGATGTGCGACCACGGCGTCTTTCCATCGCTGGAAGTCGTTCGGATTCCCATTGAACTTAAGGCCCGCGAAGGGAACTTGGGTTTCCTTGGCCATCTTCGAGCACTCAGTACTTGAAATGTTAAAACTCAGTTTTAGTTGGTTAAACTTAAGCTTTATTTATCTCTTAATGCCCTCTAATAGACTAGTGCTCAGTCGTTGGCAAAAGGAGAAGTGAGCTCTCTCCGAACGCCGGCAAACATCCTCGCACGAGCGGTCGCCAACAGGGCGCCCCCTGATTGGCTAGTTATGTAGTACTATGATTGGCTCTCCCTTAACCAATGGGAAAGCGCCTTAATGCCAGCGGGTACACTTTACCCTCAGGCCTTTACAGAGCCTTTACGGTCTCTTGGGAACCTCATTCTAACAGCTTTTGCACGACCAGGTCTAGCTGCACAACCTTGTCGCTATCACCGTCGCTCTCACGCGAAGACGAGGGCGAGTTGTAGGCGTCGACGCTCCCACCGCTAGCGTTCCCCTCCACGGTCGTCTTCCCCCGCGATTTGGAACCGGGAAAAAATCACACACCAAATGTTCTAAACGCGTTTTCTCGAAACTTCATTTAAGTTCGATTAGTCCCCTCGTCCCATACAAACGGCCATATCTCCACTGTAATAATATTGGAAATTACGATTTTGTTTTGCGCGGTCTCATATTATCCTTCCAACCCACGCGCAGGCACAATTTTCGGATCTCAAGTGCTCCGTCGAGATCTTTAGTGTCGTGGTGAGCGATGACCACAAAACCAGCCACACTACCACCTATACTGGTCTCGACAAGGCATTGAAGCTCTGGGTGTTCGCACATCAGGGCTCCCATTTCCATTCAAATCCGAGGCCGCAGGCTCTTCCTCAAAATTGATAATGCCCAATATAGATCATATCTGGTCCTAAAACTCATCAGTTATCATTACTGGGAGGGAATATCAAGTGTATTGCCTTAGTATGGGAAACTGCTATTACAGAAATCGGGAGATTTCGAAATTGAAAAATCCGATCACTTATCATGTCATATCAATTGAGAGGGGTTCAGATTTGGGAGGGACGACTGTAGTAGATTTTTTTTTAATATTACCGGTAAAATAATATTATTTTACTATAGTAGTATTATAATTTTTCCCAGCTGATTTAATTCTACTATAGTAGATATTAGATTTTTTTCCGGCTAATATTAGTACTATCTGATTACTAGTAGCATTTTGGCTAACGCAGGGGGACGATATACACAGGTTGGAGCTTGCTCGGTTCCATGGAGGAAGCGGATTCGCTGCTCGAAGGCGCACGCGTCCTGCGGACGCGGTTCGTCGCACGGGACCGGTCTACTAGCTCTCTGTAGTGAGCGATTGGAGGCTACAAATCGCAGCGTTCTGTTTTGGGCTCATTCTGCAATCTTCCAGCAGCCCGACAAGTCAACAGTCTCCTTCCGACTCGCTCGCTCGACCAAGCTCGACCAAGAGTGGCGTAGCTGCAGACGGCAAACAAGCTACCAAGGAGAGGGGCGGAGATGCAGACGACGAGCGGCTTGAACAGACCATCGCCGCGGGAAACAAGCTTCTCTATGATGCGCATCGTGAAGTCTACTGCAAGCTCAATGCAGGCTCGTGTGGTGGTGACGAAGAAGCTGCCGATGTCAGCTCGCCCAACTTCGATCTTGTTCCATCCGTGGACGACGACAAGGTCATTTGCGGAGCTCCGATCGCGGTAGCCAAGCCCACCACCACTTCGAAGACGATCCAGCATGCTCAAGCGGACAAAGTGGTGGACGAGTGGCTGGAGTACATGGTGGACTGGGTGTCGATGGCGTGCCGTTACTCGGCAGACGAGAACAAGTCCAAGGACGACTTTACGCCTCTCATGCTGGTTCGGCGCAATGGAGTTGTCTGCTGGCGCGTGGAAGCTGTCTGCGAACATGTAAACATCCTGTGCTGGTTCCGTGAGTCCGCCAGTGGGCGATTTCGTTCCATCGCCGCCCTTGCGCGGGTCTGGTTGAGGAGAGCTCCGTCAAACGCTTCTCAAGAGCGTGTTTTCTCGACGGGGGGTTCGTGATGAACAGCCTTCGTACGAGGACGGATAACCTGCGCGCTGAGATGCAGGTGATGTTGAAGCACAACAAGAAGGAGATCCGTCACATGGAGCTAGAGAGCAACAGCGCGTGATGATCATCATCGAGGATATCCGGTGGTCGACATGGAGGACATCCGGTGGTCGACATGGAGGACATCCGGTGGTCGACATGGCTACAATAGTAATCTAGATTACTATAGTACTATTAATATAGTATTCTGGTTCGCTCGACTTGGCTAATATTAGAATAGTAGAATTGATCTAGGCTCATCCATTCTACTATAGTAGTTTAGGAAGAAAATCCCATTACTATCAATCCCTGCCTGCGAATCATTTACGCTACCCCGCGAGATTCAGCCATCCTAGAACTTCGAGCTTGCTGTTGACAACGACGGAGAAATCCGACTCCACTGAATGCCATCCCCACAGTAAAATAAGGCAACTGGGAACGGCAGCATAATATGCTTAGTTTAAAAATGAAAAAAACATTTTAAAAAGTGTATATTATACACTTTTTAAAATGTTTTTTTCATTTTTAAACTAAGGCCGTGCAGTTGCCCGGAACAGCTCTGGATTTTCAGGTTTTTGCTTGTCCTACTTCGAATTTTACTACAATGATAGTCGTGAGGACAATGAAGGCAATAAACTAGAGGGCTGGGCTGGTAGCGCTGGTCATACATAATCTAAAATAATACTTCGACGTATATTATAGTGCTCGGGTACTACGTTAAAATATACTATTGAGCAGGACTATAATATATTACTATTGCATTGCAGTATACTACTATCGTAGAGAGAAGCGAATTTTGCTACATGTAGTGAAGTAGCCTATCGTTCTAGTAGTTGCAGCCTTCATATTCCTCAGACTCGAAGTTCATCATAACGCGAAGTGTTAACGGTTTCCCTTAAATATCAGTCACGGAGAATTCATTAATGGTAAAATCCCATGGCACGTAGGGCGGAGATCAAAGAGCTGGCCCTCATGACAGGGAGAACGCTGGTCTGAGGGTGGCAGCTTTTCATCCTGGCACGTATAATTAACAGACGTGTTGCAGCCTAAGAATAATAATAAGCTGAGTGTCATCATTGCCATCAATACAACGGAATGCCATCATTTGGGCGAAGGTCATCATCGTTTGTCTCGATTATCGAAATAGTGCCATCATTTGGCAAAAGTTCATTCTAGTAGTATATGCAAGTATTGACACTAGCACCAGCTTAGAACGTTAAGCGAAAGGATTGTATTGTATACAAGAATGGGCTAAACTACGTGGTCAAGCCGAAAGGTTCGAGCACATACATAAGGAGTCTGATTGACACAATATTGGATGTAACTGAGACCGCTGCACCTGGTACCCCCACGGCCACGGCCTTCAGTGAGTTCAAGGGGTAGATAGTAAGCGTCCGACGTACATACAAGAGCACGCCCCAACCCTACGTGGTCAAGTGCTGGGTAGATGGGAATTGCGCGCTGCCAGACTCGCGGAACCAGCGTCGCAGAGTATCCCTAGCGGACAAAACTTGAAACAGACCCCTAATGTGAAACAGCTTATACTTGGAATGACTAGCGTGCACATAGTCAAGCCTCAGACGTTTCTCGTGGCTGCCAGCCAGCCATTCGAATTTGAGGCTTTGGCCCCCTTGCACTGTGTTTGGCTTGGCAGCAGCTCTCCGTGGTTATACTTCGCGCCCAAATCGGCCCATTATTCGAGAAGTTGCATCTTGCCTACCCACCACACAATATGGACCACGACACAAGAGTGCAGAACGCTGTAAAATGCGTCCAACAAGGCGCCACAAGCTACCGTCAAGCAGTAATGAAGTACAACCTGTCGCCCACTACAATATGGCGGCACGCTAACGGCCTACTGAAACCTGGCGCCCGACAGGGCAAGCCGCCCATGCTGTCCAAGGACGAAGAACTCGGAGTTGTTGACGTGGTGCGGCTGCGTTCACGCCGTGGCCTCTGCATGGATGTCGACGAGATGCGGTATCTGATTCGCCAAGCTGCAATTACATGTGGCAATTTACCCCCACAAGGCTTCCCGTCACGCCGTTATGTTGCTCGATTCGTGAAGCGCCATGCCAAGGTGTTGTGTATCAAGCACGACCAGGTCCTTGACATTACTCGCTACGAAGGTTCTACAGAGGCCCGCATCCACTCGTACTACAACAATCTTGAGAAAGAGATAGCTGGACTTCCCCGTGACCGAGTATGGAACTGCGACGAGACAGGCTTGTCTCGCCGGGGACGCAGCGCACCGCGCGTTGTCTGCGAAAAGGGGCTCCCAGTAAATGTCGTGAGGTCAGCTGATCGGGAAAAACGTCAGTGTCATGGCATGCATTGCTGCGGATGGATCAGCGTTAGACCCGATGTTCATCTTCTCCGGGGTTCGCATCAAGTTTTAGTGGATGAAGGGAGCCTCTGTGTGCAGCGACGGAGTCCTCCAACATCAACAGTCAATTATTTTTGCACTGGTTGAAGTACTTTAACAAATGCTTATCACAACGTGGCACGGAGAGGCCTGTCGTTTTGGTGCTGGATGGGCACTTCTCCCACATCAACTACAAGGCCCTGGCATTTGCAGTATCGGTCAAGATCGAGATTTTCACCCTACCGTCCCGCACGTCACACTTCACGCAGCCACTGGACACACTGGTATTTCGGGCTCTTAAGAAAGGGTATGAAGAATTGGTGAAAGTCTTGCTGGTGCTCGGCCTACCAAGGATGATGTAGCATCGCTAGTTACTATTGCTTGGAAGGCAGCCATGATTCCTGAAAACGTGATGGTCTCGTTTCGGTGTACGGGAATCTTTCCGCTTTCGGTTGACAAGATGCTGAAGAAGATTATTGGTGCAAGCCCAGTGCTACCAATTGACGGACTGGGGGCGATAATTCCCCACACGATCTCTGCTCGCACCGCTCGTCGATTGTCACGCATGGGAATAACCGCCGACCGTGCTCGAGTCCTCGACGTTGGCCTACAAATCACTGACTACGTTAGCCCCTCAAAGCTGGAGTCACGAGCACGAGGTACGTTTATTGCTGGAGGTCGCCTGATGACACCCCCCGAAATGGTGCAAGAAGTGAAGCAAATAGCGGAGACCAAGGCTCGGAAGCGTCGAGAAGTGGAAGAATGAAAAGCTGCTCGAGAGACTAAGAAACTGGAGCGTGCAGTCGAAGTGGTAGAACGAAAAGCTGCTCGAGAAAAGAAGAAACTTGCGCGTGCAGCTGAAGCAGACGCACAACCGAAGAGAAAGCGCGGACAACGACGAGCTCCTGGATCTATCAACGCAGCGATTAGCATCCCGAGAGTGCAAGACCCACCGCAGCTGCGGCAGGAATCGGCTATGCTGTCGCTGTGTGCTGCAGTCGACGCTGCGGTTGTGCTTGAACGCAGTGATGTAGTGCAGCCGGCTGTTGTCTGAAGCGTTTCATGTTTTGTCCATTCTAAATGACCGATTTTGTTTTTCAAGATGTGCTCTCGAGTTTTGGTTTCTACGATGCTTTTGATGTAGTGTTTGGATGCCCAGCGCGGCTCCGTGAATGCCCGATGTCTTCTCTCCACGATGGTGACCTCTGATCGACCTGATGTCTAGATCCAGCTTCACTTTCGCGAGAATTCGCCGAGGTGCTAAGGTGTTTCATATTGTGACCTCAGGGGATATTGAGACGAAGCGGGTGAACGCTTTTATCGTCCAGGATGTATAGCGCGTCCGGGGTTAAAAGACTGGTATTCCAGAATGGACCAGCCCCGGATAACTCGAAACACACAGTAGAATGACTCGAGTCGGCGTGTGACCTTGTGCAATCCCTATAGGTGTCGATTAATTCGGCGGACCGTCTTTCAACCGGAAATGTAACAATCAATTAGATACAAGAATACAGAGAACTTCCAAGTTCCTCTCGACTGGGAGATCCCAAATGGAGGCAAGCTTACGAGCAAAGACCTTTTCCCCAAACAACCACTCTCAAAATAACCAATAACAATACAGAGTTTGTGTATACAATATGCAGTCTGTCAACTTTATGTTACAACCCGGATACAGAGAAATCCGGGTTGCCCAACGCGCACCACCCTCGAATGAACGAGGGAAACCACAAATACAGTCCTAGAATAAGCAATCTAACTCGGATCTCAGGGGGTGATTGCTACAACCTCCTGAAACTACAGATGGAACATGAAATGCAAGGGTCCTCTTTCGAGTGTCCACAGACAATTTAGGGATATGAAATGGGTAGACCAACCCGAAAGCAGCCTTTTTGGGTACCCAATTTGATTTGAAGCGTGTAGGTGAGAGTTCCTTGTGCGGTTGCACGACCTTGGACGTCCGTTGGTGTACGCGGCTCCCGGACCTTCCTTTGGATTCTCCTTTGGGTAGCAGAAATATGGCGTCGTCGTCCTCGGCGAATATACTCTCCAGGGTCAATGGCAAATAGACACGAAGTCCACTTGGGCTCTGGAAGGCAAAACAAACTCTGGTTATCTCTTCTCTCTCTCTCTCTCTCTCTCTCTCTCTCTCTCTCTCTCTCTCTCTCTCTCTCTCTCTCTCTCTCTCTCTCTCTCTCTCTCTCTCTCTCTCTCTCTCTCTCTCTCTCTCTCTCTCTCTCTCTCTCTCTGGCTATCATTTCTTTCTATCTTTCTTTCTTTCTTTCTTTCTTTCTTTCTTTCTTTCTTTCTTTCTTTCTTTCTTGGTATCTGGGTTTTCGGCGGTCTCCTCTGCTCGAATCGCATGCACTCCTCCCGGATGACTGGTTTTCAGTATACTTGGGGACATGTTGAACTCGCGGAGTGCCGCTCACTCATCTTGCACTGGCGGCAGTCTTGAGCAGTCGCACTTCGTGCGCTGGCGCGCTGTCACCACTTGATTGTCTTGCATCGAAGATCCCTGGCTTAGGCGTAGCACTGTCTGGATCTTGGTCTAATGTTCGCATGGGTGCCTGATTTGGCACGCCCCTGGGGCGTCGGTGATTTGTTGGTTCACACTTGGGTACACTGGCCATTCGGGGTGACACCCATCCGGAGTGGCATCTTGGTCATTCAGGTTGTCCTTCATCATTCAGGATGCACAGGGGGTACTTCGTCTGTACTTCTGCAGTATCGCTCGGGGTGTCTTGATCTTGAGGAGCTGGGTAATTACTCGGCTCGTATGGGCAGGCCGCTTTCCGGGATACATTCTACCGGAAGCGTTTGGCCCCATGTGGGTACCTGCCGCAAAGGGAAGTCGGTGGACGGACCGGGCGCTATGCCTCCATCCCGAATCTTTGCTTCGGGTGGGATGCCTCCGTGCCTGTGAGCCTATACGTGTTCCGAGTAACCGTCCCCGCGATCTTCAACCAGTCAGCACTTCCGAGTGTACCATTCTTGTACCACCCTGAATACAGATCTCCATTCGACACTCTCCGGCTCTGCACCCTGGGCAGCTGCGAACTGGCCACTCTGGAAAACTTCCAGTTGCCTCGCGTCAACCGCCCCTCTGGTCACGGACCCTCACTGAGAGATTTACCTTCGAAGTGTCAGACCATGAGCAGATTCACTCACGATCGCAGCCGTCCTGGGCGCAATGCCAACTCGGCTCGCCAACCATCCAACAGGCTTCCCGGATTGTCCACCATTCTCCGTCCCGTCCCGGATCCAACTGTCGCACCCACTATTCGTCCGATCTCAAGGCGCGACAGACAGCCACACTCAAAACGCAAAAAACCTTCGGCCCAACACGCGATGAGCACCAAGGCAAGCACTGACAGCGGCGATGGTCGTGACGGGAACGACACGCCTCCGCACGCTCCTGAGCAACTCCCGGACACCCCTCCAGTGGGAGGCAGTGCTTCGGGCTCAGGTGGTGCGGATGGCATCAAGGGCGACTCCTCCGACAAGGCAGAAGACGTGCCTGCTCCTCATGCTGATCCAAATCATGCGATCGAGGAACCTGCACACGCGGAGGACGCTCCGCAGGATACCGGAGTGCCCCACGCTGAGGAGGGGGTACCAGAGGCGTCGACCGGGGGCGTAGATCGTCTACCATTGATGATCCAGCGGCGACAGCTGCTGCCTTCGCGTCGGTCGGTCAGTTGCTGGTCACCCAGCAGATCATTTCGGCGGACACAGCAAAGTACATCTTCCAAGGGGAGCTGAGCGCGTTCGGACTCGTCCGCTGCGGCAGCTGCTCATCCGTACTGCCCGGGCGACGTTCCACCCACACACTTCGGGGTGAAACAAGACCCGTCGAGCTTCATCGTGGGTGTCCCTGCCACCAGCTCGGACCGCCTCGCGGAACGTTTCATGCGTGACGGGTATGGTGGGCTGGAGGCGTTGGCTTTCGTCGAGACTCTCTCGGACGAAGGCATCCAGGACCTTTCGGAAATGGTTCACCCGAGGCTGAGCATCCGCCCGGATCTCCTGCTACCCAAATCAGTGAGCACCGCAGATACGGTGCCCGAGATTCGCAACCTGCTAGGCAGCATGAGTGCGAAGCGTGAATTGGCATCGCTGCTCCAACATTACCCCGTGAAGGGGTTAGCTCGGAAGGTGTTCAAGATGTCGACACTCCTAAAACAAACTCTCGTCCAGCTCCGAGAAGCCAAACGCCAACTTCAGTCGAGCGGTTCCCGTGATGGTTCCGAACTACTCGAAAAACTTTCGGAAATCAGTGCCATGAAGACTGGGTTTGCCTTGCTGAACCAGCATCGGAAAGAGGCTTTCCTGGTCTGCAAACGCCAGCTTGACCAAGAACTTTTAGATCACGCCCGGGATTTCAAGCGAGCGGCTCAAAATCACGAGCAAGAAGAAGAAGCTCTCCGGTCGCGCTTGGCATCCATGACTCAGGAACGTGACGACATGTTCGCGTTCGCTCGAGTGTTGGAGCACCGACTAAAAGCGGGTTCGATCAACGTTCCAAGGGTGATGAATTTCTTGAACCAGCACCAGACTCAGGTCGTCGGCAATTGGCCACGCCTGAAAGCTCTGCTCGAACACCTCAAGTATCATCAGGCTCCTCCGGATAACTGGACTACCCAGATCATGGTGACTGCCATCGACGACTATTCTGCGCAGCCTGGTCCTTTTGTCGCCCTGGATGAGGATGACCGGGGTGAGGAGAAGAAAAAGGAGGATAACTCTGAATCGGGGAGCGGTTCCAAGAACGCGCCCCTAGACTTCACTCAGGATCCCACTCCACCGACCACGCCCCAGACTCCTCCAAGCAAGCGGAACAAAACGTCATCTGCGAGTTCCCGGAAGCTACAGCTACGCCCAGATCCATACACCCCGAGTGACAAGGACGCTTTGGATCCCCGGACGTCACTCGCTCGGACAGTCGAAGAAGCTCGGGCGTCTCTGGCGGATCACGCAGTGATTTGGAACAAACAGCGCACTGACTTCCAGTTGGTTATGCGCTCCGGGTTGGATTATCTGGACGCTTTTGACCTGGTGAGCGGCGATCATCTCGTGCACCCTCGGATCCCAGTTCGGGAGCTGACTCTCATGCTCGCCCGGATGATGTACTGGGGCCGTCTTAATCACACTCCATGTGCTAAGTACGTCCCGAGCTGGTGTTTCAAGAAGGCCGAGTCGTATCTCGAAAACCTAGATGGTGCTCCAGCTCGTTGGCCAGCTCTGAAAAAGCTGCCCGTGGATGATTCGGCAGAAGTGATGGAAGCCCTCTTTTCGGGGGTCGGCGAAAGTGAAGACGACGAAGATCGGGACGTCACGTTTAAATCCAGTGTGGAGTTCAAACCTCAAGCTCCGCGGACCACTCCGCCTCGAGAAGCAAAGCGTCGGCGTGGCTCGGTCTCATCCGTCTCAAGTCCGTCAGCCCCGGCTGGGACTGACCCGCCCTCAGAACCTCCTGCCAAGCGTCATCGTCCGGCACAAGATCGCCGCCGATCCGTCCTGGCTCGTAAAGAGTATTCCAAATTGGTCCCGGATGAGCTCGCGCTGGTAGAGACTCCAGGGCGTGGTGTTATGTCTTGGCGTCAATACGGTATCCTGCTCAAGTTTGCGCCCGGAACTGCGAACGCCATTGAACAAACAACTGGTTTTCCGGATTACGCTCCCAACTTGGCCAAAGTCACTGAGCTGGAGGCTGTCCGGACTCGATGGGACCCTGCCTCGTTCAAAGTGTTGTGGGACCTCGCCCCGTGGGACGACATGTTCAACCAACGTGTGAAGTTCTTGATCCTGCATCAGCCGGACCACCTGAATGCTCAGGCGAAGTCCAGCTTGGTTGACATCGTGGAGTTCATGTGGAAACATCGCCGGGCTTTCTGGCTGATCGGCCACTGGTTTTTCATTGACCACCGTCTCGATGACTACTCGGCTGAGCTCCACGCTGATCGCAAGAAGGAGTGCGACACTGCCAAGAAGAACTATAAGAAGCTCCTGGATGACAAAGTCCGGGATGGCCTTCCTGAGTTGGTCCTGGAAGAACCGGGTATCTGGACGTTCCCGACCAAGGTGTGTTCCTGGATCTGGATGGACAAGTCGCAGTTGAATGACCAGGGGCGCCCCTTTTCGCTGGCGGAGCAACTCCGGATTGTTGACAAGCTGGAGCCTGCCCGGGTGCAATGGAATTCGAGTGACTCGGATGACCAACGTGTGGCCCATCTGAGTTCGTCTCTTCGGAAGAAACTGCTTCCCGAGTCCGAGCGCCGCCGCTACCCAGTCTCCACCCAACGTCCATAGGACTCACTCGTGCGTCGTAGGGGCCGGATCCCAGGAGTTCGTTTCATTTTCTGCATGTCTTGGCTTAGTCATGTCCTAAAACTCCACTAATATATCCGACTCCTCATTCGTATTCCAGCTTTCCGTCTTAATCCTCGTCTGCACGCGCAACTTCATATCATCACTCTTCAACCCTCTCTTCCACTTCGTTGTACACTCTTGCTCATGTTCCAGGTAATCGGCTCCATTCTCCACTCGAAATCAAAACATTTTCAGTCAAATTCACAATTCCGCGATCTGCATCGGTCAAGTCGGGTTCATTCGGGGTGCTTATAGCCTAGGGTGATCGTCTCCAGGTTGCATAGCCTGGAAGCGTGCCTTAGCTTTCGCTCCTTGGTTGATCTCGTATAGGAGGGCACCACAACTCAACTGGGATACTGGCGTCCAATCTGGGTCATCATAACCCTTCCATTTCACCAGGTATTCCCGAGTACGCTTAGCAGTGCGCGTCCGCTTGACCCATCGTAGATCCATGATTTTTTCGACTTCGTGTTCATCATTCGAGTTGTCTGGTCCCAGCTATCCTCCGGTAACAGGGCCGATCAAAATCATCGTCGTCTTCCAGATCGAGCTCCGTTGTGGGTCTTTTCGGGAAAACTGCACGTGGTTTCAGGCGACTCACATGTACCCAAGGGTTGACACGATACCCCGTGTCCTCGACCTCGAGACGAACTCGGAGGTCATCCTGGATCTCTTCAATCCGGAAAGGTCCATGCCACAAGTGTGCCAGCTTTCGGCTTAATCCAGGCTGTACCTTCGGGATGTATAACCACACAGCATCTCCTGTCTCGAAACCTGCTTTCAATCTCTCGGATAATTCCCGCCACTTCTGGGTCTGCTCTTCTGAACATGTGCGTCTCGCCTTCCTTTGGAGGTCTTCGGCACACGCCAAGGCATAGCTGTGGTCCCTCTGGAATTTGCGTCGCCATTCGTAAGCAGTCCGTTCGGGCAGACTAGAAGGTTTCGGGCCGGGCATCGCCGAGGCAGTGCCTTGGGCGTCCCATCCGTGCACCAGATAGAATGGCGTTTCCAGGCGCGTAGCGTCGAAGGAAGTATTCAGGGCGAACATTAATGTCTCAGCGTGTTCATCCCAGTCTGACTGGTCCGCTTCTGCAATGTTGACACTCCGGATGACTGTCTGGACTGACCGTTCCTGCTGCCCATTGGCTTGGGGACGATAAGCCAGCGTCGCACGCCGTTTGCTTCCGAGCAGCTCGCGGAACCTCGTGAACACCTCACTCATAAATCTAGGGTCCTCGTCATGTCGAATCATGGATGACGCCCCGAATCTCCGAAACACCTGCTCTTCGTATGCTTCCCCCACATCTTGGGCAGTAGTGGACGACATTGGTTTACACATGATATACCCGGAGAACGTGTCCTGAAACAAGAGTAGAAACGTGTTTCCTCGGGCTGATTCAGGCATGTGCGTGACGAAATCCATGGAAACCAGCTCGAATGGTCGTCGCGGCTCGATATTTCCTGGGGGCGGCCCGGGACTGGGGGGTCGCCCCTTTCTACTGGCGCAATCTGTGCATTCCTTTACATAGTGTTCCACACTAGCGTACATGCCAGGCCAGTAAAACTCCGAACCCATAGGTGCGGGTGATACCTTGGTGTCCTCCCTGAACGTCCTCATGGGCATAGTGTAACATGTCTTCTCGTAGAGCTTCCGGAACCTCTAGACGTAACTGGTCCTCCGCATCCCGAGGGCGATCCCGAGTGGAACGCGCTAGCCGGTAAAGTACACCTCGAACATCCAGCGCGAATAACTCAGCGACTTTCGCAATTTTCCGCAACCGCTTCGGCGAAAACCGTTCCAAGTCTCCTCGAAGGAAATCCCGGATCTCCGACAAGTAGTCATCTCGTTCCTGGTGTGCGCGAATGCGCCTCCAGCGTTCCGCCTGGAATTCCAGGGGGCCCAGAGGTGGGGTGTCATCCGGGGTGCCTCGCGTTTGTCCTCGGGTCAGCACAGCTAATGCTCGTGCAGTGAAAGGAAGGGGCGCTGATTCGGGACCAGGTTCGGTCTCACACCCGGGATCCTTGCTGGGTGATCCATCTGAGATACCCACAGGTTCAACCGAGCGCACTTCAGCATGTTCTTCCGGTGACTTCATTATCTGTTCCGGGATCTTCGACACGACTCTCAGATGCTCCTTTTCCTCTTCGTCCTGGACGACCCAATCTTTTCCCGAAACTAGCGTTTTGGACGTCAGATAGTCTGCAGCCTGATTGAAATCTCGTTTCACATGTACCAAACGGACCAATTTGAATTTCTCCTTCAGCACTTGGCATTCGGCCAATCTCCGTTGCAAGTTGGATTGGTTACAATTGACCAGACCCTGCACCTGCTGGATGACAATTCGAGAGTCCCCCGCAGCTACGAGATCCTGGATGTTGTGTTCCAAGGCCATTCCCAATCCTTTGAGTAGCCCATAGTATTCCGCGTCATTCACCGTCACCCCATTCAGGATGAAACCTCGGGCATCCAGGATGGTCCACTCAGGCAACTGCCACAATGTACAGCCACAACTGACTTGTTTCGTGGATGTCTTGGCTGCACCGTCGAACTTAGGACCACTCCGGAATAGTCGGCCGCCAGCATTTCCACACTTAGTACTGGTGGTGCTCGAATGCGCCCCTTGGTTGGAATCAGATTTTCGGCCACCTCGTCCAAATGTTCCCTGGGTGTGATACCCGCACCCAGGATGGCTGCCAGTCCATCTTCGTGACGTTGTTCCTTCCGGATGTCTAAGTCGTAATGCGAGAGAGCAACGCCCCAAGGCACTGTCCTGCCATCCGCCGTTTTCGACTTGATTACCCATTTGAGAACGGAGTAACGAGTATACACGATCAAAGGGCAACCTTCAACCAGAGTCTTGAATGTCTGGAGCACCCGGATGACGGCCAAAACTTCCTTTTCAGCGATGTGATCCCGGAGCTCTGCATCGTGAAGGACCCGCCCCGTGAATCGCACAGGCTGAATGACACCATCATATTCTTGCCCAAGAACTGCACAAGCAGCCCACTGGTTGGCACGTGGAATGATGATGAACGGTTTCGAGCGGTCCGGATGTCGGAGCATTGGCGTGGACACAATCGTCTGCTTCAGGATGGCGAATGCTTCCTTCGCTCGGAGTAGGTCTCGACCAGCCCGGACTTGATCATCCGTCAGCTCATACAACACGGCGGCGACCACCGGAAAATCCTCGATGAATTTATGGTAATAATTCAGGCTCCCGAGGAAGGACTGAACTCCTTTTAGGGTCTTTGGGAATGGTAGATCCTGGATGCCTTTCACAATTTTCGGAGTGGCCCTGATTCCTTCAGCCCCAATCTCGTGAGACAGGTAAGGAATCGTCCTCTTCCCGAACTCACTTTTAGGCAAGCTAACCGAAATATTCCAATACCGTAGGCGATACAACAACGCGTCCAAATCATCACACAACTGGTCCCAAGTCGCGGCACCATGAGCGATGTCATCAATATAAGAACTACGCCCCAGTACTGGTCCTATCCGGGATGGCATTGGGATGTTCCGCTTGAAAACCGTCATCTGCTCTGTCAATACTGGCAAATAATTTTCTGGATGGGCGACGTCAGGGCCCAACTTAGCGCGTTCCGGGTTTTCCGAATCTTGCGAGTCCAAACCGAGATAGTCCAGGACCTCCCGGTCCACCAGTGCCTCTTCTTCAGGTGGCAATCGAACAAAACCCCATAGACAATTGTTGATCACGTGCTGATAGATTAGCGGTGCATTCTTCAAACCGAATGGCATCCGTACCCACTGGAAATGTCCGAACGGACAAACAAAAGCCGATATGAGCTTAGCGCGTTCGGTCATTCGGATTGCCCAAAAACCACTGGCCATATCAAGACTCATAAACCACATCGCGCTTTCGAAACCGACCAACAGATCGTCAATCAGGGGCAGCGGATAGTTTGAGAGTCGAATGAAACCGTTGACAATTCGGTAGTCAATGTACATTCGGATGTTGATACCATTCTTCTTGAGGACAATCACAATCGGGGATGCCCAAGGAGATTCTGAATGTTCAACCAATTTGGTCTCCAGAAGTTTCTTGAGCAGCTCATATACCTTGACCATGATATGTGGAGCGATTGACCGGGGTCGCTGCGCCACAGGGCGCGCATCTCCCACATCCAAATCGCATACCACACCTCGAGCTGGCGCAGGGGTCGCATTCCCATCACCCAGGAAGATTGTTCGATGTCGTTCCAGGATGCCTCTGAGCTTGCGATCCTGAATGTCCGTGCTAAAACCGGATTCTCCCACATCTGCCTTGGTAATGTCACACTCGGGACTGAGGTCCAGTAATTCGGGTAGTAGTGCTAAATCGTCTTTCAGCTGTGCCATGAGTTCACTCCCTTCATGAAGATACACGGCCAGTTCCAGATCTAATTCTTCTGAATTCACCCGCATACATCGAGCGTACTCCAATTC
The DNA here is from genome assembly GCA_033557925.1 of Phytophthora x cambivora. Taxonomy (NCBI): domain Eukaryota; phylum Oomycota; class Peronosporomycetes; order Peronosporales; family Peronosporaceae; genus Phytophthora; species Phytophthora x cambivora. The sequence goes on along the minus strand of JAUCEB010000013.1, from coordinate 5,528,003 downwards.
GAGCTTCTCGACAGGTGTGCCCCCGTTGAAACCACAGAAGGCATCTCGGGATCTTCGTCTTTTCGGATTGGTTCATCCGGGAGTGTCTCTTCCTCGGCCGCTCCTTCCAAGACTCGGTCTTCTTCGTCTGCGCTACTCGGGCTGGAACCTTGTCGTGATGATCGCTCTACTCCTTCGCTTCCAGAATCACTTACTGACGGGTTTGGGCTCAAATCGTCATATTCGGAAGTGCCAACTTCTGGTTCTCCCGAAACGTCACATCCATGTACCTGCTTCTCATCTATGGCTGGTTCCGAGTGATCGGAATCTGCGCCCGGCGTGACTATCGGCTCATACTGCAGTCGTACTACGCGAACTGCCTCTGTGCTCGTCCGCGGTCGCATCAGCAACTTAGTCGGCCACTGGTAGCTTCGCGTCTGCACTGCAGGTGGCTCCTCATCCTGAAGTATTTGCTCATAACGTCTTGCTCGCAACCTCGCTTGGGCGGATAACGTGCTTTCGAAAATCAACTGCTGCCACTCCTGATAGCGCCGTAACCCAGGTCGCCGCCGTCGGGAAGTGCCCGTACTCAATAATCCGGGCTACCGGCGTCCGGGTGCCGATCCAGAGATCTCTATCCGAAATATTCACCACTTTTATTGCCGTGGCCCAAGTCTGGGGACCGTAAAGCACCTGTGTTACCCATCTATCACCCCGTCCTGCCCAAACCACGTCAGTTTCAGGGTTGCTCTGCCCGTATCGGATACGCACAGTAGCACTCTCCCCGGAACGCAGGTGTAGGCCGGTCGGGGCTTTGATCAGGATATCCAAACCTTGGCGACGCTGAACAACTTCTCCGTACATGAAAATAGACTCCTCATCCGGGAGGATGACCAGACCTTCACGAATGCAAAGGCGTACTCCGGCGCTGAACATGAAATCCATCCCGAGCAACACGTTCACGTCCTCCCCGATGTTCGTGACCCACAAATCCAAAACATACACAACCCTGTGTCCCAATGTGACCTTCACCTGGGTACTCGAGCTGATGTAAGTCGGAACGCCTCCTAATCCCGACACCTTGATTTGCCGATGTGAGCTTAGTGTAAGTTGGAGCCTACGCGCAAGGTCCAAACTTTTCATACTCACTGTGGCTCCGGTGTCCAGTAGGATTGACGTCCTGAAATCACTTACTGCACCATGCACCCTTGCAACTTGTCGTTTCTCGTCTTCTGGATCATGATCATCCCACCATCCATACCTCTCGCCTGGGGACAGCCGGAATTCGACTGGTCCCTCTGGGTCTGGCACTGACAGCAATCTCGGGTAGTCCAAAAGCTCTCGCTCGGATGACACATGTCCGTTGTCAATCAGGGATGTCATACATTGTTGGTTATCGTGGTTCTTGGTCCGCAATTCGGGGTCGACATAAGCTAAGACACACAATTCTGAGGGTTTCCTTTGCCCGACGCGTACCGAATCCTCATTCGGCGGGCTTAGTGGTTTAACTGCTGTCCCTCAGAATCGGCTTCACCATTTGGGGTGGCACCATCTAGGATGGCGTCCCAGACGTGGCTTGGCAGGTCGCTTAGGGCCCCTTGGCGCACCAGCTTCTTGATCTCTTGGAAAGATTTCCAGTCTTCACATCGTCCTTCGTGGAATTGGACACCCTGTCCACGTCGATAACAGCGGTCACAAATCATGCTGCTCCAACACTTCTCGGTGCGATGGCCCCACCGGCCACAGTCTTCGTAATACTCATTCCGATCCGGGTTGACCCGAGGTGGGTAGCCCGGATGGGGTGGGGATCCAGGCTGCCGTGGCGCTGACGCTCCTGGGTTAGGGGGGGGGGGGCTCTTTGTGGCCATCCCACGCGCTCCACCACGCGAAACACTTCGTGAATGAGCTCCTCCTTGGTTAGCACAACATCTGCACGTGAACTCGAAACGCCGCCATCTAAGTCTTCCTGGGCAAAACTGCTCCCGGATGTCCCAGCACGGGGTTCAGGTGGCTCCTCAGACATCTCGTGCTCTTCCGAATCCAATTCGGCATCACCTTGGGCCACAAAAGCGCGATCCCGGCGCTTGGGTTTGAAACGGTCTCGGACTACATTGTAGGCCCGAAAATCGCGAGTCTGTTGCACTCTAGCGGGTGGGCTGTCCTTCTGGCGGAGCTCTTCTCGTTGTTTCAGGATGTATTCCAGATCGGTCACCTTCTTGAAACGGTGACTCTGGAGGGTTTCCTTGAGGGACTCATCCGAGAGGTTTCTCAAGAACTGCCGCAGATGGTGTTCACGTTTCTTGCTAGACTTCCGGAAATACACACCAGCGCGCTCCGCAGCGAGATTCAGGCGGTACAGGAACGACAGAGCCTTCTCCCCCTTCTGTTGCGTCATAGTATAGTAACGCTCAGCTTCAGACAGTTTCGACTTGCAGTATTCGCGCTTGAATAGCTTGAACAATCGAGTCCAATCTTGGCGATTGCGTCTGGAAAGTTGTCCCCTCCAATTTCGGACTGCCGGAGGCATCTTGAGCTTGAGCTCGTATACCTTAGTCCGATCCGACCAACCGCCTTGAACAGTCAAATTCAGGAAGCGCTCCCACCAGCGTCGTCGTGCCGGTAACTGGGCCTCTTCATCGAAGTCTTCCAACGTACTCGAACTCACATACGACCTGAACGTCAGTGTAGTGCCTCCCAGAGTCGCAGCTGCTGTCGCTTGCGGGGGACCACCGCCACCAGGGCTGTGGAAAAATGAATTGCGATTGTCAGATTGCCAAGATTGTCAATCACAATTATTGATTGTTCGGAAACCTCAATCGGCAATCACAATCTCAAGATTGTCTCCCAGTCGATGTTGGGCCTATCACAGCCTGTTCATTAGCATTCCGCCAATCACGTAGCTCAAACTAAACCCTCAGGCGAATTGTACTGGTGCTGCTGGAGCATTTGGCGCCATTTTCTTTGGCTCTCGCGAAGCAGGAGCTTTATCGCGCCATTTTGCTTTGGTGTTAGACGTACTGGTGGTGGCTCCCAAGAATTGCATTTCCCAATTAAGTCGCCGCCCTTAAGAGAACCGCCCCCAGCCCACGAACACTGCCATGAAGAACGCGGAGATCGTCAAGTACCTCTACAAGAACGCCTCATCAGCCGAGCGCACATGCCGCCTCTGCAACAAGCCCGTTAGACAGCCAAAATCAGCCGGCTACAAGAACCTCATTACTCACCTCGAAGGACATCATGTTGGCTATGAGGCCGCCGCTGAGGAGTGCGCCAAGAAGAACTGTGCACCGATAAGTAGCATGTTCGTCCACAAGGACGCCACGGACACCTACGGATGGACCAAGCTAGTCGCGGTAAAGAACTTCCCGTTTGCGCACGTGAACGACCCTGTTATTCGCGCCGCCATCAGATACAATGAAATGGATCGGGCCACTCTCCTGAAAAGGATGATAGCGCTCGTGGATGTGGTCGACTTCAAGATTGTTCAGGACCTCGCTGGCAAAAAGTTTGCCCTGGTTTTCGACGGATTTACTGACTCCGCTGAGCACGCTATTGCAATTTTTGCTGCTACCAAGGACGGGTTGCGATTTTTAGCCTTTTCTCCGTTTATAAACGAAGCCTCCATGACAGCCGCCGAGCACATCGACTTTCTGAACATGGTTCTTGCTCAATATGGTCTTCATGTTGCTGACATGGTCGCCGTGGTGGCAGACAACATGGAGACTAATAAAGCAATTTCCCGCCGAGTTGGTGTGCCTCTTGTAGGCTGCGCGGCCCATCGGTTCAACTTGGCGGTGCGGGAACGCCTCAAACCTCACATGGGCATCATCAAGAAAGTGAGTGGTCTAATGAGAAAGCTGAAAACTGTGAAACGCATCGCGAAGTTGAAAGAACACGGGTGTGAGTACAAGCCAGTGCCGCTGCATGAATTGCGCTGGAGCGGTTGCTACCGCATGCTGCAACGCTTTGAAGACTATCGACCGTACCTGCACCTCTTCAGCAACGACTGTGACGTCGAACGAACGCCGCTTGCGGAGAATGAAAATACCGCCGACGATCTTCGCCGCGTTGCATTTGTGGACCTCATCCCATCGGCTAGTGAGCAGAGAAAGAATTTTGCACTACTGGACGAAATGACCGATTTCGATGTGATTACAACAAAGCTCCAGCGGCAAGACATGACAGTCGCTACAGTTCGTGATATTTTCGATGTTGTCTTAGAAGATTATGAAAACATGGAGAAGTACCTTGCTGCGGACGCCGACATTGCTGAGTTCCCAGAGTTTGAACGTGGGCTGGCGAAACTCCAGGCTGGCGCGGAGTCCACCTTGTCACGAACCGAGCGAAAGGCTCTGAATCGTCTCCTCGTCTCTCCTCAAGCTCCACCTCCTTCAACCTCTACATGTGCTGCAACCTGTTCACGATCGACGGCCAGCACGATGAAGCGGAAGCGGGCGGCCGAGGCGCTTGAAGAGAAGATAAGCAAGAAGGCGCGAAAGCGCAGTACCCCCACATCCAAGTTCGTTGACGTCAGCTGGGTCCCTCCGACCTCTGTCGCCGCGGAGCGCTTCTTCTCCACCGTGAAAAGTACAGTTGGGTACTTGCGAAAGAGCATGAGCCACGACACGCTTGAGGTGGTGATGCTCTTAAAACTAAACTGGGACCTAGTGACGCTTGCAGATGTGTCGAAGGCCATCGAGCGGTCGAAGAGTACCGAGTCAGCCGAAGTGTAAGTTGTACCCATCAGTTGCAATAATCAGCGATTTAGATTGTCATGATTGCAATTATTGATTGTTCTCGTCAAGACCCTTCCAATCAATAAACACTCTATATTTCCACAGCTCTGCACCGCCACTGGAACTGTCGGAGTCATCGTCACTCGAACCACTATCGCTTGACCCGGAGCTTGAGCTGTCGTCCGAAGGATCTCCCCCCCGTCGGCCTGAATGCTTCTTGTCTGAGGTCCGGCGAGAGGGGGGGTTCCTTGATCCTGATCGCGTAGGTTCCGTGGACTTTGATCCAGACTTCTGAGTCGTCGCTCGGGATGCGTTGGTAGTGGCGACTTTGGAAGTCGTCTCTGTTTTCGCATACTTGGTCTCGGTCATCGGTTGTAAGGTTGCACGCAGTTGAGCTGCTGTAAGATCGCTGATTGGCTTGTCCAACTTATCATCTCTCTTTCCCATGCTTACGACACTGGATTCTGGGTACATAGCCATGCGGACTGGCTCTGTTCGGGACAATGTTGCCGAATCAGTGCTGGAGGTCGCTTGAGTACCTTGAACCTGAGGAGAGGTGGCAGGGATGTTGCGAGAGCGAGTTCGCTGAACGTTCTGGAGGGCCCTGCTGGTGGCTTGATCCAGATTGCGTGCTTCTTCCATTTCGCGCATCTTTTGCTGGACGATATCCATCTGCGAAGTCAGCTGCCGCTTGAAATCCGCAGCCCAGGCAGCCTTCTCAGCTTCGACATCCGACCGCTGTTGCTGCCAACGTCGATCGAGTTCCGCCTGCGCCGTTTCCTGCGCACGTCGCACTGCTTCAGCCTGGATGGCTTCCACATCTACTGACACCTCGGGAGCTACCTCCTTCCAGGAACACCGGCGGGGTAGGAGCTTGGGGAGCCGCTTCTTCTTCGACTATGGGCTGTACAGCTTTCGCTTGCATCGCTTGCTAGATCAACTGAGCCTGTCGAGCTTCGGCTGCCTCTTGTCTGAGCTCCATCCGGGATAACGCTTCATGGGTTGTCCTCATCGTAGACAACGCGACTTCCGAGGGACCCGATCTCGTCGAGCGGCCGGATTGTCCTGAGCGTCTTGTCCATTCCGACTTCATAGATCGACTTGAACATCTTCTTGACTTAGGGCCATGCTTAGACGGACGGTTTTCCCGCCTTGAACTTCGACGTCTTCTTCGAGTCTCTACATCCGAGCTCGAGTCACTGGAGGACTCACTCGAACTAGTCTTCCGACGTCGGGGTTTCGCATGGGGTTTCTTTGAACGCCGGTCACTCCAGATACTGAGACCTCCAGCCTCTGACATTGCGACATCGTCTTGGTCTACCAGAATCAGCGGAGGTGTGAGCGTGGTGTCTGAAACTTGGACGCCTACGCCCCTACCTCCTTGAGCCGCACCTCCTTGAGCCATCATCACTACTCCAGTCAGTCCGGCATATCGCATGTGGCTTGATGCTTCAGCCCCACCAAGTGACCACATCGAAGATGAGGATGATGATACCCTCCCTGACGATCGTGATCCAGAGATGTTGCTGAAGTTAGACTCATCCGAGCCGGCCACTGTAGTTCCAAATATGCTGGATTCACGATCCGGGGTGCGTCTTGACGAGACACTCTGAGCGACAGACATCGGACCGCTTAGGCCATCGACATCCTGAATCGTTTGCACTGATGACGGGTACGACAAATACGAACCCAAAAGATGGAATCGACGTTGGTCGCGGCGGACCAAACTACGAGCGCTTGGGCCCCGGCTTGTCGACAGCTGAACTTGCTGGGCTGCGAACCTTTCGGATGCCTGCCGCCCTCATTCGGAGGAGGCATTCACGTCCGAGCAGTCCGGATTCATGCTCCAGCATTGTCACACCTCCTTCTTCAGACTTCACCTCGTCATTCAGGGCTTGAAGACTCAGAGCTGGCACAATTCGGGTGACGACATCTGAAATAACGCCTCGCCACTCGAGAAATTCCACAGCTAGCAGTTGCTGCAAGTCTTCAACAACCATACGCACCAGGCTCGGATCCACCCGGGAGGCGCGCGCCTGAAACCACTCAGGGACCAGGTTGCGAAACCGGAATCCCATCTCGAAGAACAATGTCTGAGTGAGTGCTGCGCATTCTCGTGGTGATAACGTGCTTGGAGGTACTGTGATTGCGGTGACGCCAGTCACGATGTTGGGTGCCAGTCGGACGAGATTCCATTCAGAAATCCAGGCTTCATCCGAGCTGGCCATGGCAGTCCGAGATGCAATATACTCGGACGTCGTCATCACGGCTGCCCACCAATTTTGAAAATCCGGAGGCGGCGATGGCCATGAATACTCAATCGTCGGTGAAGTCACGAATTCAGTTGTCACTCGTTCCCAACGGCGGACTTGGTCTGCCACATACGTTTTCACCTGGGTGACCATGGGTTCGTCGTGTCAAGCTGGCACCTCTGGCAGCACTTCTCCTGTCAGGTCGATGACCATCCGGGAAGCTTGCGAAGTCGTCGCTTCGGGCGATGGTTCCTGGACCTCCGTCGGAACATACGGCATGGGTTCCTCTTGGACGGCCGGCAACGGACCTTCTTCCTTACAAGTGAGCCGTGAAGATTCTTCTTCCAGCGTCACCACATCTTGGACCGGCGGGGACGATTCCGAAGTCTCATCCGCAGCCGGTGGCTCAACCTTCACGGCGTCTCCCACTGACGCCTGGGCGGGTGCATCCGGGGTGGACGCACCCTGGGACTCCGAGTTCGGGTCCCTTTCCGAGTCTTCAGGAGGCGCTTCGTTCACACCTTCTCGGGCGCCAGTATCCGGGGAAGCTTGGTGCGCATCATGAACTGCTGGCTCCAGATCGGGCTGATCTTGAGCATCCGTTGACTTCTTCTCCGCGCGGGCCGCCTTACGCCTCTCAGCGTTTCTTCGCCGAGCAGATCTCTCAACCTCTTCGAGGGAGATTTGCTCTTCAGGCGGCACTCCTTGAGTTCGACGTGAGCGCCGCGTTGCTTCGCGCGCGCTCCGTCCTCCTTCGCGTGTACTCTCACTTCCAGCCATAACATCCACAGTTAGTCGGTTAGTAGCTCTCAGCACCCTTTTAAGATCCAAATCAAATATACAAATCCGGTGAAACCCCTGGTTCGAATCCGTGCACGCGCACCAGCTGAGGCGAAGCGGGTGAACGCTTTTATCGTCTAGGATGTATAGTGCGTCCGGGGTTAAAAAAACTGGTATTCCAGAATGGACCAGCCCCGGATAACTCGAAACACACAGTAGAATGACTCGAGTCGGCGTGTGACCTTGTGCAATCCCTATAGGTGTCGATTAATTCGGCGGACCGTCTTTCAACCGGAAATGTAACAATCAATTAGATACAAGAATACAGAGAACTTCCAAGTTCCTCTCGACTGGAAGATCCCAAATGGAGGCAAGCTTACGCGCAAAGACCTTTTCCCCAAACAACCACTCTCAAAATAACCAATAACAATACAGAGTTTGTGTATACAATATGCAGTCTGTCAACTTTAGGTTTCAACCCGGATACAGAGAAATTCGGGTTGCCCAACGCGCACCACCCTCGAATGAACGAGGGAAACCACAAATACAGTCCTAGAACAAGCAATCTAACTCGGATCTCAGGGGGTGATTGCTACAACCTCCTGAAACTACAGATGGAACATGAAATGCAAGGGTCCTCTTTCGAGTGTCCACAGGCAATTTAGGGATATGAAATGGGTAGACCAACCCGAAAGCAGCCTTTTTGGGTACCCAATTTGATTTGAAGCGTGTAGGTGAGAGTTCCTTGTGCGGTTGCACGACCTTGGACGTCCGTTGGTGTACGCGGCTCCCGGACCTTCCTTTGGATTCTCCTTTGGGTAGCAGAAATATGGCGTCGTCGTCCTCGGCGAATATACTCTCCAGGGTCAATGGCAAATAGACACGAAGTCCACTTGGGCTCTGGAAGGCAAAACAAACTCTGGTTATCTCTTATCTCTCTCTCTCTCTCTCTCTCTCTTTGGCTATCATTTCTTTCTTTCTTTCTTTCTTTCTTGGTATCTGGGTTTTCGGCGGTCTCCTCTGCTCGAATCGCATGCACTCCTCCCGGATGACTGGTTTTCAGTATACTTGGGGACATGTTGAACTCGCGGAGTGCCGCTCACTCATCTTGCACTGGCGGCAGTCTTGAGCAGTCGCACTTCGTGCGCTGGCGCGCTGTCACCACTTGATTGTCTTGCATCGAAGATCCCTGGCTTAGGCGTAGCACTGTCTGGATCTTGGTCTAATGTTCGCATGGGTGCCTGATTTGGCACGCCCCTGGGGCGTCGGTGATTGGTTGGTTCACACTTGGGTACACTGGCCATTCGGGGTGACACCCATCCGGAGTGGCATCTTGGTCATTCAGGTTGTCCTTCATCATTCAGGATGCACAGGGGGTACTTCGTCTGTACTTCTGCAGTATCGCTCGGGGTGTCTTGATCTTGAGGAACTGGGTAATTACTCGGCTCGTATGGGCAGGCCGCTTCCCGGGATACATTCTACCGGAAGCGTTTGGCCCCTTCATGTGGGTACCTGCCGCAAAGGGAAGTCGGTGGCCGGACCGGGCGCTATGCCTCCATCCCGAATCTTTGCTTCGGGTGGGACGCCTCCGTGCCTGTGAGCCTATACGTGTTCCGAGTAACCGTCCCCGCGATCTTCAACCAGTCAGCACTTCCGAGTGTACCATTCTTGTACCACCCTGAATACAGATCTCCATTCGACACTCTCCGGCTCTGCACCCTGGGCAGCTGCGAACTGGCCACTCTGGAAAACTTCCAGTTGCCTCACGTCAATGAGATGAAATCGACACTGAACGTCGTCAAGGAGACATGGAATCCAGCGTTGGTGTCAAGCCAGCGGAAAGGTCTACTGACTTCGGTGACCGATATATGCCATCCCCACAAAGTGGCCATCGGTATTGCGTGCATCACATCGTTTCGAGCATTGAGAAGAAGGGATTAGCTCTCACCCCACGCGAACACGCGATCGTCTTTCAAAGGACCCACAGTGAGTGCAAAAACGACTACTACTATTACATATCTAGGCTGCAAGATACGCTCCCGCTTGTAGCAGAATATCTGAATGGAATCGACAAGGCTCATTGGATGACCTACGCTTTCAATGAAGCTTATAATCAGCCGTCTTACGACGAGGTGACTTCTAACCTGTCCGAGGCTGCCAACAACTGACTTGGAAATTCATGTAGGATGTCGCATCCGCTGCAAGCCTTTTAGCAGTACGTAATCAAAGTGGTCGAACAGTTTGCAGCAGGGCGTCGGGACGCGACTCGAGCAAAGAGTGCACATAAGTCGTCTGGTGTCCACTCGCACTCATCTTCAGAGACTTCTCTTCCTGAACAGCTAGCCGTGGTGACCAATGACAAGCTGGATGGGATGCTCGCCCTGACCAAGACTCTTCACATTCTGCTGTGTCTTGAGGATCAATACATTATTCGTTTTACCGATGTTAGCACGAGGCCGGTGAATCTACACAACCAAGAGAGTACATGAAGAAGATGGCATGTTTTCGTGCGTACGTGCTGTCAAGGCCGCGATCCGATCCACCGCGGTGTGCACGTTAATGCCTTGTTTGACGTCCCCACGCACACGGCAGCGGCTTACCGCAACATCGACTTTTTACAGTTCGCCCCAGTTCTAACTGCGTCTGGCCTTCAACAAGATGAATCATTTTGCACACCCGAAGAAATTGTGCAAGAAGAAGAGTTAGGTAAGATAGGAAGAAAACCAGATCCGAAGCCAAACACAAGCACACATCAATCCGATCTGGACCAGCAGCATCGCCCAGTATCGCGATGACTGTAACGGATACATAGTAAAAGTAGGAGTATGGTGCATTTTCTTATACACACACGAATCCCACCGACATATTAACCCAATCGTGAGCGCGTGGATTTATCTTATACAATACTATGCAAGTCCAAGATTTAGCCTATGAAAAGGGACATTTTGCCCCTTTCACTTGACCACGTTATTACTACAATTTTTCCGCAAATCATTGAACATTATTTACGAGCCAATCGCACACCGCCCGGCTGTGCAGGAAACCATGAAAAGGCGCATCTTGCGCCCTTTTGTAGCTGAAAACAGTGGTATTCCACGATAGACTCGCGACAAGGGGCAAATACGCCCTTTGGCAACGAAAGGGTTAACACATTATTACTATCACTAAAAGTAACGGGGTAATAAGTACCGTCACTAGCGTATACTATAGATGCAAGAGAAAGCTCGCAATCCCATTGCATCTATTGTGTACGCTATTGACGGTACTTCTTCTCCCAACCAAGTGTCAGGTTTGGGGCAAATTTAACTCTGTTTATGTATGGAACGGGAGTGAAGGCCCCGTCCTCTTTATGAACCACCCAAATGTAAGGAAGTTCCCGGGAGATCTCCTGCCGAGAAGACGTCCCAAAATCCCAAAATAAGAGCCAACGTTTGGGAGATTATGTTCTCCACATACCGGTAATCTCTATATATTAGCAAAGTCGTGCTTCGCACGAGAAACGCTGAAAATCCAGGAAGGTTATGGAAACCCATGTAACATATGAGACCCCGTCAAACACTCTGATTCTAATGAACCTAAGTATGTTTCGTGATTTGAGCACACCATCGTAAAGAAGAGCGTCTGCTCTTTCGATTGAGGTGCCCCAGCCCTCATAGCATTTCATATTGACGGGGTGATAACCTCCTGAAAAAATTATCTCCCCAAACTAACACCAGATCGAAAAAAATATTTTTGGGTCGATTGAATCGTCTCCGCCTAAGGATTCGATCGCACCCGCTCCCACGCACTAATTCGGGCTGATTCTCTTTCTAATTTTGGGTTGAAAATCCCGTTTTTATTTTCAGCAGTGTAGTCGCCGAAAATCCAAAAGAACCAAATTGATTGGTAAAATAATATTTTTACCAATCGGCTGTCGTCTTGCCTCGATACCAATAATACTGGTATTGAGGCAAGACGACAGCCGCGAAGTCTTCTGCGGAACCGCCTCTCGATTCCTTCACTCCGCTCCAGATACTGCCGCTCTTGGAGTGCCCTCCGCAGTTTTTCCGGCCTCCTCCACGCGGAGGTTGACGCGCGCGGGCTCCTGGCCTCCCGGATCGGTTTGGCTCTAGTTGATACAATTGTGTAAACCACACCACGAAATAAAACTGGCCCTCCTGAAACACGTACTTTATGTTCGGTTTTTGAACAGCCAACTTTGGAGGCTGATATCTCGATAACTCTAAGAGCATCTCCACCGGTTGTGAGTAAAGCTAAATTTTGGCTCTTTTCTAGCCAAATTTACTCAAATATTTAGTTTCGTCCACTCCACCGGTTGAGCAAATCCGTGAGCAAATTACGTTTGATTTTACTCACGCGAGATTTTTGAGCAAGTTTGCTCACGAGGGAGGATTGTGTAGAGCTATGAGCAAAGCTTTGAGGCTGCGACCGGTGCAGCAGAGCCCTGCCTTTGTCGATAATGTTATCCTACAGGATCGTTTTCTGCGTACTTTAGGTAAAGTTTTACTCAAAACCGGTGGAGATGCTCTAAAAGGTGCAGTAGAATCAAGATGTTTGACGGGGCTCATATCTTTCTCCATCACCGCCAGTGGTTTTACATTTCATCATACATTAAACACATTTTTCAAAATGGTTATTCGTATGGCGATAATGAAGCTCAACTTACCGCATAGATGAGATTTGATTCGTGTTCCCAAACCGTTGACCAAGAGGACCATCTGCGTCGTGCCAGGTCACATTTACTTCAAATGCAAGTATATCCCAAACAAGTGCTAAATGCACTTTGGGGAGGGACGCACCGCGAAAACGAAGTACAATGTAGCAGCATACCTTGTTATATCGGGGTAAGTGTTCTTCATTAGCGCCTTGCGTTGCGAAATGTACGAAAGCAGTATGCAGTCCGCTTAATTTTTTTTCATGCGTGCTTTTGTGGTGCGATGTGATTTATTCTCAATGAAGCCGCGCTGTATTATAGTAGTGCTGTCGCCGGAGAGATCCCTGGTAATGAACTAAATACACATACTACTGGCGATGAAAGACCGCTGGTGCTGTACCGGGCCCCAGTATAGATGCATGCGATAGAATCAAGCCGACCTTGTTGGAATGGTTGCGCGGTCGAAGTAACGGGCAGCGTAGATTGTTGTGAGTAGTTGCGAGCCGTGAGTCTAGCTATTTCGACGCCACAGCAGCAGAATTTTACCATGAGTACGGGGGGGGGGGGCTGCTGCGGCGACCGAAAAAGCTAGACTGGTGGCGGTGGCGGCCAAGCCTTCTCGCTAGCTTGATTGATAGTGCTTTGATTGATTTGTGGCCTTTTTAGCTCGGAATTCCGGGAACCCTACGGATAGTTCCTAAGAAACGCGTGGATGGTTCCGGGATTGACTGTGAATATATTCAATCGCGAAACCGATCCAGAGAGATGCGAGGGCTGCTCCGCCGCCTTCGCGGGGACAGGACCACGACATGAGCAGCATCATGACCCAGTGCAGCTCACCAGGGTAGAGGAAGATAAAACGGGCGTGGACTCGGAGGAAAAGTGCGGCGTGCGGGTGGAGAAGGATTACGACAAGTCGCTCGACCCGCCGTCAGACGACGATCTGGACAATACGAAGAAGATCGGCGCCTTGTTCGCTCGTATTGACGTCGGCTCCGGCTGCAAGGTGCTGGGCTACGGTGTTGTCCATATACGGCGCTGATGCACTCGGAGTCTGACAAAGACGATGACGAGCATCTCAAGACTGCAGCGTCGCTTCCCCGCCCCTGGACGAGAAGAGCAACGAACTGAAGGACCTTGTCAGCTGTGTGCAGCACCGACACCTTATTCTGCACACATGCACTATTCCGAATATGTACGTTGCCGTGGAACAGTACATATGTGCATTAAAAAGAAAAGATAATATACGTTAAATCTCAAACGCTCACTCCGTCTCCAGCTTCTTCTCCGGCTACTGAGTCTCCTCGATAGTAGCCAAGTAGGCTTAGCGCACCATCTCATTTTATACGCTTAAAAAGGTAACATTAAAAGAACGCGACACCAGCCCACCTCTAGTTTATACAAATATGATCAATGAGCGCTGCGAGAAGAATACAGACCGTTTGTTTGTATAGAATCAGCCCATTTCTGAGGTACTCACACAGCCTAGCCAATCGCCCGCTCCCGACCACGCGAAGAAATTGGGAGCGGGAGATTATTGTGAGCGCTGCACCGTTTATCGTACGACAGCCACAAAATAAATACAACAACGAGCATCAAGTAACATCTTGCAACGGGCTCACGAGCGACGCGCTTAAGACTTGCACAAAACAAAATGCAACGGCGGGCAAAAAGTAAAATCATACGACGGGAACAAAATATAATACAACGACAGAATTAATATAAAATATTACGACGGGCTTACAGTAATCGACGAGGTCCCAATCAGGGTTCGCAAAGGAGTGAGCCAATCATGAAAGAGATTCCAAATTCAAGATGGATACCTGTATCCCACGCAGGCACTTTCATACTTCTAAGATGCCCCAAACTATGTTTATAGAGGAAGAAGATAATATGTTAGCTCGTCGGTATACATATCGGGGAGAGCATATTTCGTGGGGTCAGGTGCAAACGAAGATGCGGTGTTGGGGCTGGACTTCAAAGCAGCTCTCGCAGCGGCTCAACTCACTCAACAAACCGTATGGAACTAATTTAGCAGCATACCCGCCCCCTTTCGCTATACCTGTACGTGTTTTACGTGGTCGCAGGTCGATTGTTGTGCGCAGTATTCGAATGCCGAATCTGTTACTCCCGAACCAGGATCAGTAAAATCGAAGCGCCTGTGTATGATCTCGACCGTCACAAAGCCGTTGCTTGCGACGACCAGCATGTTATAGATAGCGGCAGGCTGCACGGGTGCGCTGGGTAGAAGCACCTACAACCACACTCAATGCAACTACCTACGCCTGTTGATGCCTGTCGGCGCTGCTAAATGATTGATGAATTCAGAGGCCGCCAAGATGCCCCATCAATTACCCAAACAAAAGCGCCGAAGTTCGTGGCGCTGGAGGCCTAAGTGTCACGCGCTGTACAGCGATAGACTCGATGTTTATTTTTGACCGGCTCTACGGTCTTCTTAGTTTCACTTCTCCCTCAGAATCAACGACGTGCTTTCAACGCGTGCCTTTTCTCCCTGTTGACACCCAGAGCCCAGTGCCGTTCAGGACGACACGCCGCCCGCCTCCAGACGACGACGTTTTGCTTTTCGTGGTCCAGTCAAACAAAAAGGACTGTTGCATTGCTCACTACTGGAGCGGAGTATATGGCACTCAGCCTGCTCGTTCAGGAAGTCATCCCCCCTACGGCAGATGCTGAAAGAGCTGAAAGTGAAGCAAAACAACCCCTCTGATGTTTTCATGGAGAACGAAAGTGCCCGAAAGATTGCGAACAACCTCGAATTTCATAGTAGGACCAAACATATTAAGGTTCGACATCATTCTGTACGTGAGCGAGTTGAATTGAAGGAGATCACTGTGAAAAATTGCTGGAGTTGACAACGTGGTAAATGCATTTAATTAGCCACAATACGAATAAATCATTTTATAGCCATACCGCCGCGTTCTACGAAAGCAAGCCAGGACGTGTTCTGCTAAAGGAAAGTGCACCAGGAGCGACGCAGGTACCTGTTCCGCAATACTTGGAAGTGGTTGCAGCTACGATGCAGAATATTCCGTCGTTGCTGCAAGAAGTTCGAAGTGATGAAGCAAATGACATGGAGCTGTGGGGCCGCTGAGAGAGAAGCTAAAAAAAAGACGGTAGGATAAAGGGAATGAAGATGTCAGAGATGCCTCAAGTGGAGTTGCAGTTTCGCGTAAAAGTGTGCGAACTGCTGGTACTGAGGTTGCACGCAAACGACCTCGGACCACTGAGCCAGCAAGTGGCTCTGCAGCCCGTTTGAAAGACGCGTGGGAGCCAAATGCAAAAAAGGTGAAAAGATCCAAGCAGAAAAAGAAAAGTAGTGGGCGTTGTGTGATACCGACTACAGATTCTGATGAGCGGGGCCGTGGGTGGTGTTCGACACCTGCTGCATAGCAAGGTGATGATTTGACGAATCTGCAACAGTCTTCCTCGCGTATGTCTGGCGGGATAACGACTGCCAGTGATGAGAAGCATGATGCTGAGGGTGATATACAGCCTGAGCGCTTAACCGCCTCGGGTCAGCAAGTATCATCCACAAGCAATGTGCAGAAGACGGGTTACATGGAGTACAGAACCAAGAGTGGCAGAGTGGCTAAGCCACTACGGTGGTTGGGAGGCACTATTCGCTTTGCGTATAAAGGCTCAACTAAAAGGAAGAAATGTTCAAATGGTTCATTAAGCTGGGAGACGGCACACAATGACATTCATTTGGTGATTGCTAAGGAGAAAGCAATGGATTGGTGGCAGGACTTCTGTTGTCTATTTGCTAGTGTCATCCCAGAACCAGAAACGCTTGACGAAGCGACAAGCGGCGAGTACACTAATGAGTGGCAATTTGCTACAGATACTGAGTACCACGCCTTGATGAAAAATGGCACGTGGGAGTTGGTTCCTCGCAAGAAGGGTATGAAAGTGCTTGGAAATCGGTGGATTTTCCGTATGAAGTACCCCCCGAATGGATAGATTGAACGTTTCAAAGTCAGACTGGTCGTAAAAGGTTTCATGCAAGTGTACAGAGTTGACTACTTGGAAGCGTAATCTCCTGTAGTCATATTGGAGACTCTGACGATGTTGCTGACCCTTGCAGCCATTTGGGACTACGAGGTAGACCAGATGGACGTGACCACGGTATTTTTGAACGGTCCCATTGATGTTGAACTGTACAGGGAGCAGCCGGAAGGGTATGTACATAAAGGAAAAGAAGACTGGGTTTGCAAGCTTCAGAAGAGTCTATACGGCTTAAAGCAAGCCTCAAGGGTCTGGTTCCGGCTACTCAAAGATCATTTGGAAAAGCACGGGTTCACGCTCATGAACTGCGAGTCATGTGTGGCTGTGAAAGTGATCAATGGAGCGTTGTTTTTATCTCCATCTTTGTTGACGACGTGATATTGTTCGCGCCCAACCAGGAGTTGATCAAGCAAATGAAGGAAAAGCTTCGGGTTCGATTTGAGATCAAGGACCTTGGTCCAATTCAATACATCTTGGGTTGGGGAATTACGCGCAATAGAAGTGAACGAACAATTTTTATTAACCAACGTAAGTATGCCGAAATGGTGTTGCGCCGATTTGGAATGGAAAGTTGCAATGATTGCAAATTGCCAAGTACTCCTGACCTGAAGTTGTCAAAAGTTATGTGCCCAGCAACGACAGAAGAAGAAGAGCTGATACAAGGAAATCAGCTTAATGTATATGATGTTAGGCACACGGCCCGAGTTGGCTTACCTAGTCCGTGATTGCATTCAATTCCTGGAGAATCCAGGAATTTTGCACTGGCGCGCGGCCAAGCGTGGCTTGCGCTATTTGAAGGAAACAATGGTCTGGGGGTTGCAACTTGGGGTAGTGCAATTGAGAGACCAGCAATTAGATGATCATCTCAAAGCTTTTGCAGATGCAGACTTCGCGAACAGACTTGATGACAGGAAGTCAATACCTGGATACGTGACACAACTGTGTGGCAGTACTATTTCGTGGGCCAGTCAAGGAGAAAGGACTGCTGCCTTGCACACTACTGAAGCGGAGTGTATGGCACTCAGCCTGCTCGTCCAGGAAGTCATTTCCCTGCGGCAGATGCTGAAAGAGCTGAAAGTGAAGCAAAATAACCCCTCTGATGTTTTCGTGGACAAAGAAAGTGCCCAAAAGATTGCGAACAACCCCGAATTTCAAAGTCGGACCAAACATATTGATGTTCGACATCATTTTGTACGTGAGCGAGTTGAATTGAAGATCACTGTGAAAAAAGTTGCTGGAGTTGACAAGGGGATGAATTTGCTAAGCCACTGACACGATGGGAATGCAGATTTTACGTGGAGCGTTGTGATTGGTGGAGTAATCTACTGGTTGGTGTGGAATTGTGGGACGCGGTGAACGGATATGAGACTTGGCGTTCGCACCTCCAGCCGTGGATCGGGTTGGGTACCCTGACCGTAACGAGTCTGGATGGACCAGCTGCCGACCGACGGTTCAAGCCTACGGGAGCAACCAAGACATTAGACTGGAGGCCGCCTGTCTTGACACGACTGGACGTGCAGAAGAATGCTGGAGAACACCAAAGAACACCGAAGAACACCGAAGAACAATGGTCACCCTGGACGGAAGGATCAAGGTATAATCAAGTCAAGTGATACCCGACCGACCAGGACGACCAGCCAGGTTCCAGGAAGTTTCCATGGAACATTGAAGTAGCACGCCTGTACCCACGACGACACAGTAAGATCAAGCACGACCAAGATGATGACGCCACCCCAAGGAATACTAAAAGTTAGTCAAAAACTGAAGGTGTGTCTATATTGCAGGAAGATAGCCACATAGATAAAAATCAAACAGAGTTCAATTTACCCTATAACCCGCAAGTGCTCGGACAGATCGGCCGGACGTGCATTCCCGGCGACCCCGATAAAGACGCTAAAGGTACAAGGCCCTCTGGAGAAGGACAACCAGATGTGTGGTCTCCACCCCCAATACTCCAGTCCAAGTTAAGGCGAGTACCGCGTGTGGACCCCGAGGCAAATCTACCCTATTTAATATTCCAATTGCAGTGTGCGCTTAGGCGAATCCTAGATTTCATATTCCCATATACATCCTGGACAGATCGGAAGGAAGTCCCATCCAGGATTGTGATCGAAGGACATCTTGTGTGATAGGTAGTGAAACTGTATTGAACTGTTGCTCAGTACTTCTGAGGTGGTGCGCGTTTGTAAAAGCTGACCGGGATTGGCCAGTGTCCTGGAAGTGCAGCTAAGTTGACTGGTGTACGACCCACCGTTCAAGGGTCTAAGAATAAGATAGGCTGTATATTTGTGTGTATAACTCAATTGATTTTGGTTATCTTGGCTGTTGGAGCTACGCCCAAGTAGGTGACGTTCCACTCATCTCCAAAGACCGATATTGGTATACGAACAACTCCTGTCCGTGGTGCATCTTTCGGTTCGAAGACAAACGGACCTAGAGAGATTACCACAAGGAGCACACGCTACCTGGACGTTTCACGTTCAGGTGTTCCGAACGGAGGGCTTCCTTAACGGTAGCGCCTTCCAGACACCGGACCGCGTCGCTATACACCTGGGCGGCCAAAAGGCGTTCACCCGTCTCGCCACAGCTGGTGCGCGTGCCCGGATAGGCACTACCGCGAGTCAAGTTTGAGCAACACAGATCGAGCATGGGGCTTTTTTTATGCAGTGTCTACAAGACCACCAAGATCCCGCACAACATCAGCTCTAATGCCCGGCAGGGCGGGCGTGACGCTGCTGATTTTGGGATATGAGACTGTTCAAGACCGTCACGTGCCGTCACGGAGGAGTTGCTTTGGCTGCTGATAGTGCATTGGTGTCGTTATGTTGACACTGTGTGAACTTATGCTTACGCGTTGTTTGTGTGCTCGACTTAATGTTAGTGTTAAGAGCATTTGCCCCTCGAGTTTGTTTGTCCATTTTTTATGAATAGGAATGTATTAAAGCTTAAATTGAAAGCGATTCGTACTACAATTCCATTTTTTGCTTCCATTGATGACTGTCTGAAGTGCAGCGATCGACGATTGCCCCACTTGCTTTGCGCATGATGAAGGCCAAACAGAGTGCGTTGAACGCATGGCGATTGTTGATCCGCAGCTTTCTCCAGCGCGTTCGCAGCGATCCCGCGGTTTGCGATCGACCTTTCCATCGATATTGCCAAACGCCGTATTCGCCATCCCTCAATCCTCGCTGTCCAGGTTGTTGGTCAAGGTGTAGCAACCCCAGGTCACCCGCTTCGGACTCACGACATGCCTGCTGCACCGCCATTCCAGCTATCACCAAGAACCACGACTTTGTCATCAACCTCTATTCTTCGTCTGAGTCCGTGTCGGTACGACATGGACCGTTCCTCTCAAGTCCGACACCAGTGCCCCATCACTAGTTCAACCTCAACTTGGAATAATTAGCGTTACGTTCCGGATTGGGTATATGCATGGAAGCTTCGAATGTCCCGGTTACGCCGTTCTCCTGCATGCATACCGCGTGTGCTGACTGTATTTTGCTGCACGTGGCTCACACGCTAGCTGGTTGCTTCTATAACCGGTACACGCTGGATCTGTGGCATACAGCAACGCAAAAGAAACAACAATTTGCTTGCGCTGGCCTTAAGGCAAGCATCAACATGATTATCATCGTAGCAGGCCGAGAACTACACGTAACTTTAGCTCCGCTGGATCCCGAGGGTGGCGCCTATCGATTGTTGAATCAGACTGTGTAGACACTCGTGGTCGCTGTTTCCGAGCATTTTTCTGGGCGTACTAGCGGTCGTACTCCCGCTTGGTCTGCTGTGCTGACTCCACCCGGTGTCGCCGCAGCTCTCGAAAACGTAGTTACGGTTGCCTGCATGAGATCTGATGCCGCATGCAGCCAAGACTAGCCCACAAAGTGGGCACATCACTCTTAGTCCACGAGTTCTTGTGACCCGCATGAACGTAAATCAACTTATACAATTTGTGGCTCTGTATTTCTTCAAAGTCTTATTCGAAATCGTTTCAGTTTCATATGTTGTTTTTACCTCGCCTACTTATAAGAATCTTCTTGACCAACTTACGTTTTGACAATTCGCGTTACTCTACTTGGTCGGTTTAATTCCTCTTTGTTGGAGAGGACATGCACGACTTTGTATGTCGGGTTTTTGCGTCGTTGTACTGGTGTACATATGCTTGTTGTTGCAGTGACATAGATGGTGACCTCAACAAGCTTTAACCCTTTTCCCTTTTTTTTCTAGGATCCCCTTACGCTCACCAACTATTGTGTTAAAGACTGGGTGACACGACCACGGTATCGACCGCTTTAAAAATAATATTAAAAGGGTTAGCCCTTTAGCTACCAAGCCATCTCAAAGAGGTCCGTTGAGACCTCTACTAGAACGAATCAAAGCAGCAGGATTTGAATTTTTAAACCAATCGCCGAAATGAGGGTAGTAGTTGGTCACCTTTGAAAACCAGAGTCCCCTCAAATTTGTTTTCCCCCGCGGTCGTACCAGAGCTGACAGCATGGAAGATGTATCACGCAGTGTAGCTTGGGCGGAGGGGTTAGCTGTGTGTGGGAGCGCTACGGCAGCGAGCTCCGGGACGCAGGGAGTCGCCTACAGGGCCGACTGTCACGGCGGAGACAGCACAACCGTGCTGTGCGCCTCGCACTGCGCAGGATGTATCTCTACATGAAGCAAGGGAGCATGAGCGGAGACGTACCAGCCTGTATCAACCGGATGATCCAGCAACTTTGGCCAGATAATGCAAGGGTAAGCGTGCAGTGTAAATGTTCATATTGTTGGCAACGTTAGATCCTTAACACTTGTAATTTACCTATTTGCTCGTTTGCGCGTGAACGCTACATGGCCGTCCGTCGTCGCTCGGCATACCGCCTCCAGCGCTTCGCGAAGTGCGGGCGAGCGCGGCTTGAACACGTCTTGGTAGTGGAAGGCGCTAAAGCACTCGACGTGGATGCCACGCTCACATTTTGAGTAGCCGTATCTTGCTTTCTTGATTATTCCTCTTAGGCTGCACAGGTAGCACGTGAGCTTGCCGTTGCTGTTGACAGTTGAGTTGGGCGTGATAATATGCATGGATACATCAACCCCTACCACTTCATCTAGCGTTTCACGCTGCCGTCGTTGTTTTCGCCGAGACTGTTGACGCCGATGTGCTTTCTCATTTTGTGTCAAGCAGTCCGCAATCCGGCGTTTGAACTCGCGCAGTGTTGGGGTTGTGTCCGTGGTAGTCTTTCGCAGGGCAAAAGCATTGATCGTCGCCATTTCTAGCAGCCACGTAAACAGTGTCATGTCGAGCAGCTTTTCACGGATCATCACTGTAAATGAAGTATATTACGCACCTTTACTGACTCGCAGTCTGCAATCGCTGGGGAGCTGGCTCGGCGTGGTTGCAGCCTGGCTGCTGTTAGCGATGGATTGGCATGCGCAGACGGAACAATGTGTGTCGCGTTGCTCTTGAAAACGACGTTCTAGTCGCTGATTTGCGTGCCGTTCCCGAGAGAATTTCGACGCGAGCTCACCTTGTCATGGCTGCTACAGTCGATCCGATCCCAATGGACGAAGTCGAGCAGGACACTCTCATGAATTTTCACGAGCGCCTCGGCTACTTGGCTCTTGATACGGTTGAACGACCCCACTCTGGTATTAGGATCACCAATCACCCCGCGGTCACTATGCCTTTTGTATGCCGAAGGCAACAAACAAAGCAACCGCAGTCAAAGGAAGATACGGGTGGGAGATCGCCAATCGAGTGCATTGGTGGCGTCGTCTGCAGTGATGTAAAATGTTCCATAACGCCTCGTGACTGCAGCGGCAACAGGTACCTCGTCAACTTTGTGGATCATTGCAGCAATTACTACCGCGTGATTGCAGCTAATAAAAAGGATGAGGCAGCTCGCAAGTTCCTTGTCTTTTTTTTTGAAAAGCGCTCCGTGTGCAAGATTCACGTTCTCCGCACTGACAGTAGCGGAGAATACAGGACGGGCGACTTATTCTGCAAGCAATCGGCAAGTGAACGAGGCTTCGAACCAGGCGTCCAACGGGAAGGCTGAGTGCATGTATCAGACCATTTCAATATGGTGCGATGTATGATCTAACACGCACCCACTTGCTGGAGCGATGCTGCTGAGTACGTCACGTATATTCTAAACCGTAGTTCAACAATGGCGAACAAAGACAGTATCCAAGTCTTTACTGGAAAGTATCCGAGTCTTTCCGACGTCGTTGCTTTTGGGACAATATGTACCGGGTGGTGAGACCCAAAGAAAAAGACGCTGAAGAAATGTGCCATACTCGTTCATGCCATTGGTAAGGATGATATCACCAAAGGCTACCCGAAGAGGGATGCCAGTCGTACGCAAGAGCTGCTGCAGAAGACGTATGATAAGTACTACGTGTCCGATTACGGCACAACGCTGGGCGAGCAGCAGAAGACGGATGCGAGTCTTTTGTTGGACGACCTGGTCGACAAGCCCATGACCATCAGCGAGACGTTCGCACCCCAGGTCGCGCACGACGCACTGTCTGGCACCGCTGGCCAAGGTGGTGCACCACAAGTTCGGCATCAAGGAGGGTCTGATGACGACGGTGCACACTGCGATGGCGACGTAGATAACGGTCAACGGTCCGTCAAAGAAGTACTGGCGCGGCGACTGTGGCGCGTGCTTAAACATCATCCCCACCTCGACGGGCGCCGCAAAGGCTGTAAGCAAGGTGATCCCGGACCTGAACGGCAAGCAGACGTGCACGTCTTTCCGTGTGCCGACGGCTGACGTGTCTGTGGTGAACATGACTGCTCGTCTGGTGAACCCCGCTTCGTACGACGAGCCCCATTCATGAGAAGATGCGCATACGGCTGTTCTCTCGACAACGTAACGAGACAATTATTCGCATTGATGAAGTAACAATACTGATTGCGTGAGGCCATGTCTGAACACCTCCTTATAGGTCGAACACCTCATGCGAAGTATCAACTGGATCCAACCGGCGTGCGCATAAATTCAAGTCACCATCATCAAGTCAATAACATGTACAACGAGAAGTAGGTGTTCATTCAAGATGTTGCTGTGCGTAGTGTTTTTTTTCCTGTTTTGAGCCTTGTAAATGTAATAAGTGTTGGATGCAGGTTATGACTGTATCCGGATGCAGCCATGAAGCCCATTTAACGACGTCGGCGCTTTGATTGGGCAGAGGACTCCCTCGCGCGTTGCGTTTGGCGCCGTTGCCGTGAGCTACGGCGTACCGGTTGGGGGACGAAGCTCACCGAAGGTCCAACGGCCCGGGGTTGATGCGTCACTGCCTGTCGAGGACCAGCGTCTTCTCCCTCGTTGTTACCGGCCACGAGTCCTCCAGAATTTCCAGACGCTGCAATGCCATTGTCTCCGGAATCACTTGTTGTGCTAGCGTCCATGGCTTCAAAGAGAGTGCCCGTGCCAATGCTGCGGAATGGGGACAGCGTTGAGGGCGGGCTTGGGACTACCGGATCCTGGTTTCCCGAGTTTGGCGTCAACTCAGCGTTGTCAGCTTGATCTTGGCCTTGTGCAGCTTGGGCATCGCCTGTGCCATCGGCCCTCCCGCTACCATTCTGTGTTCGTAAGCGGGCACGGCCAGCACTACGTCGAACGCGAGTAAGGTTTGGCACGAATGGACGCCGCATTGGTGCGGCACCAGGAACACGAACGCCGGCCTCGAAACCCACCGCTAGTACGTGCAAACACATACCGTGCTTGAAGTTGTACAAGCAACTACACGAGAACGAGACAATATATACGAGCCAACCCCCACGGGGCATTCCCTCTCTCTGTGAACGCGGATGTGGTTCGAAGATGCAACGCGCTTCAATTTGTCGCGTGTGGCTTGCTCGATTGGCGGGAGAGGAAGATGATCCACACGATACAAAAGCGTACGAAGCTCACCCACGGACGGCAGCCGCACAGACAGGAGACAGTGATGTGGCTTCAGTAGCGCGTAATCTTGAAGCAGCCGTGCAGACGCCTCCACCGCCGTCTGGGACCCCCTGTTTGTTGCAATAAATGCTTGCAGAGACGCGTTCATCCCTTCTAGCATCTGCAGTGGGCTCGCCTTGGGGTTGTTGCTCACGATCTTGTACGTCATGTGGTACTGTTCAAGCGGGTTGTTTGTTGCAACACAACCTTTTGGAGTTAGGAAAGCCTGCCAGTTGCAGAACTTCCAATCGATCCACGACTTCTTGACGTAGCAGCCCATCTTGAAAGCCGCGCTTCCAGCTGGAAGAGTAGCCCACCGCGCAAGGATCTTGGTCTTCAGGTCTTCAAGCTCATCTTCGGGCACGTAGTGTGTAGATCGTACAGGTCCTCGAAGAATTTATCGGTCTCCTCGAGACTCACGCCTCTGCTCCGCGCGTGCTTGTACACGTTGGCGGCGACGTGGTAGCACATGAGCACCCTGGAGGACGGAAGCTCGTTCCTGGACGCCTTGTACTGTGCCTTGTCGGCATCGGTCATGACGAACTCAGGCTAAAAGCGGACATGAAACGTGTCCAAAATCGCACGCTGTAGATGGCGGAGGCACCAGCCCACGTCCGCATTCTTGCGTTTGGACGTACAGAAGTAGCCCGGCGGAAAGAATTGACCACGTCGGGCTGAGTATTCGATCACAAAGGCTGGCTACTTCTGCTTCACTGTGTTGAACGTGCTGTCAATGTGTACGATGACAGCTACGTCTAGATTTGTCTGCACTTGGACGTAGTCGCACAGCAGTTGATAGCAGGTGAGGCCGATACGGTAGGGATCGTCCTCACTACCGACGCCAACCCTCGGAACTCATCGCCCTTCATCACGATCGGCTTCGCTGAAATAGACAACAGCGCGAGGGGATATCTCATGTATCCCAACTTCATCATACAATAACGGGTTGATCGCACTCGAGACCTGATGCGTGTCTGCTCCAGGATGGTTGTCACGCCACACTCGCAAGAAGTATTCCACTTGGTTGTAGCTCGGCTCCGGTCCACGAAGCTCCGTGTTGGCAATCTTGTAAGACAGTGTTGACAGTAACTGCAAAGGGGTCAAACTAGGATGCCGTTCCAGCTGGTCTTCGAGCACCACCTTCATCGCTGGTGTGATGCGGACCCGGATAGGTGACAGAGCAGAGAGGTCGTCAATCACGTGAGCGCCTTGTTGAAAAACGATTGTCGTGTTGCCATCCTCGCATGTGTTGATCTTGTATCGACACCACCAGTCTTCGCCGTCGGCGTTTGTTTGGCAGCGCTCCGAGCGACACAGCGTTAGGATAGACCCCATGTAGTGTGTGGTGAGTTGAAAGTCGATGCCAGCGTCCGAAGGGTCCACCTTCGCGAGATGGTCGATGGTACACGGGACCCTGTTGTGCTTGTCGGTAGTATAACGCGGAAGAAAAGTACTTAAGTACTCGGCGCGGTCCTCTCGAGCGCGATCCGTCCGCCAAATCAAGCGCCAGTCTTTGAACCCCCCGTCGTCAGCGTCGGACATGACGCCTTCAGCTGCTCAGTGGATGGAAAAATCGACAATGAGCCGAAACAGAATCGAACCGCAGGAGAGATACCTAGGCCTGTGTTAGTTGGTCGTACGTGGATGGGCACTGCACGAAGGCCCGGTGGGTTGCAAGCCACCGAATGGGTTAGTGCGACGCTAGTGGCGATCTGAGTACTTTACGACATCATTGGTGGTGCAAACGGTGTTCATTGGTGGAAGTCCGGTAACGGTCTCTCTTCAAGGGATAAAAGTTAAGTGGCCGCGTCGAGGTAGGTCTTGTAGAGAGAGGTCTCTCTTCAAAGGAAAAAGTTGGAGTACCCACTTCGGTGCCAGGTTTTGAAAAGTTACAGGTCTTTCGACCTGCGAACTCCTCTTATTGCTAGTCTGGCGCTGGTTGCCACTGAAATGCTTACGTAGTATGCGTTGTTGTGCTGGTATTATGATCACCAAGTATTTGGTGACTATTGATGACTCGTCCACCAATGCTGATGACTCTTTCACCCATGTTGAGAACTCTTCTTCAGATACTAATACTAATAAGCATAAATAGTTTAACGTATTACATGTGCAGTAGGGGAGGTGTTGCCGGTCGCAACTACAGCACGTGAGCGTAAAAATGACTGAGTTGTAACCGGTAACACAGTCGTTTGCACATCTTTGCACGCTCAGGGACGAGCTATGTACGCACCACTATTGCTGAGATCAGTCTAAAGGGTTAACCCTTTAGCTACCGGTCCACTTACAGGCCCAACGAGACCTGTAGTGCGGTGCTGACCAAGTCGTCCATTGGGTGCCTTTCAAAAAACCCATAAAACAGTTTTATGACTTAGGGGAAGGGGAGATTAAACAGGGTGATAAAGCCATGATTAAAAATAATTTCTCTCGTGAGACCAAAAAGTGGTCTCACGAGAAAAATTATAAAACGAGTTTTATCGGGTTTAATACAGACCCCTGAAGGTGCAACTGATTAAAAACAGACTTAGGTTGAGTATACTCCGAGACCGCACTCTAAACATGTTACGCACGTTCAAATTGAAGTCTCGCGCGATCTTTGGGGGGTGTTTGGGCGCGAAAATCGCGCGCGCGGTCTCCGACGTGGGTAAACTCCCCTCACTTTGGAATCCGGTCTCCTACGGCATAAGCCATCATGTACGCATACAATACGGCGGTCGTCCCCTGTGACTACGTGACTCTCATTGACCGTGTTACCGTTTCTGTCGTGCTTGTGGATCAGCCGTCAAGCCCTCCATCCCCCCCCCCATCATGTCCACTCCGCCGTGTAGAGCCTCGTCGGTCGCGCCCTCGCCGAGACGTGACCATGTTCGACTCGAATCTTCATCCGACGCCCGACCAGTCGAGGTCCTGCGCCGGCTTCATCCTGACGACGGCCGGTGAGTCACTCTTCGTACTTGGGGGAACCATTCATTCACTTACTCTAGTTGTGTTATATACAGCTCGCCATCCACCCAGCGCTCGAAGCGCAGGCTCTCGACGGGGGATGAGGCCGACGAGTCCGTGCGCCGCCGCAGGAAGCTCGGCATGGTCTCCCCGCGCTCGAAGCGCAGGCTCTCCACAGGGGACGAGGCGGACGAGCCACCGCGGCACCGACGCAAGGTCACCATGTCGGCGGCGGCGTTGGCTTCGCCGCTGCCATGGTTGCGGTCGGGCCGTAAGTTCTCCCACTCGTTGGTGATCGAGGCTGTGACGATGCAGATATTGTCACTTGCGGAGTTCGTGTTGGTGCCACGGGTTGACACCGACGCGCCTGGTAGCGTGGTGTCCAGCCAGCGCACCGAGACGGTCCCATTCACGCCCGCCTCGCCCGCCCCGGTATCATCACCTGTCACGTCCGTGGCTACGGTGGATGCCTTCGGCTCCCCATTGGCGTCGTCTTCACAGGCATCCACCGTAGCTCCGTGGAGTCCAAGGACGTCTACGGCGTGGACACCTCCGCCAGGAGGTCGAACTCCGCCCCAAGGGTATGGGCCGCCACCGGGTGCTGACCGTCGTGTCAACCACCGTCGCTTTCGGGACCGACATATCCCAGTGTGGTTCGCTGAGGCCTTTGAGTCGGATGGGTACGACTCGGATGCCTTAGCCGTGATCGAGAGCCTGCCCCGTGTGAACTCGCCGTCTGTGGCGTCTTCGATTCGGAGTTCTCCAGGGTCGAGCTGGTGACAGACACCGCACTCGGTTCGGCCAAGGACGAGTGGCTGCCAGACGTCTGGCTGGCTGATGTCGAGCGCATACCCGAGCAGTTCAACCCTCGCTCGAGATTCCCTCGCGTGCCCATCGGCGTGCGAGGTGGAGCTGGATGTGGCTGCTTGCGGCGCTGCAACGCGTTGACATGCGCGAATGCGCGGCACAGCCGCTTCTGCAACGGCATTAACTGCTCCTTTGCGGGAGTGTGTGGGAATGCACTACGCGAGAGCGCCGTACTGTCAATTCGGAGAAACGCCCGCACGGGCATGCGTGGCCTGGTCGCCACTGCTGCTATCCCCGATGGCGAGGTGGTTGGTGAGTATCTTGGGCATGTGCAGCTGTTCGGCCCTCCGTGCCGGAACGCCCCCGCCAACGAGGGATTCAAGATGCATTCGAAGACGCGCACCACCGGCAACAAGTTCGTGGGAATTGACGCGCTCGAGAAGGGCGGCCTCCTCCGTCTTATGAACCACTCGTGCAACGCTGCTGCACGCTTTCACGAGGTTCAGACGGGGGACAAGCTCACGGTCGTGGCAGTCACGGTACGGGACGTGTACCCCGGTAAGGAGATGACCGTATCCTACGGGTCCAAGCTGTGTTTCTTGTGCAGGTGCGGCTGGTGGGGCTGCCAGCACCGCGACCTGCAGCACTTGGCTGAATAGGGCATCGCCTGCATTACGCGTGGCGATTTCAGCCACAACATCTCTTGTCTACGACAACGTAGAGTCAGTATCTGTGC
Organism: Phytophthora x cambivora; assembly: GCA_033557925.1. Taxonomy (NCBI): domain Eukaryota; phylum Oomycota; class Peronosporomycetes; order Peronosporales; family Peronosporaceae; genus Phytophthora; species Phytophthora x cambivora. The sequence goes on along the minus strand of JAUCEB010000013.1, from coordinate 5,499,153 downwards.
TGGGAAGTTTGTAGGCACTTGTGGTATTGAATGTAAGTTGCACTTCGTCATACTGAATCAAAGATGTTTGCACCCATTCTTTCCCTTTCATATCTGATCGTATTATCTTCTTTAGACGTGGATCTTCGAACTACGGGTCTCCCGCCTTCAAGCCAGCTCGGCACTTAAGATTCCGACCGCTCGCAGGCCGCTCTACCTTCTTACTCTCTTTTTTTCATTCGCCATGGTTCAGGTAACGCATATTTTGTGTGGAAATGTAGCAGTGCTGTGTAATCTCACGACCTGAGTCTACATGTTTGCAGCGCGGACGCAGGGCGGGCTATCACAACTACAGTGTAAATGAGCAGATGCTCCTTTGCACTGTAGCCGGGGAGGTGAAGCCGCTGGGGCGTAATACGTGGGAGGAGGTCGCGCTCGAGTACAACTCGCGCAGAGGGCGGAGCTGGCTCGACCGCGGCTACGACTCGCTGAGGCGTAAGTTCAGGAACCTGTACGGGAAGACTAAGCCGACCGGCAACAACGACGGGCTGCCGCCGAAGCTCCGCCCGATTGCCCTTGCACACGAAGTGCAATACGCCATTGAGATGAAGGGGGTGCACACGTCGCATGACGGCTTTGACCGGGGGAAGGGTGACGCCCACCTCCTGCGTGACGTCGCGGCGGCGACGCCACGGAGGAGGCGGCCGGTGGAGACGACGAAGACCCGGCTGCAAGAGACTCAGCGAGCGAAGAACGTCGCGAGGACGAGGATGATAGTCCAGCCACCGTCATTGACTTCCGACAGCGAGGTCACAGTGGTGCCGACGCCGATCCGGGGGCGACGTCGGCACTATTGTGACCAGACGCGGGGCCTTTGACGCCTCGCTGGCCGACGACGTGTGGTCCGACGAGGAAGATTAGGCCTCACCTCCTAGATCGAATGCTGTTGTTGAGTCAGGCGGGGGAGGAGCTGCCCCTGTTGCCTCAGTCGAAGTGGGCGGAGATGTTCAAAGGTCCAGCGGCGATGCCGCGTTGGAGCGGGTCTTGGATGCGACGGCGAGGGCCGACAGCAGCGCCTACGCTGCCGGAGGACGACGACTCAGCCTCTAATACTCAGCTGGTGGCCCCGTTACACACAAGCGCGATAATCCTGAAAGTTCGTCTAACGGGGCTACCTACGTCAGCAACAAGCGCGTCCGCGCGAAGAAACGGCTCGACCAGCTCCGAAAGGAGATGGACGAGGCGACGGAGAAACAGTCTGCAGCTCGAGCAGACATGCTCCAGATGCTAATGCTGATGCGCGAGGGTGCGGAGCGACGCGCCGAGATGGAGGACCGTCGCCGGCGCGGGGACCGTGAGGCGGTGGTCGCCGCCGAGAAGAGAGAACGCGAGGAGAGGGAGCAGCTGCGCAGAGATGAAGCTGCGGCGGCCGAGGCGCGCAGATACCAAGAGATCGAGCCGAGTAAGCTGATGCGGGATGAGCAGAACAGGAAGGATGCTGAGGCGGCGACTGAGAGTCGCCGCCGCTACGAAGAGAAGGCAGAACGAGATCGGGCGGAGGCGAGAGAGCGCCACGACCAGATGATGATCTTCATAGCGTCGATGCAGAGGGCCGGCCTCCAAACGCTCTAAGTGTCTCGCATCCCATGGACACCACCCTACGCTAAGTCAACTGTAACTTCATGTAAATGATAAGCGTAGTTTCATTTAAATTTAAACGGTATCCTCATGTCCGTGGAAGTGCGTAGTACGAATCTGACTAATACCTACAGTCCGCACGCGGAAATTGGACAAACGAAAGAGATTGTCGAGCCGCATCTTCCTCTTGTTCACATCGTACGGCAGGGGTAGCAGGAGTCGGTGGTAGACCTTCTCCACCGACCCCATGCCCCACTCTGCCGATTGCCTTATGAATGTAATAGCCCTGGACATGATTTTAGCGGCACGCCTCACTGATGGCACCAGGCGAGACAGGCCGCCCTCCTTGAGCGGGGTCATCACTCTGCCGGTCATCTCCTTCCCACACGGGAAGGCGCTATCGGCAACAATGCCATACCGCGGGTCCGGGTTCAGCATGGGGTCCGCTAAAATGCGGCGGAAATCTAGCGACGTGTTCCCATCATTCCAGCTGCCGGGGCAATTATGCTTCGCTCAGACAATCAGTCTGTCGGCACTGAAGCACAATGTCCCGGTCACATACACACTATGTAGCCACCCGTTGTAATGTGCATTCTGCACGTCCGGGTAAGAAGGTTGCTGCACCTACAGCATCATAAAGTAAAACATCACAGTTAATATAAATTTGCCCAACACTCTCACGTATTTCATGACCGACTGCACCTTGTAGTTCTTTCCGTCTAAGAAGCCCCACGTAAATTGCATTAAGTGGTGGCGCCGCGCCACCAACCGAGACAACGCCTTCTGGTCATCCAGCGATGGCCACACTATGCGCGTGTGCTCGAAGCCGTGCAGCGCCTTAGATAGCGCTACCTCCGCTGCATTCAGCACTCTAGCTAGAGTAGAAGGCGGAATACCAAATTCCTTGCACAACGAAGTCCTCTGCATAGAGCCTACGTAGAACGCCAGTAGGACCCCGAGGACCTGATGGTGCAGTTGCAGCTTCCGAGGACGCCCTCCCTTCGGTCGCCACGTAGGAATGCTGTAGAACGGCGCGAAGCGCTCTAATAGCATACAGAATGCAGACCTGTTACTTCGCTCTAGTTAGTTAGACACGTTATTTCCTTGTAAAATACACGATCTTTTACCTGGAGAGGCTAGTGGTGTTGATGAAGTTCTCATCCGTGCCCCGCGTCCACGTATCCATCCAGCTAGCCCTCGACGGGTCTTTTAGGCAATGCAGCGTGACGTAGTGGCGCACACGCACCATGCGCTGCCACTCGTCCCTGCAAATTTCCTCGTAGAGGCGTCTACGAAGCGCACGCATTTGTGCCGCGTGTAGAGAACGCTTCGTAGACGCCACACACAGCACCAGAAGGACTCTGCAGCTATCCAATGCAGCTTCCCTATCTGCGAGGAGGGGGAGGGAAATGCCGACGTGCGCCATACCGACGTGTGTTGTCAGCTAAGGGGGTCTGGGTGCCAAAGGGCGCCATGATGCACCTCACTTCGTTCTAGATTTTGTCCGGACACCAAGTGTCCGTCTACACATCCATAATAGAAATAAGATAATGAAGTTCAATGAGACGAAACCAGACGGGCATAGGTCCATTTTGAGAGTGGTTTCGGATGCCCGTTTAGAGCAACCAGTTTGAGTGGATTTTTAATGCGCGCTTTTGACACATTAAACGGAGTATAAAACACTTTCGATAAACCGGTTTATGATGGTTTTGAAAGGCACCCATTGGCTATAATGCTGCTGTGTTATGGGACAGACAATCGTGCTTCACCGTAGAGGTCCGTATGAACCTCTTCCGCGTGCAAGACAGGCCATCAAATTCAGTTTTAAAAAAAGCCCGACAGCTGCAGTATAAGCGCCATTCAGGTTTTTCTGGGGGGCCACGAGCATTATGGACGGTGAGGCGGGAGATTGGGAAACGATGGAGCTGCAGCAGACGTACTGCATTGACGACATATAGCTTGACTCCCTGGTAGACGACTGGGACCGCCTAGTAGCTGAGGAGAAGCGACTCGACGATGACGACCAACTGGGTCCAAGTGATGATATGGCGGCCTCCACGCCGGACAGCGGTGACACCGGGCAGGTCGACGCCGACAGCATGCAGCCTCAAGGCTACGTTGAGCAGCCTCAGCTCAGTACCGTTCCATTGATCACCAACAGCAGCATCGACGGGATAACTGCTGTGCCCGTCGACCCAGCGCTACTCGGCGTCCACAACAGCATGCATGCACTCCCGAACGACAACAGCAGCAGCATTGCACTGCTCAGTAACATTAGAAGCAAGCAGGCTCCGCCCAACGATTACAGCATGCGAGTGCTACTCAGCAACGACTACGACATGCAGTTGCTTCCCGGTCCGCACATCAGCACTATCGACTCAACACCCCACCAGACCGGCAACATACCATTGGGTGCGGGTAATCACCGCGTTCATGTTCGCCGTGTTGATGCGCCCAGCTCTCGCGCAAAAGCATACATGGTTTCGTTGAATATGCAAAGCGGCCTTCACGTTGTCGCCGCTGCTAAGGTTGCTAAGGCCTACAAGGATCACGCCGAGTTTGGGCTGTTTTTCCACAGACTCATGATATCCGACAATTTTTTATACCCGCCACACTTTTGCAAAGGCTCGCGTTCACTGACGGCGAGATGCACTTGATCGGGACTGTGCGGATAAACTTGGTGGACAAGTGGAAAAAGGGCGGTGGAGGATTCTGTGCGGCGGGTTGCGGAGGCAGATCGTGGTGTTTGGGAATTGGTAGTCGCTGTAGACCCTGAACCTGACTGGAAGAAAAAGGAGGCCGATCATCAAAAGGCTCAAAAGAACCGTCCTAAAGCACGCCAAACCGCGGACCAGCCGAGACTTGTTGTCGCTGACCGAGCCGGATACAAATTTACAAGGATCGCAAAGTGGTAATATTCGACTCGAACGACCTACATGCAACACCATCTGCGCTCACACTCTGAGGAGGCCGTAGCATGTTGCCACGGAGTATACCCCATTCAACGATGGACTGGTGACCGAGTACTGCACCGCAAGATATTCATGGCGCCGACTGTGATTGCGGTGTATAACTGCTTCATGAGCGGAGTGAATCGAGTCGACCAGCTCAGATCGACAAACCCAACTCGGCGCCGGCACGCAATAAAATGAGGAGTTACCTTCTCGCCACGGCGCCGGCCCTTAATATAGTTATAAAAAGCATGCGCAAAGGGAAAAACCTCCCGTTTTTCCTGCCCTTTGAGCGTGGAGCTGCGCTCGGAGCCCTTGAAAGCCCGGATGGACTCCTTTTGGTCAACCCAATCGCGGATAGTGCGTCGCGGCATGCCCAATTTCTTGGCAGCTTCTAGTTGGGAGGTCGCGATGACGGCATCTAGCGCTTCGCGCTTCTTGGAGATAGTGTACAATCGCTTCTTCTTGCCCATGATGCTTTTTTTTCAATGCTGTATTTTTGTAGGAGGGCCATTCATTTCTTAAAGTAAAAACATGACAAATCTTTTCGATTGGTTAAAATCTTTTGATTTATGCTCCATAAAAACCGGCAGTACCACTCTCTTGTGGCGTATTTTACTGTCGGGGGGATTTACCGGTCGTTGTATGTACTCACTTACATGTACTGGTAGTCAAATACATCGACCATGCCGATAATATTCTCGAAGGTTGAATATCACACAACTTAATATGTCCTGGCTTTTGGAGGCGGGATTAGCACCCGCAAAAGAGAAACGCACTATCGCATGTATCTTGAAGCGCTGGTAACGTCTCTGCCAACGTTACCAGCATCCTCAAGCACAGATCGGTCGTGTAATGGGCTTACTTAGCCCAATACTTTAGCTTACACGTGAGCGCACGTGTATGAGGAAGCGTAAGGTGTATTTAACTTAGATTAAGTATACTTGTATCCACAAGTATAATTAGATCTAAATAAAGGTACAAATAGTAGCTTTTGCGGTAAAATGAGAACTGAATTGTTTGTTAACGGTGGCTTTCCTCCTAAAACTGATATCTATAAAGAGGGGTTCTGCCAACGAGTGGTTGGCAGAAACCCTGACCTAATGCTTAAGTATTACTGGTAGAAAGACCCTGCTTTCTGACCAATAGGACTGCTTCCTATTATGAATGGTGACCACACTGCGATGTGACCCACCTGAATGTATCCACTTAGTGCGTGTTGCACTAAGGTGAGGTTAGCCGAATGTGTAGCCCCGCTACACCATCCCCCCGTTAGGACTTGATGTGCCGGTCTCGACACATCAATCCAAAGTCTTCTTCGGAGAGAACATCGTGCTCATTTCGAAATGAGCACGCCAACGACGCAGACTTCCGACGAGCTTGCTGCACCTGCAGCAAGCAACACAGTCGTCGCCAGCACAGCGACGACTGCAACATCTTCAGCCTCTTCGGCGTCCGTCGTCACTTCCACGGTGACGACGCCAAACTCCCCCAAGCGTACCATCTCGGTTGGGGAGTATAAGGCGCGTAAAGTCACCTATGCCAACGAAACCCTCTTCGATGGCATGGTGGACTTGAATGTCGACAATGATGTCGACATGGAGGAGGGCGAGGAGAAGCAAGACTCCTCGTCCACAGGGCGCAATGAAGCTAGCGTGGGGACTCGTCGTCCTCGCGATGACGACTCGGACGCTTCGAGTTCCAAGCGCTCGCGTAGCGGCAGCGATAGGCCGCTCGCAGATGCTGGGGCGTTGTCTACGCCGCGGGGTGGAGACGATGACGACTCCACTCCGTCTGCGACTGTGACGTCGCGCGCTAAGCCGGCGCGCGACCCGTGGATGCCGTCTCCGAGCGAGATCCGATCTCGCTACGGCAATACCACGCCGGTCAGCAAGTACGCGCTGTACTCCTGCAGCGCCATCGTTGATGACGATGTCACCAAGGAGCTCGACTTTGATCCGGCGACGGATCAAAGACGTGATTATTACATCGGGCTCTTCCATGAGCTCCGATTCTACGGGAACAAGAAGCATTCCCGTAAGAGCAAGGTGACAGAGTGGGAGGCACTCTGTCAAAGCTGGGGCGCGTTCGTTGAGAACTTCAACCGCGACCCGGCTGGTTACCGTGAGCGAGTCCGCTCTGCGAGTGAGCGCTACGAGCGATTCTCGAAGCGGCCCAAGATTTTGCGGCTGCACGAAGGTGCAGTCGAGGCGGGGATTCCGTGCGCAGTGCCGTCTGGCGTTGCGTGCGCGCAGTGCCAACCCGGGGCAGTGCGGCTTTCGGAGCGAGACCTTCTCGGGTACACTGGTATTAGTGTGCCCGTGGAGTTGAAGACACTGCGTGAGAAGTTAGTCACGCAGTTGTCGTCTGAGAGTGCTGAGGGTGAGCGCAACACTCAGCCGAGGGCTGTAGGCGACTACAGCTCTCGCTCAAGTTTTACGCCCTTCGGCGGAGCTGCTGGTGGCGGGCTTCGTACTCCGTCACCATTTCCGGAACGTCGCTCATCAGGACGTTCCGCGGCTCCCATGTATCGTGGTCAGGAGAGTATCCTAACCAACGAATACGAAAATGAACCGGACCTTGGGTCCGGATCTGATGATCAACGATTCGCTGGACAATCCAGCGAGTTTCCCCGCGTGCATCTCGCAACGGGGGCGGTGGCGGCGGGAAGACACCACGAGCCGCCGCCGGCCGGGGTCTGGGAGCGTCTGGATGCGATGGAGCACGTCCAGACGGCTGAGCTCGCCGAGATTCGGCAGGAGCTGAAGCTCTTGAAGGCCCGGGTCGGTCAGGCCGGACAGACCGCCTCGAACATCCAGGTCGACCTGGGGTCGATCGTTGCTCGCGTGGAGCAGCGTGTCTCCGCGCTCGAGAAGAGGATCGCGCCGAGTCACCGGTCGTAGGTGACTCGTGTTGCGAGTACGGCTTCAGCCGCCCAACGTAAAAGGTTGGGTGGAGGCGCATGCTGGACGGTATGTCTAGCGTGTACGCGTTGCCATGCTTCGCCAACACGGTGAATGGGCCGATGAAGCGCGGGGCAAGCTTGCTTGCTCCGAAGTCGGAAACTGCATGTTTAGCTAGGTTCTGTGTAGCTAACAGAACTAATGAACCCACTTTGAATTCATTTGTGTTTCCTCTGCCATTGTTGTCTGCGTTCAGCTTCTGTCGATCGACAGAAGCTGCAATAGCATCTTGCACAAACCGTATTACGGCTTGGCGGCGCTGGACAAAGTCCATTGCCTTCGAGTTGAACTCCTTGTTCAACCTGTTATCCTTGTTCACAACAGGCCCAGCCTGTGTGTGGTTGTTGTTGTTTTGAGTGTCTACGCCCGGCGTAGGCACTATACTCTCGTCGATCGGACTACGCGCAGACCGTGCGCGTGTCGACACAGCTGATATGTTGCTTGTATCAGCGTGTTCATTCGGTTTGTGTGAAACCGGATACCCTCCCCCACTTAAGGAAGGAGCTACCGCACCGAGTACACTCGGTACGCGTGGATGCCTCATGGCGTTCACGTAAAACGGTGTATGTCCTGTGGAGACATGCACCGAGTTGTTGATGGCAAACTCTGCCATCGGCAAGCAGTCGCTCCATTGTTTGAACGAATGAGCGTAGCTCTTCAGAGCGTCAACCAAGACTCGGTTGACGCGCTCGGTTTGTCCGTCGGTCTGCGGATGATCCGCAGTCGACATGGACAGCTGCGTGCCAAGAAGTTCAAACGCTTCTTGCCAGAAACGCGCTGTGAAGCGCGGATCACGATCAGACACAATGTCGATCGGCATGCCATGGTGTCTAAACACCAAGTCAACAAACAGACGTGCCGTCTGCTTGGCTGTCACTTCGGCTGGTACTGCAGCAAGATGCACCATCTTACTGAATCGGTCGACAAAGACCACAATACCAGTCCTCCGCTTGTTATCAGGCGGAAGACCAAACACAAAGTCCATTGAAATGGACTGCCAACACTCCGACGGAGTCGGTAGTGACTGAAGTGGAGCCTGCGAGAAGGCTGCAGGCTTCACGCGCTGGCAAACCTCGCAAGCACGAACGTACTTGCGTACCCACTTGTACTGGTGACTCCAATAGAAGTCACGCGTGAGAAGCAAGTATGTCTTCTCACGACCCGGATGTCCCGACGTCGGGGCATCGTGATACTCGTAAGTGATCCTGAGCTTCAGCTCATGATCGTCCGGCACGACAATGCGATCAGCGTTGTCGTCGACTGCGCTGTAAAGCAACAATCCATTGTGTACACGATAACGGTGTACACGTGCACGGAGATGTTTCGCTAACTTCTGACGAGACTTGTCAGAAGGAGCAGCGAAGTAGTCCAACAACTGCTTCGCGTCCGCATCCTTCGTGTATGCGGACCTCACGTCGTCTAACAAAGACGACGAGGGAGTAGACGTCCGTGCGACGCCAATTGCATTGGCGTCGGCCTTGTACACCGCATAATCAGGTCGACGCGACAACGCGTCGGCCACAACGTTCAACCTTCCAGGTTTGTACTCAACCTGGAAGTTGTACTCCGCAAAGAATGAGAGCCATCTCGCCATTCTTTGTGAGATGTGCGGCGACTTGATCGCCGTACGCAATGATGCGTGGTCGGTGTAGACCACAAATGGTCTACTCCCAAGTAGATACACTCGAAACTTCGCGAGTGCATACTTCATGGCAAGGAGTTCCTTGTCATGTACCGGGTAGTTGCGCTCAGCTGGCTTCAGCTGACGCGACTGATAGTAGACCACGCGATCACGTCCTTCGTGATCGTGCTGCATTAGAGCGCATCCGATTGCGAAATCGGACGCGTCGCACACGACGTGGAACGGGCGATCTTGGTCGGCCACCGCCAAGATCGGCGCCTCAGTCAAGCCCTGCTTGACTGCATCAAAGGCCTGCTGACACTCAGCAGTCCAAACCCATGCAGCGTCCTTCTTTAGGAGTTGCGACAGCGGGCGAATCTTGCCCGCGTAGTTGCTCACGTACTTGCATAAGTACGTAGCGAGTCCAAGGAACTGCCTCAGTTCCTTGACATTGGAAGGCGTAGGCCATTCATTGATCACTCTGACCTTTCCCGGGTCAGGGCGTACGCCATTCTTCCCTACGAGACACCCAAGGACGGGTATCTCGCTAGCCCCGAAGATACACTTCTTCAGGTTCGCGTAGAGCTTGTGTTTGCGCATGAGTGCAAACAACCTGCGGAGATGTTCCTTGTGCATCTCCACTTCCGACTTCCCGTCCACAGCCCGGCTGTGGATGAACACATCATCGAAATAACTCGGTGCGAAGTCGCGCACCGAGCGCAACAAGTGCGCGACGCACCTGTTAAACGTCGCAGGGGTATTCTTTAATCCCTGCGGCATTACAAGCCACTCCCAGAGCATACCGCTCGGAGTGCTTACCGCCGTGAGAGGTATATCGCTCTCACGCATGAGGATCTGATAGAATCCGTCTCTCAGATCCAGAGCACTGAAGATAGTGCTCAGAGCCATCGAATCGATGATCACATCTTTTCGCGGTATCGGCGTCTGCGCCGGTACCGTTGCGTCGTTCAGCTTGTTATAAGCGTGAACGATGCGCCACCCGCCCTGTGCCTTCTTGACACAGAACGTAGGCGCGCTGTGCGGGGACTTCGATTCCCGCACTTGCCCTGCCTTGCGACGACTCTCAAAGAAGTCGTCGATCGCTTTGACTTGCTCTCGCGGCAGTGGCCACTGCCGCGTCACGCAATACTTCGTTCCCGGCACGAGATCAATCTCGTGCTGAACACCCTTGTCCTGCGGCAACTCCGCAGGGATATCGTCCGGGAGTACGTCTCTGTACTCACGCAAGACCTCGTAGAAGGGGCTCGACTTCAGCGAGTCCCAGCTCTGCTCGTCGAAGCGTTCCTTCTTCGACTTCGCGCTGAGGGCGTCGACGCCCTCAGCGACGAGCTGCTTCAACTCTTCCGCTTCACACTTCATCCTCTCGACATCCGAGAGGATGCAAATCTGCTCGATGCGTCCATCGTGCAGGTCGCGGGCGAAGCGCCTCCAGCTCGTGACTGGAAGCGAAGTCAACTCCGACGCCAACGTCGGAGGGTTCTCCAACTTCATATTCTTATACTGGAGACCAGTATTCGTACGCGTCAAGACACTCAGCGTCTCGACGGTCGTCTCCAGTTCCTGTGTCTGCCCGGCAGACACTGCGAGTAGCGTCTCGGTCCCTGACCGAGACTTGCGCAGCTTTGCTCGCTTGCGCCGTTCGCTTCTTGTGCGGAACCCGGTTCCGCGCGTCTTGTTTTGTCCGGGCCCGGCCGCGGACAGATCTTCCTTTTGATCGCCGGCGGGTTCAACCCGCGGGCGCACGCAATCAAGCCCGGCTTGATCACGTATCGCTTCTTCGTGCAGCCCGGCTGCACGTGAGCACGCAATGCGTTTCTTGTTGTCGCCGGCGGGTTCTTCCCGCGGGCGCACGCAATCAAGCCCTGCTTGATCGCGTACCGCTTCGTCGTGCAGCCCGGCTGCACGCGAGCACGCAAGCATTTCCGGTGCGGGACGTTTGCAACCGTCCGCACTGCCTGCAGCGTCGGCTCCCAGAGCCGACGCGCCTTCTTTACCTCGACGCCTGCCGGCGGAGCGTCTTTCGACGTTAGGGCCAATCGCATCAGCTCCCTGAGCTGACGCGTCCGAGTCACTGTCCTTATTAGTGACTGGCTCCTCTTGTTGAACTTGTGTATCGACACTAATAGTCGACACGACCGCGTCACTCTTGACGCTTCGAGAACCTCTCGAATCCGATCGAATCTGAGTCTTCTGATTCGACTCACATTTTCTCCCGACGACCCTCCCAGTCGTCGATGTCCGTGCGGGGTGATCGGAGACAGCCGCGCGTCGCGCTGTCTCTCCTGGTGGGTCGCGTGCACCGCGAGGTGCACGTGCTGCGCCGACAGGGCCATCGCTCACTGTCGCGCCGCTACTCCCGAAGTGCACGATCGTGCGCTTCGTCCAATCGATCACTGGATCATGCCGTGCAAGCCACGGCATGCCCAACACCATGTCGAACTTATCGTCTAAGTCAAGCACGATAAGCTCGTCCACGAACATTCTCTTCCGATACGAGAAGCGTACGCGTACGACACGCTTCTCGGTTCTGACAACGACACCCGTTGCCAGTCTTACTTCCAATAGACTTCGAGGTAGTTCCACGTCCTCGAAGTCAAGCCTCGCTAGGCTCTGCAGTCGAACAAAGTTGTTCGACGCTCCACAATCCACCAGCGCACGAAGAGGCATCTCTCTCTTCGAGCGAACCTTCAAGATGACAAGGTTCGGCCTGTCATCTTGCTTCTTACAGTGAGAGTGACTCTCACTGGGGGCAGCAGTCTTTAATACGGCGTGTCCAATATCGACACGCTCGACTGCATCACCAGCAGGGCGCCCCGCGCCTGCTGGTCGTTCTAGTTTTTTGATTGCCCGTAGCGATACCCGGTATCGTCACGCCGGCCCTTGGCCGCCTGCACAGGCGCTGTGCATTCACGGGCGTAGTGACCGTTGTTTCCACACCGGAAACAGCGGACATTCGTTGGTCCACGACGCTGCTGAGACCCAGCAGCCGTCGCACTCGAGAGGTCCATTGGTTCGGGACCTCCCGTCGGCTTCACCGTCGGTCGCGGCATCGGCCGCGGGACGTTCACATGGAGTTTAGCCTGTCGCAGGCTAAACTCCTCTTGCATTGCAAGGGTAATCGCAGACTCGAGAGTACTTGGGTACTCTCGGAAGAGATAGGTCTTCACAGGCCCATCTTTCAGGCCCTTCATGAACGTGACGACCTTTGTCGCCTCGTCTATCGGGTTGGTCACGATGTTCGAGACCAAGTATCGCGCCCTTTGAGCGTAAGCATGCACGTCATGCTTGCCCTGTTGCAGGTCGAGGAACTCAGCCCTCGATCTGAACTCATTCTGCGGGGGCTCAAACGCTTGTCTGAGCTCCTCCTTGAACACCTCGTACGTGCTAAAGCACGTAGGGTCAGTGAGTCGGCGTCCATACGCCCAACTCCTTGCTCGTCCGCCAAGGCATGACATGGCGAACGCAACCTTCGACAACGGGTCGACGATTCGTCGGGCCGTAATGGCAGTGTCGACTTCGACAAGCCAACGGAGGAGAGGCTCGCCCTCTCTTCCAACATAGCTGTTCACGTGGAGCTTCAATGACTCCACGCGTGGTGTGGACGGAGTCGACACCGTAGCGCGAGCAGCAGTCTCGCGCTGTTCCTTCATGATGAAGCCTAGAGCAACACCGTGTTGCTCTGTCGGCGATAGCGTGCGTAGCATCGTTGCTACGGCCGCTTCTCCAATGACCGTCGACAGTCGTTGGAGTGCCTCCCACTCTGGATCCGCCAGGTGGAGACAGTCTTCGCGTGCAACATGCGTTGCACCCGTGGTTGGGTTACCAGTGGACATACTCGCGTCCACAGGCAGGTCCTCGGCCCCCGTATCGAACTTCATTCAATACGTAATTAGTCGGTCGTTGGACGGACTACAAAGTGCTACCAGGTGTAAGGGCTTACTTAGCCCAATACTTTAGCTTACACGTGAGCGCACGTGTATGAGGAAGCGTAAGGTGTATTTAACTTAGATTAAGTATACTTGTATCCACAAGTATAATTAGATCTAAATAAAGGTACAAATAGTAGCTTTTGCGGTAAAATGAGAACTGAATTGTTTGTTAACTGTGGCTTTCCTCCTAAAACTGATATCTATAAAGAGGGGTTCTGCCAACGAGTGGTTGGCAGAAACCCTGACCTAATGCTTAAGTATTACTGGTAGAAAGACCCTGCTTTCTGACCAATAGGACTGCTTCCTATTATGAATGGTGACCACACTGCGATGTGGCCCACCTGAATGTATCCACTTAGTGCGTGTTGCACTAAGGTGAGGTTAGCCGAATGTGTAGCCCCGCTACAGGTCGAAAAAGATTCAACAAGAAGGACCTGGTTCCGTTGATTAGAGAAGTTACCACCGAAGATCGGAGGACGATTGCAATGACGGTAGTGGCGGCTGGAGTGTCAGTAGGTGTCTTGCAGCGGCTACTTCGCGACTGTGTGGTACGTCAAGAATCCAGCCCCTACTGACACCGGAAAACAAGAGATAACGCATTGAACACGTGCTGGTATTTATGGACGAGAAGACCCACTTCTTCGAGCTCATGTACGATATCGTACACGTGAATCAAGCAGTTCAACCAGAAGACGATATTTCAGACAGCAGTGACAAAGCCCAGGTAACTTTTCAAAATTTATATATTTACGGAGTGTGATTAGACTGTGTCCCGTAGACATGGTTTCCATACTAACTCCAAGTTCGATGGAAAGATCGGTATTTTTCCTTTCAGAGAAGACACTACTGTGAAGCGAAAAAGCGAAAACGGGGACAAAGGCGCACCCGTCACGAAAAACATCGAGTCTGATAACCGCAAGGCGTACAAGGAATACATTTTTCAAGAAAATCCTTGCCATCAAAGCAGCGTGGCGAAGAGAAGTAGAAGCTTATATTTATCTAGCAGCACAACCCAAGACACCACGTCTTGCCGCTCGGCCCTGATGTGATCGCGGCTGGTATGGAAGGGGGCTAGAACATTTGACTACTTTGCCAGCCCCCAAACTCCCCTAACTATGATGCATTATATTCGGGCTTCTGTGCTTCGATTGAGTCGCTGCAACTTCGCATGAGAGCAAGATACATCGAGAAGTGGGTGCAGTCTGCCATGTAGGCATGCCGGGAGATCGACGACAACACGTTGGAAGACGTGTTCCTTTCGCTTCGAGCCGTCATGATCACTACGTTGCAGTCAATGGAGGCAACAAGTAAAAACCCCAAAGCGCTATCGGTTGGGAAGGGTCGGTATGAACGAGCGACAACTAGCTATTTTAAAGTTATATCATAAAACTATCATGTCAAAACCTCATTGTGATAACCAATACATCTTCCACGTCGGTGTAGATCGGTATATTCCTTCTCCATCATATTCACACGCTTTTCCAAGCGCAAACATACCCCATACATCGTGAACACGTCAATATTGCGAAGATGATCCTTAAATCAACTTTGGCCAATATGTGCTATATATTTCTTCGTCATGTGGGGCGAACACAAACCTTGCTCTTGAAGGTTACGATCGCTGCTCTCTTTGTGAAGGACTTTAATGTTGCTGGGATACGAGTTTATTTGGCAGACCGATCGTGGTTACAGCAGGAACTTATCAGCTTCATCGCACATCGCATCATGCTGGGGAAAGCAAGTGTCAGCGAACCATGGCGACCGAGACTAGTGGCAGTTTCTAGCCTGAGTCCAGTACCAGCACGCCAGAGAAGAGTGATGACATGATGACGGGGTATTGAGACCCAGATAGCAGCAGCACGATGCCGTGTAGTGTCGGCATGACGACGGTGCCCAGCCGAATCGAATTATATCAGAGATCATTCGGACTATACCAGAGATAATTCGTTATACCAGAGATCATTCTGACTCATGGCATGATCAGTGGCTTCTTACCACCGCTACTAGGGGTTCTAGTAGGTGAAGCACTAGGAAATGCTAGAGGTGATGGTAGAAGATGATATATGACTGAAGAAAAGGTATTCTGGATTTCGGGAGAAGGGCGTTGTTTTATTTGCAGGAGTGGCAGTGAGTCCGGAGGCAGCTAAGAAGCGCATTGCCCTCCAAGATGATAGCGGGATCTAGCTTAATCGAGCCGAGTATAAAGATCAAGCAAATATCTCAGGTAACGGGCAGAAACAAATTGAGCAACACGTCAACGTCGCTGGCGCCTGCTTGAGCTTGCAGACAAGTGGCCTGCCTTCTACTTTTTAGCATTCCTCTACGTACAGAATAATGTACACCCGCCTTCCCAGCTCCATCGAGCTAGCTCCGAACGAATCTAAAATGCTTGTGTACAGCGCATGACCTACAAATCGGTCAATCTTTTTTTCCTTTAGGCAGATCGCGGAGCGCCGTTTCGACATTGTGAGCGCGAGGCATCCTAACTCGACCCCTTTCGAGATCCCAGATGTAATCCAATTACTCCATGCGATGAAACTCAACAAGCAGTGAGAGCAGATCACGCTAGGTTAGCCCGAGCACACGCATCGAGTATGAAGCGGTTACACTAATCAATGTTTTAAACGGCACCTATTGAATTAGATCGCACGACTTTGCGCTGTCGGCCTCCCCTTTCACATTGTTTTTGCTGTTCGATACCCTCCAGTTACCCAGAACAGCAAGACGTGTGTCCGTCAAGGGGGGGGGGGGGGGGGGGGGGTTAGACGACTCATTCCCGAGACCGGATTTCCAAATCTTCAGCGAATGTGGTAATTAATTTCCAGCTTTATCTTGGCCAACGACTGCGATATTGATATGATTGTATAGTTGATGCCCTTTCGTTGAGGTATATGTCGGCCAATAACACGTATGCATAGTATCATGACTTGGGACATTCTTCATGAGCCGATAAGACTAATGTAATCCTGTGGCCTTCACTCTCCCCAGACCTTCGATTTCGGTGAAGGATACGCGTGTAGGTCGTATAGTGACTTCCAGCGTAACTCATGGACGCCTCAGTGGTGAGCGATTGCCTGAACAGTGAAAGTTCAGACCCCACCACAGTAGTGGGGCACCGGCGAGGTGGGCTCACAGCAACTTGGGCACTGGTGGCTCACCCACCGCAGCTAGGACACAGCAGAGGCAGCCCCGGCGACGTACCTTGCAACACCTATACATGTCCAACTCCAAGCAACACAGACCCACACCTCGCCATCACCGCAGAAGTGCCGGTGGTGTGAATCTCAACGTCACTACAGCAGCGAATCACGACAGCAACTTGGGCACCGGCTGTGAGAACGTTAGTGTCTCCTCAGCTGCCAGCTTGTCAGTAACGTGACCCCATACTTCGACTGAGCAGCTTTTGTACTAAACGAGCCCTAACGGTTCGTATATACGATTCCGCACGTCAGAGGCTCAGGGATGTGTTGCTTTCATTTGGGTGGAGATTTAGAATCAGATACTTTTTAGAAACGGTTACTTTTAGATAAAAAGTATACTCGGTCGGATACTTTTAAATGGTTACTCTGGTTACTTGTTTATCCGATCGTCGTTGAAGCCCAGCAGGACACACTCGCGCGTTGGCACTCGCCTGCGGACTTCGCGACGACGCTACGGGGGGGGGGGGGGGGGCTTTATTTAAACGGGCTAATACGCTTCGTAAGTATTGCTTTTCTCAGAGCCTCCGACGTGTCAGCGAGCAATGAGTTTTCACTCATGCCTCGGGTAATGGGGGTTAAGTGTATGCTAGTAGCAGAACATTGTTGACTATAGCAAAAAAGGATACACATATTGCTCTAGGTAGCGTGGGGTCGATATAGGGCTAGCAACTCGTAGCGGGAGCCGGTGACGGTAGTCTGTCCGATTCCGAATCCGCACTGAGGTGAGGCTAGCTACATCGGAGCCACAACAGCAGGGTTTGTACCGTGAGTATTGGGCGGGTGTGGGGGATTGTAGGTATCTTCGATTTGCGGGTCGACGCCTGATTTGATTATTCGTCAATCTCAGTCTATGGTGAAGGTATGAAATATTGGATTACGAGAAGATGTGGCTGGTCCGTTCTGGTCACCGGAGAAGGGCATCATTGTGCACAAGTTTTAAGCCATACCTTTAATATTACCATTATAAAATTCAACCATTTCACCTGCTTGGATTTTAGCTAAGCCATAACATCTATCAATACCATCAATCATTGAAAGTTGAAATTTCCTCTTTTTATTAAAGTAGAAGGGCACCATTGAGCACAAAATGGACGTCACACATTGTTAATGCGGATAGACCGCTTTTGAGAGTGAAAGAAAGACTACGCAAATGGTTGCGCAGCGCGGGTCTAAAAACGTGTGACATAGCGGTGCAACGCCAGACTACTTTCACCTCAGCTTGTCGCCTGCGGAAGTGCTATAGGCTTCGTGATACCACCTCTTTTCATTATTCTGGGTGAGAGAGTTGTCAATACAATCCTGAATACGTGTTTACTGTCGGGTGCTTCTGTCTTGATCACAGACATTTAAACCAGAGTAGTTACGAGATCACAACTCGACGTGGTGTGTTTGTCTGCGAATACAACACATATGTTGCTACTTCTTGGTGTGGTGGTGTATTGCTTCCTTCAAAGCGAAGTTGAAGGTGCTGACTAGCTTAACCATTGGTGGTTCTGTCGTAACTAGTATCAGCATCGCCACACTAGCATGAGTGAGCTGCAATGGTGAGGATAAATATCATATGGTTCAAAACTTGCGATATCTTCCCCCTGTCGGGTGTAAAAATAATGACCAAGCTGGCTAA
This sequence comes from Phytophthora x cambivora, assembly GCA_033557925.1. Classification (NCBI taxonomy): domain Eukaryota; phylum Oomycota; class Peronosporomycetes; order Peronosporales; family Peronosporaceae; genus Phytophthora; species Phytophthora x cambivora. The sequence goes on along the minus strand of JAUCEB010000013.1, from coordinate 5,481,227 downwards.
CTTCAACAGGAATACATTGTCAGCTTTAACTGCGATCGCATCAAGGCTACAAATGAAAGAAAGCGCTCAGAAAGTGCTGCAATCGCCGAGGAATGGAAAATGTAGGAAGAGGAAAACAACAACTGTTGCTGGTAGGAGTCTTGGACATACTGAAAGCAAGTAAAAATGTGGCCATAGATCGACAACCAATGGACCCTTAGTTTTGCAAAAATGGATCCCGTTGCATGTCATGTCTAAACTCCCCGAATCGCGTGGAGCCAGAGAATTTATGGAGGCCCGCAGCCGTCCTGTAATTCCACAAATCAGCTTCTTCAAATTCCATAAATCGGCCAATGGGCTGGCAGCTCCGTTGTGCTCCTAGCTTGGCATGGTACTACCAAATATACATGTTCACTCTCAGACGATGGCCACCAACAAGACAGCCCCACGAATGTGCAGCTCTTGCGGCGATGCGCCTCCCAGTCTCTCCCTCGACGTCACGTACTTCCTTCCTGCTGCGCTACATCTGCCTTCGCGCGCTCCACTCTGTCACGGTCAAGCTCCTCATTGTAACTCTCCCCATCGTTACGCGTCTCTTGGTTAGCTAGCTCTTCCTGGTCGGAAAGCTCTTCTAGGCCGTCACGCTTTTCTCGCAGCCCCCCCCCCCCTCTCGTCGTGCACTTATGGCCTTCGGGCTTGTGCTATATCTTTCGCGTTGCTTCGATCATCAAAACAATGGAACGCTTATTGTATAGTTAAAGGGTTTGATGTTTATGTTGGAAGCTGGCCGATGCTGCCTGGAAGAATGCAATGTGACGGTGGTTGCATTGCGGAAGGTAACAATGCAGCGGTCGGGCGTTGCAGTCGAAGTGATGATGTTCGAACGTACGACCTGCGAGTGCACGACAAGGAGGGATCACAAGGTTAGCATAGGCAGCTTAGGCTGCCAGCAACTCACTTTTCATTCTTCCCCTTCACCAACAAGTGCGGATTTCTACAGGTTATGAGCCCAAGTGATCGCGAAGACCAATAGACGGCAGCGCAAGCTCCTCCGGCAGGTCCAGCTGCTCGCGAAAGGAGGAGTGTAGGACGAGAAGAATCTTCAAGTCAAGGTCATACGGCTGATCCCCTTGACGCAATAGAGGAGGTCGTGGCATCGTAACGTGGACGCCAAGGTGCGATCTCGCCAGAATTGCCGCAACGATGAGAGGGCATTTTTCGCCAAGCCGCCGACATGGAGCATGTATATGCAGTGAATGCAGCTCGATGAGTTTGGGGGTATGCAGACACCTGGGGCATTTACACGCGGTGGCTTTTACGGATGAGCGCCACAGCGCAGTAATAAGCGCACCGGTCACCTCCAGTTCAAACTGCTGAACGGGACGCTGCGGCCGCGATTTCGCCACCTCAAGCACCCCATAGGGCTGTAAACCATGCGAATCATGTCGAGGGAGACAGTCCTCGCGGCTATCCGAGTCGCAGTCAGTACAAACTGAGCATTCGCGATTTAGACGGGGCGAGAGACATACAAATGGTTGGGCGCAGGATTCGAACAGTGGCCGCTGATGTTCATCGGGCAAGTTGAAATGGCTTAGAGAGCCTGCGGTTTCCGGTGGTCGGAGGAGGTGAAGCTGAACTAGCTGGGACAGCACCTAACCGGCAGGGTCGATCGTATATTTTAGGAGAAAACAAGCCCGTGATGGGCAGTTTGCCCTCACCTGTTCTACGCTTTGGAACAGATGAACACCACCTTCACGGTGCGGCTGTCGCGGCGATAATTTTTGTCTCGGCCATGGAGGCTTCTCGATCATGGAATGATCATTTTCTGTACCTGATATCGCATTGATGCGCGCAACGGATGTGTCGCCGGTAATGGCACTGAAAAACATCGTTCGTTATGCGTTACCACGCTTCAGTCCCACTCTCCTCGGCAGGAACGACGAGCAAAGGCAAGACTACATTCTTCATGCGCAAGAGCGGGTCCAGTTCGCGCAGCGATTCGACGCCGGGGGTATCGATCGGCGCATGACTGGCAAGGACGTTGTGAACGCTGTCGAGGGCACGAGGAAGTGCTACAACTGCCACGAGGTGGAGCACATTGCGCGTGCATGCCCATACCCAAACGCGTGAACGCGTCAATAACTGATGGCGCGAAAAAAAGGCTAACTGAAATCGTGCGGCCACTACCAGTGATCAAGGAGACGGGGATCAGCGCTGAATGTCGACAGCGGGGCAAGTCGCCACTTCGTTAACGATGCGAGCCTGCTGCGCGACGCAAAGGACTCTGTCGGAGCATTTTCACTCACACTACCCGATGGAGCTACGCTGCCAGTGACAAATGTGGGCTATGTGCAGTTTCAAGGCGGAGTCAACGGCGAGCACACTAGCTAAATAATTTGATATCTAATGTATTTGTAATTCGTTTTACTGTTTAGATCGTATCGACGAAACACATGATCCAATACATCAAGCGTAACCACCCCAGCTGGCTCATTAGCTACTTGAACGATAAGAAGTCGATCAGGAGTGGCCTAAACGCCCTTGAACGCGCTTGTCAACGCTTTTGCGGAAGGTATTTAAAAAAAAAACATTAATATTTGCTGTAAAATTAATGTTTTCTTAAATATATATGGTTATGGGTATGGGTACACACCGGAAAAGCCGCTAACTACCAAGAAAAAGGCCGAGACGTTAGCTGCAACTCACCTGTAATTCGCGCTAATCTTCTGGGAGGAGTTCGGCGTTGCATACAAGCTTTCCGAAATCTACAACGTCAACGAGACCGGTGTCGGCGAGTTTGAAATGAGCCTTCATACAAGTCACTAGTCATATCGTATTAGGGAGGGTTCTGGTTAATATAGGAATTAGTATTGGAGACAGGTGTCCGATTTGATCTGTCGCGATACCAAAAATGCCTCCCCCCTACGTGTTGCAGTTAAACGGCTGCACGTATGCGTACAAATCCCGCAAGCACCGGATTGTGACGGATGACACGTGCTGTGCCGACTTTGTCGCTGCGAGTGAGTGCTCCACGATGATAGTGTGGACGCACAACTTGTGCAAGGAGTTGAACCGGGCACGGTACCACCCGACGGTGCTGTACCAGGACAACCAGGCTACGATCACCGTGCTGACTGAGATCAAGAGCAACTACAAGACGAAGAGCGTGGACCTAAAGTACCACAAGGTGCGCGACTTCCACGAGCGCGGAGAGTTTAAAGTGGTATACTGTCCGTCGAGAGAGAACCTCGCGGACAAATTTACGAAGGCACTGGGTCCGACGCTGTTTCGCAAGTTTCGGGAGCAGCTGAACGTGATGCCGCTACCGACTGCCATTGATGATGGCAATGCAGATGGTTGCAGCTAGCTTGCGAGCTAGACGGACGAGGGCTGAGAACATGGCAGGCTCGAAGTGGGAGTGTGAAGATGGCGTGTCGAGCTCCGCCAGCTCACAGCATTTTGAAGTTCAAGGGTGCCTGCGTCTAGTCCCTGTGTGCGACTTAGTACTTTGTATGCGACCGTTAGTTTCTGCATTTTTGTATAACTATAGAGGGGGTTGTCACCTGAGAGGTTTTGGGCCCCTCGCTGCAGTGTGAAGCCGCGGAAACCAACGCACGCATGCACTACCTAGCGTATGTTGGTCCTTGTGGCGAAAATCCCACTATCAAATGATAATAATTGATCTAGTGACGCCCACCAGAAGGGGTGGCCGATCTAATCTGTCGCGGAGTGTATATAGCCACCAACGGTGTATCAATAGGGGTTCAAAAGTAATCCCAAAGTAGCCTCTCGAAATTGATGGTGCACTACGGACGACTCCTATTAAATAAAGCGCGTGTACTTAATACGTTCCCCTACGAATTACATCACAACCCCGAAGAAACCCCCAGCCAGTTAGCACGCAGTGTACGCCCAACGCCACGCTCTGGAGCGTTGAGGAGGGCGTACGTCTGTGCAAGGCGTACACCAACGGCTCCGAGGATGGTGCAACGATCACAGATCAAAATGCAACGGCGTTCTGGGACTGCATTCACGCGACCTACTCCCAGCTAGGAACCAACGACACCGTCGCTAGGAAGCCGGGGGCTTTCCAAGCAAGATGGATCGGACTCATTAGGCCCGACGTTGCTATTTATGCATCCTGTTTGCCAGCAGTAAGTGCTATATATGTATTTGTCGCTCACGGCATGACAATTTAACTATACTAGGTGGAAGCATAACAGCGCAGCGGCTGGACCAAGCAGAATTATACCAACGAAGCTGCCAGCCGATTTACAGCAAAGCGGGAGCAATTAAACGCTAACGCGTTACGTTAATACAATGAAGGTGTGGGCTCAATCAATGCGAAAGGAAAGCGAAAACCGAGCCTTAAGCCTGAATCATTTCGGCTTCACCACTGTTTCAGCGGACTGCGAGGAAGCATGCGCTTTATGCACGACATACCTGACCACATAAACGGCCCTGTCAACCAAGTGAGCATAATGAAAGTGACCTTCTAGATGATGATGGTAAGTGATCATAATTTTATCCAACCTCCGAATGATTTCGTTGATATGTATAGTATCCTATTATGCCAGTGTTGTATCGTACATTATATGTGCTTTAATGTTGTAGACGCCAACAGCGAAGACTCCGATAAGCAGGATATAGATAAAGCTACTCTATCGAGTATGTACAGCTTTTAACCCCCAGTCGGTGTTTTACATGCGGTGAGACCAACGTATGCGGGGGAAAAGATAGCTAATTAGCTACATTTTGAAGATCAAGTAGACAAGGCCATCATGCACTCGCAGCGCAAGTTGGCCGTTGAAACATCTGCTCAAGTCGAAATAATGAGAGAGCAAAGTCAAGTCGCGATAGAAATGTGGAAATCATGGAAAATCAACACCAAATAGAGCGCGATCAAGCCGAAGCGGCAATAATGTGCACATCCACAGCGGGTATTTCTGATTTCGGTAAACAATACATTTTACTCAAACAGAAGCAAGTTCTCGACCGAATGAAGAATCGAATCGGCCTAACTGAATACAAACACGTTTGAATGTTTCAAAGTTAAAAGCTATTCGATGCAACGTGCTCGACCAAATCCGCCTTTAATTTGAAGTGGCCCGCGAAATTCATGACGTACTTTTACTTCTGCGCGAAGGATAGCCGTAATTCACTAGTCACTCGAATCGGTTCATGCAAAAATCGGTGCCGTCTGTATCCCGCCCGCGAGGCTGTATATGCTAAAACAGATCACGAGATGGTGCGCTCATTGGTCTTGTCGCCACAAATGATCATATTGTGAAGAATAATGCAGCATCGCATTATTTTCTTGTGCTTCTCAAGTGACCAAGTCAGAGATGGGCGTCCTGCAATGGCAAACCGTGATTGTAGGACGCCAAAGGCAGCTCAACATACTTACGAAGTAATTCCTGACAAGCGGTATATTTCTGGTGTTGGTCAGTCACTGGGGCCGTAATGGTCGTCATGAAACATCTCCAGGCTGGATATATGCCATCCGCCAAAAAATAAATTAAATCGTAGCGAGAGCTATTTACCTCGTAAGAGAAGCGAGGAACACTGTCATCAACGTATTTGGTCAATAGTGGGGAGGCATCCAGCACATTCAGGTCATTGTTGCTTCCTGGCATGCCTACGAAAGCATGTCAGATGTGCAAATGACAATTTAACTATACTAGGTGGAAGCATAACAGCCCAGCGGCTGGACCAAGCAGAATTATACCAACGAAGCTGCCAGCCGATTTACAGCAAAGCGGGAGCAATTAAACGCTAACGCGTTACGTTAATACAATGAAGGTGTGGGCTCAATCAATGCGAAAGGAAAGCGAAAACCGAGCCTTAAGCCTGAATCATTTCGGCTTCACCACTGTTTCAGCGGACTGCGAGGAAGCATGCGCTTTATGCACGACATACCTGACCACATAAACGGCCCTGTCAACCAAGTGAGCATAATGAAAGTGACCTTCTAGATGATGATGGTAAGTGATCATAATTTTATCCAACCTCCGAATGATTTCGTTGATATGTATAGTATCCTATTATGCCAGTGTTGTATCGTACATTATATGTGCTTTAATGTTGTAGACGCCAACAGCGAAGACTCCGATAAGCAGGATATAGATAAAGCTACTCTATCGAGTATGTACAGCTTTTAACCCCCAGTCGGTGTTTTACATGCGGTGAGACCAACGTATGCGGGGGAAAAGATAGCTAATTAGCTACATTTTGAAGGTCAAGTAGACAAGGCCATCATGCACTCGCAGCGCAAGTTGGCCGTTGAAACATCTGCTCAAGTCGAAATAATGAGAGAGCAAAGTCAAATCGCGATAAAAATGCGGAAATCATGGAAAATCAACACCAAATAGAGCGCGATCAAGCCGAAGCGGCAATAATGTGCACATCCACAGCGGATATTTCTGATTTCGGTAAACAATACCTTTTACTCAAACAGAAGCAAGTTCTCGACCGAATGAAGAATCGAATCGGCCTAACTGAATACAAACACGTTTGAATGTTTCAAAGTTAAAAGCTATTCGATGCAACGTGCTCGACCAAATCCGCCTTTAATTTGAAGTGGCCCGCGAAATTCATGACGTACTTTTACTTCTGCGCGAAGGATAGCCGTAATTCACTAGTCACTCGAATCGGTTCATGCAAAAATCGGTGCCGTCTGTATCCCGCCCGCGAGGCTGTATATGCTAAAACAGATCACGAGATGGTGCGCTCATTGGTCTTGTCGCCACAAATGATCATATTGTGAAGAATAATGCAGCATCGCATTATTTTCTTGTGCTTCTCAAGTGACCAAGTCAGAGATGGGCGTCCTGCAATGGCAAACCGTGATTGTAGGACGCCAAAGGCAGCTCAACATACTTACGAAGTAATTCCTGACAAGCGGTATATTTCTGGTGTTGGTCAGTCACTGGGGCCGTAATGGTCGTCATGAAACATCTCCAGGCTGGATATATGCCATCCGCCAAAAAATAAATTAAATCGTAGCGAGAGCTATTTACCTCGTAAGAGAAGCGAGGAACACTGTCATCAACGTATTTGGTCAATAGTGGGGAGGCATCCAGCACATTCAGGTCATTGTTGCTTCCTGGCATGCCTACGAAAGCATGTCAGATGTGCAAATGACAATTTAACTATACTAGGTGGAAGCATAACAGCCCAGCGGCTGGACCAAGCAGAATTATACCAACGAAGCTGCCAGCCGATTTACAGCAAAGCGGGAGCAATTAAACGCTAACGCGTTACGTTAATACAATGAAGGTGTGGGCTCAATCAATGCGAAAGGAAAGCGAAAACCGAGCCTTAAGCCTGAATCATTTCGGCTTCACCACTGTTTCAGCGGACTGCGAGGAAGCATGCGCTTTATGCACGACATACCTGACCACATAAACGGCCCTGTCAACCAAGTGAGCATAATGAAAGTGACCTTCTAGATGATGATGGTAAGTGATCATAATTTTATCCAACCTCCGAATGATTTCGTTGATATGTATAGTATCCTATTATGCCAGTGTTGTATCGTACATTATATGTGCTTTAATGTTGTAGACGCCAACAGCGAAGACTCCGATAAGCAGGATATAGATAAAGCTACTCTATCGAGTATGTACAGCTTTTAACCCCCAGTCGGTGTTTTACATGCGGTGAGACCAACGTATGCGGGGGAAAAGATAGCTAATTAGCTACATTTTGAAGGTCAAGTAGACAAGGCCATCATGCACTCGCAGCGCAAGTTGGCCGTTGAAACATCTGCTCAAGTCGAAATAATGAGAGAGCAAAGTCAAATCGCGATAAAAATGCGGAAATCATGGAAAATCAACACCAAATAGAGCGCGATCAAGCCGAAGCGGCAATAATGTGCACATCCACAGCGGATATTTCTGATTTCGGTAAACAATACCTTTTACTCAAACAGAAGCAAGTTCTCGACCGAATGAAGAATCGAATCGGCCTAACTGAATACAAACACGTTTGAATGTTTCAAAGTTAAAAGCTATTCGATGCAACGTGCTCGACCAAATCCGCCTTTAATTTGAAGTGGCCCGCGAAATTCATGACGTACTTTTACTTCTGCGCGAAGGATAGCCGTAATTCACTAGTCACTCGAATCGGTTCATGCAAAAATCGGTGCCGTCTGTATCCCGCCCGCGAGGCTGTATATGCTAAAACAGATCACGAGATGGTGCGCTCATTGGTCTTGTCGCCACAAATGATCATATTGTGAAGAATAATGCAGCATCGCATTATTTTCTTGTGCTTCTCAAGTGACCAAGTCAGAGATGGGCGTCCTGCAATGGCAAACCGTGATTGTAGGACGCCAAAGGCAGCTCAACATACTTACGAAGTAATTCCTGACAAGCGGTATATTTCTGGTGTTGGTCAGTCACTGGGGCCGTAATGGTCGTCATGAAACATCTCCAGGCTGGATATATGCCATCCGCCAAAAAATAAATTAAATCGTAGCGAGAGCTATTTACCTCGTAAGAGAAGCGAGGAACACTGTCATCAACGTATTTGGTCAATAGTGGGGAGGCATCCAGCACATTCAGGTCATTGTTGCTTCCTGGCATGCCTACGAAAGCATGTCAGATGTGCAAATGACAATTTAACTATACTAGGTGGAAGCATAACAGCGCAGCGGCTGGACCAAGCAGAATTATACCAACGAAGCTGCCAGCCGATTTACAGCAAAGCGGGAGCAATTAAACGCTAACGCGTTACGTTAATACAATGAAGGTGTGGGCTCAATCAATGTGAAAGGAAAGCGAAAAACGAGCCTTAAGCCTGAATCATTTCGGCTTCACCACTGTTTCAGCGGACTGCGAGGAAGCATGCGCTTTATGCACGACATACCTGACCACATAAACGGCCCTGTCAACCAAGTGAGCATAATGAAAGTGACCTTCTAGATGATGATGGTAAGTGATCATAATTTTATCCAACCTCCGAATGATTTCGTTGATATGTATAGTATCCTATTATGCCAGTGTTGTATCGTACATTATATGTGCTTTAATGTTGTAGACGCCAACAGCGAAGACTCCGATAAGCAGGATATAGATAAAGCTACTCTATCGAGTATGTACAGCTTTTAACCCCCAGTCGGTGTTTTACATGCGGTGAGACCAACGTATGCGGGGGAAAAGATAGCTAATTAGCTACATTTTGAAGGTCAAGTAGACAAGGCCATCATGCACTCGCAGCGCAAGTTGGCCGTTGAAACATCTGCTCAAGTCGAAATAATGAGAGAGCAAAGTCAAATCGCGATAAAAATGCGGAAATCATGGAAAATCAACACCAAATAGAGCGCGATCAAGCCGAAGCGGCAATAATGTGCACATCCACAGCGGATATTTCTGATTTCGGTAAACAATACCTTTTACTCAAACAGAAGCAAGTTCTCGACCGAATGAAGAATCGAATCGGCCTAACTGAATACAAACACGTTTGAATGTTTCAAAGTTAAAAGCTATTCGATGCAACGTGCTCGACCAAATCCGCCTTTAATTTGAAGTGGCCCGCGAAATTCATGACGTACTTTTACTTCTGCGCGAAGGATAGCCGTAATTCACTAGTCACTCGAATCGGTTCATGCAAAAATCGGTGCCGTCTGTATCCCGCCCGCGAGGCTGTATATGCTAAAACAGATCACGAGATGGTGCGCTCATTGGTCTTGTCGCCACAAATGATCATATTGTGAAGAATAATGCAGCATCGCATTATTTTCTTGTGCTTCTCAAGTGACCAAGTCAGAGATGGGCGTCCTGCAATGGCAAACCGTGATTGTAGGACGCCAAAGGCAGCTCAACATACTTACGAAGTAATTCCTGACAAGCGGTATATTTCTGGTGTTGGTCAGTCACTGGGGCCGTAATGGTCGTCATGAAACATCTCCAGGCTGGATATATGCCATCCGCCAAAAAATAAATTAAATCGTAGCGAGAGCTATTTACCTCGTAAGAGAAGCGAGGAACACTGTCATCAACGTATTTGGTCAATAGTGGGGAGGCATCCAGCACATTCAGGTCATTGTTGCTTCCTGGCATGCCTACGAAAGCATGTCAGATGTGCAAATGACAATTTAACTATACTAGGTGGAAGCATAACAGCCCAGCGGCTGGACCAAGCAGAATTATACCAACGAAGCTGCCAGCCGATTTACAGCAAAGCGGGAGCAATTAAACGCTAACGCGTTACGTTAATACAATGAAGGTGTGGGCTCAATCAATGCGAAAGGAAAGCGAAAACCGAGCCTTAAGCCTGAATCATTTCGGCTTCACCACTGTTTCAGCGGACTGCGAGGAAGCATGCGCTTTATGCACGACATACCTGACCACATAAACGGCCCTGTCAACCAAGTGAGCATAATGAAAGTGACCTTCTAGATGATGATGGTAAGTGATCATAATTTTATCCAACCTCCGAATGATTTCGTTGATATGTATAGTATCCTATTATGCCAGTGTTGTATCGTACATTATATGTGCTTTAATGTTGTAGACGCCAACAGCGAAGACTCCGATAAGCAGGATATAGATAAAGCTACTCTATCGAGTATGTACAGCTTTTAACCCCCAGTCGGTGTTTTACATGCGGTGAGACCAACGTATGCGGGGGAAAAGATAGCTAATTAGCTACATTTTGAAGGTCAAGTAGACAAGGCCATCATGCACTCGCAGCGCAAGTTGGCCGTTGAAACATCTGCTCAAGTCGAAATAATGAGAGAGCAAAGTCAAATCGCGATAAAAATGCGGAAATCATGGAAAATCAACACCAAATAGAGCGCGATCAAGCCGAAGCGGCAATAATGTGCACATCCACAGCGGATATTTCTGATTTCGGTAAACAATACCTTTTACTCAAACAGAAGCAAGTTCTCGACCGAATGAAGAATCGAATCGGCCTAACTGAATACAAACACGTTTGAATGTTTCAAAGTTAAAAGCTATTCGATGCAACGTGCTCGACCAAATCCGCCTTTAATTTGAAGTGGCCCGCGAAATTCATGACGTACTTTTACTTCTGCGCGAAGGATAGCCGTAATTCACTAGTCACTCGAATCGGTTCATGCAAAAATCGGTGCCGTCTGTATCCCGCCCGCGAGGCTGTATATGCTAAAACAGATCACGAGATGGTGCGCTCATTGGTCTTGTCGCCACAAATGATCATATTGTGAAGAATAATGCAGCATCGCATTATTTTCTTGTGCTTCTCAAGTGACCAAGTCAGAGATGGGCGTCCTGCAATGGCAAACCGTGATTGTAGGACGCCAAAGGCAGCTCAACATACTTACGAAGTAATTCCTGACAAGCGGTATATTTCTGGTGTTGGTCAGTCACTGGGGCCGTAATGGTCGTCATGAAACATCTCCAGGCTGGATATATGCCATCCGCCAAAAAATAAATTAAATCGTAGCGAGAGCTATTTACCTCGTAAGAGAAGCGAGGAACACTGTCATCAACGTATTTGGTCAATAGTGGGGAGGCATCCAGCACATTCAGGTCATTGTTGCTTCCTGGCATGCCTACGAAAGCATGTCAGATGTGCAAATGACAATTTAACTATACTAGGTGGAAGCATAACAGCCCAGCGGCTGGACCAAGCAGAATTATACCAACGAAGCTGCCAGCCGATTTACAGCAAAGCGGGAGCAATTAAACGCTAACGCGTTACGTTAATACAATGAAGGTGTGGGCTCAATCAATGCGAAAGGAAAGCGAAAACCGAGCCTTAAGCCTGAATCATTTCGGCTTCACCACTGTTTCAGCGGACTGCGAGGAAGCATGCGCTTTATGCACGACATACCTGACCACATAAACGGCCCTGTCAACCAAGTGAGCATAATGAAAGTGACCTTCTAGATGATGATGGTAAGTGATCATAATTTTATCCAACCTCCGAATGATTTCGTTGATATGTATAGTATCCTATTATGCCAGTGTTGTATCGTACATTATATGTGCTTTAATGTTGTAGACGCCAACAGCGAAGACTCCGATAAGCAGGATATAGATAAAGCTACTCTATCGAGTATGTACAGCTTTTAACCCCCAGTCGGTGTTTTACATGCGGTGAGACCAACGTATGCGGGGGAAAAGATAGCTAATTAGCTACATTTTGAAGGTCAAGTAGACAAGGCCATCATGCACTCGCAGCGCAAGTTGGCCGTTGAAACATCTGCTCAAGTCGAAATAATGAGAGAGCAAAGTCAAGTCGCGATAGAAATGTGGAAATCATGGAAAATCAACACCAAATAGAGCGCGATCAAGCCGAAGCGGCAATAATGTGCACATCCACAGCGGATATTTCTGATTTCGGTAAACAATACCTTTTACTCAAACAGAAGCAAGTTCTCGACCGAATGAAGAATCGAATCGGCCTAACTGAATACAAACACGTTTGAATGTTTCAAAGTTAAAAGCTATTCGATGCAACGTGCTCGACCAAATCCGCCTTTAATTTGAAGTGGCCCGCGAAATTCATGACGTACTTTTACTTCTGCGCGAAGGATAGCCGTAATTCACTAGTCACTCGAATCGGTTCATGCAAAAATCGGTGCCGTCTGTATCCCGCCCGCGAGGCTGTATATGCTAAAACAGATCACGAGATGGTGCGCTCATTGGTCTTGTCGCCACAAATGATCATATTGTGAAGAATAATGCAGCATCGCATTATTTTCTTGTGCTTCTCAAGTGACCAAGTCAGAGATGGGCGTCCTGCAATGGCAAACCGTGATTGTAGGACGCCAAAGGCAGCTCAACATACTTACGAAGTAATTCCTGACAAGCGGTATATTTCTGGTGTTGGTCAGTCACTGGGGCCGTAATGGTCGTCATGAAACATCTCCAGGCTGGATATATGCCATCCGCCAAAAAATAAATTAAATCGTAGCGAGAGCTATTTACCTCGTAAGAGAAGCGAGGAACACTGTCATCAACGTATTTGGTCAATAGTGGGGAGGCATCCAGCACATTCAGGTCATTGTTGCTTCCTGGCATGCCTACGAAAGCATGTCAGATGTGCAAATGACAATTTAACTATACTAGGTGGAAGCATAACAGCGCAGCGGCTGGACCAAGCAGAATTATACCAACGAAGCTGCCAGCCGATTTACAGCAAAGCGGGAGCAATTAAACGCTAACGCGTTACGTTAATACAATGAAGGTGTGGGCTCAATCAATGCGAAAGGAAAGCGAAAACCGAGCCTTAAGCCTGAATCATTTCGGCTTCACCACTGTTTCAGCGGACTGCGAGGAAGCATGCGCTTTATGCACGACATACCTGACCACATAAACGGCCCTGTCAACCAAGTGAGCATAATGAAAGTGACCTTCTAGATGATGATGGTAAGTGATCATAATTTTATCCAACCTCCGAATGATTTCGTTGATATGTATAGTATCCTATTATGCCAGTGTTGTATCGTACATTATATGTGCTTTAATGTTGTAGACGCCAACAGCGAAGACTCCGATAAGCAGGATATAGATAAAGCTACTCTATCGAGTATGTACAGCTTTTAACCCCCAGTCGGTGTTTTACATGCGGTGAGACCAACGTATGCGGGGGAAAAGATAGCTAATTAGCTACATTTTGAAGATCAAGTAGACAAGGCCATCATGCACTCGCAGCGCAAGTTGGCCGTTGAAACATCTGCTCAAGTCGAAATAATGAGAGAGCAAAGTCAAGTCGCGATAGAAATGTGGAAATCATGGAAAATCAACACCAAATAGAGCGCGATCAAGCCGAAGCGGCAATAATGTGCACATCCACAGCGGGTATTTCTGATTTCGGTAAACAATACCTTTTACTCAAACAGAAGCAAGTTCTCGACCGAATGAAGAATCGAATCGGCCTAACTGAATACAAACACGTTTGAATGTTTCAAAGTTAAAAGCTATTCGATGCAACGTGCTCGACCAAATCCGCCTTTAATTTGAAGTGGCCCGCGAAATTCATGACGTACTTTTACTTCTGCGCGAAGGATAGCCGTAATTCACTAGTCACTCGAATCGGTTCATGCAAAAATCGGTGCCGTCTGTATCCCGCCCGCGAGGCTGTATATGCTAAAACAGATCACGAGATGGTGCGCTCATTGGTCTTGTCGCCACAAATGATCATATTGTGAAGAATAATGCAGCATCGCATTATTTTCTTGTGCTTCTCAAGTGACCAAGTCAGAGATGGGCGTCCTGCAATGGCAAACCGTGATTGTAGGACGCCAAAGGCAGCTCAACATACTTACGAAGTAATTCCTGACAAGCGGTATATTTCTGGTGTTGGTCAGTCACTGGGGCCGTAATGGTCGTCATGAAACATCTCCAGGCTGGATATATGCCATCCGCCAAAAAATAAATTAAATCGTAGCGAGAGCTATTTACCTCGTAAGAGAAGCGAGGAACACTGTCATCAACGTATTTGGTCAATAGTGGGGAGGCATCCAGCACATTCAGGTCATTGTTGCTTCCTGGCATGCCTACGAAAGTATGTCAGATGTGCAAATACGCTGTTGCGACGGCTTCCAACACAACTGCTGGCTTTTGTATGATCCTTGGTAGGCCCCACGCCAGGAACTTGGACAATTATTCCATTGTCACTTCATATAATCGATTGAGCCAATCATACCAGGGAACCGGGATGCATTAATCTTTATCACCCATTGAGCCCACGGGTGGGTTTTGGAGCCCACGCGTGGACTGGCTTAAACTAGTTGTCACGACCGTTGTATTTGATATATATGGCATTTCATAGTATATACACCTGCCGAGATAGAGAGCTATTCAGCGCCTTTCCCAGTTTTTTTTTTTAACTTCTAGTATTTGGCAATGTCCTCTTTTGTCGGAAGTCGTAGATGATGTGATCCATAGTTTGCGATAACTGCTGAGGCGAATTTGTCCAATGACTCATGCACTGTCGATTCACCAATCCAGAGAACCTCATCTAGCGAATCGGCTGCACAGCCATACGCTAGCATCCTCAGAGCTGCTGTGACCTTGAGTGCTGGATGAACTCCAGGTTTTCCTGCGCAATCCTTCCTCCACGTGAAGTAAGCATCATGCTTACCGACAGCCTCTAAGATATTAACAAATACACGTTTGCTTATTCGAAAACGACGACGGAATTGGCCATCAGTATACATGGGCCTCTCTCCAATGTACATCGTTTTGAACCGCTCATACGCAGCGATATGGTCACGGACTACATTTGCACATCATCCAGGCGTTGAACCACCATACTTCGTCTTGCGCGACCTTCTTCTTCGTATTATGTAGTTTAACGAGGCAGTAGCTAAGCGCATTTGTACCTATCATGTTCATTGCTCTCTTGATCTCGAGTTTTCCTATGCACGTTTTTCCAACGCTACAAATAGCCACGATGAAATACGACCGTTTGAGGTCGCAGTCGTATTACACAAGGAGTGACATATTTATAAAACTCACCGAGCGCCAATTCACTACGATCAAATTTGCAATACGCCATACCGTTGGAGATGCTCTTAGTTTTATGCACACTACCCAATCTTAAACCGGGACGTACTCGAAAAGACTGTTAAAAAGCATGGATTGTCATGTTTCTCTTCTTTCGTCTCATACAAACCGCTTCATGATTAGATGTCGGACATGGCCTCCGAATATGGCATTTTTAACAACATTAGTTGCATAAATAAAATTAAGTTATGCGTTTCGGCCTGACTAGCTCCTCCTTGCAGAAATTTATTATTAAAGTAAAGTGATTCCATCATTTATCATAGGGAAATTTAGAAAAATATTTTCAACAATAGCCAACCATCTCGGCCTCCAGCAATTCTCCAACTCTAACATCCTTCGGGGTACTCGTGTCTTATCCCAAAGCAACAACTTTCGCTTCTCATGTCTTCCTCTCTGAAGCCCCCACCCCTCAAGTCTCCAACTCCATGGTTCGCGTGCTCCACCCCCCCCCCCCCCCCCCCCGCGGACAACCTAGAGCAATCCTCAAATTGCCAGCTTCTACTTTGCCTGTGCCTTCTCGTGTCATGGCCGTCTTCAGACGCTTCGATCTCGGGTGATCTTGAGTCGCGGTCGTCCACATCCGGTCGAACTCTTGCTCGAATAAGGTCACTGCGGGTTTTTTTATCAGCAAAATCTATCAGCAAATAAACCTCGAAATAATTCATACCAATTGTGCCGCTAAGCGCAATTGTGCACCCGATGTTGGGCCCCAGTAGCCCGCTCTTCGTCCAGTTTTGAGAGCCGTGTATATGAATCTGCGCACGTATATATCGTTATAGAGGATATTTTGGCGTAAAAAATAGCGGTAATTACAAACCTGGCCGTCGAAAACCGCAACCTTCCAGTGGAAGGTTGCAGTGCTGTGGCACACCTGCGCGCCGGCCTGGATGAGGTCTTCAATGGAGGAATTACCCTTTCCACGGGTTTGAGACAGGTCAACAATTAGTTTCACCACAACGCCGGAAGCAAGTGCCGCTTTCAGCTTCACTACGAGCAGTTTGTGAGCCAATCGAAACATTCCTATCTTGATACTCTTGCGCCCGGGGTCAGATATATACTTAACGATTTCAGTCTCGGCACGCTTGTCGTCATTAAACCAAAAGTCTACCACAGCTGTCTGGAGACGTTCAGTGAATTGCTTTCGGATGTAGCGAAACGATTCGGGTCTAATACCCGCTTGAGACGCAGTATTCGTTATGGAATCGGCCGGCAGTTCAAATTCGGGCGGCTGTTTTGCAATTTCTTGCCATAACGGGAACGATGAGGGGAACTCTGAGTCATTTCGCTGCCGTTGTGGCACGTTGCGACAGCAAACCCATCGCTGATGCAACATGTTCGCCGCGAACATTCTGATTACGAGGCTGTGATGCTGGACGCTTCAACAGCAGAGAAAGGGTCTCTCATCAACTTCGTGCGCCAATCTGCTCTCAACTTGTACGGTTGATGGTTTGGATTGTGCAGTGCAACCTACCGCTCGCGTTTTGCAAGAGCCGCGAAGCACGACGGTAAATTTTCAAATTGTTTTACTATATGCTTTATCTCAGAGTCTAATATGCGTTTTGTTGGTGTATGTAATTTACCGATCTCCAACCCATCTCGCAGGAGACGTTGCAGGCGAGCATGGACGGGGATGCTTGCCATCGAGCGTGCAATCGCGGCAGAGATTCCAGCACACTTTGGCATCATGCTGGACGACTGTACCCATGCGAAGCCGCAATTTACGCACTATCTAGGTAAATGTGTACATCCGTACTCATTATTCTATCTCCTATTCTGACATTGTTTTTTTATTTTGCACAGGTCCCCGAGCCAACAGCGTCCACAGCCCCGACTTTGAGTCAGGCTGTGTACGTGTGCTCCGTGGTAAGTCGGACCGCCTCCCAAAAAGCTTCTCTACAACCCTTTGAAACGACCAGGCTAAGCGCTGAGCCTGACAACGCAGCGGACGTTTCGACTTCGTTCGTCGAGTACCTTCGCAAGCGGCGCCGACTTGCTGAAGCTGCAGTTTGGTACGAGCAACTGAGAAGCCTTCATCCCACTTCAAATACTGTGGAGCGCGTTGTTAGTGTTGCTCGGGTGCCGTTTGGGCAGCAGTGTCACGGTCTGCTGCCACTCACGCTCGAGACTCTTGTGTTTCTAAAAGAGAATCGGTCTTATTGGGATGCAAGCACGGTAAATAGTCTTCGCTAGAGGGTTAAGCGCGCTTCAGGCAGTATTTCTTCAAAATGGGATAATTGATTTTGCTGTTTGTTTGAGCCCCATTATTTAGTGTCAGACAGGGCGGGCTTAATTGCACAACGTATTGCACGCTCGGAGGCCCAGTACATATAAATGCCATATTCGGAGGCCCTGAACCGACATTGTCGATAGCCTTCAAACTTTATTAACCCTTTCGTGGTCAAAGGGGGTATTTCGCCCCCTTCCGCCGGTCTATCATGGACCACTGTTTCCACCTACAAAATGCGCCCTTTCATGGATTCCCTCCCATATGGACAGTGTATCATTGGCTCGCAAATATTGTTCAATGATTTGCGGAAGATTTGTAGTAGTACCGTGGCCAAATGAAAGGGAGCAAAATGCCACCTTTCATAGGCTAACATATTGTGCTTGTATAGTATAGTACAAGTAAGACAAATGCACGCGTTCACGAAAGGGTTAAAGTTGATCCGACCAATACCCGCTCTTGGCCCTACTCGTCCAACCGGTGGGGAGTAAAGATTAACCCTTTCGCGGCCGGAGAGAGCATTCTGTCTCATTCGAGTGCATTTTCAAAACAAGGGATGATTCGACCCTCCAGAAGGAGGCCGAATGCCCTCATCTGATTAAATAGTTGCTGGTTTTGAGGCTGTCAATTACCAATATGTCATTGTGACCAATCCTCATCCGTCATTAGACCACCTCAAAGGCGGTATATTTGCCACCTTCTGTTCTTCAACCTTCATGAAGGGTCGAATGGCTACATACTCGAAGGAGGCGAAACGCCTCCATCATTCCATATATTTTTAAATTACCTCGATTAGTATACCAAACAAAGTCCGAGTTTTCACGAAGGGTTACATATCATAAAACGAGGGACGATGGGCAATCGTTTTGCTACGCCTAAGTACCGTTTTATCTGTGCTAGTCAAAACTCCCACGGTCGATTAATGCGATCAACTGCAGCGCAATCGGTGGCTACCGCCCGAGCGTATACAGCCTTGTATATCATTTGTTTAAGAACGAATGTAACTTAATGTGCAGCTCATCGCGATTCCAAGAACATGTCACGGGAATTTTATGGGAGCGATTCTTAAAACCGATTCGACTCGACAAATGTAGACAGGTCACATGATAATACCAAAAGAACCATTTACACATCAAAAATGGTTCCAAATTGGGAATTGACACGAAAAAGACGCGAAAATCTCAGCTAGGCACTGCACCAATGTAATGAAAATTGAGTAATGATATAAAACAGAGAGTATAATGGCCGAGTATATTATTATTTTACGAAATACTTAGTTTTAGAAAGAGATTCACGAGTCATGGTGATACTTCTGAAGGGTGTAAAGGGTTGTTCATAACATTTTTATCCACACTGCACCCCTGACGACGGTGCCGCTGTGATGAAGGCTGCTATCACAACACGTATGAGTTTGCTGTTAAAACGATGACAGAGGCCACGGCACTCGTGCCCAAGTTGTAGTGGCATGGTGAGAGGCTCTGCTGTCGTTGCTAACTCTGCAAGGGCGAAGTACCGCGCTAGCTTGCTACTTTGGCGTAGTCTTTGTCGCGCTGCGGCTACGCGACCACGGCAAATGAATCGTTTGTCGCTGTCTAGAAGACAACGGTTCAAACCACGGATCTACTTGTCTTGACAGCGAGGAGTGTAGGCTCTGCTTGCTCTGCAGGAAATGCAGCGTTGAGCCTTCCGTGTGATGTTTGATTCGATTGATTGACTATTTAAAGACAAAATACCTGTTTGATTAAGGCTTGCTTTGGAGGTGACTCGCCAAGCTCTTGCACGTCACTTCATGCGTGTCGTGCAGAGGACCGCACATACACCATACATGATGAGCGGCTTGGAAGGACTAAGGCGCCGGTGAAGATGGATACGATACCAAAAAAGAAATGAAGGTTTGACCTCTATACAGTGCCGATGCTGACCTTCTTAACGCGTATGGATTGTTGGACTTTGTGGATGAGACGTTTGATCAGAATGATCCACTCCAAAGGAGGAGCATTACGGTGAAGGACAATGTTGCTTGTGGCGCGATTTTGTCTGGTGTGCCCGCTCAAGATGCTGAGATGATCTGCCAAGAGAAACCCGCCACGCAAGGTGGAATCGTTCTATAGATAAGCAGACAAAGCGTGAATATTCAAACTACATCGTTGTGTGTGCTGAGGTTAAGTTGTACAACCTGTACAAACGGCGATGCAGGTAATGGATGCCCTGCGCGCTGAGTCTGCTCTTGACGAACGCTTGGCTTACGAAGCGGACTAGAAACCTGCACGTGTTTGCGCATGTGGTAAACAAGCGAAGGACGATTCGGCTAAGCAAAAGCCGAGTGAGAATCCAAGTAAAGGCAATCAGAACATGGGGAAAGGTAGGTCGGTATAAACAAAGAAAAATAACGAGGAAGAGAAGCAGAGTGGCAAGAAGAAAGAGACCTGAAGCTAACATGAGTGTGGTGATGTGGGACATCTTTGAGCCAACTTTTCAAGTCGGAAGTCGGAAGTCAAATGAGTCGCACCGGCCAGTCATCTCGGAGTTCAAAAGATGAGAGAACAAAAGTGGTGATAGCAAGACTAAGTGCACATGCAAGAATTCAAGTGGTATTTGTTGTCGTGTGTGAGGTGCTTCTGTTGTTGCTGCTACGTCGGTCACGACTCCTGCCGATACAGAATTCGAGTGGGTCCTTGATTCGGTGAGTGACGTGCATGTATGCGAACAACCGCCCAGTTCTGCACAATAACTGCAAGAATCAAGTGCACTATTTCCTGGGGTACGACAGGAATACAAGAGAATATGAAGATGTTGGTGACGTCACTCTGCAGGCGATTAACAAGAATCCACCGCATGCTGAACTGATGTTGCTCTTTGCAGATGTGTTGCTCTCACCGCAAGCGGCGGACAACTTACTAAGCCAAGACATGTTGTAGAGCAATTGGTAGACTGTATACTATGAGTTCGTCAACTCGCAGCGTGAGTTTTGGCTACAGAAAGAGCATGTTGAGCTGCAGCTGGCAAAAACTAATCGTCAAATCAATTGCAGTGTATACGGTGCAAAGTGAAATTCGGCAGCACAGGGGAGTAATTGTGGAGCGCAAGAAGGATAATGGCTCTTCGCTTGAACGCTGACATTTACGGCTGGGTCACCTCAACCTATGGCGAATTCGGTGAAAATTTTGCCGCCCAGGTGTATTGTGCTCGCACTATCTTTTAGCGTCTCCGAAAGTAGAACTTCCGCATCAGGCGGGCATCTCCGAACGAGAGCTCCCGTTCAGAATGGCGTGTGTACTTTGTGTTATCCCCTTATCGGGCAGTTTGTCTTTGGCGGACCACCTAGGGAGTTGAAAATATATATCATATAAGAGTACCTAGACAAATGTGCCGGTAGCGTAGCCATTACTTGTCTGTTTCTGATTCATGCACAAGTTGTACGGTCGGTTCTTGGGATAACTGCGTGCACGGGCAAGTGTCTCGTCACATTGCATATCTGCATACTCGCATACAACACTGCTAATGAGTTTATGATCCTCAACTAGTTTTGATTAGCGGTGTTCTGCCGTAAAATTTGTCATCGTCTTGGTATCCTGCAGCTTTGCTGTTGCGAGTCACACCGGCATGCCTACAAGGTTAGCGCTACATGGCTTCCAGGCGCTACATACCAATCAAAACTGCATACATACGAGACAGGAGAACACTTGATCCGGCATCCACCCTGTGCTCACCGCGACTACCAAGCTGTGTATTGTAGGCACCTTGCTTAGTTTGAACGCGTTAATACGGTCCTCGAGCCTGTAATACCTAAACATATGCAGCTCCCACCTTCACGTATTGTCCTCATATTCATTAGCATCGCCATCTGATTAGAACCCAAGTCGCCACCATCGCCTTTTTCCATCCTTCCATGTATTGAAAACACAAATTCGACGTAGTGCCACGGGATGCGCACATTGTCCCGGATATGTATATCAAGCCTGTAATAAAATTACAGCATCGAGGCCACAAATAATTATCTGGTGTATTGTCCATGTCGGCACTAGATATACCACAATTCGTACATTGCGCGCCGAAATTATAGCTCCTGAAAATTGGTTTTTGAGAGCTGTCAATTGTGCTAAGTGATCGTCTAGAAAACGTTTTTAATTATTAAACCAAACAGAATAGAGAAAGCTAGCGCGGTTCAGGATCAATCGCAAAAAATAAAACTTTGGGTCCGGTCAAGATTATAGCCGCACTCGGCAGCTTTTTATTACGACCGATAATAAACGAAAATAAATAGACTAATGGTAATATATTAATTATCTGAATAGCCCGTCGAGAGGCGGTTTTGGGACCACTCTTGGTTTCATGGGGAGGGGCAACATGACACGAGGCACCCAGTTAAGCGAGGAAGAGTGTGCCAGGATCATCGCTTACATTAGAGTCAGCAGAAGCAACCGGTCAATTGCTAAGCTCATTGGGCGCGAAGAG
The DNA here is from genome assembly GCA_033557925.1 of Phytophthora x cambivora. Lineage (NCBI taxonomy): Eukaryota > Oomycota > Peronosporomycetes > Peronosporales > Peronosporaceae > Phytophthora > Phytophthora x cambivora. The sequence continues at coordinate 5,459,063 of JAUCEB010000013.1, read as the reverse complement.
AAGCCTATCAGGATCTACTTGAAGCCTGGCAAATCGGCTTCAGCAACTAAGAGGACAGGAAGAAGATCGAAGATAGCTGGCTGGGAGGCACGACGTCTCTTTAGGCTGGCTGTTGTGCATAACGTGTCAGTGAATGAGATGAGAGGACTGCTTTCATCCCTTTCTAGCAAGTCTTCGGTGCTGCGCGTACTTCGTAGCAATCGCTACATCGTATACGCTAAGCGAAAAATCACCCCAGTCATAAATCTTGAAGTTGGACTGCCTGGATGGTTTCTGTTGCGGAGTTAGCGCACTTGCCAGGTGTACGCAGAGGAGGAACCTAGTGATGTGAGACGGCACAGACACTGGGCGGCAAAAGCCAACTTTAGGCACGGGTGTATTATATCTCTCTTGCTGCAAATTGTCAACTGAGCCCTCTGCTCCAAATCTACTTTCTCGTCTCATACTCTTCTCATACTCTTTAGCATAGTGTAGATCAGTACAATCCTCAACAGTTTCGGTTTTATTAGCACGACTTGCGAGCCGCACCTAAGTCGAAGAGGGTAAACGGTTAGGGAAGTGTCATGATTTGGGCGGGTGAACTCCCATGGCAATACCGAGCTGGTCTTCTTAAAGGGCAAACAAAACTATATCAAGACACAGGAACACTGCGCGATTTTTTTTGCTTCCTTTATGAGAGAACTGCAGTCGAAGACAGGCGATTTGACCTCAAGTTTTCAGCAAGACGATGCCTGTATACATTCGTCGAGGCTCACTAAGGACTTTCTTGCTGCTGACAAACATTATGACACTATCGGCAGAGAGGAGGGTTCGGGTCGAGGTTGTCTGCGTCGACGCGTTCTGGATGCTTCTCCATTTTGCTTGTGTGGCATCCTGCGTTTGGAAAAATGTGTTTGGTCTTACGGGTGCATGTTCGTATTCTTGAGTCAGGTTTTTGTCATGGTCACGTCATGCCAACCAGTGTTCATGGGAATGTGGCACTTGTAATTTCAACTGCTGCTCTGGTTTGATTAAGTCGTGTACGCAAACGCTTCCGTTAGAGCGTGTAAAATTGAAAGTATAGTATTCCACATGTTGCTGCTTCCGAGGATTTTTACGCAGACTATTGGTATATATGATATAAGTCGGACGAAGCTATTTTTGTCCTAACCTTAATCATTAGATCCCTATCGCACGCCTCTTCACTCTTGATTTCGTTAGCCTCGCTATTTCTCTTTTTTTTCTTACTTATATTGTAGGGTGCACACCATATGAGTCAACTGTGGCACCTGCTTTCGGGCGTCAAGAGGTCCCACCCACACACCATGAAAGTCCAGTTGTAAGTCTTTTGCGGGGTCAAGGGGCCCACAAGAACATTGCGCCGCGTGTGTCCAACAACGTCTAGGCCGAGAGAACCAGGAGAGTCCGCCGCGACTTGTGTACTCGAGCAAGCCCGTGGTGAGATTGTGCTGCCAGATATCAAGGATGTTGTCCCCGCGGTGCTGACAACTCGGTGCCGGTAGTGGCACCATGAACGGCATCGGCACGGTGGAGCGTGCAGTGCTACGACCCTTCGCAGGGCGAATACACCCCTGATATGCTTACGGGGTACATCAAGCAAATGCGACTGCTCGTCAAGCGGGTCACGCATCAATATTCTTCCCAGCCGAAGAGAAATTCTCAAACCTCGCGATGTTTGCACGCACCGACGGTAAGTACATGGACGAGTTCAGGGCGTTGAAAATGATCCTGCGCGAGAAAGATGTATTTGGAGACACGAAAGGGACGCGGATCGAGTAAGTCTGCAAGATTTCTAATGTCGGGTTGGTTGGTAGTTTCAAAATGAAAAAAAAAACGATGGATGATGTTCCAACTGAGATCTTTTACTTGTCGCAAATATGATCCCATACACATATATATTACTGGTTCGTATTTGCCTGTCGCAAATATGATCCCAGTAAAATATTATTCAAACATAAAAATGTAGCAACATCATGGCGCACACGTACGTCGTATGGGACCGAGGATAATCGTTGTAGTTAGTAGCACCTGGAATAACCCAGTTCAGACTCTATCCCGCAGCGACATCATATAACCTGCAATGTGACAGCAACAATCAACATATAGTAGAGATAAACATTGATAGCAAACACATAACATTCGCATACCAGCAGAGGCAAGCTAGGCCTGCGCAAGGCACCAAAGTCTTGGTCATAAAGTATACAAAACTAGGATATCTGTAGATATTTGGGGAATCGATAGTATGATTCTTTATAGAAGAGGCACAACTGACTGCGACAGTTCTTTTCAAACCAGCTCAGAAATACGAGACTCCATAATAAATCAACCGACTGCAATTCTCTGGATTTTTAATCCAGAGTACTTACGAGAACGCAACTCGACGTAAAAAAAACTCTATTTCTCAATACTTAAATCTTTAAAATAAATACGTTGTGATAAGAACACTTGCGAAAATATCTTCACAAAATTATGCACCTGTTATCTCAGAACCGTTCCTGTTATTTTTTTTCGAAAAGGGCGTATGTCCCTTCGAAATAGCATCGTCTAGGCTAGAATTGTAAATTCTTGTATTATATCCTTGATACAAATGGTTACAGAAGAACCTGTAAGATGATATAGCCGGACCACAATGAAAAAAAACTGGTGAATGTCGACCCTGCTCAACACGAGCAACATCAAAACCCAACCACCCACTGAATGTTGCGCGAAGAGTCCTGGGTAAAACAAAATGCAGCTGGTAGAATTAAAAATCCACTGGGTTTTACGCTGCTTGTGTGGGTTATAGGAGCAGGTGTGGAGGGAAACTTGCCTCGCCCTACAGCTGCCCAAACTCTAACTTACGAGTTTTTTTAGTTCTGCAATAAAATCCAGAGCTTCCCCGGGTGGAGCACGGCGTTAGTTCACAAAAAATCTATCGTGTCAAATCGGAGGGTGAAACTCGCGCAAGCCGCTATTCATGTCGTGGGTAGATCTAAATTGATATCGGGAAAAGTGAAGGTTTAACTCTAACAGAAGGGCCCAGTACATCTCAAGATTCAGGCCTGACTAAAACACCAACAACAAAACATGTTTTTTTGTATAAAAAAACGTTCTCGATTTCGATGATCTGCCTCGGCCGGTACAAGCACCGAAACTACCACCCTATCACTAACAGTAAAAATGTACCAATATTGACGGCGCCACAGTAACACATGAGACCCCGTCAAACATCTTGATTCTACTTTACGTTTTAGAGTTATCGAGATATCGGCCTCCAAAGTTGGTTGTTCGAAAACCGAACTTAACGTACGTTTATCAGGAGGGTCAGTTTTCTATCGTGGTGTGGTTTAAACAAGTGTATTGACTGGAACCAAATCGATCAGGGAGGCTAAGAGCCCGCGCAAGCAATTTCTGCTGACAGTGTAATCGAGATGGACGAGGATAGGCTGCGCGCGAAGATTTTGGAGCACTTGGCAGCGACAGCGGCATCTCTCGAGGCCATACACATAGAAGCGGCGGTGACAAGTGATCGGCGAAGACTGCAAGCTCGTGCACGGCGTGCCGCAGAAGCCAAGCCCCCGAGCTTCCGCCCACCTGCTCGTTTCGCTGCGGCGTCAACCACAGCGAGAAGTGGGGACGCGAGCTGCGCGTACTCAGGGATGTGCTGCCTCATCCAATTAACCGCACACATCAGCTGCTGCCGTTGGCCTGCTGTCTTCGGGTCGGGCATGGTAATGAGACTTTCAATTCGCGAAGGGCAGAGGCGAACACCGCTACCGCTCACAACTTTGCCGCACCACTTAGATTCTCGGAGAAAGAAACGGCACTTCCTGGGATGCAGCTTTAGACCGAAGCTCTTGCACGCCGCCAACACTCTCTCGAGCACTTCCAGGAGGTTCACAGGATCGGCTGCATACCCCAGGATGTCATCGAGCCAAGCCAAGACACCATGATAAAGCATCGGACGAAAAACCTCTTCGACAACATGTTGGCAGTATGCCACAGCGTCTATCCCACCCACCAAGACACGGGTAAAAAAAACAATTTTTGATCCAGTGCTAGTTTTGGGAGATATTTTTATGAGGTTGTCACCCCGTCAATATGAAATATTATGAGGGCTGGGGCACCTCAATCGAAAGAGCAGACACTCTTCTTTGCGATGGTGTGCTCAAATCGCGAAACGTACTTCGGTTCAGTAGATTCGGAGTTTTTGACGGGGTCTTACGTAATATTAATATTATTAACACAAAAATATATTCTTATATCGACGCAAAATCATTTTGTGTTTGTTTGGATCTTTTAGAACTGGCTCGTATTAATATGGTGGACCCGCGAACGTGATGCCCGTGCTCGAATCCCTTACCTACAGCTCGCAAGTGACGCTCGGGGATCAAGCCAATAGTCAGTGACTTTGAGACTAGCCGCACCAGGGCGCGCGACATGATCGTCTCGCAAGAAGCCCAACCATCGCTGCGGAGTGACACCCGTGGATCAAACGCATCAAGTTACGTGGGCTGTGCGACGGACTAGGGTGGACTCGACTGGGAGGCACTCCAGCGCTCGCCCAGGATGTATCAGGTGCTGATAACCACACAGAGAAGAAGTTTTCGGGCTTCAGGGTTGTAAGCGATGGGAAACGCTGCCGGCACGGTGTCGGACAGTACGCCGGAAGCAACGTGGCCGATGGGCAGGTCTACTTAAAAATGGGATTTTGACGCTTTTTCCCAGATTTCCCATTTTTAAATCTCAAATTCTCCCGTGAAAAAAGTAAGGTTTTATACTCCAGTAGTTTATACAATCAGGTTCTTGTGCGTTTGCAAGCTAAACACACAACGCTATAGTTGTTGTTTGCGTTATTGGATAGCATGAGCGACCCTCAAATATTGTCATTACTCACCCGGAGAGGAAGATAACGGGAAATGTGTACTTCAAAGCATTTAGTATGCATGGTGTAACATGAATTCAGTACAATTACAAGCGATAATCGAATTAAATAATACTTCGAAGTAATAGCTTATACCTGCACACATTTACGCTGGCGGCATACCACGACAAAGTAACCTTTTGCAAGATGGGGGGGGGGGGGGGTTAAGGCCTGCGGTACGTAATTCTGAAAGATATCAATATTCGGTATAGTTGTGTATGGGTCTCGACTACTGAGAATTTATATACAAGTGCTTTGTGTTGCCTACGCTACTTGAAAAAGAGATTGGTTGACGCACACATGAAACACATACTCGCAGCAACTTCGGACATGCATCTCAGTGTTTTCCAGAGAGTTTTTGGGAAACCAAACGAGTCTGAAGCAACATTCTAGGTATCGGACATAAGTGAGTGAGCCATTTTACTTGAAGTTTGTGTGTGTCCCACAATTCCCATATCGATATCCAAAAATCTCCCGTTATAAGCTACTTTATGGGAAATGCGGGAACTCCCACTTTTAAGGAGGCCTGCCGATGGGTCATGTTGCGGGCGTGCTATGATATTTCAGGCTCTGTAAGTGACGGACATTAGGTGTCGTTAGCGAAAGTTAAGTGACATTAATCTATATCGGCTCAAAGTCAAATCAAGGCGATAGTCATCAGGGACCGAGTCACTTCGGTCCCGAACGAGCCTACTAGGTCCTTTGACGACTTGATGAATACACGGAGATACTTTGCCTTGTCATGGACTTTGTTCTGTTGCGAGTACGCAAGGCTGGGGTGGAACACCACGGCTTGTTGATGATCCGTATCAGGTGAAGCATCGTCCTATCTTGGAAAATGAGCTGTGTTAGCTTGTGTTGTTTTCCGTCGCTATTACTGTATCCTTCGTTGTCTAGTATCTGCTGCAGCGCCGCGTCTTGCTATCATCTCCGGTATGGGGCCTGGCCTGCTACCCCCTTGACCTGGAACAGGCGTTTTTGGTCGTTCTGTGATCCATCTTTGGTGCCATAATATGGCCTAAATCGTGGGTTCATATTATGAACCCACGATTTGGGGAGCCAACTTACAGCAACGGACAGAATGCAACTGCCGACAACCTAACTGCCACATGTCACTGCTATGAACAGAGATACAGCGCAACAAAATATTTAGCCAATGAAATGATTCCTAAATAATATTTTTAACCAAAAGTCGTTGGTCTTAAAACATGTAAATTTGTGGAGACCAGTCAGTAAAATGGAGGCAGCCAGCACGATGGAGGAGCCCCCGGACACGGCTAATGCCTCGCCCTCGCAGCTTGTAGTTGTATCGGAACTGATATTGGCAGGTGTAGTGCTGACGAAGCGACATCGTAAGCACTACACCATCAAGAAGAAACGGGCTGTATTGCAGGCAAGACTGAACGAGAGGCTGCTCGGTCCGAGGGAATCCCGCGCTGGACTCTGAACGACTGGAGGAAGGACGATGAGAGCATCTTCGCGTACGAGAGGAGCGAGAAACCCCTATCGCGCGCACCAGGGCGTCCTTAGACGGTGCCGTTTTGCGGCGAGCTTATTACGTTCATGAAGGACGCCCGCCGCGATTCCGAGGTCCTGACATGGAAGACGATGGCCTGCTATGTGCGGGGCCAATACCCAGAGTGGCTGGAGAGCTACATGGTCGGTAGGAAGGACGCTGCCAAAGCTTATGAGTCTCTGCTTAGGCTGCTTAGGCGCTTCGCGTATCGCCACGGGTTGGTCCAGCGAACGCCCAGCGGTCTCAAGGTAATATGCTCTTAAAATGTACTTATGCTGTTAATTCGTAGTATTTGCCATTAAAACGTAATATGTGCTCTTAATTTGTGTAGTTGACGTAGAAATGCGTAAATTGTTGTCTTGTTTTGCACAGGAGAAACTTTCCGACCTCGTTGCGCTTCGCGACGAATTTGCGGATATGTTTAAGGCAAAGTACGTCGGATACGAGGCTAGTACTGTGTTCAACACGGATGAAACGGGAATCTACTTCGATATGCCGCCGTCAAAAATGCTTTCTGAGAAGGGAAAGCCGGCACAGCCGAGCAGAAGCACTCTGCTAAGCCAATTACAGCCGAGTATAAGCACTCTGCTATGCTAACTGCCGTGTGCACAGTATGTGCAGACGGCAGAAAATTGCCATTGCTTTTCATTGTTCGAGGCGAGCCAGGCGGCACTATCGAACAAACTGAGCTTCCAACTTACCCAAAAGGTACACCTTATATTTTTTATGCATGGAATATATTTATTTTAAAGTATTTGGTTGTTTTTACTATATTACAGGTCACGTGTACACAGTTCGAAAGAAGTCTTGGGTGGATGGCCGTGTTTGGCTGTTCTATCTCAGATCCTTGCTGTACATTCACATTTCTTAGCCCTCGGTTTTGCTCGTTGATAACCTAGACTGCCATGGCTCTGAGGAGTTGGCGGAGGTTTTGGCCGACGAAATGCTGACCCACCTCCAGCCGCTGCCCAAAAACTCAACATCGGTCTGTCAGCCGCTCGATGTCGGCATCATGGGCTTTAAAGGCCACGTTGATGGAGCTGTGGATGGAAGAACGGTCGCCCCCCCCCTAAAAGAAGGTGAAAAACGACCGGAAAATACTGCAAAAGAGAAAAGGCTGAAAATCATCAAGCGTGCCATCAAGGCGTGGGGGGCTATCGATTCTAATACGGTTACGAGGGCTTTTAACAAAGCCCTTCTGACTAAGTTTTAGCAAAATATAGCTGCCTCCTTATTTTGCTTTAATTCGAATCATAATTTTTAGAATTGTCAAATCTTGAAAGAAACATTTTAACCAATAAGGTTCTATGCACTTTCATCACTGTTCAACCAAGGCTGGCATTTACATTCTGTCTGTTGCTGTAGTGCGAGGATCGACATTTGGAGAGGAGGTAGCCGTGGTGACCCTTCGTCATGGGCTTCTGCGATAAGCTAGATTTTGGCACTGCGAGGGTATCAAGCGCGGGTTTAGGGTGTCATGTGTGCGTGTCTCCAAGTTAAGCATCCCCGAACCTCGCCTCCAGTTCTAATTAACCCTTTCGCGAGCCACTCGGTTAAACTATAGTATACAAATCGTAGTAAATATTTTCTAAAGGAGGCATTTTGCTACCTTTAAGGTCTGTGATGGGAAGCCTTCAAATCTTTCATTTGGGATTTGTAGTTACTTCTCTGAAAAAAGTGCCGTGGTTCTGTACTTTTCTGCTACGACTATGAACATAATGTCATGACTGTGTGCTTGGTGACATACGGGTACATACCTTGAAGAACGGTTAAAGGAAGCAAAACGCTTCCTTTCATCGCGAAAGGGTTAATGCTCATTGAGAGGTCATCGCTTCGACCTGGAAGATTTTCGCTGGGCCTTGAGTGCGTGCTCATGATGAGCAATCTGGCTTTTATTCCGCTTGGGATGTTGGTTAGAGGCTGGTATTCGGATCATTGTACAAGGGTTGCGCGCGAATCAGAATACAGCGAAAGGGTGGGCCTGAATCACCCAGCTTCGTAACCACCATCGATACCTGCGCCACGGCCAACTTCACTCATACCATTGCACGGCATTATTCTCAAAGTCAACACTCAAAATCGAAATGTGAATGCTCAAATTCAAACTGGCTTCGAAAATTTAAATCTTGTCGCAGCGTCTATGTTAATCGAGGACAACAACAACAAAATGTGTAATCCATAAGCTGTGATAACGAAACCAACGGAACCAAGATAGCATTTTGGGTGTAAAACGGGCGATGACACATACTTAGGTTTTGTAGTCCGCCCCTGGGATTCGATCGAAGAGGATAAAGAAGGGGTCACTCGTCCACTAAGGACGAGTGAAACAGAGCTATTGACTCGTCATTCAATAAAAAGATGATGGGGCTCAAGATGTTCGCGCCGACAGGGAAGCCGCCATGCTACAAGATAATGAAGCAATAACGCCAGCAAACGATCCAACGGTTTGAAGTTCAAGCTGTACTGGGCGTCAGATAGTACATTGGGCTAATCCATAATCCGCAATTTCAGTTTGCTCAACAGGACCTTCAGAACCTTCGAAATCAGCCGATTAACGAACTTAAACAGACCCGCTCATCCTTGGAGAATAGGCGGTCACAAAGGATGTCTGTCAGATACACGTCGATCAATGAGATGGCTCTTGACGTGTGTACACGATAATAGGCTGTAGGTTGATGAAGCTCGCATGCTTCATGAGACAACCAGATTATCCCAGGTCCGTCACGTAGAGATTGCGTTCGGGATTAAAAGTCCCGTTGTCAGGAGTACCTGCTCGGAGAGCTTGCCGACACGCCAGAACTAACACTAGAGCAGATGTCTGAACTCGTCAAGCAGAAGTTTGACGCGAACTTCAACTGTGAAACGGTTCGGAGAGCTCTAGACGGGCGGAGCTATGCGTTGAAGAAGCTTCATCGCGATGTTGTCAATCGCAAAAGCCCCGTCAGCACGAAAACACGTTACGACTATGTGGCGAAGTTCTACGCAGCGCTCGCTAACGGCAAGAAGGTGTTCTATTTGGACGAGACGAACTTCAACCGGTGGTGTTTGCGTGGGCGTGGGTGGAGCAAGAGAGGCCGCAGAGCGGTGCAAGCATGTGTGGCCAGTGAAGGCAAAAATATCCATGTTGTAGCTGTAATCTCATACACGCGTCTCGCCTACCAGAAGTCTCCGTTCGGCTCGTTCACATCCCATCTGGCAACTTAGGATATCCGCCGCTTCCTCCGCCACATCCAACCTACAACCTCGTTGAATGAGATCACTCTCGCCCTTGACAACGCACTGTGTACACCAACGCCGAGGAAGCGTTTGACGAGGAGGAGTTCGTTAATGTTGAGATGTTGAGGTTGTCCCCGTACTCCCTTAGGGCCATTCCTAACCGGGATCGCGATCCCAAACTAATGATGTAATTGGTCAATCTCAGAAGAGGGCTAGGGTGAAATTGATGATTGCTCTATCAACACGTTCCGAGTCTCGGATCGCGAGTCGAGCGGGATTGTCGGATCGAGCGTGCTTCAGAAGATGAAAGTGCCAAGATGGATGGGGAGAGTGCGCGAGGAAAGCGCACGTCGGCGTAGGCGCCGACGTCGGCTGATTGTTGCAGTTGCACTATCTGCTGCGGTGGCTTCCGGTGAACGGAAGGGGTGCGTTCTTCGACACCGCCTGGACTGGAACGTCCACAAGCAGACATTGTTGTTGGAAGGTCAATTCAAGAACTTTTATCGGATGGAAGCAAGGTCTTTTGAGCGTCTTTTGTCGTATATCCGACCTGCATTAGTTCGTGACGAGCTTCAGTCAAGTCGGAGAACCGGAGCAGAGCCGATTTCGCCAGAAAACATGCTGCAGATGACGATTGCGTGGCTTGCTGGGAGCAATTACCAGACGACTCGATGCCTTGGTGGAACGTCGGTCTCGGCAATCTACGAGGCTATGCATTGTGTGATGGATGCGATTTGTGCGTCCCCTGAGCTGCGGATCCATGCCCCGACGGAGTCCCCGCAGCGCATGTTTGAGTTGGCTGACGGGTTTGCTGAAATTAGCAAGCATAACATTTTGACGGGGTGTGTTGGGTGCGTTGACGGTTGGCTGTTCGAAATCCGCGCCCCCAGTGAGAAAGAAGTTCCCGACGTTAGCGCCTTCTTCTCGGGACACTACCAGAAGTACGGACTTAATGTCCAAGCGATATGTGATGCTCAGTGTCGCTTTACCGGCTAATGTTTTAATTCGCCAGGAAAGGTGGGCGATTCGATTGCTTTCAAGAAGTGGAAGTTACGAGAGGCAATCATGCAGCTACCAGCCGGATTTTACATCATCGGGGACAACGCGTATCCGCTCTCAGAGTCATTGTTGGTGCCGTTCAACAAGTTAGAGGTCAAGGGCAAGGCGTACTCCGACTACAATTTTATATCTGAGTCAGTTGCGGATTCGGATTGAAATGGCATTCGGGCTGCTGGTAAATAAGTGGCAGATCTTCAAACGCCCTATTGTCGTCGACTTCGTCAATGTGAAAAAGGTGATCAAGACATGCATGAAGCTTCACAACTTTTCTATTGATGAGCGAACTAAAAACCATGACGCAAGTACGAGTATACACGCAGTCACTACGGAATACCATAACATGTCCGAAAGCTGGTACCAACCCACCGACAATTCAGCCGACCCGACTGCCTTGCGTAGCGATGCGCAGGGGCGCATTCTTCGTGAGGTCATCATGAGCCACATTCAAAACTTCAATCTTCGTCGACCCCGCGCGCGCCAATCGGTTGTCATCTCCGGCAGCTGTTACCTCATCCCGTTCAGTATTTGAAGCTCAAGCTGACTAATCTGAACTTCAAGCATCGTTCACTTTGCTAGTCGAGCTTCCAGCATCTGACCGATTTCAGCAGCATCAAGTCCCTTCGATATATACTCCTGACGTTGCTCGAAGAGCTGTTGAATACAGGTTTCATTACGATCAAGCATTGCGTACAGCGTCGATAGATTCTGGGATGCTCGTTGCTCTTGAATGAGCATCTTCTGCTCATTCCACGTTTCTCCTTGTGCCTTGCAGCTCTCACTTGTCTCCTTGTCAAGCAATTCATTCACTCGTTCGAGGTGCGAAGTCACTGAATTTGATTGAGAGCTCCGCCGACGCTTTCGGTTGACCTGCTGGCGCCCCTCCTCTCCTTCCAATGTTGAGTCATCTTCATCCTCGGGGTACACGTTCGCTGAGCAAAATTCGCGTGCACCTTGTCGGTGCTCACACCACCGACCCAAATAGTAGACGTCTGCTCGGCCATCGCAAAAGTCCCAGAAGTCATGACTGCCTTGACCAGTGACCTTGGATCCGGCTTCGGCACGGGCAAAATTGCTGCTGACTTCCTTCCACATCCTCTTCAGCTTCGCCGCCGAGTGACCCATCTTGAAGGAAGCGTCAACATCTTCAAAAACGGCATCGTCTGAAATAATTCGGTCGAATTCACCTGTGTCGCTACCGAAGGCTGCAGCTACATCCATCCTGAACGTTGGGCCCCCTTGATCGATCTATTCGCGCCGAAATTGATTTCCAATTGAAAGAAATAACCCGTAGAATCGAATTGAGAACAGCACGTTCAGCAGGCGAAACATGCAGTCCTTGGTGCGCTTATCGTCCTCTCCACGTCCACGCTTCGTCTTCTTTCGCTTCCGGCTGAGCAATGCTTCAAGGCCCTCCTCGTTAGCATTCCAAGCGCTAAGTATCTTGACCTGCTCGTATTTTCTGGTATTCTTAGCGACGTTCAAGCTGCAAGCCGTGCATTCCAACTTGAGCTGATCAAGGCTCCAGTCCTTGTAGTCGTCCGAGGTGGGAGGCGGGATCGTACGCTTGCGCGAGTCCAGAGACACCGTCACGGTCCACTTCGAACTGGATGGGGCGGTGATGATCCGGGTGTCTGTCGTACTCGCCGCAGCGGCGGCAGTCGTACTCACCGCAGCGGCGGCAGTCGCACTCGCCGCAGCGATGGCAGTGTTGCTCGGGGGCATGTTGCTTTTGGAGCTTTCAAAGGCAACTTGATGGAGATGTACCAATTTACAGGTACCGGATCGCGATCCCGGTTAGGAACGACAGGGATCGCAGTCTGAAGCCATTTCGCGCGACACCCTACCCCTTCGGATCGCGATCCCGGTTAGGAACGGCCCTTATGCTCAACCCGAATGAGAATGTATTCTCAGTCTACAAGAGTGCCATGAAGTGCTTTCTTGCGCGACAGCGCCCAGCGATTTGTTTCGTGTTCCGGAGGGCGTGACCATCGCGGAGCAACGCTCCAGGTTTCTCGAGCTTGCGGTGGACCCTCTGTTTGCGATGAGCGTGACCCCAGAGCTGCGCAATCGCGCGTTTCATCAATCCTTACCCCACCACCAGCGTGCACTGCGCTTTGAGGACATGCAGGCTCATAATATGCAGTGCATATGATGTACTTAAGAGTGGACAGATTAGGGGGGGGGTCAGAATTAAGAATACTCGCTTGGAAATCGCATGCGATTTCGCCAGAGCGCTCATGTGATTTCTCTCACAAATCGCATGCGATTTGGAGCGAAATCGAAATCACCCACCTCCGGAGGTGGGTGATTTAGAATGTGCGATCCGTGGGTGAAATCGCAGGTTGCCGACCGAAAAAAGGAAAATTTGCTCAGTTTCCCTTTTGGCCTTCTGGAACACACATCTCCGTAGCGAGAACCAATTCTGAGACCCCCGTGTGATTTGGAAACATTTTGGCGTCAAATCGCATGCGATTTGTGAGAGAAATCACATGAACGTTCCGACAAAATCGCATGCGATTTCCAAGCGAGTTTTCTTAACAAAGCCGCGCTAGCACGGAACAGCTCTGGATTTTTGCGCCGGTATTAACAGTGAGGGGTCAAACCTTGATACCTCGACTCAAGCAGCATTTCACTCGTACAGTTCTACAATGCCTTCGTTTTATTTTTCAATTTCTCAACACTAAATCTAAGATAATCATACACTCATGCTGAGCCAACAGTAAACTCAAGCTCCATCAATCGGTGACGAGTAAAACACCGTCAGCACCGCCGCCGCCTGAATGAATTGATTCTTACCAAGGCGAAAAGCTAAATCATCCTTGTAACGTGCAAACAACTACATCTCATTCTTTCCGCTCTTATTCACACGTAACAATCGCAATGCCCACCTCTCAACCGGTTGACTAAACGAGGTACGGTCGAAGTAGAATCGCTCTGCGTTTAAGAGGTGGTATTGGTACAAACGTTGCTAAAGGAATTGGATTGCAAACACGTCGTCGTCGTAATGCAGGAATACACATCGCTGTCGTCCGAGTGTGTTAGATATAATCCATTGTCGCTCGAGTGCATAAGCTGCAGCAGGTATTATAACTCAATGCAAGTTACAAAATGCAACAGGTATTTAATCCTAATCTCAACTGGATGGGTCAACACTAGAGGATTGTGCTGGTAGTGCGGTTGCGAAGCAGATGTATTTTTATTAAAGCGCAGCATTACACGAGCACTATACGGTAATATATTACAAGCATAGCATTACTCGAGCACTGTAACTGTAATATATTACAAACATATCATTACACGACTACTATGATATATTAGAGTGCTCGTGTAATGCTGTGCTTGTAATTATAGTGGTTGGGTAATGCTACGCTTGTAATATATTATAGTAGTCGTGTAATGCTACGTTTTATTAAAATTGCTACTGCCGCTGGCAAAGATGCACTAGCTGTCCGTGAACGTGTAGGCCTCCTCGGTCGTGCACACGTAAGGTTGCTCAGCGCGAAGCTTCCTTGTGGGACTCGACACTCAGACCGCGCGAATCCGCCAGCTAAATCTGCTTTCGGGACTCCTCCACCGTCTTGCCGGTCTCACGCGAGATAGCCTGAGCGATCAGATCGACGATGACCGTACCAACAGTTCCAGCACTGAACTTTCGCTCCGAAATCGGCTTGCCCGGCAGGGGCACAGCGGCCAGCAGGCCACTGAGCACGACCGGGGCCGTTCCCTGGACGTCGTCGTTGAACGGGCAGTGCGTGTTCTGGTTGCGCAGCAGGTGGAAGGTCGTCGCGTTGCTGAATTCCTCGAACTGCAGCAGCACCTATCCGCCGTACTTGGTCTTGGCCGCGTTCGTGAAATCGCCCACGAGCTGCACACTACTCGCCGCGCACGCGCTTCTGAAGCCGACTGATGTAGAACGGGTCGGCCAGGTTTTTGGTGCCGCAGTCAAGCACAACGGGCAGGCGCATCTGCAGCGGCACTCCGGTGCAGGCCGTGTACGGCGCCAGCTTGCCGACAGTGATGCTCGTGCCCAGGATGCGCTAAAATGCTACTTCGGAAGTATTTCGCATCTCCTGCGCCTGCTTCGCAGACACAGTATCTGCTGCTGAGCACATCAATCGCGGAACTACCCACTGATTTTCAAAGAACTCACTTTCCAATTGATTTCCGAAGAACTCTCCTCAGAGGAGGGTTCCCGAAATCCTGAGGCAAACCGGTCAATTTTATTCAAAGCACAATCAATCAATCTAGCGAACGGCCGCCACCACCACCCTCAGTCTTGCTTTTTCGGTCGCCGCAGCAGCCCCCTCCGTTTTCACGGCTAAACCTCCGCTGCTGTGGTGCCGAAGAAGCAAGACTCACCTCGGCACGGAACCGGATACTCACAGCTACTCGCCACTATCAACACCGACCACTGCTGCTTGTCAACCTCAAGCTACGTCAACCTGATGCGATCGCAGGCACTGAAGCGGTATGCGTATTTATTTTTAACCTCAAACTACGTCAACCTGATGCTATCGTAGGCACTATTACGTTAGCAGTATGCGCTTTACTTTTGCATGAGGCATCGATCTCATCTTTAGCAGTGCTACTAGCATATTGTTGTATGCACATTAGAACTTTCGCTTGAGTCTATCCATATATTGCATTGCACCACGACACCCACACGCAAAACAGAGGTTCAAAGTTTGACCTTCACATCCAGGCCCGGCTTCATCGTACTTAACGTTTTCTCATTATCTCTGGAATCATATATCCTACTCAAATAGCTGGCTATTTCAACGCAAAACCCTCTATTCTTCCGTAGATTTTGAAAAAGCATTCGGTTTTTGAGATTATTAAACTATTTAACTTGAAGTTTGTATACTTTTGTTTCGTGTGTGCCACATATGGCGTACCTCGAATTAACCCTGTGTGGGCTGTACGTACACTTCGTAACCGAAGTCACTACCAGTATAACTGCATAATTTAAACACCAAACAGGCTATCCAAAGCTACAGGTAGACTTTAATGATATACCTTCAATGTAGTCACACCGCTTATGCAGGTTATAAAAATAGTAAGGATTCCAACCTCATTCCAATCCCAGGTAGGACTCTGGATATAAAATCCAGAGAATTCTGACCCCCCCCCTATTATTACTTTTCGTGACGTATTAACATAGAAAATCTGAGGTAACCAGACCGAAATATGGGGGCGCGCGCGTGCCAGATATTTCTACAGGCTCTTGGTAGGAACAACAACAACATGCATTACTTCATCTCGAACGATTATTTGATGTGGATGCAGTCGATAGCGTGCGCAAAGGCTCGTTTTCTTGTTAGCGCCCTCAACACCAATCTAGTTAAGTCTTAGTTACGTAAATTTAGTCGTGGTGTCTCCATCTGTTGTGAAGCACTTGCATCGGAAATCACACAAGTAAGTTTGCAGGTAACTACTCGTTTATTAGCACTTCCTGATGCACTAGGCAGCGTGGCGTAATGGTCGCTAGTTTTAGAGTATTTGCTCGAGCAAGAAGGGCTTCCTTCATGCGGAAGTGTACTAGAGGTGCTGCATGTTGCACCCATCTTGTACATCGTCACATTGACAGCTATTCTGAGTTCTCCTATTGGCTATAATAGGGCTCGGAGGTATTATATTTTTACAATCAGGTGACATTTGCATACAAAGAAGGATATAGACAAGACAGTGGTCAAGAGAGTGAAGACATTCACCTTGCTTTGGTGGCAGCGATCAAGTTTGGGCTGCAATATCTTCTCAAGAACTGATGCTACGAGCGTGAAACCGCCACCATTTTAAATAGTTTGTACGAATCTTATGTATAGCACTAACAAATACGTGTAAGCGACGATAATGAAAATTTATTTTTTGGACTCGCCCAAGAAATGGCGATTTTTGGTCTGGTTACCTCGGACATCCCTTGTTAAATATGACAATAATTTGAATTTGAACGTTCAAATGTATGCTTTTGAGTGTTTGCTTTGAAAATAACGGCGTGCAATGGTGTAGGGTTAAGAATATTAACTTAAGATCATTATCAATATGTCGGTGGAGAAAAAGAAAGCCGAGAGAACGAAGAAAGCTGTTGGGTGGCCTCCTGCTCGCACCACCACGTGCTAAACCCAGGACCCACATCGGTTGCAAGAATTCATCTTGAGGAAAATACTCGTCTGCTGACATAGCCTTAACCCAATCTAAATACCCGGTTCATTCCGGGTTATGCTCGCGCTTCAGCGCGGCACTGATCTTCGTGTTTACACGCGCTTCAGGCACCGGTCTTCATGGCGGTCGTGATTCATCCCCACGCGGTGCCCCCGTTGGTCCCGTGTGGCTATGCCACGGTCATCTGGTCCTTTGCGTCCATGGCTACTTGCAGGATAGAAGCGCGCACCTGCTGTGGGTACTGGTTGTACTTGTTGTAGCCAGAAAAAGACGACCAAGTTCATGACATTGGTCGTAAAGAGAGTTGGGTCCAACGGCGATGTCGCTCCGCGGGATACGTGAACACGGCGAAGTCCAAAGAGGCTACGGAGGCTGTGCTCACAGAGTCTGATACCTCTCCATCTGGGAGAGAGTTGCCGAGTCTGCAAATTTGATGGATATTGGGACTGAGCACTACATCAGTAGAGCGCTTAATTGTTGTAGCAAGAAATGGGCCTCTAACCTTTAATTGGGACATCGGGACCCTGTCACGTTGGTTGTGGCGCTCCCGTCGTTGCTGTGTTTTGTTGGCGCTCGTGCTGGTCACAGACCGGTGCTCGAAGAGCGCGATTCTGACCTCCATTCCGTACTCGAGTGCGTGAAATTACCAAGTCGTGTCCAACTTGTAGGGTGAATGCTCCGTAGATACTGGGAAGCAGACTACTGTTGTAACTTCCCGCTTTCTCCTCGTACAGAACGACTTTCAGGAAACGCTGCCGATATGTCCTCTAAAACGGACTCATACTCCGCAATGCTCGTTGTAGCTTGTCTGCTTGGTACCGACGTATGTCACCGGGCAACGGCGCGAAATTCCGATGGTTCGTAAAAATAGTGAAATCACCCTGGACGTAGACGGGGGTAGTCAAGGTGCTGCGAGCTTCGACCATAACGATTGCCTCCTTCTCCATGATAACCCACCGCCTGGCAGATGAATGCTAGTGGCTTATGGCGTTGTTCGTCTCGGGGCTTCTCCAGATTTCTTGGCGGTGCCAGGCCACAAGTCTGCACCGCTTGCGTCAGTGAATACCTAACCTATTAGGCCGCATCCCAACCCGTGCGCAGGTGTGTGTTGGGGGGAGCGGGGGGGGGGGGGGTAATTCGGGCTAGAACGTCCTTGATATTGTTGAGGCTGGTGGTCTCTTCTAGTCCCCACTGGCACTGGTATTTTGCAACTTGGATTTGTTGCGACAGCCTGTGACTTTCATCGCCATCTTCGACGTCTTGTACAGTGGCCCCGTGATGTCCACGTACTCTGAATGCCGGTTCCCATCCAGTTTGGTGGCACACAGCAGTTGTAGGAGGCCAGCGGAGGTAGCCGGAGGGTAAGCATTTTTTGGGGTCAACCGCTGCGCAGGTCAAATTTGGGTCAACCCTTTTTTGGGGTCAAAATTGGATCAAAAGGGGACGGCCATTTTCATCGGTCAAAATTGGATCAAAAGTTATCACCAGAAAAAGGTTCATTGAAAATGTCGGAGAAAAACGTTGTTGAACAAAGTACAGACTATGCGCAGTACGCTTACAGGCGTCGAGGTAAAGAAAGCGCACCGGCTCTGGGAGCCGACGCTGATGATCGGATACGGCAGGTTATTTGAAGTATGGGTGCGCATATTAAGGTGTTAAGTTTGCTTGTTTGTTGTGTGTTTGAAGAGTATCATGTCATCGTGGGTTGTGCTCTCGTCAGTCGCTAGCAGTGATACAAGATGGCCCTATAGAGGGCGGAGGAGGAGATGGAAGATCTGGTTGGGGCTGGCGGGGAGATTGCGAAGTGCTGGTCATTCCCCGACCAACTGCCCGCAGCCAAACACATGGCTGAGGGAGCCCCTGAACTTAACAATACCCTTTCTAATGTGATGTACCGCTAACTTGGTATGCAACTGTAACTGTTCCTCTACCAATGGAAGTCCTTCCATACCTGCTGAATGTGTCCGTTGAAGTTGAAGTCGAGTTGCGGCGGCTCGTCCTGGGGTAGCCGTTGCTCGTTGCTCGTCCTCGGCTTCTTGTCGGTGACCGCTCTTTCGCGCTTATCAAGCTTGATCTCCTCTCTCGTCGCCTCACTCTGCAATTTCCTTTAACACCGCGGCGAAACTACCGTCAAGGTGGAGTGGCTGCTTGCTTCCTGAGTTCCAGTCCTGCGCAACCGCTCGCTCCCTCGAGAGCCTGGCGTGGCACGCACGATTCAAACTGCTGCACGCTCGACTGGGGGCTGAACGCCTCGACGTTTTCTCGTCCGTGTAGCTGCGCGGAAGACCTCCAGCCGAGTGGTTGCGACGACGACTCATTGGCACGCCTGGACCATCTCGACTGGGTACTCAAGTTTCTCGTGACTCACGGTACTATGTCGAGTACAATATCTCTGTAGGCAAGACCGAGGGCTCGTAGCAGCCCCGATGGCTGCTGGAAAAAGATGGCTTCACGGAGTATCTGGAGCTTGTCGACGCCTAAAAAGCGGCAGCTGATCCGATGACGTTCGGCGAGTATGCGTTCTCTCGGCCGGACGTCTTCTCACAGGCAATGGGTGCTTCCGGAGATGACCGCTGCGCTTTCCATGCGCTCGCTCATGCTCTTGATGCCCTGGGGATCCCTGAGTGGTGTTCCGACGACATCGTCGATCACTTTTACCGCGCACGCGCTGCTGTTGGGAACGCGATTGCGTCGGAGGGCGTCGAGTGGTCCACCTTATGGTCCTTCATTCGGCAGGTCAATCGGTCTGCTCGTGGTGCTCTATCAGCCTGATTTATAGGAGACTCACTCAGAAGAGTGTGACAGGCGACCCAAATCCTTGGTTATGTCTCAGATCCGACGGTGGACTTCCACACGACACTTACATCAAGCATCGAGCTCCTCTGCAGGTGTGGTATTTGAACCCACGCCACCTGATAAACAACTTTCTACCTAGGCACACGCCCTTATGGGCATACTAGTTTAATACTGCAAAATGTTTGGTACTTGTTTGTGAACTCTTGTAAATTAATATAAATTAATATTTAATTATTATTAAATATGGAGGGTATCATGATTTCAAAATAGTGAGGTTCGCTGAGGGTCAATTATGGTCAAAGTTGATCCTGATTTGACCCATGAAACGAGTTGACCCAAATTTGACCTGCGCAGCGGTTGACCCAAAAAGAATCGCTCCAGCCGGAGGTGTCATGTCGACAAGTATTGGGTGCAATCGAGACAATACGTCACCCCGGCTACCGATATTACCCTGCTGCACCTCTTAATATTTTTCGTGAAAGATATTCGCTTTCCTGGGTGGAGTTTAAGGCCGTAGTACGCACACGTCGGTATGATCGTATCAAATAGGATATCGCAGAGGCATATCTCGGTGAGAGGCAATTGCAAGTACAGTAAGCGCGCCCGATTCCGGTATCGTGGTCCGAGCACTCCTAAAGATTTGTTATCGGATATTGCAGGTTACACGTGCCTAAATGCCAAGCGCAATAATGAGGGGCTATCATAATATGATAATGTCCTCTTTGCCTACAGTGCATGCACGTCAGACCAGAACTCTCCGTTGGAGACAGATATAATGCAGGAAGAAGCAGACTCGTGCAGCACAGTCGATATCACTACCAATGGCATGCTTCGATTGCCGTCGCCGCGGGCATTGGCCATGAGGCGCTGTGTATGTGAGGAAGGTTGACCCTGATCCACATATGCGACTCCGCACTGCGGGGTGGTACCCGATACGCGGAGTGGTGCGCGGCAACGAGTAGCGTGTGTCGTCGGTGCAGCCCCGCCACCTCGACTGAGCCCAATCTTACGACATGTCCCTGTCCAAAAAGATTGCATCGCTAAATACAGGGTATTAGATTATACCAGTACCGGAAGTGACCGCGGTTACTGTATCTTTACAGCAATAACGCCAAAATAATACCGTTGCGCCGTAGAAAAAGTGATCATTGCTTCGAGCTGCGGCATGGGGAAGGGCATGGCTTCCGCATTCACCGCCCAGTCGTTGACGACCATGCATAGCTCTTCCACATCCTTCTTCGGGAGGATGTGCGGTGGTGAGTCCCATATACTGCAATTGTTATTTCGAATTAGCATACACACCTTGACATTGAGATCGGGAGGTAGAGGGATCGATACCGCCGAGTGCGGACTTTCAGCTGGCGCCAGAGATAGGCGATCTCGTGGACGAGCGACCACCCTCATAGAGGCTGCTGCCCTGCCAGCCCACACCCAATGTGGTGTAGGATAGTTGGGTGGGCTGGGGGGACTACGTACCAAAAACTCCCATAGAGCACCGCTCACTTAGTCCACGTGTGACAACATCCTTCGATACACGCCATTATCAGCATGACAAATGGAGGTCATGAAGGCCGAGAGCGCTTCATACTTTCGCATAAAAGTCCGGTGCTCTTCGATCGTACCTGTCAGAAGGATCAAGATCTGTGACGCGCCGGCGGTCCGCCAAATCGGTCCGAGTCGGTTTGTACGTAGCACCACGAGTGGCTGCAGCGCGCTTGCAGCAAGTTGGTGTTGTTGTAGAAGTAGGAGGCTAGACAGCTAAGAGCCACAGGCTTGCTCGCAAAATCTACTCAGTTCCCAATTTCATTTACATCAATCAAGTCCACGTGACAGTACCCCATCGGAAGACCGGGGCTGTGGCAAGATTCGGTGCATTCAGCACCGAATTCGACTCGTCAGTCATGGACACGTCGCTGACACCGCTTGGAGAAGTTGGTAGGGATCAGTTCGGAGCACTCACTCGACAGGCGGCTACAGTGCGGAGTGCAGCTTCAGCGGCTTTGTTGTCATACAATCGCGTGTCCCGAATTCAACCCTATCTGGTTGAGCCCATGAAATGGTGAACCACGTTAGCTCAAAAGCTGCAAAAGCATTTGGTCCAGACTATAATAAGTTTGCTCACAATTTCAAGATCAGTTTAGTCCGGTCATTTGGTCCCAAATTTCAATCGCACACAAAATGAACCAGGAGGAGGCGTTGCTGTCCTTCGGGTCTCCTCGGCGGGGCTTCTCCGCATCGATGCACAGCTCCGTGGACGAGCCGAAACTAGAAGAAGAGGGTAGCAAAAATGCAAACGAGCTGCTCGCCTTCTACCGCCAGCGGTGCGAGCAATTCCACACCGAACGGGAGCAAACGCTGGCGCATTTGGCACAAATCGAGGTGCACATTGACAATTTTCCGTGACGTCATTAAAATAAAGGTTAACTCAATTAAATATTATAATATCCATGCTGCAGGTGTCCAAGGAGGAGGCTCACCGACTCAAATGGGAGGTTAAAACCAAGGACGAGGAGGTGGAAATTTGTTTTTTGAGACTTTTTGGCAGCTTGGAATGGTGTGTTGACGGATTTACGGTTAATTTGCAACAGATTGCAGACCTGGAAGAGTCCTTAAAGAAGGCCAATGCTGTATTATTCCAGGTGAAAGCAGAGCTGATAGACCTGCAGGCGGAGAACAAGACGCTTAAGCTACAGGAGCAGGACGACAGACAGAAGATTCAGCACTTACTGGCACTCACGCAGCCCATTACAGAGCAGGTGACTTTTTTCAGAGACTGTCGACCGGGGACGAGGACGACGTACCCTTCAGGACGAACACCGACGCCTACGACATACCCGTACCCATCTACGATGCACATTGGCTCGGAAGATATGCACGAGAGGAAGAAAAAGAAGCAACAGCAGTCGCACTTTGTCGTAAGAGGGAATGGGCCAAGTCTCAAGAGCATCAGTCAGAGTATTCCACCCAGCAAGGTGTTGCGAACCGTGTACATGCCGAATGAGCAGACAGCGGCGCTGACGAAGACCATCGAGAATCTACAGAAGCAGCTAGAGTCGCACCAGCAACTTACCGAGACACGTATTCAGGTATGGAATGTGAATCGATGCAGTGAACGAATTGGCGGATGAAACTGACCAATTTTTGTTGTCTTAGGCTCTGCTGGATGGGTTTGCGGAGGAGAAGGCCAAACTGTTACTGAATCAGCAGCAACTTCAGGAGAAGAGCACTCACTTGGAGAAACAAGTTGAGAAGACGAAGCGAGTTCTTACACAAACCACCAAGGATTATTTGGTATTGCGGCACAAGTCTCAGGAGACTGAGCGTCTTGCACATGAGGAGATCTTCCAGGTGCAGCAAAAATGCGAAACTCTTGTCACAGAGAAGACCAAGTTGACCGAGAAGGTGCGCGAAGAGACCCAAGCTCTTCGAGAAGTTGTTCGCGAAGAAGGCAACCAGACAGTACTTGAATTCCGGAACCAGGCCCTCTCTCGAGAACGGGATCTGCATATTTTGAAGGAGCAATATGCAGCCATGCAAGAAGCATGCACGAAACGAATCCAAGATCTGCAGGTCCGACTGACAAAACTGAGAAGCCGGTACCGAAGTCTGGATAAGCGGCGTGCTATGGAGATGGAAGGCTTCACTCGAGACCTAGCGGGTCTGAAACGGCATCTGCAAAAACTCGAGGTCATCCTCTACGGAAGAAGCCTCACAGCCCAAGAGCGGCAAGTGCTACGCTACGGTGAGTTATGTTTAATCGTCTTGATTGTACGCGCAGATCGCTAATGTGTATTATCCTTTATTGCTTACCAGATGAGAACTACGCGTTGGATTCCAATGAGCTGAGTGAAGAGATCGCAGCTTTGCAGCGGCGCTTGATGGATCTGTCCGCCGATCTCGCGGAAGCGTAAGTAGCTTGGAACCAACATCGTTCATGGTTCTGCTACCAGCGATATGACAATAGAAGACAGAGCGGTGGCCTCAGTTGGGCACCGCTCTATTGCCGCAATTCACTCGCATTCCTGTCGCCGAGTTTGCGGTAGGCTTGATGTCCATGGATGCCGAGCGGTCCATAGTAGTAATTCGGCTGGAGATGTTTACAGCTCTGATTACCTTCGGAGTAGTGGCCATATACTTGCACGCATACCGGTAAACAAAAAATTCGCTGGGCGGCCAATACATCATGTTTGCCACCTAAAAGAGCAACTCGTTGCATTCGTGGTTGGCCTCAAGGGTCATTTACTGTATACCATGATAAATCCTGGTGCCTTCTAGGTCAGCAGCACCCCACGGCCAATACTCTAGAGTCTTCAATCGCTCTATAACCCTCCTTTTCCTGGTCTGTATAATGGAAATCAGCGTTTCTTGGACTGGTTCTTGATGTTGCTCAAATTGACGCCCCAGAGCGCCACCAACACCACCGGAAACGCAAGCCACGCCATGGTCGCGCCCTGCGTGGGCAGCTTCGACTTGGCCGCTCGGAACTGCTTCCTCTCCGCGAGGTTGGTGGCTCTCCTGCCAATTGCCGCAGGAGCGACGTGCGAGCGCTGTCGGTGGTACTGCGCCGTCGTGAAGCGCTCGAACTCGTTGAGCCCTCCGAACATCTCGTGCACGTCCTCCGAGCTCATGGGTTTGTAATTGCCAGCACCCACCACCACCCGGTCGCTGTGGTCGGGGGCGGCGGAGACTCCGAACATCTCGATGTCATACTGGACACGGTCCGTCGTGTTGCTTAGCAGGTCGTAGGCGGCATTAATGCGCAGAATCTCGGCGTCCTAGTTGAGTATCAAGCTAATAATTAGCCACCGCACTGCAATATTCCTTAATATTTGGTACAGTATCTAATTGTTATTGTACCTTGCCATCCTTCCGTCTAGCGGAGCTCTTGGACTTGACGTGGTATCGATCCGGGTGATGTTCCAGCACTGCATTTAAGGAGTGAATAAGATGAGGAAGAGGGAGTTAATTAAGGGTTGGATTAGAGACGCACCGAGCTTGCGGTAGGCGGCCTTGATGTCGTCTGTGGACGCGGAGCGCTCGACGCCCAGCACCTCGTAGTAGTTGGGCTGCAGGTGCTTCTTGTCCCGCGTCATGTTCGTCTCAAAACTGCTCGGCGGTAATTGTAGCCCCTCGTTTAACTCATTATTAAGGGTCAGAACGCCGGACGACGCGTTACTAAGGGTGAGTCAGTTTTGGTTGTACTATTTTTTACATTTGACTTTTTTAGACCTAAATGCTCGCAAGTTGTGAGTTGCGAGTCACAACTAACTGCAAAACCCGCTTGCTGCCACTGCTTCAAGCGCAGCATCTGCAGAGGACGGAAGGGAACTAGCACCTGGCGACACCAGGAATATCAAGACCTTGCACGCTGTTCTCATCAGGGACAATGGTCGGCTTGCAAGAAATACTGCACTTCAACTAGACGCGGAACTCTTCCTGCGGAGGGTCATCCAGGTGACGCTGGAACACAAACGAGCTGTCAGTCTCAACTCGCATTCAGTGTGGTTTTTTTCAGCACTTCGCACCTTCAGGTAGAACTCAAGCTGGTCTTTTGTCACGGTAGTCGAGTCTTCTGACGACGCAAACTACGAGATCAACACCACGATGTTAGCCTGCTGCCAGTCAGATAGATAAGCATTCGCAAACCCACACACCGAGAAGCGTCCGTTGTGGCTGGTAGAGCTTGTTGACGACTGCGTGTCCTCCGAGGGCGGCTCTCGGTACTTCTCGTGGTTGTCCATCCGCGCCCACATCATCAGCTGCTTCTGAAACGCACTGTCATGAAAAAGACGATAAAGTAAGAACCACAGAAGCACAATACGAACTCCAAGCAAAGCCGCGTACATTGTCGAATCTTCACTGTCTTCTCGGACAGTGTCAAATCCTTGAGACTGCAGCGGGCGTCGGTAAGGCTGCTCCGACGGCAAGGGCAACCGGTTAGCCCGGCCGAACAGCGGCCGCGAGCCGCGCGGAATAAATATGATCTGTATGGCCAGATAAGTGCAGCACCGATTAGTACCACATCAACTTGAATCAGCCGTATCCAAACTTGACCCGGCAAAAAAGCCAGGCCAAGCAGCCAATATTACACACAGCTCGGCTCCCACCTTCATGTCCTCGAAGTTCTCGTCCTCCACGCAGTACACATTGACTGCGACGCAGTCTGGTTGCGTGTGGTCGAACTGGAAGATGTGAATGCCTGCAGTCACCACCAAATACAGCATCATCAGGATCCATTCCAGCACTTGATCAAGTCCGGAGTTGCAGGACGACCGTCCAACTGTAGACGAAACAGAACCTACCGCATTTGGCGCAGAAGACGTGCTGACACGACGTGGACTGAGACTCATACAGCGACACATCTGACGACTCCATCATCTCGAAGCAGGACGTCGGGATAATCTACTCGCAGCAACCATCACCACCAAAGTGCATTCGCCGTCAGCTTCTTCCGCCAATCTTATCTCTAGTTCTCCTTCACTCACCAGGAACGGGAACCTGCCCTTCTTGCACGAGAACGTGTTGCTATCATCGAACGCTTCCACCCGCTTGGGCGCGAGCACCATAAACCTGTCCGCATCCATCTCCCAATAAGTATCTTCCACTTCAACTGCCTGTATCCACCAACGCTGTCCGTACCGCAGCGATCCGCAGTCGCAGCCTCCTCGGTGCTGGAACAGCGGCAACTTGGGCATGCCGTACTTCTTCCTGCAACATCACGAGATCGAGAGAGAGAGAAAGAAAGGCACCATCCATCCGCCAGTCGTCAGTGCTCCGAGTCCTGTCAATCGTTTCAACAATGACAATGCACGCACTGGAAGTAGACGTCCTTGCCACCGCCATTAAGGTCGCAGCGCTCCCACTTGCCTTGGCTGTCGCGCAAACCTCGGTACAACTCCCGCAGCTGCAGAATAATAATACAAACAATAAATTTGTTGGCATCATGGATATCCATCAGCTCAAGGTCGCGTTGTCCCTACCACGAGCAGCCCCACGCCCAGCACCAGTGTGGACAATGCGCCGATCGCGCGATCCACCTCGCGCACCATTCCGTTGGCCATCGCCCCCCTCAGCCGCGGATACTCGTGGAGACAGAGAGATGACGCAAGTGACGCCGTGCCTGGTCAGCCGGCCGTCGCTTGAAAACTGTCGTGAAGTCCTCATTTATTTTCTCGTACTTTACGGGAGACAATTGAGTGCGGTACCGCAAACACGGTACATTTTCGTCAGGACGTCATTTTCGCGACAACCATTGTTGCGGTGAAGTTGGGAATGATGGCAACTCAACTTAGTAATGGATACATCTCTACATACATGTATAATACTGCCTGGCTGGTTGAGGCAGTGCTCCTCATCTGGAGTGATGCTTCGGATGGAAATCATCGCTGAAGACTTTCGAGTCGAAGGGCGACCGGTTGTCCACGGACGACTCGACGATTAGCTCGAACGGAGCCGTACTGGCGTTCTCGCACGTCGGGGTGAGGCAGCTCGAGCTCTCGTCCGAGTCCATGCCGCCCGTGTCGGCGGCAGCCTCAGCGGCCTTGTCAGAGGAGCGCTGCAGGTGGCGGGAGAGCCAGAGCAGCAGGAAGAATGCTACCACCGTTCCGAGGAACAGCATGAACGTGGACACGGGCGACGCCGTCGAGTGGAAGTTGAACAGGTCGTTGCTCGGCTGGTGGCCGCTGATGACCCACAGATACTGAATGAAGATCCAGAAGACCGGCCACATGAGCACCAGGAACACGTGGTTGGCCTTGAACAGCGGCGCCGTGAAGTAGAAGTCCACGCCCACGATCAAGAGCTGCACCACGGCGCCGAACACGTGCAGGCCTGGCAGCGAAATATCCGAGTACGGCATCGTCACCACCCTGTCGAAAGAAGAACAAAAACTGTTAACGTCTGGTACGGACAATCGTGACGCTGCCAACCTCTAGGTCACAGCTTACCAGAAGAAGACGAAAGACACGACGGTGGCGGTGGTAGAGCCCTCGAAGAACACCCAGTCCAGGATCTCCCAGGAGCACGCAGACGGCCGTCGGTAGTGCAGCAGAATGCGAGGCCCATTAAACGTCGGTTGGTACAAGTGCACAGCCGCAATCTAAGCAAACACAGTTCTACCCGTTAGAAGTCCAGTCAGCCAAAGGTTTGTTAAACGTTCTCCTTCCTTACCCACATCGCGATCACTGAAAATAACGCCGACATCGGACCAAATAGCATCAGCGGCGGCGTCTTCTCTCGGCCATCCGCGAAGAATCCCTCCCAGGCCAGCAGCAAACTCTGGAAGAAGACGCAGCAGACAAATCTGCACTCAAACGAAAAGAATTAGGTCATCAATCGAGGACTATTTCTTGAAGAAAATAAGATGAAGGAGGTTGCGTACAGCGCTAGTGCGCACATGAGCTTCCACCCGACGCGCTGGTTCCTGGTGAAGTGCGACAGCTTGGTGTGTCTTGTCGTGTGGTACGGGCTCTTGCCTTTGAAGAAGTTAAAGCAGTCGTCCCACGCGTCCAGGCAGTCAGCGGACGCCATCACCGCTGCAGGCTGCCTCCAGTATCTTTATGAAGGCTTCAGCTACTACGGATGGGCTGCAATGGAGGCGCCGCGCGAGCGAGTTTATAGCTTCGCGATGCACTAGTGTTGAGTATGGCACACGTCTTTCAATGCTGACTTGCAGTTTATTTTCGACCAATAAAAGTGTAGGACTAAATCGCAAAAACAGTGACAACCTCTTTGGAAAATAGTGCATTTGTGACGGTTTGTTGCCGTTTTTTAGTCGAAGTTGAAGCCGAAGCCGAAGGTGCTGGCACTGCCGCTGCTACATGCAGTTGCTGCTGCAGGATCACTGGATGAAGCTGGAGATGAATTTTCTTCAGAAATGAGCAGCTCCCACTTGGTTTTCCGATGTTTGCGCTCGTACTCCTCCTTCAGCTCCTTGTCTACCTTGGCGAACAGCTCCGGGGCGTTTTTGGCCATCACGTCACGGAACATGCCGCCAAGCTTGGGGCGCTGCTCCATCGGACAGCCGGAAACCTGCTCCGGTTTCTCTGTCAGGAACTCCAGCACACTCTTGACGTTGCTGGAGCTCACGAAGTTCTGAGTCATGGCGACGCACTCGTCGAGGTTGAGCACGGTATGCCACCAGCCATGCGGCACGAACATGGTCTCACCTTCGCGGCAGATGCCCTCCAGCGGCTTCAGGTGAGCTGGCAGCTTCTGCACTTGTTTGTAAAAAGTAACAAACCATTCCATCAGCGATACGGGCGACGACACCTCGCTGCCGTCCTCGCTCGGGTGGATTCCAGGCGGTACTTGGCCAGGCGGGAACATGATCCACTTCTTGGAGCCACGGACCACACCGTTCCACGCATTGGTGGCGTTCGGGTCGATATGGAAGCTGGATCCTGACTTCTTGGGGCCGATAATGAGCCAGCGATAGTCCGGTCGTTTTTCCTCGCCGAGAAGGGCAAAGTAGTCCTCCTGGAAGTACTCAGGCACAGCGTAGTCCGCACCCAACTGGGGCACCTTGGCGGCGAACTCCTTGTCGAACACGAACAGCGGTTGATCGTCCAGCAATGTGCGCGCATAGTTGAAATATTTATCCATAGCGAACTGGAACCCGCCGGCGTAAAACGTCTTGCCCTTGCAAACTTCTCCCAAATACTCATCCGTCCACTTGTCCATGGCGGCCCAGTCGTCAATAGCATCCGTAATAATCACAGGTACATTGGGTCCTTCAAAATCTCTCTTGAAATCGGCAACCGTCATGTTCTTCGCGCTGCGACGCTCAATGTTCTCCACCGCCAGCCACGCGTCTTCGATCGGTGCAGTCGCGCAGTAGAACGACTGGAACAGCAGGTCGGAGTACACGCCCTGCACACGAATAGGTGCACCGACCTTCATCTTCTCTCCGTACTTAGTCTTCAGGTACGTGGCCTTCCACGTGGGTTTGGGCTCAAAGTTTGCTTCCATCTCTTCGAGCACCAGCACTCGCCACAGCTCGTCGTGCGTGGCGTACACGTATCCGGCGCGGCTGCAGGTCGCCAGAGTGGCCAGGTCCCTGGCCGACAAGTAGATCAACAGTGATAGCAGCTGGTTGTCCTCCAGCATTGCCAGACGACCCAGACCCGACGCACGGCACTCCACGACACCGTTGACCGCGTCTTCGAAGTAGTTGCCAATGGGCTTCACGCCCAGCGGATGCTCCAGCCGAGCACGCGGGCTGCTGACGCCGACCGCTGCATCCGAAGAAATCTTGACCTTTTTCACCAATCGACTGGCAACTGCACCGCCGGCGTCGACCCGTGCGGCGTCTTCGTGCTCCGGTTCCGTCGGCATCGTGGTCGTGTCAAAGCCGAATGACATCCGCCGCCACTCAGCTGCTGCACTTCTATAGCGTTGACAACTGAACATTTTCGACCAATGATATGCGCTTCCCACTAAGAAAAGGACGAATCAATTACTACCTCGAGGGAACATTGAAGTGTAGTTACACTTGGTAAAGATAGAAATAGTCTCCACAGCATGCTTTCAAAAACGCTATGATCACTTCACTACTGTAGAGCTTATGTCGATGTCACAGAGTCCTCTCAGACCGAACACCCAGTCACAAGCATTCGCAGGATAACAGACGAAGCTTAATACTCCTCGCCGAACTCCTCGTCCTTCATGTCCGCCTCGGCAGTCTCAGCGGACACCTCCTCGTAGTCCTTCTCCAGAGCGGCCAGGTCCTCGCGAGCCTCCGAGAACTCGCCCTCCTCCATGCCCTCACCCACGTACCAGTGCACGAACGCGCGCTTCGCGTACATCAGGTCGAACTTGTGGTCGATGCGAGAGAACACCTCCGCGATGGCGCTCGTGTTCGAGATCATGCACACGGCACGCTGCACACGGGCCAGATCACCACCCGGCACCACCGACGGCGGCTGGTAGTTGATGCCGCACTTGAAGCCCGTCGGACACCAGTCCACGAACTGGATCGTACGCTTCGTCTTGATGGTTGCCACAGCCGCGTTCACGTCCTTCGGCACCACGTCGCCACGGTACATGAGGCACGTGGCCATGTACTTGCCGTGGCGCGGGTCGCACTTGGCCATCATCGACGTCGGCTCGAACGCGCTGTTGGTGATCTCGGCCACCGACAGTTGTTCGTGGTAGGCCTTCTCGGCCGAGATCACGGGCGCGTACGAGCTCAGCATGAAGTGGATGCGCGGGTACGGCACCAGGTTCGTCTGGAACTCCGTGATGTCCACGTTCAGCGAGCCGTCGAAGCGCAGCGACGTCGTCAGCGACGAAATCACCTGCGCGATGAGCCGGTTGAGGTTCGTGTACGACGGGCGCTCGATGTCCAGCGAGCGGCGGCAGATGTCGTAGATGGCCTCGTTGTCCAGCATCACGGCCACGTCCGTGTGCTCCAGCAGCGAGTGCGTGGACAGCACCGAGTTGTACGGCTCCACCACGGCCGACGACACGAGGGGCGACGGGTAGATGGTGAAGCCCAGCTTGCTCTTGCGGCCGTAGTCCACCGACAGACGCTCCAGCAGCAGCGAGCCCAGCCCCGAGCCGGTGCCGCCGCCCACGGCGTTGAACACCATGAAGCCCTGCAGACCCGTGCACGCGTCCGCCAGCTTGCGCACGCGGTCCAGCACCAGGTCCACCACCTCCTTGCCGATCGTGTAGTGGCCGCGCGCGTAGTTGTTGGCGGCGTCCTCCTTGCCCGAGATGATCTGCTCCGGGTGGTACAGCTGGCGGTACGTGCCCGTGCGCACCTCGTCACACACCGTCGGCTCCAGGTCCACGAACACGGCGCGCGGCACGTGCTTGCCGGCCCCCGTCTCGGAGAAGAAGGTGGAGAACGAGTCGTCGCCCATGGCGTCCGAGTCGCTCGGGATCTGGCCGTCCGGCTGGATGCCGTGCTCCAGGCAGTAGAGCTCCCAGCACGAGTTGCCGACCTGGATGCCGCCCTGGCCGAGGTGGATGGACAGGATCTCGCGCATTCTTGTCTTGTTACTGGTAGTTGGTTAGTTAGTTACTTGGCTGCTGCACTGGGGGCAAAGGTTCCGGGCCAACTGGAAACGTTATGAGGGCGCTTGCAGTCGAGTTGGAGAGTGAGTGCGAGCGGGAAAGGGAGGCGCGCACTGGTTTGAAATGTTGGAACGCGGTTTTGGCGAATGGAAGGCGGCCGAGATCTGGATTTGGGCGAATGGGGACGGCGCATTTTCCTCTAGCCCCACCCAATGGCGGCCCCACCCGCGTTCTGACCCTGTCTCTCTCGGCAGCTGAGCTCGCATGATATTCCTTCGGTACTACGTGAGTACTGTACCTACAAGTTGTAGGCTACAACGGCAGCAGTGCTGGAAGCGACGGCGAATTCATAAATCGTGGTGAAGCAATCACCAGCATGTGCTTTTCAAAGGCTAACGAATCAGTTGGGTTGGCACATGCATGCCGAAGCGCTCGTCGTGCATATGGCAACCTGATGTTGAAGTGGCACATCTACTGAGCTCACTGAATAGCTCGCGTATCGGCAGCCGTTGAAACACACACTACAACCAGTGCATCATTGCATCACGACACTTGAAATGCATTGAGTGGCATCACTAGTTGCGTAACCGATTTCTGAATCAGACGCCAGTTCCATGGCGAATCACCACCGCGCTCTAGCGGCGAAGCAGGTTGATGTCCTTGGCAACTGAGCTCAGGGTGAAAAGCGATTTCCGCCCGTGCACGGAGGCAGCGTGCAAGACACCGAGGGCCCCTCGAGGCTAGTGCTACCACTGTGCCAAGACGGTGAAAATCTATGCACAGGTGCCGACGGCTGAGCAGAATGAATGCGGTTCCTGTCATCCGTTATGCGCTCCTGATATTCGTGAGCTGCCGAAACCGCAAATGACTCAAATGCGGCCTGGTATACTCGATAATCATTCCGAAGTTGAAGTTATCGCATAACGTTACGACCATTGGGGCGCAAATTGCAACTTGAAGCGAGCGTTCAAAGCTATGTAGCTCTTTATGACGACGCACTCAGGAACTCTGCTTTAGACAAACACCGAAGCGCCAGGCCAAGAAGTACTCACAGTCTTTGTCAAAAAGCTAAGAAATATATAATCTTTGAGCACGAGCACTGCTAATAAGAGCTATCCATGTCCTTTACTATATTACTACATGAATTGTCTTCGCAGCAACACGAAGACAACTGCTTTAGCAAACTAGGAGATCAATACTCCTCGCCGAACTCCTCGTCCTTCATGTCCGCATCGGCAGTCTCAGCGGACACCTCTTCGTAGTCCTTCTCCAGAGCGGCCAGGTCCTCGCGAGCCTCCGAGAACTCGCCCTCTTCCATGCCCTCGCCCACGAACCAGTGCACGAACGCGCGCTTCGCGTACATCAGGTCGAACTTGTGGTCGATGCGCGAGAACACCTCCGCGATGGCGCTCGTGTTCGAGATCATGCACACCGCGCGCTGCACGCGGGCCAAGTCGCCGCCAGGCACCACCGACGGCGGCTGGTAGTTGATGCCGCACTTGAAGCCCGTCGGACACCAGTCCACGAACTGGATCGTGCGCTTCGTCTTGATGGTGGCCACGGCCGCGTTCACGTCCTTCGGCACCACGTCGCCGCGGTACATCAGACACGTGGCCATGTACTTGCCGTGGCGCGGGTCACACTTGGCCATCATCGACGTCGGCTCGAACACGCTACTGGTGATCTCGGCCACCGACAACTGCTCGTGGTACGCCTTCTCGGCGGAGATCACGGGCGCGTACGAGCTCAGCATGAAGTGGATACGCGGGTACGGCACCAGGTTCGTCTGGAACTCCGTGATGTCCACGTTCAGCGAGCCATCAAAACGTAACGATGTTGTCAGCGATGAGATGACCTGCGCGATCAACCTGTTGAGGTTTGTGTATGACGGGCGTTCGATGTCCAGCGAGCGGCGGCAGATGTCGTAGATGGCCTCGTTGTCCAACATCACGGCCACGTCCGTGTGCTCCAGCAGCGCATGCGTCGAGAGAACCGAGTTGTACGGCTCAACAATTGCAGCAGATAGCAGCGGTGACGGGTAGATCGTAAATCCCAATTTGCTCTTACGCCCGTAGTCGACTGACAGGCGCTCCAGAAGAAGCGAGCCCAGCCCCGAGCCGGTACCACCACCAACAGCATTGAACACCATGAAGCCCTGCAGGCCCGTGCAGTTGTCTGCTAGCTTGCGCACTCGGTCCAGCACCAGGTCCACCACCTCCTTACCGATCGTGTAGTGGCCGCGCGCATAGTTATTGGCGGCGTCCTCCTTGCCCGAGATGATCTGCTCCGGGTGGTACAACTGCCGATAGGTGCCCGTGCGCACCTCGTCACACACTGTCGGCTCCAGGTCCACGAACACAGCACGTGGCACGTGCTTGCCGGCCCCCGTCGAGGAGAAGAAGGTGGAGAACGAGTCGTCACTCAGTGCGCTGGAGTCGCTCGGGATCTGACCATCAGGTTGGATGCCGTGCTCCAGGCAGTAGAGCTCCCAGCAGGCGTTGCCGACCTGGATACCGCCCTGGCCGAGGTGGATGGAGAGAATTTCACGCATGTTGAAGTTGTCTTGAGAAGATGCGGGAGTTTGGAACTGCAGTGAGGAAAGTCTTGGTGCTGGCTAAAAGGTGTTTGAGGGCGCTTGCTGTCGAGTTGGACTATTGAAGAATGAGTTTGTAGATCGGGCGGTGCGACCTGCACATTAAAGTGCAACAGGACAGCAATGACGCGTAACGGCTGGGACGACTTCGAGTTTAGAACCATAATCGAGTGCTGCAGGTCGAGCTCAAGTCATTTGCCGTTTCAGCAGCTCACGAATCTCAGGAGCGCATAGCGGATGACAGGAACCGCATTCATTCTGCTTCGCCATCGGCATCTGTGCATAGATTTTCACCGTCTTGGCGCGGTGGTATGTATACTATTAGACTCGAGGGGCCCTCGGTGCCTGGCACTTTGCCTCCATGCACTGGCGGAAATCGCTTTCCCCTGAGCTTAGTTGCCAAGAACATCAACCTGCTTCTGCGTTAGAGCGCCTTGGTGGTGATTCACCATGGAACTGGCGTCTGATTCAGAAATCGGTTGGTTGGCAGCAACAAGTGATGCCACTCAATGCGTTTCAACTTGAAATTCAAGTGCTCATGACGCAATGATGCAATGGTTGTAGTGTATGTTTCAATGACCGCCGATACGTGAACTATTACTATTTAGGTGGTGAGCTCAATAGATCTACCACTTCAACATGCAGCTCGCCATATGCACGACGAGCGCTTCAACACCCATGTAGCTGCGCTGGCCGCCACCACTGATTCGTTAGCCTTCGACAAGCACCTGCACCTGCTAAAAAAACTGCCGTAGCTTCCAGCACTGCTATATCCGATAGAAGGATACAGTACTCATGCACTCACTTTCTTCAGCACTGCATGATGCAGTACTGAAGAAAGTCATGCGAGTTGAAGCGAGCTCAGCTGCCGAGAGAGACAGGGTCAGAACGCGATGCGAGACGGGTGGTGCGCGCAGGTGGAGCGCCGCCATTGGGTGGGGCTAGAGGAAAATGCGCCGTCCCCATTCGCCCAAATCCCGATCTCGGCCGCCTCCCATTCGCCGAAAACACGTTCCAACATTTCAAACCAGTGCGCGCCTCCCTTTCCCGCTCGCACTCACTCTCCAACTCGACTGCAAGCGCCCTCATAACGTTTCCAGTCGGCCCGGAACCTTTGCCCCCGCCCAGTGCAGCAGCCAAGTAACTAACTAACCAACTACCAGTAACAAGACAAGAATGCGCGAGATCCTGTCCATCCACCTCGGCCAGGGCGGCATCCAGGTCGGCAACTCGTGCTGGGAGCTCTACTGCCTGGAGCACGGCATCCAGCCGGACGGCCAGATCCCGAGCGACTCGGACGCCATGGGCGACGACTCGTTCTCCACCTTCTTCTCCGAGACGGGGGCCGGCAAGCACGTGCCGCGCGCCGTGTTCGTGGACCTGGAGCCGACGGTGTGTGACGAGGTGCGCACGGGCACGTACCGCCAGCTGTACCACCCGGAGCAGATCATCTCGGGCAAGGAGGACGCCGCCAACAACTACGCGCGCGGCCACTACACGATCGGCAAGGAGGTGGTGGACCTGGTGCTGGACCGCGTGCGCAAGCTGGCGGACGCGTGCACGGGTCTGCAGGGCTTCATGGTGTTCAACGCCGTGGGCGGCGGCACCGGCTCGGGGCTGGGCTCGCTGCTGCTGGAGCGCCTGTCGGTGGACTACGGCCGCAAGAGCAAGCTGGGCTTCACCATCTACCCGTCGCCCCTCGTGTCGTCGGCCGTGGTGGAGCCGTACAACTCGGTGCTGTCCACGCACTCGCTGCTGGAGCACACGGACGTGGCCGTGATGCTGGACAACGAGGCCATCTACGACATCTGCCGCCGCTCGCTGGACATCGAGCGCCCGTCGTACACGAACCTCAACCGGCTGATCGCGCAGGTGATTTCGTCGCTCACGACGTCGCTGCGCTTCGACGGCTCGCTGAACGTGGACATCACGGAGTTCCAGACGAACCTGGTGCCGTACCCGCGCATCCACTTCATGCTGAGCTCGTACGCGCCCGTGATCTCGGCCGAGAAGGCGTACCACGAGCAGCTGTCGGTGGCCGAGATCACCAACAGCGCGTTCGAGCCGACGTCGATGATGGCCAAGTGCGACCCGCGCCACGGCAAGTACATGGCCACGTGCCTCATGTACCGCGGCGACGTGGTGCCCAAGGACGTGAACGCGGCCGTGGCCACCATCAAGACGAAGCGTACGATCCAGTTCGTGGACTGGTGTCCGACGGGCTTCAAGTGCGGCATCAACTACCAGCCGCCGTCGGTGGTGCCTGGCGGTGACCTGGCCCGCGTGCAGCGTGCCGTGTGCATGATCTCGAACACGAGCGCCATCGCGGAGGTGTTCTCTCGCATCGACCACAAGTTCGACCTGATGTACGCGAAGCGCGCGTTCGTGCACTGGTACGTCGGTGAGGGCATGGAGGAGGGTGAGTTCTCGGAGGCTCGCGAAGACCTGGCCGCTCTGGAGAAGGACTACGAGGAGGTGTCCGCCGAGACTGCCGAGGCCGAGGGCGAGGACGAGGAGTTCGGCGAGGAGTACTAAGCATCTCTTTCGAGCTGCTTTTGAGTGAATTTTGAGCGCTAGTAGCTAAAGGCCACCGAAACATTTGAATACAGTCTTCATTTGCTGCCAGAAACTTGAGCTCATGTAGTAGTTGGAGTATTTTTAGTGACTTGTGCTTCTTAAAATACACTCCGAGTGAAGTCCACGTCTGCCAAGCAAGCAGAAGCTTCCTGCTGATGCTGGTGGAGGTGTGGGCGAGTGACAAGTGAGCTCCATGGTGACAAAGGGCAAGATCGTGAAGCCAACTGCAGCACGCAAGGTACGCTGCTTGAAAAGTTTTCAGGCTGACTTCAACGTTTCGTGGTTTGACTGACTGTGGTGATGCAGCCCGGGACCCCTGAAGAGAGCACGGCCAAGTTCCGCAACAAAATCCTAGGATTAAGTGCCGTATCGGAGCAGAACTCGGTAGTTCCTTCCTTTGATGAGTACGGGAATGCCGTCGACCAGAAGGACATTGTGGCCCAGTTGAACGAGGAGCTCGCTAGGAGACAAGTAAGTGACGAGACCGTGGATGACAAAGTGTCACTTGACTAACAATATAAACTCTGTAGGAGAGCTATGTGAGGCGAGAGCGGCAGTACAAGGTCCGAATCGGTGAGTTGGAGGCCTTGCTGTCAGATTCTCGCGCCAAGAAGAGCAAGGAGAACTCGCTAGACGCATCCATGGACCGCGTGCGGACGATGCATCGCAGTATTCTTGAGAGTGTCGACCAAGTGCAAGACCGAACCAGCAAGATTTTGCAAGGCACGTACGTGGCTGGTTGGTTGGTTAGTTAGTTGTCAAAACTATGGAGGGCTAACGCTAGGCATCCCTTGTTCTTGAACCAGAGCAAGAAAAAGATCTACTACGAGCGTTCCGAGCGCGGTTGTACAGTGTGCAGGAGGAGCTCGAGTCGGAGAAGAACAAAACCGACGATGGTGCGTCCGCGTGGATCGAGAAGAGCAAACAGCTTGAAACCGAGGTGGAATGGACGAAAGAGCTGGCCGATCGACTAGATCGACTCAACCAGAGCTTGACAAGAGAAAACCAGCGACTCAAGACGCAATTCTCCACTCAAGAGAACGACCGCGAGTTCCTCGTGAAGCAGCTCGTCACAGTGAAGAAGGACAATGTCTCGCTGCGTACAGAGATCGACGTCTTGCGTCAACAGCTCGACCAGCTGAAGGAGTCTGCACAACCGCAGCAGCAGCAACACCACCATCCACAGTCGCAGACCCTGTTCGCCACGGCCTCGACCAGTTCACTACCGAAAGTGCACTACCGCGACACCATGACAAGCCTTGCACTGGCCGGACACCAGCAGCGCCCCAACACTGCAGGCGTCAACACACTAGCGTTAGCCTCCGATGGTGACAACCGGTACAAGGAGATTATCAAGCGTTTGAAGCGACTGCTGGAGGTGGAGCGGCGAAACCTGCAGCAGGTGCGCACAGCCTACAAGCTCGAGCTGCAGAACCACACGGAGCTCGAGATGATCCTGAAGGACTGCGTCCAAGACGTTCGAGGCGAAATCTCGCACGTCTCGCAGCTACCGCTGGTCATGCCGCACAGCAGCAGCAGCAGCTTGCTGGGCAGTCCCCAGCATCGGCAAATCGAGAGCCGCCTGAACTCGGCGGAGCGGCAGCGACTGATCGAGAGGCTACTGGAGAAGGAACAATTGCTGAGTCTGCTGACGGCCAAGGCGTTCCCTGTGCGCAACGGCAAGCGCCGAGGAGACCCGCTGCTCACGGGCGAGGCCGTTTCGCCAGAAGAGGTGGTCAGACTCCTGACCGACGTGGCGAGTTTCAGCGATGGCAGGCAGTAACGAAAGTGCAGGGACTCCGGCGGAACACGAATTGGCAATTTCTCTAGTGCTTTTGTGTTGCAATGTAGGACGAGAGTGTCCTCACTCGCTGGCAATGGGACGACTTGACTTGCGGCGCTTCAACTTGCTGACTAGCACGTTGAAGTTGGTAGAGCCAGCGCGACCACCGGAGGGGTGCGAACTACCACGGTAAACGCAGTGCCAAATCTTCGTCCGATGAGAATACAACGTCGAGTGTCCTAATATTTGCCCCCCCCCCTGCGCTTCCAGGCAAGGCACTTGCATATGCCTACCTGGTAATTGCTGCGATCCGTCTGCGGCCTTTAAAGATCGCTGTAAGAGAATCATAAATCACGGCACGCGTCTACAGCGTTGAAGTTGGTCGTCGTGCGTAACGGTGGGATATCGCGAGATTTTCGTGCGTGCCTTATGGCAGACCCAGCATCAACACGATAATACAGATCAGTCCGCTGTATTACGTGCAGCACAGGAGGAAAAAAAAAAAGTTGTTTCGTTGCCGTTGACCACCGGCAGCCAGCTCTATCCGATATGGACGCCCGGCTGACCAAAGCGAACGTTGCTCGGAGCAACTTGCTCCACTCTCGGCTGTGATTTTGCGTCCAGTCTGCGCCGTTATCAAACACACTTTCCAGAAAAATGTCGACGACAGATGATCTTTATCGAATCCTAAATAGTTATATTCTCTACGTAAGAATATAGGAGGACCTACCACATACAAAAGCCAAGAGAACAACGATATTACCCGGTGGTCTACTGTCGATTGAAAGACAGCAGCCACTTTTTCGTCCGCTTCTTGTTAGCAATCTCTTCTATTTCATCATAAAAAGCCCAGAAACAATACGGCGTGTTCAGCCTCGTGCGCGAAGCGTTGCGATCTTCCAGCACGGTCTCACTTCCGATCGAGCTTCGTCCTGCGCAAGTCCCGACGCAACCCCATTAAAATCCAAAGCAAATGCTGCAACATTCGGAGTCGCTTACGCCGCTGAATCTGACGCTCGTGCCGAGCCTAGAGGACGTGTACATGCAGAGTCCCAGTGGCAGCGACGGCCTGGCCGCACGGGCCCACGCGGCCCGCAAGAGCGCGTTCCTGTCCATGTCGCCCGCCTGCAACTTCGAGGCCTTCAGCCTGCACTTCCACCTGCCGCTCAAGGTGGCGGCCGAGAAGTTCGGCGTGCGGGCCACGGCCTTCAAGAAGCGCTGCCGGGCCATCGGTATCCGCCACTGGCCGTACCGCAAGGTGCGCAGCCTCAAGCGGTCGCTGCAGGAGCTCGGCCGCTGTCAGGAGCAGGCGCCACTCAGTGACAAGCAGCAGGCCCAGTACGCCACCTTCAAGCGCCAGCTGGACCAGCTCATGGCCCCGGAGACCTACGGCCTGGACCCGTCGGGCCGCCTCGGGCCGCAGCACCAGGCGCACTTCCTGGCCAGCGACGACGACGAGGACGATGCCGAGTCCGAAGACGGCAACGACTCGCTGGCCGCCGACAGCCCGCGGTTCGGGGCCGAGATCGGCTACTATGACTGTCCGTCCGTGAGCCCCACGGATGGGCCGGGCAAAACCCTGCACGGGGACGTGATCCCGGCCGGCTCGACCCACCTCCGCATCCGGCGGAACCAGGTCATGCACCTGCCGCCGGCCCACGCGTCCTTCTTCGAGCACGGGCTCAAGCACGAGCCCATGACCCACAAGGAGCTCGCCGACGCGTACTACGCGCAGCACCAGTTCTATAGTCAGTATGATAGCGGCCTGGCCGGCTTCGCCAACCCGAGCGCGGTCGACAAGGCCGCCGCTCTGGTCATGAAGGCGTCCCCCACGGGCCACAAGAAGCGCTACGCCAGTGAGGACTATCCTTCCAGTGGCAGCGGCCTCGACAGCGCCGACCTCGACTTCCTCCCGCCCGAGACCAAGTACGCCGACGTACGGTCTCTCAATGACGCGGACGAGGAGTTCACGGCCCATGCCAGCCAAGTGGACTACAGTAGTGAGAGATTCTTTGACGACGTCTTCCTGCAGATCTCACCCGACTACGGCTGTCTGGTCTAAGCTTTAACTGTCCTCCGACGGTCCTTGTTGCCCCGCCCAGAACCCTGTTTGATCGCTCATCGACTGCGATAAGCACCGGTGTGGGGTTGAGGAGCCAAGAAATCTATCGCCATGTCCAATAAGTTTGGCGACGCTCCTGCCGCCAGCTCCGCAACTTATCTGTAATTCTACTTGCTGCTCTCGTCAGCAGACTAAACCAACCAACGAACAAACATGAACAAGTGCGTGTCATCCAATTCACGGCGATTGCCTTATTTCTTGTCACTGCTTCATCTTCTTCTGCTCAAGGTGTTTTTTTGTAAGTTGTGCATTTTCAGCCGGTGCTGGAGGAAGTGGAGTTGCTCGACTTGGGCAAGATGCCCAGGTAGTCCTTCTTGTTGCGTGGGTACCATTTGTAGTACGACACCAGGACGATGGCGATGGCGAGCGCCAACATGATCACAAGCAGCAGGACCCGACTGGTGCACGCCTTGAACGCCATCGATCGGATGTGGCTCTTAGCCTCGTCCGTGTCGTCCTGCGTTTGTGCGACCTGAAGTCAAATTCACGAAGGCAAACAACGTCAGCATTGATCTGCATTGCAAATACACGAAGAAAAATTGAACGCACGTTCAGCTCCGTGTGCTCCAGTTGATTGCGCTGCTGCATTAGGTTGTTAGCAACATTCTCCGCTGCAGATTCACACAATCACAGTTATCAGTATTTTGCCAGCAAGAACCGTCCTCTATCCCTTGACCGTTCATGCCGATCTTACCAATTGCTTCCGTGTGAGCGAGCGTGCGCTGCGCTTCGTCAAGGTGACGCCCCGTTCTAATGCGAAAACGAAAAACTGTAAGAACGATTGTATGACCTCACGAGCTAGGATCATGCATCACCAACCTGTCCACGCGCTCGGCGCAGCGTTCCATTTGGTCTCTCTGCGCGAAAACAAACAAGTTACTCACTGATGTCAAAATACAATGAGAGCTACCCCATGAATCGTACTGTGTTGGCATCTTTCGAAGAATCGGGCGACTTGCCAGCTCGCGCATCGCCTACCAGCATCTCCTTCTCGAGCGAAGTCTTCAAGCTGGTCCACTTGGTTCGGCAGTGGCGGACCTGCTCCATCATCTTCCTCTTTTGCGCAGGAGTCGAACCATTCTTCGCTTCGTTCTCCAAAATGCGAATCTGTCGACAAATTTGCACAGAATAACGTCAATCAGAAGCACAAGAGCAGGAAACACCATGTCATCTGCGATTGCGAACTCACGTATCGCTCCACTTCATCCACACAGCTTTTAGCAGCCACAACTAGCTCCTCTCGCTGCGCTAATAGTTCATAACCACACTGCTATCAGAACATTATCTTCATTCCTCCCAAAACTTACTGCGTACCGGGATCGGAGCAGTGCGCATACTCGTCAACGGCCTTCACCGCTTCCGCTCGGGCATGGTCATGGTCCTCAAGATACCCGTCGAACGCAGTCATCTTCTGCTTTATCCTCGGACTTCCAGGCGAAAGCTGTCGAGAGCAATGAGCATGATGTGTTTGACCAACCTCTAAAGGGGGCTATTATGGGACGAGCACCGCGAAAACCAAGCACCGTCCCGCACGCCTTCGCATTCTCCTGAGAATAGAAAAATGCTGGCACAGTTAGAGACCATCTCACGCTATCATGCCGCTGTATTACACGCCGAGACATTAGA
Source organism: Phytophthora x cambivora (assembly GCA_033557925.1). NCBI lineage: Eukaryota > Oomycota > Peronosporomycetes > Peronosporales > Peronosporaceae > Phytophthora > Phytophthora x cambivora. The sequence continues at coordinate 5,416,692 of JAUCEB010000013.1, read as the reverse complement.
GCCGCATTCAAATCTCTGCACACTTTAATCACCGCATCTGCAGCGGGTCCGTTGTCAATTGGGTCTCCAGTACCTGCAACTCGCGGCCCATTTTCGAGATGGCAGCCAGGTGATGAGGCAGTGGCGATTGCCTCTCCATCGTGATCGGGTGCATGGTCAAGTACGACTGCGCGTGGAAGTCCCGCAAAATAGCAGTCATCGTGCTAGGTGGCGCTGATTCCGTCACTTCACCGTCCTTGGAGTCGGTATCTTCCTCTAGCACCGCAAGCACAAGTGACACCTTTAGCACCCTCGCCTCTCGCTTCTCTGTGTGCGTGTGCTGGCCGTGGAGAAGCGTAGTGGATTTCCACGCAGCGCTGCCCGTAAAGTACACGGCCCGACTGCTTTCGCGAGCGGATGTGCTCTCCTGGGGCGATATGACTGCGTATCCGAGGTTATCGGAGACGTAGAGCGCCGTTGATGACGGATTCTCGCGCAGTTGCACCTCCTCGTATGATGCAGCGTTGAGCTGCACGAGCAACACGCACGATAGTAGCGGAGTAAACGCCGGAGGTATCAGCTCCTCGAACCGTTGAGACCGCAACTGCTCCCACGCAGCCTGCTCCTTATCGCTGAGGTTGGAAGCACCAGCCATCCCAGCAAGCCGAGTGATCACAAGCACACTTCTCTCACCAAAGAGCGCGAAAAACTGCAGCATCTTCAGCATCATCTCAATCAGAGCGCTTTCGAGACCCGTGCCATCTTCTGTAGCTTCAATGGGGATCATGTACGTTTCGAGGACTGATCCTATCGCGTCGGTACAGCTGCACGCAATCCACTTGCCGTCATCTGAGAGCAGGTACCCGCCGTACACGTACGGTGGCTCCATCTCACCCTCCTGGCCTGTCGTGAGCGTATCACTTCGCCAATCTGCTAGGTGATACAAGCGCTCAGAAAGGAACCGTGACCGGCCAGCGCCGCTGGAAACCGCGTCGGCTGGCTTGAGATTTACATTCTCACACACACGGTCGTACAGGCCAAAGCAGTTCGGCATGAGCATGAACGGACTCGGGTTGACCTCGACCTCGTACAGGTCATCCAAGTACACAATCTCAATCGTCACGCTGTTCTTCCAACTGCTGACGTCGGCAATGCGGTCCGTCCCGAACAAGCCGCTTGAAAATGCCCCCAGAGCCCACATCTTGTGCTTCACATCACTGCGACGAAGCGGGACCACCAGATACACCACGTTAGCGACCGCTGACCGCGAGAATGCCTGTGTCTTCTTGATCCCACCGGACGATAGCACCGGGTTCAAAAGTTTCCCAGCCGCGCGGAAGTTGGCAAACGGATCTAACATACTCTCAGCGCAGTCAACCAGTAGCAGGCCATTGGACGCATCCACGCTAGCATAGTGGTTCCCTTCTACCTGGCCCAGATCGACTGGGGCTAAATCGCCCATGTGGCACTGAGCGTACATGCTACGAAAGCACGTGAAGTAGGAGAGTGCGAGCGAGGCGAGCCACTGTGAAGGAGACTGGGGACACACGATCACGTAGTCCACCGGCTTGGGAGCCGCTACCGGATGAAAGTCCCGCAATAAATATTCCGAAATGACAGCGGGTTCGACATGATAGCTGGACTCCAGCGTGGATACACATACTTTCGGCTCTCCTTCCACGCGGACGCACTCTATTCGTTTACTTGTGGCGTCGCTTGACTTGGTCGAGGCTTGAGTATACTCCTCAAAGCTCATCCATCGTCGATCACGCCCGGATTTTCTAACTTCAATTTCATTCTTGTCTTCCTTCTTCAGGAGCGACGTCAGACTTTGTAAATAAGGCTGCACGCGGTCCACCATCTCGTTCTTTTCGGACGCACTTGCAGCTGTAACCTGCGGACTCGAGTGCGCGGACCACGTCTTAATTCCGTTTGGCTCTTGCCGCCATGCCACCATCGCGTCCGAAGCGGCCATCTGAAGCCCCAGAGCGATCTCGCCATCACGTAACTTGAAGCGGTCGGGGTTGCTCCACAATTTCAAACATTCCTGGCGCTCATACTCTTCAAACGCATCTTCGTTGAACTCGAGAAGGAGCCGGCGTTGCTGCTCTTTCCTCTTCTGCCGACTGTTCTTTGGGTACTGCAGCTTCGTGTAGTCGGACTGCCAGTATTTGAAGCGCTCGGAGCACAAACGAAGACGAAGCTGCTCCGCCGTCGCTCTGTTTATTGACAATCGACCAACATTCGCTCGGAGTGAAGACGGGATGAACGCCTCTGCGTTCGGCACGAACCTGACTTTCGCCGACACGTTTGACGCTAAACTCTCCTCGATTTTTTTCTTGGCTTCGTCGTCGACATAATCTTGAAGAGCCTGCAACAGAGGATGTGTCTTCACCGGTCTACCATCCAGCGCCTCCTGTTGCTCATCATGAGAAAGCGACTCCACGAGCGACACAGCCACACTGAGCGGTTTGGCTTCGTTTTTCGGCCTAATGAACGTTGGCACAGACTTGGAGAGCGACGCTTTCGCCATGGAGAAAAGCTGTGCAGGGTCCACCGAAGCTCCCTTCACCCCGTTGCTAGTCAGTGTCAATGGCGGTCCCTTCGGTCCTGTTCCGTTGGCCTTCACCGGTCCAAACGTCAATGAGAACGCCGCGTCCTTCGCCGCCTTCACCTTGTACCCGCTTCGTCTCCTCTTAAAGCGTCGAACATCCGCGTCCACTCTCAGCTGGAGCTCGTCATCATGCGGGAGCGTCATCCGAATGACCGGCCCGGTTGCATTTGGCGTATTCACATGAGTATCCGGCGACATGGGCACAAACGACTCGTCGTTCTCCGTAGAATCGGCACTGTCACGTTTTCTCTTCGTTTTTGCTCCTCCTCCGGCAACAGGCCGCCGCAACAATTCATCGGTTTCCACCTCCGTCTCTTGATTATTGTCATCGTCGTCATCTTCCACGTCCTCTTCGTTCTCATCTTTTTTCACCTCCTCCTCGTTGCCACTGTCACTGTCGTCCATCCGGCGCTTGTGTCTCCTCTTGGAAACTGCTCGGAACCACGGCGCCACGTCCGAGTATTTGGTCTCAGCGATGATCCGGGGCACGAGTCCGTCCTTGAGATGCCACACGTCCACCACTGAGTGGTCGTTTAGAGACGGCAAACCCACCAGCCGCTCCCACGAACACCTCGGGTCTCCCAATTCCTCTTGTTGCAACTTTTCACTTAACCCCCTGTCTCTCCGAACCACATCCACTGCAACTGTCAGCAAATTGCTCGGGTGGAACAACTGGAAATGCAACTGGAACGCGGGCGTCGGGAACTCTTCCTCTAAATACACTTGCACGTGGTTGAGCCGCGTGAGCGACGGGCAGCGGAAAATGAACTTGGCGTCGTTGGGCTCGTAGAACCCGTGGGTGGAGAGGTTAAATTCCTCATGAGCCAGTAATTTGCGGCTTAAAACGGAGGATAAAGCCGCGAAAAACTGCCGTTGGATGGTGTTATCCAGTGCCTCGTTAGCACTCTCTAACCAGGAACCACTGCGAGTCTCTAAAACCCCCGACGGAGGGTCCACGGGCACGCTGCTCTGCATGTTGTTGGCGATGAAGACCCAGAGCTGCGAGAGGGACGCACTGTCCTCTTCGAGATCGTTTGCGTCATCATCCCCTAGGAGGACACACAGCGCATTGCGCTGTTGCAACCGCTGGGAGAAAATGGCTAACGCCGCCTCTTCTCCCCGTTTAACACCAGTGTTGCCAGGGAGTTTTTTGCCATGCTTTTTCTTGCCACTGGAAACGTCATCATCCTTCTCGACGCTGTATACGTGCCACTCTAACGACGTCAACTCACACTGGCAACAGGAGCGGCAACATGATGACACAATCACAAAGTGAGGTTAGACATACATTATACTTTTGTATGTAGACGCAGGTTAGAGAGGTGGTGCTAAAGTGGCAAAAAGGGGGTCTACTATTCGGGACGCGCTTTAGCACTACACGTACGAGGGTAAAGGTGGTGGTCGAGAGCGTCGAGGCGCACGCCGCGCGCTCCATTGCGACGGACGGATAGAGGCCTGCAGTCCTTCAGACAAAGAGTCCCACACACACAGAGAGGACGCCGAGCCGCTCTCTGCCAGAGCCGGAGGACACGCTGCTGCTTGTCCGCACTCGGCTTTAGTAGGAGTTTTGTATGGGCATCGAGCGGGACGCAGTTAGAGATTAGGTGTGCCACATCACTTTTTGCGTACCGGAAGCAATGGTACATGGGTACATGGGTACACTCCACTTCAATGCGCCAGATGCAATGATTCACTTCGAGTTTACTGCAACAACCCTCTTGCCGATGGAACCAGGTGGAGAGCCAATGGTGCTCGGCATGGCCAGTGACGATGTGCTGGCCGCCCTGGCCACTGTGGTGCGCAGACCCAGGAAACGGGCCAAAGTCGGCCTTGCAGTGGCCACGCAGCAGGAGCCTCGTGCGTCTTCTGGGCCAACGCAATTGCCGCGGGCCATGGCTGGGCCTCCAGTGACAACGGCCAGGGCTTGGCCTGAGCCAAGCACCACTTCGCCGATGCAGCTTTCATCCACGACTCAAGACACAGTGGCCACCACTACATCTCATAGGCCGAACACCACTCCGCAGATGCAGTTGCCGTGCAACTTGGCCATGGCCCATGAGGCAGCGGCCAGAGATCGTCCTGGACGGAGCATCATTTCGCCGATACAGTTGTCGTCAACCAGTGAAGAAGTAATAATAGTTGATACTGACCCGGAACTTGACTCCGAGACGCCCGTGTCCGGACGATCGATGGCCAAGCGCAAGGAAATGGTCGAGTTCTGGCGTAACAGTAAAAGTTGCACGCTGGCCGACGTGTCCAGGGTCGGCCGGTGCTCGGTGAGTCAGGTTACAGAGTGGGCGACGCACTATAACAGGAGAGTAGGACTGAACAAACCCAAAGACCTCGAACCCCAGTGGCCCGTGCCCAAAGCAGTCGTGGAAATTGCCAAGGTGTTGCCGGAGATTCACTTAACGAACGACGTGATTAGTCGAGCTGCGGAGGCAGTCGGGATTCCGAAAGACAATTTCCGATACATTCAGGCGGAAGTGAAGACGCGACTGCAAACAGCGGTTGTTGATCTTTGGTTCGGTGGGGATTCACGAGGGGGGAGGGAGGTGCTGAGGTACATCCAGGAAGCTGTGAAGTCGATCAAGATCGGCGTGGACAGGTTGACTAACAAGGAGGTTGTTAGAGAACTCGCTGCTGCTGTGGGTCGCCGTGTGAACATCCTGCTCGTGGTTGACCTGAAGAAATCTCACGCCTCTGGTCTTGAGGGCGTCAAAGCGCTCCTTGAGGCTGGCGCGCAGGTGTGCCATTGCACGGAGGATCTTCAATGCCGGGCTGCCATTTTCGATGGCCAGATACTCGTCCAAGGGTCTCAGAGCTGGACGGAAAACAACCAGGAGAGTTCCAGCATGGACTATTCTATGGTGCTCACTGGACCGATCGGTAAGAGCTCTGCTGATCGGTGTTTGGCGTGCTCACTCTGACATTACTTTTGTACTTCGTATGTATTATAGTTTCTGATTTTGAGTGTCAATTTGACTCAATGTGGAATGAAGCGGTCAAGGCATCGAAGACCGGTGACAATAAAGCGAATGGTGGCGATGAAAACCATGATGTCGAGTCGTCCGAGGAATTTATTGGCACAGAGGGGCGCAAGATGACGAACAAAAGAAAGAGGGCTTTCTTTCCAACAACTTTCGAGTTGCTGACGCTATTGGGAGTGTAGACTCCTTCGTTTTACTTTCAGTGCCAAGGATTTATCAAAGTCAACTAATGCTCATCAGCGATTTCCGTTTCTTGAAGTTTTTGTTGTGTTTTCATCTGTAAATTGTCGAGGCACCCCGAAGAGCGCAGTAAACGTTCAAATGTGCACCTATCGCCTCCCTAACGACCTTGGACCATGTGCAGCTATGCAGCCGAGATCAAACCTACACCTTCTGCATGGTGGCCTCGATGTCCTCGACTGTCCGAGGCACCTGGCTCATGCACTCGACACCAGTAGCGGTCACTACCACATCCGACTCGATTCGGACGCCGCCGGTGCCGCGGAAGCGAGACAGCATCTCCTGGTTGATGAACTTGGCCGTCACCGGGTTGGTCAGCACCGCTTGGATCTGAGCCTCGATAAAGTAACAACCCGGTTCCACCGTTAGCACCATATTCTTCTCCAGGTTACGCACACAACGCAGCTTGGCCAGGATCTTCTTCGTCGAACGCGTGTAGCCCACGGGAATGCCGCCAACGTCGTGAGTGTCCAGGCCCATCAAGTGGCCCAGGCCATGCGGGTAAAAGTAAGCTGAAATCTCGTGGTCCATGAGCTCGTCGACCGTGCCGTTCTGGAAAAGGCCGTACTCCAAAAGGTGTTGCGTCAGCACGCGGTGCGACAACAAGTGCATGTCAACGTAGCTAACTCCAGGCTTAATAGCAGCCATCACAGCGTCGTGCGCCTTCAACACGCCTTCGTACACCATGCGTTGGTCCGCCGAGAACACACCATTCACAGGCCACGTGCATGTGATGTCAGACGTGTATCCGTGCAGTTCACCGCCCATATCATTGAGGAACAGGTCGCCGTCCTCAAGCAGCTTATCGTTGGGAGCTCCAGCGTGGCCATAGTGGAGAGCTGAAGCGTTGTGGCCACTACCACAGATGCAAGTGTACGCGTGGAAGCGCGCGCCGCCGTTGCTGTACACGTAGTGCAGGAAGTCGCTCTCGGCGTGGAACTCCATCTTGCCCGGCCGGATGCTCCTCATCACGTTGACGTGCGCGCGCGACGACAGCTTGTTGACGAAGCGCAGCAGCTCCAGCTCCTTCTCCGTCTTGACGACGCGGCTCTCCACCAGCACCGGGTGCAGCGCCTGCCTGTCCACCTCGTACTGGTCGAAGGTGGACGTGGTGGTGGTCTCCAGGCCGCTGTCTGAGTTCCGGCCGTGCAGCACGAAGAGCATCTTGGCCTTGAGCTTGTCGGCCAGCACGGCCGCCAGCTCGTCCACGTAGAAGACCTCGTCCACCTTGTAGTGCGCCTTGAAGTAGGCCAGCGGCTTGCGGTCGCCGCACCAGAGCTCCCACTCGTCGCTCAGGCGCGGCACGAACAGCACGGCCCGACGCGTGGCCAGGTCCAGCAGGCCGGCGCACCCGGGCTCGCGCACGCCGAAGAGGTACTGGAAGAAGCTCTCCTGGTGGAAGTTGTACTGGATGTCCGTGTCGTAGCGGTCCAGCTCCACGCCGCCGTGCAGCAGGATGGCGGCCGCGCTGCTCTTGGCCTCCGGGTGCGTCTGCAGGAAGCGCTGCACCACGTTCTGGCGGATCTGCACGTGCATGGAGAAGTCGATGGGGAACAGCTCGTAGCCCTCGGCCGGGTCGGCCAGCGCGCGGCCGTTCTGCACGATGGTCAGATGGTGCGCGTGGCCGTTGCTGGCCCCGTTGAGGGCTGCGCCATTGGAGCTTGGCCGGCGCTGGCCGCTGCCCTTGCGATTCTTGGGGTCGTAGGCCGCCGCACGCTTCTTCTGTAACAAGGCGATGGAGGCCATGGCCGCCGTGGCCGTGGCCGCGGCCAGCAGGCCGGTCACGTGCTCGGAACTCATGATGGGGGACTGGGCGTTTGTTTACGAAATGAAGGATATTTTTGTAGCGAGAGCAGGTGGGTGTGTACAAATGGTGTGGCACAAAATCGCATCGCAAAGCAACTTGGTCTTGCACAGCAAGGCCATCAACTTAGTGAGCAAGAGCAAGTTCCTGGTAAGAAAGTGAGAAGACAGATAAATAGCCACCTGGACTGTGGCTGAAGGCATTGAAGCGAGCATGAGCTTGAAAAGGCCAATTGATCGGTGTAGGTGATCGGCGCTGACGGATCAGTCCCCGTCCGCCTCGTGTCTGCTTGTCTGCTTGGCCTCGATGTATTCCATGTGTGTACAACAGTAGTATTTTGTACATACTTCATCGCGCTACATTTGCATGGCGATCTTCTATGTTGGCAGGTCTCTGCTTTTTAAAGCAGAGACCTTTAGGATTAAAATCAATGGAGGAGGTCAAGTTGAAGTTGCCTTCAACAGCAGCACAAAGCAGTAAATCAGTCAGAATTGTTATTCACCACGCACAGATACGACGTCTCGTTTTCACAACTCTTGCTCGTCGTCTACAGCTCGCGCTCGAAGACAGCAGCGGCGCCCATGCCCGTGCCGATGCACATGGAGATGACTCCGTAGCGCTGGTTCTTCCGCTTGAGCTGGTACAGCAGCGTGGACACTTGGCGGGCACCGGTGCAGCCAAGAGGGTGGCCCAGAGCAATGGCGCCGCCCTTCGGGTTGACCTTCTCGATCGGGATGCCGAGCTTCTCGATGCAGTACATGGCCTGGCTGGCGAAGGCCTCGTTGATCTCGAACACGTCGATCTGGTCCTTCGTCAGGTTGGCCTTCTTCAGGGCCTCCGGGATGGCGACGGCCGGGCCGATGCCCATGACGGCCGGGGGCACACCGGCCACAGCGAAGGACACGAAGCGGCCGAGGATCGGCAGCCCCATCTGCTTGGCCACCGAGCGGCGCATCAGCAGCACGGCAGCAGCACCGTCAGTCACCTGGCTGGAGTTGCCGGCCGTGGTGGAGCCGCCCTCCTTGAAGGCGGGCTTGAGCTTGGCCAGCTTCTCCACGGTCGTGCCGGCACGCAGGCCGTCGTCCTGCGAGATGATGACCGACTTCTCGTTGCCGTCCTTGTCCTTGAGGATGGTCGACACGGGCGTGATCTCCTCCTTGAACCAGCCGTTGGCCTGCGCGGCCGCGGCCTTGGCGTGGGACAGCGCGGCCAGCTCGTCCTGCTTGGTGCGCGAGATGCCGAACTGCTCGGCCACGTTCTCGCTCGTGATGCCCATGGGCACGGTGCAGTCCATGGCGTCCTGCACGGCCCCGACGCGCTCCCAGTTGACGGTGGGCGCGTCCCGGGCCATGCCGGAGAGCGACATGGACTCGACGCCGGCCGCAATGCCGATGTCGTAGTAGCCGGCCTTGATGGCCGCCGTGACGTTGGCCACAGCCTGCAGGCCGGAGCTGCACTGGCGGTTGAGCACGTGCAGCGGCACCGTGTGCGGGATGCCCGCGGCCAGCTGGGCCATGCGGGCCATGCCGGCGCCCGCGCCGGGCTGCAGCACGTTGCCCACCACGACGTCGCCCACGAGCTTGGGGTCCACCTTGGCCTGCTTCAGCACGGCCTGCAGCACGTGGCCCAGCAGCACGTCGGGCGTCGTGTCCTTGAAGCCGCCGCGGCGGGCCTTGGTGAGGGGCGTGCGCAGCGCCGACACGATCACCACGTCCTCTTCGGGGGCCACCGTGGGCACGGGCGAGCCGTGGGCCACGTGCGAGCGGATGCGGTCGATGCGGTTCATACTGGTAACGGCGGGTGGGGCAGCGGGGGCGGGCTTCAACGTGCGAGGAACGCGGCCAAATCCGAAATGACCTCAAGGCGTGGGGCAGGCTTCACGTCAGCGTCAGCGTGCCAAATGCTGCATCAACAGTTTGTTCTTCAAGTCAAACTGTAAAACGGTACTCAAATAGCCAAATAAGCTGTTTGAGAGGCTTACTATATCACTCCAAGTACTCACTTCCTTTAAGTACGGATACGACTAAGCAAGGTATATGCATTACAACGGTTTTTGATGACGTAAAAAAATATCTTTAAAGGACGAACATGCGGCCAGGACGGATGCTGCTCGCCGCGGTGGCGGCCAAGCTCGTGCTGACGTGCATCCTGCTCTATCCCAAGCGCAAATTGCTGCTCAACAAGCTTGGCCGCAATGGCCGCGCGCTGGCCGACCCGGCCGAGGGCTACGAGCTGTTCCCCATCGACTTCTCCATGCACGTGCAGATCCGCCAGAACGTGGTGCAGCGCTTCCTGCAGACGCACCCGGAGGCCCAGAGCAGCGCGGCCGTCATCCTGCTGCACGGCGGCCAGGAGCTGGACCGCTACGACACGGACATCCAGTACAACTTCCACCAGGAGAGCTTCTTCCAGTACCTCTTCGGCGTGCGCGAGCCCGGGTGCGCCGGCCTGCTGGACCTGGCCACGCGCCGGGCCGTGCTGTTCGTGCCGCGTCTGAGCGACGAGTGGGAGCTCTGGTGCGGCGACCGCAAGCCGCTGGCCTACTTCAAGGCGCACTACAAGGTGGACGAGGTCTACTACGTGGACGAGCTGGCGGCCGTGCTGGCCGACAAGCTCAAGGCCAAGAAGCTCTTCGTGCTGCACGGCCGGAACTCGGACAGCGGCCTGGAGACCACCACCACGTCCACCTTCGAGGGCATCGACCAGTACGAGGTGGACAGGCAGGCGCTGCACCCGGTGCTGGTGGAGAGCCGCGTGATCAAGACGGAGAAGGAGCTGGAGCTGCTGCGCTTCGTCAACAAACTGTCGTCGCGCGCACACGTCAACGTGATGAGGAGCATCCGGCCGGGCAAGATGGAGTTCCACGCCGAGAGCGACTTCCTGCACTACGTGTACAGCAACGGCGGCGCGCGCTTCCACGCGTACACTTGCATCTGCGGCAGTGGCCACAACGCTTCAGCTCAGCACTATGGCCACGCTGGAGCTCCCAACGACAAGCTGCTTGAGGACGGCGACCTGTTCCTCAATGATATGGGCGGTGAACTCCATGGTTACGCTTCGGACATCACGTGCACATTCCCAGTGAATGGGAAGTTCACGGACGACCAGAGGATGCTGTATGAGGGTGTGCTCAAGGCTCATGATCAGGTGATGGAAGCGATCAGACCGGGTGTTAGCTGGGTGGACATGCACATCCTCGCTAACCGCGTTATGACCGAGCACATGCTCGAGCATGGGCTGCTGCAGAATGGTACAGTGGATGAGATGATGGAGCGTGAGGTGTCGTCGTACTTCACGCCGTGCGGACTTGGCCATCTGATGGGCCTCGATGTTCACGATGTCGGCGGATTCCCTGTGGGTCACGTGAGGTCAACGAAGAGGAGTTTGCAGAAGCTGCGGCTCGTACGCACGTTGGAGAAGAACATGGTGGTGACGGTCGAGCCGGGCTGGTACTTCATTGAGGCACAACTACGCGTCGCACTGGCCGACCCAACTATCTCAGCGTTCATCAATCCAGAGATGTTGGCTCGGTTCCGTGGCACTGGTGGCGTACGAATCGAGTCGGACGTCGTGGTGACCGCAACGGGTGTTGAAAACATGACGGAGGTTCCACGAACAATCCAAGAGATCGAGGCTACGATGCGGTGTGAATAATGAGGCAACGGCACGTAGTTGCCATAGCTACAAGAAACTTGATGATGCTGGTATATTTGCTCATTGTGCCGAGTAGTATCGGCGGTTCTTGGCTCGATTTCCTTCTGCTACTACTCGAGGTGGAACTTGATAGGGCGAAGCTGGATGAACTGCTAACGCTGGAGGTGCCGACGCAAATTCGGGGCTGGTGCTACGTTTTCGGACTGGAGCAGTAGGTTTGGACATCACTGATGCTGGAATCGACCCGGGTCTTGGGATCACAGGCAGCTGAACACCGCCGGAAGAAGTCGCATCGTCCTTTTGGTTTTCATTCTTACGACGTCGGTGTGAACGACTTGCACGCGTCGGAGACGGTGGCGGACTGGCCGGAGGCCTTGCAATCTTCTTTACCCAGGAGATATCGCACAGCTTGTCCTTTGTCAAGGCCCCACCCGACACCCACTCAGGCTGAGGCTTCCGTATTGTAGATCGCGACTTCTTCAAGATGTTGCTGTGTCTTGCGCGGCCACGGTCGTCATTAGGTAGTGGTGAATGTTCTCGAGCGTCGGCTACTGGCATCAACACTTCTTCTGATTCCTATAGCAACCACAGCCGAGTTCAATAGGCATGGTAAGCACAATAGAAAAGGCATAATTTATCAAGCACCTTGGCTTGGAGAACGGGCTTTAAGTACGTCCTGTTCAGATAAAGCATTAAAACATCAGCGACACGAGATAGTTGACGAAAATGAAGCGCGTGAAGCGTAAGCTGGTAACTCACAACTGCCGTCCTCGATGTGAGAAGCACTTCTTGTTGGGCTGATACCATTCGCGCGTGTGCGAGTATGCCAGCGTCTTGATCTTGACCTCCTCTTCGTCATTCTCCTCCAACTGCTGCTTCAGAAGTAGTTCACGCCGTTCAACCTCCTTTATTTCCTCCTCTTGTCGTTGTAGTTCCAGGGCCTCAACTCGAGCTTCTTCTTCCAGAGCTTCTTGCTCCAATTTGAGCTGCTGAGCCCTGTCAAACGCTATCTGCTCCTCAATCGTCCGATTGGCCGCGGCTTCCCTGTCTTCACGAGCAGTTCTGACAGTCCGCTGGTGCTTTTCCAGCATAGTCTGGTAAAACGAGGTCAACTGATAGCATAACAACATAGCGAGTGAGCTATCGATTCAGCATAAACATCCGAACGCCGCCAAACGCACCAGTGGAGCCACCGTCGACGAGAAGCACTCCAGTGTAAGTCCGTCAAGCACCTCCTCCACGTGAGCATGATACGGTGACAATTTGCCATTACCCGCTTCTCCACTCATCTCGCCGTCTGTGCCCTCATGATGTTGTTCTAGTGTCTCCTCCATCAGCCCGTCGCTACAGTCGTCAAAACCATCAGTAAATCAAGTCTGATCTCTACATCAACAACGTTCACTCACCACAGTATAATCTCTTCGTACACAGCGCGAGAATCTGGCGTCGGCTCCAGTAAACACGAGTGGCCCTCCACCCGCAGCTTGCACTCATCAACACCAGCCTCACTACTCACAGCTTTTGACTCCATTGGCACCGTCTGAATATGCTCCATCGACTCCCCATCAAGGAGCCTGGACCCTGTGACCTGCAAGTAGTGGAAACTCTGCTGCCAGTGGCCGAACTCCGGAGGCTTCTTCAACCGGAACTGGTCGCTCATGTACACATAGGCTGGGAAGCTTCCTTCCTCCGCGTCTGCTCCTTCTTGCTCTTGAGCTGCAGGCTGTTCACCATCTTGTGGCACTTGGAAAAGCTGAGCACCAAGCACGAAATAGCGATTAAAAACTGCGGTTTAGACCTCGACAATCTCCCCACTACAATTACTTGTCGATCTGTAGCTGCTAAGAGCTCCGACGTGCGCTTCTCCGCCTGAAAACCACGAAAAGAATGAAAAATACACTAACATCGGCCTATTCCGAGCTTGAAAAGTGATTTTCTGACGGAAGCAGCGCTCACCTGCGCCTCAAACTGCATGAACGCGTCCGCCAGTCCTCCCTCTTCTTCATCAGAGCCTCTGTAGCAGTCAAACGCATTGGAATCTTCATATTCAGAGCCTCCATCGACGCTACCGGAGGACTCGAGCTCCATCGCGTCTTTTTGAGCAAAAAATCTGGATACGTTAAATACATGCGTCTGTTAAAAGTTAGATAAAAAGTTAGGTAAAAAGTGTCGACCACCGAAAGGCAACTTCAAGTTGAAGCTATCTTGGGCCACACACATGCGAAGACGCAGACGGAATTATGCGCTATACTTGCCACTTTGATGCGGATATATCCTGACTGTCCTTGATTTGGAATGGCCGAAGTTACCGGTAGAGTGCACGTGGTGGTGGCTGCTGCCTGTGTCTCGCTAAATGAAGAATGTGCAACTAGCTCGAGTTGCACTGAATCACCCACACTCCATATTTGGTTCTCTCCTCTCTCGTACTCGCTGCAATTGCAAGTTGTGCACAAGTGAGAAGATGGACGGCACGTTGCCGTCCTACGAGGCGGCCATGCGAGACGCGAGGGAGTATCTACGACGTCGAGACCTGACGTCTCAGGACGAAGTCCCGCTCTACTTTGCGTGGGAGCGCTTGTACGCTGCAGCCAACGTCAACCTGAGCACGGACTTCCTGAACGAGACTCGAGCGGAACTGCGTGCTCGACAGCAAGCGCGACTGACCCCGCGTCAAGGTCTCCCGCCTCCGCTGTTCACTTCGTTCGACAAGTTAAACCGCAAGTCGATGCAGTCGTCAGCTTTTCTTCGGTCAGGTCTGTCGTCGGATGCTGCGATTGAGATGATGGCCCGTCGGTACCGTCGAGAAGCTGAAAAACTGCGATCGTCACGAGACAAGTTGGTGATGAGTTCTGTGGGTGATACAGGGAAGAGACTCAAGAAGAGCAAGCGGGGCAAGAAGACGCCGCAAGAGGAAGTGGACGACTTGCTCGAGGATTTGGAGCGTCCCAGTTCACCAGAGAGAAGCGGTTTCAAGACCACAGAGGGAGGAACACGCACGAAGAAGAAGTTCAACCAACGGCAGCGAAATCCCGAGCGAGAAGTGGAGGAGCTGCTTGCGAAGTTCGAGAACTCTAAAGTTTTGCCAGAGAGCAAGATGCGTGCAGCTAGGACTACCACAAACAAGGACGGGTTCGACTTGGCGGGTGGCAAGGATTCTTTTGCCGACGAGTTAGTTGGAGGGGCTAAAGCAGCAAAGGCGGAAGAGCTTCGGCGATCAAGCTTCTCGATGGCAAAAGCAGCCACGGATCCAGTTCTTGCTGACGTGGAAAACGTGGCTGCCTTCGCTGCTCAAGTGTCAGACTGGAGAATGCACCCCACGGCTGATACTGAAGCTAAGCTCAGTCAAAACGGCACGAAGGACACCAAGCGTGTCAATGGAGCAAACAAGTTGAAAAAATCTGCAGGGGGCGAGGGTGAGGCCGATACTACATTCGACACAGCTTTGTGGAGTTCCGGGTCTGACGAGAGCCACTTCGAGACGACCGGTTCTCTTCGCTCAAGTGCGGTAAGCACGTCACCGACGAGCAGAAGGAGTACGGCACATACAAGTGAATGGGCAGACGACGACGAACACAATCTAGGGGTGGATGAAGCACAATTGGCTGCTACGGATGAAAACCTACATGGCCAACCCGCTGTTGGCGTTCCCAATTCGAATTCAGTCAGTTCTGAACCAGGTAAAAAGTCCTCTGTCGCCAGCAGCTCAGCAGTTGAGCAGAACCTTCAGCTTTCACATGCCGTCGGCGAGATGCAAGTAAAAATCAAGGGAAAACAGATCCAAGTGACGTTCAAAGGTTCACTCGACGACGGCAAAAGCGACGGAACTAACAACGCTGCACTACACAGTGAAAGTATCCAGCGGGTAGCAAAAGCATCAGCAACTCAAAAGGTTTTTGGCATCGCGGATACCACAAAGCTTCGGGATGGCGGCAAGGGAGATGAACACGGCACCGCTGAACAACCCGCACAAATGCCTAATGATGCTCAGAATGATGCGCATTTAACGCGTAAGCAGAGCAGTGTGAGATTCTACGGCGTGGAAGACGATGATGTGAACGAGGACACCAACGAGGGCAGAGTTTCGAGTGACCATGAAACCAGCCAAATTGAGTCCGAGGTATGCGGAACTGCGGTTGCAAGTGAGCCGACCAGACATGAAAAACACTCCTACCAAGCTCAGAGTGCCACTCAAAACACCGCAGAGGAAGAATCGTTGAATCACGATGCGTTCAGTGACGAGAAAACTACCCAGCAGATCGATCGCGAGGTAGTATACGAAGCCAATAGTGCTGACGCTAATGGTGGTTTGCGAACCAGTGCGAGTCAAGTTGAGCGCTCAACCGTGCGAGACCATCGCCGGGAAGAATCGGCACAACGCAGTGAAGTAGATTCGGCTGTCTCAAGCGGTTCTGTGTCTCCAAGAAGCAAAAACAATGATCGGCTTGAGCCCTTCATACCCAGCAATGCTGCAACTCAAAACACAGCGGAGGAAGACTCGTTGTATTGCGATGTATCCAGTGGCGACGCAGTCGAGCTGGAAAATGCCAAAGATCCAAACAAGCCTCGAAGGCAGCAGACTGAAAGTGACGAAGCTAGTGGTCATGATAGTGATGATTTGCGAGTGATTTCGAGTCGGGGTGAACATCGCAATTCAACTGCCGGTGGACGGAATGGAGTCTTTACGGATGAGAACCGCCGTTCATCCGAAATACGGGAACCCCACCGGGAGGAAACGACACGACGTAAGCAAAGTAAACATGTTGCCGTGAGAAGCAGAAACAACCGTCGGCCCAGTTCTGGAGAAGAGGAATACGAATCTCAAGGAGGAGTTTCCCCACAGGGGCATTCGAGACTCGAGCGCGGTAACCGCGAGAGTTCCCAACGCATTGATACTGCAATCCATCGGAAGTCGATGAAGGTGTCTGACGACGATAGCAATGCAAGCAACAGCGATGGCCCGGAAAGAGGGGGACGCGAAGAGCCCAAGGAGACAAAGCGCAGCAAATACCGCTCCAGCAGCAAAGCAAACGATCAACTTCGCACAGTATCACGAGTTGAAGTGTCATCAGCCGTTGACAATGCACAGAGGCTTCAAGCTCGTGATAAGCATGGCACGAGGACACATTCCTCCCGACGAAGTCGAAATCAGCAGCTTGTAGTTGAAGACAGCGATGAGGATTTCTCGGACGGTCCCGACACTCCAGATATTGAGTATCACCGCCATACGAAGAGCAGATACGATGTGCCTCAACCACAGCGACGAATTTCTCGTGACACTCGCGAATACGCCGAGCATGGACACCCCAAGCGTAACTCTTCTCGTCCACCTTCAACTCGGCACACCAGTTCACGGCACAAGCAGAGAGACCAGTCGCCGGATTCCAGCAACGACAGCAGCTGCAGTGAGACGCAGAAAACTCATGGACGCCATCGGTCCGACAGTGCAGAGCGTCCTCGACCCAGTCACTCGAATCGAGATCGTCACGGTCATCGACGATCGAGTAGATATCCAGCTTACGACCTGCGCGATCGAGATCACCACCTCGCCGCAGCAATGGAATCTCCTCCGAAACGGAGCAAATCGGACATCCGATCCAAAGAGATGAAGCTTACCAAAGCCAAACACGACTCCAGGTCGAGCAAACCGACAAGTCGGTCGCTCAAACTTCCTGAGGGGATTGTGTGGCCACCCGGGATGGAAGTAGAATGCATCGCTCGCCTCGGTCTGGACGGGCACCACCCGATCGCACCCCCAGGACTGGAACACCTCGTGACGGACGAGCAGTGGGGAGACTACTGGACGTGGTTGCACTGGTACTCGTCGTGGCAGATGTGGTACATGAAGAATGACAAGAAACCAAGACGCAACTTGGACAAGGAGAAGCGACGTGGACGTCGACACTCCGAGAGCGACGAATCTCCTGACAATGAGGCCGATCACGCCGCACGCAATGCCAACTGGTGGTTGGATGTCGGCACAAGCAAACACCGGCGTCGTCGAAGTCGAAGTGACTGAATAGAATAGCACGAAGATGTGATAACACGTCAGAAGCACCAAATTTGCTACCAATACTTGCTAAGCTTACTCTGAATCACAGCGTGATAGCACCACTAAAACACCTGCTCAAGGCGCCACAAAGTTGCAAGACTCTACTCCAGAAATACGGTCGTTATGCTGCTGTACGGGTGTTTTGAGGCTCACTGCTTTTCTGGAAGCTGATGATCGATAGCTCTAAATATTCCGCTGTGGTATGCTCCCGCTGGGTGAAATGGACAGCGAGACGGAGGCGTCCTTCAAGTCACTGCACAGCTTCGCCTGGTCCAGAAGAGCTGATGACCAATACTGGGGGGGGGGGCTGTCGGTTGATATGGCCAAGGCGACACGGATCGCAAAACTTTCGCCAACCGGTCAGCCGAGTCAAACCCAGCTCTGGAGATCAATCAGAACGTGGGTTCGTCTCTTGGCGACGATCGCTGCAATCCCCAAATTTGTTGAAGTCGCGATTGGCACTGATACTCGTGACGCAGATGCGTTTATGTATAATTTACGCATACTTCGCGTTGTTCGGCTGGTTGTACTCTCTCACGCGTTCATGGGAACGAAATTACTCTTACGCGCTGTTCAGTATTCGATCACCCCTAAAGATCACGGTGTGTAGTCGCCTTGTTCGTTGAGCTGTGGGGGTATTATTTTTTCATGTTGCGTACTTACAGTTTTTGTTTTTGATCATGGTGGTGATGGTATTCGCTACCACCATCTTCTGCACCGAGCCGTGCTACGACCTCCAAGCGGGCATCTTCAACACCGGCTACTTCGCCATGATCACGAACGTAAATGCATAAACATAAAATATGTTTGTGTGTGGCAGCGTGGCGACGGTGGGTTTTGGTGGCCAAGTACCTAGAATATTCAATTCTGGATCGCTGATTCTTACGTGCATCGTCATGATCTTTGGACTCTCATTGCCTTTGTCAGTTATATTGGATTGGCATCAACCTTGGCATGGCGCGAATGCATGTACGACAAGTTGGCTCAGAAGAAAAAAACTGGACCAGCAGCGAAATCGCCCGAAGTGGAAACTATAGCGTCGATAGTGACGATGTTCAGATTGAACCAAGTGCCAAAACTGAAATACGAATGTACTTCTATAATATACCACACCTCCGTGTTGAGTTAAAACATGCATCGAGTGCTGGTGAATGTACGATGTGGTGATGTTGTGTTAAGGTTGTAGAAATGTTGCATGTCCTGCTGTGTCCTCGCCAATTAGCTCCGCGAAGTGTCCTCTCGCTGCTCACTCCTTGCCGTTTTGAGTCAGGCTTACGAAAATAACAGCATGCTTGGCAAAGCCAAAATGGGAAGCAGAATTGGTTTCGTGGTTTTAAGTAGGCGGCCTGGACTCTCAATTCTGCGTGCCGTACTAGTGACGTGAACGCAGAGCTCACTGTTTCGGTGCTCCGAAGGAAGGTGGCACCGTCACACCCAGCGTATGAGCCATGGTGCGCGTGAGTGACGTCACCGAAGAGAGGACCTGGAGCGAGGAGCAGGAGGAGGACGACGAAGTTCATAGTCTGCCGACGGATGAGGCTTTTTCACCTCAGGCTCTAGAAGAAATACCGCCGGATGATTCCAATGTCGACAGCACGGACGAACCCACGCCCACCGGTCCTCCATCATCTCTCACCGTGACCCATTCCACCACCACAACCATCACCAAGCAGCAAGATACAGGAATCTCTCGTCGATTATCCGGAAGAGGCGGGCGAAGAATTTTGCGTCGTATTCGGAGAGCAGTGGCAAAGCTATTCGCACACGACCTCCCATTGCTGCGTTCCCCCGAGACTATCCGTGCCATGCCTTTGAAAGCACGCATTAACTTCTATCTTTCAAACCCCGAAGAATCAAATATCGGTTGGCGATTGCAGCAGCTTCTAATGCTGCTGCTCACTATCAACGTTTGTGCAATGGCGAGCGAGACGGTTGACGGGCCACGATTCGGCAGCACTGACCCGGGGTATCCCTACATGCCTGGCAATAGCACATTCATTGCCGCCGAAGTATTATTCTCTCTAATTTTCGTCCTTGAATTCGCCGTACGATGGTTGAGTGCGCCAAGTCAAACCCAGTTCTGGAGATCAATACCGACGTGGATAACGTTCCTAGCGGCGATAGCAGCACTCCCCAGGCTTGGATTACTCGCGATGGGGTCTGACACTCAGTTCGCAGACGTGTTCATGTACAATTTACGCATCTTGCGAGCTATTCGACTTATCATAGTGGCATACGCATACGTCGGCACGAAAGTGCTGTTTCAGGCAGCGATCAACTCCATCCCCCCATTAACGATTACGGTACGCTATCTTCCAACCTACTTCTCGCACTTGCCTCCGTGCTGGTACTTATAAAGCTCTGTTTGAAATGTTTCTGTATGATAGCTCTTCTTTTTGGTGACGGTTGTGATGGTGTTTGCCACCGCCATCTTCTACGCCGAACCGTGCTATGACCTTAAAGCCTGCACTTTTACCGACATTCTAAACACAGGCTACTTCATCATGGTCACGTACGTGGAGTAAAAACTGCTTGTAAATGATGTGTACATTGATTATTGGACTCTTATGTGCTTGTTTTTGTTTATCATAGGGTGGCAACAGTGGGCTACGGGAGTCAAGTGCCCTCGCTTCATAACGCTGGGTCGCTGCTACTTGTCTGCATCGTGATGATCTTTGGCCAGGTCTACTTTTCGATGCCTCTCGCGATTATCGGCGTCAAGTACGAATTGGCCTGGACCGAATACGACGAGTACGCTGTCAACTTGAAGTCGACGCAGCAGAGTCGACCACAACGCGAGAAGAAGCGTTCTTCGAAGCTCTCTGCTGATATGTCCCGACGGCAGATTGTCAACGCTCTGGCTGGCATAGACGAGAACGACGAATTGGAGAAAATCGAGGCGCATACCATGAAGTTCGCGAGCTCAAACGCGTGTGACCGATTCTATCAACTGTCGCAGGCGATTTTGGAGGTGAATTCCGCGCTCCAGTTTATTGTGTCCCCCCCTGCAAATGCTACCGATGTCCCGGCAACGTTAGAGTCGGTGATCCAAAGTACCAAAAGACGTAGTGATGAAGCTTCTCAAGCTTTAGATGGCGTCATGTCCGTCATCAAACTCCACTCACGTGTGTGCGCAGAAGCACACGAACTGTTAGTAGCTCTGAAGTCACCAGTACAAGAGCAAGAAACGGACCTTGACCGCTACTTATCGAGTGGCAAACTTGCTAGCAAAAGCACCCACACTTTCGGGTCTCACAGCATGTCGAGAATTAGCCGCGCCAAGGGGGCGATTGTGGCACTTGGTACAAAAGCCGTCAAGGCGATTTCACACCACGACTACCACGTGGACCCAAAAAGTCTGCGCGCGGAGATATGGAACACTTTCGAGTACCGGCACGAAACACCACTGGCGCGCGCTGTGAACAAATTGCGCATGTACACCATTGTGCTCAGTATCGCGGTATTTTACTTGCAAACCACCTCCGAGCTACAGAAAACTGGTGTACGGACGTTTCTCTGCCAGCGCAACATTGTTGCGTTCTGCGATCGCTACGATGACCCGGGGTGCTACATTTTCGAGGAAGTGTCAGGGGCAGGATCCGGTCTTTCTGTCGAAGTGACAGACAAGCTCGTGGACTTTAACTGCGCGATTGGTGATCCTGATGAGACTTGCTATGCATCGGGTGTCAACTTTGGCTCTGAGAATTTCCCACTTTCATGTAGCGATGTCTTCCCGTCGCATCCTGGTATCACTTATGTGTGCAATAATCGCCTTTGTAACCCACCCGTGCAGTTCATGTTCGACATGGAGCCCTACTGGATCTACTTCGAGTTTCTTTTTGGATTCTTGTTCACGCTTGAGCTTGTGTTGCGCGTGTACGCTCACCCAGTGCGGCGTCATATTTGGGGAGATCTGAAAGTCCTTGTCAGTGTGACCGTCCTGATCCCATTCTACGTCGAGATAGTTGAAATCATGATCGGGGAGTGGCCAACGTACTCGGTGGTGCCAACACTGCCGTCGTTCTACTCGGCGATCCGTTTCTTGAAGAGCCTTCGGATTCTCAAGCTTGGTTCCCACATCCCTGGCTCTCGAGTGCTTATCAAGACAGCACATTTAACCATGGAGCGTTTGGCTGTCCCGGTAAGGTCTACGAACTCTTTCTGACAGCTCCAGTTCGTCACATTTCTAACATTGTTTTGCTCAGTTCTTCTTCCTGTTCTTGGGTTGTGTTGTCTCTGCTGCAGTTTTCTTCGAGCTTGAGCGCGGTACTGAGTGTTTTGTCGGGAAGACATGCACGTGGTGGCACAAGAGCGTCTTGACTTCAGAGATGTCGGAAGGGCTGCCTCCTGGCAAACGCATTCTCGTTCAGAATACGCTCCTCACTATTATCACGGACATGTTGCGCTCGACCTGGTTGTCCCTCGTAACTTTCACCACCGTCGGCTATGGAGACTTGTACCCGCGCACGTCTCTCGGAAAACTTGTGGACATCTTCGGCATGGTCTTCAGCTCGTGCTACACTGCTATGCCACTCACACTGGTGGGTGGGCAGTTCTACATTTGCTATGAGCTTCATGCTCAAGAGAAGAGACTCAAAAGGGTAAGTTGCGTGTAGTTATCTAGTCTTTTAACTTTCTTCTAACGTTGTGTCGTTCTGTTGAGAAAACTCAGCAGCGAGCACAAACGCAAATCAAGCCCGAGTCTGAGAGGATGCGGAGCCTGAAACATGCCTTCCCCAGCACGCGTGAAATCTTGCAAGAGGGACCCCCATCTGAGTCTCGACAGCCACAAGATAAAACTAGAACGGATTCACAGGCCATGATCGACGCCGTTGAGACTTTCAAATCACTGCCTCCGCTTTCGGCTCGGTCGGTGTCGGACTCGTCACTGCCCATTACGGACAGGGGAGAGCACTCGGTGTCAAGGCAGCACTACACTCACTCGACTGAGATCCAAATTATCCACCACTTCTTCCTCATGCAGAAGGTGTTCAATGAGACCATCAAGGACATCAGTCTTCTCAACCGATTGGGGGTTGAACGCGTCAACGTCATGCGCAAGAACTCGAGTGAAGCTGCCACCATTCTCGCCGAAAAGAGGGAGCGCGAGATAGTGATTGAGGAAAAAATCGCCGAGAACATGGAGTTCTGTGTGGTACGTTGTTATATAATGCCTTGTTCTGGTTAACTCGACCTCTGGAAACTAACTAACTAACTCCGTTTGTGTTATGATAGACGGCGTGCCTGAACTTTGCAGCAATAATGGACCGCATTCTCGGAACGCAACGAACTAAAAACAAAGACCAGCGACCGTCGATCAGTCAGGCAAACGCGTTGTTTTCTGTCGCTGAGGTCACAGCCGAACTCATGCAAAATAAGTCGTTCAAGGTTGGGCGCAAAACGACCACGGCAGGCACCGAAATGGCCCCGAATTCGAACGAGTCGCCAACGTTTACCCCGACAACGGATGTTCGTCAGAAGCGCACCTCATTCAGGAGGATCGCCACGCTCTCGAAGATCTTTGTTGGGCCAATCCTACACAAAAGAGACCCCAAACCCCCCAAGTGGGCGGAGTTCACAAACAAGAAAGACCAACACCAAGACTCCATAACTGAATAAACTAATATGGTATAATACCGGTAGTGGAATAAAATGAAATCAAGGCGTACTTTTGATCGTGTACTTACGACATACAAAATTGCTGTTCGATCCTTAAAATTCTTGTGACCTGGTTCTTCGCGATCGTCAGCGAGCTTCTGGGAGTGACCACGTAATGGCCAGCGCGAAATAGAAGCATCCTTGCTGGTTCACAGCTCTACAGACCGGCAGCTGGTGATGATATCTGGGGACTGTCGAGAACTTGACTTTGCCTAGTATTCCTCACCGAACTCTTCATCTTCGCCCTCGGCTGTCTCGGCTGAGACCTCCTCGTAGTCCTTCTCCAGAGCGGCCAGGTCTTCACGAGCCTCCGAGAACTCGCCCTCCTCCATGCCCTCACCGACGTACCAGTGCACGAACGCGCGCTTCGCGTACATCAGGTCGAACTTGTGGTCGATGCGAGAAAACACCTCCGCGATGGCGCTCGTGTTCGAGATCATGCACACCGCGCGCTGCACGCGGGCCAGGTCACCGCCAGGCACCACCGACGGCGGCTGGTAGTTGATGCCGCACTTGAAGCCCGTCGGACACCAGTCCACGAATTGGATCGTGCGCTTCGTCTTGATGGTGGCCACGGCCGCGTTCACGTCCTTCGGCACCACGTCGCCGCGGTACATGAGGCACGTGGCCATGTACTTACCGTGGCGCGGGTCGCACTTGGCCATCATCGACGTCGGCTCGAACGCGCTGTTGGTGATCTCGGCCACCGACAGCTGTTCGTGGTAGGCCTTCTCGGCCGAGATCACGGGTGCGTACGAGCTCAGCATGAAGTGGATGCGCGGGTACGGCACCAGGTTCGTCTGGAACTCCGTGATGTCCACGTTCAGCGAGCCGTCGAAGCGCAGCGACGTCGTGAGCGACGAAATCACCTGCGCGATCAGCCGGTTGAGGTTCGTGTACGACGGGCGCTCGATGTCCAGCGAGCGGCGGCAGATGTCGTAGATGGCCTCGTTGTCCAGCATCACGGCCACGTCCGTGTGCTCCAGCAGCGAGTGCGTGGACAGCACCGAGTTGTACGGCTCCACCACGGCCGACGACACGAGGGGCGACGGGTAGATGGTGAAGCCCAGCTTGCTCTTGCGGCCGTAGTCCACCGACAGACGCTCCAGCAGCAGCGAGCCCAGCCCCGAGCCGGTGCCGCCGCCCACCGCGTTGAACACCATGAAGCCCTGCAGGCCCGTGCACGCGTCCGCCAGCTTGCGCACGCGGTCCAGCACAATGTCCACGTACTCCTTGCCAATGGTGTAGTGGCCGCGCGCGTAGTTGTTAGCGGCGTCCTCCTTGCCCGAGATGATCTGCTCCGGGTGGTACAGCTGGCGGTATGTACCGGTGCGCACCTCGTCGCAGACGCTGGGCTCCAAGTCCACGAACACGGCGCGCGGCACGTGCTTGCCTGAGCCTGTCTCGGAGAAGAAGGTGGAGAACGAGTCGTCCCCGCCGCCCACGGTCTTGTCGCTGGGCATGGTGCCGTCGGGCTGGATGCCGTGCTCGAGGCAGTAGAGCTCCCAGCAGGCGTTGCCCGTCTGGATGCCGCCCTGTCCCAGGTGGATGGACAGGATCTCGCGCATTTCTGCTCTTGGATACTCTTTGTCTTGACTTGAGCTCTAGAGGGTGAATTGGATAATGAGCTGGGAAAGGCATGGACGACGTACGTGGATGGCTGGAACCACCGGACGCGAGTAGGGGTGGACGAACTTTTTTCGCGCCAACAAGGGAAAGTTGCCAGATGGCCTTGGAGTCTTGAACTGAGGCGATCATGCGTCGAGGTTGCCGCTTGTCAGGGTCAGATCCTGGTGCTGATGATATATTGGCACTTGTGCTTTGACGGTCCCACCAGCTCCTCGTAGAGAACAAGTTCTCGAGCTTCACCTGAAGTTTCAGGCTACTGCATGAGTATTACTTCAAGGTTGCCTTTAGATGTGCAAAAACCTGCAGCAAGGCAACGATCATTCCGCCGGCCCAGAGGTATAGTACAGTAATATGCCTCGATAAAGAAGTCGGGCTGTGCATACATTTTGCAAGTTTGTTAGAAAAATAAAGTCAAAAGTTTATAATGGCCTCAGTTTCAGTCGTATGAGGTTACACAGGTTATCGGTTTTGAAGACTTCTTTATCGAGGCAGATTACTGTACAACCCTTTTTCCTCGAGGAGCTAGGTCTCTTCGTCTCCGAGATCACAATCGTCGGGAGCCGAGAACCCGTGGGCCACTGCGCTGAAGAACCAGTACAGTAGCGGTGAAATCAAGCTTGGAGTGGATGCCAAGGTTTAGTCTCCTTGGTTGCACAGCGTGGCGTTAACAGGTAACCTGATGTCAGAGTCCCCGTCTAAGATAATGGGCTCACCACTTATGGGCCGGACAGACTGCCAGTGTCTGCTCCGGTGTGCTTCCTGCATATCTTAGAGCTTGTATGCCCAACTGCACATTTATTTGGATAATGCCCAGCGTTTGAGGCCTCCGGACCCGAGACCCACTACTGTACATAACTTCAGCATACTTCGTGAGTACTAAGCTTGCGAGGATTACTTCAAGGTTGCCTTTAGATAGACAAAAACCTGCATCACCAAACGAGTCAAGCTTGTCGGTTGCGGTGTTCATCACGGGTATCCTCACTCGATTGGGAGGCACTCGGTGTCTAAGTGTGTACGGGCTGGTGGTGGGAGGCCTTACCACAAGAAACCGAGCCGCCATCCAGCATACCGGTACCACCGAAGCAGTACCGGTATGTCTGTCCACAGGAAACTGGTGTGTCTACACGAGATTCACTAGCATGCGACGTGTGAAAAAAAACGCCTTCAGCATGGGATCACCTCCAGTTGAAGCCGGAACAGTGAAGGGATGGACCTCGCGCACGCCACTGACCTGGCGGTTGCATTTCTCAATTGGCCAGGTTGGCGTCCAGCCTATTGACAGGCACTCAGTTCCATCCAGCCCATGACCACCAGCTTCAGCGACGAGCACTCGTCGCTGCTGCACTCGGGCGTCTCGCAGCGCATCGGCCGCCGCACGCGCCTCATCGTGAGCGGCCTGGGGCTGCTGCTGCTGTTCGCAGGGGCCGTGAGCTGCATTGCAATTGTGGTTCGGCTGCTGCGGGTCTCGGTAGCTTCAGCTCCACCGTCGTCTATTGTCACGCCGTTGGTGCTGGAGGAAGAGGTAAAGACGCGTCGGCGGTCGAATCTGCGTGTGGTCGGAAGAGGGTTGACGCAGTGCTTTGGCTGCTTGTGTGTGTGCTACAGTTCGACGCCATTGTGATCGGCGGCGGACCGGCAGGATCTGTGGTGTCCAAGCTGCTGACCGACGATCCGTGGCGACGCGTGCTGCTGATCGAAGCGGGTAACGCATCGCAGACGCAGTTGGGCGGCAAGGTGATGGGAAGACGCGGGGGCATGAAGAAGTTGAGGTATTGATGGTGTTTCTTTTGGCTGCAGGAGGCGATCCCGTCGCCGCTGAATGGCAAGGGCTTGACGCCGTTGGACGTGCCGTTCTACTGGACCAACGTAGCCAACACGCCGTCGCTGCATTGGGCGTACCCGGACGTGAATGTGGCCAAGGCGTTGGGCGGCTGTGGGATCCACAACGCCATGCTCTACGGTGGGTGCCGGCTTTGCAGTGCATTTTGTGTTGATGCACGTGTCTGACGCGGATGTGGCTTTTCAGTGCGAGCGCTGCCGTCGGATCTGGAGCGGTGGCGGATGGACAAGTGGACGTGGGAAGAGGCGCTGGACATCTACATGGAGATCGAGGACTTCGACGGGCCCAACTCGAGCTACCACAGCACCAGAGGGTTTCTTCGGACCAGTCCCCCTGCTGTGGAGTCGATGCTGTCCAACGAGTTCATTGAGGCGTGCGAGCAGTTGGGCATTCCGCGGACGGCGGACTTCAACGCACCCGGCGGGCGATATGGGGCTGGGTACTACCACTTCAACATCCGCGACGGTGTGCGTGAGAGCGCAGCCAAAGCGTTTCTTGGGCCGATGCTGGACAGTAAGACGGGTGAATCCACTAAGAGCAACTTTCGTCTCATGCTTGACACGACGGTCACGGTGAGTACAGTACAGTACGCCTTCCCCACTGACATGGGAACTTGCAGCTTGTCACTGGTAATCTGACGTGGTTTAACTGGTTCGCCTGCAGAGAATCCGGATTAATGACAACAACGTGACGGAAGGTGTGGAAGTTCGCTTCAGAAACGGTACAGAACAGCTCATTCGCCTCGCAGAGCACGGTGAAGTCATTGTCACGGCGGGAGCGATCAACACGCCGAAAGTTCTGATGCTGTCTGGAATTGGAAATCGCGATGCGCTGAGAAAGGTTGGACTTCCCGTGAAGAAACATCTGCCGCGCGTTGGGATGAACCTGCAAGACCACCCTGTTGTCGGCATGACATTCGAGTGCGAGTTGCCACGAGCGGTTGATCTCAAGTAAGTCTTGCGCTGCTTATCCATCGGAGCTAAAATATTTGAATACTGACGCTGTTGTTGACGTGGTGAAGGTCTGAGTTGGACTCGTATCTCAATGCCGCCAGCGGCAAGCACACCAATGCGTCAAGCTTCGGTCTATTCGGCTCCGCCGGCATCAGTGCGGGGGCATTTTTGATCCCTCCTGGCTCTACACTACCGGAAATTCAGCTCACGCTGTTTCCTCGGAAGTCAGAGCCGCACATGTCGAACAGCGCTGAGCTCAACCACGTGACGGAGGTGATCATCACGATTGCGCTGCTTCATCCGCTCGCGCGTAATCGCGTGGTGCTCGTTCACGACGATGATGATTCCGTCGATGATAACGACATCGATGACCACTTGATTCCGCGTGTTGTCTCGGAGGTGCCAGAGGCTAAGCCTGAACACCTTCGAGCAGGTGACGTCTGGAAGATTACCTGGGCCATTGGTGTGGTTCGAGAGATTGCAGCAAAGCTAGGTAAGGCTGACGTTGTGATGCGTGCGGGGAAGTGCTTGAGATACTAATATGAACTTGTAATGGCGTGCCAGCTGAAAAGGACCTGATCGGTAAGGAAATCACTCCAGGCGTGGACGTCACATCCTCGAAAGGTACAGTACGAGGCCCTCAGACTTGGATGCTCTTCGGACTTGCGTTTAACAGGTATTATTGTGTGCTAGACTTGGACGAATGGGTGCTCAATTCCGTGTTCCGCAATACGCACTGGGTTGGCAGTGCGTCGATGGGAACGTCAGAGGACGAGGCTGTCGTGGACAATCATCTACGTGTTTTCGGCATTAAGAACCTACGCGTAGCCGACGCGTCCGTCATCCCACGCATCCCGAACGGCAACGTGCACTCGACTGTGGTAATGGTAGCAAACCGTGCTGCCCAGATTCTGCGTGAAGATGAAGCAGACTACCGACGGCGCCACGCCGTAAATTCCGCGTAGAAGAACAACTCGACTTCGCAAGTTTGAAAACACGCATTTAATCCTATTCTATTGAACTCATGCGTGAATAAAATCGAATAGATACCTCACCATTTCCTTCGCTACAACCTGTGGGTAATTAATACCCGTCCACGAAGAAAACTAACAGCGCATGTTAAAATGGGTACAGACTACAGTATGGGTAACATGGATACACTCCAACGTACCTATAATGTCACTATTGTGGATATGGACTATTGTACGAAAGTGTAGCCATGTGTGCGTGTCCATTTTCCAATCGCACGCGATCCGACGAAGCATGTCACCGTCGGCGTCGCTGTGGGCGCTGCCGGCGTCGGACGCGGCGCTGGCGCTGGGCAGCTGGCTGCTGTTCTTCGTGTTCGCGCGCTTCTTCTTCTCGTGGTGGCTCTTCCGGGACTACGCCGTGCGCAGCGCCGCCACGCCGCTGCTGTTCGCGGCCTCGCTGACCTTCTCGCTGAGCATCTTCCAGATGGTCCTGTTCGAGGTCACGGACGTCATGCGCGTGGGCAGCCGCCAGTGGGTCTGGCGCGTGGACCTCATCGCCATGACGTACCTGGTGGTGCTGGTGCTGCCCCTGTCGCTGTTCTACGCTATGGCCAGGGAGTACGGAGTGGTCAGACGACGGGCGGCCGTCTCGGCGGGTGCAATGCTGTTGCTGTACCTCTACGGCTTCTGGAGACTCGGCGGAGTGCTGGAACAGGATCTGCCGAAACAGTCCGTGGAAGGTGCGTGCAACGCTGCAATTTTCAGAGAAAACGGAGCTCTGGAAGACGAGATACGAGGGATTTGGATACTTCGAGGCTGACATTGTGGTGCTTGTGTCGTTGCTAGCGTTGTTCTCCATCAGGAACTTTGTGAGTCGAGTCAGCTTGCTGGGAGTTGTATTCATGGCGCTGCTGTCGGGCTTCGGTGCGGTCAACTGCCCGTACGAGTACATGACGTTCTTCTGGCGGCGCGTGGCGGAGGAGGACATTGAGTTTCTCGAGAAGAGGCTGCGGCACAATCTGGAGATGCTGTTTGCCAAGAAGAAGCGGCTCACGCTGGAGCTCCGGGCGTCGGCTCGACGACAGAATGAAGCCATTGCAGGTGGAGGCAAGGCGGGGTCGATCTTCTCCAAGGCGTTCGGCTTCTTCTCGTCGGCGAAAGACGACACGACGTACATTAAGGGGCTCGAGGCGGAGATCTTGACACTTGAAAGTCTCGGGCGAGAATTGTTCCTGGAAGTGAACGACTTGCGGGATGTGCAGGAGCGATCACTGCGGGCGCGAACTCTGCGCGGGCGTGTGTTTAACTTCTTTGGCTACGTCATGTCTGCGTTCTGCATGTACAAGATGGTTATGAGCACTGTGAACGTCGTGTTTCGACGGAACCGCGACAAGGACCCCATCACGGATGCTGTGGAAAAGCTGTTGTATATCTGGCCCTCACTGGCAGAGCAGCTGAATATTCGCTTCGTGTCGGAGGTGGCCTCGCTCAGCTTCGTGGGCATTCTCGTGTTTACACAGACCCGAGGCTTCTTGGTGACGTTGTTGAAGTTCTTCCGTACCTATTCCAGCACAGTGTCTTCGAACAGCGTCGTGCTTTGGCTGGCGCACCTCATGGGCATGTACTTCGTTTCGTCCTTTGTGCTCATGCGCATGAATCTCAGCCCCCTGCACCGGTAAGTCAAGCTGGAACGGTGATGGTTAGATACTTTCTCTAATTGCTGTTCTCTGTGTGCGTTTCGACGAATGTAGCCAACGAATCGACGAGGTGCTGGGAGAAATTGAGTTCAATGTTTTCCACCGGTATTTCGACATGATGTTCGTGGTTAGCGCCTCCTGCAGCCTCGGTGTTCTGGCGCTGACCAAGTTCTCGAAAGCGTCGCGCACGGCCAACAACGACTACGGTGCTCATGACAAGTTTCCATAGCGGAGGAGAGGAGGTAGAAGTGTAAGTGCAGTTGAGTTGAGTCACTTAAATTATGAATTTGGTGAGAGCAAACAAGCTACGGCTAGTCTTGAATGAACGGGAAACTCAAGAAGTCATTGTAGAGCAGTTTTCCATTGGCGTCGTAGTGAGCGGCGCGGTAGCAGCGGTTGCAGAAAAACATGGGATCCATCATTGATAGTCGATCACCATAGCACACGTACTTGGCGGTGTAGTGCTGGCAGATCAAGCAGTTGCGTAGCGGACGATTGAGCGGGTTTGGCAGTCGTAGCGGGAAAACGCCGTCGCTCTTCGGTGCGTCGAGTTCGTGCGGCAAACGCGCATCTCGAAGCCGCAGCAAGTGCTCGCACTCTCCCTGATGGATATACACGCCCGGCACATCTACCTGCAGCTCCAAATCCGCAAACGTGGACGAGTGCAGGCTATGAGCAACGCGATCGCCGTCGGCAAACGTCCCGAACTTATCTCCACGCTCTGGTTTCGCTCGAATCCAGCGCACAATCTGCTCCGAGTAATCCGAGCTGCCAGGAACGCGTCGATCCACAAAGAACTTCTGACCGAAGTACACCAGCTTCGACGTCTTTGCATGCTCGTGCAGTCGCTCATCATTAGCACACGCAACCAGATCCACCAGCTCCGAAATGCGCTGCGATCTCTTCACTAGGAACGACTGCGTGCGTGCCGGGTCCTTACTCGGATGCAGCACGTCGAACCACAGGATCGGGTCGTTGTCCTCCCTCCTCTCCCCCTTCTCCTTAGCAGCCTCCTCTTCCTCGTGCACATCCGGCATCGGCCGTGCAAAGTCGAAGCTGATGGCTGTGACAGTGTCAGCCACTGACCTCTTCATCGCCAGCCGCCGCTTCTTGAGCTTGAACGTGTCCACGAACTCCTGCACGCGCTCGCTCGGCACCCTCTCGGCTCTCAGCTCGTCGATAGCGTCCAGTTCTTGGAACACGGCCTCGAACCTCACTCTCTCCTGCTCGTGCTCTTTCAGCAGCTTCCTGCGCTCCTTCGCTTGCCGCCGCTGCGCTGCTGCCGCCGCCTTCTCCTTGGCCACCACAGTCGCTCTGTCTGCAGCTTCCGGCTGCTCATCTTCCGACTCAGTGGCCGCTTCTTCATCTTCTTCCGCTTCTACTTGGCCCCGTGCAGAGTCGAGCTCTCCATCAGACTGCAACGCTATAGCGGCGATGCGCTGGTACTTCTTGACGCGCTCGGAGTAGGGCAGCGCCTTCTCCGTCACAGCCGAGTCGCTCTCGTTCCAGCGACGCAACGCGCGGTAGATGCCGGCGTCCACGGCCTTTTCAAGCGGAGGCAAGAGGATGTCGTCGACGCTGATGTCGACGGAGCTGAGCTCATGCTCCGAAGCCTCGTCCGGAGGAACAAGTGGCGGGAAGAGCGCCTCGAAGTCCATGACGTTTCGATGCAATGTACAGTGGCACTGTTGCTGTGGCCAGTCATTATATCGAGGTGATGACTGCTCACCCCGTACCGTATCGCCTCTGTCCTAAGAGATGTCCATGACCAGGCCTCTCTAATAGAGGGAAATTGACCCGTTTTCCCTCGCTATACCTATATTAAGACCTCGGGTCATCCCTCGCATAAGAAGGTTTAACATGCAGATTTTGCTCGTAAAGTAAGCAAAAAAAGGAAAGCGAAAGCGAACTGCACAGGCACAGTGTACTCCAAGTACTATATTCACGCGGATAATACGCGCCAGCTCAGTTTGTGCACCTTAGTGCTTGGAATCGGTACTCTGCAGGTCGCGATCGACATCAGCCAATGTTGTGTAGTAGAGGTTGGACCGATAAGAGCGTTTTATTCTCTTCGTCGCTAGTAGCCATTATATACTTTGAATGCAAGCGATCTATCGTCGAAGATTTTGTTCTATTTGAAACGATGTGGGAGGCTTCCACTGGAAGCGCATGGTAAGCTTGGCAAATGCGTTATCTATTTTCAAGCCTGTCAATGTGTTTTTGTGCACCCGCGCGGTATGTGCTGCAATCTTCGTTCACACCCATATTCTGCATTTTTGCTCGCCGTGGGAAAGTGTTCAGGGTTTTTCAGTATCCGCACTAAGTTCGACGATGGGAGTGACTTTATCTTAGGTTCACTATACAGGAATTCATACCTCGCCGTACCTATATTAAAAGGTGTTTTCATCCCTCCATTAAGCTAATAGAGGTATTCGAGGGAAATACCTCTATTAGAGAGGCCTGTCCATGACCCACTTCCGTAAGTTCTCTGGATTTTATCCAGAGTTGTTGGGGCGGGTACTAATCTCTATATACACGCATATGACGGGATCACTTAGAGCGTGTTCGACTTGAACAGTCAAAATCAAAGAGAGTACATGTAGTAAATAGCTATTTTGTCTCAACCGACTATGAGCACTCCAGCAATTTGAACAGTTTGTGTTTCACTTGAAAGCAGCTGGTGTAGGCGTGGTCAATAGATAAAGGGTGTTCAAATGACTGGTTTTGAAAAACACATCCACCATGAATTTCAAAACCAGTCATTTGAGGGCAAAACAGTTGCTTTTGTGTTTGTGTGTTCGACTTGCATATGTATGGCAAAATGACTGCTTGGGCGGCAAACCAGCTCTTTACGCCTCGAAATAGCAATTTAAGCGTCAAGTCGAACACGCCCTTATACATGTAATATGCCAGGACGATTATGAAAAGACACCGGCCTGTAATTGTTTATACCTGTGCGGATAGTATATTATCCAGCCGCGTGTTGCCTGAGTCTTTTAGCGGAAACGTTCGCGTAACATGATCCGTTGAATGTTGCTCGAGACGTTTCGCGTTAACTTTCGCGTACCGCAAAAGTCTGATAGATTCGGCACCCTTCTCTAATGCAGTTTTGACGGGTGCCAAGTTTTTCAGACAATGAAGGTTGTCGCTCATTGGCCAATCAGAATTGCATGTGGTGGTGGTTGGTCGTCAGCAAGTTTTCAAAACTAGGTAGATAAGTTTGGCGGGAGCGTTTGGCGCCATTGGCAAAATGCCCCCGCACCGCATTAAGCTTGCCCATACCGGTACTATCGAATTCAAGATCAAGACAGTAGAGGACTTCATTTCGTCATGTGACACCCGAGTAAAGTTTTGCAAGGGCCGGGATTTTTCGCGCTCTACGCTTCAGTACTGGGAGCATCACTATGAAACTATGAAAGTAGCTGTCCGAGACAAGAAGCGTGCCAAAAAATTAACTGTGGGCGGTAGTGGTCGTGTATCTCCGTCAGCGTGTGTAGAGGACGCGCTCCGCGGTTGGATCAAAGATGAGCGGCGTGAGGAGAGACCTGTGTCGATGGATTGCATTATTGCGCAGTGTATGGTACTATTACCGGGATTTATCGATGACAAAACGGCTACCGCGAGAAAGTCATGGTGCAGCAAGTTCATGCGGCGAAACGGGCTCACAATTAGACGCATCTCACACTCGGGCCGCAAGAAGCACGCAGAGTTGCTGGCACTACGGGATGCGTTTGCGTGCGAGGTGACCAAGGTGCTGATAGATCACTTCGTCGATGCTGCGAATGCGATTCCTCCTCCGTATGTTCTCTACAATATGGATCAGACTGCTGTTTACTGTGACGTGGGTTCCAAGACGACGGTTGACTTCGTCGGGGTGACTCGAGTTCCTGCTAATGGTGGTGGCAAGGGCAGTTATCGCTGCACAGCCGCGCTACTCGCGTGTGCGGACGGCCGCATGCTGCCACCGCACTTTGTGTTTGCTGGCGAGCCCGACAATGATGTGTATAACGAAGTCAAGACTTACTGTGAGCCGGGCGTCGCCACGTTTTCGGTGCAAACGAAAGCGTGGTTTGACGAGCGCGTCATGTTGGAGTGGATCGACAAGGTCTGGCAGTACGAGGTGTGCGGGCCCAGTGTGCTCATTTTGGACTGCCTGAAGGTTCACAAATGCGCCGCGGTGCAGCAGCGACTTGCTGAAATGGGTACGAACACGCTGTACGTTCCTGCCGGATGCACGTCTGTGGCCCAGCCTCTTGACGTGGGTGTCATGTCTCCGTTTAAAAGCAGTCTGCAAGCTCGTTATACAGCGCTTTACTCGAAACGTCCACCGCCACGTAAAGCATGGGAGCGCCGCTACGATATCTTCCAGCGCTCCATGCATGCGCTTCACGGCAGAGACAATCCAATCATCAATCGTGGAGGCCGGTCCGTTCTTTCCTTTTGAGCCGCCTCCAAGCTCTTCCCCCGTTGTTGTCGTCTCCGCCACGGAAGTAGTTGTGTAGGACGGTATGTGTGCAGCTTTAAGAAACAATTGTAGCCATTCTATCGACGGGTTTGGGCTTCTTTCTATGCTTCATCTTCTTGATAATGCTGAGGTTTTGCTGTTGCTCCTGGAGCTTCGCTTCGCGCCACCACCGGTCGAGCGGATAGCACCAGCACTTGACACGGACGTTGTGCTGCCACAGTCACCGCGAGGCTGCTCTCCTTGCTCGCGTCGGTACTTGCAGAAGGTCTCCTTTTGGGCCGGCACGTCGATGTTGAGCAGCCGCAGGTACTTGATCTCACGCAGCAGCTTCTCGAGCGCCGGGTCGAAGTTGACGCGCAGACAGCGCGTCTAAGGGTGCCGCAGTAGCAGCGGGTACTTGAGCTTGGCCTGCGAAGACACCCCAACATTGCGGCTCCACTCTTCCACCTTCTGGTTCTCGTACTCCTGTAGCGACGCCATGATGGTGCCGTAGACCTTGTAGACCTCCTTGGTCTCCTCTCGCTTCGTGACGAGCCCACAGCAGCCGCAGCTTCTTCATCGGGTGCTCAATGCGCTCCATGAGGCCGCGACACCACGTCAGAGCGCCGGCCACCGGCGGCAGGTTCCAGCTGATGGGGGGGGGGGGGGGGCGCGTCGCGGCAGTGTCCTGCACGAGCTTAAGGTCGTGTCCGTAGCTCTGCACGAGCGCCACGTTCTTCTTCTCGAGCTTGTCCTGGATGATGGGGCGGTTCAGGAGCCCCTCGGACGAGTCGGGCAGCTTGAAGCGCCCGAAGGTGGTGGAGCAGTCGTCGAATCCCTGCGTGAGCACTGACCCAAGTCGGCGCTCGAGCTCCTTGATCTCGCAGCGGAAGTCGTAGAAGTTGTCGTCGCACTTGGGCGCGCCCACGTCCATGATGTCGAGCGACACGTCCTTGAACGTGTTGACGGCCTCGGTGAAGTCTGCGTGGATCTGCCGAACGCTGAGCGTGAGCGTTTTGCCCTTGGTGCCGCCCACCTCGATCTTGGACAGCTTGCTGAACTGCACGATGGTCTGCTTGAGATCGGGGATCGTCGCGGGTCTCGGGCTTGCGGGTCTTCTTCTCCCCCCCCTTGTCCTGCGACTGGAACACCTCCGTCTGCACCTACTCACCCGGGGCCGCGCCTTCTTGCACTCGCTGGTCTTGGGCTTACGGGTCTTCTTTGCGGGTCTTGGGGTCGCAGTTCTTCTTCTCCAGAATGAAGGGGCTGCACCGGAGTCGGTTGCGGGGCCCCAGCAGCTTGCAGCACTTGACCAGTTCAGGAGTGAGAGAGGGGTGAAGTGGATTACACAATGTAGCCACCTGATGCTTGCAACACATCTTTCTTTCCAAAACAAGGTGGGCTAACGTTGAAGTGCGCACTGATTGGTCAGCTCTTAATACAGGCGAGTTCTCCACTGCCAAATCTTTCGGAGTGCCAAGTCTATCAGACTTTTGCGGTAACACGAAAGGTTACATGTTGCTTGATGAACTCGCAAAAATCTGAACAGCATAAATAATCTATCGGCCGCAGCATGCAGCTATAATACAAGCAGGCGTCCCATGTACTCGGCCCCAATGCGCGCTGCTTGGTCCTTGATACTAACTGCCAGGTGCTGCACGCTGCTGCATGCGGGCGTCTCATGTACTCGGTCCCAGTACCCATTCTTTCTTGCGAAGTGGTAGCAGTTTTTAAATGTTTTAAAAAACAACTACTAACAGATGCAGCATGATAGAAATGGACGACATCGGTGCAGTAGCACTGCCGCTACATGTAGCAGAGCAGCAACTAGCATATACAGCTTGATAGAAATGGACGACATCGGTGCAGTAGCACTGCTACTACATGTAGCAGAGCAGCATGATAGAAATGGACGGCATCGGTGCAGCAGCACTGCTACTACATGTAGCAGAGCAGTATGATAGAAATGAACGACATCGGTGCAGTAAACCATCGCTGCTGACATGCATGGCGTGTTGACAAAGAGGGATCTACGCGGGGTATTTTCCACCACCACAGCATTGTCATCATAGCTCACGTTCAATTTGTGGAATCATGTAGCGGGGCTACACATTCGGCTAACCTCACCTTAGTGCAACACGCACTAAGTGGATACATTCAGGTGGGCCACATCGCAGTGTGGTCACCATTCATAATAGGAAGCAGTCCTATTGGTCAGAAAGCAGGGTCTTTCTACCAGTAATACTCAAGCATTAGGTCAGGGTTTCTGCCAACCACTCGTTGGCAGAACCCCTCTTTATAGATATCAGTTTTAGGAGGAAAGCCACAGTTAACAAACAATTCAGTTCTCATTTTACCGCAAAAGCTACTATTTGTACCTTTATTTAGATCTAATTATACTTGTGGATACAAGTATACTTAATCTAAGTTAAATACACCTTACGCTTCCTCATACACGTGCGCTCACGTGTAAGCTAAAGTATTGGGCTAAGTAAGCCCATTACACCTGGTAGCACTTTGTAGTCCGTCCAACGACCGACTAATTACGTATTGAATGAAGTTCGATACGGGGGCCGAGGACCTGCCTGTGGACGCGAGTATGTCCACTGGTAACCCAACCACGGGTGCAACGCATGTTGCACGCGAAGACTGTCTCCACCTGGCGGATCCAGAGTGGGAGGCACTCCAACGACTGTCGACGGCCATTGGAGAAGCGGCCGTAGCGACGATGCTACGCACGCTATCGCCGACAGAGCAACACGGTGTTGCTCTAGGCTTCATCATGAAGGAACAGCGCGAGACCGCTGCTCGCGCTACGGTGTCGACTCCGTCCACACCGCGCGTGGAGTCATTGAAGCTCCACGTGAACAGCTATGTTGGAAGAGAGGGCGAGCCTCTCCTCCGTTGGCTTGTCGAAGTCGACACTGCCATTACGGCTCGACGTATCGTCGACCCGTTGTCGAAGGTTGCGTTCGCCATGTCATGCCTTGGCGGACGAGCAAGGAGTTGGGCGTATGGACGCCGACTCACTGACCCTACGTGCTTTAGCACGTACGAGGTGTTCAAGGAGGAGCTCAGACAAGCGTTTGAGCCCCCGCAGAATGAGTTCAGATCGAGGGCTGAGTTCCTCGACCTGCAACAGGGCAAGCATGACGTGCATGCTTACGCTCAAAGGGCGCGGTACTTGGTCTCGAACATCGTGACCAACCCGATAGACGAGGCGACAAAGGTCGTCACGTTCATGAAGGGCCTGAAAGATGGGCCTGTGAAGACCTATCTCTTCCGAGAGTACCCAAGTACTCTCGAGTCTGCGATTACCCTTGCGATGCAAGAAGAGTTTAGCCTGCGACAGGCTAAGCTCCATGTGAACGTCCCGCGGCCGATGCCGCGACCGACGGTGAAGCCGACGGGAGGTCCCGAACCAATGGACCTCTCGAGTGCGACGGCTGCTGGGTCTCAGCAGCGTCGTGGACCAACGAATGTCCGCTGTTTCCGGTGTGGAAACAACGGTCACTACGCCCGTGAATGCACAGCGCCTGTGCAGGCGGCCAAGGGCCGGCGTGACGATACCGGGTATCGCCACGGGCAATAAAAAAACTAGATCAACCAGCAGGCGCGGGGCGCCCTGCTGGTGATGCAGTCGAGCGTGTCGATATTGGACACGCCGTATTAAAGACTGCTGCCCCCAGTGAGAGTCACTCTCACTGTATGAAGCAAGATGACAGGCCGAACCTCGTCATCTTGAAGGTTCGCTCGAAGGGAGAGATGTCTCTTCGTGCGCTAGTGGATTGTGGAGCGTCGAACAACTTTGTTCGACTGCAGAGCCTAGCGAGGCTTGACTTCGAGGAAGTGGAACTACCTCGAAGTCTATTGGAAGTAAGACTAGCAACGGGTGTCGTTGTTAGAACCGAGAAGCGTGTCGTACGCGTACGCTTCTCGTATCGGAAGAGAACATTTGTGGACGAGCTTATCGTGCTTGATTTAGACGATAAGTTCGACATGGTGTTGGG
This sequence comes from Phytophthora x cambivora, assembly GCA_033557925.1. NCBI lineage: Eukaryota > Oomycota > Peronosporomycetes > Peronosporales > Peronosporaceae > Phytophthora > Phytophthora x cambivora. Next base: position 5,378,160 of record JAUCEB010000013.1, on the reverse strand, counting down.
CATGCCGTGGCTAGCACGGCATGATCCAGTGATCGACTGGACGAAGCGCACGATCGTGCACTTCGGGAGTAGCGGCGCGACAGTGAGCGATGGCCCTGTCGGCGCAGCACGTGCACCTCGCGGTGAACGCGACCCACCAGGAGAGGCAGCGCGACACGCGGCTGTCTCCGATCACCCCGCACGGACACCGACGACTGAGAGGGTCGTCGGGAGAAAATGTGAGTCGAATCAGAAGACTCAGATTCGATCGGATTCGAGAGGTTCTCGAAGCGTCAAGAGTGACGCGGTCGTGTCGACTATTAGTGTCGACACACAAGTTCAACAAGAGGAGCCAGTCACTAATAAAGACAGTGACTCGGACGCGTCAGCTCAGGGAGCTGATGCGATTGGCCCAAACGTCGAAAGACGCTCCGCCGTCAGGCGTCGAGGTAAAGAAGGCGCGCCGGCTCTGGGAGCCGACGCTGCAGGCAGTGCGGACGGTTGCAAACGTCCCGCACCGGAAATGCTTGCGTGCTCGCGTGCAGCCGGGCTGCACGACGAAGCGGTACGCGATCAAGCAGGGCTTGATTGCGTGCGCCCGCGGGAAGAACCCGCCGGCGACAACAAGAAACGCATTGCGTGCTCATGTGCAGCCGGGCTGTACGAAGAAGCGATACGTGATCAAGCCGGGCTTGATTGCGTGCGCCCGCGGGTTGAACCCGCCGGCGATCAAAAGGAAGATCTGTCCGCGGCCGGGCCCGGACAAAACAAGACGCGCGGAACCGGGTTCCGCACAAGAAGCGAACGGCGCAAGCGAGCAAAGCTGCGCAAGTCTCGGTCAGGGACCGAGGCGCTACTCGCAGTGTCTGCCGGGCAGACACAGGAACTGGAGACGACCGTCGAGACATTGAGTGTCTTGACGCGTACGAATACTGGTCTCCAGTATAAGAAGATGAAGTTGGAGAACCCTCCGACGTTGGCGTCGGAGTTGACTTCGCTTCCAGTCACGAGCTGGAGGCGCTTCGCCCGCGACCTGCACGATGGACGCATCGAGCAGATTTGCATCCTCTCGGATATCGAGAGGATGAAGTGTGAAGCGGAAGAGTTGAAACAGCTCGTCGCTGAGGGTGTCGACGCCCTCAGCGCCAAGTCGAAGAAGGAACGCTTCGACGAGCAGAGCTGGGACTCGCTGAAGTCGAGCCCCTTCTACGAGGTCCTGCGTGAGTACAGAGACGTACTCCCGGACGATATCCCTGCGGAGTTGCCGCAGGACAAGGGTGTTCAGCACGAGATTGACCTCGTGCCGGGAACGAAGTATTGCGTGACGCGGCAGTGGCCACTGCCGCGAGAGCAAGTCAAGGCAATCGACGACTTCTTTGAGAGTCGTCGCAAGGCAGGGCAAGTGCGGGAATCGAAGTCCCCGCACAGCGCGCCTACATTCTGTGTCAAGAAGGCACAGGGCGGGTGGCGCATCGTTCACGCTTATAACAAGCTGAACGACGCAACGGTACCGGCACAGACGCCGATACCGCGAAAAGATGTGATCATCGATTCGATGGCTTTGAGCACTATCTTCAGTGCTCTGGATCTGAGAGACGGATTCTATCAGATCCTCATGCGTGAGAGTGATATACCTCTCACGGCGGTAAGCACTCCGAGCGGTATGCTCTGGGAGTGGCTTGTAATGCCGCAGGGACTAAAGAATGCCCCTGCGACGTTCAACAGGTGCGTCACGCACTTGTTGCGCTCGGTGCGCGACTTCGCACCGAGCTATTTCGATGATGTGTTCATCCACAGCCGGGCTGTGGACGGGAAGTCGGAAGTGGAGATGCACAAGGAACATCTCCGCAGGTTGTTTGCGCTCATGCGCAAACACAAGCTCTACGCGAACCTGAAGAAGTGTATCTTCGGGGCTAGCGAGATACCCGTCCTTGGGTGTCTTGTAGGGAAGAACGGCGTACGCCCTGACCCGGGAAAGGTCAGAGTGACCAATGAATGGCCTACGCCTTCCAATGTCAAGGAACTGAGGCAGTTCCTTGGACTCGCTACGTACTTATGCAAGTACGTGAGCAACTACGCGGGCAAGATTCGCCCGCTGTCGCAGCTCCTAAAGAAGGACGCTGCATGGGTTTGGACTGCTGAGTGTCAGCAGGCCTTTGATGCAGTCAAGCAGGGCTTGACTGAGGCGCCGATCTTGGCGGTGGCCGACCAAGATCGCCCGTTCCACGTCGTGTGTGACGCGTCCGATTTCGCAATCGGATGCGCTCTAATGCAGCACGATCACGAAGGACGTGATCGCGTGGTCTACTATCAGTCGCGTCAGCTGAAGCCAGCTGAGCGCAACTACCCGGTACATGACAAGGAACTCCTTTCCATGAAGTATGCACTCGCGAAGTTTCGAGTGTATCTACTTGGGAGTAGACCATTTGTGGTCTACACCGACCACGCATCATTGCGTACGGCGATCAAGTCGCCGCACATCTCACAAAGAATAGCGAGATGGCTCTCATTCTTTGCGGAGTATAACTTCCAGGTTGAGTACAAACCTGGAAGGTTGAATGTTGTGGCCGACGCGCTATCGCGTCGACCTGATTATGCGGTGCACAAGGCCGACGCCAATGCAATTGGCGTCGCACGGACGTCTACTCCCTCGTCGTCTCTGTTAGACGCGGTGAGGTCCGCATACACGAATGATGCGGACGCGAAGCAGTTGTTGGACTACTTCGCTGCTCCTTCTGACAAGTCTCGTCAGAAGTTAGCGAAACATCTCCGTGCACGTGTACACCGTTATCGTGTACACAATGGACTGTTGCTTTACAGCGCAGTCGACGACAACGCTGATTGCATTGTCGTGCCGGACGATCATGAGCTGAAGCTCAGGATCACTTACGAGTATCACGATGCCCCGACGTCGGGACATCCGGGTCGTGAGAAGACATACTTGCTTCTCACGCGTGACTTCTATTGGAGTCACCAGTACAAGTGGGTACGCAAGTACGTTCGTGCTTGCGAGGTTTGCCAGCGCGTGAAGCCTGCAGCCTTCTCGCAGGCTCCACTTCAGTCACTACCGACTCCGTCGGAGTGTTGGCAGTCCATTTCAATGGACTTTGTGTTTGGTCTTCCGCCTGATAACAAGCGGAGGACTGGTATTGTGGTCTTTGTCGACCGATTCAGTAAGATGGTGCATCTTGCTGCAGTACCAGCCGAAGTGACAGCCAAGCAGACGGCACGTCTGTTTGTTGACTTGGTGTTTAGACACCATGGCATGCCGATCGACATTGTGTCAGATCGTGATCCGCGCTTCACAGCGCGTTTCTGGCAAGAAGCGTTTGAACTTCTTGGCACGCAGCTGTCCATGTCGACTGCGGATCATCCGCAGACCGACGGACAAACCGAGCGCGTCAACCGAGTCTTGGTTGACGCTCTGAAGAGCTACGCTCATCCGTTCAAACAATGGACTGCTTGCCGATGGCAGAGTTTGCCATCAACAACTCGGTGCATGTCTCCACAGGACATACACCGTTTTACGTGAACGCCATGAGGCATCCACGCGTACCGAGTGTACTCGGTGCGGTAGCTCCTTCCTTAAGTGGGGGAGGGTATCCGGTTTCAAAACCGAATGAACACGCTGATACGAGCAACATATCAGCTGTGTCGACACGCGCACGGTCTGCGCGTAGTCCGATCGACGAGAGCTCAGTGCCTACGCCGGGCGTAGACACTCAAAACAAGAACAACCACACACAGGCTGGGCCTGTTGTGAACAAGGATAACGGGTTGAACAAGGAGTTCAACTCGAAGGCAATGGACTTTGTCCAGCGCCGCCAAGCCGTAATACGGTTTGTGCAAGATGCTATTGCAGCTTCTGTCGATCGACAGAAGTTGAATGCAGACAACAATGGCAGAGGAAACACAAATGAATTCAAAGTGGGTTCATTAGTTCTGTTAGCTACACAGAACCTAGCTAAACATGCAGTTTCCGACTTCGGAGCAAGCAAGCTTGCCCCGCGCTTCATCGGCCCATTCACCGTGTTGGCGAAGCACGGCAACGCGTACACGCTAGACATACCGTCCAGCATGCGCCTCCACCCAACCTTTTACGTTGGGCGGCTGAAGCCGTACTCGCAACACGAGTCACCTACGACCGGTGACTCGGCGCGACCCTCGCCTCGAGCGCGGAGACGCGATCCGTCAGGCGAGCAACGAGCGTCCCCAGGTCGACCTGGATGTTCGAAGCGGTCTGCCCGGCCTGACTGATTCGGGCCTTCAAGAGCTTCAGCTCCTGCCGTATCTCGGCGAGCTCAGCCGTCTGGAGGCGCTCCACAGCCTCCAAACGATCCCAGACCTCGCCCGGCGACGGCCCGTGGCGTCTTTCCACCGCCGCCGCCCCCGTTGCGAGATGCACGCGGGGAAACTCGCTGGATTGTCCAGCGAATTGTTGATCATCAGATCCGGACCCAAGGTCCGGTTCATTTTCGTATTCGTTGGTTAGGATACTCTCCTGACCACGATACATGGGAGCCGCGGAACGTCCTGATGAGCGACGTTCCGGAAATGGTGACGGAGTACGAAGCCCGCCACCAGCAGCTCCGCCGAAGGGCGTAAAACTTGAGCGAGAGCTGTAGTCGCCTACAGCCCTCGGCTGAGTGTTGCGCTCACCCTCAGCACTCTCAGACGACAACTGCGTGATTAACTTCTCACGCAGTGTCTTCAACTCCACGGGCACACTAACACCAGTGTACCCGAGAAGGTCTCGCTCCGAAAGCCGCACTGCCCCGGGTTGGCACTGCGCGCACGCAACGCCGGACGGCACTGCGCACGGAATCCCCGCCTCGACTGCACCTTCGTGCAGCCGCAAAATCTTGGACCGCTTCGAGAAGCGCTCGTGGCGCTCACTCGCAGAGCGGACTCGCTCACGGTAACCAGCCGGGTCGCGGTTGAAGTTCTCAACGAACGCGCCCCAGCTTTGACAGAGTGCCTCCCACTCTGTCACTTTGCTCTTACGGGAAGTCCTCTTATTCCCGTAGAATCGGAGCTCATGGAAGAGCCCGATGTAGTAATCACGTCTTTGATCCGTCGCCGGATCAAAGTCGAGCTCCTTGGTGACATCGTCATCAACGATGGCGCTGCAGGAGTACAGCGCGTACTTGCTGACAGGCGTGGTATTGCCGTAGCGAGATCGGATCTCGCTCGGAGACGGCATCCACGGGTCGCGCGCCGGCTTAGCGCGCGACGTCACAGTCGCAGACGGAGTGGAGTCGTCATCGTCTCCACCCCGCGGCGTAGACAACGCCCCAGCATCTGCGAGCGGCCTGTCGCTGCCGCTACGCGAGCGCTTGGAACTCGAAGCGTCCGAGTCGTCCTCGCGAGGACGACGAGTCCCCACGCTAGCTTCATTGCGCCCAGTGGACGAGGAGTCTTGCTTCTCCTCGCCCTCCTCCATGTCGACATCATTGTCGACATTCAAGTCCTCCATGCCATCGAAGAGAGTCTCGTTGGCATAGGTAACTTTGCGCGACTTGTGGTACTCCCCTACCGAGATGGTACGCTTAGGGGAGCCTTGCGTCGTCACCGTGGAAGTGACGACGGACGCCGAAGAGGCTGAAGATGCGGCAGTCGTCGCTGTGTTGACGACGACTGTGTTGCTTGCTGCAGGTGCAGCAAGCTCGTCGGAAGTCTGCGTCGTTGGCGTGCTCATTTCGAAATGAGCACGATGTTCTCTCCGAAGAAGACTTTGGATTGATGTGTCGAGACCGGCACATCAAGTCCTAACGGGGGGATGGTGTAGCGGGGCTACACATTCGGCTAACCTCACCTTAGTGCAACACGCACTAAGTGGATACATTCAGGTGGGCCACATCGCAGTGTGGTCACCATTCATAATAGGAAGCAGTCCTATTGGTCAGAAAGCAGGGTCTTTCTACCAGTAATACTCAAGCATTAGGTCAGGGTTTCTGCCAACCACTCGTTGGCAGAACCCCTCTTTATAGATATCAGTTTTAGGAGGAAAGCCACAGTTAACAAACAATTCAGTTCTCATTTTACCGCAAAAGCTACTATTTGTACCTTTATTTAGATCTAATTATACTTGTGGATACAAGTATACTTAATCTAAGTTAAATACACCTTACGCTTCCTCATACACGTGCGCTCACGTGTAAGCTAAAGTATTGGGCTAAGTAAGCCCATTACAAATCACTTGCGCTAGATTTCCTACAATATTTCACGCCACCACAAGAGGCACTAGCAAAAACCAATACACTACACAGCTTAGAATCACACTTTCCTCTACCGTATGATAAAATCCAGAGCTTTTCCGTGCTTCAGCACGGCTCAGTAATGGTGGCCTTCCAAAAATAGCCTAAAGGGGGTACCAAGTGCTTTGATTGGTACCAGTTTGGTCCGTGGATAGTTCGGCTTAGGAACCCAACTGGTTGAACGCGCCCTACAAAAATGTACTAAACTATACCGCTTTCAACCCTTCTTGCGACAGCAAATTCTATTCCAACTGCTTGCGGCCACTAACTCGACTTTGACAGTGATGTCTCCCTTTGCCTCCCGTTCGGTGATACTTGCCGTTGTTATGGCTCGGCACGCTCAGCAGCGACGCCGGCGCCGGCTGTACAAGCTTCTAACACTATGGCGAGCTCGGAAGTCTCTTCGCGAACGCAACTACATCACGTCCAAGTCCCTCATCCACCCACGTAAATGCGCCTGGACAGTCATGCAAAGGGTACGGTCGCGAACGTTGTTTATTAACACAGTGTCTATTGCACCGAGCGATTTTGACCGCTTACTGGTGGCATTCTCCCGACACTACATTGTCAAGTTCGGCCCTGGTAAACGTGGCTGTCCTCCGCGACTGGTGTCAAAGAACAATGTGCTGGCATGTCTACTACACTATTATACAGCCAATGTAGAAGCCAAGACGCTTTGCGAACTCTTTGGTGTCCCGCCGCCAACACTAAGTCGAGTTCTAAACAACGTTGAATGCGCGCTTGCTAAAGCGTTGGGGGAAACGCCGGAGGCTTCGGTTTGATGGCCAACGAAGGAGCAGCAACATCAGTGGGCGGCATCTGCGGAGGCTCGCGAGCCTTTAATTCGCGGCTGCTTCTGTGTTGCTGATGGCAAAAACTACAACGTCCAAAATCCAACTGACAGTGATACCCAGAACGCCTACTACAACGGTACATACCTTTATCAACTCATATATATTCTTTTGATACCGATACAATTATGTTGGGTAGGATGGCTACACGGTGTTAAGGTGACGGGGGTTCTCTGTTACGGGTTTGATGGTACTCTCATCTGGGGAAAACATAATTTTCTCCATATGAAGTTACCGATCGAAAGTTTCTGTTCGTGGTGGGTTGAGCAGATGTTTGATCCGAAATGATGCTGTTTTCGGTTTTGCTAAAGACCTCTATTGTCTACAACGCATACTAAAACGGTACAGTAACCACCACCATTTTAGCTATATTTTTGTATGATGCAGCTGTGTACGTCGAGCATCTGCCCTACAAAACAGTAAGTACCCGTGGCGAAGAGATGATCTTGGTGAAGTGTGGCACAAGGACAAAGAGCGAGCTGTTGGGAGACTGGCATGGAAACAAGTACACCCCCTTTCTCATCTTCAAGAGCGGTGTATCACGCCGTGATCACCTTGAAGCGAATTGCGACGTCGTGCGTAATTGTTTTGGTGTGCGATTTTGAGAAGAGGTGTTCGCTCTACAACCGCTGCATATATGCCGTATCCACAGAAATGCAACGGCTTGGTGGAACTCGCGTATCTCTTAAAGGCTTCTTCGGTAGCATTTTGGATACCGTGAAAGCATGGAGGAAAAACTAATGCTACTTTGGGGAGATTTCTCGGGTCACTGGGCCCAAGAAGTCGTTGACTACGCGAAGTCCATCAATGTGGTGCTGATGAAATTGCCTCCTCGATATATGGCCAGAAATAAACCCTTCAAAACCCAACTGCGAGCACGCTGAATGGTCTGTATGCGTCCGGAGATTGATGGCCACCACACCGGCGACGAAATCAGACATCAGCGTGGTAGCGATTAAGAGATCAAGTGCTCTCGATATTGAAAGCCATGCCTTTAACCCTATCCTGGTCAAAGAGCGCATTGTGCCCCTTTTCATGGGTCTATCCTGGATTACTACTGTTTTCAGCTACAAAAGGGTGCCCCCTTTCATGGTTTTCCATATAGACAAGCAGTGTTTAATTGACTCGTAAATATTGTTTAATGTTTTGCTGAAGATTTGTAGTTGTACCGTGACCAAGGGCAAAATGCCCCCTTTCAAATCTTGGACTTGTATCTTATTGTACAAGACAAATTCACATTAATAAATGCAACCATTTTCTTGCGTACGCGACGAAGTACGCAAAATACACCGATAAGAGCGGTACGGCATACCGCTTCGATTTGACATTTGTATGCTTTTTTATGACATCACCCCGCTACAAATCACAGTTTAAAATGGGACGTACGAAACCTTTAGTGAGTTACGATGGTAAATAATACTTATGAGGCTGTGCAGGAGGCCCTACCCCGTAGCTGACCTGCTCGCCCAGAATTTAGGCGATCTACACACGTATACATTATGACTAAAATGAATATGTTAGCCCCTACGCAATTAGGCTTCATTCAGATGTAACTAAGCATGAACTAGCCAACGTAATTGAGTAGTTTTTGGATGAAACCGAGGGTAGAAATCGCCGTCTTCACTGGGAAAACAAAACGACCTTATTTGTCGTCATGTCACCGCTCTTTGAATTCTGCAATGGGTGCATCGCTCCGAGCATTGGCACCTCACCTTGATAACGCTTGTCGGCTATGAGCCCCCCTTCCGCTACCTCCATTTTGACCATCAAACATGCAATCATGGTCCGATTTTCGCAACAAGTCTCGGTGTTTGTCCACGTCATTGAACAAAATAGTTATATCCGACAGATCTCTAGCGCTGTAATTGGTGAAAAAAAAACTTTACCGTGAGGACCAGCATAGATGTTGCTTATCACCCGTAAAGCTTGTGTATGTTTGAGAAATGGCGACGGGCTTCTCCAAACGATCTGGCGTCTCTAGCGCAGACTAAAATTTGACACGAACTGCGGAAATAGCGCAGGAGTAGTTGTTAAAAACCTCGATAAGGACTGTGCCTATAGCATCGATTTGTTTTGGCGCGAAATGGCTTGGTTGGCGCGAGATCACTGTGCTGAGTGATTGCACAATCGATTGGGTGAAATTGTCAAACACGCAGCCTTCCGGTCGTCCTCTCTGGTTGCAAGAATATCTCCGACAATGCGGGCCTCCTGCGGAGCCAGTAAGGCCCATTTATGGGCTGTTGCCGCCGCCATGGCCAGCAGCTCTGTTTTGAGGTCCGGGATGGCAAGCCCTCCGTCTCGCCTCGGTAAGTGTGCTACATGAGTATTAAGCCATGCCCGGCCCTCCACTGTTGTCGACGTGAACTGTGCATGCCATATAAAGTTCTTGATCATCTTTTGGAATTGGTTCACTACTGCGGCCGTGGGCCAGCAGTGACGGCCACTAAAAAGCAGCTTGGGGATTATAATCGCAGCTGCAAGCTGGCTGCGATGATCCACCGTCATCGTCTTTTCGACCGCTAAGGCTAACCTGGTGGTGAGTTGTCTCCTAGCCAGTTGCCAGGTGTCAGTTGTGCCGTCCTGGCTGCCCACCTGGATGACATTACTCTGGAGCTGCAGACCCTGCACGGAACAGTTTGCCAGGCTTACATCCAAGCCGAATTCGGCCACAATGGGACGTTCTGTGGAGAATGGCTCCCTTATGTGTCCTTCTCTAGCCTTCGCCTATATTCCGAAGAAGGGGAGGTTATCAACCCCAATACTCAGTTTCGGGCGATATGCGCTCAGGGGACACTGCTGAAAGACGTCTTACATTGGCGGTGGTCCCCTCCCAACAGAATGGTAGTTACGGCACTCTGCCCCCGTCTCACGAATGGTGCTCGGAGACAAATTGGCAAGTTGATGACATTACTCCTTATAAATTTCCCGTCGCTGCTCCGACCAGGGGATCACAGCGGCGATGTGAGGTACGGTCTCGCTGAGGACGGCCCAGCACCTCCACCCCGCTTCCGGATCTCATTGGGTGGGATACTGACCGGGTATGGCACTTCCGCGGATAATGAAACGGGGCGAAAGCCGCTGACATCTCACAGGGATCTCACCGACCAATTGGCCGGGCTTTTGGGGCCAGATCGGGTCCTCGGATGGGTCCACCCCCACCCCCGAATCTCCAGATTGGTATGTTTATGGGTCGGGAAGAGGAGGTGGTCGGGTACCAAGGCGGGGTACAGGGCACGCATTGCGGCCCGATCACGTCAGAAGGCGGTCATCAACACCAAGGCGGCAAGTGCTAAGTGGAAAAACGTGAATCGTACGGCTGCGCGAGGACTGGACACAATTCAGTGGTCGAGTATTCGCAGGATTGTCGGGCTTAATCCATGGGGGGAGCAGCTGCTCCTTCGGATTAAGCAGCACGCTCTATCTACCTACAACCCAGTGTCGGCAGGACTGGGATGTCCTCACGACACGTGTCTCCGGGTAGGACGGGTGACTTTATTTCATATCTTCTGGTCGTGCCCTGCAGCTTTCCAGCTACGCCAAGTGCTACTGTCTAAATGGAGGGCAGCCGGACTGCGTCTCGATTCTTACGTGGAGTCCATTTTTTCGCTGACGTTACCTAGCCTACCGTCCACCTTAATGCTGGAAATAGGGCAGACCCTCACAGACCTGGGTGAGCAGGCTGTCACGGACACGGCCGACATTGCCGACCGACTGGTCGAGGGATGCTGGCAGCTGGGAGCCGCCCTCTACTTATTGGGGGTTTGGAGGTGGCGAGTGGCGCACTTTCACGAATTGAATGACACCTCAGAAGGGCACCACGTTGCCGGACTCGGGATCCGCCTCAGAGCAGGCTACACCCACATTGTACGGTCGTCACTAGACCGCCTCGATGAGCCAGTCAGAAGCCGGCTGAGTCTAGTATTACGCCAGTGGATGGGGGCGGCCTGGTCACGCCAAGCTGAACTGGAGCGCCCGGTAGGCGCGCACCACCACACCCTAGTCTTCGTAGGAGGGGATGCCAAGGGCGAGGCGGCACAGGCAGGTGCCGGGATACTTATTGCGCAAGTAGCTTCTGATACTGGACAGTATGTTATACACTACATGCTGGGCCAGGTACTGCGCGGAAGAAGTGCGACTGCAACGGTCGTCTCGCACGTGGGACTGCTCAAGGGACTCCGGCTATGTCGGGCCCACGGATGGCGTCACGTCCACGTTATCGGGGATGCGAGCCCCGTAATACAGCAACACGTATTGAGACGTGCCCCTAAACGGAAAGGGGTTCAGGGTTACTACTGGCAGGCCAGACGACTCGCCGATGCGTTGTCGGTAGCCTCCTGGACAGTACAGGCACGGGAGTATAATACTGCCGCAAGAACGATCGCCATGGTGGCCAAAAATACTGGGCACGATGTGGAATGGAACGCCATCGAATTCCCTCACGCTGGGGAAAAATGGGCTGCGGTTAGTGCCCGCGTCACCTCTGACGTGGCATACTGGCTGGCCGGACGTCACGAATCCAGCTCTCGGCCGCTGGAAACGGGAACGGTGTAACTGAGGGGGCTAGCGATCTGGCCTGGACAGATGTCTCATCTGTGATCGGATCGCAAAGGCGGCCGCTGCGGGACGGACAGCGGGCCGTACTCGGGCATTAGGTGGCGTTAGCTAGTACTAAATGACATTAATGTACCTCACTTCAAATCGATTGCACAATCGATGCGCAATCCACCTTTCGCTTTGTTATTTCGAGTAATATTGACAAAATCTCTTTATTAATGAGAGACAATGGTATGTATCTACAAGTCACTGATAAGAGCACATCACAGTATACGTCAATGTTGTCAGTGGCCAAGTCACTGAATAATCAACTATAGCAGTAAACTAAAATTGTGAGCAATCTGTGACCTTGTCCATAACTGAGATGGAAATCTAGTCTTGATTGAGCCAGTATTCGGCGTTAGACCTACACGTCAGTTTCTAGCAAAATTGGACCCTTGAATCTAGAGCGGTGACCGGCTGACGTATACAATTAAGGGCTCATTCCGTACTTCATGCTTACGTATTTGCTTGAAGTTTCCAATCTTCGCTTGAAGATCTGCGGGACCGAAATACTCGAACACCTCCGCAGGGCTTAGTGCTGGATCAACTCGCGATCGATAAAGCGCTCTTCGTGTCAGTTCTGAATACACCCTGTCGACACGAAGTCTCATGGCACCCGCCCAAACCCTGAGAGCCCGAGCCCCGTCAGTCCCTATTTAGCAGGCTACCACGCCGCAAATGGCTTACGTGGGGTGTCCAAACTGCGACAGCTGAACAATGTCCGCGATGTAAGGCGCTCCCGCATTTAACTCCTCCCTGTGGACTCCCTGTGGACGACTCCGACGACAAGATCGACTCGCCTTCTCCGGTCTTGCAGCCCTTCATGAGATCTGACCCTGCAAGCATCATGTCCATGGCCAACTTCGCGCCTGGCGAGTTCGAGCGCTTGTGGGTGTTTGTGCGCGAGCACATCATGGTGAACTGGAACATGGGGCGTGGACGCAAGTGCGCCGATCAAGGCATATAGGTGCTGTTAATGATGCTGACTGTTCTAAGAAATCGTAACCGCGTCCGACTCGGTGAATGAAATAGAGGTCCCTGTACGACAGCGCCAAGCACCACTTGCATGGCTACAAAGATGAAGTGTCGGTGTAAAAAAACGATGCAAACTTTGACTCTGGACCAGATGGAAGCAAATGATCGCCTTGCTCACGATTGGATCCTGGTCGAGAACTACTTCGAGCGCCTCTGTTCTCTGTGGCCTCTATGCGCGGATAAATACCGCTGGGACGAGGACACTACGATATTTTTTCGCTCGTGTGTAGCTCTGACAAACTTCCATGATCAACTTCGCCCGCTGAGCCGGGCGGACGGCGAGAATTATGCTCACTACTTGCAACATTTGCGTGAAATTGGCGAGAACCGACGCACCAACCGCATTGAGACTCAATGACGTTACCTCAAAAACCGTCGCGACCGGATGGACTCGCTCAATGTTGTCCACTACGAGGGCGCTTCAGTTGGACGAGCCCCGTGCACGCCTCGGCGCCTGCTCGGACGCGCCGTCGCTGCCTGGTTCGCAGTCATCGTTTGTAGCCACTTGCCTCGGACAGCTCTTCCTTCTACGAGACCATGCTGTTTGTACCGGATAACCTCCCGGTCGCGTGATCAGCGATTGTGATGGTGGTTTCTGGCGTCACGGCATGTTTGATTGAGGAAGAGTAACTGTTTCTCCTTCATGATAGCCTTTTTGAATACGATTTTGACTTGGCTAACTATTATCTTTGATAGGCATGCATATACTCAACTAAATCACCACTTTTTTGTGCGAGCTCTCAGACAGAGTCGGCAAGCTCTATTGAGGCCTTCACGCCAAGCTTTTTCGATCATTCTTTTAGACCTTAATGTGAATTGGGTTTTTGAACGCTTAAGCTTCTCGATTTTCTCCGAATCCGTATTTTGCCTTCACGCGCGTTTTGACATTGGATCTTAAACGCGTAAGTAAGACCGAAAATCACTTAAATTGAACTGAAACTGATCCAATATATAATATTAACCGTATAATCGTGATCCACAGAACTAGTATGCGCTCTAATTTATTATTAAAACTGAGTGTCGTATTCGCGTGTTTCGACTTGATCAATACGGAGGTTATGGTACTACTCAAGAACGTGCCGTAGACCGCAATAACGAGCCATTCTTAACCGTTGGGCTTACTTTGTTCGCAGTTCGAAGAACCGTTGGGCTTACTTTGTTCGCAGTTCGAAGAACCGTCGTTGGGGGTGGGGGATGTTTCCGGATGTTCTGGAACGACGATCTCGCTACATTTATAGTTACTACGATATCCAAGCAACATTCGGTGCTGATACGTTAGTCGATGTCATGGAACAACACCCGCGCTACATTTATTCCACCCGGGCGGAGCGCCACTGGACCTTTCCTGTCGGTGCCAAAAAACACATCCGAGTCTATCTGACTACGGAGAAACTGATTTCAAGAACCAACTATCTCACCATCAATTTCTTTTCTTTTTGGGCGGGGCTGGTGGAACAAAAACAAAACACGTATTATAGATGCAGTGACAAGACTGTCCAGTGCCTGGAAAGGAGACGCTTCCGTCTGAAGACGACTTTAACAGGAAAAGCAGCGACGCTTATTCAAGGGAGGACATTGACAAGTTTTATGCTTTCGTTGGAGCGATCTAAGACAGCAGATTTTCTTAGCGTTGATATGCTTGTCATCGACGAAGTGTCAATGCCGACAAGAACCGAGTAATAAAAAAAGGAAATTAAATTGCTTCGACGGTATAAACAAGTTTCTGGAGTGCCATTTGGTGGAACTGTGCTTGTAGGTGATTTTCTCTAATCGCCTTCTGTCGAAGCTGTCCCGATCTATCTTGACCCGCGCGACAAAATCAAATTTTCTACGACTGATATTGAGGGATAATTCGCAGGTCGAAAGACCTGTGCTGGGAGGCACATCACTGTAACTTTCCAAAACCGGGTACCGAAGTGGGTACTCCAAATTTTCCCCTTAAAAAGAGACCTCTCTCTACAAAACCTACCTCGATGCACTCCACTTTTATCCCTTGAAGAGAGACCACCCTCTACAGGACTTCCCTCTAGGCGGGAACTCCATTTGTGGAGAGACCCCCTCTACAAGACCAGATCTATTACAGTAGTAAGTACCTAAGCTCAGTTGAATCGACATCCTCGCCAGCGCTTGTTGCGCTACGAGTCGCGGACGAGTAATGTGTTGGTCAACAAGAGCAACCATCGGGCGCTGTTGTGCTAATTGGTACCGCCTTTAACCACTTACTGCAAACTTTGGTTAAATAACTATCACCAGTACTTCAGTAAGGTTTGTTTCAATATTTTAATTTCCTTTGGTTCAAACAACTATAACCGAGGGGTTATCCATTTTTTGTGAAGTATACATACCGATTAGCCAGAGTTGTGGCCCGAAGCGCGGCTGCCTGCACATCGTAGGATAGAACAGAGTAGATCTAAGCCAACCATTCGTTTCTGTAATACACTTGTAGAGGGCACTGTCGCCGCACGGCACTTTGGCTTTTGAGCATCCGTGCCCTCCTGCTCGGCTTCTGTCCAGCAATCTGCGCTTTACCTGTATGGTTACTACAAGGAATAGTACATATACAAGCTCACAGGTTATGAACCCAATGCAGGCACGGGCCACAAGAGACGAAGACTTATCAGATGAGGTGGCCTTGCATGAATGCGAACGCCGCGCAGCTCCAGCAGACGAGACACTCATCCAGTCGATAGGGCAGCTGCAGTAGTGAGGACCTCGACTGCCCAGCCTGTCGTTGGCCAAGCTGGCCCTCTTCTCGAACAGTCGGTGGGGCAGTCTTCGGCCGCGCCTCCTCCCAGGCCACAAAGAAATTTGGACTCCGAGCTCGTCGCCTCCGTGCCCACGGACGCAGTCACGGCGTGCGGCACGCACTCGAACACACTGGCCGACCCGAGAACACCACCTCCCAGCGCGTACGAGAGCGGAGCTGGCACGCTCTCCTCCAAACCAGTGGAGCCGGTCGGGGGGGGGGGGGGGGGCTGGCAGGCTGGTCAGATCCAGCTGGCGTCGACCAAGTTCGACGGCCGTTTCACAAACTGGAGCCGGTGGAAGACGGAGATGCAGACGATCTTCCACTGGCAGGAGCTGCTGCCACTCGTGCAAGGGCGGGAGTGCTTCGACGAGGAGCGCGCTCGCCGCGATGAGAGCTGGAAGAAGTGCTATGAGACGCGTAAGCGCAAGGCTCACACTGAGATTGTGCTCTCGCTGCATGGGGATCTCTTGGACCGGTTCAAGTCTGACATCGAGACGGCAAACCCGGCGCAGGTGTGGGCCGCACTGCTGCGCACGTACGATGGCACGCAAGGAACCAATGCAGTTAACCTCAAGCAGGATCTGCTGCCCAACGCGGTGGCGGTCTACCCGTCCATCGCCAACGACCAAACGCAGCGTGTGTCCCGCCTGCGTGGCGGGTATGACAAATACCAGCGCGTGCAGGATGCTGTCAATTTCTTGCTTGTGGCTGAGCACACAGCCCGCGACCAGCTCAGCCGCGAGAACCGCGACGCCGGCCAAGGAGTGCAACGACAGCTGAACCTGGTAACACGCAACAGCTCTTCAGGCCGTGAGCAACAGCAGCAGGACAGCAACAAGCGTCGCTACAACGGCGGAGGTGGACGCGGCAGTGGCAAGAAGAAGAGGCAAGATGATGAGGTTGCGCGTAAGCGCCGAGATGAAATTGCTGAGAAGAAACGTAATAGCGAGTGTAATGCATGCCATCAGCGTGGTCATTGGTGGAAGGAGTGTCCTGAGCGGAAGTCTACTGATCCAAGAGAGATTCGCACCATGGCTGGTGCTGTACTGCGCCGAGTGGAAAAGGAGCAGAAAGATGACCGTCCTGCGGATGCACAGCGCGATCGGCAGCAGGACCGCCCCCGTGTGGATTTTGTGTGGAGACTCACCCCGTGACACTGAGTGTTGATCGCCAGTGGGCTGATGTGAATAGCTACTCAAAGATCTACACCCGCCATGAGCTAGCAGCACTTGTTGGCCCCGACGTTGAGGAGCGCCTTGTCCGGGCTCGTGACACACAGCGTGAAGAGCAGTCTGTTGAATATTCTCCGACGTCCCCAACAGATGCTGGTGCTGACAGTTTGCATGGAGCTACTGGTCTGCTTCCAACGCGGCGTGTTCTGGTAGCGAGAAGTGGACAGTCCGACATGGTGCCCCCAAATGAAATGGAGTGGATTTTAGACTCGGGCGCTCAGGTGAATGTCACTGGCGACCTGGCGCTGCTCAACAACGTGAAGAACCTGAAGCAGGCGGAGTTGTTGGAAGGCGCTAGTGGTGATTTCGAGCGTGTTGAGCTTGAAGGTGCTGTGCTCATGCCAGTTGTGAACGAGCACTCGGGTGAAACTGAAACCCGCTTTCTCGAGAATGTGCGCTACTCGCCGGGCTCCAAGGTCAACCTAATCTCGCAGACCTACATGCAGTTCAAGTGTGGCTACAAGCTTATTGTGTCGGATGATCAGCTGGTGACGTGGCTGGTGAAGCCGACAATGAAGCTGAAGTTTGTGATGCGGGACGGACTGTATTGCATGCGCGTGGAGCGCCGCAACAAGCTCGTGCTGAGCGCACAAGACCCGAGCGCTGACTCAAATGTGATGGAGCGGGTCCACAACCGTCTGAGCCATGTTGCCATGGACACCATCAAGGAGGGTGGCTAGCAAGGTGGACACGGGCGTTAAGGTGAACACGCGTGATCTGAGCTTTTATGAGTGTGTTCCATGTATTGAGTCATAAATGAAGCGGATGACCTACAGCAGGAATCCTCGACGTGCGACAAGGCCGCTGGAGAAACTGTCAGCTGACATCTGCACGATTAATGAAGTGTCTACAGACAAGTCGACCATGTTCCTGCTGGTCATGGATGAATTTTCGAGGTACAAGTGGGCGTACTTGCTCAAGTCCAAGGCGGACGCGAGTGACCATCTTAAACATCTCATTCTGAAGCTGGAGAAGAAGTTCAAGCCACTCAGTGTGATGTTGTTCCACACTGATGGAGGAGGAGAGTTTATCAGCAATGACTTTACCTCATTTTGCGCTAATCAAGGTGTGGAACTGAACTACACTCATCCTGATAGCCCTGAAGAGAACGGGATTGTCGAGAGGAACAATGGAATTATCGTGTCGCGGGTAAGGTCGATGCTGGATGCTACGCGCCTTCCGAACTCGCTGTGGGGTGAAGCACTTCTGCATGCTGTTGATACGCTCAACGTTTGCCCTACGAATGCGCTGCAAGGCCGCAGCAGCCATGAAGTTTTGTACGGAAGCCTACCAAGTCTGCGATCGCTGCGGACATGGGGATGCATGACGCACGTACATACCAATGACTCCTCGCGTGAGCGAAAAGAAAAGTTGGCGACTCGTGTTCGGACGTGCATCTTTCTGGGGTATACCAGTACCAAGAAGGGCTGCAAATTCTTGGATGTTGTGAGCGGAGCGGTAGTCACAGCGCGTGGCGAGAATGTCCGCTTCCATGAGACCTTTACGATTGAGTCTAACTACGTGGGTCAGTTGGTGCTCAACACGTTCTTTCACGGAGATTTTCAGTTGTCGAGAGAGATTCCAGTGGTGCGTATCAAGTCGAGCATGGATACGTACATCAAGGATGATCGTGCCTCTCAGATTGAGATCGTTGAAAAAACTACAGCTACTGCTACTGGAAATGCTCCTGCTGCAGAGCCGGCACCATCATCCCCTGCGTCGACTGATATGCGTGTCGGTACCAAACGGAAGCGGTCAGATGAACAAGCAGAATTACTTCGTACAGCGTGTGTTGACGAGGACTGGGTACCGACCCGGTCAGCGACCGCTGAGTGTGAACCACGGCCGCCGTTGCCAAAGCGGCAGCGAAAGCTGTCGGTGCGACTACGTGACTACGTGGTGAATAGTGTGCATGTGCATGAAGAAGTTGTGGTGCCTACCACGTACAAGCAAGCACGGGCATCGCGCCAGTGGAAGAAGTGGAGAGAAGCTATGCTTGAGGAACTTGCGTCGCTCAAGGCTCATGGCACCTGGCGGCTGGTGCGCCGCCGTGAGATGCGTGGACGCAAAGCAATTACTTGTCGCTGGGTTTATGCAGTACGAGACGAGCGTGGGCGGATCAAACGCTATAAGGCACGTCTCGTGATCCACGGCTTCAAGCAGCTGGCAGGCTTGGAGTACACGGAGACGTTCGCGCCTGTGATTCGTTTTGAGACGATCCGTGCCGCCACTTACTTTGCACTTCAACGCGGCTGGGCCATCTTGCAATACGACGTGAAGACGGCCATCCTCTACGGACATCTCGACGAAGTGATATTCATGGAGCAACCACCAGGCTTCCAGAGTGAACCAGACGCATATGTGTGTCACCTCCAACGAAGTTGGTACGGCTTGCGTCAAGCGCCTAATGTGTGGAACTGACGCTTCACAAAGCGCTGGAGCGTCTCGGGTTCTCTAGACTTGACTCTGACTACGGCCTTTACGCACAAAAGATGGGAGAAAGTGATGAAATCTCTATGCTGTTGACGGTGTACGTCGATGATATCCTGCTTGGACCAACTGATCTGTGCCGCAGCGTCGCACAGCAGCTGGCTGAGGAATTTGAGCTGATAGCGTTGGGCTCCGTCAAATATCTACTCGACGTAGAGATTCTAATTGATCCTCTACGCAAGGAAGTAGTGTACTGCCAACGCCAGCACGTCAAGGACATCCTAAAGCGGTTCAACATGGAGTCGTGCAACGGCTGCGCGACTTCAGAAGCAACAACACCGCAGCATCTACGAGCACCTGTGGATAAGTCGTACCTCCCGTACCGTGAACTAGTGGGAGCGCTCCAGTACCTGGTTTCGGTGTCAAGGCCGGACATTGCCCACGGGGTGCGGAACCTGGGCAAGTATCTGAGCAACTACACGTATGAGCACTACTTCATGGCGAAACGAGTGCTGCGGTACTTAGCCAGTACCGTTGACTACGGGCTAGACAACACCATTGGAACCGGGTCAAGGGTTACTGTGACCTGCTTTACGGATGCTGATTACGCGAACGATGTCGATGACCGCAAGAGTATCAGCGGATATGTGACTATGCTAGATGGCAACGTAGTTTCGTACGCGTCTCGAAAACAAGAAATTAATGCCCAAAGTACTACCGAAGCGGAGTACGTGGCGATGAACGAGGGGACAAAGGACTTGCTGTGGATGTTGGGACTGGGCCTGGAGTTGAACTGGGAGGTTGAAGGACCTGTACTCTACGGTGACAATCGAGGCAAAGACGAAGCGTATTGAGAACAAGTACCACTTGGTGCGGCACCTTGTGGAGGCAAAGCGCCTTACAACCCAGCATGTTGGTACAAATGACATGGTTGCTGACGTGATGACCAAGACACTTGGGCGCGTCAAGTTCGAGCACTGCCGAGAACCGCTAAAGGCGCTTCCGATCTCAGACAGCAAGAGAGCTTCAAGAGATGCAAGTGGAGATTAGGTGGGAGCCATCATAATGAGGACGGTTTGCCGATGCCTGCTGTCTGCACCTATCAAGAAGGACAACTTGCCTGGGTATGCGCTGCCCTGCTGGACAGAAGCGTAGTGGCAAAAGCTGCCAGTACTACTGTGAGTGTGTGACGACCAAGGTTGGTCATTTACGCTGATGAAGCAGCCTTGGTCGAGTGGGAGTGTGAAGTATACATACCGAATCGCCAGAGTCGTGGCCCGAAGCGCGGCTGCCTGCACATCATAGGATAGAACAGAGTAGATCTAAGCCAACCATTCGTTTATGTAATACACTTGTGGAGGGCACTGTCGTCGCCGCACGGCACTTTGGCTTTTGAGCATCCGTGCCCTCCTGCTCGGCTTCTGCCCAGCAATCTGCGCTTTACCTGTATGGTTACTACAAGGAACAGTACATATACAAGCTCACATTTTTGTCGTTGTTCCGCTCGTAGTTATAGTTTGCATTGATGCACAATATCTTCTCTACTTTTGGTGTACTCGATCGTCATCTATTAGTACCAGGTCTGTCGTACGAGCACTTTATCCAGAGGTAGTTGTAAGATTTCTGGCTTAGTAGTAAGGATACTACTACTTTCGGACTCCGAATCAGTAGCACTACTACTGTAGTAGGTAGACACTGGCAGTAGTAGTATCACTACTAATGTACCCATGTCGGCAACTTCCCTTAGTTAAACGTGGACTACTCTGTCTCGAAACTTGCTTTTGCATATTATTTCAGGAAAGAACGGCACTAACCCGGTTTAATACCCAGCGCTCGCATTAAGAGAAATGGACCATCCAGGGGTCTTAGAGTACTACGATAGGGTTGCTAAAGCTAAGGATTGCCAACTTCGCTCCTTAAAGTATACTTCTCTGGTCCATCGTGCTAAACTGGTACGGACAACAAGTAACACGAACCGTTTAGCACCTTTCGCGCGCTTAAGCTAGAAACATCGTGTGATATACACCCGTGAAAGTCGTACCGGCGTCGTGGCAGCTGTAGGTGTCAGCGTGTAGGAGTAGTTTGAGAACTAACAGGCGACGCCTGTAAGAAGGGAACTCATTCACCCCTTCCATACTAAAATCAAGTATAAATGTAGCCATGTTTCAGAAATTTGGCTCGGAAGTTAGAATAGGCGGTTGTCACCCGGTCACGCGTGACTGCAAGCATTGGGGCCTCTCATTACAGAATATGGCACTCAATCTCCCGCATAACGATTATTGCTGGAGCTACTGGGGTACGAATGTCCGGTCGGTCGCTAGTGAAATGTCCTACAAATCTGAATTGATAGTGGTACCATACTTTAATTAAGTCAAAAATGATACAACTGGATCCCTTGGGATGGTGATTGACATCCGTCCCGCAGAATTTGCTTCATATATTCAAAATTAAATCGCCAGTCGAGCTGACGTTTGATTGGCTTAACTCGTTTCAACACGAGCTTTTCAACGATATACTACAATGCGATATGGTCACAACAGCGGATTTAAACGGATCAGCTGAAAATTCCCGACCGACCAACTTTCCACCTTTTTACGCCCCCTTCTTACAGGCATCGTCTGTTAACTTAACAGTGTTAAGTGCAGCGAGAACGTACCGTGTGTAATGCTAATAGCACTACTAATACTAGTGCTACTTTTTATCGCTACTATTCGATTAGCACTACTATTCGGCTAAAGCTCTGGTATTTGGGCCGATTATTAGATCTAATTGAATAGTATTAATAGCGAGAAAATCTGGTACCGGCACTAGTAAAAGACCCAAACACTTTAGCCGATTAGTAGTGCTAATTGAACTGATTAAGCTGGTCTGGTCTCCCGTGATAATCATTTCCGGGAGGGAAGACTGTAGGCTTAGTAATGATGATACTACTACTTTCCGACTCTGAACCAATAGCACTACTACTACTGTAGTAGGTCGGCATTGGCGCTACTCAATCTACTCTCTGGAGCTGAAGACCCCACCCGAAAACAGTGTATTCATGTACACCCCTGGATAGGGTCACGGGCTTGACGGTCGTCCAGTACGGATAGTCCTCGGGCCTGGTCACCAGCGTGATGCTCTCGTTTGAGAGAAGTGGCAAAAGACATTGCACCTTACACTGCGCTGAAGTTAGCATCAGTAGTTGTGCAATCACTACTATAGTACAAAGTCGTGCGGGGCACGAAGAAGCTCTGAAGTATAGGCGAGCCCGTATTTCACTTATTGATGATAACGTAGAAATATTCGCTAGTGTCCCTATTGCACAAATTTTTAACACAGCTATCACACTAAAATAAACAGTACCAGAATTAACCCCGTTTGCGGAGCACATTTTCTTTTGGTTGTAGGACGAAATCACTTTGAGGGCCTCCTTTTTTACTACTAATTTGGAGGTCGCCACTGACCGAATGGTAGCCAGCACTATAAAAGCGGCAGTCGACACCAGTGTTATGGGGAGGGCCACCAACTTCAATTTGGATAATCAAAACTAACGAGCTCAGATTCACCACTATAAATTAGGTCGCTACCACTGCCAAGTCTGTGCTCTATTTAGCAGTCTTGCATCCACGTTATAAATATATTCTAAGCTTTTGTACCTTCATTTCGTTGATTCCTCCGGCCCATGGAGCCTGCGCGACGTCGTGAACGCTTTCCGTGGCAGCAGATATGGAAATCTGGGGATGCAACACCCTACAGCGAGTTCGAGCAAAGCCTAACACGCTTTGTTCGAGATAAAAATGATTCTCTAAACTGTACGATGGATCATGTTGACCGCTGCGAGGATTCCCTGGCTACAACTCGGCACAAGATGCGCTGCATTATCACGAAGTGCGCCTCCCAACGCTGCAAGGACTCCGGAGAGAAGTGTAAAGCTCGCTACAAGATACTTAAATGTACAGAAGTTGAATTCATTGTTATTTACGAGCAAGGAGAACACACTATGGCCTTAGATGCCCCTGCATCGCCTCCCAGCAGCCCAAAACTGACAGGTGCTATGAAGAACTACGTTGAAGCGAAGTCAAAGGACGCGCCCTCGGTGGTGGCTCAGATGGCGTACTCGTTTCTGTGCCGGGAGATCGACGCCGAGAGGATATCCGGTCAAGTCCCAAAGTTGGAGAAAGTGCAGAACTTCGTGAAAAAGTGGCGAACCAAAACCAGCCTGACAGTACGGAGCCGGTGCTGGAGATTTGCCGGCAAAGAATGTACGATGGTGGAGGGGCAGAACGTACCAGCGAAAGTCTGCTGGTGTTTTGCGATACTGAAGTTGTGGATGGAGTAGTGGAGCCGTCGGTGGGGACAGGATCCAAGGCTAACCCCTTTCGGATTGGTTTAACGTGCATGGCGCTCTTGGAGATCTACGTCAAAGCGCAGAGAGATCCCACGCTGTCTACGCTGATGCATCTCGACAGCACGCATAGCATTGTCAAACAGAAGTACCCCGTTTTTGTTGTGGGGATTTCAGATCGCAGAGGAAGCTTTCTGCCCGTCGTCTACTTCTGCACGTCGTTAAGAAAGGCTCGCGACATCGCGTGGTGCCTCTCTTTTCTCAAGCGTGTGGTTTTACGAGAGTTTGGTGTGCCGTTCCAGCCTGACTTTGTCATGATGGACGCGGACAAAGCACAGTACAAGGCCTGTCAGCTCGAGCTGCCTCGAAGCTTGGTTTCGATGTGCTGGTTTCATGTCATGCAAAATGTGCACAAACATGCAAAAGATGAAAAGCTGGATGTGGTTACGAAGCAGAAAATTTTCAGAGATTTGTATGGTTTGCACTTTGCGGCGTCCGAATCCGATTACTTGCGGATGCGCGAGTTCGTAATTTAGTCTTGGCGTGGCGCAGGTGAATTGTGCCCACGGGTGAAGCGGGTGGTGAACCACCTGATTAATATGTGGATTTTGGGGCCAAGGTTTTCAAATTGGCAAGCTTTTCACACGCCTACAGGCTACGCATCGACAAACAACCCATTGGAAACCTATCATTTCACACTAAAGCTTGTGAACAACGACAAGCGCGCAAATCCAGCTGAATTGATTTCACGCTTGGATTTATCGCGGCTTGGATACGTCTCGGCAATGCAAGGTTTTAACGACGTGCCGAGCGTATCCAAACGCCTAAAAGCCGCTTTTAACCGGGCGGAAAGCTGCACGAATTGGAGACAGAAGTGGTGCACAGGCTCCAGAATGCAGTCATGGTGCGCGTCTGGTCGAAGGCCATCAGTCCCACTGATGTCGATGAAGATGGTGAAGATACCGCCCCGTCCACACCATTATCGGCGGATGCACAGCGGTCTTACGGATCTACCAACTACAGGCGTATGATCTGGAAGGGCATGCCAAGTGGTGGCTGGGTGGTTGACGCAGTCGGTCGTACGTGTGGGTGCCCGGGTTGGAGCAAGGCAGGTATATGCTTGGACGTCATCAAAGCCACGAAGGTGGCGCAAGTGCCGTGTCCAGGCATGCCCAACCCGGGGCGACGATTTGTAAGCCCCGCTTGCGGCTACAAAGACCGCTCTACGCACAGACGTCCAGGTGTACATGTCTCTGTGACAGGCCCTGAGATTCACCCTTTGCGAGCGGGCGATGTGTTGTTAGGACCCACCCCGTATCGGGAGTATTTGAGCGATACGTACTCTGCTAGATTAGAGAGGGTGCCAAAGCTCTCTGCTGAAGACCTCTCTGACGCGTCTACTGAGGTGTTTGCCATCAGTGAGCAGGAGAACAGCGAGCTCAGTGACTTCGAGCCTGACTCGCATCATGCCAACGATGAGCAAGCGCCCACTGAACTGGCCTATGACACTGCGCGTATAGCCGACGCATCCGAAGATGTTGTCGAGTCGGACCAGTCCACTCGATGCATAAGTTTGGGAGCGCTTCGGTTGCAGGCGAGGCAAGCGATACCGGTTTCTCGGCGCCATACACAGAGGTTCGACGCTCAGCTCGGCGCAGACAACTGACTGAATGAGCGCGTGAATACGCTGACATCAAACGGCGTCGTTGCTGAGATCGAATGAATGCTTCAACAGTGTTCAACAACAGACTGTATCTTGTAGATACAGCAGCAACCGATCCTTAACAATCCCATATGTTTTCATAATCTATTCAGTACTGGATCTCTATTCCGCTCACGTCCAGTCTGGTTTGCCTTCACTCTCATATTGACAGCATATCCGAGATAGGAGGAAGTGTGAGACAGGATTGACGCTCAAGGAGCTCTACCAGCGAGCGATGGAGGACATGGAAGCCCAGCGCCACAGTAGATTGCGGCCATCTTGGCGCTGACGCTGGCTCGAAGGTATGAAATGATGTACATTGCCATGGAGTGTCATGGAGTTCATTTTGTCAAGACATTAACGGGGCTATACACTTAGGTGCTGAGTGTGCGTGTGGGGCTCGTGTGCTCTAGATGACGCTGCCGTAGGGCTGCGCCTCCAGCTTGAGCTTGTGGCGGCGCCAGAGGAAGAGACCCCTGCTCACTTCCAACACGCCGACGATGATGAGCACGATGAGGCCCGGCAGGAACGTCTTGTCCAGCGTGAGCGTGATCTTGAACGTGTCCAGCACGCTGGCCTTGGCCTCGGCCGACTCCTGCACCTAGTACGTCGGCGGCACCACCTCCGTCGGTAGCGTCGGCCACACGAGGTCGCTCATGGACGCGTTGGCATTACCGACCGAGGCGGCCAGCGAATACGAGACCTGCGACCGTTTGCGCGCTCTCAAGGCCTGGCCCGTGCCCGACTCGATGTGCGCGATCGTGCCGAACGCGTTGAAGTAGCTGTCGAGGTGGTTGCCGTCCGTGTCGTACCTGGCGTCGGCCGTCGCGACCGTTCCGTCGGCGGTGGTCATCTCTACGCCGTCCAGCGGCGACGAGTCCGCCTAGACGAAGAACGGGCCGGAGATGTACGACAGGAAGCCCGCGATGAAGGCCTTCTGGTGTCGTTGACAGGGACCCCCGAGCTGATCTCGGCGTGCTCGGTCGAGTACGCGAACACGTCGGTCGGCGTGCCGAAGCGGTGCAGCGACACCCCGATAAAGTCCACTTCCGTGTCCAAGCTCACCATGGGGATGGAGATCTCGGCGGGGCCCAAGTACAAGTCGAACGTGTCGACGCTGGTGTGTTTGGCCATGCCCTTGATGGTCACGCTGCTAGGCTTGATGGGCGAGCCCATCCGAGCCCGACACGTTGAAGCACGTGACGTTTGCTGTAGGCGCGACGCAGTTGGCGTAGCTCGAGAATGCTCGAGAATGCCGGAGCTCTCGGTGATACCTGGGAGCAGCGCAGCCGTCGCGCAGCTCTGGTCGGCCACGAACGTGTGGTACGTGTACGTCTTGTACGTGACGTTGGACACGGGCTGATGATTGCGCTGACGGCGACGAACCTCGTGGTGCTCGTGCTGGGATTGATGCAGCCGCTGGACATCATGCTCAACGGTCTGTCGATTGTGAACGTCATCATCGCGGCTGGTATCGCGGTCGAGTTCTGCGGTCACTACGTGTGGTTCTACGCGAAGGCTCGTGGTACGGGCGTCGTCCGACAGGGACACGTCCAGCTTGATCTCGCGGCGGCGATACACGTACGGCCCCATCTCCAGCACCTGCAGCTTGGCGTTGGTGGCGATGTAGTCCTCGGCGTTGGTGGCGTTGAGCATGTACACGGACACGTAGTAGTAGATGCTGCTGTTCAACCACTACGAGCGTGGAGTGACGTGGAGTGACTCTTGTTGAGCCGTTCGGGCCAGCTACTAGTGCAGTACATACATCATTCTTACTTCGTTGTTACTACTGTAGTATACTATGGTAATTGTCGAGTTGGCATCACTAGCTTCTACACGACGTACTAGTACGTAGTAGTATTCTTTTAAACATACATCAAGCACGCATCCCCAGACCTTGCGTGCATTAGCTTTGACTATTTTCTACACGATCAGCGTAAAATACGTTGTTGTAGAATTAAACATGGAGTCTGCAGTGTAGTTATTTAGTGAAAGCATATATGAGCTATAGTGCTCCTTTCCACTAATCTGGTGGTGCATGCCAACACGATGGTTGACAAGCTCCGATCTGTAGTAAGTGGCAGCCACTGATGTTTAAGTGCTGAGTGCCTCTGCATCAGTGCTGCGAAACCGAACCATAGTGTTATTAGAGGTCTTTAGCAGAACCGAAAATTAGTTCTTTCCTGTTGTAACATATGACATTTCCCCTAACCAATGATCCACATTCCGAAGTTTCGATCGAATACTTCATCAGAAACCGGATGAATCAACGACACTTTACGGTATGGAGGAGCCAATTACAGTTCCCATCCCACCACTAAAAACACGTCTGATGGCACATATTTAATGCTGCAACAAGTGCACTCTCACGAAGTCGACGAACACCCCGTTCTTTAAAGACGACGTGGCTCTGCAGTCAGGCCACAGCTCCATCCTCATGGCCACGACCACGTCATCTGCGACTCCACTGCCCAGCGCCTCCTGCAGTGCGTGCAGTTGACCTGCTCGTGCTCCGAAGTGCTCGAAGAGCTGCAGTTTGGCGCGCCAGTCGTCCGCCTGGCTCTTGCTGGCGCCCCAGAGGCTCTAGCCTTGCAGCTTGAGCGCCTGCTGGTCAGCAGCCCGTGCGCCCGCGTAAAATGGAAGGCGATAAGCACGGCGCGCTGCTGCCACGGGCTGCTGGTCAGCGGCCCGTGCGCCCGTGTAAACTGGAAGGCGATGAGCACGGCGCGCAAATGACAGCATACAAAAGGGTGTCTAATTTTGAGCGACATGAGATGTTTTTTCTAGTTGTCAACATACGATATCAACCGAAACTGTCGGTATAAGCTAAAGACAGTTTGTGTTCTTGTCTGATGGGTTTTTTAACCGATCGAAAACAGGCTGAACCGAATAAACTGCTAAAGACCTCTATTGGCCCAGCTGATTGGTGTTTCCGTCTTCTCCTCAATCACTTTCGGTCCAAGCACCAGAAGGTTAGCATATCACTGCTATTAGTAGTGCTATTACCTCTAAGACTTGACAAAAAGTTATTGAGGCAACAAGATACGTCGGCTCTGTATATCTGTCAATTCCTGTGCTAAATACCGACGTGGACTACTTATCACTGAGCAATATCAAGGGAGAAGCGTCCAGTTCTCCACTCGTGTTGCCGACTTGGACTTCTAAGGAATTACGGCGTCATTTCTCTGCTTAGCTCGTCTTGCTTTCATCCACCATATTTTGCTTTCACCAGTCTGGGATGCCTACAAACCATACCCAACTCGCGACTTACTCTTTCTTTGTTATCGACCTGCGTACTCCCGGGGCGGCCGCTCCGGGTAGCCTATTTCTGTAGCGGCGGTTCGATAGTGTGATAGTGCTAGAAGAAACGGTTCGCTTTCGTGACGACCCCGAATGGGGAGCTGGGTGTGCGGCTGCTCATTTGAGAAATTGGTCACATGATTTTATAGTTCTGATGAATTCGCACCAGTTAAATATGGTAAAGGAGTGCAGATACGGTCTTCGTCACACCTGATAATGCGATGCGTGTCACGGATAGCACCCTGGGGTTCAGCACCGGCAGCGTGGATCACCCCCGGCGTTTTTACGCGCAACATGACGTTAGCCATCATGGAGCAAGGCTGCTGGACCCCGCCCTGCGCGGACAAGCGCGCGCTGTGTTTTGCTCTGGAGGACGACGCATCCATTGAGAGCGATGACGAGCAGATAGCAGCGCCACCAGACCAAGAACATGAGCAGAGTGAGGATGAAAACAGCAACGACGTGGAGCGCGGGGAGCTGCAGCGCCACCAGCGCGTTGCCCACCGCCGCATGGTCAGTCTTGTAGCCAATTTGAAGGACAGTCTATCCGGGCTTAGTCGCCAAAATGTGGATTTACCGGATAATTGGTTTGGGCGAATGGCCCTTTTCATAGGCTTGATTGAAGGAATGCGAATTCAGATGCCCAAAACGTACGCCCTAGAAATCTCGCTCTCTCTCCAGCTACCCGCTTTTGAACAAGTCCATGACAGCAAAGCCGATATTGTTTCCCGAATACCGAGTAAACCGCCACAATATACGCAACGCTGCGGATTAACAGAGGCCCAAGTGCAGTCGAGTTTGATCATACGACATACGCTGCTCGATTTCCTGTATTTCATGACACACTGTCGTTACCGCGACCGTCCAACGGTGAATTAAGGTCCCTCAATGTGAAACTGCAACAACTTCAGATTGGTTACGATGTGGGTTTCACGATATACAAAGTAAACGCAGGAACGCCTCGTTTGATGGTTGTTGTGGAACGGAAGTCGCCGGTTGCAATAGTAAACAAAACACAGCAGTCATACCTTCTCTTTTCTCGCGTCGTGTCGCGCAATGGATTTGTTACACTCACTTCACTTACGTCGGCTTTAGCTTAATGGCCACGCCCGCCCTCGGACGCTCTTCGAGAAGAAATTCGTTTACAGATGTTATCTAGACACACTTGAAAAATGATTCGCCAAAACCTTTTGTTTGAATTCGACGAATGCAATTGAGGTTCAATGAATTCTCTGTATTCTACTTCAATTAGAAGTCGACCGACATTCTGGTAGATTTTTTGTAACTTTATACCTACAAAAAATACTAGAATGCTGGTAGCTTTGGTATCAGGGACACAATAATTCGTTATCTCCGCCCATGTCCTTACCGCTTGCGGCAACTTCGAATCCAATCCGCTTCGAACTGCTAGACCATGTCGAGCTGTATTCGCTCTCACGTTCTAGCAACTGCGGTGATTAGTGACCTTGTAAATACTGAAGAAGTCCGTGCAGGCATTTAGTATCGTTAGCTTTCCAGGCGCCCACGAAAAGAGCTGAGCTACATATTCTTATCAAGGTTGTTGCATCTAATGCTGACAATGTGGGTGTATTGGGTTG
The DNA here is from genome assembly GCA_033557925.1 of Phytophthora x cambivora. Taxonomy (NCBI): domain Eukaryota; phylum Oomycota; class Peronosporomycetes; order Peronosporales; family Peronosporaceae; genus Phytophthora; species Phytophthora x cambivora. The sequence goes on along the minus strand of JAUCEB010000013.1, from coordinate 5,348,104 downwards.
AGCTAAAGGCCTAAAACGTCACTTAATCTCTACTCCCCATAGTAGTTGTACCACGTGGCCGTCCCACGCGTGGTACAGAAAGATATTAGTCGACCATACAAAAACTAAGGTATATTGATCAACTGGAAGCGAATTGCACATGTTGGTCGTGGCAGTTCCTCTTCGTTCCGAGTCCACACAAGGCGACAAATTTGTCCTGAGCAGGCTGCGAACAGCAGCCACAGTAGTAAGAGCAACGGTTCTGGCACATTTTGCATCGTCGCTGCGCATGCTTCGCTGTGTTCTTCACCTTCGTGTACTGAGGCAAATCTACGAAGGCCAGGAGCTTGTGTCTCGAGCCGTCGTCTACAACCTCCCCAACTTCGTTGAACACTAGGTCCCGCGTTGATCGATCATTCAAGAAGTCATTGAAAATGAGCTCGTAAGCGAGCTTTAGCTTGAAAGTGCTGAAATCACACACGACAGATTGGCCACGGTGCATCTCGAGGTATCTGTAGGCTAAGTATGCGTCCGTTACCACCATTCCAATTAACGTAGAAAACAAGCGATGCAACCACGTTCGGGTACTCCATTCACGCTCTAGCCGCAGTGATCCCTGTCGGTAGTGATCATGCACATCAATTGCGGAAAACCGCAAGAAAAATAGCTCGATCATGTGCGGTCGAGGAATGTGCAGCTCGAGTTTCTCGGTTCTCTCTTTTCCGTCGACGACTATCTTGCGGTGTCTTGATCTAATGCTATCTTTGCCGGGGAGTGTTGTTCCTCTGCTGGGTATAATCATCTTGGGTTTTCTATCTGCCCAACAGAGAGCGTAGATGTCTTGCTGTTTGGGCGTTCTGCTGATGTAGACTCTAAAACAGCCGCCCACTGGCGCATTACGATACCATGCTTCTAATGCTCGTTTCGGGAATTCTTTTATCGCCGTCTTAACCATACCCATAAAATGTAGACCCAGCAGTGCTTGTAACTGGATTAGCGCCTGAACCGATGCGAACGCGCTATCGGCGACTGCAGTATGTCCTGTACCCTGGTAGGGCTCGGCTAATCTTAGTGTAATATCAGTGCCTTCCCCAAACTGCCGGTGATAACGCTTATTTCGCTGCTGTTGAGCGCTCTCCATCAACTCCAAGCCCAACAAGATTCCAGTTTCACCATCAGCAATTGCTTTTATCTCAGCTCCCTGACTAACCGGCTTTCGGGGAATTTTAGTTTTGTGCGAGATTCCGTTGTGATAGTGCTTGTATTCGAGACCATCCCAACCCGACATACACTCGTCTACCACCAGCATCTCCCCAGGAGAAATGACACGCCTTCTACGTTCCGTAAATGCGTCTAAAAACCCTCTTATAGGGAACCATGTGTCATCCGACACAACAGTGCTGTCGACCAACGAGAATGCCGAGCTGATCTCCTCGAATGCATGACGACTCATGCCATATTTTCCTCCAAAGTTCGCAGGTGTACCAATCTCGCCCTCAGTTGTATCACGTTCCCAGTAAACACGTACATGCCCTTCACGAGGCTCAATTGCCATGGTAAGTCGTAATCGAATCCAACGTAAAAGATCACCCTCCGAAATCGAACGCTTGCGGCGACTCTGAAGGTTGTGATTCGTGTATACAACCGTTGATTGTAGAGTCTGCACAAATAAAAATATTTGACAGCGCTACAAACACCGAGCTGAAGCACCTCAGGCCAATGTATTGCTGCTCTACGCGTGACATGATCGACAACATCTTTCAGTTCATCAGAACATGGAGACCACAGACGCTCATTTGCGATCACGTATCCATCGGCTATCTCTCCACTCTCTAGATTCTCCACGTTCCCTTCATCCACTATTGCACTCTCTGCGTCGTTCTCCAGGTCTTCACAATCACAGAGGGGGGCAGTCAGTCCCAGTTGGGGAGCCGGCAGAACCCCTAGCCGGAAGACCTTTTTCGGGACTTTCCGGGGCGTTTGCGCTCGATGACACCGCCTCGGTAGCCTCATGAGCTGCAATAGACCTCGCAGAAACGCGCTCCACAACGCCATTACCCCAGTTGACGTCGTACGTGTGGTGCCTGGAGTCTTTGAACACAGCGACGACGGTTCCGTGCTTGAGCCTTGTCTTCTTCGTCTTACGGACAACCGGGGCGCCGGGGTGATGTACTGTCATCGCTACGTGGCCGATGTGAGTGGTTCGATAAGCGGAGGAAAGCCAGTGATGAGGAGAACGCCACGAGTCTATTTGTGGTTTAAAACACTGGCTGGCAACTAACTTATAGAGACTTCAAATCTGTACCACGCGTGGTACATTTGTACCACCGGTGGTACAGGGGGGTATAGAGATTAAATTGGATAAAATCCTGTACATTGTTTTACAACTTCGCTACCCAAGACAGTCCCAGACCGGTTGTTTCAGTAGCATCTTTACATCCTCCCAAGCTGAAGAAGACCCCGTGACATGGACAAACAGGGTTTCTGATGTTTACAAACATGGCGGTTGAATTCCCGAGATTGGGACTGATCTCACCATGACCACGAGTTGACCAATTGGATGATAAAATTCTAATTCAACTGTTGTCGATTAATAAACGGTTCAGTTAACTAACATTGATGTATATATTTCATAAATAAAAACAAAGGTATGGGGATTGATTAAGTTGTCTCATGAATCGATGAATAAAGTACCGGTTAAGTGTTAGCTTGTTGTGACGTACCAAAGAGAATTAGTGCTAGGGTCCGACATGAAAGGATTGTCGGCTTCTACCCAGAATATAGGGGTTGTGGAATAAACCAATGCCCCCCCACCCCCCACCCACAGACACACAGAACAATCATGAAGGCAAAAGTGTATGAAGGTACGGACTTTATGTCAGCTTTTGAGCCCCGACCTGCATCATCTAGTAGTACAGGATGTCGCTCTCGGGCTTGCGATCGTCGATGACGTTGAAAACCTCCTCCTCGTCTTCCTCGTTTGTGTTCTTGCGGTTGACGAAATGTGCACCAGCTTACGCCGATCACCACGAAATCAGTTACGCAACTGTGGAAGAGTGGATAAAGTGGCGGAGAAGCTTCTTTTACGCGCGCCCTTGAGCAGGCCGACAAGAACGCAAACACAGCAACAGCCCAGGACAGTAGGGATTTAATGAGCCCCGTCCAGAATATCAGTGGGGAAACCTTGCGATCAAGCACAAGCATGCGCGACTCAGAATCACAAAGGCGCTGCTCTTCTTTTAGGTTCAGCGCGTTAGTAAGCCGTCCTGTCGCCCCCGTGCGAGTTGCAAATGAGGTTCACGACCCCGACACGCGTCTCTGAGGTAATTCTCCTTCCAAGAAGGCGCGGGTTGGGGACATAACCAACCCCGTCCGCATCACCATATATACCTTTTGTGATACGATGGTCTAGAGCGATGCATTTTCTGCTGTGGTGAGACCAACTCCCTCGACGAGTTCCGGAAGTTCCATAAACATCTCATAGACATCCTACATCGGACTCGCATTGCGCTCGAACCGACGCGGGAACTTAGGTAGAATTTCGAGCAACTTCGGCCAGTATTCCAAATTTGGAACAAAGCTGCCGGAGCCGACGATACCGTGGATAACCCATTTCTTTGCCTTCTGCGCATTCGTGTCCTGAGCAAGAAGTGCTCAGTGTGAACCGATTTCATGTATAAACGGCTTCGCAGCGAGAAGGGTCGAGAAACATTTCTCGAGCGTTCCCCAGCGGGTTTCGACCGGAAGCGCAAGCGTTCAGCGACTGCTCCAGTGCAGCGCTTCATGTAACTCGTGGTGCAGTTGGTGGCGCTACTTAAAAAATGCCGTCGATGGCAAAACCTCACAACCAGCTAATGCTGTAACATATTTCCTTCACCATAAGATTAAAGACACGGACAGCACAGCCATGGAAAATACCCCAGGGAAGTCTCTCTGGAGCTGAGCTTGTTCACGGAAGTGTTGTCGGTGACGACCGCGCAGGCTTGGAGTAAGAGGTACTTGGCCATCACTCGCTTCAGATCAGCCACGATTCATATAGTGTCGTGACTAATTGAGCCAGCGTACACTGAGTCAAGATAGTACGTTTATTGCACCGCAAATGGCTACGTAGTGAATCACGGATACGCCGTTGACGTCGGTTCATACATCCGTGCTTAACGTGGCCAGCTTGCTGCTGGCCGTTTCCTTTATGCGGGCGACGGACGTTTCGTAGCCTTGATCGAGAAGCGCGGTACACATGGCGTTGTCCGATGGGATGATGGCTGCCGGGTGCAGTTGCTGGATAGCGACGAGCAGCGCTGCGTCATGTGGTGACATTGCGCGAACAGGATCGCCGGCGGGACGTGTAGACGATCATCCGAGCGCTGGAGCATCAGGTTGTTGGTCAGATACCGTCCCCGCAGCACACACAAGCTCATGCCAAGCGCTCGACGTGCGTATTACAAGTTCGTCAATGACGACCTCACACTTGCTGCATACCGCAGTCTTTTCTTCGGAGATGACCACGTCGCTCCACACTAGATCAAGCCTGCGATCGCTACGGTTCTGCGGGCACATCGCAGAGGCGACCGTAAGAACTCTCACATGAGCGGCGCTGGTGACGGCGTGAGTGGGGCTGCTTGAGGCGATGGTTGCGGTGTTTGTGCTGGAGCGATGGTGTGGTGAGTTTACTTTTGGTGTGACTCAGGGGTCGCAAAAATGAGAATAAGCATTTGAGAAGGAAATGACAGATCCTCGTCCATCCTTCAATCAATATCTTGGCTGCGATTCACAATATGTGACGTCTACGGACGTGACTCTTCCACGAATGTCTCACAAAAGCAACACAATCAGACAAAGCCGATGCCATTTATGTCCCACCCAGCCAAACCAAAACGGGTGGGTTTTGCCAATCCCTGTCGACAGACCCTCTCAGCAACGCCACTTGTTGCCATTGGCAAACCCAGACCTCCAACGACATATCTTCATTTTGCGTATGCCCAACGTGACAGAGAAGCTTTGGAATCGTTTCCGCCATAGTACACGTTAGTCTTATAATATAATACTGACGTGTATTATGTTGCTTTGCTTTTGTATTATCTTTATTTACAGAAAAGAAAAGAGGCATTGTAAGGGAGTTTGGGTAGGGAGTATTATGAACTAGTCTTTTGTGAATTTTCAATTTGTTACATACATAAATACTTATAATTCGACTTGTTACTCCCGTCTTTCTCCTGCGCACGGGCTGGTTGAACACAATTTCGGCATACATCGACATCATTAAGCACCAGCAGCACCAACGTCCGCTGATGGTGACCCATGAACGATCGATTCGAGATGCCTCCCCGTACACGGGGTCTAGAATTTTGTACACTCCAGTGTAAGTGGGTTTAGGGATCAAGTCGTAATTTTAAGCTGGTCAAGGAAAGCAGTGCTACCTTCCTGTGGTTTAAGAACCGTGTGCAAAGCAGATGGACTTAACCCAGGCTAAGTCCAATATAGGCCCTACCTGTGGATTTTGGACCGTGTTCAGAATCCGCAGGCATAAACCTCGGCCTATAGATGCTGGTGGTGACCATCAATGCTAGTTAAAATGACTATCTGTTTCTGTTTTACATCGCGTCCAAGTGGATGGGTTTACTCAGGAAGAGATCGAGGACCGACTGTTCATCAAACTCGTCGACCTGTTCGCTGGCAACAGCGACACAGACAACGACACAGGCAGCGACACAGGCAGCGACACAGACCTGGAAACTCCGTGGACGGTGAACTCATGTATTCATCTCACCGTTACTCAAAGCTCTGCTTCGATCTCTGCCCGAGCACTGGGAGGCGACATATCTTGAGCAGGATCTCGTGCGCCTTCTTGAACGCAGTCACCTGCCTCTTCCTATTCGAACACAATGTGTCCGCCTTGACGAGGATATCTCTGCTGGACCGCATCTTCTTACCTCGCTTGTTGACGATGACGATGATTACTATATCCGGCTTGGGGGTCTGGGGCTTGTTGATGCTTTCTGGGTCGAGCAGCACGCACGCGATGGAGAGCTTGGCCGTCGTCCAACCGACCTTGATCGTGTAGTCGTCGGATGCAGGCAGGGGTCGTCGCAGAGTGCTTGTACCTCTTGCTTGGTCAGCTTTTTATATTGTCGGGGAACTTGAGGACCGTCGCCAGGTATTCCAGCCGCTTGCCCGTCAGTGGGAATAATACATTCTCTAGGAGATTACGACTATGGAATTATGTTTTCTGAAAATCGGAAGAGGTAAAGACGACTACTGACACCGCGGCGAAGATGACGTTCAGCGCTGAGTATGCTATTAGATGGGCGGGCGTTAGTCGGTTGGGTGGGTGTTTAGTCCAGCGGCTGCGCGCCATCACTTCGACGCCAGCGTCAGCAAGGTTTCCCCACCAGCGTAGCTAGCAGCCCATTTGCAGTTAGCCGCCGAGGCCAAGAGCGGCGGGGTCGCCGTCAGGACCTCGCCCGCTTTTTATTAGTGGGGTGCGAGCTCGGTCCCAATTCATGCTCCGCCTCGACTGCTGCAAGTCCACGAGCTCAGGATGGGTGCGATTGGGCAAGGCGGCGCAGGTGGCAGATGGGGCGACTGGAACCGACGTTCGGCCCTGTGCGGCTGGGCTGCATTGTTGAAGGACTCCCCTCGACAGAAGACGAGGCAGCAGGACGCCAGCAGATAAGCGCGGACACCGCTTTCGGCGCGAGTGCACAATCTGACAGGTACGTGCGCTTATTTGAATTAAAGTAACTATTGTATGTTATGTGTTATTCTAGGCTTAGAGCAGTTCATCAGCAAGCACGCCTTAATTGTGGGGTGGCCTCTCGGTGGCATCGCTGGCGCCACCCCTACAAGGCGCGCGCGACCCTCACGAAGCCTCCTTGAGGTCTGGCTTAATTTGCTAACGTGCTCCACCTCGTAATATTTTTTGTTAGAAAGCGTCCCTAGTTGTCCCGTTTGTAGAGCCTCGCGGCAGTCTGTGCATCCTGGTCGCCGCCAGCACCAGAGTGCCCGTCGCCGTGCCCTCGCCGCCAGCGTCCCCCACCATACCCGTGTCTTTCTAGCGCCAGAGCCCACCCTTTTGCATTGTTGGCTGGTAAAAATATACTAGTCGAGTATTAAAAAGTGAATGGCTACGCTATGCATTACTGCGAGGGACAAGTTAAAATTCACAAATGACTAGCTTAAAATATCCACATGTTTGGACGCCATTTGGGCATTTTAAATCGACTCACTAGTGGCTCAGCTACACTTGTAGCCGCTATTGTCACGAGCACTTGATGCAGAAGTAACCGACTGAACTTGAGGTCAGACACGCATTGTGCATTTCAACCCATGCGTCTATCTGGTCGCTTAGTCATAGTGTACTCATCCCCCTGAAGAAAAAACTTAATACACGATTTCCCGTTGTGTGAATATTTGCGTTGACACGCTTCTTTTTATGCTACAATGAGTCTCTTGTTAACCTGCTCTTCATACAGAAGGGATCGTCGAGAATATACTTGAGCAAGCTGGTACATTTTGAGTCGGTCAATTTTTGCCAGATCGACCTATCACTATCATTCAGGATAACCAGTAAAATGTATCCAACTATATATTTCTTAAAGTGACCGATAATAAATACAAAAGTAAAAGATTTTAAACTTTCACCCATGGGTATAAACTTAGTTACACTAATATCATAAGTTACCTTCTTGTCTCGCCACGTCAAACATCAACGAATCGTGATATTTTGATTTTGCAATTAGCGACACAAAGGCAATACCCCCCCCCCCACACACACACACGATTAAAAGAAAATCTAATGTATATTTATGCCTAGTTAAGTATACTACGTAGTCATGTAATGTAACCATCACTTAGTGGATGTATTGGAAGTTCTAGGCAAAATGTCCAAACCGGCCGATTTAATCGCCCGTGGCACAAACGCTCCAGAAACTGTTCGGCCACTTGCGTTGACTATAGTACACATATCACGTATGAATCGAATCGCGATAATGTACGAATAGAGTTTGACTTGTGGCATGCGCCATATGTTTTGGGTACGGACGATTGGGTATATATATTGACTTTTGTATAGAGCGGTTATTTGAGCCGCACCGACTTGGCAATTTTGGTATGATTTTTCAATATTTACGTCTAACGGCGACCTCCGGGTCCTACAAAAAAAAACTCACGTGACTTTATTATCTTGGCCTGGAATAATTCCAGGGGTAGCATAGAGACTTGTTCATGTAGCTGGGACGTTGGTATTCTTCATGCCGCGCTTGCTTATCAAGCGCGTTGGTATTGACTTCCGAAATGTGCGGTTGGTAACCGCACTCGTGACCGGGCCAACAAAATTGTTCGTGTAGTTCATCCACATGTGCGTGTACCACATGACCAACATCATCTTGTTGTTTTCCAGTGTATACCGCTTGCGTTGTTACCGCTGCTCTGTACCTCAGTCACATCTGGTCAGATATATTTCACTTCACACGCACAAGTTACAAACCTGCCATTGTCTCAATCGTGCCGACTGCGACCACACCGACGGTTCCACACAGCGAGAAATCCAACAGGTCGTAGAGGGCCATGGGGATGTGAATACTTAGGGTTAGAAATATAAGTAGGAGCCACCCGACTCCGTTAAGGATAGCGAAGACGCGTCGTCCAGTTAGGAGGCACGCCTTGCAGGCGGCGCGACCGTATCGGCCAATCGAGCAGGTCGAGCGCACGAGAAGATCGGGCCCGTACTCGCCGAACGTGACTTGTCCATCCACCCACCAACTGCGATGCATTCACGTCCATACTCCATTTTACCGTCACGTAGTACTTGCACGGGTACAGTAAAAACAGCACTTCATAGCGCGTAGGCGTAGGCAGGACCTCGTAGTTAGCGCAGTTTTCGGTTCTGGAACACGTCCTGGTAGCGGGCTACGATCTCAACCCACATGCCGCCATTCAGGCGCGCCACTCGCCACACCTGCCACAGGAATGCCCAGACGACCTGTCGGACAGGGGTCGTGATGACCCAAACGGCGACAGCGCCGATGTACGCATGCAGTAGTTTGACTCGGCGTACTCGCGGACGACCAGCCCCCACGCTTCGTCCATGCCGGGCGCGAGCTCCCGGGGCTGCAGTCACAAGGACGAATGACAGGTAGCACCCAGTCAGGTAGAAAGGAGAAAGCACGCGGGTCCTGCAAAATACCGCTCTCGCCCAGGTCAACCTTTAGAAGGAGCCATCTCTCCGCAGGCACCATAGCTGTCGCTCGCGTAGCGACAGGTCTCGGATTCATGTAGGAAAGATTCACCAGTGAGCGACAGGGGAGCCTGCAGCTCTCCTTGATGATTTCTCATATCCTTATTTCTCCGTCGTTGGCAGGTCTCCAACCATCAGGTTGTTGACGTTCCATCTAGGAGGCTCCACCTCTGAAGAGGACAGTCATTTCGAAATCAGCGTGACGCTACCGACCCGCTGCGGACGAATCATGTAGGACAAGGCGAAGGCCTCGAGCGCGCACGACACAGGCAGGAAGCTCGCGCACTTGGCAGTCTGATGCGATATGCGCCAGGTGTTCGATGCAAACGAGGCCACCATGGACCTCAAGATCCTGGACGACATAGCTGAAGCCATTCCAGGAGGAGGTGGACGCGTTGAGTGGGCCCGTCCTGATCCTGACGAAACCATCATGGCAGCGCGAGAGTCAGGAGGCGCAGGACTACCAGCGCTCCACTAGCTACCTGCCGGAGAGTCCGAAGTCGCAGCCCTCGTCGGCTATAAACCCCCGTCCGCCAGCAAGAAGCGCAAGACGTCATCGTTCGCTAAAGCGGTGAACTTTTTCATGGATGCCTTGGCTGATAAGGTCCCGCAACAGATCCACGACGACCTCGACAATTTGAATGAGCGTGCTTCCAAGCTCAACGTTTTGCCGAACCAGTTAGCGTATCTGTGGAAGGAATCACGCTTATTTTTACGATCCTGCATTATATCCCCATGTTAACGTCGACCACTGGCGACGGTGGCACTAGCTTCGATCCAATTTCTGGGATTTGCAGCTGCATGCTCCGTTAGCAGGTCGAAAGGCGTTGGACCGTCGCCGCAAGTGGAAGATAGACGCTGTCGACGCCCGCTTGGTGTTCATCAGCTTGTGCATCAAAACTTGGGGATACTACAACTTTCTGCAGCGGCTATAAGACATCCTGGACGAACGCCTCCTGATGTGGTGGGGCGGCCAGCCTGGCAAGAACCAGCCACAGTGGACCGACTACCTAGGTCCCGTCATTGAGAACCTTGCCGTTCTGCGTCGGCAGGATCCTACAGCGTGCCCGGCCCCGCTCTATACGCGCACGCTGCACTCACGCTAGTGCGATTTCTCTGCAATGTGTTCCGTCTTCGAGCTAGTGTCTGCCTCAACCATCTTGGTGAGAACCTCTGGTAGCGATGAAATTGAGTCCTTGCTTGTTTGTCCCTTGGGTCTCTTTCGATTTGTCTGCGGTGTGGCTTGAGCGGGGCTGCAATCTTTGGTGGAGTCGTCTTCGTTCTCTTCATAGACCCCGGTAGCACAAATTGCACGTCCTGTGGAGATTGCAACATAGGTGAAGGTCCATGATGTATATATCTCCTTTGCAAAAGTTCCAAAAGTCGGTGTGAGTAACATATAGTTTATTTCGTGCTTCAGCTTGCGCGAAAGATGCGTGAACCTCCTTCCACATCGACTTCAGTTAAGCTGCAGAATGAGCAGTTATTTGGTCGGTCGAATGCCGTCAAAACGAGAAACGTCGGATATGAGGCTGTCGTAAATTGCATTGGTCATGTTGAACGCCGCAGCAACCTCTTCTCAAAATCTTGATTCACCTTCGCCTAACTCATTCCTCGTGAGTTGATCACCCACTCTGTGATGATGATAAGATTACTGCTTTATTCGGAGGCTAAGGGCCGTTTCTAACAAGGATCATGGCTCATGATCCTTGGAGTGAATTAGGTATACAGGCGTATGATCCCAGTGTTTATTCTTAACGAGCGCATGATCAAATCAAAAATGAGGCGGTGGAGCGAGTAAAAAAGGTGTTCATGCGAGCGCTCCTCTCCTCCGTACCGCTCGATTTTGTGCACCGCCAGCACGTGCCGATCTGCTGCATGGCATCCACGCACTTTGAGCATGCCGCAGATGCTGCAATATTCCATGTACTCCTCCACGATGTATACGAGCATGACTGTTGAAGGTGGCTTTCTCCGCTTCATGATGACATCGTGCTCGTACACATAAATACACGTTTTTTTTGTTTGGGGGGGGCTTTCCATGTGTCCAATACGGGAATCATTGTTTATCGATAGGCGTGTCATAACTACCGCGTTGTCCTCATTAGATTTCAGACAAATCAATGTAACTCGCTTTTCAACGCATCCTCCGAGCTGCGATATCCATGGTTCGCTCACAAAAAAATCTACCGTTGTAAAATAAAACGATATTGATGTGTGGACCCACGCTGTAACACTTCAGACCAGACCAAATATTGATCGGCGCAATCCCTGCTTCCATACATATTACCAACTCGCCGACGGGATCCGAACTGAATAGAAGAAGTGCTATACCTATGTAAACTGTGTAAAGTTGTGCTTGTTATTAGGAAAACAAAATAAAATGGGCGAGCCCACACGATAGGCACGATGGAGTTTTGTAGCGAGTATATTGGTGGGTCGCATGTTTTTAAAACGGTTTATGTGGTGGGAAAGCAGCTAAAGCCTAAATCAGGTATGGAGCGACGCAGAGTACGACGGACAGCATTGAGGGCCGGCCTAAGCATCGGGGTCTAGTAATAGAAGCAACCCAGGTTTTACGCGAAATATCCCGTTGGTATACCTTCTCGCCGGTACAACATCACAAATAAGTAAGACTTTATCAGCAACGACGAGCTTTGTGGATCGCACTGAATCGCAGCGTCCTTCTCTCTTTTTTTCTCGGAAGGCGCAAGTCGTTCCTCTCCATCAAGTCACTCTATTGTGCTCTGCCTCAGTTGACGCCATGTTTGTATACCTGGAGATGTGTGCGATGTGTGGTCACCTCTTGTGTCTATGCGCGATGTAATAGCTTGTGGCGAGATTAACTTTGCAGTTCCGCAAGGATGCTAAGCTTGCTGTATTAAAATCACATGTTGGTACACGATCAATCAAAAGGTGGCGTGGCTTAGCTATTCGCAAAACACAGACTAGGAAAGCGATCCGACAACAGCAATGACCTTTCCGAAGCTCGCCGAACTAGGCATTGCATCTTTCGATTAATCTATGTCATCTTCTCGCATGAATTCTTCAAGCAATTGATTTCGTCTCTTGGTGTTCTTGGTGACGCAGAGTTTACGTGCAGTGCGCACCAGGTTTAGCTGATATACGGTCCACGAACTGTATTCGTCGGACGTAGGAGGCAGGACGGCTCGCTTGCTTTCTGTCTTCTGGCTTGCACTCCATTAGGTTCTTTGACGAGATACTGGCAAGGCCGCTGAGAGGCTGTATTTCGTCGGGTGTGGCGTACAGCTCCGCCGGAAAACCGTCAAGATGAGCCGCTTCATATTCATCGTCAGACCCATCGATGTCTGACTCTTCTTCGGGTTCGACGTTTGCATTTCCAGCGGAGGCAGAGTCGTCATCGTGCAGCGTACTAACTCCACAACGTGCCTTTATCTGTCTGAAGGCGATTTTGGCTCGTTTTACCTCCGCCGGTCCGCCGTTGGCTTACGTTTGTTCTTTCAGTTTATGAACTTTCGGTTAATACTCTCACCGTTGCGGTGAGGCCAACTGGACGGTAACTGTGCGTTGTATATCGACGCAACACTGGACCGCTGCTCCGACCCGAAGGGTAGACGATCTTCGACAATACCAAGCATACCTATCATAGCATGTAAGACGGGGAAGAACGTGTCAAGCATGTTGACACATTCTTCCCCGTCTTTGTATAAGGTTATAGTGCACGTTCGGTCGATTTCAGCCGCGCGAAAGTTCTTCCCCTTCGTCTTTTTGCCTCCTGTAGTCACTTTAGTCGAGAAGTCGCTTCTATTGTAGATGATGCTGGTGTCAAAATGAAAATGTGAGATTGCAGAAGCCCCACGACAACAGCGTGATTTGAGGTATAGGACGCCCTTGGTGTATGGGAATATAACGGGACGACAGCGTCTTATAAAAACTGATTTTGGCTTTATTATCAAAGCTGGGTACGTTTTGGTTACGTACGAGTTGACTAGTTACCTGAACTCGATTCTATATCTAAGTACTTTGAGTGCAGCGGGCCCCATTTGAATCCCCGAGAAAATTCACGCTGTTTTTCCTTTAGATGCTTGCGCGCACTTTACCCAGACATTATATAACTTAAATTAAAATATATATGGAATCTTGTTTAGAGTCCGCGTGGGTTGATTTTTTTCATAGACACGAATCGATTTTGTTACACTGATGAAACGAATACACCCTAACATGGTTATAGATTCTAGCGTCGAAAACTCCGACACGTTCAGATAGTTTCATAGGCAGAGTCGTGGTGAGGGAGCTGGATCCGAAGATAGGGCATCCTCGGTTTGACTCGTGGGGGGGGGGGTCACACATACCTGAATGAGTACATGGCGCGAACGTATCGGGTCCATAACGTTGTTCGGTGTGATGGTGGTTTGATTTATTGGCTAACTGTCAACCGTCTCTACGTCAGCTTTAGCATTCGCACGAACGAAAGTGTTGATGAACGAAACTAAAAGATCAAGGCCTAGGGCACAGAAACACCACTGGTCCCAGAAAAATGGATTGTGTACAGTGGTCTGCACACCACGCTGGCAAATACATGTATAAGCCGCGTGGTAAAGACAAGGGACCGCACCAGGAAATGCGAGCTACGGAGTACAGTGCACTGAGATGTACCATGTCCTTGGTTAGGCACATATCGGCAAATATATATCGAGTTGGGTACAGATAGGTACAAATGGGCTTGGATGGGCATTCCTAGGGTTTAAATACTTTACTTACTGATACACTGATACTTCCCTTGTGATCTTAGTGCTGTATAGAAATTTGCTACATGCATAATGCTTCAAACATAGCATATGCGTGGTGTTTTTTTTTCGTTTTAGAGAAATTATGTTGATCGATGCGACCCATGGAACCGACGAGTCAAAGTACAAGTTTTGGTTTTCATTCATCGCGCACGATCCTTGTGGCAAGGGCCAATTTATGCAGCATGCTGTCCTTCAGAGTGCGCACGCCGGCACGCTATTGACAGCCAGTGTAGAGTTCAAGAAGAACAATGTCCCTTGGACTATCCTGCAGTGCGTCGTCATTGGCAAATACTTTACGAAGAAAGCGGTGCTGGAGATAGCGCTAGCGTTCGCATTCTTTTATGTCCGTTTCATGTCATGAAATATCTACAAGAGCAATTAGCGGCGGCTGAATACGATATTTCCGTATAGCTGAAATCCCAGTTGAACAGTTTGATTCCTTTGCTGGTGTATGCGGCGACAGAATATGAATTCGACAAGCCCCGGGTGTACCTGAGGCATATCCTGTCAATTTGGTCTCGTTCAGCACGCACAACAGCATTAGGGACAGCATGACTAGCGCACAAAGCGATCGAGACGAAACATCTTCCCATGGAAATCATTATGATATATGCATCTCATATATGCACCTCTTCCTAAGTACTTATCATCGGTGAGGGGTCAAGTGACGAGTCTCATCCAGCGAAGAGCTATGTTTTGTAAGAACTGGAACAGCTGCAAGCTAATATGGTGTGCAATCGAGCGCCAGTGCTGTGACGTTAAGAAACAGCCCTAACATTCGGCTTGAGGCATCTTCGAAGCAGGTGAATGGCACGATCGGTTCCTCCCTGGGCCTCGATGAGTGTGTAGCGTTCATCTTTTGTTATCAAGCTCGTAGTGAGCAAAGTTGTAAGGCTAATGTGAATAAGGTTTTAGTAGTACACAGCCCGAAATACAACCACGTGATTCCCCTCCTTGCGAACTTCGTAAGACATGACACTTTCGAATTGATGTTCGAACAGTACACAAACGTCAATAGTGAACAGGCACAGTACGAGTTCAGCGAAACGATCTTTGAGGTCATTTCTATCAAGAATACGTCTGAGGAAGATGAAGGAATTGATGATCCAAGGCCAGAGTATTCGGTCAACAAGCAGAAGTGGGAATGTTCGTCTCTTTTAATAAAGCGTCTTCTCCCTTGTACACATATATTCTACCTTCGACAAGCGCTGTACATGGACATTGTTATCCAAACGCCGCTGTTGCCGTCAAGATAGTTGAGGTCGTCTCTTCGATCGAAACGTATGCTAGACGAAATTCCTGGTAAAACGTTATAAGTTAGCGAGGTTCTGCGTGACAAAAGCAAGCCGTACGATGCTAACGAAGTATCGCTAGGCCAAGTACATGGGAGTTGAGATTAGGTAGACTATGACTGGAATGGGGATGTCTCAGTACCGTGCAGCTCTAGACATCCTTCGGGGGGGGGGGGGGGGGTCTCGGCGATTTAAAATTGGCGAGTGCGAAGAAGTGATTAGGCAGGTTACAAAATCAGTACCCCACCACACTTTGAAACTGGCATGGGCGTCGGGGTCGGTGGGGATGGCTTCGAGACGCAGCTAGACACAACAGTGGATGCATCGCTACAAATGACGCCTGAAACGGTTGTGAATGGGGAGGCTATCACCGTGGTGCAAGTACCTGCTGAGGCATCGCACCCGAACACTGCTGAGGGTGACATGGTCGCTCTAAATACATAATCCTCGTAGGAGACGACGATAGAGGAACCACGGCCTCAGCAGCAACGATCTCTAAAGTATCCGAGCGTATCAGGGATCGGTATGATACCAACTGAGGTAGGTCCGGTGCCATCTGAGGCGGGTACCTGTGCTGGGAAAAAATTGTCACGCAATTTTGGAAGGAAGACACGCAAAGGGAAAATGCGAGATTTTTTTCACGCAATTCGTTAGTTCAATGCTACCTAGTGCTTATAGAGAAGATTTATCATAAGTACATTGCCTTCAACTTCTAGATATACTGTTTGCCGTGTTCGAAGTCACATCGCCAATTGATCGCGCATTCGGTACGTTTTGACCTGGCCTGACACGTTTCTAGGACGCCGCTTCTTCTATTGATCACAAACTGTTGGCATATGTTCCATTTTAGAGGTATTCATGGATTTTTTACGAGCTTGGGCACCAATTCGCCACTGAATAACTCGTTCGGAGCGCCAAGGTCTCTGTGGAGAGCCTTTCGCTTTTTTCGTGGACGTCCTGGGATTTTGCGACACCTAACTTGGAGGAAGTGTCGATCTTCTGGAGTATACTTAAGCACGCGACAACATGCGCACATAGCCATCCTGATGAATAAAATACTTTGCAATCACAGTCGAACTTGGCACGGACAGATTCAACCGTTTCTAAGCTCCAACTGCCCTCCGGAAACGCACGTACCACTGAGATTTGTGTTTTTACATTTACCAAGTGCAATCTGAGATATTCCAAAAGCACATCCGATACTACATCTCCTTCTTGAAGATTTCCTTTAATAGATCAAACATAAGTACGAATGTTATCGTTAGAAACTGGTGTCCCATTGTCATTTTTCGAGTGCGCCATGCAATCTGTGGAATTGAAAAACAATTTTACGGGGGTCTTAAGATGTCTCCCAGCAAAATGGTCATGAGAATTTCTGCTCGCTTAATTATGTCAGCTGTAACCGGGCTACCACAAAAAACTCAAAGGTCGTTTTTAACCTACTTCACCTGCAGGCAACACAATTCTAGGAAGAAGAACAATAAGTACACTCGCAGTCGAATCCCTTTTCGAAATCACAGCCGAAACCTTAATCGAACGGTGATGGGCTTCAGTATGGTTTTGATTTGGGTTTATACCCGGAGCACCACTCCCAGTCGCGAACCAACGATACCAAGGAAAAGACAGGTATGCTTCGGAGAACCAATCTGCATATGAGTGCTCGTTGAGAGCTCTCCAACCATCTATGAAAAGCTTGCTGATTGACTCGAATTGTTGCAAAGTACAACATGCATGAATCGTATCCAGGGATGGGCGAATGCGCTTCTTGTACATTTCTCGGCGAGTCAGTAGGTTCAACTTGTCCCCTTTTCTGCGTTTCTTAGGACATGCGGTCAACAGTCAGCGATCTAGTTGACCAAACCTGAAACAATGTCCCTTTGATGATGTCGCTGTGATCAAGAGAACCGTAAGCAAGTTTGAGATCCATATCAAAGAATTCCCTAACCCCCTCCTTCACAAGATGAAAAATGCTCGATATGCTGGCATGTTTTCAGTTCTCACGAAGAGATATTCGAAAGGCATGAAACTTTGAGCATATTTATTTCGAGTGAATCTCGTGCAGCTAGTACCGATATCTATCACAGTCTAACCTCCCCGGTGTAGCTTGTAAGTACCGTCGGTTACCCCAACAACAACACCTGACTGTACACTAATCGAAAAGCCTGTGTTGCGGAAAATTCGCCTCGAAGTGACTACCACTTCTGATGTAGGCTCGACAGGGAACGAAAAGGTTGACAGGACAATTAAATAGTTTTGAAAAAAGTGACTTTGCTTCACAAACTCCGCCGCATCTGTCTTAGACCCCGATTTTTCCAAAACAAAAGTCGTCTTTAGAGAAACATTTCTCCGACGCTGCCCAGACCTGAACCTCAGCGTAGCTAGAGAGACTGGTACCCAAGCTTCGAGTCATCAGCGTTTCCTTCCTGCTCTTGAGCTGACTTTCAGGAGGTACTATTGAAAGCATATCGGGTTCATCGGAAAGGCGGAGTTGAAGTGTAGATCTGCATGCCTTTGGGCCTGTTGAACCGATTAGAACTGCATTCACCGTATCTATAATTATCTTGTCGATGTCGGTCATTGGAATATCTGCTTCCACAACGCTATGGGTTTCAATAATACTCATCGAGTACTTCACCCTGGCGCGAGACACAACAATTCGAATGAAACTTGAGCACTCGTCGTGATTAGCGCATCTGTAGACGTAAGTATTCTTGTGCGTGCTTGTACTGTTGCTGTGATATCGGTACTTTCCACTCTCGAGGGTGTCGGCGTGAACCCTTTGTCTTGAAGGTCCCCAATCTTTCGCCGCTTGCTCTTGAAATTCACTTTAAATGATTTATGCCCGAACGCGGCGTCGCTCTCGTCGCTATCATCGCTGCTAGGAAGCATCGCGAAGAGTAGTTGCTTACATTAAACTCCCGAGCCACGGGACGAGCCTGTGCTATTGATGCCATAGCAAAAATCTATTCGTGCTCTACCACCTTCCCTACCACCTTCCCTAGCACCTGGGCGATCGCTGCACCGCAATTACGTGGAATCCGTCTTATTTAGCTGACTGCGTGGTTTCCATCCGAGAATTGCGTGGTTAAAACCGTGCTAGGACAATCTATTAATCTTGACTGATGTCGTTTCCACTTCCCCTTACCGCGCAACTTGTACGCGCCCGCATGTGTGCACATGATGGTCTTGTCGTAGTTGACTCTATAGTACCACATACGTAAGGCGTTAGTTAGATCATGCCTCGTGCGTGTTCCGTTCGAAGACTTCCAGGTAGTCATGAGGGCCGGTCCAGGAATCGAACTGCGCTTTCTGCAGCGAAGAGGCCTCGACAGCTGTCCCCTGGTTCCCCTCGCTACATTCGACGGGTTCGCTGTAAGAGGCGTCCTTCGACTGCGATGGGTGGCTACAGAGATGCCCTCGGAAGAATCCACCCATTCCTCGTTGGAGCTGTCGCTCCTCCCCGGTGCTCTCATCATGCCCTTCACGTGAAGCTCGCGCGACATCCTATCCCTATCTCCCCCCCCCCCCCCCCCCGCGGATTGCAAAATGCGTAGTATGGGGTGGAATATGTAATGGTGAGTAGTATGGGGTGGTATAATATACCACCCCATACTACTCACCATTACATATTATGCAATGAGCCCTCCATTTACATAAGTATGCAGATCTCTTACTGATATTGCATAACTGAGCGACACGGCTAGCGCGTGCTGACATGCCATCATCTGATTGGTTGAAAGTGGGGAGCCAGACTCCATTCCTTCCAGTTAGCTATTGATCTGCATTTTAGTGTAGACCACGGGCCCCCGTCATGGTCACAATAATAAAACAGGGTTGATTTTTACTTCGAACTAAATACTTGGTCTCAGTAAGACTGAGAACTGGACGCTTCCTCACCGCTACGGTAATGGCGGGTACTTACTAGGCCGTTACAGTACACCCGCTATACCGCGTATACAAGCTGGATGGATAAATCGTATGGGGAGGGGTTATTTTTTTCACCTATCCCAGTTCGGTGCAGCACTCACTCACTTAAAGGTATGCTCCTCGTTTGCACCACCAATTTCGATTCGCTCATGACGGGTAAGGGGCAGAGGCGGAGCTAGCCTGACATGTATGGGGGGAGTTCAAAAGTAGGAGGCAGGTGTGACCAAATATCCATAATTGGTTATAATCCTACTTTTTGCCTAATTCCCACAAAATCCAAACAAATCTCAAACAAAATGAGGGGGGGGTCTGCCCATGCATGCCATCACGTGTCCACAAAGTCATCCCGTTTGGTAGAACCCCTTACGGTCGCATTTGAATTTGCTTCGTATGGCTCTAATCTGTTGCATCGTATGTATCCGTGTTTTCGAATCTTGGGACACTACAGTTCTGGGACAGATGTCGCCACTAGCGTAGTACTACGCAGATAGAATGGTTGAGTGACTTGTAATAAACCATTTGCACGACTTCGATCACCGCTGTATTCACAGCGCAGCAGTCTCCCGCATTGCTGCATCTACCACAGGTAAAGAAGGTGATCAGGTGCCCATGACGGAGTTGCAGGCCGACATCAGCCGCACTCACTTAGATAGGGCAGTAGAGTATGTCACCTCTAAGAAAATGTCGATTCGAAAAGCAGCTATCTAGTTTGGGGTCACCAAGAGCGCCTCCCCAGCAACGCACCAGCGGCCAAGTCGCCGTAAACGCGAAGTGCGGGGGTATCCTTACAAAACGGGATGCTGCTGGAGTGCTGAAGCCGTTGCTGCTCGCACTAAGCACGGGCAGGGCTTTACTACGCCTAAACCCGGACTCTTCGTCCATCGCGTGGTCTAAGAGAGTCCCTACCGGCGCGAAATCACCGGCTCGTTCCCTTCGTGCTTGTGACTGACCAAGATTATCATACGCACCAAGAAGCACTTCGGCCGCAGAAAGGCCCAGAGACTAGAGAAGTGTCGTGCTATTGCTGCAACCGAGGAGAACGTGCGGTCGCACTACAATGACCTCAAGGCAATCACAGAGATCTGCGACAATCTTTCGCCTTCGCGCATCTGGAATCTGGATGAAAGCGGCATATGTGGACAGGGAGAAAGGCACAACAAAGAAATCCTGGCGTCCAAGGGCAAGAGAACAAATGTGCAATTCTTCATTGTGCCTGGCAAGAACGTCAACGTCAGCCACATCGAGGGCTCCATGGAGGGCGCATTTTTCGCCGCGAGCGAGAGCCCGTTCTTTGTCACCGTGCTGTTCATCAAGTATTTCAATTGGTTCGTATCGAAGACCCCTCCTGTCCGTCATTATCTCGTTGTCTTGGACGGCTACAAGGCACACTTCTTGGTGTCGACACCGGCATATGCCCGCAGCCAGGGAATCCTGTTGTGCTCGAACCAGGCCCACACGTCACACTTTCTCCAGCCGTGTTACGTAGCTGTCTTCCAGGACTTCAAGCAAGAGCCCAAAAAATGAGATTGACGAGTTTCAAAAGGAGATGCACATGATGGCCGGCAAAAGCAATTTAGGGGTGCTTGGTTCACTAGCGTTATTAAACGTGCTCACACGAGCTCGAATTGTGGATGGATTCGAGAAGACCGGGGTCTACCGCCTCGACTGCTCCAAAATGCTTGCCGGCCTCATGAGCGACAAGCCAGCCACTGGTCGCAATACCACCATCCTCGCACCCACGGTGTAGATCACTCAGCGCTTGAGGCGCAAGATCCTACGCAAAGGCGGCGATGTTGATGCTGTGTGGCCTGGCTATTAACCACTGGGAGCTGGAGCACCGACAGACTTGTAAGAAGCAGAAACGCAACGGTGAGGCGCTGATCGTGCACGGTGGCGGACTCATGACAAGTGACGAGTGGCGAAGTAGAGAGAGGAGGACAAATGGCTAAGGACCGCCTCAAAGCTGAGCGGAGGGAGGCTGCGATAGCCCGCAAGGTTGCACAGACCATCAAAGACGCGGAAGTGGCCACAGCGAGGAAGGACAAGCAATAGTAGAACCAAAAGCCGTCAAGATCACAGCCAAGGCGGCGGCCAAAGCGGAGAATGCGGCTCGGGAGGCACAGAAGGACGCTGCGACGGCAGCTGTCAAAGCTTTGAAGGCTGCTAACACACTTGCATGAAGGGTGAGGCGGCGGCCACGCGGTCGACCGAGGGCAGACCGAGCCCATGTTGAAGTTTCCATCTGGGTATCCCAATAAAAAGTCTGATATACCGTTATCCTGTAGGACTATCCCGGAATTGTGTGACAGATTTGAGGGTGAAGTTCAGTGTAGCTTCTAGCACCATTTAGCGCCAAAGAACACGACAACTACATGACCAACGAACTACGTTTTTCTTCGATAACACGAGTATGTCCGAAAGACCATCTCAATCGCCCCGGAAGAAGACCCCATTCTGCTCCACAAAAGGTGTCCTGGAACTGTATAAATAGCGGATTGCAAATGATTAAATACACTGTACTAAACTACATCACACTAACACAAGCACTTAACGCATAACACATATCTTAAAGCACGGATATATCATAGATCACACTTTTTAACAGCCAATCAAACTTCGACTGCATTGCTCATCTCGTGAGCAAAATGACGTGTTGATTACTAATCTATACAAATTCATATATATTTGATGTTTGTACCTTATATGTTTCTTACAACCAGTCGATCTCCCAATGTACCAAGGGTGTGCTCATGTGTTATGCGGTACGCTTCAATTGTTCAAATTGGGGAAGCCCAGTCGTGCTCGATCGACTCACGGGTCAAAATATTCCAAGCGTGCAGGGTCTAGTACGCTAGCTGGATGTTGTTCACGACCTCGTTTTTCTTAAGATCCCCCTCCAGTGACTTGGCGTACAGCGATGTCCTCGCATGCGTAACTTTTGTCCATAGAGATTTCCATCGTGAAATAGTCAGATTTTAAGAAGTAGCGGTCGATCTTGGCGATTTCACTCTTAGACATCCGCTCATGACTCTTCCGGTACTCCTCTTCACCATCAATAGGTAGTAATTGCCAATTTTGGAGAGAAGCTTTCCAGCTTCAACAAGTTTCTTGTCGACAGTCTGACTCAAACGGCCACAGAACCTCAGTGTTCTTATCGCGACCGCAGTGTATCAGTATTTTTGGTAGCGTGACGGCCAACACATGCAATATCGCTGCTCGCAAATGATCGGCTGCTACTGTTTTGATAGCTGTGATGCGCTTCAATTGGATTTTCGTTCGGAACTTTTCCGGCGACGTTGCTGGCAGTAACGAACCACAAATCTCACGGGCCCGTGAGATATTGCGGATCAAACCAGTTGGCATAGGCGCCTTGCCATTGCTCTCTCCAGTTGTGAGACACTAACTCAGACAGCGCAAAGAACTACTCACGGCAACAAGCAGTTTCGAGTTGATCGATCTGCGGGTTAATATTGTCCATGTACACTTGTGAATCTGATAGCAGGCATTTCTTCTCTCTCGACCTGTGATCCAAGTGGGGCTAACAATCCAGCAGCTCAATATATGGCCATACGTTTCGGAATGCACTTGGAATAGCTGCCAAGTGATAAGTTGACCCAAACTTGAATTTGAGGTCTCCACCGAAAACCTCGCTGGTGAAGTTCCTCAGAATATCGAATAGCTTTTTATACGCTATAGTTGTTTCAGCACGTAATCGGTCGACGTTACTTCGCCAGCCGCATTTCTTCCTCGTTCTGCAGCGTCACTTCCTGTCGACTCACTTGCCAGCTGCTGTGAGATTCCTGTGCTTGTGCGGGGCTCCAACCTTCTTCGTTTTAGGGTTAAGGAGAATCTTGGGGGCTGTACCCGTGGCTACTCGTTGCTCCTGCGAACCCGGGATATGCGCCTTCTCATCGCAATCGTCTTCGTTTTCGGGTAAATCATCACTGTCACTAGAATTGATCTGTTGACCAAGGTGAACAAGCTCGAGAAGGCTGTCACGCCTCGTGGGGCGCCGGTGTCTCCGGAACAACCGCTGAGGAGGAGTGTGTTTCGGCAGTCTTGGTATGCACCAGATGCGTATGGATGAACTTGGAGGGCTAGGCGTGCAGACGCCCGGTACATGGGCAAAGGGGGGGGGGGGGGTATTTCCCGAACCTAGACTTCCGTCAAGCGGTACCGCAGTAGGCCACCGCCGGTAGACGCGCAGCCACCACAGGCGCCGATGGATCAGCCTCGTTTACCACCCGCAAAGCTGGCGCTGAGAACGGCTGACGGCAGCGAGGTGTATAAGGGCCTCGGACCAGGCTTTGAACAGTGGGCGTTGCTGTTCATCGAGCAGGTGGAAATGGCGGAGCTGGCGCATAGCTACCGCTGGGTCGAGAGGGCGAAGGTTAACAACTTTGCTGAGTTCCTGGGTGGCAGAACGGAGAAGTATTTCCAGTAGCATGGGCAAATGTGGTGGAGAACGCAGTCTAGATTGTGGTTCATCATAGAGCAGATGAACGCCGCATTCCGCGGGAACATCTCATATCAACAAGCCGTGAAACTGCTCTCGTCGAAAAAGGAGAGCACACGTACATAAAATGACCACTTTCTCTTCTTGAACGCAGTGACGAGCGCGTCTGGTGCCTCGCCAACGCTGGTCTTGGAGAACATCGTCACGTTTGCTGATCCGGAGTTAATGCTAGCCATGATGGCTAGGTACGACCCGACCCTACACGACCTGACCCTTGCAGCAGGCGAGCGAGTTGGTAAATTGGGCTCAGTCGCTGGTGGATGAAGAGAAACCAAAATAAAGCGATGGGCAAGGAGACTGTGAGTGCAATGACCGACGACAGAGTGTGCTTTAAATGCGGCAAGAGGGTCACATCCGCCGTGACTGTCCGCTCAAACAAAAGAAGAGCGGTGGTAATGACGCTAGCCAAGGATCCCGCCTCTGGAATAGCTATAACGAGTCGCTGCACGATATGTGCGGTAGGCAACCAAACCCGTGCGGACAAGCTGAAGAAAGATACAGGTGCGCACGCACCAGTGGCTCGTGTTGGTGGCGTCATCTGTAGCGATCTGAAGGGGAAAATGACAGAACCCGTGGTCAGAGGAACTTAAGTGCAGAAGGCCTGGTAAATGGTGTCTGAGTGATGGTAAATGTCGGAGCCCCGACGACCACGTGCGCTGTCACTTGACAAGCGTTAACCTAGCAACGTTTGGTATTTCTAAATGACTCAGCGTACCGCGTTGTTGCCGGCTGCGCGTTGTCGGTCCGCGTAGCAGACCCGTGTTCAGCGTGGTTTGGCCCGGCACGGGTCTCTTGCTGTCATTTTCGTCTGAGGCAAGCAAAAATTCTTCGAGACCACAACCACTCCTGACTGCAGCCACGATGAACACCCAAAGCTGCCTCACTCCTGCCGACGCTCCTGCAGCATTTCCTCTGTTGAAACCTATGGTCAGCAAGAAGTGCGCCTCCACAAAGAGCGCACCACTCCCTAAAAGCCGAAGCAAAAGTCGGGCGAGTCGCCGCGGGCCGGTGCGGGATTCGAGGCGTGTATACAGAGCAGAACTTGCTATTATAGTGCGAAAGTAAGCGAGTTCCGCATGCTAGTAAAAGGAGAGTACTATATTGGCACTCCGGCTGTGCGCATCGCCAAGTCCAGCGAAGAGCGCGCTAACGATCCAGAGGTGGACCTATGCGAAGAAGAGCAAGCGCTGGTAGAGAATGGTTTTTTTTTCGCTGCCGACCCCGCGGTCGCGTCGGTCGACCAAATTGAAGGCGCAGTGACTGCAAACCACGCGGGTTTGGTTGTAGATTTGGTATCACTTTCTATTGGCTCACTTTCAGTCGAGTCACCGCGAGCCGACTCGGAGAGCGAAATCTCAGCTGGCTTCGAGACGATGGACGCTGGGGGACTGTCGTGCAGCGATCCTAACTACGAGTCTATTGTGATAAACCTGCCCTCGACTACGTCGGATTCGGAGGAGGCCCAACTAGATCGGACTGAAGAAAGTGAAACACAGCTGAATGTGGGCAGCAAGCCGGACGTGACCAAAGCACCCGACGTCTCCAGTAATGACCTCCCTCCCCAAACGAGCCATGGGGCATTCCGCTGCGCTGTTTGCGATTGTGAAGACAGTGACGATGATTCGGCCAGCTTGCCCGCCAGTAAAACTAATTCGGACGCAGAGTTCTCGGAGGAAAAAATCTCTGATAAAATTCTTCAGTGGCCCAGTGACGTGAAATGGATCCCCCATGTTATTGGTCAAATTTCGGGATGAAGGTGCTGTTGACTGGTGCGACTTGGCACCCCGATATATGCCCTAATGCAACCTCAGACATCTATTGTGTCGCGAATAACTGCCTCGCTGGCCCGATTTGTGGAAATCGACTTCGTGAGCTCAAGGACGGCCTGGTGCTAAAGAATACTGATAAAGACATCGGCGTCCTTGCAACTAGATACTGCGCACCAAAACGGATTCTCGGTGAGTATTCTGGGGAATTCTCGACTCACGACTACGACGGAGACACTGAGCGAATTAGCGACTACGTTTTGAGATAGCAGAAGAAGTCTACGAAAGGCCAAAACATCTACATTGAGGCCTTGTAGTGCGAAGCAATATCGCGCTACATGAACCATTCTTGCGACGCTAACAGCGGTTTTTTCGAGGTGTACAACCGAAAGAATGTTGCAGTGGTGGTGGCGACAATCGACGAGATTTTGCCAGATGAGGAGGTCACAGTGGATTGTGGAGATCTGTGGTTTCCGTGTTCGTGCGAAACTGACTTGTGTCGTGGAGGTTTGATCGAAGTGGAGTGACATGGTCAGCTAAATAAAATCCATTCAAATTCTTGGCTTTATAAAATTTATGGAACTTACGTAGTGATGTTAGATCAATGAGATTATACTAAGATCAATGGTATGAAGACAAAGATGATAAGGTCAAAACTGTGTCTGAGGGATTCGTTTGAAGTATTTCACTCTTTCGAGATTGACTTCTCCAAAACGATCGAGCGTAGTAGGGACTTAAAGCTGAAAGTATTGCCAGCTCGAATCTTCAAGATAAAAGTATGTAGCGTTTGAATTATGACTGAGGGAGTCATGTATTGACGCTGACGTTAGTTCTTGAAACACGCGTATCTGGACTGAATACTACACTAACCTCGGATACCAAGTCTGGGGCCGTATCGAATCGATTGTGTCTGATGGACTCATATTTGGGGACAACTGCGCCGAGTGTGACCTTTTTTTGCACCCCGACTGCAGTGATACGGGCTTGACGAGCCTTGTGTGCGTTCCTCACCGTTGCTCCGAATACGGCGCTCCTTTCGGCGACCCAACCTAGGAACAAAAAGCGCAGGAAGCCACGTTGAGTCGGATGCAATTTATTCGTCGATGGGGATCAAAACGCACTTGTCCTTGAACGCTAACGCGAATTGCCTGACTGAGCAGCACTTGTCGAAGAGCGCAAAGACATCGGCGAGATTGTCCCGGTCGCTAAGTGTTGCTGCGATGTGCCGACAAAGAATTCCGTGCTGATCAGGAAATCCACAGATACAGTGCGTGACTCGACGGCAAACCCGAGGGGACACCGAAGCGTTGTGCACGTAAGTGACATCGTTGGAAGCGTGTTGGACGATGTACAATCCAAGACGGGTGATATGTTTGTTGTAGACCTTCCGGGCTCCGAGGGTAACATCAAGTCCTTGGTCCTCCCAACGGTTAGCACTAGAACAGCGCGTATAGCTCTCCTCCATCATTCGAGCGCATATCGCCTGAAGGAACTCAAATGGATGCATCTGCCTTCGGCACACGACAAACTGAGATCCGAAGACACTTTCCACGAAGTTTGACGTACGCCAGCCGTAGAGTGGTAACCCCAATGTCCGCATGCACGCACCACCGTACAGGGTCAATGGAGGACACGTAACTTTTCACGGCTGGCCCCATGTCCATTTCGATGAGGCCAAGTATGCTGGTGTACTCCTCGCACGTCATCGCAGCCTGTAAGCGCCCCACCAGATTCTTCTGCGACTGCGATAGTTTCCCAAACTGGTGTGCAATGTTGCGGATAATGTGCAGCGTAGGTTTAAGCCGAAGTCAGCTGCAACCGACAACAGCCCACTGCCTCGGTCGCAGAACATTGGGATTCCAACCACAGAGTACCGCCTTGAACTAGCTTGGTGAAGAACCACGCGTAGTTGTCCCTATCTTCAGTTGGAACCAGGGCAAAAGCAATCGTGGTGTTCTTCAAGTTGCCATCGCGTCCAACTAACATCATTTGAACGCCTGAGTACACGGGACACTTTCTGTGAGCGCAGTCGATACCCAGAACGTTTTGCCGGGCTTCCACCGCTGTGGCAAACACGTCGCCGATCACAATCGCTCTTGACGTGTCCATCTCCATCTCTCTCAGCGACCGCGGTAGATCCAGAGTTGAGACGCGCGAGCTCGGCGTGAAGTTGTGCGATTTTTTCCACGGACCGCTGGACGATCTCACCCGCAACTTCATCCACCGCTTCACGCGCACGATATACTGTCGGTTTGTGATTTCCAAGGGATATGCCGTCACGCTCTTGAACTTGAGATACGAGAGCCGACGCAGACACCGATACAGAGGCTCGCACAGCACTGACAAATATTGCCAGCTCGACCATTTGATGCTTCGTAGGCTTCGCTGTTGCTGAGCAGTTGAGATGACCCAGCTCCATGCTCGACAGGCGCCACTACCATAGGTCTTATCAGCACGCTTACAACGGTAGAAATTCACGAAGAAGTTGCAGCCATCGGCCACACACACCACCTTTCGACCTTTGCCGCTGCTGCTTTCGACCTTGACCGACTTCCCCTCACGTAGTGCATGATCTTGAACAGCGTAGACAGCGTCGATGCCCATTTCAAATTCACTCCCCGAAACAAGGTTGGACTCATGTAGCTCTTCTCCAGGAGGTCCGTCGTCGTCAGATGGCAAGGCGTAGTCCATGCTTTCCCTCAGACACAATTTGCAGACTGAAACAACGATTTCTGTGAAATTGACATCTACGTGCCGCTGGGAAGCCGGTTTCACTACGCATGGGCCGCTAATGGACGGTATTGCTTTACACGGGTTGAAACCCACGCGCTGTTGGACAGCAGAGATCTGGGGCCACGTAAAACGGCAAGATTTATCTGCAAGCCACGTGTTCAGTCAAGGTAGTCGGGTTTTGTCAACTGAAATCAATGTGCCACAACTTTTGGTATACAAAGCGGGTTTTGTCATTTGGCACCTCGCCAGCCACGGGTTCTGTCATTTTCCCGATCTGATGAGCCCGATCGCCTAGAAAGAATTGAGTTCATTGTTTGAAAAAGGTGTATACTAAGTGATCTAATCAAAATGTGCATCAGTTGTGCCCCCCCCCCCCCCCACCCATTCCGATACAAAGTTCAAGTAAAACGAGAATGATTATGTTTCTACAGACTGACCTATACTACTTCCTCCCATGAGATGTCCCCATGAACCTAAAACATATCGGACAAAGCTGTAGAGCTTCGTATACATCCTGGTCTGATGTTGAGCTTGTCGTTGTCTCGGATTCGAGTATTTATTTTTTGCTACTGGCGTTCTTGGTTTCACGCTGTCCTTTTACTGTTCTCCAACTTCAACTTGACTTGTTGAATGGCCCCCTTCAAATTGCGATCTTGTTGTCCGCGGAGTTTCTCAGCATTTGCCACTGCCTTCCCGATGGATGTATCACGTCTTTTTTATTTAAGTGTTTTCCTTCTTTCCTCGGTTTTTATTGATGATCAGGATGAGCTCGGTAGCCTCTTTCTTCCTGTTCGCATTCTCGACCACGGCCTCTATGCACTGCTCGTGCGTGAGCGACACAGATCTATAAGCGTCTTTCGAGCAAGAATTTCTTTCTCCTCCCACGTGAGTGGGGTGGCGGCATCATGTTCGGTCTACGAGTAGCTCCTGAGATATTTTAAGCAGAGGCTTCTATGACCAATCCACGCACAGCTCGGCCTTCAACACTATGGATTGGGAGTTGGTCTTCCATCACTTCATACTTCGCATAGCGCGATGTGGGGCGTGTGTCCTTGGATACGATCGAGCGGTTGAGGTTGGGTGACCAAATGTCAATCGACTTCCAAGGGTCCTCAATGTTATCCGGAGTAAACACCTTCAGCAGCACTGCTCCGATCCACGGACGAAATGGTCCGCTGGAAGTGAAATAGGACTTCAGCCCGTCCTTCATAATGCCGTGAATGGTCCTGGTCAGCCGAAGCCTGTTTGCGGGAAAACCGATACTCGCACGATCAAGGAGGCGTTCAACTATTACCACCTCCTCGCCAGGGGTCAATGCAGGAGGAGGTCCTCTTTTCTGTCCAAATTCTCCATTCACGTGACGGCGAAGCGTTCGCGGGGAAACACCCTACAACCGGCCAGCTTCCTTCATGGGCATCCCGTTCTCTCGGACTTCGTGGACGGCACGATCGAGCTGCTCAGGCGAATTATTTAGGTAGCTTCTTCATCTTGGCCGAAGACTTGTCCGTGGCCGGAGACTGGTCTTCGCCGGAGAGATGCCCTTGGTCCCAGACTTGCCCTTGGTCGGAGATCTGACCTTGACGAAGATTTAGCCTTGGTCATAGTGGGTCTTGGTAGCTAGAAGAACACAACGGAGATCGCAGAATGGCAAGGCCTGAACAGGGAGAACACGTACGACGTGGGTATAGAGCTATCGGCGTCTTGTCGACGCGGGTAGGAAGCTACCGATCATCTATTCCGGTGCACTCATGTTGGTTTGGCAAGATACGTTATACTTAACTTCACTATAGATGTTGAAGTCGAGGCATACTTAGTATGGTATTAGGGGGCACAACTAGTGGCGGGGGCACTGATATTGTGAGTTTCATTCGAATTTGTGAGAATGGCCTGAATCGAATCGATTTCGTGAATCGATTTCAAATCGATTCGTGTTATATTCAGCCAATCAGAAGTCACCAATCGACCACCCAGAGTCTGATGTGGCGCACATCTCATGGTGTGTCTGAGTCCACGATACACACGCCTCCGGGTGAAACGACAATATCGTCACCCTTATGTTTCCATGCTTAACGTTAGAATTAAAACCATGGCCTCCAACGGAGTTTAAGCCGGTTTAGTTCGATCCGAGAGTATTATACTAGTTAAAACTTGAGTTTTCCGGCCATATCTCCAGTTTTGTTGACAAAACGCGCCATGTGGCTACTTTTGTAATTTTAAACCCATACTAAGTACGAAGTTTGACATTCACTCTTCTCGCCCGCACTCCACTTCAACTTCAGCTCTTGTTCCAGCGCTGCTGGGGACGAAGCTTATTGAATCCGTGCAACAGCTCTAGGAGACGGAAGGTGAGCAAGTGGTGGCGAGGTTGCTGGTGATGGAGTGGGCTAATGCGTCATTTCATGTACAATGGAGCAGCGATGTTCCATCCGGCAGGCCGCCCTACGCAGCGTGACGCCGTCACGGAAGGTGATCTCGGACCCGTCAGAGTTCGAGGAAACAACAAAAAGGGAGGATGAAGAAGCGAGTGGAATCTACTACCAAGCAGAATACAACTCATGCACGGATGACGGCGAGGATGTAGACGCTCTGCTGTCAAGTGACAACGCCGACGCAGATGAAGATGCCATCAAAACGAGCAAGTGAGTCAAGGAAGGGTCGATGCGCGGTCGAACAGAAAGAACCGCTTGTAGCAAATGAATCACTGCCTGGACTACTTGTACGAGTATCTAGGTACCGAGTTTTGAGCGTAGACGTTTTGAATTAAATTAATAATGCACAATCATGCAGCTTTCATACTCACTCACGGTGTCTAGGACGCATCTCTCAATTCCTACTCAACTTTTAATGCTATCTGTACGACGGTCTCTGTCTACGATACTTAAGTACGTCGGTAGTCCTGTATGAAGGATCCTTGAAGCCCGGTGAGTTTTGTCCGCAGTTTAAACTAGTTTAAGCTAGATTAATCTGCGGCCAAAACACACACTAAGCACCAGCTTGCGGAAGTCGTAAAATATCATGATATAGTTACCTCCAAAATAGCCGACCTACGTCAAAAGCTCATGGGTTGAGAGCGACTCCGAGGTGCGGTGCAGCACGCTCACATCTCGAGAGCACAGACGCGTGGGATCTTTCCGTCCTGTATCGCTGCCAAATATCCGCGAGAACAAGCCTCCTTCAACCTTGCGGGCCTTGCTGTTGCTGCGAGCCAAACGCGACGGTCTGCGCTGCAACACCATCGCGTATTGATTCTTTTGGCACCGTCTCGGGCCGTCACCTTCGTGTCGCCGCGGATTGCAGCTCCATACATTGTCCTCCATGATGCTGGACAAGTACTCGACGACCTCCTGATGTTTCATCTTGGCTGCTCCCTTCCGCGCCTGAAACAGACACCCCCTAGTCGAGTACCTGCACAGCAGCTTCACACACTCGATGTGTCCGTTCTTAGCCGCATCCTCCAGTGCACGTGGGTGGGGTCCTTCCGTCCGATGTTTGCCCAAGAACTCCACCACCTCAGCGTGTCCGAACCCAGCAGCGCATCCCATAGCCACCGTCGTGCATCCCTCCGTCCGGTTGTCATGCAAGAAGCGCACAACGTCGAGGTGGCCATTGGACGCCGCCATATCCATCGCCTCGTACGTGCACCCCTCCGTCCGATGTCGGTGCAGATACTGCACAACCTCCAGGTGTCCGGCAATCGCTGCCGCATCCATCACTCCAGCTGAAAACCCGTCGTAGTTGTGCTCGTGCAGCCACCGAATAGCCGTGAGGTTTCCTCTCGACGCCGCGAAGCACAACTGCCACGGACGCACGTGCACGAACTGGCGGGGCACGTTACCGTGCAGCCAGTCCAAGACTGCAATATCCCCGCTGTAGTGGATTGCGTAGTTGAGTAAGTTGCCCTCGAACTGGTAGCGCGTTAAGTCGCAGTGCTGTGCGATCCACTGCAGCGCGTCGAGGCGGTTGAACATGACGGCGCAGCGCACGACCTCGTAGAACTCGAGGCGGGGGTTGCGCTGGTGCTCCGGCTGCTGGGAGACTTGGTACAGCAGTGCTAGCAACTTTATCTTGTTGCGGACGATCGCCAATTGGGGCAAGTAGCCGCGCGGCTGCGGGTACAGCGCAATGACCGGCGCCACCTGCTTTCGACGCTCCGCTTTGGCTCGCTGCGCCTCTCGAGCGGCGAACGCCCCCACGACGAACGGGACGCCACGCATGAAGCCGCCGATGTGCTGCAGCAGCTCGTCCTGCGTCAGCACCAGCAGCGCCGGCGAGTTGCCGCGAGGGAAGAGCGCCATGGATTTGGGAGTCTGCAGTAGTTGATGTTGGTTTGGGTAGTGACATGCAGCGTGAGATCGGCGATGTGTATGGGTGGGTACCTACGTTATGGTACACATAGTGTGCTGGACGTGCGCCACACCAAGTTGAAGTTGTTGAAGTTGATCACTCCAGCGAATCTGATGGCGTGGGCTGCTGGGCATTGGAGAAGTAAACCCAAGAACAAGAAGGAAGAGAATTGTTGGATGCAGACAGTAGGGGGGGTTGGACAGCAATGTTGTACGCAGTGACGCCTTTCAGGCGCAGCTACAGTCCCGAGACTTTGCAAAAGTTTGGTAAAGTGCACTGTGGTCTCATGTGTCGAGGTGGGCAGTATGACGCATCTGGTCTTGTAGTTTTCGTTTGACTTCTAACGTTTCTAAAGGTAAGAGTCATTGGCTGAGTCGTTGGCTACGTCACCAAAAACTAACTACCAAGTATCTATCTGATGGTAAGACATGGTACAGCTTTTCATCTTCAGCTGCCGCGATTTGCTCGAGGAAACAATCCTGATCTTCGCAAGAGCAAGCTTAGAATACAATCGTAGCATACCGGTAGCCACCACAACTATAAGGGGGTTTCCCAAGACTGTAGTGTCGGTCTCTGTAGCTGTATCCGTTGTTTTCGAAGCACACTGGCTAGTTTGTGGTATTAGTTGATTGCTTGGCAAAATGCTTGTATGCTAGATTAATTTTAAAATAAAGATTGAAGAGCTATCTAACTACTTGACGCTTGGTTGCTGCTTCACGTAGGTTCTAGTGAGTTCTTGCTGTCATCGGGTCCCACGCAACCCGGCGCGGGGCGAATCGGCTCGTTCAGCTTCCCGCTGTTTTTCCTCCCGATACTGCTCGACACACTGCCCTTGCCCCCACTGCCATCGGGCTCGATGAATTCCACGAGGTACGTGTCCATCATGGGGACGTTCGTGAAGTTGATCTTGCGGTGGAACGTGCAGCGGATATCGATCATGTCCTTCACGACCTCCTGCACGATGGGGCTCACCAAGATCTTCTCGGGGACGCCGTTGGACTCGAGTTCGTTGGCGGTGAGTGCATCGGGCCCCCACATGTCGTAGCGGAGTGTCGTGGTGCCGATCACTCCGCCGATGATGTTCCCGACGTGGATTCCGATCCGCATCTGCAGTCGCTCGCCCGTGTTCGGGTCCTGCACCTTGCGCACCTCCTTGTGCATATCGCGCGCCATCGCCAGTAGATCGTGGATGTGATTGCGTAGATGCATCTGGTGCTTGTGCTTCAGTGTACTCCGTCGCAGCAGGTGAGACCGGAGTTTGGCACCGGAACCTCGAGGATTGCCGTCACTTCCGATGATCTCGCTCTTACGCTCTAACGGGAGTACACGGTTGCTAGCCAATCGGGCCAACGTGGACGCTATGCCCCCCGGAATGCCCGAACCAGTCGGTGCGACGGACATGCTCACATCTGCGTTCGACATGTCGGCGGTGCTAGCGGAACTGGTCACTAAACCAGGACCCAGACTCATATCGACGTACGGGAGACCCGACACGATCACGTACGCGTCGCCAATGGTTTGCATCTTGAACACTCCGTGCTTCTCAGTGAGTTTGTCGAAGGCACAGAAGAGTGATGCTAGGATGTTGACGACTTGTGCGGTGGCAGCTTGCGACGCGATGGAAGTGAAGCCCTTGATGTCCGAGAAGAGAATCCCCACTTGTTGGTGCTGATCGCACACCATTTCCCCCTCTTTCAGCCTCATAACCACAGCGGCGGGCAGCATTTGGTACAGCAGTCGGTCAGCGTTCATTGTCTCGAGCTGCGTCCGAGTCTTGAGCCAGATTTGTCGCCTCGTGAAGAACTCCACGCTCTGAGACGCGATGATGTTGGCTACCACGGAGAAGTACGTGAGGACAATCGGATAGCTCGTTTTGAACTTGGAGTTAAACTTGGCAGCGTCCTGGTGGTACGTCTGAAGCGATACCAGCGTGGTGATGGACACCATGACCAACGCCAAGACATTGAACACCACGACGTGGCGGTACAAGATCGATCGCCCATTGGAGACGACAAACATTGCCAGCACCGTGTCGAGACACAAATTCACGTATCTTGGTGAGGTGTCGATGTCTGCTTTGTAGTTGAGACCCCATAGCAGCGCCTCAGCGAGTGTGAAGACGAACAGCCCAACGAGATAGAACCCAAGCAGCACGTTGCGGAGTTTGACCTCCGAGTAAAACACGAACTCCTCACGCACACGACGCGCGACCAGGATCGCCACGATAGCGAATGGACTCCGAATGAACAGCAAAATGACGTACATCGTCGCGGAGATCTCATTCTGCGGGGCATCGGCGCTGAGAACCGAGAAGATTTCCACTAACAGATCACGCATGCAAGTAAACGAGGCGTACACCGCGAGCGTGAGAAGTGTGGTGCGCGCGCCTTCGACACGATCGGAGAGAGTGCTCTCAAGGTACTTGTTCTCCATCTCTTCGTCTCGGAAGCACATATTCACCAACCGGATCTCCGTCAGCATGTGCTGCTCGACGCTCTCGCTCGCATCGGTTCCTCCAAACGATGCAAGGTCAGGGGGTGTACCGAGAAGCATGCGGATCGGGTCGTACTTCTTCCATCTCTGCTTCGCAGAGTGCAGTATCATATTGCGAGTCGCGACCAAGAAGTCCTGCTCAAATGGCCGGCGGACATTGATCACTGATTGCGACATAAGCACCGAGTCTCGCTTGGTGTTGAACTCGAGCTGGCCCAGACATGCCATTTGCGCTACATCCGTCAGCGGTTCGCCTACCAGGTAGGTGGTCATGCTGCCCTTCCCTTTCACGTCAATCTGCCGCTCTTCAAAGGTGAAGTTCCCTGCCAGCTTCTTGTACGTAACTTGAGAAATCTGACATCGGCCGGTGATACCTGTCGACTGCATCCGTGATGCCGTGTTAACTGTGTCACCGAATAGAGAGAACTGCTGCTTCTTCATGCCCACAAGTCCGCTAACAACGCGTCCAGAATGAACTCCGATGCGCAGTTTGATGACATTGCCATTAGAAGCTCGACACTTGTCAAGACACGCCAGCATGTCCAATGCCATAGACACCGCGCGTAGTGCTGCCTCTCGTCCTTGGTCTTTGCCCTGCAAACCCGCGCACGCCATGTACGTCTTGCCGACTGTTTCCATCTTACGAACGCCGTGCTTTTGGCAGATTTGATCGAAGAGCGAGTAGACCCTATCGAGAAGAGAGACCACCTCTGTGGGGCTAAACCGGTTGACGAACGAGGCGAAGTCGGCGATGTCACAGAACAGGATGGTCACGTCTTGTTCATCCTCGCTGATCAAAGTGTCTCCCTTCTGCATACGCTGCACGACGTGCTCAGGGAGCATGTTCTTTAAGATCTGGGTCGACCGCTTCTGCTCGATGAGCAGTGAGCGGCTCTGCAGGAAATCTCGTCGCATGGTGATCTGGAGCGAGTAGCAAGCGTAGGACCCAAACGTGATCACGCACACCAGGTAGAGCGCAAAGAGCATGAGATCAGACACGTCAACTCCGTCCTCGTAGTCGAGTGAGTTGAGTCTGTCTGCCAGCATGTAAAACGCGAAATTGTAGATCGACAGCATCAGCGCGTAGAGGAATTTGACACGAATGACCACAAAGAGGCCGACGGGGTAGAGCGCGGCAGCGAATTTGCCCGTGTCTGAGATTGTCAAAGTAAGTGCCATGCCGACCATGGAGTACGGCAACAGGATGGAGATCTGGTAGTTCTGTACGAAGAATTTGGTGCGGGCGAAGCGCATGAACGACAGGTCGCACATGAAGTAGCCCACGCGAATCCAAATGTAAGAGGTTTCACGCTCCCAAAGCACTTCGTAGACTGCGTACAGGGGGATCATGAAGGCCATGACCTTCAGGCACAGAATCACTCGACTCCGCTCGCGGAAGGCGAAGGTAAATTCATACTCTTCTTCAAGACGCTGGTGCTCTTCACCCATAAACTCGAGCGTGAGAGGGTGAACGGGAGGCTGAACTCGCAACGCTCGAGAGCTGTGCGCATCATCTTCCTGACTGAGAGGGTCCGGGTGTCCGATTTCCTGAGCGAGCTCTCGTTGTATCGACACAAGCTGCTTGGAAAGCTCGTCGTGCTCAGTTGGAAGATCAAAGTCGCGGAACTGCTGACTCCACTCGCCTTCAAGAAGAGACGGCGTCAACTCGCCCTTTTCGGATCGAGCGCTCCCTCCTGCTGCTATCCCTGTAGCCATTCCTGCGTAGCTCCCCTCGTCGGAACGGCCGGATGAGCTATAGATTAGCCTCGCAGCCCGAGTATTGTCGATGGACCCATCCGCATTACGAACAGGTAAAGTCGGGAGCTCACCCAGTCCACTGTCGATCTCGAGAATTATATCGTTGCTTGTTGGCAAGTACATCTTCCTCATATACATGACGCTCAAGTCGAAGCAGATGCAAGTCACCGACGTGAAGAACAGCAGCACCCAGAACAACATCTCCGAGAAGAGGATCTGCGCGAGACCTGAGAAATCGCGGAACACGTCGAAAGTGGGGAACATCCGATACGCTTGCGAGTACGCGCCGACGAACAGGATGTACACGCCGAACCCTCCGACCAACGAGACGTAATGCGCTCGAGTCCAGCGATGCAAGCTCTGCATGTGTAGTGACGCCTTGAGGGTTACGGTGATGATAAGAGCACCGTAGACTGCAGTTCCATCCGGGAAAAGGCCGTTCGCATGGCTGTGGCTTGACGATACCAAACCCATGGCATTCTTGACGAAGAGAAACACTAGTAAGGAGTGGAACAGTGCGTTCGCGACCCAAAAGCTCAGGCCTCGTATGCTCAGCTCACTTCTTCTGAGAGAGCTGCGATACACAAAGGGGAAGCGCATCACGGCGCTATCTCGAATGTCCTCGTCGGTGATTCCAAGAACGAAAATGGGTAGCAACGTGTACAACACGTTCCAACCGACCATCAGGTACGACTCGTACAGCGTTTGCCCCGAGTACCCGTTGAAAAAGGAGAAGAGGAACAGCGTCATGATCAGTGCCATATTCTTGTAGAAGGAGAACAAAATCACGTGAGCGACTCGACGGTGATTCCAGCGTCCATGAACCAGTAAAAGTCGAGATAAGTCGCGAAAGGTGACAATTGCGAAATCTGCGGCGCGCACAGCCTGCATTCCTTCATGGCCGTAGATGCCAATACCCACGTGTGCTTCTTGGATCATACTCACATCGTTGCCACCGTCTCCTACTGCCAGCGTGAGGGGCGTGCCTGGTGCAGACTTCATCAAACACACCACCTGAGCCTTCTGCATGGGGCTCAGGCGACAAGCGACCACTGTTCTGCACTGCGAAGCGAGCTCGAGAAACAATTCGTGCGCCAATTGAGCGCCACCAGGGGCGTCCGTTATCGAGGAACGCATTGCTCCTGGCCTTGAACTAGAGCGATGCCGCGAATTCTGCACCATCTGAGCCGCTTGGAAAGGTAGACTTCCGAGGGATTTTGAAGACATTGAACCGCTCAAACGCCCTCCTTGGGCATCTCGCTCGCTTCGCAGCACATCAAGGGAGGCGCTGGGATGGTACGCAGGGTCTGAGTGGCTGGTGTTGCTTGAGTGAGGTGCCACTTGGTTCGAGTTGACGTACGATGTTTGAGCTTTGATTGTGCTCGATGTCAGAGCATCAGCTAGCAGGTGCTCGAGGGCTTCGCCGTTAATCACCAGTGAAATGTCCTGAGATGCCACGCCAGGAACCCAAACTCCCTCTCGTTTCAACTTCCGACGAGCTTTTGCTATTTCGTCGAGACAGTCTTGCTTGTTTTTCCCCTTGATAATGATCATCTTGCTCTTGGGACCGATGAGTCCACACATGTGTGCTACGGATATCGCAGTTTCGTCCTTGTCGCCGGTAAGCATCCAGATATTGATACCTCCCAGAGACAATTGAGAAATACACTCTCGCACCCCGTCCTGAAGCAAATCCTCGACTCCAGTAGCACCCAGTAGTTTGGTCGACTTTTCAACCTGCTTGGCAACCTCCACGCATAGTTGCTCGCGGTTGGATAATGCCTTTTTTGCTGCGTCGAAGGCACATTTCCACGCCAGATATTCCGTCATAGACAGCGTACGATAGCCGAGCAGCAACGTGCGCAGCGCCATCGCAGCAAAGTAGTGGACGTGAAGGGCCAGCTTGCTGATATCCTGATCCTTGCTGGCGTTGGCGAACATTACGGTGTCTGCCCCCTTCGAGAAGACGAGGATGTCTTGATCTTCGGACTCGGAGTCACTACTTAATCCGTCGAGATCAGATTCTAACGTGTGCTCCAAGTCGCCCAGACTATCTCGAACGCGAGGGAGCTTTAAGTCATGACGTCGTTCATCAGACTCGTCTCGATTCAGCTTCTTGACAACTACGGACATGCACTTCCGTGTGCTGTCAAACTCGTTCAATGCCAGGAGCTGGTACGATTCGGACTTGCCGAACAAGCGAATGTGAATCACATCACCCTCTCGTCGTTCATAGACGCAATCGAATTCCAGGGCAGCGTTGAGCAAAGCGACTTCATCAGGCGAGGAACCGAAGAATTTTCGGTCTCCCTTGACGGAGGGAAAAGCGTCCGAAGCTTCTCCAGCGGCATGGTTACTAGTAAAAGAGTTGGCACCGCTTTGACGCCGACTTTCAGCTCGCATACTCCCGTCTGCACTCTCACTTCGAGTGCGCCCCGTGGCACTTCGCGTTTCGCCAGACTGGTCTACAGACGCCGCATTCTCTTCCACTGCGACCGAGGCGGAATGACACAGTAGCAGGCACCGGAAAAATGGGCGTGCCAGCTCCACTGCATGCACCTCTTTGCCAGAAAATCGGGAAGGGTTCTCCACGAACTTGATCATCTGCGTGTACGACCGCACATCCTTTTCAGTCACCGATACGTGCTTGGATTTCCGTCTTCCATCGGCACTACCTTCTCTGCCGGCACTACTCCCTCGAACGGCCGACGTTGAACCAAACCTGAGCATCATGTCACTGCCACCAGAAAGGTCTTCGCTGCCAGCCTGAGCTGCTCGACGGAGATGCATATTCGATCCGTCAAAAATAATGCCGCCAATACTGCACACTTTGAAGAGCATTTGGTTCTTGGTCAACGTCCCCGTTTTATCGCTGAAGATGTACTTGATCTGCCCCAGATCTTCGTTCACATTTGACGTGCGCGCCGTCACACCACGGCCAGTGACCTCACAAAACATTTTCGGGTCATTCTCGATTCGTCTGGCTTGGTACCATTTCACAACTTCTAAACTGATGTACAGCGAAATCGGTACCATGTTGTTGTACAGAATCAAATACGTGACCCACGCCTCGAGGAAGTACGCGGGATGAAACGTGTCAATGTACGGGAATGCAGCGGCGTAACCTGGCTTGTTGTGGACTTTTATCGCAAATAGCGCTGCCTGAACGGAGCTAAAGCAGCAGACACCGAAAAGTACCGAGAAGATGAGGAAGATGCAGCGGTTGGCAATGCGATCCAGGCGGCTGAACTTTGACGGGATAGCCTTCATGTTTTGCACCAGCTTCGTGTCATTGCCGCCTCCAACGACAACGCCCACTACCCACTTGGTGTTGCAGAGCTTCATTCCACGCAAAAGAACGTTCTCGATAGTGATCGGGATTTCCTCCGCGTCTGGAATTGAGCCCTGACTTTCCCGTTCTTCTAACGTTCGCGACTGCACCGCCGTCGTAGGAGGCTCGCCCATAACCTGCAATTTCGAATGGGAAATTCGCATCACGCCGTCAAAGCTGTACAGTCTTTTGTTTGGCGCTTCGCATCGAATCTCGCCATGGATCGTGTCAGCAAAGTCTTTCGGGGCACGAGGGACGATCTGATTCCATTTTACACAGTGACGGACTTTGAGATTGGACTCCCCGTCTAGGCTCGAGGTTTCGCACATTGCCTCGCCGTTTTCTTGGCTCGCGAATAGAATAACGAGATCGGCAGGTACCTGTTCCTGGTCGTGAATTTTGACGACGTGGCCAACCCGTAAATTCTTCCAAAAAATCGCTTGAAAGTCGCCGAGATTGAGAGTGCGCGAGAATTCTTCTGAGTCTGCATTCTTGTTTCCGCCTGCTTCGGGCTCCGCGTTCAGTATCTCGACCTTCCCATGATTCACGACCCAATCTTGTTGATGTCTTGCTCTATCCTCCAGCCCCTCTTTGATCATCGTTGCGGTCAACACAAGCATCAACGGTCCGATGGTCGAGTACTCGTTGGTCGGGGACAGGTTTGTGCACAATTGAAGCAGCGAAATGATGAGGAAGTAGAAATTCGCCACGCGACGGAACTGCTCAAACAGCGACTTGGGCAGGAAATTTAGCGTCGTGTACTTGGACGAGCGCACTGTGTTCGTCCAGTACGGATCTCCGTGGTGATTCTTTTGCATGAAGGCCGCGTACCCCATTGTACGACGTACGTCGTTCACAAACAGCAATCGGCTCTTGCCGAGTTCCTCTTCCTCGCAGCATTCTCTAGGGTGGTCCCCCACTCGGTTGCGACGGAATAACCTGCTGAATAAAGTGACTTTCTCATGGGGTTTCTTACCCCTGGCAGGGGTGACAGCGTCTGCACTCGAGGTGGCGTCCACCTTCTGCGAGACGAAGGGCGCGTCGCTCATCGGTGACGGAAAACTGCTGATGCCCGACCGGAAAGCTTGTGGATGCAGCGAAGACGCCATGCTGCTTGCTGGAGGGCCGGGCGGGACAGCGCCGCGCTCATGCATAAACCCAGCAAGGCTCGGAACGCAGCACCGTCGACAAGGATCAAGATGTCGTTGCCCTCCCCCGTCGGAACAAACACCTTGATGCCAATGCGAACAAT
Source organism: Phytophthora x cambivora (assembly GCA_033557925.1). Classification (NCBI taxonomy): domain Eukaryota; phylum Oomycota; class Peronosporomycetes; order Peronosporales; family Peronosporaceae; genus Phytophthora; species Phytophthora x cambivora. The sequence goes on along the minus strand of JAUCEB010000013.1, from coordinate 5,306,706 downwards.
GGCTAGAGTGGACGCACGTTCTGGGGTTTCTGCGATCGATGAGCTATTCGCAGGGAGGCGGAGGCGCACGCTCATGCAAAACGCCCCATGAACGCACTCGACCACCACGCGGAGTATTTTTACGCCAGCATTTTCGAAACGCCCTTGAATGCCCTTGAATATCTCTAGTACACTACTAAGTACACATGACATGACATGAAGTTAGGGGGGGGGGGTAATTCGGCCTTCTATTTTGTTTGATGTTATATCCTATAGAAGCCTTTTAGGCAGTCTTAGAGATCTGCCCTGTCTTCCTCGAAGATTTTCACTTCGATCTTTTCCTTCAGGCTTGCATGTGGTGGGTGTCTCATACCCGTTACAGGGGATCCTCTCTGAGGTCTTGTTCGGTCGATGTGGGTCTTCACGCCAAGTTGAGTATTTCACGCTCTTGCATGCTGAGCTGTCCGTATCCGCTAGGAAGAGTTTACCACTCGGGCTCAGCAGTGGTCACTTTGTCGGTATCGGGTCTTCACTAGAAGAGTAACCAGTTCTTCATCACCGTGGGGTGCCGTACCGTCATTTGGACTTGCTGAAATGCTTCTGCTGTCAATAGGCTGGCCTTCATGTCGAGAGCTTCGTATATGGACTGATGTGTTGCACTCTGGGGAGGGGAAATCGTGAGCACATGACATGAAGTTAGTTGACTTCGACTGAGACTTTGGTGTGCTCTACATCACGTTCCACTGAGACTTCATCAGTATGTACATGTAACGTTACCATGGATTTTACGTGCGCTTGTTGTGTCGCTACAGCCATCGGAACCACCAAAACCATCCTGAGGGCTTCTCTGCGCTTGAAGACTTCTCTATTTTCACTGTGGTGAGCGTCTTGATCAGTGCTGTGTCGATCCGTTTTGCCTGCTGTGGCTGCCGCTGACACCAGCGAGGGCCCGAGTGCACGTGGTAGTATTGAGAGGAACAGGAGCGTACTTCTGGGTTCATCCACGCTGATAACAATGCGGCGACGCGAGGATGGCCAGCTTGAAGAGCGGCACGGCGAGCTTCAAAGAGGCAACCGCACATCGAGCAGCGAATTAACGCGTCTACGCAATCTACGTTGCCCTGTGCGGCCGCACGCTCGAGGGCAAACTCGTGTGGACCCTCATGTCTGTGCTCCCCGAGAAATAGCACCACATCTGTGTGTCCGTTGATTGCTGCGTTGGTCATAGCGTCTTTCGTGCAACCTTCAACGCGGTTTTCCTGTAAAAATTGCAGGATTTCCAGGTGGCCGCCGCTAGCAGCGCTGTCCATGGCGGCGGTCGTGCACGTTACTGTTCGCTGCTCATGGAGGAAGCGCACGATCTCCACGTAACCACTTTGACAGGCAGTGTCCATCGCTTTCGAGGTGCAACCTTCCGAGCGATGACTCATCAGGTACTTCACAACGTCGAGGTGTCCTCTCCACGCAGCGCCATCGATCGCTCTCGTAGTGCATCCTTCGTGTCGGTTCTCGTGTAAAAATCTGATAACTGGTAGACGGCCAACCAGCGCAGCACCGTCCATTGCATCAGTGGTGCAGCCTTCACTGCGATGCTCATGCAAGAACTTTACCACCTCCAAGTGGCCGCTACGAGCCGCTCCATCCATAGCTTTCGTCGTAGAACCCTCCCTGCGCTGTTCATGCAGAAAGCGCACCACGTCCAGAAACCCACCGCCAGCCGCGCCGTCCATCGCAGCAGTCGTACACCCCTCCGTCCTCTGCGTATGCAAAAATATCACCGTCTCAAGATGCCCATTGCGCGCAGCTCCGTCCATAGCAGCGACCGTGCAGCCCTCCGTCCTCTCCGAATGCAAGAACTGCACCACGTCCAAGTGGCCGTTCCGAGCCGCCCCATCCATCGCCGCAGTCGTACACCCCTCCGTCCTCTCCCTATGCAAATACCGCACAACCTCCAAACATCCATTAGCCGCCGCTCCGTCCATCGCGTCCGTCGTGCACTTCCCCTCCCTCCCTCCCAACAGGAACATCAACGTCTCCATCTTCCCCCTCGCAGCCACCAAGTCCACCAATCTCGGGTCTTCAAAGCCACTGGTAGCCAGCCCCCTCCCCTGCAAAAACCGCAGCACTGGGAGCCCAGCGCGACTCAAATCCTCGGCCTTCACGTCCCTCAAGGCCGACGGCTTGTACTTGTCCGCCACCCACTGCACGATCTCCAGCCTCAAAGGGGTCTCCAGAGCCTCCGAGTACCTGACCGCCCACCCCATGAGTGTCTCCCCCACCGTTCTACTCTCCCCATTGTCGTGGTCTCCTAGTAGAATTCCAGAGTCGTCCAAGTACTGTAAAGCCGCCAATTGGCCGAACTGAATGGCGCAGTGCGTGGCCCCGTCGAACGCCAGCTCCGGTCGCGACTGGAACCGCCTGGTGGTCGCCAGTCTCCGCAGGTGGCGCAGCGTCTCAACGTCCCCGCACTGGGTGGCGGCGCGCGGGAGGGCGCCTGTGAAGGACCAGGGCACGTCGACGTGCGCGCGCTGGAAGTCCGTCACCAGCGACACGACGGAGCCTGGGATGCCATCTATGAAGTCCATGATGAGGCGGAACAGCGACCGGTTGGTCAGCACCAGCGTCGCCGCGGACGGCGGAGCGGCAGGAGACGCCATTGCAAGTTGAAATGGCGAGTCGATAATATCGACTCGGTCATATTATGACCAAATACATGTATACCGGTATAGGGCTGGGGTTCAAGGGTTGCAGAATACCTTAGTACCGCTAAACAGTAATATATTATACACTAGAGGGTTTCAAAGTACCGGTATACATGTACCGTAATGGCCCATTATTAAAATGGGTACTATTGGCAGGTTAGTTGCCAATTTAACGTTAGGTCCATACGTCTTGAGGTTGGCGTCAGTATTATTATACATGTAATGCTGTAAACCTGGGTAGGTTAGCCTGAGCTGTGTATTTTGTTGCTTCTTGCGTACTATATGGTCCTTAGGAAGGACATGTCATGCCTACGGGGATCACATTGTGATCCTCGACATGTAGAAACTTCGCAAGATCACGCAATTCATTGGACGAGTTTTCGTGTTCGAGGGAGCGAGCCGCAAGTGACCATATGGGCAGTGCAGCACAGTGACTAAATTGACTGCGGGAAGCTGCAGATCGATGCTTCCGGTTGTTCGACCAAGAATTGCATTCTAACACCGTGAGAACGAGATACGAACGGTTTAAGACCGGTACCGTTGGGGTGCCTAGACTACAGATCAATTGCGACGCGTTCGAACAGCTTGGCTGTATACTCATTGAAGTGCTAAGGTTATTCCAGCACCGACGGCGTGGGGGGACAGCGCGGATTGTTGGACGCTTGCCATGTCCATGAGAGCGGGCTCATAATCAACCTACACTATACCTGACTGGTACCGGTATCCTCATGATGCTTCTGCGACATGCAGCCGGAATATCCGGTCCCGTTCGGTATGTTGCTGCAGGCTCAGAATCAGTTGTTCTGTGGGTGACATACACCGACTAACGTCGGTAACGGCGACACATGTGGCCACCGGCACCACATTTGCAATCGCCAGCCACCGAGAGCACGCCGCTCCGCTCCGCCATGGACGCCAGTCTCATGGCCAACGAGGTGGCACTCAGCGGCTACCGCAGCCCGTCGCAGTTGCCCGCACACGAGGAGGAGCCCCCACTGCTCGCAGCCGAGGATCAGGACGGCCCCGAGCAGTTCGACTTCCACCAGTGCGTCATTCACTCAGTCAGTGGACGCATCGGGAGACAGTCGTACCTAGAGGTGCTGACTGTGTGTGTGTGTCTCCATCTGCTGCAGATCCTTCGGGGTTATGACGGGACGCCGCCTGCAGCGTCGATACCGGGGCGTGTACCAGAAGTACTCGTTCGTGACGCAACTTGTGACGTGGATCATCGTCGTCTACATCATTGTGGTGTTCGCTGTGCTCGCTGCTAATAATTCAGGTGTCACACGTCACATTTATTTATATAGTGGACTAAGAAATTCTGATATTTTATTTTATTTTATTTTTTTAACGACGCAGCCAGCAGGGACACCAAGGCGTCCGTGTCGGACGGAGCCTTCTACTTTGCCATCATCGTGCTCGCCCTGTACCTCCTCGTGAAGCTCGCGCTGCTCGTGCGCTGGATCATTTACTGGATTATCATTGCGGAGCTGCTGACTTACGCGATCACGGGCAGTTTGTACGTGCTCTTCTGGATCGACGATACCGAGGTGACGGACTCGGACCGCCAAGTGCGTCATGTGGTGATCATCCTGCTCGTGTCGGCCGAGATCCTCACGGTGTTCGCGTACTGGTTCACGCACTACACGTATCCGTGGCTGGTACTTCACCAGAAACTCAACCTTGTGGACTGGTGGAATGTCAAGCCTGGAGTGGAGACCAACTCCATCACGTACCGCTCGAAAGCGCGCTTCTACTCGCGCAAGCGCAATGTGGTCAAGTACTGCGGTGGATTGAACGCACAGGGTCAGCCGCATGGCTTCGGTATGTGGACTGACACAGCGTACCATGGTGAACGGCTCACGGGTCAATGGGAAGACGGCGTACCCATCGGTCCGTTCCGCAGTTTTGAGTATGGAAGCGGCTACTCGTTCGTGAACATTCGCATCGGATTTTGCCATAACCGCGGCGAAAAGGGTCCGACAGAGATCTTCTTCTTCCCGAAGCACTCGGACAACGGCTTAAACTGGGGTGTGGCTAGCGTTGAGTGCTCTGTATCAGGCGGCTTCTTCAAGTACTTGCCTACAGTGACGCACTTGACGCCGTCGTACGTGGATGAAAGTCCCCAGAGTGCAGCAGAATGCCTCCCAGCACTACGAACACCGACGGATGGCGTTGTTTTCAACCACAAGGAGGAAGAAGAAGCGGTACACAGGCAACCGCGACGAGAGCGTCTTAGGAGAAGGAATCTTTACCGGGAAGAATCTGCTCCCGTCCTCGATCTTCCTAGCATCGGTGTCGATGACGGCAAAGAAGCGCTGGTACTGCTGCACGGCTACAACTGCTCTCTGGACTACGGCATGAACCGTCTCGCACAACTGCTTGCACTTGGAGACTTCCCGTCGTATATTCATCCGTATGTGTTCAGCTGGCCCAGTGGCGGCGTGCTCGCATATTTCCAAGGTGAGCGCTTACTTTTGCTGAAATTTATGGCTTGTCGACAAACCCCACTGATCCTGTGTTTTATGTTCTGTACAGCGAAAGGAGTTGGCAGTGAAAGTGAACGCACAGCGGACGACTTCATTCTGTTTTTGAAGAGTCTGATTGATGCGGGATACACAAAGCTGAACATTATCGCACACTCGATGGGAGCACGCGTTTTCTTCAGCACCCTCAACAAGGGGCTTTTGGAAGAGGTGCTTTTGGTAAGTACACGCTACACACTTGAGTGCATCTGGATCATATCTAACGCATCTGCCATTTGCTCACTGTGTTTCAGCCTACGGGAAGCCACACGAACGTGGCTACTGCGACAAGAAAGCTGGAGCTCTCTACGCTTACGTTTTGCAACCCCGACTATGATCGCAATGATTTCGTCAAGTATGGAGGGGGATACGACCGCGCGCGGCATTTCTGCAGCCACATCACGTTGTTCGCGGACAGCATGGACGGCGCGCTGTTTTACCTCGAGTATCTCTCAAAGAAGTCGGTCACAGGCCCGTTGAACTACTCGCTCGGCCGACGCGGCCACATGATCCATCGTGACCCTGAAGAAAACGACGTGGCTGGACGATCCGACACGCAGTTCCTCAACTGGCAGAACAAGAACCTGGCCGCACCGCAAGATCTGGACTTGGCGTACGCAGCGGTGAACCAGCGTGCGAACTACCCGGGCGTGGCCTCGTTCGCGTACAACCGCAGTCGGACGCACCCCACCAACGACGAATCGGCGCCTTACGGCACAACGCGAGGCGGTGATACGGATGAAGACGCGCCGCTGCACTACCTGGACATGGACGTCATCGACACCACCTGGATGGACAACAACGTGCACGCGATCCGCCACAACTACTTCAACCTCAACCCGACTATTGTAAGTCCCTGCTCCCAGCGGATGTCGTTTACATCTTAACTAACTACCTTGTCTTGTGCGTTGTAGGTGGACGACCTCCGCCACTTGATCGTGCTCAAGAAGCGAGCGAGCTCCCGCCCGGGGCTGCTCAAAACCACGTCGGCTGAGAACGTCTACATCTTCCTAGTGGCGCCGTCGCACGTCAAGAACAAGTAAATCAGCGTCAAACGGGTGAAATACAATCTTGCTGTCCAATTCAGAATGAAAAAATCGTCCTCCAGCGTCCACTTCAATTGCACAACAACAAATGTATTACAACATCAACATTCGTACTTAACCGCAATTCAGCTCCCCGACCCGAAGAGCCAAAAGTGAGTCCGCGAGTCCGGCGTCGCTTCAAGCAGCTCGAGGGCCGATCGGCGCCGCCTCTACTGCCGCCCCCACGCGCCACCTGCACATTCTCTCCATTGCGGCGCCTTCCTACGTGTCTCCTCTATCTATCGCGGCGTTTTTCGCTCTCTACTTCCCTCCGTAGGCTTCAGGATCCGCGTTCTACGGTCCCGTCTCTTCCGTCCTCATGGTGCGCAAAACTTCATCCTGGAGGACGTTGGTGGACACCCAGAGCGTCCGCCAGCAGCCCCGTGTCTCCGGGAAGGACGTGGTTGTCCCCCTGGTGCTCTGGAACGAGCCGCCGCAGGTGGAAGTGTCCTCCTTGCACGTCCTGCAGCTGCCCAGCTCGCAGCCGAGCCAGAACTCGTCCACCTTCGCCACCGAGGAGGACAGAGAGCTGAACAACGACGAGGAGGAGGACACTCTGGAGGACACCCGCACCCAGCTGTGTGTCTTCGCCGGCACGCTGGACGGCGTCGTGCTCTACTGGCGCTTCGAGCAGGACGGCGCCGTGGCGCAGGTCAACATGCTGCTCTTCCCAGGGACCGGAGAGGGCTGCGGCCAGCCCGTGGTGGGGGTCGTCAGCGGCACGGACGAGTGGGGACAGAGCACGCTCCTCTCCGCCACGCGGGACGGCGCGCTGGCTCGCTGGCAGCTGCCCAACGGCGCGTGTGCCGAGGCCAACGCGTCGCTGGCCAAGGAGCTGGCGCCGCTGCTGGGGCTCGAGATGCTGTGCAACAGGCGGTTCGCCGTCGTGGTGAGCGAGGAGTCGAGGCTCATGGTGCTGGATACGTGGCGGATGCAGCTGCTGTACTGCATGGACACGGCGCAGGAGCAGATTCGACGCAGCATCGCAGTGGGCGAGCTGCAGATGCCGCGCCCCAGGTCACCGAGGCCGAAGCTGGTCAGGTCGAGCAGTGGATCAGGGATCGACACGGGGTTCGGACCAACGACCGAGCTGGTGCTTGATAACCCGTTAAACAGCGGACGGATATCCCCCTCCAGGTCGTCGATTGCTGGCGGATCGCCGGAATCGAGGCGGGTTGCTACTTTTCTGCCGTCGAGTGCTGCGGAGCAGCATCAGCAGCGGTGGGATGCAGTGGTGCTTTCTCTGGGAGCTGAGGGGTTAGTGAAGTGCTTTCTGTGGACACAGCCCCGAGGCTCAACTAGTGGGACGCCGTTCGGCGTAAGTGAGGGCGGGGGATCGGCTAGTGTGGCTTGGGGGTTTCGGTGGGTGCAGCGAAGCAGTTGGGTTATCTCGTGGGCTGATCAGGCAGAAGACATTACGTGTTCTCAAAGCACTTCGCTGAAAGATGGGGATAACATGAACCCGCAGACAGCACTCATGGGGTCCATCAAGAGCAGCTACTTCCCGCTATCGGTGCATGTGTCGCCAGACTCCTCGCTTGTTCTTCTCGTCTGGAAAACCAAGTTTGTGATTCTCAAACGGAAATGGTTGTGCCCATTAGACATACGCAGTGATGGCCAGCCAAGTAACGAATCCTTTTCGAAGACAAGACCGAATGCAAGCGTCGGGAGCTGCCGGATTTCGCCGGTGGAGTTCGTGCGTCAGGCAGCAACTACTTATGGCAGCAAATATCTCACTTCGTGCAGCACTGGTGCTGGCTGTGGAGCGGTATATTGGGAGAACGGCGAGTTTTTGGAAGACGGGAATGTCATTTTGTGGACCAACACGGGTCATGTTTTCCAGTTCATGACGAACGAATCGTCCACGGATACGGCAGGGAAGTTTTTCATATTTACGAAGGATCAAGACCAGTTGGTACCGCGTTCCGATTCAAAAGCACTGCATGTTATTGACAAGGCGATGTATATCACCTCAATGGATCGGTGTAGCTGCTGTGATCTCCTGGTGCACAAGGATAGCTGCGTGCAAACAAAACCCCGGCGCTCAAGTATTTCACGACCAGGGCGAAGGCAACAGGCCGGATTCACATCATGCATCAAGACATCGTCATCGATTTCTGGAGCCGCACTGCACGTCGTGCACATGTGCCATCGTGGATCACTAGGACTTTGGACAATGCCAGCTGTGCGAGTGCCTTCCCCAACTCGAATGATTCAAAACAGGGCCAATATCGTAGCACCACGAGTGCCACCGTCGGAACGAGTGCGATTTCATTCTCTTACTGATGGGTTTGAAGCTGCAGAGAAAGCTGCTCTGGGCGACAGCGTAAGGGATGAGGCGCGTCCTATGCCACAAGGTCGAGGCTGCCTGACACACCTAATTCTTGGACGGGATGATACTCAGTCGTCTTCAACTTACGAAGTGGTTCGACGCGCTGGATTGCGCCGTAAACGTCGACAAGAACTTAACGATGCACTGACACGTTCAGCTGGAAGTGGACCATCAATTACGAGTACTGCGAGCAGTGTGCTAGCCACTGCATTGGCACCTGTTACAGGGCGCGGTGGACCTCCAGGTGTTGGTGGTGAAGCTACTCACCCCGAGGCAGGTGAAAGAAGATCAGAGCTGGCAGGCTATCGCTACTTATTGGATATCCCCATTGTCGCTAAGGGATACTCTGATGGACTGCTTTGCATAGGGTTATTGACCCAGGAACACCTACCAAATGGAGCCGCAAAGGATTCAGATTCGCGACTATCCTGCCATTTGGGGCGAGTAACCGCCCTTGCTCATTGCTTTTGGGGTTTTGGAGCTTCCGAAAAGGCAGAAGCATCGTCAGGGTCAAGCGTCCCGGATGTGAACTTTGCAACGCAGAATAACCCTTTCTACAGATCGCGATTTCCTGACCCCTCCATGAAAAACAATATTGGAATCAGCTATGATGGTCGAGCTAATCGCAATGCACCACTATCCAAGGGGTCCGGGGGAAATGATAAGCTGGGCGCAGAGACTACCGGCAATTTTCAACCTTCGATCAGATTCATGGTGTTTAGCGGAGGAACAGACGGCGTCTTGCGCGTGATCGAACTTGTGCTTTACCGCTCAGCAACCGCAGACGCCCTGGTTCATCACGAGGCCAAAATACTGCAAAGGTTTCGGAACCACCGAGGTGCAATCCAGCAGATCAGTATATCGCCGCCAAGGAGAGACTGCGCTAGTGGGGATGGGAGTGATTGGGACTCAATGTACCCCGACAGACTAGTTGCAACCGTTGGAATCGACAACAAAGTTGTGCTCTATGCACCCAAGTATACTCGTCACCCATCCACCGGAACCTCTCTCGTGCGTGATCCACCCATTGGGCAAAGTGGTCACTGTGGTGTTGAGTGGGAATGTGTGCTGGAGCTGGCGGAACATGGTGATCGAATCTGCAATCTTGATTGGCATCTGGAGCGCGGTTTACTTCACGTGGAATGTGATGATCGTATGGTGTACGTTTGGAGCACTGACACCGGGATCCTAGAACGAACGATGCCATGTGCGTTACTATACGGAGGCGGAAATGCATCAGGTGACAGAGTTGCAGAAGCTTCGAGCTCTGCTGGTTGTTCTCTTGTTGAGAATTCTACACTATTTATTGGCAACTCAGTGGTGCAGCTTATCGAGTTCGGTGTACTTCGAAGCGCAGAGCAGCTGAAGAAAAACTGGAGCAGTTACTATTCTTCTACAACCGCCAATCCTGTTGACAACCTGCAAGCAGCACCAGCTTCTGTATACGCGACGTGCTCAATGGAACTGTTCATGCTTTCCTTGCTGTTGTCATGGGGTGCTACTCCGGCTATTGACCAGTCGTGCCGAAACATTTTGGGGATTGAACCAGCCCATGCGTTGTACTCTTGTGCACTGCAAGACTTCGTTTCAGGGGCGCTGACAATTCCAATCCCGTGGGCGACACCGATTGTATCACCATTGATTGCGGGCGGTTCTTCAGGAAATGGGCTTGTCAAATCGGAGGCGCCAGTCGTTCCTGCTTTTGCGCGCAATTGGCAGCACTCATCTGCACTATCCGCGAGCATAGCACTTGGCGTGGTCTCACTTTGCATGAGCTGCATGGAATACAAATATTCGAGATCCGGCAATGGTAGCGTGTCTCCGGCAAACAAGGAAGAGTTTCAAGTTCTCTGGAGCCAGCTGATCACGCAGCACTCGGTTGTACTTCCAGAGTGCGTAGCTCAGTTCCGAGAACCAGCTTTAGAAGAGCTAGCGGCATTTGGCTTCGACTCGTGTGAGTACACCCAACTAGCAGCACGCACGCTATTGAGTGGCGTGATTAAACGTCTTCCTCCGACCGAAAGGAGTACGTTGTCAGCAGAGTACTCTGCAAAACTTCACTGGGAAATGGTGCGTTTGGAGACGGAGACTGGCAGTTCGTTCCTCGGGGCAGTAGGTGGGGTCGGGACAAGTGGCGGCGCAAGCTCTACTTCTCAAACAAGTAACAGTGGCGCCACAAGTGGAAGCGGTAACAGCTCCAGTGCCGGCAGTGAATCAAGTGTCATGTCGTTCTCTTTGGTGGTGGAGCGACTGGGCTCGCTTGTGCTGTTGATGAGTATGATCGGCACGTATTTCCCTGGCGAGATCTCGCCGGCAGGGGCTCGCGAAGTGTGCGACGTGTTGGTGTACTTGCTGAAAGCGCCAGAACGGTTTGTGGCGTCGGTGTCTGCAGAGCTGCTAACGAAGGGTTTGATGCTGTTTCGACCGCATCTTGTCGACTTATCGTCCCTCATCATCCAGCTCCTGCTGATTGACATGCGAGAGAAGTTGCGCAGTGCACAGAGCGAAGGTGGCGATGAGGTTCCTACCGGTCCAGGCGGCTCTCTCGCGAACTTCAACGAAGGTGGAACTGGTGGGAGCAATGCGGCGATGAGTTTGCTGGTGGAGGTTGGTGCATGCGAGTCCGCGTTCGTACTGGGTCTGCTGCAGCAGGAGATGCACAACCACGACCGTCCTGCGGGCTTCCACGAGAGCATCCTGCTGTACATGATGGAGCTCATCAACACGCACTACCTGCTCATGTGTCGTCACCTCCCGGCCTTCGTGGACACGATCATGGCGTGCTTGGACCCGACGAAGCCCGAGCGTCGACGGCGTTGCCTGCCGCTGAGCACTCGATGCCTGCACAGCTTGGTACGGCGGTTCCCGATGGTTGACTTCCACCAGGAGACGCAGCGCTTGGCTCTGGGTGCCATGGAGGCGGTGATCGTCATTTACGATCTGCGCACTGCGACCAAGTGGCGGGTGCTGGATGGCCACGCGTCGGCCGTCTCGGCCGTTCGGTTCCGATCCGACGGCCAAGTTCTCGTGTCGTACGCCGCTCGCGATGGCAGCGTTCGGTGGTGGAACAGCGGCAACGCCGGGCTGTTCGGCGGCATGCTAAAGATGCACCAGTCCTGCCTCAAGGAGCACAAGCTGGCAGCTCTGAAGGAGGGTGGCAACGGCGGAGCGCCAGCGTCCACGGGCGGGGCGAGCGCAGGCCTCAAGCAGATCATCCAGACGTGCCGCTTCCACTTCCTCACGCGCAAGGACAACCCCGGAGACGGCAACTCGGACCAACCCAAGCACATCCTGCGACTCACGCGAGAAGACGCCAGCCAAGTGCAATTCCTGCTCTGAGATACAAGTATCTCCCAATCCCATCAACTATAACCACTTCAACCACTTAAACCTCCGCTTAAACGTCTTGCATTCAGTATACCATACAACCACTACATGAATTTCCAGAGGTCGGCCGAGCTCTGATTGGTTGCCAAAATGAACCAATCATGTCTCGGCCGACTTGAAATGCAGTAAAATCAGCCAATCATCTCTCTCTAAACCAGCCAATCACAAGGAAGCGTCCGCGAATGTTCGTCGTATCGGAGCTCCTCGAGCAGCCGCAGACTCAGAACTTGATCTGATCGTCCATAGCAATGGCCCCGCACCGAGAGGAAGCCGCCGCCGTCAAGGGCTCCGCCCACCGCGACGCGGACGAGGAGGCGCTGCAGGCGGCGCTGCAAGAGTCTCTCGAGTACGTTTACCCGCCCTAAAAATTACGCGCAATTCGCAGCTAAAACCGCCTTTAAAACCTGTTCAGACCGGACTTCATGGCCGAAATCCTGCAGTCCGAGGGCCAACAACGTCGTCACGAAGCCGCATCCCAATTGCAACTTGATAACAAAGCAACCACGCATGAAAAGGACGAGAAAACTCAAGAAATCGACAGTGCAGACGACGACGAAGACGACGAGCCCTTCGCGAGCGTCTCCAGTGCTCTGGAAGCCACCCAAAAGGCCCAGGAAGATGACGAAGAGGAGGAAGAAGAGGACCCTAATGAGGACCATACGCTGCTCAACTTTGCCGACATTTTGCTCATTGACATCCTCCAGTGGCTGGACGAAGACACCATCGGCGCCTGCGTCTGCGCCTGCAGGAGGCTCCAGCAGGTGGCGCGCTCCGAGCTGCTGTTCGAGGCGCTGTGTCGACGCATTTTCCCCGTGCAGAACCCGCGCGCGGCGGCGGCCGCCGCTCGCAACAAGTTCGGGCTGCGGCGCTTCCCGACGTGGTTCGCCATGTTCCACGACCGGCCGCGCGTGCGCTACAACGGCTTCTACTGGCTCAAGGTGTCGTACTACAAGAAGCCGGAGCTCAGCATGTGGACGGACATCGCGCCCGGCACGATCCTCAAGTGCATCTACTACCGCTACTTCTCCTTCCAGCGAGACGGCTCCGTGCTCTACGGGATGCTGTTCAAGCCGCCGCACGAGGCGGAGACGCACATCCGCAACCAACGCAAGGGCGTCTACCGAGGACGATTCTACGTCGACAAGGACGAACTCGTGGTCTCGGTGCCCACGAACTGCAACGAAGTCAACTTCCGACTGCGGATCACGCAGCGCGAGCGCGGCAAAAACGTCAAGTTGGTGCTCAAGGAACACTTCGCCAACTCGGAGCCGGACGGCAGTGGCTGGATCAACGACTACGACACAGCGGATGAGGAGTTCTACTACTACCGATCGTGGAACCTTTGACGAGGACGCTGCTATGCGGGAGTTTCAATGGGATACCTGCCTCATAGACCCCGTTGCTTACAACTCTGTGTGTGTGAATATGAAAATAGACGGCTTGTTTCCGCTGTCGAAGTGAGCGTTGGGGCTGCCAAGTTGAGCTGGTGGGCATTGAGGAACTTGTTTTCGGTGTGGTTCGCTATGAATAGGTAAACGGGCTATGAGATCCCGAGCGGTGGTGTGGCTGCTCTTCGTCTTCATCTTTCGATAGTCCATCGACAGCGGCGCCCACCAGACCTGCGAACGAGGATGGCACCAATTGTGTCAGCGAAGTCGGATGTTGATCGCGGTAACAATTCCAAGATTGACAAGGAAGTCACTGGCAACAATGACAGCACTGGCAGTCGCAGCAGTAGTAGGAGTGGCAGTCGTTCAAGCCAAACCCGAACGACCAGCTCCCGAGAGAAATCGAGGGCGTCCACCCCACCCACGGCAGGGTCCAACCGAACGAAAACCGAACCATCCAAGCGCACGAAGACGCCGACTTCTGCCAAGACATCGACAAGTTCGACTTCAGTGTCTCCAGCGACCGACCAGCCTGCAAGAAAACCCGTCTCTGCTCATCCGTTGCCGTCGTCGGTTCTGCACAAGCACAAACAAGCGTCAGTCTTCACGTCCGGCAAAAAGAAGCACAAGACGTACGTGCCGACGAGTTTTCTTGCTGAGGTTGACTTGGTCCTAACTAACAAATGTCATTCCTGCTATTACAGTAACTTCTCCAGCGCCTACGACTCTGGATCCATCCCGTGCCGGATCAACCACGGAAGTATCCGCAATGCGCTGCAGTGGACCAAAGACCCAAACAGTAAGTCGGCCTTGATGGAAGGATGCACCTTACTACTTAACCCCTTTTAAGACTAACGCCTGTGTACAGGTATATCGTACGACCCGTTGCTGATCACGTGCATCGAGGGATTTCTGGAAACCGAGCATCCGTTTGTGTTCCTTGCTCGCTCTACTTTCCGCGAGCTGATGCGACTGAAGGATGCTCGGGACAAAACGCTTCCCATGCTCGCTCAAGTCATTGTGCCGCTGCGTGGAGCGCTGATGGCCAAGGACGATGACACGTTCCTCATGGCACTGGAAGCAACGCGTATGCTGTCCGATCTGGTCGAGGGTGAGATGAACATTTATCTCCCTAAACTCACCCAGCAGATCCACCGCAAACTACTCACCAAGCAACTGCGTGCCGACGTTGAAGACACCCTCGCAGTGCTCGAGAGTAACGGCGGCAAAGAGGCACTCGCGATCATCCGCTCGAAGATCCCTACTTATGTCTCTGTTCGCTAGGGTGTGACTCGATAACTTCAGCAGTCCCTGCTACTATTATTGTCAAGCAAAAATTGAATCACCTCCGTCGTCTTTGCGATCGTCAGACTTGCTGCTAATGCTACTCGTGGGTACTTCAAAGTACTAACTGAACCGTGACGTAGTGCAGTGAGCAACGCAATGATCATTAGTGGTCCCTTGGTGCCAGCACCCAGAAGATTACACCTGTGAGGTTGAGCTCACTGACGGACAAGGATACGGTCACAACATTCGTCATGCCCCTTATTCGACGCACCAGAACTATAGCGAATTCCGCGGGCGTGCGAGGGCAGCAATCGATGCAGATCATGCCGGTGCTGCTTTCCCTCGAACGGTGCTGGCAGCGTGCACCGCAGCCTTTAACTGTGGCTCCGGTCGATCACACAAAAATCTCCGTGTAGACAAAGCTTTCACGTGAATTTATGGACCAAGTCACGCTAGTAATGATGATGATAGGGGGGGCAACCCAACGTACGTGTACGTGTATGTGGCTTGGCTTGTCGCCGTCATGTACACATCGATTTCTTGAATGACCCAACGCCCCACAATCCGAAGTACGCATTTCTCTGCTGCTCTGAGGTTTCGCGTGTCCGGTAGTTGATTTTCTGGCAAAATTGAGGATAGGAATCGCCGCAAGTGTCGAGCCCGGGCCATGCACCTTGACAATCTCAAAACTTTTCGACTGATCTTATTTAAAATATGTACGGTGAATACTTTTGTGGGATTCGGTGTCGATAACTTCAACTTGTATGCACAGAGTTCAGAACTGCCGTGGGCCACTTGACACCGGGCCGTCCTCTGGTGAGATCAGTCCTTTCGTGCTGGACTGCTACGACGTCCTTGCCCTTCTCCATGCGACTGATTCCCTTCAGTATCTCTCTCGGCCCTGAGCTAAGTAGTTAGTCCAAATATCTTGGTCCGCTGCACGACTGCGTCCACATTCGCACTTGTCCGTCGGGCATGAGGTCAGGCCTGCTATGGGCGCTGCAGAGCGCCAACATCACTATCAACACTCAGATTAACCGACATGCGTGGGTCGGCTGGGTCTTTGTGTACCTCGCAGAGCTCGTCTTCTTCACAGCCTACAGGTTGAGCAACCTCAGCGATCTGGTCAAGTCGTCGCCGTCCCCTGACGAAGACTCGACTGCTAATCGGGTGTATGGAGTTCTGCTCGGTATCGTACAAGACTTCGTCGTGGTCAGTTTTCTCGTTGTGGTTCTCTCAGGCTTCGACGCAACGATCAATCGATTGTCGTGCTGCAACGACACAGCCCCAAATGGATGTCTCGACTGCTTCACACGAGGAATCCCGTTCCTGTCGCGGATGAAGCTCGTGCTCAAGCGTTTGCTAAGGTTTTCGGTCATCTACGTGGCTTGTCTGCTGTCTGTGGCGCTGTTTTCGCTGGATGTGGTGACGGTGCGGACGTACCATCGACGATACGAGTTTGGTTGGGACTGGAGTGGCGCAGAGCTTGTGGTATCGCGTAGCGAAGAAAATAGGATTGTCACCCACGTGCTGGTTGTTGTCCTAGTGACGCAGGCAGCCATCGCGACAGTGACTATGGTGTGGTTCGACCTCACAAGGTGGACACCTCTGAGTTTTGCGGAGAAATGGAAGAGCAGACACAACCAAGGACTCCCAACCGTTTTGACCACTTCTCGACCTTCCGTCAATTACATGGTTATGGATCCGGATGAATTCTTCGACTCGGATGACAACGAGAGCCGAGGTGCGTTTTTCGACTCCAACAATCGACCGATACACGGGACGCAGCCTCCACAGCCACGCGCTATTCTCTCTGACGATACGCGCGATTTTCCGACTCCGAAGTGGAAGTTTACAGTTTTTGGTCTTGGTCTGGCCCTCGCAATTTTTCTCGCAGTACCGCTGTTAGTGCTGCTTATCACAAGTTACTGCCATGCGGTTGTGACTGGCATTGCGCTCAATTCTAACCTTAACGAACCGATTCGAGTCATCACCACGCTCTCTTTTGTTCGAAGGTGAGTGATGCTGGAGTTGAGGCTACCGAATACTATAGCAGAAGTAAGCTTGCTCAACCGAACGTGATCTAGAATATTTAAGTCGACTATAAATTAAAATCTATCTAACTGCGAAGTACTTCCTCTGTATCGTAAAATTATCGACATTTGCTTCAAAATGTGATTGTGCCGTCTAGAGGCAGCCAATCAGCGCCAAAATCGACAATAAGATACTACGCGAGCCCTGCTATTGGATGATGCAAATTTCATTGATCAACTCGCAAAACTCCGGTCACCGTGCTCACCAACGGCCATCAATTTTCTAGCCCTTCAGAAAATCACCCGCCACACTTTCATTTCGGCCACGATGGACACAGCACCATGGGCAAACGCAGCGTCAGTGAAGCGGCTCGCCATGCCACCCTTCACGAACTTTTAAAGCGAAGTATTGACGGAGAACTTCCTCGCGGCGTGCAGACGTCCACGGCCAGAATTTCGAGTGCACAGGCAGACGACTTAGCAATATATAGAAAATTGTACGGTACATGTCTCACCCAAGTGAACATCACTCTTGAAATGTCGATAATTTTACGATACGGAGGTACAGTAGTATACATGTACACATTTACTGACTTAACCAATGTTGACCAGTGGTCGTCAACTTGACCACCACCAGCACCACGATCAACCAGATTCAATTCAATTCAACGTCAAAAGTCAACGGTCATACTCTGTCCATCGGGGGAGAAGAGCAGCGCGCGCACCGCCTCCTGGTGGTGCTTGAGCTCCAGAACCTTCGTGTTGGCCTCCTCCGAGTACACTGCACTTGTGTGGATAGCTGCGGTCAGGTCGCGCGTGGAAAATTGTGGAATGAAGTCCTATACAAAATAAAGCTGAAGGGGTTATTAACGATTTCGAGCACACAGGTCACATCTATTGCCGTTGCAGTTGCTACTGCTGCTATTTTTTGTCGACGCTAAGCTTACATTATACAAGGATGGACGAGGTGACACACAGGCCGAGCACCACGAGGAACCTGGAGAGCATCTAGTAAGTTCGGTCGGTTAGTTAGCCGCTTGGGATGGCAGCCAAGTGCGAGCGAGAAGACAAAACGAATGAGCAAGTGTAAAGTGCGAGCAAGCCTTCGCACTTGAGAGGGGGGGGGGGGGGGCATCGATAGAAAACTACCGGTAGTCTGTCATGGTCAGGGGGGTAGTCAATCGAAGTCGGCATGGTGTCTCTCGGGACGACGCCCATCAAAATGAATTGAAAGCTGGATCCGATTGTCTTCTCCTCTTTCTCTCTTCGGGTCTCACGATTCGGGCCGTCCGGGTTCTCACTTTTCAACTTTCACTCGTCACCTCAAGTGCTTCCTAGAATCAAGACAACTAACTATCTCACGCTTTCCATGATGCCTCGACTCACGCTCGCACTTTCGCTGCTGATGTGTTTCAACGGTGGCACTTTCGCGCTGGGCCCACATGGGCCGGTGCGCATGGGCCCCATGGCTCGTGCCCGGGAGCAATTGGGCGCCGGAACCTTGTTTGGCGGTGGCAACGGCTTCGGCGGCGCACCAAGCGGTCTCAGCACCAGCGGTGTCGGTGTCGGCAACGGATTCGGCGCAGCTCTTGGGGGCGTCGGAGGTGCCGGTGGTCTCGGGCAAGTCGGTGGGGCTGGAGGCTTTGGACAGCTCGGTGGTGGATTCGGAGGCGCGAATCCGCTCGGCGGTCGGTTCGGAGCTGGGGCCAACGGTGCGACACTAGGCACGAACGGGTTTGCTGGGCCCACCGGAACGGGCAATGGCGGTCTGGGTGGAGGTGGTCCCGTGACGCCTGCACCGACGACACCAGGTGCTGGTCCGACATCCCGCAATGGAGCGGGCGCTCCCCGTGGTGCAGCTGGAGGCTTTGGGGGAAGCCCTGGGGCGCTCGGAGGAGCTGCTGGCCTTGGAGGAGCTCCTGGTCTTGGAGGAGCTGGTCTTGGAGGAGTCTCCGGGGTTGGAGGAGCCGGTGGTCTTGGTGGTTTGGGTGGCCTCGGTGGAGTCGGCGGTCAAATGGGAGGAGGCATGGGTGGCGTTGGTGGGCGCTTCGGTGGCGCCGGTGCAGGAGCTGGTGGATTTAATGGTGCCGGTGGTGCAGGATTTGGGGGTCCTGGCGGCTTCGGAGGCATGGGCGGCGGAGGATTCGGAGCAGCAGGACTCGGCGGTGGATTCGGAGCGCAAGGCCGATTTGGAGCGGCAGGACAGTTTGGTGTTGCTTCGGGTCAAGTCACGGTCGACGGAGCGGCGTAGGAGATGTATGCACATGGACGCTGTGTTGCAGTGTTTTATTTTTTGGTCGAGTACATGCACAAGTAATTGATGTGGCAATAGCAAATTTCACGATTCCTCACACGTTTATTCGTCAAGAATTGGATCAATTGTCGTGCTGGACCTTAAGACTTTAAGCTATCACTGAATATGTTTGCTCTAACTAATCATAACCTGGCCGTCAAGTCCGAACGAGGTGATATCTTGCGAATTCTCTCGACACCGATAGAGACTGCGGTCGATATGGTGCATCAATTCTGGTGAAATGTAGTGAAAAGCCACGCTGTCCGGTGCAGGGCGCTCCAGCATAGTGTGAACGCCACCAACATGTTGGTGATCCTGGTAGTGCAACGGGTTCGAATATGTGGACCACAAACGCGTAACTAAGTGGATCAATACAATTATCAAGAGTAATATCTTATAAAAACACGTTTTGATATCTAATTGAGTAGGTTATTTGTTGTCAAGGCTACGCCGATATAAGATTGAAGAGTTCGGAGAGAGATTGATAGCTGTTAAATACGGTTATTAACGGTCCGTGAAATATTCGGTGTAAATGCAGCCCTTTAGTGTCTTGCGTGGCGAAATGTGGGATCACACGAGGCTCACCGAGCTCATGGCGTTAGAGGTGCGACGTGATTTAGACTTAATAATGGCGCACTACATGTATATTCTAGCGGAGAGATTAATTAAATACATTTACTGCTAGCGACGAAAACACGCTGGTGCTGTACCTTGCGCACGGCGTAAGGTTCAAAATGTACGCGGTGCCGTGCCCAGTATAGATGCCAGCGATAGCATCAAGCCGACCTTGTTCGAAGTAGCGGGCGGCGAAGACGATCGCGTGCAGTCGTGAGCCGTGAGTCTTGCCCGGTATAGATGCCTCAAGCCGACCTTGTTCGAAGTAGCGGGCGCCGTAGATGATCGCTGAGCCGTGAGTCTAGCTGTTTCGGCACCACAGCAGCCGAGATTGAACCGTGGGTACGGGGGGGGGGGCTGCTGCGGCGACCGAAAAAGCTAGACTGGTGGCAGCAGTGTTGGCCAAGCCTGCTCGCTAGATTGATTGATAGTGCTTTGATTGATATTTGACCTTTCTGGTTCAGAATTCCGGGAACCCCCTACGGATAGTTCCTGAGAAACCTCATTGGCAGGGATCAGTAGTACTTTCTGAAATAGTACACCACGTCAATACTACTACCTGGATTTTTGGGATAGTAGTATTATAATACTACTACCATATAGAGCGGTATTCAATATTAGAGATATTATGCTATCACCAGCTCTGTGCTATAGTACTCTTCAAGTAATACTTTTGAAGGGCAGCAAACTCGGTTCTCATCTTGCAATTCTAGTTTGAGTGGCTCTCAATTAGGACCTCATTTGGAAAGACCACCATATTCAAAAACGCGCCAAAGCACAACAAATGAAGCATGGATTGTGCCGTGAAAGATTGCCAGGAATGCAATGAAGTCAAGTGTGATCCTTACGTAGTAAGCCCGATAATGAAGCTCATAAATTTTTATAGAGTGATTATTTTTCAATTTCAGAAGTTTACTTCGAAGTACGGAATACGACAAGCGCTTAGATTAGTTAACGTGCAAGACATTTTCCCCACAGAGATTAAATACAGTGGGTGCTTAATCCGAAGGTGACCGCTGCAGCTCAAGTAGTAGTACTACTAATAATACTACTAATAATACTCCTACTATTACTACCCAACTGTTGGTATCTGCTAAAGTTAGCAATGTTTGCGTTTAAAAGCGTAGTATCAAAAGAACGCGCTACCAGCCCAATCCTCTAGTATATCTGCAACCAGTAAACCGGAGCGATAAAGTCGTCTCCGGGGCTTACAGCGTGCCAGCGATCGTGGCCATTGTGATCGCGAGTATTCCACGGGCTCGCTCCATTCCATGCCATGCAGAAGGCGATCGCCAAGTCGGTTGGCACGTTCGAATCCGGTAGACAAGTTGGTTTTGTCATGCTTTCTACTAATTGATCCAGATACAACGCATTGATGGCATATCCGGGTCCACCAGAGCTGTAGATAAGGTGATTCCACTTGGACAGCCAAAGTGACGTTAACGTGTCGTTCTTGATGTAGAACGGGAGGAATTCATCCGGTAGATTGAAGCGGTGGCCCAGCTGCATCGGTTCTTGCAAAACCTTGTCCAGGATCTCGGGTCTTTTGAGATAATTGTACAAATTCTCCATGATCACATAGGCGTCATCGTCGGCCTTGTAAAACCAGTCGAAGTCGTTGCGAAAGTGGGTGTAAACATATTCAAGCCGCGCTTTTTGGATCTGCCATGAGTGATCTTTGCCCGCAGGGACATCAACGGAGATCACATCGAACCTGTATTCGGCATTTGACCCGGCAGCTACGACGATCGTATCGCTAGTGTTGCTGAAAAACACTAATTTGGTGCAACGTTGTCTCCAAGTCTCGGCGATGGCTTGAGCTTTCGTGTTGTGGTGTGTCGAGTCGGTGTTCACCATGCACAGCACGCGCAGATATATGCCGTTGGATCTGAAACCTTGGGAAAGAGTTTCATCGGGCGCGACTTCCACAAGATCCACAATGCCTTGCGATTCCTCGAGAGCGATTGCGCAGAGGTTGGAGCTCGAATCTGTTGAGAAGAGCTGTGAAGTGTCTTGGGAAACTCCAAGGCGTGCGTAGGCCACCGACAATAGCAACGACAAGATCCACATGAAACTTGGATAGTGGGCGAACCTTGACCGAAATGGAAGACCCATCCCTTTTGTCCCACCTGCGTCTTGCTTGGCCGTTCACAGACTGCAGTCTCGGCGTTGGGCAGACAAATGAACTCTTGCCAGTGAAGCCTTCTCCACAGCCAACCTGACTCAATTTTCTGTTCGAAGGGTGGCACGCGTACGAAACGTTCAAGATCTCAACTCATTGTACATTTTTTTCATTGGTGCGGCGATCACCCAGGCGCCTGTTGACCTCAGCGGAAAGCAAGGAAAGGCAGGTGGTTAGCTGCGTATGTTGCGAGAATATCACATTTCTTAGGACAGGCGAAACTATGCAGCACAACACTCCATGACATTGGATGGCTTGGTTGCTGTTTTGAATCGAGCGGGTCACCTTGCTCTTATCGCGAGTTTGTTTTTTAGAGAAGACACGTTGGCCTCGCGCTTGCTGCTGGCGATAATCAATCGGCAACTTACTTGAACGCAGCACGTTTCATCACGTAAATCAAGGTAAAACAGTCGATGGACATGGCGATTGGTTTGAATTGCTAGCACAAATTGTGCGTGGTGCATCTTTGGAAGGGATTTTTGGGTGGCGTTATAGCGATTCTTATCATGACCGGGGTTAAATTTGACGTTTTGATTTTTTCTCGTTTTAACGATTGTTTGTCCGCGCGAATCTTCGATTCCCGGCGGCGGAACCCACACCATAGATATTGGTGGCCCATCGCCTTCATTAGCGAGTGGTAGACACGAGTTCGAAGGACTGGACCACGGACAACAATTGTTGCATACCTACCTACCTGAAGCAGTTCCTCAACAAATCCCAAACAAGGGCGCGGTGGAGCAAGTACGAGCTTACAAAATCAATCATCAAACCGAGGTATTAGCAAACGAATCTTCGATGCGATGCAGCTCTGTTGCTCAGACTATGAGGTAGCGCGAACAAGATAGTGGAAAAAAGAGGAAACTAACAAGCTAGCAGCAACGAGTAAGTTTTTGTCGTTGGAATTGAATATTACGAGCTGATTCCTGGGGGGGGGGGCTTCCGATAAGCGACCTGTTCAAAGCTACTTCGAAGTAGGAACTTTTACCTAGACTATTGCCAACTTGCAATGAGTAAACATCACTTCTACTTAGTTCGGTTAGACTACCATCACCATATCTCCAATCGCGAGTCCGAATGCCTCGTTAAAGGCAGAAATGTGGTCATGCTCGGACCGACAGAGATAGAGACTGCGCTCGAGGTGGTACATCAGCGGCGGCGTGATGTAATGGAAAGCCACGCTATCTGGGGCAGCGCTTTCAAACTTGGAGCGCAGGCCGCCCACCCTATTGTGGTATTTGACGTACCAATTATTAGGGTCGTTCCATGTAATGAAGACTCTAGCAGGGTCGAGAGCGTGCCAACGTTCTCGACCGCGGTGGTCTCGAGTATCCCAAGGGTAAACGTCGTTCCACATCATGCAAAACGATACGCCTGCGTCCTCCGGCATGGTTGCGCTAGCCTCATCCGGCAGACAGGTCCAGTCTTGAAGCGAGTCCACGATCTTGTCCAAGTAGAGTCTGTTGATCACGTAGCCGGCGCCTCCTGAATTGTAGACCATGCGGTCCCAGCGCGAGCGCCAAAGCGCATTCAGCATTTTGTTTCGAATATAAGAGTTGAAGGCGTTGTCGGGCATGTTGAAGCGATGACCCATTTGCATGGGTTCTCGGTTGACCCGCTGCAGGATCTCGGGTCTTTTCAGATACTTTTTCATGTTTTCAATGATCGCGTACGTGTCGTCGTCGCTCTTGTAGAACCAGTCGTACTCGTGGCGATAGTGAGTGTGCAGGTACTTGAGCGCTGCTCTGGTGCGCAGCCACAAATGGGCGTGGTCTGCAATGATATCCAAGTGCACAACTTCGTAGCGGCGTTCGGCGGGGGTGTCGGCCCCCACGACGATCGTGTCGCTCAGGTTGCTGAAGAAGAGCAGCTTGTCACAACGCTGACCCCATGTTTCAGCCACCGCTCGAACTCGGGTCTGGTGTTGGGCCGAGTAGCTCACAGCGAAGCACAAGATGCGAGGGTAGACCCCCGGCTCGCTCTCATTGTGTGACGGGGCTGGTTCGGGCGTAACTTGCAGCATATCAAGGACTCGACGCGAGCTCTGAACATCCAACGCGCACAGCTCCTCCTTGGACAGCGAGGACACTGAGGAGTCGGTTGAGGCCGAGGACAGTGAGGTGAATAGTGCGATTGTAAGCAGAAACACGCTGAGCTTGCCGTGAACTTGATGTCCGAAGCGTGTCATCGCTCAAGACGGGACTTCTGAGTTGCGGAGACTTTTGATGAATGGTCACATGAGCATGAACAGGCGTTCAACCAATTTATTTTTTATGAACAACCAGAGACTTCTGCGCTAACCAAAGCCTGAAGGCTTCAGTTTGTCTGTGGATACATGT
Organism: Phytophthora x cambivora; assembly: GCA_033557925.1. Classification (NCBI taxonomy): domain Eukaryota; phylum Oomycota; class Peronosporomycetes; order Peronosporales; family Peronosporaceae; genus Phytophthora; species Phytophthora x cambivora. The sequence continues at coordinate 5,282,562 of JAUCEB010000013.1, read as the reverse complement.
ATGGCAATGTGTCGTTCGCTACAACAGTCGGGCCAGTGATGAAGGGATCTGTCAGGCACGAAATGGTCTGGAGAAACAGTGGTGGTTGCAAGGCGTGGTGATCCGTACAGATCGAATCGTCGTGGCGTTCAGCCTGAACTTCAGGGTTCACAGGTGGAAGTGTTGCACAATCATTTTGAACTTCAGGGTTCACAGGTGGAAGTGTTGCACAATCATTTTGCAAGCCTGAAATATATTTTCGTGAGAATATTTTCAGCACCGCCCCCCGAAACATCATATTACATTGGCTCGTGTTAGAGTCCCCAACCAAATTGCATAGTCGGTCCATCGATCACAAACTGTTTCCCTCACCATCACCGACTGTGCCCAACCAGGTGGGTTTTGGTTGGAAGGCTGGTAATTTATTCCGGCTAAGTACGTAATATATTATTAAGTACGATTGAGTTTCTCTACGTTTCTGGTGGTTTGTAGAGATTTTGGGTGATGTTGTACGAATGTTGGGTGAATGTAATAATGACTTGGCGGAATTCGTGCCGTGATCTTCTCATTTACAGTGCTATCTACAGCGACACACGCAGAGTTCAAAGAGGCCTCGTTCCAGCATGCGTAGCAGACCTGCAAGTTGTTATGCCTGTTGCTGGGAGCAGTTCCTCTGATGTCGTCGTGTCGAAGTCCAATCAAGGAGGTCGCGAAGGAGGTGGCCGCGGTGGAATCGGCCGAGCCTGTCGTTGAAGCTGCGGTGGCCAAGTCCAAGGAAGCAAGGGGGCAGCAGGTGCAGGCCATCGCCAAGGCCGACGTCAAGGCGGCCGAGCCCGTGGTTGAAGAGACTGCCGTCGTGGTCGAGGTCGCGGAGGAGATGGCTGCGGTGGAATCGGCCGAGCCTGTCGTTGAGGCTGCGGTGGCCGAGTCCGAGGAAGCAAGGGGGCAGCAGGAGCAGGCCACCGCCGAGGCCGACGTCGAGGCGGCCGAGCCCGTGGTTGAAGAGACTGCCGTCATGGTCGAGGTCGCGGAGGAGATGGCTGCGGTGGAATCGGCCGAGCCTGTCGTTGAGGCTGCGGTGGCCGAGTCCGAGGAAGCAAGGGGGCAGCAGGAGCAGGCCACCGCCGAGGCCGACGTCGAGGCGGCCGAGCCCGTGGTTGAAGAGAATGCATTGGTGTAGGTGTGAAAGATAGATGTAGCGACTCACAGGTTGACGGAAAACTTGGCTTGCGCCCCATGTATTAAATGCAGTTAATTCTCGGTCGTAGCTAGTTCTGGGCTTCTGCAAAATACTCCCTTACTGGTCAGGAAGAGGTAGCGGAAGCGAAGGTATGCAACTTGCTCCTTCGACACGCGAGGAACGGGAATACCTCTCACCATGCACTCGAAGAAAAACAACGTTAGAGGCCCGCAGCTGTTCGTATCTTCTTGACATGGTGCTCGTTGTCGGATTGGCTCAAGATCCTCCACATACTCCCCGAAATATTTGTCCAGTATCTTGCAGATGTCTTTGTAGTTAGCCAACTTCTGCATGGGATCAAACATCACCGCTTTTCCATGGTGGTAGTCAAATACGACCCCCGCCCAGTGTGCTTCGAGATAAACAGGAACGAGAACCAGCCGATCATCTGCTTGAAACGGCGAGTTAGCGATCACCTGGCGCTTCATGGCCTCGTCGTGCACTCTCGCATACAATGGATTTACTCCTCCGATACGGCTCAGCCCTTGCTCGTCTAGATCTTGGTCTATTAGATGATTCATCACAAGCTTCACGCACGAATCATCCAACCACTCAGATCTTCGAAAAAATGCTAGTTCATGGACACTCACAGGTCCAAACCGAGTGCCGATCGAGGTTTTCAATTCCACGTTCTCCAAACGCTTTGCACAAGCTTGCATGTCTACGGTAGCGCAGTTGTTCAACGGACTAGGTAGCGATATCCGTGTAAACCTTGACACTCTAATCCACTCAGCGAGGTCGTTCACAGCCATCACCTTAGGAGACTCGTCGTTCCACTCAAGCATCGTAATCAGATCCTCCTCTGCAAAAGTACCTAGCTTCTTAATTGAGACACCCATTCTCCCCGCATTGTGATCGCTGGGTAGCGACTTTCGATAGGTGGCGATTCCTGCGATGCACTTGGAAACGTAGTTTTTCGGGAAAACGATCGTCACCTTCCGATGAACCTTTTGCTTTCTCGCAAGTAGCAGGATCGTTGTCGACTTCCAGGAAGGAGCATCAACTTGTTCGATGCTGTTTAGCACAGGTAGCGCATCTGCAACGTTAAAACTGCGCGACATTGTCTTGCGGACGAGTGCGAGATCCTTCACGGGGATCACAGTTCCTTGGACGAGCGCGTTTGCTTCTGCAACGGAGCCTTCCATACAAATCTTTTTTGCCTCACGAGTTTGTTTGCGACGAATTTTTGGTCGTCCCTTGCTTTTCACGGCTGTACTGACGAAAAACCGCCCTGTGATATCTTCTGGGTTGGAGCTCCCTTCACAGCTCTCGTCCTCACTGTCAGGCCTGCTCTTTGTCCGGCGCTTGCGAAGTACCAATTGAGATGGGTTCTTTCCAGACTGGTTGGTGCCGGACCCCAACTGGTTGGTGTCGGACCCCGACTGGTTGGTGTCGGACTCCGACTGGTTGGTGTCGGACTCCGACTGGCTCCTGCTCGCACCGGTCGGATGTGCTGTATTCGAGGTTTTGGCTGCTTTTACTGCCAAGGTTTTCTTCGATTGAGTAGCCTTCACGGCGGGGACTTTCGCTGCCTTCGTGGCTAGATTGTACTTCTTCTTTTCTTTGACGACAGCCTTCACAGGGAGTTCTTTCCGGTTGACACGAGCCTTTGTTGCCAAATTGTATGTCTTGTTGGTTCTGTCGGGTAATTTGCTCTGTGAATCACTTCTCTCGCCGTCGGAAGATACCATCTCGTTCGCGCGATTAATGATTCTTTCTGTTTCAGCAATTAGGTTTCGGTTGTCTGCTGCAATATCACCCCCGCCGTCGTCTTCGTCAGCGGCATGCACACTGGCGCTATAACTTGTTGTAGCTTCGATCTCCACTTCTACAGCAAAGTCTTCTACAACATCAGAGTTACGGACGCTGTCTGATGTCTGTGTTGTCTTCAGTGTTGGGGGCACAGTTGATGTATCTGTCAAAATAACGTCGGTGTCGTCATTGTCGGGCATTTGATTTTGAAATTCAGGACGATCCTCCTCGGACGTCACTTCCACCTCGCGCTCAACCGCCCGCTCAGAGCAGGGAGGGTCTACACTGATGATCGGCACCGCACCTAGCCTCGCACATTCTCCAAATCCTCGTAAAGCTTCTGCCATCTTGAGAAAGGTCGGAGTTCCTTGTGAACACATAGCCTCCACAACACCCGCAGCAATATCCATCCCTGTCTTCCATTTTGAGGACCCGTTCAACACTGCATGCTCCACAGATCGCATATGCGACGCCTGAACCCGAAACGCAGCACAAGAAATATCATCATCAGACTCGTCCTCCTCCGGTCGGTTTACTTCTGACTGCAGCAACCAGCGCGCGTGAATATAATTGATAGGAATCACTTTCTTCTTGTTCATCGACGACCGTACAAACATGGTGTGGTGGCACGGAAGCAGCATGGTGCGCATGAAAAAACAAGAGCATACAAATGTCTGCATACATAGGGACGAAGTTGAACAGCATTAGAGAAAAAAGCACGAACATAGTAGCGTCGAGAATGAACTTACCGAAGTATTCACTGTATATTCCCCTCCCGTTGCGTGCGACCGCATATGTACGATCTTATCCTGTATCCATCGGCCTTCGTACGACAGCGAGCCACTCTTGAAAAGCTCATATTCTTTTCGAATCAGCTCAAACGCGTGGGGACTCACGAGCACTGCTAGTCGAAGAAGCATTTCGTCTGCACCGTGGTAGATTCGTGAGCCTAGCACATTAAACCGAGACGCACACTCCAACTCTGCTGTAGACTGCAGAAAATAAAGCGTTTCCACGCACTCGTCGAGCTCCATTTCCGGCTTCAGAATGTCCTTGAGGGCGCCCCACGCCGATTCAAGACTGTAACGGAGACAAGAATTAATTCTGTTAGAATATCATGCATAATTATAGTGCACAAATATCCAAAGACGTACCGATTGTTGGTATGATTTCCGAGATGAGCAACGTGTCCCCGTTCGTACACAGCCCACATTTCCTTGCACGAATGCCAGTTGCGAACAAAATAGTCGAGAAGGGGGTGCTTCGGCTCGGGGAGATCACCCGTGTCGTCGAATCCATCCAGAATGTAGTACATGTATCGAAGCCCCCGGTCATACTCTTCTTGATTTCGCGCCTTCATCACCATATCGACAGAATCTTCAACGCGATCCACATCCACTGCATGTCGACCACCGTAAATAGCCTTCGACATCTCAGTACGGAGGTATTTCTTTAGGTGAAAATGACAAAGGAGCACTCGAGCTAATGGAAACTCTCGTTTCAAAAGACCCATCTCGCCAAAATCCTTATCAATCATGATAGCGCGGATTCTATCCCATGTAGGATTATTCTTCTTGAAGGCCCCGATCGCGTCCATCATGCATGCGTGACTCTCATTCTCAACTAACGCGTGTTGAACGTACTGACCCTAAAAGCAACAAACAACAAACATCATACGTCAGTCACCATCCGACAAATGCAACATATTTACCAGCTGATCACCAACTGTTCACCAACTATCCCAACGAATCCCCAATTCGTCACAAACAGATTTACGGCTCACCAATTGATCACTAACTAGTCACTGGTGAATGAAATGATGAACTTACGTGGCCGAAAGCATCGTCAATCATGAAGCTGAAGAGCTTATACTTGGACGAGTTGGTCCCGTGAGTTGAGTCGAGCATAACCACTTCCGGAAAAGCCTCGAAAAATCGCCCCATTTGACGCGTCTGCATCGTGATTGTCTGCGTCGTCTTCGTCTCGTCCACAAATATCGAAGCATTATTGCCTCGACTAGCACAAAACTTCCGCAACACAGCCTCCAGTCTTTCTTCAACTATGTCTGTGCCACGACGCTTGACTTTCAAACGGTGCACCAGATTGTGCACGTCCCACAAGATGACACGTTTACCTGTTCAGATATGACATAACGCCGCGCAATTAGAACAGGTCATAATTTAGAAAGTTACAACAACATTACCTGTGGTCTCTTGTAGATATTTGAGAATCTTCTTGGGCTTAGATCCAGCCTTGACGAGCTCGTCGACAAAATCAAGCACCGAAGGATCTGTGACCCGCCTGGTTGATGGGTAGTTCTCGTAGACCTCGCGCCGAAGTCGATGATTGTGAGTACGCCTGTGTGTACTCACGTAGATCCGCCACGTGCCAGACGCCGGACAACGGGATACCGTCGCTGAAAGATTGACCGTACAGCCTGTACTTCGGTTGTGGTGGCCGGTTCGTCGGCCATCTCCTCGAGCATTCTTCTCCCACCCGTGAGTGCACAACAGCTTCTTGTAATAATCACCAAATTCTTCCGGAACTAGTTCAGTTTTGCTCCACTTCTTCTTTTTCTTGATTTTGTCGTTACGCGCCGTGACCTTGGTACACGAGCGGATACGATACAACTGCGCAGTACGGGCCTCGTACTGACGCAGGCTGTCAAAGAAATTTTCCCAGGTGTCATGCCACTTCGCAAAACGAGGCGCCGTCTCACTAATTCCCTCTTCATTGCTGTCTGAGGAGTCAGCACCCAATATGGACGCCCTCGCGGCAGTAGAATGATCATTCAATGTGGGAGACCTTGCCTGAGACTCACATGCAGAGTCATCTGCAGAAGGTTAGCTCATGTGCACACACTGGAGATTTTAGACGAGCGCAAACACCAGACGGGCTCCGAGCGAGGGTGCAGAGGCGGCGTGTGTCGACCTCGGATCGGCGTGCGAGCGGAGGTGCCCAGCGTCGAGCGAAGATCTCCCGACGGCGTGCGTCGTGCGGATGGGGGGGGGGTCAAGCGGCGTGCGTCGAGCGTCAAGCGGGGTCCGCGTGCGTCGAGCGTCGAGCGTCGAGCGGAGGCGGCGTGCGTCGAGCGTAGAGCGGAGGCGGCGTGCGTCGAGCGTCGAGCGGGGGTAGCGAGCGGAGGCGGAGGCGGCGTGCGTCGAGTGGGGGCGGCGAGCGTCGAGCGTCGAGCGGAGGCGGCGTGCGTCGAGCGTCGAGCGGGGGCGGCGAGCGTCGAGCGGGGGTGGCGAGCGGAGGCGGCGTGCGTCGAGCGGGGGCGGCGAGCGTCGAGCGGGGGTGGCGAGCGGAGGCGGCGTGCGTCGAGCGGGGGCGGCGAGCGGGGATCTCGAAATGGAAGGCTCACAGAGCCCGCATATTTCTGAAAACAGAATTTAGAGATCTCGGTAATTTATCGCGATAATAAAATCCCGCGATGGACGATCGGCGATCGTTTTATGCATTCCGGTGCCGTCCCGACTTTGCATTTTGGTTGGGGATCCTAATCAATTCCTATTACATTTTATTCTGGGAGGACAGCTAGAATAGCTGGATGGACAGCCTCACAGAGATTAATTCGTCCAAAAAGGTTGCTTGAACCAGAGTCAACATTCGGACAACATCAAATGTGTACCACACCACTCCTACCCACACCAGCAGCTGCACCGAGCTCGGCTGGGTACGTTGCAGTGCTCACAATCCAGCAGTGGTCAGACCGCGTAATGGAAATCTTTTAAAACAATGGTGCCTCCACCGACGCAGCTTCGTGCTCCACGAGCTCTATCTCCGGCGCGATCGACACCGCGGACAGCACGGCCGCCATTACGGCGTCCACTTCTGCGTCCACCGCCGGCTCCACGGTGGAGCCGGCGGTTCTTCATACAACTGGGGGGGGGGGGGGGCACCGCCCCCCCCCAAATTTTTGGCAAATCTCAGCTTACCCCCCTATTTTTGGGCCTCGTAGACACTGACTCAGAGCTCGGAAAATAAAATATAAAATTGTATTGCTTTTTCAAGAAAACATAATAAGTCATTGCAATACAGGTTACAGCAATAATAAATATCTCCGTTATTGCATCAATTACTAAGGGTCGGAACGGTGTAGTGGTTTGGAAATGACCCTACCACATCACTACGCACGGGTTCGAGTCCCACACCTGTCGAGAAGCTGGTGGCTGTCACTAGGACTTATGTTCCTGGCTACGGGTCAAACGCCAAACAAAAATGAGCCGGCGATGGCGCAAGACAGTCCACCAGCGGATATGGGTTTTGCACGATGTAGCCCATAACCTCCTATATTTTATCAATTACGTGTTTATGCGAGATAACAGGTATCTTGATTTGGAGTCTAGCTGCTAGAGACGTAGATCTAATCGGTGCCCTGGTCAATGGAGCTGTCGAACCCGAGGAGGGTAGTAAAGTCCCAGAGCTCCCGGTTGGCGCGAAGGAAGACCAGCATTTCGAAGTTGGCGGGCAGCAGACTAGAGCGGAGAAGGTTCAGCACCAACTTGCAGTGGGAGAAGAGACGCTCACAGCGGTTGCTGGTAGGGGGGATCAGCCGAAGTATGTCCATGTACTTCATCTCAGCAGCACGGCGCGGTCGCTTGGCTTGGCGTAGAGTCTCCGTTGCGAAGTCCGTCTTCTTTGGAGCCGCGCTTGGAGGGCTACTAGGAGCAGCAAAGCGGGCGACAGCCTCCTCTTCCTCCGCGGTCAGCACACGGTCTCCCAGCAGCTTCACAATTGCGCTTTCAAAAGCCGGGGAGTGGACAATTCCAGACGTTGGGCTGAGGTGGTGAGAAGTCGCTGGATACTTGGCGATGACAGCATCAAAAAGAAGCCGCACGTCACCCAGGTTGCGCTTCTCCGATTGCAGCTTCACACAGACACTGTCAAGCGCTTCAAGCTTGTCAACAAGCTGCACGATCTTGCGGTGCGTACTCGGTCGAGGCAGCAGATCTTCAACTGCAGCCACCATCTTGATAGCATCTCGAATTTCCACGTAGCGGGCAAGCATCTGGTACGTGGAAGACCACCGAGTGACGTTTGCCTTCAGCGGTTTGTAGTGCGTGTGCCGAGCAAGCTCCGCCGCGTTGTTGGGGTAGCGGAGCTGGACACACAGGGTCTGTACTTGATCGATGAGAGGCTTGAACTCTTGAAGGTAGCAACAGACCGCCAGGTTGAAGCGATGACTCGCGCAACCGACGAGAGGAACGCCCATCCGCGTGGCGATTGCTTGGTTGCTCGCACAGTTGTCAGCGACGATGAACATGACCATGTCGATGTCCTTCTTGTAGAGCTCCAGCACCGCCTCAATCATTTCGATATGCGCCTCGGCGGTCAGGCCGAACTCCGCAGTTGAAAGCGTGAGCAGCACGTGTTGGAGGGTTCCATCTCGAGCAAATACAGCGTAGATCCCGACGAAGTGATGCGTTCCGGAGGTCCATCCATCAAACATAAGCCCGAAATTCTCTCTGATGTCCACCGAGATTCGATCCCCCACCTTCCCCGCAACGTGGCGCATGTACAACATCAACGTCTTGGAGGAGATCGGCTTGATAGCAGCCAACGAGCGCGTCAGAGGGTCGTCCACCTCACTCACAGCATGGTTCCGAGCGATGATCCACTCCATCCACTTGTAGATCTCCATCGTTCGCTGGTCCACGAAGCCATGCGCTTCGAGGGATTCGCCGTGAAGACGCTGGTTCTCCTCGTACGTTTCCTTGTAGCCGGGGTGGTCCGTCGCGAGGTGGCTGAGGAGGTTGGAGTAGCCTGTTCCAGGCGCCTGCCTGCGAACCTTGCTGCACTGCTTGCAGGAAAACTGGCCGCCGCCAGAGTCCGTGAAGAAGAAGCTTGAGATCGCGCGGGAGCTGGACATGGTGTTCTTGTCAGAAATGAAAGTGAGCTATCTGAAATTGCAGTACAAGGCGGTTTGCAGCGCTCACACAAGCCAGTCGTTCGAGGTGGGTCATACCTACCACTGCATTACTTTTTACGTGTGGTAAAAACTCAATTTATTATTACGGGGCCAATTTGTATTTTTACGGAAACCTGGCATTTCCAATAATCCGCTATTCCGTCAATACAATTCCACAATTATTATATTATATTATTTTTTTCGAGCTCTGCACTGACTCCCCCCCCCTATTTTTGAGTCCCTATTTAAAACTTACCCCCCTAATTTTGACCCACCCCTGGCCCCCCTCAGAATTTTGGTCTGGCTCCGCCCCTGGCTCCACCAAACTGCTGGCGGTGGGCCGGGCGCTCCACGTCGACCACAGCCGCACTCCACGACGGCGACAGTCTCCACCGCCTCCACGTCGACGGCCACGGACTCGGCCTCCACCAACGTCGCTTCCTGCTCCACGGCTCCACCTCCGGCGCGCTCGACATCGCCGACAGCACGGCCGCCATCATGGCGTCCACTTCTGCGTCCACTGCTGGCTCGACCGAAGTGCTGGCGGCTGCATGACTGATCGTGTCGCTGGGCAAGTTGAGCGTGCTGGGCAAGTCGCTGGACAGCGCTGCGGTGTGGGCGGAGTACTGGTCCGTGGACATGCAAAGAAGGCGATAGCATCGGCGACAGCGTTCCTGGTGCAGGATCGTGGTGACCCATGGACAGATATGGTTGTTGGTCCAGGACCGGAATCTGCACCATTGTCTACAGCCGCTAGAATCATGATTGCAGTGACTCGGAGTCGCGCTCAAGAACAACCCGAACAAGGAGAACCAATGGGGCCACTAGAGTATCAGGCTGAACGGTGGCGCAGGATCAAGGCCCACCAGGAGTGTGACGACCAGCTCATGGAAATCAAGAAATTCCTAAAAGGTGACCTGGACAGTTTCTCTCGTGGCCAGATACGCAGAATCTCTAAACAAGCAGAGTTGTATGCCCTAGACGTGAGAGATGTGCTCTACCGACTGAGCCGCGCTACAAAGGAACGTCCTCGAGACATGTCAGATGAGTTACGCCTGGTTGTGCCGGAGTCCCTCCGCCCGGATCTCATTCATTATGCTCATGAAGATTTTCAGGGTGGACACCAAGGGATAACCCGGACGCACGAAAAGTTGAGGTCTGAATTCTACTGGCCCGGCATGTACGCTGACGTCGAAACTTTTGTGAAAGAGTGTGTGGACTGTGCAAGCGGCAAGGGGCAACCGCCCAATCCAGGGCCGTCCCCGGGGAACATCGAACCGAGATACCCTTTCGAAGTGGTCTCAATGGATTTCGTCACTCACCTTCCGAGGTCCGAACGAGGTAATACGTTCTTACTTCTCTTTCAGGACACGTTCTCAGGATACGGGATGTGCCAGCCCATGGATTCAACTACCGCTCAAGACGTCGCGGAAGCATACGAAGAGAGGGTGTTTCGAAGTTTTGGGACCAGCTCGTTGTTGCGTCACGACCAGGACCCTCGTTTCATGAGCGAAGTCTTCACCCGTTTCCGGGAACTTTTGGGTAGCCGACAAAGAGCTACTTTGGCCTACCGCCCTCAAGCGAATGGCCAACAGGAAAGGTCTGTCCAGACTGTCATCCGGAGTGTACGCGCCTACGTTGCAGAATCTGATCAGAGTGATTGGGATGAACACACCGAGAGGCTGATGTTCGCCTTGAATACTTCATACGATGCTACTCGGCTAGACACTCCATTCTACCTGGTTCACGGTTGGGATGCTAAAGGAACAGTGTCGGCCATGCTAGGCCCTAGACCATCCAGCGTCCCCGAACGCACAGCGTATGAATGGCGAAGGAAGTTCCAACGAGATTACAGTTACGCTCAGGCTTGTGCGGAAGACCTTCAAAGGAAAGCAAAGAGAGCCAGGCCCGACGAGCAGACTCAGAAGTGGAAGGAATTGTCCGACCGACTCAAGTCAGGTTTTCACGTTGGAGATGCCGTTTGGCTATACATTCCCAAAGTGCAGACTGGATTGAGTCGCAAGTTGGCCCACCTCTGGCATGGTCCATTCAGGATTGCCGAGATGCATGATGACTTCCGAGTGAAACTCAAGATCGAAGATACAGGTTACCGAGTCAATCCTTGGGTACACGTTAGTCGCCTGAAGCCGCGAGCCCTGCATCCCAGAATACCCTCCGTCCAGATAGATGTCGATGACGAAGACGATTTTGACACTGCATTGCTGCCGGAGGACAGTTGGGAAGCCGACAATGACAATGATAAGTACGAAGTGGAGAAAATCTTGGACCTTCGATGGTCTAAACGAACACGCACATCCAAGAGGGCTCGTGAGTATCTGATCAAATGGAAAGGATACGAAGAACCCGAATGGCTTCCAATGACACAACTAAGCTGTGGCGCGTTGTTGTACGAATTTAACCAAGGGGCGAAAGCTCGGGCCCGATTCCAGGCTATGCAAGCCGGGGATGACCACCCGAGAGTTTAGCAGTCCAGTTGGACACCCTTGAAACCCAACAGACCGCCGCCAGAGTGAAGTGACGAAAACAAGAACGTGAATTTGAAGGGGGATGTGATGGTTTTCCAAGACCATGTAAGATGAGATTAACCTACCGAGACTCTGAGTGCAGAAAGCTTGGAGGGACATGCAAAGAAGACAGACCTGAAAGAGGTGAGTGGGAAAACTCGAAGGTGATTATGGAATTACACTACTTAGAATGAAAGATGTCACCTACGAAGGAGCTTCCCTGGACATGAACTTGCTGGACGGAGGATTACAACGTCAGCGAAACCGGGGTTTTCTTGCGTTCCTCGGGAGAGAGCAGTTTTTGTTGAAGTTCCTTGGGGACGACATGAGCAATCCGCTCGGCGTCCGTACAATACTTCGTCCACTGGGTCCGGCTGGGCTCCGCCTGTTCCGCCAGTGTGATCTGCTCCTCCAACGAGAAAGGTTTCCCGGCCGCGTTCAGAGTAGACTTGTCGGCGAGATAAAGGTGGCAGATCTTGACAGGGTATTTCCAGACACCCGGCTCTTCAAAGAGTGACGCTGGAACCCCCTTCGAGATGTACTTCCGGATGCGAGCTTCCATGGAACGACCTACACTTTCGTGTCTAGCAGCACGCTCTCGGTAAAGCTTGGCAGATACGGAGTACTTGTCCAGATCATCGTCTTCTTCATCCCGCTCGGGCTTGTACTTGATCGTGAACCAATGAAGAACTTCCCAGAAGGCCTCAGCGTGGTCCCGAACGTACTCCAGATACTCGTCCAACATATCCCACACCTTCGCGTCCAGATCTGCACGCCGATGGAAGTACAATTCCTTGACGCGGGCCCGAAACATTATCTTCCAGGGTTTCTTAGCCCGAAAAGTGATGTAGGCGCCTTCAAATGGAGTCCAACGTTGGGCGAGATATCGAATATCAGTCTTCTGGGGCGAGTAGTCGGGGAATCCAGGAGTCTGATACTCGTTGTCACCCTTCCGAGGTGTGTATTGGGTCAAGATTCCGCGACGACGCCAGGATAAGATGTTGGGAGCCGGAACCTCGATCATGGCCATCTCGGTCGGGCTCAACTCATTGTAGGACTTGCGAGCGAGGAAGGAGCGTACGCGATCCAGACTGGAACGCGCCCTGGCCCGAAGACTGCCTGATTTCTTGCCCGATTTCGTGCCCGAACGCGAGTGGCGGGGACGTTTGGGAGATGGAGTGTAGACGAGAGTCTTGGTCGTAGCTTCGACACTGTTTTCAGAAGAGTCCGACGAAGAATAGACTCGTTGGACGGGGATCTTACGCTTGGAACGCAATACCAATGAGTCGCTGTCCGGCGGAGAATTTCCAACGTTATCGGGTTTTGCCTGGGGCGGGTCCGCTTCTTCATCCTTTGGAGAAGGGCCATCGAAATCGGGATCCTCCGGGTTGTCCCCCTCCTCTAAAGAGCTGCTTTCAATCACCTCCGGAAGATCGTCCGTTAAGTTGTGCAGGTCAGGCCACTCCGGCGGGACTACTCCTCGGTCGAGCCAACTCTCCAAGAGCACCTCAGCCATCACGTAATAGGCTGTGGGCACATATCTCGCCCAGCGCGTGTCATCCAACTTGTGACGATACGTCATCGTGGCCAGCATGTCACACAGACTGTCACGATGGAAAAGCGAGTGTTGGGCAGCGTCGGCCAGCATTACTTCGACGGCCTCGTCATACCCCAACCCAGTACGCATGGCCCACTGAACGTCCGGATGCAAGTCCTCCCAGGCGATAAACTCTGGAAGGAGGGCGCAGGCATCGCCGATCGTGAAAGGCAGTGCTTCAGACGAAGAGCGTGGACCAACGTCAGACTCTGGGTGGACAGTCGGACGACTTTGGATTTCGACCTCGACGCTACGTTGAGACGACGCATGACGCTTGGATCCTGACTGGGACTTGCGAGGTTCTTTCCCACGAGGCTCTTTTCCACGCGGGACATCTCGTTTGGAGTCAGGCGAAGGGGGGTTGTCTTCTGATTTCTCCTCTTGCTCCGCGTCGTCATCATTCTCATCGCTGTCCGGAGGAGCTGGGCCAGGATACGGCGGAATCATCCGGAAGGACTTGTCCGCCGCCTCCACCGTAATCCATGTCTTCCAGGAAGGGGGAGCCACGACACCGCGCTGAAACTGGCCCAAGAGTTTTCGAAACCTCGGCCAGTTCCCCCGAACTTCGTTGCTGCCAGCATTTAGGAAAGCGAGCAGGCCATCTGCGTCAAAGCGTTTGTCACGAACACGCTGCTCCAATGTGGAAATTTGCGACTGGGCATACCGCAGCTGAGACTCCAGGTCGTCGTTGCGCTGACGCAGGGCGGCAGTTTCTTCCAGATTCTCCCGAGCGAGACGAGCAAAGTCAGCTTCCAACACACCTTGAGCGTGACTCGCCTCATCCCGGATGGCTTGAGTCTCTTGCTCGTGGTAGCCATACAAGAAGACGAAGTCCTCCTTGAGACGGTCGTGCTCACCTTGGAGTCGGGAGAGACGCCGGGCAACGGAGTTCTCGTCCATACCTTGGAGGATGTGCTCGCGTTGCCGATCGCGTGTCAGGACCCGATGCAGCAAGGAGACCGTGTAGAACGTCCGTTGGGCGAGTTGGAAGGGAGAGAAATGGGTCACCAACGAAGCGAACTCTCGACGAGCCATGAGGGACCCCCAAGTGGTCTCCAAGGAATCCAGGGTGGGAGTCGGCTGATCTCGGTATGGGCGCAATACCATCTCGCGGACCTCTGCTGGATTACCAACGAGGGCGCACAAGTCTTGCATGTCGGGTTCAGACAGGCCGTCGAATAACATGAGCGCTTCTACGCCGCCATAGCCCTCCCGGAAATATGCCCCATTACGATACGCCAAGGCGTGAGCAGGGATGCCGACGATGAAGGACTCCCCCACCAGGTTTCGAGGCGATGGGAGCGTGAACCGCGCAGGCGGAGTAATGTGGATCCCAGGCGAACTCCGGTCGTGACTGGGCAAATTACCAGCCCGAACGTGACGAACTACGTCGTCGAAGTTGAGCACCCCGGTGCGAGAGACGACTGGTTGCGGCGACGTGGGGCGCAAGGCTGCATCTTGTTCGACACCAGAAGGCTCATCGTTGCCGACATCCCGGTTGGGGGGCAGAGAGTCCTGAGAGGTGTCCGCTGGAGCTGGAGACTGTGTCCCGTGTGGGGCGTCAGCACCAGGAGGAGTAGAGCCGTCGTGGCTCTCACTGTCATCGTCGATGTCCAGAATGCGTGGAGTGTTGCGTGGACCGCTAGTACTAGTGCCGGCGGAGAGTGGTGCGCTCATCTTGCGCGCACGTGGAGGAAGATTGCGTTGCGAACCGAAGGCGTACTGTCGTGATCCTGAAAGCGAAAGAGAAGGTCTGGGACCCGGCTGGGAAAGGGCACACAGAACGGTCGCCAGAGCAGGAAGGTTCTCAACGGGTTGGACGGCCAGACAGCTGCTCCGTCTAGACAACCGTGGATCGTGTGATCTAGTCATGTTCGACCAATTCGGCAAATGACCTCAGTGATGGACCAAGACTAGAGGGGCGGTTGACACGATGGGATTCGAGATTTTCTACTGTGAAGTATGGTGATTGGCTGAAAAGCTGATACATCAGTGGATATGGGAGTGTGACTTGGTGCTGTCTGTGGGACGTGGCGTTCTTACGTCCAGCTATGGATCGGGTTGAGCACCCCAGACGTAATGAGTCTGGATGGGTCAACTACCGGACGACGGGTCAAGCCTACGGGAGCGACCAAGAGCCCCAGTTCACATTGAACTGGTGGCCGCCCGTCTTGACATGACTGGACGTGTCAAAGAACACCGAAGAACACCGAAGAACAATGGGCACTCTGGACGAGAGGATCAAGGTATAACCAAGCCAAGTGATATCCGACCGACCAGAACGACCAACCAGGTTCCGGGAAGATTCCGTGGAACCTTGAAGTCCTACGCCTGTACCCACGACATCACAATGAGATCGAGGATGCCTAAGATGATGACGCCCCCTCAAGGTATACTAAAAGTAAGTCAAAAGCTGAATGTGTGTCTATTGCAGGAAGATAGCCACAAAAGATAAAACCAAACAGAGTTCAATATTCCGTGTACCCCGCAAGCGCTCGGACAGCTTCGGCCGGACAAAATACCGGCGGCCCCGATCAAGTGCTGAAGGCGAAAGGCCCTCTGTAGAAGGACATCCAGAGGTGTGGACTCCACCCCCAAAACTCCAAGTCCAAATTAGGGTGAGTAGCGGGTGTGGAGCCCGTGGTAAATCTGCCCTATTTCATATTCCAATTGTAGTGTGCGCTTAGGCGATCCTACATTTCATATCCCATATACATCCTGGAAAGAGTGGAAGAAAGTCCCATTCAGGATTGTGATCGAAGGACATCTTGTGTGATAGGTAGTGAAATTGTATTGAACTATCCCCAGTACTTCTGGGGTGGTGCGCGTTTGTAAAAGCTGACCGGGACTGACCAGTGTCCTGGAAGTGCAGCTAAGTTGACTGGTGTACGACCCACCGTTCAAGGGTCTAAGAATAAGAACGGTTGTATATTTGTGTGTATAACTCTGTATTGATTTTGGTTATCTTGGTTGTTGGAGCTACGTCTAAGTTGATGACGATACGCTCTTCTCCAAAGACCGATATTGGTATACAAAACAACTAATCCCCGCGGTGCATCTCCCGGTTCGGAGACAAACGAACCTAGAGGGGTTACCACAAGGAGCACACGTCACCTGGACGGTTACGTTCAGGAGTTCCCAGTGGAGGACATCCCAACCGGAAGCACCTTCCAGAGTCTGGAGCACAGCACTGTACACCTGGGCGGTCAAAAGGCGTTCACCCGCCTCGCCACAGACGGGAGCACCCGCTCAAACTCAAACCCTTCTTAAAGCGATAATATCATACGAAGGAGGATATTAGTTGCGACTGGTACCGGAAGTGGTAGCTTGTACTGTACATGTAATGCCGTGTTGGTAATAATCTGATTAATGGGTACAAACTACATGTACAAGTTACGATAAACCCCCGTTGATTTTGGTGCCACAACTTATGTTTTGACACAAAAGCCGTGCGTTTCCCGGGAAGCTCTGGATATCGATTTCACTCATCACGAAGCCTTTCGTGCATCGTAATATAGGATAAGAGGATGGTTTCAAACATTACAGCAAAACGCTGTCGCATTGCAATGGAGTGCAAATGAAGCACTTGTCGAACAGGAAATCGAGCGTGATTCTTCTCACGGACTGAATTGCTGACGTGAGGTCTACAACGAGTGCAAATGCTACATTATTGTCGCACGACTCGTCACCCTCCGTGGTTGTTGCATGAATGTCGTTCTTCACCGAGTGGGTCAACATTCAAGATATTTGGGGCAGGTAATGTAATATCGCATCACGTTCCCATATAAACGCGTCGCGCTCGTAGTATTAAATATTTTACTGAAATACTCAAATATAGTTTTACACAAGATTGGCGAGGGCCTATACTCTGGCAATGACGTAGTTTTCGGTATATCTGACATTCATTATTTTGCTGTTGTACATGCAGCTGGCGGTTCTATCGCGTCGCTACGGTCTTGCTTCTTACGTTTTCCCTGGGTGAATTTCATTCATTATCGTGCTGACCAAAAGGTTTGCGAACGCTTGCTCGCATCTGCTACATCGAAGCAAGATGTCAATACTGATCGCGGTGATTCGGGTTTGGTTGGAGCACGACACAGTGCGCACACAGCCTTTGAACACGCAGTAGTAGAGCATAAGACCCCAAACGGAATGCATCAGTAGAGAAGGTCACATGAACTCAAAGCTAACTACGGGTTTGTGGAGATGCAAGATCCGAGAATTTGGAGATCGAAGTTGATCGGCAAGTGAGAGATCAGGACCCGGCCGGTCACTATTGCGAGAGACTGACCTGATGCGATCTATACGAAGGGAGACACGGCGGGACGCGGGACGGCGACTTGCGAAGACGTTGAAGGGCTAGAGCGAGCAAGGGCCAGCAGTCGCAGCCCAGATCGAGAGGTCTGGAGAAGATTGGGGGGTCTGGATCTAGAGTCCAGATCGGGATCAGATCTGATACCTGGATCTGGATCCAACATTGCGGATCCGGCGATTACGATACGCGAAGAGCCTGAATGACGCTATAATGGAGGTAAAGGGAGGCTACAGAGTCGATAGGTACATGTGGGATGATAGCTGGATAGAAGGACAGGTAGATAGGATGGGATCGGGCTTAAGCATAAATCAGTATCGAATTTACCTTGGATATCGTAACCAGCTTCTCCCTCGCCTGGAAACGGGAACTGCATTGGCCCTGCAAGGACTAGAAAAGGTAGCGGTATGAGATCTAGTGCTGGTTAAGTCTGGATAATATATTGGCCAGATGAGACCTTCCTAGTGATCTACACTCAAGTGCGGATCCCAGATCCACCTGAGTTCACCGCTTGGCCGGTCGGGTCTTCGACGCTTAACAACCCCAGATCTCGCTATAGGAAGCGGTAATCATCGCAAGGAAAGGAACGTAAAGGACAACCCCGCCAAGGCAACCCCACGGTCGGATCTAGATCCAGGTCACCAGATCCAAGTACAAGGACACTTGATCTGGACGTATAACCGCGAACTGTGTGAAGATTCCACGCCGCTCCACCCTATCCCCGCGTCTCGCCAAGCCTGTTTCGACTTCAAGGCTTGAGCGGTTCGGAAGACACCAGAAGAGCAAGATCCAGTCCTACCGACGGGTACACAAAGTGACCCAGTTCAGCACACGTCACGACAGATCAGAGTACCCCCTCCTTTAGTCGGTGTTCGGGCGCAGTTGGTAAGTTGGAGTAGCGATCTCGCAGATTTTGCTGATCCCGCTACACCACAGGTTCCCTTCAGCGCATGTGCACGGCGTACATGACTCCGGTTTACTTGCGCGCCTTGGCGACACGTACAATGGCGTGGCTCTTCCAGGACGGGCTGAGCGTACGATCAAAGTGCTAGTCCTCCTGGCAAGCTTTCCAGGACGTGCAGAGAAAAATATTTTTCGGTCGGTTCAGGTACGTGGTGACCTGTCGGTAGTCGTAGTCGTCGTGGCAAATATCTAAGATGCGGTTCACGTAGTACCACAATGCATCTCGGTACGGGCCAGTGTCCAAGCACTCCACCTTCTGCACGCCCAAGTAATCGTACGTCAGCTTTTTCGTCAGGTTGAACAAGTCTACACTGATCTGACCTGCCACGCCTGCGAAATACCGCTTCACGAGAGAGAAGCAGCACTCGCCCCAGCTGAAGTCCTCCGTGTGCAGCTCCTCCATCCGGACGTCGAAGTCGGCATAGCGGATGGCACCCCACCGCAGAACCACCACAGCGTGTCTTTCCATCGGCTGGTCGTCGAGGCGTTAATTCCGTAATCTGCTTCAACGACGATCACCTCGAAACAGCCATCCTCGGCATCCTCTACCTCTTCCAGCTCGTCCTGCTCATTGTTGGCCTCCTCTTCATCCATCGCTGTCCAGTCCGCTGTACTTCTTCAGCTGTTATAGCTGCATCTCGTCGTCGCGGTCTATGGGCGACAGGTCCAGCCTGCTGCAGCTGCTGGCGTCGGCGCCGTCCTGGTTGACAACCAGTGGTTGTCCACGTCCTCGCTCGCTGACGGCGATATCTGCCTCTTCCGCGCAGCTGACGCCCAGCACATTGCTGGCCATGAAGTGGGCCTGACACAGCACGATGATGGCGTGCACAATCTCGGAGAGTCGTCCTGATCCGAGCGCAGCCGATTGGAGCGGTGTGCGAACAGCGAGCGGCAGCGGGAAGAGCTTGACGTAGTCGAGGCCGACAGCAAAGTTGCACTGCTGCAGGTCAGCGAGGTAGAGACAGCGGAGGTCGTTGGCGCACATGGCGGTGATGTAGGCTTCTAGTGGCTGCTGTCAACTACGCCGCCTACTCTTCGTGCTCCTAGTAGAAGCCTCCGACGCCACCTAGTTGATTTTCGAAATAGAACGTTAGTATGATATGCTCCGCATCGCTAGTAGCGATCACCCCCATCCCCGACCCCTGCCTGCTTGGTAGTGAATCGCTACCCAGTATACAGGGGTCGGAGATGGGGGTGGTGGGTGCTAGGTGTGGGTACTATGGACCTCTATTGTTAGCACTGTCGGATTTTTTTTAAATTTTGGGTGAGGTATATTGTGTTACTGACCCCGAAGGGAATGAACTCTAATAACCATTCCAGCTAGGCAATTCAGTCCTACCTTGTTGCAAGTGACGCACTTGACTTTCTCTCCAGCTCATTCTCCATTTTCTCGCCCTCCTCTCCTTCATCTAGCAGACACCCATTGGTATCCACCAGACATGCAGTCGGACTAACTGCGTTATCTTTCGTCGTCGGTCATTGCAGGGACGAGGCCCGATCGCGACGTCTCATCTCTTTCTCGACTTGTATTCATATCCAGTAGGCACCCGCTGGTGTCCACTGCTCCTTTTTTTTGCGTTTCGTTCTTCTTAACTCAATCGTGACGTGACTGAGCAAGGGTCCGAAGCGGTCTGTCTTCTTTGCTCTCGATGTCGTCGTCATTGCCCTCTTCTGCGGACGTTGCGGACGAGCAACATTTCCCTGTGCTTCGTTGATCTTCACTCGATCGGTCGAAGCCTTCTCTTTTCTCTTCATCGCCGTCTTCTTCATCGTCGTACATCCTGGGCTGTAGGCAAGGCAGGAGGAGGAGGGTCCAGCATCGGATGTGTACGATCATCTGACGGGGCGCTTGGGCTCTGTGCTTCGTTAATCTCTACTTGGTCGGCTCTGCAGCCGTCTCGTTTCCCTTCTTTGTCATCGTCGCCGTCGTCATCGCCGTGCATCCTGGGCTGTGGGTTGGGCAGCAGGAGGAGGGGTCAGCCCGGATGGCAACGATCTTTTGACGCGACTCTTGAGCTCTTCTCTTGGTGTCGTTCTTGTACACAGCGGGGGGGGGGGGGGGGGGGGCACCGGATCCCCGCATGCTGCAGCGTTGTAATTCTGAGTGTAGCAATTACCAAGCACGGCTCTGCTTCCGTGCTCGGCACTCAGGTGCACCTCCATCTCTCATTATCGCCCCACGGGGGGGGGGCTTCGCGTCCGAGAAGAGAGATCCCCCGAAGGGGTACTGGAGGTGTTCCTGAAACCACTTGAGCCAACCGGCGCTTTTTGCGAAGTGCACTGTCGGATTAAAGCTCCACTTTGCATAGAGCGCGCGGTTGTGCAACAGGTATCTAAAGCTATTTGCCCATCTTAAGGAATTATTTAAAATAATTTCGGCCAATGATGTGTCTTATCTGCGTTTCTTAAAGGCCCGAACGGACCTGTAAGAGCACTATCCACGGACCGTACTGAAAGAGTTTAACTCTTTTAAAACATAAGTTGTGGCACCAAAATCAACGGGTGTTTAGCGTAACTTGTACATGTACAGTTTGCACCCATTACAGATTTCGCCCTCACTTCTGACACCATTAGTGTTGGAAGCGATCACGCTCCGAGTGCGCATATTTGTGCGCGGAATGCTCCGATTTGCTCCGATCGTTTCAAACTGCGCGTAACGGAGTAATGGCTACATCCGTTTTTACTGGACAGATAGACAAAATAGGTACAACTCGAGGCTGCGGGCGCTGATCTGGAGACCCACCCGCGTTGCAAGCATCGCACACGTGTGCAGAGTGCTCGATGAGGGCAGCGGCAACAGTATGGAGCTGGAGGATGCCTGGCCGTACCTGCCAAGAACTTCCTTTTGACGTGATCTCCTGAGCCAAACGAGTTGATAGCGTTCATTTTTTAGCAGATATCCTACTGTATGCACTACAGAACAAGCACCACCTCGTGGTTACTAACCTCGACATCGTGCTCATCTACTTCTGGGTACGTCTGCAGCAGAGCAAGATCTTGTGTGACGTCTGCACTCTTGGGACTGTTGATGTATACGTAGGCTAACATCTCAACCTTCACTGTCGATAATCGATTCCTCTTCTTTGTGTGGATGTAATCAAATATACTCCACGCTCGCTCACTTGATGCAGAAGAGGTTGGGATGCTGAAGACGAGGTCTGCAAGCTGAGAGAGGGCCATGTACTTTTCACCAGCATTCTGACGCGTCTCCCACCAGTGCTGCGGGAAAACTCCAGCATTGTACCTCTTATCGCCCTCTGTCCAGCCTCGCTTTTCGAAAGCGAAGGCATGCAGCCAGCAATTCAGCTGCTCATGAGTTATACCGAGGCGACCTAGCATACCAGTCCTGCTAGCAAATTTGCAGGCTTCCGCAATACTGTCGGCCTCGTCGTTATCAATAAATCCAGAGGGGTTGGTGTTCGGATCGAGAAGATAAGCTATCCCCATCGCGTTCGTATGAGCAAACTTTCACCGATTATCAACCATCTTTCGAAAATCTGCCCGCACCCGTTTTCTAATGCTGCGCGAAATATTGCGGAAGTCCGGGTCATGAGCATCCTGCCTCGCACCAACCATTTCGTCAAAAAGTGGCGCCCCGTCATTGCTGAGCGATGAGGGCGCTGAGTATCCTTCGTGTAGCCATTTAAAGCGTTCGTAAACGCGTGACGTCGGAAAATTGTCAGATTCTAGTTCACGCAGCGATAGAATGATAGGATCCATCATAGCAACATCATACGCAAGATTTTGCCAAAACCTTTCCGACGAAATTGTTGCTTTCACCTGTAGTAAATTTGCGTGCACAGAGGCGGTTTTTTTGTATCTCCCAAGCAATCGCGAGTGCCGCGACGACATGAAAAGATCCTCAACAATGCTTCGGTTGAAGAGCAGACTTCTCATGCACGCGTGGGCAGTGTACCAACGTGTTGCGACTGGAAGTACTAGTGCATGCCGCTCTTGATCCGCCGGTAGTTGCGTGCGTTGAAGATGACGAAATTGATCCAGCACACCATGGTGCTCGCGAACAAAGCGCGTAATCGCGATAGCTTCATCCTTCACTATTTTCATGAAGGGGTTCTTCTTAAAAATGTCCGCTATGAGCAGGTTAAGAACGTGTCCGGCGCACCCTCCACCAAAGGCGGGAAATTTTTTCTCCAAAATCCCCCAAGCAGCCGACATACTGGGAGCGTTACCGGTCAATACACCAGCGACGACCGCTGTCGTCTCGTGTTGAACTTCATTAATTACGCGCTCCCGCTCAGCCGCCATGAATTGTGCAGTATGTTGCTCCGTTCCAGTTGCAAGAGGGGACTGTGGTGTAGCACCTCGCGGAGGAAGCGGACACACCGGACGGCGGGGAAGGAGGACGCCGGGATGGAGGTTGACGGATGTGAGTGACGGATTTCGACGCGGCGGGGAAAACGCGACGCGGTTTGATGGGCGACGAAGAGATGCGACATGAGTGATGAACCGTGGGACACGACGCCAGAAGCCAGTGCGGCGCGCAATCATCCGACAGGTCAACTCACGCACCCGTTTCGACGAAACTCGCCAACCCTAAACCCCGTCGAGAAAAACCCCGCCGAGCAAAACCCGCCGAGGAAAACGCGCCGACCCTAAACCCCGCCGACCAAACCGCGACGAGGTAAGATCTTGATTACGCCACGTAAATCAGGTTGAAGGACGGTAGTGCAAGCACGACAGGAGTAAGGACAGGCACAGATCGGTAGGCTTAGTAAGCAGTAGTACGGAGTAGCCAGTAGGAAGGACATAGGATAGGGTAAGGACTCAGTCCCGAAATTTCTCTGAACCACAAAGACCTCCCGTCTTTCCATCGGTTCCAGGGGAACCACCAAGCGCCGGCAAGTAGAGCCGCCTCGATATCGCGGCCCCCCGACGCCTGCTGGTTTGGGTACTCACCCCCCCACAGACCCGTGCCCGACAACGGCACGTTAAACGTATACCGTTTAGGTGGCGCCCGATAACGCGCTGCCTAGGCGAAGGACCGCACTGGCCTGATAACCGCCGTGCACAAGACCCCCCGCGTAGGCCCGATAACGCCACGCAAGCCCCAGGAAACGCCGGCCTGATAACGCCGCACGCCCGACGGGAACGCCAAGGAAACGCCGGCCCGATAACGCCGCACGCCCAAGGCTCGACGCCCTACGACAAGGAACAAGCGTCAACCAAGAACCCCCAACTCTGAAGCCTGCGAAGACTTGGGCCTGTATTACGAAGATACGCTACTCCAACAACCGGGTAAAACAACTCGACGCGACCACGATCACGACGCGCCGAGCTTGTGTGAGACCGACCACGCGAGATTTCTGCGAGGCCGCTACTCCACAATGGTGCCGCGACCCGGGAGTACTACTTCTAATGACGGGCTAACGATCCAAGAGGCATCGGAGGCAGGTGCGCAGTCGGCTGGAAGGTCGCCGACCGCAAGAGAGCACAGTGAGAGACCTGTCGCGTCGTGGAGCTCTGAGGGAACCTTCACGACAGGCCACGGGGCCAGTGACGACCCGGAGGGCTACGAAGAACAGTTTGCCGTTCCCGATACGGCTCCCGACGAGGGAGCCGCCAAGGGCCGCGACGCAAGTCGCGGTCCTACCGGTCGGAAGCCCGCAAAGGCCGACGACCAACAAACAACCACCACCAAGGTAGCCGCGAAGCGCAAGTCGTCCAAGAAGAAGAAGAAGAAGCTACGCGCGCCGGACTCGGCGGAGGAGTCCGTGTCCAAGCCGAAAGGCAAAGACGCGGGACGCCAGTACACTGCCGAAGAACTGCGATACGTCGTGGCGCGCACGGAGCTCTTCCGTCTGCTAGAGCAAGACCCAATCTTAGCTTTCCTCGAGCCCATGCTGATGAGCGACTTCACGGGCCCTTTCGTGGCCCCCGACTTCGAAGGTCTCACCAGCGTCGCCTACGCCGCGCCGACTCTCTTCCAGATGTTGCGGGATTCAGGGTTCGTGCTGGGAGCTTTCGAGATGGAAAGGCTGTGCGACTGGGACCTCCAGTCTTGGTTGCGCATGATTCGCGTCGTGCAAGGGCACTTGACGATTCTGGCTGGATCAGTCAAGCAGGCCACGACGAGCCCCGCAACGGGCAAAGTCGCGCCGAGTCCCTCGGCGGGCCCAGCTCAGACTTCGACGACCACGCCTTCGCCTCTACCTCGATACCCCTCGAGCGTAGACTCCGACAGCAGTCTCGAATCGCCCAAGCGCATGCCGATGAGTCGGCCGCCGCGCGCCATGCAGCTATCCGCGGCGCCCGCGCGCACAGTGGCGAAACCCGCCGAAGAGGTGCTCCCCAAGGCCTTGAGAGATTCCATCATCAAGTTGATGCAGACAACGATAATGAGCACCGCGTCGGCCAACACCGCTGCAACTCCCACGGTGGCCCGCTCCCATGAGGCAGCAGATGTCGCTATGGAGTCGGTCAGTTCGCACTCGTCGACGAAGTCCAAAACCCGACGCGCGGACGAGGACCCCGACGACCTGTTCGACCTGGACATCGGAGCGCCGAGAACCGCAGCCGCCATCTCGACGGCGACAGCCGGCGGCGTAAGTCTCGCTCGAGTTCGCCTCTCAGCATCTTCGGAGCTGAAAGAGTTCTCGGGACGAGACGCCGGTGAGGAGAAAGCCAGGCTGTGGCTCAACCGTCTGAAGTCCGCCGCGCGACGCGACGGGATGACGGGCGAAGAAGTGTGTGGGCAGTTCAGCGACTTGATGAGCGGCCCAGCGCGCCAATGGTACCTCCAGTTGTCCAAGACGGTCAAGAAATCATGGACCGAGCTGATGGAGCAATTCCGCGTGCAGTACTGCGGCAAGGGGGTGTCAATGGCCAGCCGCTATTACCATGCGGCCCAACGCCCCGACGAGGCCCCTCTGGATTACCTGTACCGGCTCAATGTCGCAGGTTTGAGGGCCAACGTGCCGTACGCCGATGGCACGACGGAGGAGAAGCGGGAACATGTCGAACATTTCATCCGGACGCTGAACACACAGGAGGCCGAACTTGCCTCACGCCTCACGTTGATGGAGGTCGCCGACTCGGAGGCGCTGGAAAAGAAGTTGCGCGCCCGACAACGTGGCTTGGCGCACCAGAAGAAAACACTCTTCGGCTCGAACAAGTTCCGCCAAAAGGCGCCGACCCCACCGGCCCCGCCGGCGCGCGCCGTACATGCAGTCCACGTCGCACAGGACGAGTACGACTCGGAGCGCGAAAGTCGCGACAGCGACGACCGCCAGTACGACCAAGACGAGGAAGACGAGGAACGCGCCAAGATGTTCGTCGCGGGACAGGCCCCGCCGGGGGAGCAGGCGCGTCGCAACTTCGATCTTGATGACTCGGGACGCGACCGCCCGCGGTGTCGCCACTGTGGCTCACGTCGCCACGCTGAAGGAGATTGCTGGAAGATGTTGACCTGCCAGAAGTGCGGCGGCCAACACCCGACGGAGCGATGCTTGAAGGTGTGTAAGGCCTGTGGCGACCTGCACGAAGCCGGAGAATGTCCCATGGAGGAGTTCTTCAACCAATTGCGCCAGTGGTTTGACCCGAACAAACACGCGGGAATGCTGCCGCCGGCCGCCGAGAAGATGTTAAACTAGGCCGCTCGCTGGTTTGGAAACCAGTACGAGACGAGCGACCTGTTTCCGTCTATGCATATGTGACCAAGAAGTCGCGAGAGGCGTTTAGTGAGAACCGGACTTCCCTGAATGATAATACATGTGAAACCAACCTGGAGAGCCCCATGCGAGAAAGTGCGCCGCAAGTCTTGGCGGTCCGACGTACACCGGACGACGAGTTCGCACGGGAACCACCCTTGGACGAAGTCGACTTGCAACCAGGAGAACGACGCGGATACTGGAAACATTACGCGCCGCACAAGTGGTACAAGCAGGCCAAGATTCATGGAAAGCTGAACAACCACCGCGCGGTGTTATTGCTCGATACAGGTGCCGAGGTGTCCATCTTGGACACCACCTTTGCTCGTGAGGTAGGCTGCCTGATCGACACAGAGATCACGCAAGAATGTGTGGGAATTCGTGATGAGACATATTACACGGTGGGGAGAACCAGAGTCAAGATTACCTTGGCGGGGAACTTGGTGTACTACATGCACCTGTGGGTCGGCGACTTGGTTGGCCAACACGCAATCCTGGGAATGAACTTCATGGTGCCAGCTGGGGTGCGCATCGACACGGCGGACGGCACGGCGTGCCTCCCCGACGAGGTACACATCCAGATGATCGGGCGAAGACCGCTGTATGGCACACGGATGAGCCCGGTCAACGTCAAGACGCCTGTGAGGCTTGAGCCGGGGGACACACACGAAGTTCCGCTGAGGCCAGACCGAAACGCGCCGTTCCTGTGGGTAACGCGGGCAGAATCGTGGGTGACGACTTTTGTCAAAGGGAGAGCCGGAAGGAAGACTTACCTACGCATCACGAACATTGGAGACGTAGCGGTGACCCTCGACGCACATGAGACGTTGGGGTGGTGGACGCCGTCTGACGCCCAGCCTCGGAGTCGCGGGTTTGTTCGACTGGGCTCCCCTCGATACCAGCAGTGGCAGAATGTGGCGTACGGCGCGACGCGTGACGCAGAAGAAAACTGGATCCCAGTCGAGCCCGACGGGCCGATGACGGATCGTCCCGCATACCCGACGCCTAGGGCCATTCTGCGCCCGGAACCGAGGCAACTCGGGACGCGACGCGCTGTGACCCCAGTGTTGGCGGCAGTCGCGAGAACACCGGAAGTAAGCGAGGTGAAGACGCCGTCCGACAACCACGAGCTGAGTGCCGATGAAGGGGCGGTAGAAGACGAACTCGATGTACCTCCAGTTATGGCGGGAAGCACCGCGGTGAAAGAATCGCCGAAGCCAGGACGCGCCGAGCCAGATCCCGACGAGCCAAAACGCGCCGAGCCAGATCCCGACGAGCCAAAACTCGACGAGCCGAAACTCGACGAGCTGAAGCGTGAGGGGCAGGAGGAAGACGACGCGGACCTCATTCACGAGGGGTCCGACCTCTTCGCAGAGGATCTCGAGGCGGAGATGGCGGTGCTGCCAGACCTCTCATTGACCGCCGAGGTGAAGATCGAGGACTTGAAGGTCGGGATGCCGACGGGACTTCCACCCGAGGAAGCCGCGAAACAAGAAACGCGGCTACGCCAAATCATCTGGAGGCGACGAAAGTGGTTGATCGGCAAAGGAAACGCTTTGCCACCAGCCGCCCTGGGAGTGGTCTGCGACATCGACGTGGGCGACGCAAAACCCGTGGCGCAACGCGTCCGGAAACTCCCGCCACAGTTCCGAGAGAAGGTGGCCGACTTGATCAAGGGGCTGCTGAGCGCGAGGATGATCAAGAAGTCGAAGTCACCGTGGGCGTCGCCCATTGTCGTGATTATAAAGAAGAACGGCGTCGACATTCGGCTCTGCATCGACTATAGGCTCATCAACGGGCTGACACAGCTGATGGTGTACCCCATGCCTCTCGTCAACGATTTACTCGAAGACTTGGACAAGTACCTGTGGTACTGCTCCCTCGACATGGCGAGTGGTTTTTGGGTTGTCCCCATGACGGACCGAGCCCGACTCATCTCGGCTTTCATCACGCCGATTGGTCTGTTCGAGTGGCTGCGCATGCCGTTCGGCCTGTGTAACGCGCCGCAGATTTACCAACGTTTAATCGACAACGCGCTCTACGGGTTCATGAAGCTGTCACCGGAGGACAGCACCCGGGACGTATTCGAAAACGGCGAACCAGCGAAGCCAGGTATTCACTCGGTACTGGGACGGAGGTCGTACATCGACGACATCCTTATCGGAGGCACGTCGTGGGACGACCTGTGCGAAAAGGTCGAACGCTTGCTAGATGTCTGCGAGCAATGGCACTTGTCCATCAGCGTCGAGAAGAGCGAGTGGGGCATGTCCAAGGTCGACTACCTAGGCCATCGAGTCTCTGGACTCGGCCTCGAGGCGAAGCCGAAGAACCTGGAGTCGCTGACGACACTCGACTTCCCGCGCACGCTCAAGGGTCTACAATCGTTTCTGGGTAGTCTCAATTACTACCACCGGTTCATCGCAGACTTCGCGGTGTACGCGACCGCTCTGTATTCGTTGACGGAGACTGATTTTGACGAATACGTCACGCGCCCAGAGTTCCGCGAACAAGAGAAGTGGACCCACGCGACGCGCGCCTTCGACGTGCTCAAGACGAAACTCGCCGAGACCCCAATGCTGAAACACTTCGACGAGAACCGAGAATCCGTCGTAATGGTGTATGCTAGTGACTGGGCCATCTCCGGGGTGCTCTCGCAGGTCCACGACGATGTGTACATGCCGGTGAAGTTCACCAGTCGCACGTTGAAGCCAAACGAGCTGAATTACGACATCGTCGAAAAGGAGATCTTGGCCCTGCTGCGTGTCCTGAACGAGTGTTACACGATGCTAGCAGGAAAACCAATCCGTGTCTTGACGCGTCACACCACGCTCGCCTGGTTGTTCCGGTCCAGGGGACTACAAGGTCGACTGTCACAGTGGGCCGCAATCCTCTCGCCGTGGAAGTTGGAAATCTGCCGATCCATGAAGGGAGAAGAGGAACTCCTCGGCACGCTGGCCGCGAGCATCACACCGCGAGCTTTCGTAGACGCAGCACTGGAAGAGATCGCCCCACGGAAACGGGCATCCAGGATTGTAGCCATTCCAGTCCCCAACGTGACGCACGACGAAGGCCTGCATGTCCTGAGCTTCGACGGATCGGCTAAGCCGAAACGAGAAGGCGGGGCGTACAGTGCCGTCATTTGGCAGCTGCCGAATTGGGAGATCGTGCACGCTGCGTCGGGATACGCGACGGACCTCACGGTCAACGAGGCGGAATACCGCGGACTGCTGCTGGGATGTTCACTCTTAGAAGAGCTCGACGACGTTACCCGTCTCGTCGTATGCGGAGACTCCAACCTGGTTATCAGACAAATGCGCGACGAGATGGACTGCAAGTCACCCGGGCTGAAGCTACTGTGACAGAAGACGCGGAACGCCCTCCAGGCATGGCCACACTGCGAGCTCTTTCACGTACGACGAGACTGGAACGCCAGCGCCGACATGCTGGCGGGGCAAGCTCTGCAACGTCAGGGGGGCCGTAACGTACACAGTCCGGAGGAGATCCAAGACCTGAAGACGCTGAACCGCTTAGAAGAAGTCATCCGACCGCGGACATCAAGCCCCGAGATGGAGGTTCCAGCCAATCTCGACGCGGATAACCTCGACGCGAATAATCTCGACGCGAAAATTCTCGACGCAGAAAACGGCGACGCAGGAACGCGAGACACTGATGATCCCGTCGGAAAGGCCACGGACGCGGGACGCAAGAAGACGCGAGTCCTTGCGGTGACGACACGATCGGCTGCCGCACGCGCGACAACACGCAGGAGCAGATCGCCCGAAGTCCTGGAAGAGCTGGTGGTACAACGACTGCGCCTGGACCGGATCCGCGTCGCCCAAGACGAGGAGGTCTGGATCGTCAACCTCAAGAAGTATCTCCGAGGCGACGTGGGAGACCTGTCTCGACGCGAAGTGAAGAACTGCCAAAAGCTGGCGCCTCAGTACGAAGAAGGCGAAAGTGGGCTGCTCTACTACCAGACGAGAAACGATGACTCCACCGAGGGGCGTGATGAGATGATGAAGCTGGTGATCCCAGAGACTCTCCGGGAAGATGTACTCCATCACTATCACACAAGTCTGGAAGGCGGACATCAGGGCATCGGTCGCACGTACCAACGCGTGAGGCGCCACTTCCATTGGCCAGGGATCTTCAGAAGCGTCCAGCGCTACGTCGGGGAATGCACCGACTGCGAGACAGGAAAAGGCCGGCCGACCATCCAGGGAGAGTCGCCGGGCAATATTGTCGCGCCATACCCGTTCCAGGTCATTGCCATGGATCATATCCCGTCGTTACCGGCGTCCTACAAAGGCAACACAGAGCTGTTAGTCTGGGTTGACCTCTTCACGGGGTTCGTAGTGGTAAAAGCGAATGCGTCACGGACCGCACAGACGGTGGCCGAGGCGTACGAGGAAGCTGTAATCAGACGCTTCGGCGCGAGCGAGGCTATTCGCCACGACCGTGAGCCGGGCTTCATGTCGGACTTCTTCAAGGCGTTCAGCAGACTCATGGGTCAGAGGCAGCGCGCAACGCTTGCCTATCGTCCACAAGCCAACGGCGCTGCAGAACGGATCGTACAGACGGTTACAAGAGCGATCAAGATGTACATCGCAGACGTGGAGCAACGCGACTGGGACGAATACGCTGAACGCCTTACCTTCGCACTAAACACGTCGCACGACCGGACGAGGGACGAGACCCCGTTCTTCTTGGTGCACGGCTGGGATCCTAGGTCGACGTTGGAAACGACGTTAGCCGTCGGAAACACGTCGACCAGAGACGCCGAGGCGAGGCGATGGAGGCTCCGTATCCAGCGACACTACAAGGTGGCACGAGCGCAAGCGTTGGAGTTAGTCCGAGAGGCTGTCGAAGAGAGAGCGCGCCGACAAACCGAAAGAGCAACGCAACATGAAATTGCGGCGGGCTCGCAGGTTTGGCTGTACCTGGATCGTGTGAAGCCCGGATACGCGCGCAAACTCGCACACATGTGGCACGGGCCATTCCGTGTCGCCGAGCTGGTCAGCGCGTTCGCAGTGCGCCTCGAAACGGCGGGAACACCCTATCAGCTGTACCCTGTCGTCCATATCTCCAAGCTGAAGCCCGTCCGGGAATTCCCGTCGCGACCCGCGACACAGCTGACGACGCCGGCCGAAGAGCGTTTCGACTTCGACGAGGAGCTCTTGCCTGAAGACAGCTGGGAAGCCACACGCGAGCTGGAGGACGACGTCTTCGAGGTCGAGAAGATCTTGGGCGTACGCGAAGGGCGAGCCACACGATATGGACGCACGCGACGCGAGTTCGAAGTGAAGTGGAAGGGCTACCCGGATACGACGTGGGTCGACGAGCTTGACTTGAACTGCGGCGGGCTGCTGTACGACTTCCTGCGCGAGCGCACAGGGCGCCACCGGTTCGAGGTGATGCAGTCGCATGAGAACGCGGAGGCAGCGGGGCCTGGTGGGTAGGTGCCCACAGGCGTGATTAAGTCGGCAGGGGGGCTGCCGATGGGAGGACAGGTGGGAAGCCTCGACTCTGGGAATGGCTGGAGCGGGGGATTGGGAGAGGGAAGTGAGGAGGACCAGCCTGTGGCTGAAGATGGGACGGCGGGGGGCCGTCTCATAAAAAAGGATGTGACAAAGTGGAAAGAAACGAAGGACATGGATCAAAGTTACGTGTTAGTCTGAAGGTTACGACGAGCTAACTTCAAATCTGCTGGACGAACTTATCGGCAAGACGCGGTACATGGAAGGCGGGATGGTCGCGCGTCACACGGCAAGGCACTTGGGCATCCATCTCGGCCACAGTGAGCGGCGTCCGGTAAAACCGACGCCAAGGCTCCTGCGCATCGATGTCGTCGAGCGCAGCTTGTAACGTCGCGTGCTGCGGGCCAGGATACCACCGTCCGATCGACGTGTGCGCAGGCGGGAAGTGGAGCATCGTCGGATCCAATAGCAGATCCATATCTGCTAGCCCCTGCCTGAACAACGCGATCGCCAGCTGCAGCACGCTGCTGAGGTGACTGCCGGCGTGAGAACGACGCGAGTTGCGAGCCGTACGCCACCTTTTCCATGCCGCACCCTGAACTGGGAGCTCATGGGTAGACTCCCAGTACGCCTGAGCCCAGTTCTCGAGGTGACGCTCGAGCCTACGCAGAAACGGACGGAACGCCGCATCGCCGGCCGCGAAGAGAAGCGTCTCAGCCGTCTGAGCGAGATACCGCCATGGCCGAGTCGCATACAATGCGTCGACGTTGGCCGGGGTCACGAGGGCGTGGTTCCAGTTGGTGGGCTCGGGCGAAGCGAGGCGTGGAATGATCCAGCCGGGCGGCGGCAGGAAGAGGGTCCTCAACTCTTGCGCAGTGATAAGGTGAAGACGAAGGCGTCGCACTCGTTTGGGCCAAGGGGCGTAACGGGGCTGCCCCCAGCCAGATGGAGCTCCGGCGGGCGGGATCACGGGGCTGAAGAAGGGGACCAATGGCGAATTCCCCGCCGAGCCACTGGAAGCAGCGCTCGAAGACGAAGCGCGGGACGACGACGAAGAAGACGAGTCGTCGCCACTGGAGTCGCCCGGACTACCGGGGCCGGGACTTGAACCCCCACTCGATGCTCCATGACCCCTCGGCGAAGAGCGCGTCGGCGGCGCAGGAGATCGACGGCGCCGAGTAGCCGACCCAGCGGAGTGCGTTGACCTCGCTGAGTGCACCGAACGCGCCGACCCCACCGAACGTGTTGAAGCCAACGAGGCCGAACGCGAGCGTGAACGCGAGACGGGCCGTGAACGCGGAGACGGGCGGGAAGGCGACGGCGAACGAGGAGGCCGGCGTGCCGGAGACGGCGAGCGAGACCCAGGGCCATGTGTCCGAGCACGCTTGGACGGGGGTGGTCGCGCTTGATCGTCACTATCCGAAGACTCGGAACCAAAGAGCGCCGCGTCCTCTCGGGCACGCCTCGCAGCTGCGGCAGCCGCCGAGAGCGTTGCGGCTGAAGAAGCTTGGGCAGCAGCACGAGACGTAGCCGCAGTGTCGGCTACCGTGGAGGGCCGCCGGCTGCGCCGAGAGGGGGAAGGACCAGACGACGGGGCGGGCGCCGCTCCTGAAGGCCCCGACGCACGCGCCCGGGAGCCCAAATGACTCGACGCGCCCGGACGAGACCGCGGGGAACCGGACGAAGGCGGAGCCGGAGTCGAATGGAAACCCGAAGGACCAGCCGGAGGAGTGCCCATTGGAACGCCAGTCGCCGCGGTCGACGATACAGTATGAGCACCAGAGCTCGACGCAGAGGGAGCAGAGGCGGAGGCGGCAGGAGTCGACGCGACGGATATTGCAGGAACCGCTGCAGACGTCGGGGTAGCAGGAGGAAGAGGGACGGCCGAGTCGATCGCCGCCGCGAAAGTGGCTTCGAGTTGACGGATTAAATCAGCGGTATCGATATGCCCGCCGGCGCTCATCACGACGTCGGCGAGACGATCGGCGAGCTCGTCTCGTACCCGCTGCGCCAACTCTCGACCCCGACGTGCGTCTCGGAGCATCCGACGCCAAGCCAGAGCACGCTCGTCGCGCTCTCGGACAGCCAAGTCGCGCTCCCCCTCCAGCTCGGCGACCCGGGCGTAGAGACGGTGGACCCGAGCTCCAGCAGCTCCTTGACGCTGCTGAGATGACCGCCGCACGGATATCCAGCCAGCTCGATATTGCGCCGCACGAGATACGGCGCCGAGTTCGTCGGCTTGGGCTCGTGCCATCTCAGACTCGGCAGCCACCCGGAGGGTCGTAGCGGTGGCCACGGACCCCTCCAGATCGTGGATACGAGTCGCGCCGCGGCGAAGCTCCTCGGCGTGGGCCACCAGGAGTGCGTTAGCACGCCGAAGGTCGTCCTGTAGCGGGACGTTCAGGTTCTGGGCCGCCTCCCCTTCCGCCCGGCTCTGCGAAAGCGACGTGCGAGCCACGCGGAGCTCCTCGGCGACCGTGGCGCGCAGTTGCCTCTGGGCGGACAATGCTTGGCGAGCCTGATCCCTCTCCGCGGTGACAGCATCCCGCTGTTGCTCAAGGACAACCACGGCTTGGCGGGCTTGATTTCTCTCGACGATGGCAGCGTCTCGCTGCTGCTCGAGGGGTGCCACAGCTTGACGAGCTCGATCTCGCTCGGCGACTGCAACGTCTCGCTGCTGCTCAAGAGGAGCCACGGCTTGACGAGCATGATCTCGTTCAGCGACCGCAGTGTCTCGCTGCTGCTCGAGAAGAGCCACAGCCTGACGAGCTTGATCCCTCTCGGCGATAGCGGCGTCTCGCTCGCGCCTCAGGGCTGAAGAGAGTTGACGCGCTTGATCTCGCATGTCGAGGGCGGCGTCGCACGCTTGCTCCGCAACTACAAGAACGTGGGCCACGCGGTCTCGCTCGGCGAGAGCATCAGCACGTTGCTGCTCAGCAGTAACTACCTGCTGTCGCACCTGATCCCGTTCGGCTTCGGCAGCGTCCGCGCGCGCTTGGGCGGCCGCAAGGGCCACGCGAAGGTCGTCACGCTCGGCACGGGCGTCGTCACGCTCGCCCTGGGCAGCAAATAGCCGCGCTAGCGGCACGGACGACGGAGGCGGCGCAGCAGCGGCGCGCGCGAGCTGAGCGGCATAATCGGCGGCCTGGTCTTGTGCCGTCTGGAGCTGAGCCTGAAGATCGCGGTATTGCTCGGCCGAGGCATCTCGCTCGACACGGAGCAGAGTCTCGGCAGCTTCCGTGCGATCAGCACGAGCGCGGAAGTCGGCTACTCGACCCTCCAGCTCGGCGTAGTCCCGCTCGACCCGTT
Source organism: Phytophthora x cambivora (assembly GCA_033557925.1). NCBI lineage: Eukaryota > Oomycota > Peronosporomycetes > Peronosporales > Peronosporaceae > Phytophthora > Phytophthora x cambivora. The sequence goes on along the minus strand of JAUCEB010000013.1, from coordinate 5,247,830 downwards.
CTTGAGAGAGGAATGCCTGCTCGAGCCGAGTCATGCCTGCACGGTAACCCTCGCGAGCGCGATGCAAGATGGCGAGGTTACGGTCGTGCAACACGGCCGCGTGAGCAGCCAAACCCGCATTGTGAGCCGAGACGAGCTCGTGTTGGGCGCGCAACTCTTCGTTATCGCGCTGGAGGGCATACGCGTCGGCGACGAGAGTCATCACCGAGTGAACGTGGGCGCCCGGAGTCGGAAGCTGAACTTGAGGCGCGGTGGGAAGACGAGGACGCTGCGCGCCGAGAGCACAGACCACGCAGCCAGCAGCTTCGAGGTCGTTGGTGTCGAGCTCCCCTTCCACCAGGTTAATGCCGTCGGCGGCGACGTTGTGACGATGAGCCATGGAGCTAGAGGTACAGCGAGGCAGGCGACGAGGCAGGAGATGCGGCGGAGCCAAAGGCGCGAGGCAGGTTCTGCGACGACACACCCACCTGGGGAGTGCGCGTGCGTGGCAGCGGGACGAATGTGGTGTAGCACCTCGCGGAGGAAGCGGACACACCGGACGGCGGGGAAGGAGGACGCCGGGATGGAGGTTGACGGATGTGAGTGACGGATTTCGACGCGGCGGGGAAAACGCGACGCGGTTTGATGGGCGACGAAGAGATGCGACATGAGTGATGAACCGTGGGACACGACGCCAGAAGCCAGTGCGGCGCGCAATCATCCGACAGGTCAACTCACGCACCCGTTTCGACGAAACTCGCCAACCCTAAACCCCGTCGAGAAAAACCCCGCCGAGCAAAACCCGCCGAGGAAAACGCGCCGACCCTAAACCCCGCCGACCAAACCGCGACGAGGTAAGATCTTGATTACGCCACGTAAATCAGGTTGAAGGACGGTAGTGCAAGCACGACAGGAGTAAGGACAGGCACAGATCGGTAGGCTTAGTAAGCAGTAGTACGGAGTAGCCAGTAGGAAGGACATAGGATAGGGTAAGGACTCAGTCCCGAAATTTCTCTGAACCACAAAGACCTCCCGTCTTTCCATCGGTTCCAGGGGAACCACCAAGCGCCGGCAAGTAGAGCCGCCTCGATATCGCGGCCCCCCGACGCCTGCTGGTTTGGGTACTCACCCCCCCCACAGACCCGTGCCCGACAACGGCACGTTAAACGTATACCGTTTAGGTGGCGCCCGATAACGCGCTGCCTAGGCGAAGGACCGCACTGGCCTGATAACCGCCGTGCACAAGACCCCCCGCGTAGGCCCGATAACGCCACGCAAGCCCCAGGAAACGCCGGCCTGATAACGCCGCACGCCCGACGGGAACGCCAAGGAAACGCCGGCCCGATAACGCCGCACGCCCAAGGCTCGACGCCCTACGACAAGGAACAAGCGTCAACCAAGAACCCCCAACTCTGAAGCCTGCGAAGACTTGGGCCTGTATTACGAAGATACGCTACTCCAACAACCGGGTAAAACAACTCGACGCGACCACGATCACGACGCGCCGAGCTTGTGTGAGACCGACCACGCGAGATTTCTGCGAGGCCGCTACTCCACAGGACCAAAATATAGATTTCATGCCAGGCGCAACCACAATAAAGTTCACAATGCTGCTACCATTAACATCGGTCCAACGATCGGTAACAATCGAGACCGTGCGCTGGCGGTTAATCATTTGAATTACTTCCGCTTTGCATTCTTCCTTAACCTTCACGAGAAGATACCCGGCGAGCTTCGCCCTGGATGGCAGTCGGAACATCGGTGCCATCATTAAGAAGAGTAGGCGAAATGTTGCGTCATCGATAAGTGCAAATGGCAGTGCACAACAGAAAAATACGCGCGCGAGCAGCATCTCGAATGCATCTTGGCTAAAGGAAAAAGAATCCTGTGCGTAGTCAGCTTGCTCAGTGGGTGGGATTGCTACCGGTGCTTCCGAAGGTACAGGGACGTTGTACGAACTTCGAAGGAAAGGCTTATCCATTGTCAATAATTCAGGACACTTGAGCGCATGCGAGAGCATGTTCCGTTTAGGCGCTGCGCTCTTGAGGAGGGCATGGCAGTGTAGGCACTTAGCCTCAGGGTGTGCTCTCGTATCTAGAGCAGCAAAGTGCTGCCAAATCGGGCCTTGGTCTCGTCCGCCCTTTTGTCTCAATCGAGATGCCGCAGCAGCGCCATGCTCTTGTGGTTGAGCTGGGATGGCGGGCAGGGACGCTTGAACCGGAGCTTGAACCGGAGGCCTCGGCGGTGGCGTAGATCCCCAACCTGAACGTGGAGATTGTTGAGAACGGGCACTCCGCTGAGAGGAAGTAGGGGGCGATGAGCTGGTGCTTGGTTCTGGTGAACGAGATCGCCTTCCCAATGACTGGGCTGGCCGTGGAGTGCCTGGCGGCCACCGCGGTGAACTTTCCGTTGCTGATGCCGAAAGCGGCGAAGTCATCTGCTGCGCCAACTGGATCAGTGTAGAGGCACTAGACGCTGGTGAAGATGAATCAGCTTCTGCCCATAGCGCAGATGAGAGCGAGGACTGGTCGCTCGAGCTCATGACGGGTCGGAGTCCGTGGGTCCGCAGCTACGAAAGTTCAGCAACAAACCCGGCAGCGGTGTGAGCCACGAGTTCAGGTTGTTTGGTGGCCGCCAATGTTTCTATAACCACCTGCACGACCGTCTTTGTCACTCTGAATTTCACTATGTGGAGGGAATCTTTGCCACTTCCGAGCGCTCCGAGCATTGCTCCGAGCGCTCCGAACAGTTCTGAGGCGGGTTCCTAACCGGGATCGCGATCCGTAGGGGTTGGGGGCAATCCCGGGGTCGCAAAATGTTCGTTCCTTACGGGATTGCGACCCATCCAATAGAACGCTATGAAAGCGATTCTACAAAAAGAAATATACTAGATAAATATGTTTATCTCGTTTAACTGCTCTCTACGCATCAATATGTACGTTAAAATTGAGCCAGTCAGTGTTATACCTAGTATGTGAGCACTACTTGGATACCCCGGTCGGTTGTGATGCATGAACAAACTGGTGTCGCTTTCACACCGCTGCGCGATCCACATAAAGGTTGCGATCCGGGACTCGGATCGCATGGATTACACTTGGGTTACAGAACGGAAATAAGTGGAGACCCATTGACCAACCACAGGCCAGCTTTCGGGTCGCGATCCCGGTTAAGAACGAATCGAATTATTACCAACACGGCATTACATGTGCATGTTACAGTACCAAGATTACGGTGCATGCATGACGTCGGGGTGATAGTTAACACCGACATTACGGTATATACATGATGACGAGGCCGCGCCGTCACATCGTACTTTTTTCATGGGCTCTGCCGTAAAAACTTACCGGATTCCATGTACAGAACTCTGCGTGAATAGTGAACGCCTGATATATATAAGGGCTCTAGGTATATAAATTGAACTCAACATAAACAAAGAAAGAACTATATTGATATTTGTTATCATAGCGAGCCATTTTTTAAACTGACTGTAAACAAGACGGCCAAACCCATCTCATGGATTTCTTTGTGTCAGTACCTTTGCCCATCTCCCTTCATCACGTCGTAAACCCCATATTTACAAAGTATATAAGGTTATTCGTTATAGACCCGTTCACTATTGACGCAGAATTCTGTACCACAGAATTCATACAAACCGCGTAATTACTCCTAACTTCAATGCTTCTTAGCGAATCAAATCTCTAACACGCCCATCCTAAGCAAATTGCTGTTAAATTAGCCAATCAAATGTTTTTTTTATCTTTAGGCGCACATCGTAGAGTTTTTACAACGGTTGCAGGAACCGTTCCTGCCAGGAAGTCATGTACACTCATAAATGGTACTCTCTAACCAAGTGAGAGCGAAGTTCGTGCCACTGGATTACGACCACAGCCGTTTTGTTGCGCTCGGTAGCGAATTTGAGGAGCGCCTTCGTCTCCCCACTCCTGAATTTGCATTCCAACGTCGACAACTAGCGCTATCTACAGTATTGTAACCGAGGCTCAAACCAGTCATGCGTGTCTTCCTCGTCCTGCTCCTGGGAGTGACCACTCTACTCGCCAGCGTCTCGGGGTCTGCAACCAACCTTCAAACGTCCCAGAACCTGATCCAATCAGGCGATGCTGTCGAGCCAGAGTCCACCCACGGGCGGTTGTTACTGCGAACTGCTGCGACGACTGACGAGACTGTCGACGACGAGGAGAGAGGAATCATGGAGGCTGCCAAGAATCTGAGGGCCTCAACCTCTAAGTGGTTCAGGGAGACCAAGACCGCCTACGACAGGATCTACGTGCTCAAGAGGTCAGCTATCCGGAGTCTGGATATCGATAATACGGCGAAGGCATTCATGAAAAAGGGCTACAACCCTGATCAAATTTACACGTGGCTGAGACGTGGTGTTCCTGGGGACGAGAGCCATGAGCGACAAATTTATGATCGATTCAAGCAGCTCTATGTAGCCAAGCACGGGAGACGATAATCGCAGACCCCCTTAATCTATTCACAGTCCCCCTCATAAGACACAACGCATGTTTCTGTGCGGTAGTCCGCCCTCCGCTCCTCACAACGAATTTGCGAAATCACGACACCCCGAGATGGCTACACTCGGGCGAGAATGCAACGACGAAGCGACCTCTCTTGATGTTTCTCCTCCGAATGATATCGTCGAACAGAGAAACACTGACTTGGTTCAAAGGATGGAGCTATTTGAAGACAATGGCGAAGAAGCACCGCCATCGCTTTTGCAGGAGGTAGTGTGTTTTGAATTGCACGGATGCGTTGCTAGCCCACTTGAACCACCCCCGTGTATTGATAACGGGGCAACTATTGCCGATGGTCGACGTGTCACTGCTGACGCTGATAACTCATTGGAGCCGCATGCCCGGCAATTAGCTGGACAAACATCAGCCCGCAAGTCGTGGTCTTTACCATGTCACCCAGAGTCGAGTTTTACCAGCCCTGAGGAGGCTCACGTTGCTGCAAACGCTTTCGCACGTGGTTATGGATACGCTCTCGTGCACAAATCAACAAAACAAGACAAGAAAGGTCGCCGGCGCCGTGTCGTTTTGGGATGCGATCGACATGGATCGAAACGCCGATATATTTCTATAGCTGAACGTAAGAGGCCGAACGCGACTACTCGAAAATGTGGTTGTCTCATGGAGTTAAACATTGTACGTGTTGGGGATCCTGGAACGGCGTCGGAGCGTTGGGTGTTGCAGCATCGAGACCGTGCTATTGTGCACAACCACCCTCCGTCAACTCATCCAACGGCACACCCAAAACACAGACAGGCATCCCGTTCGGCTTCGGTTAGAGCTACTATTGCTACGGATGCACAAACCGGCACACGGGCTGCCCAGACATCAGCACGTTTACGCTTAGAGCAGCCCGACATTCTGATGGTGCAGCACGATATTTACAACGAACGTCAGCGTGCTGTCCGGGATTTACTCGCAGGCAAGAGTCGCACCGAGTATCTGCTTGAGTTGCTTCAATGCGGTGACTACACAGTAGCATTCACGACGGACCAAGAATCCCGTATCACAAACCTCTTCTTTGCTTATGGACCTGCTGTTGAAATCTACAAGGAGAATTTCGACGTGATATTTTTTGACTGCACATACAAAACGAACAAGTTTCGTATGCCATTGTTGAATGTGGTTGGTTTGACCGGTACCAACAAGACAATTCATATCGCACAAGTATTTCTACGGAATGAAAGACAGGAATCATATCAGTGGGCCTTAATTCAGCTTCAAAAACTCATGGTCGACACTGGCATTAGACCTCCGCAAGTGTTCTTCACTGATCGCGAAGAAGCTCTTCTAAACGCGTTGGAAGTCATTTTCCCGTTCGTTCCTGCTTTGCTGTGTCTATGGCATGTCATTAAACGAGTGGAGACCCATGCACGAGTCCATAGCTTCAAGCCTGTACCTGATACCGAAGCTTCTGAACCTGGAGACACCAAATACAAGGACTCTGATGCACATCGCAATTTTTGTGATGCGTTTTTACGATTGGTTATGTCTGCCACCGAGGAAGAATACGAGTTTCGGCGAACAGAATTGTATATGCTTTCACCAGTGGAAGCTGCGTATGTGGATGAAGTGTGGTTAGATATTTGGAAGCGCCGTATTGTTCGGTGTTGGACGAATTCGGTTGTGCACTTTGGCGTTCAAGCGACTTCTCGTGTGGAGGGTTACCACGCAACGCTAAAAACATGGCTGGGGACGAGCAAAGGTGATATTCTACTTATACAGACACGACTACGGCACTGGTGGTTGGAGTCCATCGAAAAATACAAAGCGGAAAAGGCAAACGAAGGTGTGAAGCGACTTACCCGTCTACCGAGCCCTCTGTTTGACGCAGTCGTTAAGATTATTCACAGCTACGCGTTGGGTAGAACGGACGATTTACGAAGGCAGAAGGCTCTACTATTTCGTCCTTGTACTGGTGTCTACGCTAAAACTATGGGCATGCCATGTGCTCATATGCTGAACGAGATGTCGAGTAGTGGCAGAATGCTTTTACCGACCGACTTCCACCCACATTGGTGGATCAGACGAGGGGAGACGCCCCCGCCTCCGCCAGCACGAGTGCTTGAACCCGAAACCATATCTGACCGGCGTAGCCAACGCCGATCTCAAAAACGTCTGAGAGGTGGCGGCGTAAATGGTACACGTCGGACTTCATCGGCGTTCGAGTTATCGCTGCAATGAAAATCTTGTGGACGTTAATAACGGCGAGATGTTGATAGGCACTAGTGGAAACCCGTACATCATCGATTTCATTACCGATACAGATAAACCGAACGATCAGCTGAATATACTACAAACAAAATTGATAGATCAATAAAAAGATCTATGACTTCAGCCTCCCTGATCCATGATTTTATATGAAGTATCCATGACTTTTAGGACTAGCTACCAAGGATCCATGACTATAGCCTCACGGATCCATGATTTTATATTAAGTATCCACGACTTTTAGCACTAGCCATCAAGGATCCATGACGTTGGTCTCACCGATCCATGATTCTATTTTGAGAATTTATGTTTTTTATACTACGTAAAATGTTATTTACATTTAATATCCACAACAGTATCTTCACCAGCCAATAAGTCCCGTATAAGTAGAAATCCTACAAGTTGAAATGCAGTCATTCAGTAGTAAAATAATAATAAAGTTTAACTTCAGTCGTACCTAAACATTGGTAGATATTCTTAAACGTACACTACAATTTTGTATAATAAAATGAAGTAGAAAGAAAAAAGTGACGTTAAATGCTAAGCATTACTGGTGGTTAACCTGAAAGCTAAATGCATGTATGCTTGTTGTAGGTGTTTTTCTTTCCGAAGTGTCGGTCACACTTATCACAATACGCACCCTTTTCATTGTTGGCCTTGCGTTTTTTGGCGACAGCCTCCTTGTCGGGGTTTAAATCGCAGTAGCGCTTGGCGTGGTTTGTGAGCGCCCGCTTGGAATCACACTTCTTGAAGCAAAAATGGCAGCGGTAGAATCCCCACGCAACCTTTTCCACACCATTGCTGTGGGCCACGCCGTCCACCAGCAAGGTGCCTTCGAGTCGAATATCGAGAGTCTCGGCAGCTGGGTTTGCGTGAGGTAGATCCCCGCGATAGATGAGTAGATCCCCCGCGTCCATTTCGACAACATGGGCATCGTTCCGTAGAGCACACCCTTGAAAAGCCCCGGGTACAGTGATCAGTTTTGGTCCTGCTGTGAGCGCGACCAAAATTGATCCCTGTACCCATTCATGTTTTACAATGGCGGAGCAAGTCTCCGCCGTCCAGAAGTCGCGGTGCAGGTGTTGGGGAGGGGAGCCTTCTTGCAGCTCCACAGGGCGCCACTGGCTCGCGACAGACCACGCAGGGTGCAAGCGCGACGCTAGGTCAATCATGCGCTCGTGCACCAGTCGAAACACTGGTGCGTTTGCATTTATGTTGTCCGAGAGGTTGAGGGGGGCCTGACGTCGGAGAGCGTTGTCAGTGTCCTTAAACCACCGGGTGTCTGTTAGATCCTGCACAGCGCGGAGCGCTGTGCCAATCTCGTCGGCCTCCATGAAGCGCTTGACTACATGGAAGCCGTCATTCCAATAGCGGCTTGTGATGGTGATGACGGCGGGCGAGGCGCTAGATGTCATTGCGGCTGAAGAGCTTAGTAGAACTGCGGTGGCTTCGTGGCGGCTCGTAGAATGCGAGCGCGCACAGCGAATCATGGAGTCGCTCACGCAACTGACCGCCACGTGTTACTGCCCTATGTACATAAAGCGAGCCGTAGACAACGCCTGCGCTTGTTCAGCTGGATTTCCATACGCCTTCAAAGCCCGGCAGGCACAGAAGTAACTCGTATTAACTATGAGGGGGACTGTGAATAGATTAAGGGGGTCTGCGATTATCGTCTCCCGCCAAGCACCCTAAGTGGAGAGGCCAGTTCGCGTACAGTTAGTTGCGACTCGCAACTTGCCAGTAGTGCATCAACTACGCAGCCACAGCGGGTGGGGTTAATTCTTTGCTAGGAGGTAATACACTTACTAGACAACTCCACTACGAGTATTGTACTCGACAGAAGTCATTGGACCCAAATGTAGCCATTCATTATGAGAGGTAATTGACCAAAATCCTATAGCAACAGTTAGATATAGGGGGTTGTCGCACGTCTAGATTTCAAAAATGGGGTCAGAATACTCGATTTCACAGTCCTTGTGGCTCAAACAGACGTTTGAAAAAGCCATCCAGACATAGCCAAAGTTCCGGGAAACGGGTTGATCTTCAGGCGCTTGTTTCATTGGCCGACAGTCAAAACCAGCTGGGATTTCACGAGAAAATCCAACTTTGCCAAAACGATCCGACAGAGGGATTCGAACACTGATGTGTAAATGAGATGATCTGAAATGCGTTATTAGAGGTAGCTAGAGTTTGTCTTTTGTTTCCATCAGTTTTCTCTCACATGCACATATATATTTATAGAGGTTAACTATACTTATATGTTAAGACTTGCTAGCGGCAAGAAAGCTGGAACTCACCTCAAAGCTGGTCTCCTTGTTCGCATTGAACTCCATCATGAACGTCGTGACTGTGCCATGAGCGTTGCCAAGACACTCAGCTACCAAGTCCCGGGTCTTGTGGCCTTTAAAGATTCCTTGTTCCTTCACAGTGGCCATGAAGGTGAAACACCATGCGACGTACTTATTCTGACCGGGCGACACCTTCTCGAGCGTGGGCGTCGTGGTTGCCATCGCTGAGCTTCGACTAGTTGCTAAGTAGCTGCTCAACGCCCTCACCAATCTATTTATACTACTTATAGCCTCATCCGCTGCGCGCCCGCCGAGTTATGCCGCCTGCCGCGGGCGGTTATAATTTTGGGTCCAATCACTTCTGTCGAGTACAATAATACTCGTGATTTCTCCCCCTAAACCTTCTGTAATCATTCGCATGAGTTGCCCATATTTCGAGACCCAGTGAAGATACCCGTTGCTGATATCTCTTGAAGAGATTCTCTTCCCCTCATCCAGCTAAACGTGTTCTCATGGTTGTATGCGATAAGACATTACCGTGTTGAAAGCCACATTGCTTATTTTCCTTCGAATGCTCTTCGACGCGTGGAGTACGCTGATCCTTCTTCATATTGGCGTTTGTTTTTAGTCAAACCTGTCGCCAACGACGAAATCCCTTATCACATTCACGCAGTGGTAATAATTTGTCTTGTAAACGTTCTTCTTTACTCAAGTAAATGTATAAAGCTTCGCACGCTGATCCACAATATATTGTGTTCGCGCAGCCACCATCCAAACATTTAAATTAAGGGTTAAGGCGCTAACGAGTAATGCCGTGTTGGAAATATAACATACATACGAGAATTGAAGATTCGGGTTGGAGAAAATGTATGGAATCCGGTAAGTTCTTACAGCGGAGAGAGGCAGCCCTCAATCAGAGCCCATGATAAAAGTACGATATGACGGCGCGGCCTCGTCATCATGTATATACATGTACCGTAATGACGGTGTTAACTACATGTACAACCCCGACATCATGCATGCACCGTAATCTCGGTAGCATGTAATTCGATTAATGGATGCAAACTACAAGTTACGTTAAACATCCGTCGATTTTGGTGCCATAGCTTATGTTCGACACTGCATCGAATAAAACACTTCGACGGTAACCATATGCAATGACGCCGTTGATACGGTCAATTGCTACGGTTTTGGGTATTCCAATACCCAAATAGCAAACGAATCTTTGATTATATTAATAGTTGCTCTGTTGCTCAGAAAATAAAATAAGCTTATTAAGGGAAACGGTCAGGTAGAGGCCGGTCAGGCAAGGCCTTCCAAGTTTGCTTTGTAGATTTTCTAAAGTCTACGACACGGTAAGAATACCGATGAAGAGCTGACGTTCTCGCCGATTTACTGGACTGTTCCATAGTTGTGCAACTAGTATAGACAAATACACCAGCCTAATCAAAAGTCGTAAAGTAAAAGAAGGTCCGACCAATTAGGGGCCGCATAATATGACTGAGTTTCACTATGGAATCATTACTGTCTGTAATATCGTACACTATAAACGATTAATCAAAAGCGATGAAGGATACATGCGAGTATTTCATTGGTTGGATGAGCGGCGCTAATTGACCAAATGGCCTCTAATTGACCGTTTCCCTTAGGTCACATTTTTTTTCATGCATTCAGCAACGCGATCTTGTTTGCCTTCGACTCGAGACTTTACACCACATGCATCTACATCGAAGTAATGTTAGGTTGTGTGACGCTCCCAATTGGCGAACCTAAACGATAAATAGACATCAGGAGTTTCATGTGAATCGTCATCCAAGTGAGATCAAAATGATTCTGCAACACTTCCACCTGCCTGTAGCTAGTGAACCTCTGAACGCCACGGCGATTCGATCTGTATGGATCACCAAAGCTTGCAACCACCACTATTTCTCCAGACCATTTCGTGCCTAGCAGATCTCTTCATCACTGGACATACTGTTATAACGTACGACACATTGCCATATCCATAGCCAAACCGAAGCCTCCAGGATTTAGTCAGCGGAGAAGTTTCTGGTCATCCACGCGACAGCACGCGAAACAAGGTTCAACGCCTGTTCATGCTCATGTGGCCATTCATCAAAAGTCTCCGCAACTCAGAAGTCCCGTCTTGAGTCATGACACGCTTCGGACATCAAGTTCACGGCAAGCTCAGCGTGTTTCTGCTTACAATCGCACTATTCACCTCACTGTCCTCGGCCTCAACCGACTCCTCAGTGTCCTCGCTGTCCAAGGAGGAGCTGTGCGCGTTGGATGTTCAGAGCTCGCGTCGAGTCCTTGATATGCTGCAAGTTACGCCCGAACCAGCCCCGTCACACAATGAGAGCGAGCCGGGGGTCTACCCTCGCATCTTGTGCTTCGCTGTGAGCTACTCGGCCCAACACCAGACCCGAGTTCGAGCGGTGGCTGAAACGTGGGGCCAGCGTTGCGACAAGCTGCTCTTCTTCAGCAACCTGAGCGACACCATCGTCGTGGGGGCCGACACGCCCGCCGAACGCCGCTACGAAGTTGTGCACTTGGATATCATTGCAGACCACGCCCATTTGTGGCTGCGCACAAGAGCAGCGCTCAAATATCTGCACACTCACTATCGCCACGACTACGACTGGTTCTACAAGAGCGACGACGACACGTACGCGATCATTGAAAACATGAAAAAGTATCTGAAAAGACCCGAGATCCTGCAACGGGTCAACCGAGAACCCATGCAAATGGGACATCGCTTCAACATGCCCGACGACGCCTTCAACTCTTATATTCGAAACAAGATGCTGAATGCGCTTTGGCGCTCACGCTGGGACCGCATGGTCTACAATTCAGGAGGCGCCGGCTACGTGATCAACAGACTCTACTTGGACAAGATCGTGGACTCGCTTCAAGACTGGACCTGTCTGCCGGATGAGGCTAGCGCAACCATGCCGGAGGATGCAGGCGTATCGTTTTGCATGATGTGGAACGACGTTTACCCTTGGGATACTCGAGACCACCGCGGTCGGGAGCGTTGGCACGCTCTCGACCCTGGTAACGTCTTCGTTACATGGAACGACCCTAATGATTGGTACGTCAAGTACCACAAGAGTGTCGGCGGCCTGCGCTCCAAGTTTGAAAGTGCTGCCCCGGATAGCGTAGCTTTCCATTACATCACGCCGCCGCTGATGTACCACCTCGAGCGCAGTCTCTATCTCTGTCGGTCCGAGCATGACCACATTTCTGCCGAGTGTCGGTCCGCAACACTGTAACAAATGGGCTTCAGCACTGAAAACACACACATTGACACTGAGGGCTAGGTGGGTCGCCAGCACCGAAGGGGAGGGCCTCCAGCACTGAAGCACCGCAGAGTATAAATACCTAGCGCAGGGGTGAATAGTGGTTGAAATAGCTCTGAGCTCCGAGTGGTTAATCATGTCACTGCGAGCATCAGTGCTGCAATGCCTCGCCGACGCGCAGGACCAGTCGGAGACCGCGCTGACCACGTCCGAGGACCTGTACAGGTACCGCCTGTGTAAGTAGGGCGAGCGCTTCGCCGCGCGCGTCTGGGCGCAGGAGCGCGTGTGCCAGAACTCCAGCGCACGAGTCCAAGCCTGGTTACCGTTCCCGTTGCACATGAGGTCGGCGTCGCCGGCGTAGATCAGAACCCGCAGGTCGTCGTTCAGAAGATCGGCCACGTACGAGTTGTACGGCTTGGCCATGTCGGCCGTCATGTAGAATGCCATGTTCACCTCCATGTTGCACTCCTGCCAGGCACCCACGCGCTTCGAGTCCACAGACGTGGAAGGAGAGCCCGAAGTGTTTTGCGCTGCAGCCACCAGACGACGCCAGCAGCAGCAGCAGCAAGAAGCCGCCGACCGCTAAGACCGTCAAGGTGGCCTTCTTCACCTCCGCGACGGAGGCGGAGATCATGCTGCACTCGCGCCAGTTCGACGTGCTTCTGAAGGCCGGTGTGCCGACGCATCTGCGTGGTCAGGTCTGGTGTCTGTGCAGCGGCGCCAGTGAGCTCCGCCGCGCGGCCAAGGAGTCGTACTCGGCGCTGCTGCATCGGCTGGACACGTTCAGCAAGTGCGCGAAGATGGACATCAAGAAAGGCCTACCGCAGACCTTCCCGCTCTCGCTCCGCAACTCGATGCGCCAGTCCCAGGAGCCGTCGACGGACGGCGACCTCTTTGGAGGGCTGCGGCGGGTGCTACAGGCCTATTCGCTGCGCAACCCGGCGGTCGGATACTGAGGTTTCTTCAACCTCGTCGGACTCCGAGGTGCGCTGCTGCTTAAATGACGTAGAATTTACTTTCGAAATGCAATACATGCACGGATACTGCATGCAACTTCCATCTCGACCTCGACCAAAGTGGCACGTTTCCACTGGCAACGTGTATGGAGCTCCGCAGACACCAGCCGCACTTGTGCATCCGTGATAGAGTCTTTACCCAGCTTTGTTAAAAAGATGAACGGCCAGTACGCTTGTGCTTTGAGCCGCGCGGCTCAAGGCGATATCAGCATCTCCGTGGGAGCGCATACATGTACAATGCGTACTATCCTAACGAAGTGCATCTCGACCCGATGTACACGACAAAATATTGCGTGTATGGGTCGTTACAAGATAGACGTCTGTGGAGACAGCGAGCTTATCAATGTGTTTTTTTAGAAAGGAGACAATGGTGTGCTCGAAATGATGATTCAATGCAGCCCGTGATCGACGTTTGCTCTTGCTCGATGTTCGAGTTGGTGCGAGACGTAGCTCGGACTGGAGATGATTTAATCGTCTTTTGCGGTTCAAAACACGAGAACAAACGACGCCGATACTAACCATAATAGGCTGGACGAGAAGGCCCAGTGACGACACTGCAAGATGCATTAGGCTGGAGAAGGGAACGATGTACCTGGAATATAATAATGAATGCATTATATGTGTTTTACTTAACTTGAACCTCTTCGGACACGCTTTCAGTGTTGAGGACTTCGAATACAGTGTTAGCGACCACGCCATTCAGTGCTCGCGACCCACCTAACCCTCAGTGTCGGCGTCTATGTGTTTCAGTGCTGAAGACCATTTTTACAGTGTTGAAGGCGGTCCCTCATTTCTGCCTTTAACGAGGCATTCGGACTCGCGATTGGAGATATGGTGATGGTAGTTTAATCGTACTAAGTACAAGCGATGCTTACTCGTTGCAAGTTGGCAATAGTCAAGATATATGTTCCTGCTTCGAAGTAGCTTCGAACAGGTCGCTTATCGGAAGCCCCCCAGAGGTCACTCATTTATTGGGAAAACCTATTTGCAGAGCAATTCGGTCAGGTTTTACGAGCAACTAGTGTGTAACGATGAATACAGAGCAACTTGTCAAGGAACATCAAGCAACTACTTCAACTAGTATCTGGCAAATACATCTGTGAATTATCCGGACTATGCAAATACAATCTATCCATCTTCTTCTCGACGCGCTAGATTATTCGCCGCACACATCGATGCCTGAGCTGTGAGCCAACTCGACCGCTGCTGCAACCTCGTGGATACTCATCGCAACAACGGTCTGGTCTGAGAGCTCCACATTCCAATAGTATGCCCCGCGCTGGAAGTAGTAGTTGGCAATCGACCCTTTACGAAACTCGCGCGCAGGTCGTCCGTCTTTCTTCACTTCACGCTCGTGTAGGATCTTCCAGTTGAGCGCCCTTGCCGGAAATTGCTGCAGCAGATTCATGATATAGGTCTGACTATAAACACCGTCTCCTCGAGTAAGCGCACGTGCTATCTTTCGTGGTCGTCCGGGGAGCTTGCGTGGCGCTATATCCGACATAAGCCCTTTTAAATCGAACCCGTCCAAAAAATGCAGGGCCGCCAAGACGTGGGAACAGTGCCATCCTCTCGAGAAAAAGGCTTTGCAGTCGCAGCGGAGCTTCGACCTGATCGAGACAAGCTAAAGTTACACAGAAATGCAAGTCAGTATTTAGTCAAGTCTCCAAACATACAAAAGTAGATTTACCTGCTCGTAGGTCCATTTCCCGTCGTCGAAGTTGAGATCCAGCGGGGACCAGTTCATGACCTGAACTTTGTGAATAGACAAGTGCTTCAAGGGGATATCGTTAGTCTTCGTGTCCTTGCGAATAGAACCTTCGAGTGAGCTCCTATACTGCTTCATCCTGGCCTCCGACATGCGGACGGGGTGTCGGTTTTTGGCGGACTTCACGCACGAAGCTCCATTAAAGTACATACTGCATATCAGGGGCGGGTCGTCTTGCGTCCGCACGCAGGTGTAGTTTACAGGTAACGTGAGGGTCTGCGCCTTGTACACAGTCTCGGTAGATAACGGCCCTCGAGCAAAACTGGAAATGACTGTGGGCGCGCCGCAGAGAGCTCCTGCCATCACCATGATTCGTGGGAGGGATTGGTTCAGAACGGCTGACGTAGATGCGTGCTTGGATAGGACGCCGCTCAGTTTTATAGATTTGTGATGGGCTTCAATTGGATTCTGACTCGGTACAATACCAGGACATTGACTTCCTGCGGCAAACCAGAATTTCCAAGGTGGTTGCAGATACTGGGCCTTAAACCAGTCTGCGTATTCGCCTTCGCCTTGTTTTTTCCAGTCCTCAGTAATGATTTCTGCTAGTGCATCAAATTGGGGTTCTGAGCGGCACAAGTGAAGCATTTCGAGTTGGGGCTTGATTCGCAGATCCCAATTCGCAGTGGTAGCTAGCGATCGTGCCCTGTCTTTGGCAGCCTTGGCAACATGGAACCAGCAACTTAACAGCTGTACCTCTGGCCAGTTCATTTGAAAGGCTGTAGCGATGCAGGATGCGTGATCCAGTGACCCGAACTTCACCTCTAAACGAACGCCAAAGAACTGATAGACGCGATCCTTCACCACAGAGAAAAGTCGGTCGTATGCCTGGATTGATTCACTTTGTACAAACATGTACGCGATAGGAACGAACCGGTGGGCGAAGTCGTTGCGAGTATAATACGATTCGTAAGTCCCAAGGTCGACCAGTGTCCATCCTCCTTTGTGCAGCTTGTAGGTACCATCTGTAGCCACCATCACACCATCTCGCTCCTGGCCATCAATACACAGTTTTGCGTTCCGAAAGAGGCGACGAGACGAAACGATGACCCCCAGCGATGGGTTCGAATTTTCAATAGGGATGTAGAATGCGTGTAGCACGATCAGACCACTCCGGTACTCCTCCGACTGCTCCTGAAAGGCTGCAGCATCAGTAGCGACGTCATACGACTGCATGACCCCAAAAAACTCCTCTTTACTGTTGCACATTCTGCGTGAAGCCCACGCCAACATGTCGTTATACGTCTTGACACCCGTTGCGTCCTTGTCAGACTTGTTTTGAAGCGTCTGGGCCCGGTGCTGGAGTTGCTCAATTGATGGGATGATTTGATGCATCGTCTGATCATCTTTGTATCGTACATGGAGGGTGGTCAGGCAGTGTAGAGGACCTCCGCAGCCGTTTAACAGGTCATCGACGATAGGCTTGATCCTACGGTTGATTCCCGTACGTGTTTTTTCGGTGTTGACCCTTGCATGGGTACCACGTTGATCAACGACACAGGAGTCTTCGGTACGCATCCGCACGATACGGATTACGCTCTCACAATCCACATGAGAAGTGCACTCGAGGAACGTTGAGACACGGTGCGTGCTGTTCGAGTTGTAGGAGTGTCGATATATACCATCCGCTAGGCTATCGATGAACAACTTGGCTTCGCCGATAGAGTTGAACTTCCCCAAACGCTTGTACGTGTACACTTTTCTACGAGTCTTGGCTGCCGGAGTCTCGGTTGTGCTTGCCTGAGCTGCTAATAGCTGGCCAACGAAGGAGCTGTCGGGGTCTCCAAGTTGGTGCTCCATCGCGAATGGAGGTGTGAGGCTACTAGAGCACGCCTCGCTCCCAATGCCGCATACATATACACAAAAACCAGCTACAAGATAACTCCCAACCACTCTAAATTAAGATGAAGTCGATAAGAGCTAAACACAGGCCCTTACAATGCACCACAGCAACATATTGCCATCTGGGCAACGGCTCACCTGTTGAATCCGATCATTTGCGTGATATAATGGATCTGTTGCTCTAAAAACAAACAGATGGAAAATTTGCTCTGAAAAGCACGGCATTTTGCTCGGTAAAAATAGACACCCTCATTTATTGCTGTTCAATCGAACAGCCTGGTACTTCTCCCATTTTAACCCCCTCACCCCGCGCCAACTACATGTACAGTGTAGTACAAATATTGAAGTCGGGGGGACGCAAGCCCGGACTGCACGGACCGCAGCTAGATATCGACCTAAGGGCGATCTCTAGAACGGGCATCGGCAATCGTTAGTTAGATCTAAGTGATACCAATATACCTTACTGAAAAACGAAAACGAAAACAAATACTGAAGTATTGTAGAAGTTCAAAGGATGTATCGGAATCCTTTGGTTTGCTGTGCAGCAAACTCGTGAATGATTCTATTTTTTAATTTATTGTGTCATCGACCCAGTTTTCTCTTCTTCCATGCATTATTTCTCGTTGCATCTAGCTTTTTATTTCCTTTTTTCACTGTCCTGTTCGCGCTACATCATAGTCTGAGCAACAGAACTGCATCGTATCGAGGATTCGTTTGGTAATATCTCAGTCTCTAGCATAAGCACACATATACTGTACGTACCACTTCCTATCTACATTGCGGACTATTGTAACATTGCGCTCTACGTTGCTTAAGTATTTGAACCGCTCAAAGCAAACGTCATTCGATGGTTGAATAATAGTACTTCGAAGTACTAGACAATAGTAAGAGCATTCGTATGGAAAGAAGGAATGTGTTCTTCTACGCAAATATTCTTAATGCTACGGCCATGATGAGAACACGTTTAGCTAGATAAGGGGAAGAGATAGCAGTACACTAAGTGATATCTTCATTGAGTCTCAAAATATGGACAAACCATGCACCAACGATTTACAGAAAGAAACCTGGGTTAGTTAGTGGGAGAAATCACTTACTTCGAAGTATTACACGTAGCTTCTGGAGTTGTACTGTACCGGTAAGTGTATTACCTCCTAGCAAGGTATCAACCCCACCCACTGTGGCTGCGTAGTTGACGCACGACAGGTTGCAAGGACTCCCCTCGCAACTAACTGAACTTGCCTTTCCAGTTAGGGTGCTTGGCTTGATACAGTTCTTTGTATCGATCATAAACTTGTCGCTCTTGCCCGTTGTTTCCATCACCAAGCTTCAGCCACTTGTAAACCTTATCGGGGTTGAAGCTCTTTTTCATGAATGCGTTTGCCGTTTTGTCGATATCCATCGCAGCTGACTTCATTTGCACGTAGAACTTGTGGTAGGTGTTCTTGGGCCACTTAAGCGTTGAGGTGCCCAGCTTCTTGACAACATCCATGATTCCTCTCTCCTCGTCGTCGTCGACCAGCTTTGCAGCAGTTCGCAGTAACAACCGCCCGTGGGTGGACTCTGGCTCGATAGCAGCGGCTGATTGAATCAGGTTCTGGGTCGTTTGAAGGTTGGTCGCAGACCCCGAGACGCTGGCGAGGAGAGTGGTCAATCCCAGGAGCAGGATGAGGAAGACACGCATGGCTGGTTTGAGCCTCAGTTGCAGCAGAATGTGATCGTCGGAATGTAAATTGTGGACTGGAGAGACGAAGGCGCTGCCGCAAAATCACGGGATCGGCTGACGTACGTAATCCAGTGGTGAACTTATTATAGAATGGTGAACTGTACTGTACAGTCTGTACATACCAGTGAGAAAAAGTGTTTCGCAACTCATTTCCACATAACAGTACATTGATAAAATCTAAGAGGTGCCAACCACAATACCGGTAGGAACGAGAGTTTTGGAGGTTGCGCGACCGGATCGCCAATGTCAAGTGCACAGACTTATGTATATGACCAAAGAGATATGAATTCGGTTGATATTGGTCTAAAGGTCAAGCAGGGGTTAGTACTGTAGTACAGATTTCGCCCTCACTTCTGACACCGTGTTTAACCCATAACCTGTAAGTCACTTATATTATTAATTACCAAAGGTAGTAAGCCATCGTGCTCACCGATGCAAGTGCACAAGACACTACGGCCTACCTGCAACCGATGTATGCCCGCATCCATCGGCAGGCATCATCGCAGCTTGTAAGCAGTGCTATCGCCGCAAGCAACTAGAGTGGGTGTATGATGAAGCGTCATGAATCTATCGACAAGAAAGCATGCGCAGTCGATCAGCGTGCTATGAAGGGGAGCGACCAGATCTGGCAAGGCATGCAGAAGACACGCACGATATGCAGCTGCTTCCCCCACACTGTGGTTGTCTTTCAAATAGCATCAACGAGAACCTACGGGAACGAGAGCATGACGGAGATCATTGTGCATGCGTCTCAGCTAGAAATATGTAAACCTTGCATAATACATATCCCTTGGAAGTCATGACAGTGGTACCAAGGTCAGAAGTGAGGGCGAAATCTGTACTTCATGTCATGAATGACCTGTTCCCATGCTCTCCATCTGAGAAATGATGGAGAGCAGCCTGATGCTACCTACATTCGTCCATGCAGCATAAGAACATAAGTTATGCTCTACAACTGCCTCCAATGTACCCATGCTCTTATTTCCGTTCATCACGCCGCCCTCCTATTGGTCCAACCTCGAACAGATAAAGTCTGTTTCGCCAATTGACAGACAAGACAACAACAATCCACATCAGCCCTGGCCATCAGAACACCTCGCAATGCCTCCTCCCTGCCGCGGCCACAAGCCTCCGCGAGCGCTGCAACTTTGCACACCAATGCTCCGTCATCTCTTGCTGCTCCTCACGATTTTGCAGCTCTCAACTCTTCTCCCCTCTTCCTCCGCGGTCCCAGACAAGCTGCTGCCTCCACCGCCCGTCCTGGGGCTCTCCAAGGCCGATCTGTGCGCTAGGGACATCGACCGCTCCCATTTCGCACTGGGTCTAGTGCAGGTGACGCCGAAGCCGCCGCCCACGCAAAAATCCGGGGAAAATCGCGTTTATCCGCGGATTTTCTGCTTCGTGAACACCATCTCGGTGCACCACAAGACCCGCGCCCAGGCCGTGGCGGAGACGTGGGGCCAGCGCTGCGACAAGCTCATGTTCTTCAGCAACACCACGGACACCATTGTAGTGGCGGTCGGTACAGTTAAAGAGCAGCGCTACGACGTGGTCAAGATGGACGTCATCGCAGACCACAACCACCTGTGGCAGAAGCACAAGGCCACGCTGCGCTACGTGCACGAGCACTTCCGCCACGACTTCGACTGGTTCTACAAGGCCGACGACGACGCCTACGTGGTCATGGAAAATCTGCGGCAATATCTGCAGAGACCTGAGATTTTACAGACCTACAAGAGAGAGCCCATGCAGATGGGACATCGATTCAACTTGACCCAGGAACTGGTGAGCTACTACATCGTGGACGACTCGCTGGAGGACATTTGGCGGTCGAGGTGGGAGCGGTGGGTCTTCAACTCGGGGGGACCCGGGTATGTCATGAACCGACTGTATATGGACAAGATCGTCAACATCTTGCCCGACTGGACGTGCTTGTCCGATAGACACAGCGAGATGCTGCCGGACGACGCGTCCATTTCGTTCTGCATGATGTGGCACGATGTGCTCCCTTGGGATACGCGCGACCATGAAGGACGGGAGCGCTGGCACGCGGATAAACCAAAGGGGGTGTACTTCACGAACCCCAACCGAGATGACTACTGGTACGTGCAGTATCACTACCACATCGGCGGCGTGCGATGGAAGCAGGAATCTGCTGCGCCGGACAGCGTGGCCTTCCACTACATCAGTCCGCCGCTCATGTACCATCTAGAGCGAACTCTGTACTTGTGTCGAGCTGGAGACGACGTGCCGGACGTCGCTGCTTTCAATGCGAAGTACGGCCTCGCTATCGGCGACGATGTCATGGTGTTCCAGGACATGCCGCAGAAGAGGCCCGTCCAGGCGCCAGTAGAGGAACCAGCTGAAGGTGGCGCCAACGCAGAGAGGTAGTGAGTGAGTCAGCGAACTCTCTTTCCTAGTTGTTTGCTTTATTAGTGGCGACGGCATTTTGCTATCTCTCTATCGTTGGATTAGATCAAGTTACGTCTCAATGCGAACCATGTTTGTGAGTGAGTACCTTCTTGTTGAATTGTTCGTTATCAATCACTGCGCACCGAAGAGCGTCTGCGTGTCGAGATTCGGATTCTGCGCGTGTTGCCACTTGACCTGGGCCTCGAACTCTCTGCTGGGGATCACGAGTTTCTCCGGGATGTCGAGGATTTTCTTGATCGAAGCGCTCGTGTTGCTGCCCAAAATTCCTGCTAGAGGAGACGCTGACCCTGACGCTAGAGCTTGTTCTCGTCTGATTGCCAGGATGGGCATCTCTAGCAGCTCCTTGAACGCGTTCTTCTGTGTCTTCATACTGTGCTTCTCACGCAACAAAGTGTCGAGCGCTTCCACCTGCCCAGGGGTGACATCGGGAAGAGATAACAAAATCTCACGAGGTGCCGTGCACAGCGATGACGCGGGACGAAGCGGCTGGTTGCACGGATCGATGCCCTTGCATTCCTCCACGGGAGTTAGCCCCAGCGTGAGCCTGCAATAGATGTTACGCGCCAGATTGATGATCTCCCATTTGAGGCCGTCTTCCTTAACGTGACCGACATGCTCACGCAGAATCCCCTGGAGCGCTGCAGAGAAGAGCTCCCTCCCTAGCAGGGCGTGATACTTCGTGTCAGCGTGAAGCACGTTAACGAATTTGTCGCCCAAAAGCACAGCCTTGCGGCAGCTTAACGTGTCCTTCCAGCAAATCACCTGTACCAAAATCGCACCGATAGCAAACGGCAGCGAAGGCGATTGCGTCAGAATGTAGTCACGTAGAACGGCGTCTTCAGGACTCGTCACGTGTTTCGGGTTGTCGGTGTCCGTGCCCACAACAGTTTTGGGGTCGACGGCGTACTCAATAAAATCGATTACTTGGCGGGTCAGCTCCATGACCATTTTCTCACGTGCGATCTCCTGTTTCGCGTCTTCAATGCCGACCACCAACGCGCTCCAAGGAGTTTGAGCCGGCTTGTCACCAGCAGCAGGACGCTGGAAGATGGATGTTGCTCGCTGCGCGAAATGGCCGAACAACGTCGCAAGCACTGGGTCTAACAGAGATGGGTAGAGTTCTCGCGGGCAGGTCTTCAGGAACGGCAGGTATACGTAAGCCAACGCGCCCTTCAAGTGGCGGTGCTCCATCAAGTCCAAATCGCTGAGCATGCTATTCTGCAGCATCGATGCTACCTGCGGGTTCTTGTAGAAGCTGGCCTGGCCCACTGCTACTCCCATCAAATGGTATGAAATATCACGCACATTCTTGTGCCATTTTGACCATTTGGAGACGGCAGGTAACTTCGCAACTTCCTCTTCTTCGAGCTGGTTCTTTCCTCCAAGCAACTGAGCAACTTCGTCCACGGAGACGCTCATCAGCCAGCAGGCAGTGGATGTTTTCAGCACCGCTTCCTTCACAGCGGGTTCTTGGAGGCCATGAAGCGAACGAATAAGCGCCAACAAGTTTGGCAGTATGTGTGGCCACGCGCCCTCAAAGGCCCCTTCCTCAGTAGTTTTGGCCGAAAAGGCAACCCCTGCTCGCTTGGCGATGCCGTGCAATGTCGTCAAGGTCTTAAGAAGAACCCAGGTTTCGTACGCGCCTGCCCTCAGTCCGATAAGATCAGAGCTTAAGGGCGTGACCCCGCAGGACACAAGCTGTCAGTGGTAGCTTGTGTCCTTCTAGATGACATGCTCGCCACTCATGGTCATCACCTCTAAGCAGCTGCTTTGAGGGGATGACCAAGACGAAGCAGCTCGTGGATTTTGAGGGTGTAAGTGGGGCCAGCTCTGTATTGTTCATCTGGAGATCCAAATTCGCGATTGCGACCCCGTCGTCACCGATGCAGTAACTAACCAGCGTCAGATCGCCATGCCAATATCCTGGTGCTTACCGACCTCACGAGGATTCGCGTTGCATGCCTCGCTGCGCGAGTGTTCTCGTACTTGAGATACTGGCGTGAGCAGCCCCAGCACTTGACAAAAATTCAATTGGGTCCTGTCGCAATGATATGTATTTCCTCGCCGCCAGGTAAGTGAAACCGGGATCATAGTAGAGCAACACGACCGTCAGAACCAGTGCTCGGAAAAAAATTATTAAATACAAATAGTAATGATACGTATCATATTAAATTATTAACTACGGATTGATATGATACTGTAGTATTATTGTCATTTCAGGGAATAAGTGTAACCGGTCCGGTCTTGCTGAACCGGTGTAGATTCAGGAGTTGGTGGCTGAGATTGAGCTCGCGTGTGTGTGTGGAGGCATAGCCCTGAAGGCCCTGAGAGTTGTCTTGCTCACTAGCTCATTTCAAAACTTACTTGAGACCAACTACCCCAACTGAAGCATGGTCGCTATCTTCGCGAACCGCGACTTATGCTGCTTCTTCTTCGCTGCCGACTCCGACCACTACTACGTCTGTAACTACTGCGGGACGCGGCGCAAGCAGCTCCCTTCAAGTGGCTACGCCAATCTGATGAGCCATTTGAAGGATAAGCATCCGGACTATGTGCTCGATTTCAAGCTTCACCAGAGCAGACAGGCGGGGTCGCTGTCGGCGCATGGATTCGTCAACCCAGCTGCTGCCAACATGTACCGCTGGATGGAGTGGGTTGTCGACCGCAACATGCCGCTTTGTGAGGTCGATAACCCGCTAACAAGATCCATGTCCAAGCTGAAGCCTATCTGCTCAAAAACCCTCAAGGTCTACCTCGCTGCGATCGTGGCGGCGGTTGAGCTGAAGATCAGCGCTGAAATGTTGGGGGCTTTTGGGCTCATGTTCGACGGGTGGACCTGCCACTTCGAGCACTACGTTGCCCTGTTTGCAGTCTACTGGTGCGACGGCGAGCTCAAGCAGCCGCTTTTGGCGATTGCGCCAATGGAGGAAGGTGACCAGACGGCCCCCGCGCATTGCGCGTACATGGCGAAGATCATGGCACTTTATCACCTATCAGAAACGTCCTTGGCGTTTCTGATTGGTGATAATTGTGCTACCAACCAGGCCGCTGCGACACGTCTGCAAGTTCCTCTGATTGGCTGTGTGTCACACAGATTTAATCTGGCTGTGAACGCATTTCTCCAAGGGCACCAAGCGACGGTGGACGCAGTGAGCGCGCTGATGCTGGCGCTTCGCACGGTCAACAACCGCGCCGCTCTTCGCGAGCACACAGATCTGGCTCCCCTCCGCCCCAACGTGACGCGTTGGAGCTCCGTCTTCGACATGCTAACTCGGTACGTACGCATCCGTGACGAGATCAAGAAGGTGGACGCTGTGTTTGATCTCATTCCAAAGGCGGCCATGCATCGACGCATTGAAGCTCTTCTCGAGGACCTCAAGATCTTCAACAGCGTCACGATCAAGCTCCAAGCTCAAGATTTGTCGCTCGCGGATGTAAGGACTCTGTTCGACTCTGTGGTGCAGCGTTACCCCTCACTGAAGCCGAAACTCAAGGCGTCTGCAGCAATCGTGCACTCCCCAGTGTTTGAATCGGCAGCTGTGAAGGTATAGTACTTTGATATTTACTTTTGATATGACGAGTACTAATGTATAATGCTCTTTGATACTAGGTTATTAATGGAGACACGCGCCTTTCGGCGAACGAGCGCGCAGCCATTGAGAAGTTCGAAAAGGCGACGTCGGTCACGGGCTCCAAGCGCAAGGGGAGAGAGGAGGCGACTGAGGGCGATGGCGAGAAGCGAAAGAAGAAAGAGGACTTCGCCACGGCCATTTTGCGTGCCAAGAAGACAGCGGCTGCATCCTCGACATCGGCGGTATACTCGGAGCTTCTTATGAAGCTCCCGCCGACGAGTAACCGTGTCGAGCGCCTATTCTCCCAGGCTAAGCTGGTGCTGACGCCGCAGAGAGCGTCGCTGCTGCCCGTCAACATGGAGATGCTGCTGTTTTTGCGAACGAACCGCAGCTACTGGGATTTGGCCACGGTGAGCGCCATCTACCAGCAAGCGTAATGCTTCGGTGCGCGTGAGAGCACGCTGGCATGGAATCTGGAAATACATTTTGTATTTCAAAATGATTAACTATTGCTTGAGTGTTTATTGTTCTAGCTATTACGTTCTCTCGATGCAAGTCAATTCAATATGATACGGTATTTTCCGAGCACTGGTCAGAACTAACGTTATGACAGATAATACCAGCAAGAGAGTAGTTCCCATGTGCAGCTGCCACCATCAACATCGTAGTCGCAGCAGATAACATCAAGGCGCAGCCGAGGCATACGCCGGTATGGAGATGCGCTAGAGTCGCGGCAGCGGCCACCACCACTAGCAGACTGCTAGTAGCAGCTGGTCTGCCTTAATGCTCTACCAAGGCCGGGGGAGGGGGGGGGGGTACATGTTATGCAGTACCAGCTCTGTCAGGCGGCAACAAGTCCGCCATTCCGAAAGTCCTCGCCCAGCAACAACATCAAAGCACTTCAGTTCTCATCAACGATGACGGTCCCCGCGCCCAGCTCAATGATCTTCGGGTTACTTCTGCTGCTGCTCGCCACCCCCACCAGTGTTCGTGCTGCCTGCTCCGACGTTCACGTCGTTTTCGCCCGCGGCAGTACCGAGATACCGGGTCTTGGAATGTGTGGTGGGCCCTTGGTAAAGAATATCACTGCTAACCTCGCCGGCTTGAGCGTGTCCTCGTACGCTGTCAACTACCTCGCAGACGTGACTCAACTAAGCGCAGGACCCGGTGCTACCGATATGACCCGACAAGTGGTTGCTGTGGCGCAGCAGTGCCCCAACACGATGTTCGTACTTGGTGGATATTCCCAGGGCGCCACCGTGACCGACATCTCCATCGGCATCCAGACGGTCCTCGGCATTGGTGAGACGATCCCGGAGTACTTGTCGCCGCGTATCAAGGCCATCGTGACATTCGGCAACCCTCTGATGCTATTCGGCCAGGCAATTTCGAGCGCCAGTGCCACGTACGGATCCAAGGCGGTGGAGTTCTGCAACCTGGGCGACCCGGTCTGTGGTAATGGAATCAACGTGCTCGCCCATATATCGTACCCGGCGGACGGCAGCGTGTCAAAAGCCGCCCAGCATGCAGCAACCTTGGTGAGAGGAGGCTTGCGCGGCTAGTAAGAAGATATATGTATCTTGTTTGATTCCATGCAAACAACGTTCACCTTTTAACTCTGGATTTCTGACTCAAGCAGACCGATTTTCGGGGAGTACCCTGGACCAAAATATTGAGTATTGGCTTACGCCGTTAGCAAGTGGTGCATATGCATTGGTATCTGCACTAAAATCATAATGGACGAGGCCGCGTCTAAATACCACTACCAGACGAAAAAATATTCCTCTATCTCTAGGTCGAGATGCACCTTGGCCTTGATAATTTGATCATTTTGGCTTCGGCCTTTAATTTGCTTGTATGCATCATGAGCTAATGCAGGTTTAACAAGTGTAAAACTTATAGCTTGAACCGACATCACTCTCGGGGGAAAATGCCAATACGCACGTACATGTCCAAGATGCCCCGACGAAAACAACTCCTGGGGAAGCATTGCACTCAGCAGCAACTATTAATAGACCCTCCCGTTATCGTCACATTGCAGCCCCCTGTACCAGGGTAAGGTCAATTTTGGCCAATCAAAATTGTCTCAACCCTTCTAATAGAAGGGCATGGAAGTTTGTCGTTTGATTGATTGATGCATAGGCTTGGCGCAACGCAAAATGCTGGAGACACTGCAGCAATCATTGCCGCACACGCCAGTCTTGGATCGCGGATAACTTTTATTCCACAACGAAGTAGAACGTACGACCACCACCATTGTTAACGTCTCGATTAGAGCTTTATTATATGTCTAACTCTTTTCGTATTCAGCCTATTTTCATAAATATCATTGTCGACCTTGCCCCGAAAAACGGTCATTTCCGGTTCGCTTGAGTCAGAAATTCAGTGTTAAGTTGATGTTCACAAATTCTCTGGATTTTTAATCCAGAGTACTTCCGAGAACGCATCTCGACGTTAAAAAACTCACTTCTCAATACTGAAATCCAAAAAATAGAAACGTTGAGCAGGGATTAGTAGTACTTGCTGAAATAGTACACCTCGGTAATACTACTACCCGATTTCTTGATAGTAGTATTACTACTACCGTATAGCGCGGTATTCAATATAAGTGATACTATTCTATCATCAGCTCAGTACTATAGTACTCTTCAAGTAATACTTTTGAAGGAGAAAACTCAGCTGTCAATTTGCAATTCTAGTTTGAGTGTCTCTCAATTAGGCCCTCATTTAAGCCTCGAGGAAGATCACCATTTTCGAAACCGTGTCAAAGCACAACAAACGAAGTATGGGTTGTGCCATGAAGGATTGTCAGGAACGCAATGAGGTCAACCTTGATCCTTGTAGTGTGTGTGAGAACACCAGTGATTCACTGGCAGTGAATACTACGTAGTAAGCCCGATAATGAAGCTCACATAAAGTGTACATTATTTTTCAACTTCAGGAGTTCGTTCGCACATAGGAATGGGCAAATGCAACGGTGGCATTAATGCCATTAATGCAGCACTTCCACAAAAGTGCAGGCAAAACGGGAGGTGTCAACTTAAACAGGACCTTTCAGAAGATAAACAAAGGACTCACACAAATCTGGGATCAGAGTAGAGCAACACGACCGTCAGAACTAACGTTATGACAGATAATACCAGCAAGAGAGTAGTTCCCATGTGCAGCT
This sequence comes from Phytophthora x cambivora, assembly GCA_033557925.1. Lineage (NCBI taxonomy): Eukaryota > Oomycota > Peronosporomycetes > Peronosporales > Peronosporaceae > Phytophthora > Phytophthora x cambivora. The sequence continues at coordinate 5,219,995 of JAUCEB010000013.1, read as the reverse complement.
GCCACCATCAATATCGAAGTCGCAGCAGATAACATCAAGGCGCAGCCGAGGCATACACCGGTATGGAGATGCGCTAGAGTCGCGGCAGCGGCCACCACCACTAGCAGACTGCTAGTAGCAGCTGGTCTGCCTTAATGCTCTACCAAGGCCGGGGGAGGGGGGGGGGGGTACATGTTATGCAGTACCAGCTCTGTCAGGCGGCAACAAGTCCGCCATTCCGAAAGTCCTCGCCTAGCAACAACATCAAAGCACTTCAGTTCTCATCAACGATGACGGTCCCCGCGCCCAGCTCAATGATCTTCGGGTTACTTCTGCTGCTGCTCGCCATGTGCAGCCAGCGCGTGCTCTTAGTCGCGATGGAGCACGTAGTGGCCAACAACCCCGACAGAATGACAATCGATCTCACGAGTAGTGACGTTGAAGGGGGTGTTGAAGCTGGACCCAGGTGTGACGAGTTCGGTGGCGGACTGGGTACCATGGAATAATTCAGGAGCTACGACCACCAGCCGGACGAAGTGAGGCGTCAGGACGCAGGCGATAGCGTGCTCCGGCAGGAGGAGGGATGATGCGGCGAAGGACATGAGAGTAAGAGTATGCAGGCGAGGGTGGCGACGTGGAAGATGTTCAACGAGCGGTGGCGAACGTAGTTGCGGAGAGTCGCCGATGGAAAGATCTCAGGAGCAGGAGACCCGTGGCGGTGGCTGGCGCTATAGTGAAATTAGGTATAGCTATAGTGTAGGCTAGTCAGGCGAGAGCTCTGGGTGCGCGGGCGAGCACCCACCTCTCAGTTGCAAATTCGGTCTGAATCGAGCAGCTAATCTACTACGCGTGGGGTTCTGCGGCATTCTAGCCGGCCCTACCCAACACCAAGCGAGGTCTTTAGCGTTCTGTTCTGCGGCGGTAGCCCTTTACTGAGTGGGACGTCGGCGGAGTGCAAGAGTAATTGAAAGGTACGGCTCGAGTAGTTACAGAGGCGAGCGAAGACAGGTAGATGGAGCGTCTAGAGTGGCTGGGAGCGTGGTTAGCGACCACGCGGGATACGGGGTGTCTATCGTTGACGTCTCGACCGAGTGGACGGTGGACCTGGAGCGCGTGTGTGCGTACATGAAGGGTCATTGTCTTGCATGTGTGTATGTTCGGGTGTACGGAGGCATGGGAACGAGCCCACAGACCTACCCGAGGTTGCCGGCTGCCAAATAATGTTCCTTCCCTAAGCCGGTCTCTATATACGCCACTACCCTAGCTCCTACTTCAGCCAATGTGCCTTCACCCTCGAGTTGGACTCTGCAGCAGTGCGGCGTAGTGGCCCAGGACGACGACATGGTGGTCATTAACAGTGGCTTTCTGGGCGTAACGTCGGAAACTGGAGCCGGCTACGCGAGCTAAGTCACCGTGGGCACGGCTTTGGGCGGTGTGCCGGATACTGGAGCCGGCTACGCACAAGCTAAGCTATGACACGGACTTTGCGCTGTCCAATGCCGAGAGGACAGAGCACATGGGCATACGGAGGCCTTAGTCCGCGAATGAATAGGACTACTGCTAACTGAACAGAGACTTACTGTACTGAATGTTATGAACGATTCACAGAGCTTTAAGCCAAATCAACGGAATGACGCAACAACGGGCGTCAAGCGTGGCGAGAGACGAGCGAGCTGGGCGCCGTGCTGCCCAAACTGAAGCCGAGGCAGCAATGGCTCGCGAGGAAGAAGCGGCAGCAGCGGCTCGCGAAGCAGCGAAACGAGTGCAGTTGGTGCTCACTGGGAACGACGGGAATGCTGTTGTGACATCAGCAAACGTAAGACTGGCAAGTGGCAACACCCCACGGACTGGAAGAGACGGGGACGCTGGCGACGGGGCGGTCTTGGTGGACACGAACCCGAGCGGCGGAAATGACGAGCGTGGACGTGAGCCTCCAGCACCAGAGCGACCGGTGATGGAGCAACACGGATCCCGGACGCCAGGAGTGTCGGCCGGGACTACGGCGGGCTTGGTCCCTCCTTTCCCACCGGCACCCCCAGTGCCGACACCACCAACCATGTTGGCAGCGCCGACGACACCTACGGTGATCTACCGCGAGTCGAAGCGGGAGAAAAAACTGCGGCTCCCAAAATTCAAAGGATTGGATGAGCCTAAGTTGACGGTGAAGGCTTGGCTGAAAGCCGTCAAGAACGAGCTTCGTAGGCAGGCGACGATCTTGCGTACGGAGTGGAGAGAGCATGAAGTCTTCATTGAAATGGTAGCGAGCTTCGAGGGTGAGGCACTGCTGTGGTACGACACAGTTGAGGACTCGTTCGACAGTCGCCAGGACCAGACGTTTGCGAACTTGAGCAACCTGATGAAAGACCGCTACATGGTCAAGCGGTCAAACCCGGAAGTTGTGGCGAGGCTCCGTCTACGCAAGCAGCAACGTGGCGAACCACTAGTCGAGTACGCGCAGAAGCTGAGAGAGATCGCGTCGAGCAATCCAGTCGACGAGGAGTGGCTGGTGGATGCCTTCCTCTCTGGGATGAGCAACTCGTGGAGTGCGACGCTGATTAGGGGACACAAGCCGGCGACGTTGAACGCTGCAGTCAACGCAGCGCTTGATCAGGTTGGGGAATATGGCGAAGGTTACGGGGTTGGGCTCGGCGTGGCCATGGCGCAGCAGGATCGGCGCGTGGAGGCAGCGGGGCACACGCCCGTGGCGACGATGAATGTAGGAGGAATGCAGTTGTCCGGAGGTGGTGACTTGGGTTCTGTCCTGACCGGATATGAGGGATTTGGCATCGCTGCTGGAGAACCCCCAAGATATGATGCGGAGGGCAGACTCGTGGTCGTGCAGAATAAGGCACAAACTGGCCAATGGAACTCAGCGGTTATCCCGATGGGGTACGAACTCGTGCCTGTGAATCCAGTTCAAAGGACGCGTGGAGCCGGTACTAACGCAAACTACCGAAACTCAGGAAGCCCAACGCAGGTGGCGCACAGTCAGCGCACTGATGTACAAGGTGGAGGCAAGTCTGTACGACGTCCGGGTAAGACGATGAAGATGGAGGCTCGGGGCAGCGGCCAGCAGCAGCCACCTCAGCGCAGCGGGGGGCAAGTCTTTGCGGATCCGTTAACGTCGAAGGAGGCGCGGCTGGCCAATCTCAGGCGCTGGGAGACGAGCAAGCGGAAGACTACGGTGTCGTACTCGAAGGAGGGCGACATGTGTTACTACTGCCATCAGTTGGGACATCATTCACACGAGTGCGAGCTCAAGCGCGCGGATCTCGAGAACGACAGCCCAGTCGTGGACCAGAACGACGTTAACAACGGTAGCAGTGCGGCGAGTGCGGGAAACGCCAGGCGAGCGTAGGGCCCCCCTCCCTACTGCTCGCTAGCATCAGACGGGGAAAGAGGCCGAGGATAAGGAACCGAGGACGCGCACGGCATGGTGCGAAGGCCCGGGAAAGACATGATGGAAGAGAACACGCCGGCGCACGTGATGCAAGGACAAGACATGTGGAGTTTCGTCGCCAAGTGATGTCGGAAGACATCAATGATCAGCGAGCACTGCAACCACTGGCGGGTGGCCCGGAGGCGGAGGCAAATGATATAACACGGCAATATTCAGCGACGTCGGTAACTGGAGATCGCGCGCAGCAGGCATCATGCGCGACGCCAGTGACAACACAAATTGGTGTACAACAACGGCGAGTACGGTTTATCGACACCGGGGACGAAGTTGAGACTGGGGATGGCGGCCCGATGCCAACTCCAGACACAACATTGACGACACGAGCACCCGTACCGGACGAGTCCGAGGGTGCTGAAGTAGCAGCTAGAGTGGGGCAGTATGTGGATGCGATGCTTGACGGTGCGCGATTATTGGTGAACAAAACGACGCCCATCGACGCGGAAACACTGACGTCAACAGTATCGACACTGAGAGTTGGTTCTGATCAAGCGAACATGGCAGATATTACCAGCGTCGACCTGATTACGACGGCGACCACGCCTAATATCGCGGGCACGATGGCGGTGCAGCTAGGCGAGATCGCTCCAGACGACGATGGTGCTACACCGACGGAGGTGACGGCTGCTTTTGCGTTGGAGATCGCCAGGCGAGACGAAGCTGCAGCTCGAGTACTTCGTGTGCGGGCGGTAGAACAGCGAACAGAGGTTGCGGTCGCCGACGAGACTGCTCGGCGACTACATAAGACAAACAAGCGGCGGGAGCGGATGAGGAACCGTCACGCTCGCCGCACCGCAAAACAGCAAGAATTAAAGCTGCCGATTACGACAGAGACCATCGCTACGGTGACTTCAGTGCGCAGCGCGACAGACCTATCAGAGAACGCAAAATTGGCACCGAACATAATGGCCGAGGCTGACGTTGACATGCCAGAGCCCAGCGACGCATTCAGGAACGCCTTGAAGTGGAGCGTACGCGCCGTCGTGGCCACAGAAGAAGTACGAGCTCGTCAACAGATACTGGCGGATGGCTTGGCACGACTAGCAGAGTCCGAAACGACACGACTGGAGGAATTGGCCGCTGGTGGAGTGGTCGGTGAAAACGACACGAGGCCCGGAGTGGCGGTTCAGCTGGTGACTGCAGCTGAGGGACTCAAAACAATTGGGGAAGATACGTGGGTCGAGATGGCCGACGAGCCCATTCGTGTGTCTCGGGCTCGACGTCGCCAGGAAAAACGCGTACGAAAAGCGAGAGCAAAAGAGCGACGAGAACGCCTCGCGCAGAAGCAGGAAGCCGGCTATCCAATTGACTCATTCTTCAGCTACGACGAGCACCGACGTACGAATGGTAGGGCGAAGGTATTGAACAGATCAGAAGCGGAGGCGATCGGCCACGCGTTGCCGTATGCAACGGCCACGCTAAAGAAGTTGACACGGAGTCGAAAGAAGACCAAGAAATATGTCTACCGCAGTGGCAGTCAGTACGAGAGTCAGAGCACGTTGATGACGGACGGCAAGGTGTACAATGTTGGCAAGTTGCGGGCAGTCCAGGCTCCAACCACGGACCTGCTGCCGACAGCAATGCTGGAAGTACGTGGGCAGTGGCGTCCAGTGAAGTTAGACACTGGCGCCCAATACAGTGTGGCAGGGAAATTGTGGGCTCAGTACGGCACACAACTCAATACCCCATCTCCTGTGGACTTCATGGAGGGATTCAGCGGTGCCGCAGTTCGGGTATTGGGCGTTTGGAGGTTTGAATTGAAGACAACTTACTTACAGCCGATGCGAGTCGACGCTCTCATCGTGGAACATGATACAACCGACTTTTTGATCGGCGAGGACTGGATGTATGATCACGGGGTCAAGATCGATTTTGTAAGTGGGGAGATGAAGTGGTATGACGACAATGACAAGCTCGTGGTACCTTTCACTGGTTTAGGAACGAGTGCGCAGCGAAACGAACGTGTGGCGAAGGTGCGACTGCTGCGCCGAGCCAAGGTACAGACTCAGACTGTGCGGAATGTCGAGGTCGCAGTACCAGCAGAAGACGGCACGGTGGGGTTGTTTGTGCCCAAGCCGCGTAAAGAGAGACACTTACTGGTGGCTCCGACGGTGGTCACGGTGCGAGGAGGCAAAGCAACGGTGCCGATACTTAACCTGGTAGGGCGAACTACAAAGCTGCCCAGTCGGGAGGCACTCGGCACCTGGACGCCTCTGAACGAAGAACTTGAAATTCTGGAGCTTGAAGGTGAATTAGATCGTGAACGGGTCAGCCAGTGGGTGGATAGCCTGTCAACGCACAAGAAGCCGCTGGTGAACGAGGACGAATTAGCGGTTGGCGACATGTCGACCGAGGACAAGAGCTTGCTGCTGAAATTACTGCGGCATTTTCCTCAAATGCTGGAGCCGAGAGATGGTTGTCCACCCGCCACGACACTGGGGGTAGAACACCACATTAATACTGGTGATGCTGCGCCAGTCAGGACGAGACCTCGACGCTACTCAAGATCGGAGCATGGGGTGATCGACGGCGAGGTGGATCAGATGTTACACGATGGGGTAATTGAAGAAAGCACGGGTGCGTGGGGGTTTCCAGTGGTTTTGGTCAGGAAGAAGGACGGGAGTGTCCGCTTCTGCGTAGATTACCGTATGCTTAACTCCGTCACGAAGAAGGACATATATCCTCTTCCGCGCATTGACGAGGCATTGGAGTCAATGCATGGTGCCAAACGATTTTCAAGCCTCGACATGCACGCCGGTTATTGGCAGGTACCTGTCGCTACAGGTGATCGTGATAAGACGGGATTTGTCACTCGAAAAGGACTGTTCAGGTTTGTGAGGATGCCATTCGGGCTCGCTAATGCCCCAGGCACCTTTCAACGAATGATGGATGCTGTACTTCGGGGGCTGACGTGGAAAAGCTGCTTAGTGTATTTAGACGACGTTATCATCTTCTCGGGCGGCGGTGTGCATCGCCATGTGGTTGATCTGGCGATTGTGATGGAGAGATTGGCCAGGGCAGGGCTCTCGCTCAAACCAAAGAAGTGCAGCTTCGCTATGGAGCGACTAGAGTATCTCGGGCACGAATTAGATGCTGAAGGCATTCGACCACTCGAGACCCTGGTGAATAGCGTTCGACAGTTCCCAGTACCGAGTGACCAAGCTGAAGTTCGCAGATTTGTACATTTAGCTGGCTACTATCGCAGGTTCGTGCCCAACTTTGGCACAAAAGCAGCACCGTTGACAATGCTGTTGAGGAAGGCGACCGAGTGGCAATGGGGATCAGAACAACATGACGCGTTTGAGAAACTGAAAGCTGAATTGACGGAACGACCTCTATTAATCTATCCCGACTTTACGAAACCATTCAAATTGGTGACGGATGCCTCAGTAGTTGGCCTCGGGGCAGCCCTAATGCAGGATCATGGCCATGGGGATCAGCCTGTAGCTTTCGCTTCAAAAGTGAATTCGCCAACTGTGGCGAAATATGGGATCACTGACCTGGAGTGCGCTGCAGTGGTGTGGGCAGTACGCTTGTTCCGGCCGTACCTGTATGGACGACGATTTGAATTGGTGACAGATCATTCAGCATTGACTTGGCTCATGAAAAGTAAAGATCTCAGCGGACGCCTTCACAGATGGGCGCTACAGCTACAAGAATACGACTTCTCGATCATATACCGAGCGGGGTCAACAAACGTGGTTGCCGATGCACTCTCACGCGCACCGGTGCGGACCTTGACGGCAGAAGGGCAACTGCCACCAGCTGGTACAATTGGAGATAGTGAGGTGACTGTACAGTCCACGACAACCGCGGTAGGCGCGTCGACTGGCGAAACCCGAGCATCAACGGACGAACAGGGCACGGGGATCAACGTGCAGCGGGTTGTAACCACGGGATTGAACTCCACGACTATGCCAAGTAATAGGCAGCGTAGCAGCACGGAGCCAGACCGAGCTCCGGATCCGGAGAACGGACAACTGACAGACGACGAGATCCGCCTACATCAAGTAGATGACAAGTTTGTGAGACGACTGAAAGAGACCGGCAGCTACAAAGGTCAGAAGTTGAAGGAGATAAACGGGGTGGTACACGTACGTGGCGCCGATGGAGTACTGCGAGTGGTGCTACCGGTCGCGTTACGCGCAAAAGCACTTCGCGAGGCGCACGACTCAATCTATGCGGGGCATCTACGCACGCCCCAGACATTTGCACGAGTGACGAACACTTACTGGTGGCCAGACGTGAGGACCCAAGTGAAACTATGGGTACGCAGCTGCAGAGACTGTGGCACCCGGAAAACACAGCCAAAAGCTGTGATACCGCCACTACGAAGCCAAGGTGTTGGTGACGTAGGGGACAGATGGGCGATAGATGTCGCGGGACCACTACCAGTGACACCGAACGGCAACCGATACGTGATAGCGGCGATCGACTATGCCAGTCGGTACGCCATCGCAGTGGCTACACCCTCTCACACGGCAGAGCACGTTGCGAGGTTCATAGCAGAACGAGTGGTGCTAGTACACGGCCCGATGCGCGAGCTGACGATGGACGGGGCGCCGGAACTCAACGGCAAAGTGGTAAAGCAACTAGCCAAACTACTACAAGCACGGCAAATGACACCCGTGCCGTATCGACCTATGCTATTGGGGCTAGTTGAACGGTACCACAAGGTGTGGAAGGACATGGTGTCAATGTATGTCGACGAACAACAGGATGACTGGGATCAATGGCTACCCAGTGCAGCCTATGCGTACAACGGAGCAAGGCACGGCACTACAGGTTTCACGCCTAATGAGCTTATGATGGGGAGACGATTGAGGTCACCCAATGAGCTGCTACGTACAAGTCGGGTGACAATGGTTGGCAAATGGTCGGAGTATCATCGGCAGCTGGTGAAGCACTTGGAGCGAGCATCCGAGGTCGCGAAGTTGGCAATACGACGCGACCAGTTGCGACGGGAACGCTACTACAATCAACGCGTTCGGGAACGCAGTCACTATGCAGTGGGCGATATCGTTTGGATACTGAAGCCACCTCGTGGCAAGGGAGTGACTAAACTGGCTCATCAATGGGTTGGCCCAGCGCGGATTGATGCAGACGCAGGATTTGACAATTGGCGCGTGACTCGCCTAGACACGCAGGACGACCTGATTGTTCACTGCAGCTTCTTACTTTCTTATCACTACCCACCTGGTCAGCGCGAGACGGTGGCAGATAAGATTCTCCGCGAGCTAGCAGACGGAGAAGCTGAGAACGCTGAAGACGTGGCAGAAGAAAGACACGACAACCAAGAACATAACCACATAGACGGACAAGACACACAGACAGACAGTGAGCACGTTGCGAGGAGAAGTACGGGCCAGACGATGAATACGGAGACCTTAAGCAACACAACCCGAGCGCAGACAGCCATAGTAGAGCCTGCAACGAGCGGGAATTTCAACATAGGATCAGTGGCAAGAGGTCCGGTGAACACAACGGGGCTGGGTACGAACCAGCCAACGGCATCGACAGTGCAGCGGGATGTGGCCAAGGTAACGACGGAAATAGAGGGAAATGCCGTGTCTGAGCGTGCCAGCCTCGCCTCACCCAGAATAACCGGAACGAAGACGACGGCTAATCGTGCACCAACACGCAGGCAAGATCTCCAACCCCGAGACGTCGGTGCATATCGCAATCAGCCACATCAGCCAGACGCAGCTAGTACGAAGAACGGCCCCAATGCAGGACGACAAGATGCTGTTGATACAAAGGAGCCCACACGCAAGCGGCGAAGTGAAGGCCGGGCGGGGCAGCGACTACAGGCAGAAGAGGAACTCGCAAAGCAACAGAAACGACGACGGGTGGAAAAGGAAGCCCGTGAATCGCGAGCAGCTCGACGGGGTGCTACACGTGACGAGCAAGTGCCGCCGACCGCCACGACGGATGAAACAAACGCGCATAGCGGGGTTCTGCGCGCTACGCGACCCCACGAAACGGGAACAACAAAAAACGGCGGCAGCAGACCTGATGACGAAGCGAAAATGCGCAGACCAAGTAAACACCAGGACGAAGATGAGCAGTCAAGATCGACAATCGAGGATGGAGAAGCTACAATCGACTCAAAAGCGACTGCGGATGCGCTCCGCGGGCGTGGTAATGCTAGATGGGTGCCACCCAACCACCACTTACTCGAGACGTCAGCACGAGGCACGGTCATCGAGCGGGCAAGACGCCGAGTCCGCAACAAGGCGGGTCGATATGTGCTGCAGTATCAAGTGGAGTTTGGAGTACGGCCCGGTGGACCAACAACCAAGGAATGGCTCTCAGCACGAGAGTTTGAAGAACTGTTTGACGACGGGAAGATCGGGGACGATCTTCTGTCGGGGAATGGCGTGTAGCCAGCGCGTGCTCTTAGTCGCGATGGAGCACGTAGTGGCCAACAACCCCGACAGAATGACAATCGATCTCACGAGTAGTGACGTTGAAGGGGGTGTTGAAGCTGGACCCAGGTGTGACGAGTTCGGTGGCGGACTGGGTACCATGGAATAATTCAGGAGCTACGACCACCAGCCGGACGAAGTGAGGCGTCAGGACGCAGGCGATAGCGTGCTCCGGCAGGAGGAGGGATGATGCGGCGAAGGACATGAGAGTAAGAGTATGCAGGCGAGGGTGGCGACGTGGAAGATGTTCAACGAGCGGTGGCGAACGTAGTTGCGGAGAGTCGCCGATGGAAAGATCTCAGGAGCAGGAGACCCGTGGCGGTGGCTGGCGCTATAGTGAAATTAGGTATAGCTATAGTGTAGGCTAGTCAGGCGAGAGCTCTGGGTGCGCGGGCGAGCACCCACCTCTCAGTTGCAAATTCGGTCTGAATCGAGCAGCTAATCTACTACGCGTGGGGTTCTGCGGCATTCTAGCCGGCCCTACCCAACACCAAGCGAGGTCTTTAGCGTTCTGTTCTGCGGCGGTAGCCCTTTACTGAGTGGGACGTCGGCGGAGTGCAAGAGTAATTGAAAGGTACGGCTCGAGTAGTTACAGAGGCGAGCGAAGACAGGTAGATGGAGCGTCTAGAGTGGCTGGGAGCGTGGTTAGCGACCACGCGGGATACGGGGTGTCTATCGTTGACGTCTCGACCGAGTGGACGGTGGACCTGGAGCGCGTGTGTGCGTACATGAAGGGTCATTGTCTTGCATGTGTGTATGTTCGGGTGTACGGAGGCATGGGAACGAGCCCACAGACCTACCCGAGGTTGCCGGCTGCCAAATAATGTTCCTTCCCTAAGCCGGTCTCTATATACGCCACTACCCTAGCTCCTACTTCAGCCAATGTGCCTTCACCCTCGAGTTGGACTCTGCAGCAGTGCGGCGTAGTGGCCCAGGACGACGACACCAGCTCTGTCAGGCGGCAACAAGTCCGCCATTCCGAAAGTCCTCGCCTAGCAACAACATCAAAGCACTTCAGTTCTCATCAACGATGACGGTCCCCGCGCCCAGCTCAATGATCTTCGGGTTACTTCTGCTGCTGCTCGCCACCCCCACCAGTGTTCGTGCTGCCTGCTCCGACGTTCACGTCGTTTTCGCCCGCGGCAGTACCGAGATGCCGGGTCTTGGAATGTGTGGTGGGCCCTTGGTGAAGAATATCACTGCTAACCTCGCCGGCTTGAGCGTGTCCTCGTACGCTGTCAACTACCTCGCAGACGTGACTCAACTAAGCGCAGGACCCGGTGCTACCGATATGACCCGACAAGTGGTTGCTGTGGCGCAGCAGTGCCCCAACACGATGTTCGTACTTGGTGGATATTCCCAGGGCGCCACCGTGACCGACATCTCCATCGGCATCCAGACGGTCCTCGGCATTGGTGAGACGATCCCGGAGTACTTGTCGCCGCGTATCAAGGCCATCGTGACATTCGGCAACCCTCTGATGCTATTCGGCCAGGCAATTTCGAGCGCCAGTGCCACGTACGGATCCAAGGCGGTGGAGTTCTGCAACCTGGGCGACCCGGTCTGTGGTAATGGAATCAACGTGCTCGCCCATATCTCGTACCCGGCGGACGGCAGCGTGTCAAAAGCCGCCCAGCATGCAGCAACCTTGGTGAGAGGAGGCTTGCGCGGCTAGTAAGAAGATATATGTATCTTGTTTGATTCCATGCAAACAACGTTCACCTTTTAAGTTGATGTTCACAAATTCTCTGGATTTTTAATCCAGAGTACTTCCGAGAACGCATCTCGACGTTAAAAAACTCACTTCTCAATACTGAAATCCAAAAAATAGAAACGTTGAGCAGGGATTAGTAGTACTTGCTGAAATAGTACACCTCGGTAATACTTCTACCCGATATCTTGATAGTAGTATTACTACTACCGTATAGTGCGGTATTCAATATAAGTGATACTATTCTATCATCCGCTCAGTACTATAGTACTCTTCAAGTAATACTTTTGAAGGAGAAAACTCAGCTGTCAATTTGCAATTCTAGTTTGAGTGTTTCTCAATTAGGCCCTCATTTAAGCCTCGAGGAAGATCACCATTTTCGAAACCGTGTCAAAGCACAACAAACGAAGTATGGGTTGTGCCATGAAGGATTGTCAGGAACGCAATGAGGTCAACCTTGATCCTTGTAGTGTGTGTGAGAACACCAGTGATTCACTGGCAGTGAATACTACGTAGTAAGCCCGATAATGAAGCTCACATAAAGTGTACATTATTTTTCAACTTCAGGAGTTCGTTCGCACATAGGAATGGGCAAATGCAACGGTGCCATTAATGCCATTAATACAGCTCTTTCACAAAAGAGGGGTGGTGTTGGTTTCACTCTAAAAGCTGGCGGTTGGTTTCGTGCTACGCAGAACTAGAAATACTCTAAGCGAGGGACACTCTTCGTTGTGGTGGCTCGCTCCCATGGAAGCAGACGCAGACGTCTCCGGCAACGACAGTGACGCCACGGTGGTACTCGAGTACGTTGAGGACAGCAACGTAGAGGCTAACGCAACCATTTCGAACGAACCATCTTCTAGCGATGAGAACGTGACAAGCACAGCAGTGGAAGCAGGGAGCGGTCGCGACAGCGAGAGCTCATTGGACTTTGGCAGTGATTCAGAAGAGGTTTCACAGCCTAGTGACTTTGTTCCGACATCTAAGCCTACATACACCAGTATTGGATTCTTTGACTCGTTGAGTCAAGCTGAACAAGCGCTGCGTGGGTTCAACAGCTTCGTCTACACTTATCAGACTAGGTACTTGTCCCCATTTGTCTTGGGGAAGGTATATCAGTGCCGTTCCCATGTTGGATGTGGTCATCGCCTCAAACTTTCGACACATCGAGGTGATGGAACTACTTTTCGCTACCAACTTCTTGAGCGTGGCAGGCACTGCGGGGCGAAAATCCAACTACCTGAACGCGGTATTTCATTGGCGCTGAAACCAGAAATTGACGCGTTGCTGAAACTAGGGATGGCTGCAGGTCGGGTTCAGAATATGCTGCTGTTTAAATACATGCGAGAGCCGCAGATGCTTGCCCATGTACCTGCCGTAAAAAAGATGGAGAATCGCAAGGCTTACCTGAAGAAAAAGGCTGCTGGTGGCTGGGAGATTAACAAGTTCGTGACTTTGCAGAATTGGGCGGTCCGGAAAATGTGTCAAGATGCTGAGACTTTTTGAACCGCTGATGAATCAAATATGGCGGACATGAATGCGATGATAATACTTGACGAATTTGAGCATACATCTACCGACGGCGGAAAGGAGATTGAGTCAATGGGTATTATTGTGACCACACGAGCGCTATTTAGTAATGTTCGTCAAGCAGTTCAGGATCAAGGCCCTGACTTAGTGATGTCGACTGATGGTACTTATCGCCTGCACTTTGGAGGGTGGACCTTGGTCGACTGTGGTGGGATCTCGGTTGAGACGTCCAGCTCGGGCTTTGTGCAGAGATTTCGCCCTTGGTTATACATGTTCGTAAGGACGGAGTGCACGTACGCGTACCAGAGAATGTTCACCGCGTTGGTCAAGTACGCCTCGCTTTTTTACGGTGTAGACGTCTCGGTGCGTAGTGCTAGTATTGACCACTCTGATGCTATTGCGTCTGCGCTAGCCATTGTGTGGCCAGCCGTAGAAGTTCTCACATGCTGGGAGAATTTGCTCAGGCAGGCACGCAAACAGACAAAGCTGACCAACAGAGAAGGAATTTGTCCAGCCACATCTGCGCTTGTTGCATGCATCACGCTCTCTCCGTCAGTTTCGGGCTCTCGCGAAACGAATCGTTGCAGCATGGAATGCGGAGGGCGAACATGAAATTGCTAAGTGGCTACAAACAGTGTACTTGACACCTCGGTGGGAGCGATGGAGTGTTGGAAGCTCGTCGGTCCCCGGATTTTTACCAACCCAACAACCCATCGAGAGCCACCATCGAGTTATAAAGGTAATTGTTACAGACTACAAGAAGGCACAGACAATCTCAATTTTAAACTCGGTGTTGCCCCGAGTTTTACTGTACGATGCCACGAACCTGTCGGCAGGCCCCCAAGCTCATTATGCTGAAGGTATGCCGCTTCTTAGTTTGTGTAACACCTCTGCGGAGTAACACTAACACTGATATATTTTTAATCAATGCAGGCCCGCTTCCTGTTGATGCAGTCGTAAAGGCGAAAACATTCTTGATTGAGACTCAGAATCACCGCATTGTTAATGCGAGAGCATCCGGACGCCCGGCTCGCATTTTTTTAACAGCACGAAGGCTATGGTGCAACCGCGGAATCTTGCCGGGTCTCTCGTGTCTGCCGAAAGAACCGAAAGGTAGGGTCCAACAGCTTTAATCGAGGTTGCATGAGCTTTCTCGAAATATTTATCGGATGTGTCGTGGTGTGGTAGGTTTCAAAAGTCTCTGCGTGGCAGCCTTGGAGCCGCAGAACCCATACAAGATCTTCAATTCACGTTTCTATCACTTCATCAGGTCGTTTTGAATGATAGGGTCGTACGCGAAATGGAAGAGCTCCCACATCGATCAAAATGGCACCTAGAAGAGGTACTGCACTTCGGAGTTAATTATTCTTTTTCGTAAACTGCTTACATTTTGTTTCAATGTAGATCCGGTCAGTTCGTCAAGCTTTGAGCTGTACATGCAAGCAATTCAAACATTCAGGGTGGGTTTGCTCGCATATCATTGCGGCGCTGCATCTCCTGGAGAAAATAAACATTGATCGAGCCATGGCTTCAATCCCGATGCGCGGGCAGCGTGGACGACCCCGGACGCTCGCAGGGAGTCTGCAGCGTGACGTTGTTTCTGATGCATACGATATTGACCGCCTCCTGGGCATTTTTACAAAGTCACCTGGGAGGCCTATGAAATGGCCTGTAATGCAGGAGTTCGAGATCGACGACGGGGGAGATACTATCGTAGCCGCAGAGTGGGGCAGGTTGCGGGTGTTCATCTGTGCCCTCATGAAGGTGTCTACATTTGGACTGCTACATTCGTAGATGGAGGAAGCGTGCAGTACAAAGCTGAAGAACTGGTGCACGCGATACGTCGAGCGCATGGTATGGAAGTCGACTAGACGCCGGTAGATTCCCATGGATACCATGGCTTTATTGCAATACATGCTGCATTTCAATTCACTATCACGTGTGTTTCTCTCTTCTGTTGCTTCAGTACAGATAATCATACTTGATGCTCCGAATGATATGTCGCTGCTTTTCAGTATTGAGTTTCTGTTGCCTTAAGTTCGCAACAGGTATTCCACAGCACGCAACAGGAATTCAGTAGTGAGGATGTGCAACAGGCGTTCAGTATCTGAACAACAGGAATTAATATTATTCCCAGGGGGGTGACAGGTTGTAGCGCCGAGTGAGATCGCCGCTGCAAAAGCGGATCTGCTATAAAGGAGAGCCCGACTTCTTTTCAATGACGGAGGATATCGCGAGCAAATGCCAGACATCGACCTACTTCTTACTAGTTAGTATGAGAGCGAAAGCGCATCGTGTGCGTCTTGAGCTTCAAGGGTGCTCAGCTTCAAGGCTATCATCCAATTGGAACGCTGCTATAGCCGTTTCCGGGCCGGTAATGAAAATGTTGATGTATTAAATACAACAAATTTTGTGGCCGGTAGTGATAAATATCCGTTGAGGAACCAGCTGAAGGTGGCGCCAACGCAGAAAGGTAGTGAGTCAGCGATCTCGCTTTCGTAGTTGTGTGCTTTATTAGTGGCGACGGCATTTTGCTATCTATCTCTCTGCTGTTTTCTATCGTTGGATTAGATCACGTTACGTCTCAATGCGAACCATGTTTGTGAGTACCTTCTTGTTGAATTGTTCCTTATCAATCACTGTGCACCGAAGAGCGTCTGCGTGTCGAGATTCGGATTCTGCGCGTGTTGCCACTTAACCTGGGCCTCGAACTCCCTGCTGGGGATCACGAGTTTCTCCGGGATGTCGAGGATTTTCTTGATCGAAGCGCTCGTGTTGCTGCCCAAAATGCCTGCGAGAGGAGACGCTGACCCTGATGCTAGAGCTTGTTCTCGTCTGATTGCCAGGATGGGCATCTCTAGCAGCTCCTTGAACGCGTTCTTCTGTGTCTTCATACTGTGCTTCTCACGCAACAAAGTGTCGAGCGCTTCCACCTGCCCAGGGGTGACATCGGGAAGAGATAACAAAATCTCACGAGGTGCCGTGCACAGCGATGACGCGGGACGAAGCGGCTGGTTGCACGGATCGATGCCCTTGCATTCCTCCACGGGAGTTAGCCCCAGCGTGAGCCTGCAATAGATGTTACGCGCCAGATTGATGATCTCCCACTTGAGACCGTCTTCCTTAACGTGGCCGACATGCTCACGCAGAATCCCCTGGAGCGCTGCAGAGAAGAGCTCCCTTCCTAGCAGGGCGTGATACTTCGTGTCAGCGTGAAGCACGTTAACGAATTTGTCGCCCAAAAGCACAGCCTTGCGGCAGCTCAACGTGTCCTTCCAGCAAATCACCTGTACCAAAATCGCGCCGATAGCAAACGGCAGCGAAGGCGACTGCGTCAGAATGTAGTCGCGCAGCACGGCATCTTCAGGACTCGTCACGTGCTTCGGGTTGTCGGTGTCTGTGCCCACAACAGTTTTGGGGTCGACGGCGTACTCAATAAAATCGATTACTTGGCGGGTCAGCTCCATCACCATTTTCTCACGTGCGATCTCCTGTTTCGCGTCTTCAATGCCGACCACCAACGCGCTCCAAGGAGTTTGAGCCGGCTTGTCACCAGCAGCAGGACGCTGGAAGATGGATGTTGCTCGCTGCGCGAAATGGCCGAACAACGTCGCAAGCACTGGGTCTAACAGAGATGGGTAGAGTTCTCGCGGGCAGGTCTTCAGGAACGGCAGGTATACGTAAGCCAGTGCACCCTTCAGGTGGCGGTGCTCCATCAAGTCCAAATCGCTGAGCATGCTATTCTGCAGCATCGATGCTACCTGCGGGTTCTTGTAGAAGCTGGCCTGGCCCACTGCTACTCCCATCAAATGGTATGAAATATCACGCACATTCTTGTGCCATTTTGACCATTTGGAGACGGCAGGTAACTTCGCAACTTCCTCTTCTTCGAGCTGGTTCTTTCCTCCAAGCAACTGAGCAACTTCGTCCACGGAGACGCTCATCAGCCAGCAGGCAGTGGATGTTTTCAGCACCGCTTCCTTCACAGCGGGTTCTTGGAGGCCATGAAGCGAACGAATAAGCGCCAACAAGTTTGGCAGTATGTGTGGCCACGCGCCCTCAAAGGCCCCTTCCTCAGTAGTTTTGGCCGAAAAGGCAACCCCTGCTCGCTTGGCGATGCCGTGCAATGTCGTCAAGGTCTTAAGAAGAACCCAGGTTTCGTACGCGCCTGCCCTCAGTCCGATAAGATCAGAGCTTAAGGGCGTGACCCCGCAGGACACAAGCTGTCAGTGGTAGTTTGTGTCCTTCTAGATGACATGCTCGCCACTCATGGTCATCACCTCTAAGCAGCTGCTTTGAGGGGATGACCAAGACGAAGCAGCTCGTGGATTTTGAGGGTGTAAGTGGGGCCAGCTCTGTATTGTTCATCTGGAGATCCAAATTCGCGATTGCGACCCCGTCGTCACCGATGCAGTAACTAACCAGCGTCAGATCGCCATGCCAATATCCTGGTGCTTACCGACCTCACGAGGATTCGCGTTGCATGCCTCGCTGCGCGAGTGTTCTCGTACTTGAGATACTGGCGTGAGCAGCCCCAGCACTTGACAAAAATTCAATTGGGTCCTGTCGCAATGATATGTATTTCCTCGCCGCCAGGTAAGTGAAACCGGGATCATAGTAAAGCAACACGACCGTCAGAACTAACGTTATGACAGATAATACCAGCAAGAGAGTAGTTCCCATGTGCAGCTGCCACCATCAACATCGTAGTCGCAGCAGATAACATCAAGGCGCAGCCGAGGCATACGCCGGTATGGAGATGCGCTAGAGTCGCGGCAGCGGCCACCACCACTAGCAGACTGCTAGTAGCAGCTGGTCTGCCTTAATGCTCTACCAAGGCCGGGGGAGGGGGGGGGGTACATGTTATGCAGTACCAGCTCTGTCAGGCGGCAACAAGTCCGCCATTCCGAAAGTCCTCGCCCAGCAACAACATCAAAGCACTTCAGTTCTCATCAACGATGACGGTCCCCGCGCCCAGCTCAATGATCTTCGGGTTACTTCTGCTGCTGCTCGCCACCCCCACCAGTGTTCGTGCTGCCTGCTCCGACGTTCACGTCGTTTTCGCCCGCGGCAGTACCGAGATGCCGGGTCTTGGAATGTGTGGTGGGCCCTTGGTAAAGAATATCACTGCTAACCTCGCCGGCTTGAGCGTGTCCTCGTACGCTGTCAACTACCTCGCAGACGTGACTCAACTAAGCGCAGGACCCGGTGCTACCGATATGACCCGACAAGTGGTTGCTGTGGCGCAGCAGTGCCCCAACACGATGTTCGTACTTGGTGGATATTCCCAGGGCGCCACCGTGACCGACATCTCCATCGGCATCCAGACGGTCCTCGGCATTGGTGAGACGATCCCGGAGTACTTGTCGCCGCGTATCAAGGCCATCGTGACATTCGGCAACCCTCTGATGCTATTCGGCCAGGCAATTTCGAGCGCCAGTGCCACGTACGGATCCAAGGCGGTGGAGTTCTGCAACCTGGGCGACCCGGTCTGTGGTAATGGAATCAACGTGCTCGCCCATATCTCGTACCCGGCGGACGGCAGCGTGTCAAAAGCCGCCCAGCATGCAGCAACCTTGGTGAGAGGAGGCTTGCGCGGCTAGTAAGAAGATATATGTATCTTGTTTGATTCCATGCAAACAACGTTCACCTTTTAACTCTGGATTTCTGACTCAAGCAGACCGATTTTCGGGGAGTACCCTGGACCAAAATATTGAGTATTGGCTTACGCCGTTAGCAAGTGGTGCATATGCATTGGTATCTGCACTAAAATCATAATGGACGAGGCCGCGTCTAAATACCACTACCAGACGAAAAAATATTCCTCTATCTCTAGGTCGAGATGCACCTTGGCCTTGATAATTTGATCATTTTGGCTTCGGCCTTTAATTTGCTTGTATGCATCATGAGCTAATGCAGGTTTAACAAGTGTAAAACTTATAGCTTGAACCGACATCACTCTCGGGGGAAAATGCCAATACGCACGTACATGTCCAAGATGCCCCGACGAAAACAACTCCTGGGGAAGCATTGCACTCAGCAGCAACTATTAATAGACCCTCCCGTTATCGTCACATTGCAGCCCCCTGTACCAGGGTAAGGTCAATTTTGGCCAATCAAAATTGTCTCAACCCTTCTAATAGAAGGGCATGGAAGTTTGTCGTTTGATTGATTGATGCATAGGCTTGGCGCAACGCAAAATGCTGGAGACACTGCAGCAATCATTGCCGCACACGCCAGTCTTGGATCGCGGATAACTTTTATTCCACAACGAAGTAGAACGTACGACCACCACCATTGTTAACGTCTCGATTAGAGCTTTATTATATGTCTAACTCTTTTCGTATTCAGCCTATTTTCATAAATATCATTGTCGACCTTGCCCCGAAAAACGGTCATTTCCGGTTCGCTTGAGTCAGAAATTCAGTGTTAAGTTGATGTTCACAAATTCTCTGGATTTTTAATCCAGAGTACTTCCGAGAACGCATCTCGACGTTAAAAAACTCACTTCTCAATACTGAAATCCAAAAAATAGAAACGTTGAGCAGGGATTAGTAGTACTTGCTGAAATAGTACACCTCGGTAATACTACTACCCGATTTCTTGATAGTAGTATTACTACTACCGTATAGCGCGGTATTCAATATAAGTGATACTATTCTAGCATCAGCTCAGTACTATAGTACTCTTCAAGTAATACTTTTGAAGGAGAAAACTCAGCTGTCAAATTGCAATTCTAGTTTGAGTGTCTCTCAATTAGGCCCTCATTTAGGCCTCGAGGAAGATCACCATTTTCGAAACCGTGTCAAAGCACAACAAACGAAGTATGGGTTGTGCCATGAAGGATTGTCAGGAACGCAATGAGGTCAACCTTGATCCTTGTAGTGTGTGTGAGAACACCAGTGATTCACTGGCAGTGAATACTACGTAGTAAGCCCGATAATGAAGCTCACATAAAGTGTACATTATTTTTCAACTTCAGGAGTTCGTTCGCACATAGGAATGGGCAAATGCAACGGTGGCATTAATGCCATTAATGCAGCACTTCCACAAAAGTGCAGGCAAAACGGGAGGTGTCAACTTAAACAGGACCTTTCAGAAGATAAACAAAGGACTCACACAAATCTGGGATCAGAGTAGAGCAACACGACCGTCAGAACTAACGTTATGACAGATAATACCAGCAAGAGAGTAGTTCCCATGTGCAGCTGCCACCATCAATATCGAAGTCGCAGCAGATAACATCAAGGCGCAGCCGAGGCATACACCGGTATGGAGATGCGCTAGAGTCGCGGCAGCGGCCACCACCACTAGCAGACTGCTAGTAGCAGCTGGTCTGCCTTAATGCTCTACCAAGGCCGGGGGAGGGGGGGGGGGGGGGGTACATGTTATGCAGTACCAGCTCTGTCAGGCGGCAACAAGTCCGCCATTCCGAAAGTCCTCGCCTAGCAACAACATCAAAGCACTTCAGTTCTCATCAACGATGACGGTCCCCGCGCCCAGCTCAATGATCTTCGGGTTACTTCTGCTGCTGCTCGCCACCCCCACCAGTGTTCGTGCTGCCTGCTCCGACGTTCACGTCGTTTTCGCCCGCGGCAGTACCGAGATGCCGGGTCTTGGAATGTGTGGTGGGCCCTTGGTGAAGAATATCACTGCTAACCTCGCCGGCTTGAGCGTGTCCTCGTACGCTGTCAACTACCTCGCAGACGTGACTCAACTAAGCGCAGGACCCGGTGCTACCGATATGACCCGACAAGTGGTTGCTGTGGCGCAGCAGTGCCCCAACACGATGTTCGTACTTGGTGGATATTCCCAGGGCGCCACCGTGACCGACATCTCCATCGGCATCCAGACGGTCCTCGGCATTGGTAAGACGATCCCGGAGTACTTGTCGCCGCGTATCAAGGCCATCGTGACATTCGGCAACCCTCTGATGCTATTCGGCCAGGCAATTTCGAGCGCCAGTGCCACGTACGGATCCAAGGCGGTGGAGTTCTGCAACCTGGGCGACCCGGTCTGTGGTAATGGAATCAACGTGCTCGCCCATATCTCGTACCCGGCGGACGGCAGCGTGTCAAAAGCCGCCCAGCATGCAGCAACCTTGGTGAGAGGAGGCTTGCGCGGCTAGTAAGAAGATATATGTATCTTGTTTGATTCCATGCAAACAACGTTCACCTTTTAAGTTGATGTTCACAAATTCTCTGGATTTTTAATCCAGAGTACTTCCGAGAACGCATCTCGACGTTAAAAAACTCACTTCTCAATACTGAAATCCAAAAAATAGAAACGTTGAGCAGGGATTAGTAGTACTTGCTGAAATAGTACACCTCGGTAATACTTCTACCCGATATCTTGATAGTAGTATTACTACTACCGTATAGTGCGGTATTCAATATAAGTGATACTATTCTATCATCCGCTCAGTACTATAGTACTCTTCAAGTAATACTTTTGAAGGAGAAAACTCAGCTGTCAATTTGCAATTCTAGTTTGAGTGTCTCTCAATTAGGCCCTCATTTAAGCCTCGAGGAAGATCACCATTTTCGAAACCGTGTCAAAGCACAACAAACGAAGTATGGGTTGTGCCATGAAGGATTGTCAGGAACGCAATGAGGTCAACCTTGATCCTTGTAGTGTGTGTGAGAACACCAGTGATTCACTGGCAGTGAATACTACGTAGTAAGCCCGATAATGAAGCTCACATAAAGTGTACATTATTTTTCAACTTCAGGAGTTCGTTCGCACATAGGAATGGGCAAATGCAACGGTGCCATTAATGCCATTAATACAGCTCTTTCACAAAAGAGGGGTGGTGTTGGTTTCACTCTAAAACCTGGCGGTTGGTTTCGTGCTACGCAGAACTAGAAATACTCTAAGCGAGGGACACTCTTCGTTGTGGTGGCTCGCTCCCATGGAAGCAGACGCAGACGTCTCCGGCAACGACAGTGACGCCACGGTGGTACTCGAGTACGTTGAGGACAGCAACGTAGAGGCTAACGCAACCATTTCGAACGAACCATCTTCTAGCGATGAGAACGTGACAAGCACAGCAGTGGAAGCAGGGAGCGGTCGCGACAGCGAGAGCTCATTGGACTTTGGCAGTGATTCAGAAGAGGTTTCACAGCCTAGTGACTTTGTTCCGACATCTAAGCCTACATACACCAGTATTGGATTCTTTGACTCGTTGAGTCAAGCTGAACAAGCGCTGCGTGGGTTCAACAGCTTCGTCTACACTTATCAGACTAGGTACTTGTCCCCATTTGTCTTGGGGAAGGTATATCAGTGCCGTTCCCATGTTGGATGTGGTCATCGCCTCAAACTTTCGACACATCGAGGTGATGGAACTACTTTTCGCTACCAACTTCTTGAGCGTGGCAGGCACTGCGGGGCGAAAATCCAACTACCTGAACGCGGTATTTCATTGGCGCTGAAACCAGAAATTGACGCGTTGCTGAAACTAGGGATGGCTGCAGGTCGGGTTCAGAATATGCTGCTGTTTAAATACATGCGAGAGCCGCAGATGCTTGCCCATGTACCTGCCGTAAAAAAGATGGAGAATCGCAAGGCTTACCTGAAGAAAAAGGCTGCTGGTGGCTGGGAGATTAACAAGTTCGTGACTTTGCAGAATTGGGCGGTCCGGAAAATGTGTCAAGATGCTGAGACTTTTTGAACCGCTGATGAATCAAATATGGCGGACATGAATGCGATGATAATACTTGACGAATTTGAGCATACATCTACCGACGGCGGAAAGGAGATTGAGTCAATGGGTATTATTGTGACCACACGAGCGCTATTTAGTAATGTTCGTCAAGCAGTTCAGGATCAAGGCCCTGACTTAGTGATGTCGACTGATGGTACTTATCGCCTGCACTTTGGAGGGTGGACCTTGGTCGACTGTGGTGGGATCTCGGTTGAGACGTCCAGCTCGGGCTTTGTGCAGAGATTTCGCCCTTGGTTATACATGTTCGTAAGGACGGAGTGCACGTACGCGTACCAGAGAATGTTCACCGCGTTGGTCAAGTACGCCTCGCTTTTTTACGGTGTAGACGTCTCGGTGCGTAGTGCTAGTATTGACCACTCTGATGCTATTGCGTCTGCGCTAGCCATTGTGTGGCCAGCCGTAGAAGTTCTCACATGCTGGGAGAATTTGCTCAGGCAGGCACGCAAACAGACAAAGCTGACCAACAGAGAAGGAATTTGTCCAGCCACATCTGCGCTTGTTGCATGCATCACGCTCTCTCCGTCAGTTTCGGGCTCTCGCGAAACGAATCGTTGCAGCATGGAATGCGGAGGGCGAACATGAAATTGCTAAGTGGCTACAAACAGTGTACTTGACACCTCGGTGGGAGCGATGGAGTGTTGGAAGCTCGTCGGTCCCCGGATTTTTACCAACCCAACAACCCATCGAGAGCCACCATCGAGTTATAAAGGTAATTGTTACAGACTACAAGAAGGCACAGACAATCTCAATTTTAAACTCGGTGTTGCCCCGAGTTTTACTGTACGATGCCACGAACCTGTCGGCAGGCCCCCAAGCTCATTATGCTGAAGGTATGCCGCTTCTTAGTTTGTGTAACACCTCTGCGGAGTAACACTAACACTGATATATTTTTAATCAATGCAGGCCCGCTTCCTGTTGATGCAGTCGTAAAGGCGAAAACATTCTTGATTGAGACTCAGAATCACCGCATTGTTAATGCGAGAGCATCCGGACGCCCGGCTCGCATTTTTTTAACAGCACGAAGGCTATGGTGCAACCGCGGAATCTTGCCGGGTCTCTCGTGTCTGCCGAAAGAACCGAAAGGTAGGGTCCAACAGCTTTAATCGAGGTTGCATGAGCTTTCTCGAAATATTTATCGGATGTGTCGTGGTGTGGTAGGTTTCAAAAGTCTCTGCGTGGCAGCCTTGGAGCCGCAGAACCCATACAAGATCTTCAATTCACGTTTCTATCACTTCATCAGGTCGTTTTGAATGATAGGGTCGTACGCGAAATGGAAGAGCTCCCACATCGATCAAAATGGCACCTAGAAGAGGTACTGCACTTCGGAGTTAATTATTCTTTTTCGTAAACTGCTTACATTTTGTTTCAATGTAGATCCGGTCAGTTCGTCAAGCTTTGAGCTGTACATGCAAGCAATTCAAACATTCAGGGTGGGTTTGCTCGCATATCATTGCGGCGCTGCATCTCCTGGGGAAAATAAACATTGATCGAGCCATGGCTTCAATCCCGATGCGCGGGCAGCGTGGACGACCCCGGACGCTCGCAGGGAGTCTGCAGCGTGACGTTGTTTCTGATGCATACGATATTGACCGCCTCCTGGGCATTTTTACAAAGTCACCTGGGAGGCCTATGAAATGGCCTGTAATGCAGGAGTTCGAGATCGACGACGGGGGAGATACTATCGTAGACCGCAGAGTGGGGCAGGTTGCGGGTGTTCATCTGTGCCCTCATGAAGGTGTCTACATTTGGACTGCTACATTCGTAGATGGAGGAAGCGTGCAGTACAAAGCTGAAGAACTGGTGCACGCGATACGTCGAGCGCATGGTATGGAAGTCGACTAGACGCCGGTAGATTCCCATGGATACCATGGCTTTATTGCAATACATGCTGCATTTCAATTCACTATCACGTGTGTTTCTCTCTTCTGTTGCTTCAGTACAGATAATCATACTTGATGCTCCGAATGATATGTCGCTGCTTTTCAGTATTGAGTTTCTGTTGCCTTAAGTTCGCAACAGGTATTCCACAGCACGCAACAGGAATTCAGTAGTGAGGATGTGCAACAGGCGTTCAGTATCTGAACAACAGGAATTAATATTATTCCCAGGGGGGTGACAGGTTGTAGCGCCGAGTGAGATCGCCGCTGCAAAAGCGGATCTGCTATAAAGGAGAGCCCGACTTCTTTTCAATGACGGAGGATATCGCGAGCAAATGCCAGACATCGACCTACTTCTTACTAGTTAGTATGAGAGCGAAAGCGCATCGTGTGCGTCTTGAGCTTCAAGGGTGCTCAGCTTCAAGGCTATCATCCAATTGGAACGCTGCTATAGCCGTTTCCGGGCCGGTAATGAAAATGTTGATGTATTAAATACAACAAATTTTGTGGCCGGTAGTGATAAATATCCGTTGAGGAACCAGCTGAAGGTGGCGCCAACGCAGAAAGGTAGTGAGTCAGCGATCTCGCTTTCGTAGTTGTGTGCTTTATTAGTGGCGACGGCATTTTGCTATCTATCTCTCTGCTGTTTTCTATCGTTGGATTAGATCACGTTACGTCTCAATGCGAACCATGTTTGTGAGTACCTTCTTGTTGAATTGTTCCTTATCAATCACTGTGCACCGAAGAGCGTCTGCGTGTCGAGATTCGGATTCTGCGCGTGTTGCCACTTAACCTGGGCCTCGAACTCCCTGCTGGGGATCACGAGTTTCTCCGGGATGTCGAGGATTTTCTTGATCGAAGCGCTCGTGTTGCTGCCCAAAATGCCTGCGAGAGGAGACGCTGACCCTGATGCTAGAGCTTGTTCTCGTCTGATTGCCAGGATGGGCATCTCTAGCAGCTCCTTGAACGCGTTCTTCTGTGTCTTCATACTGTGCTTCTCACGCAACAAAGTGTCGAGCGCTTCCACCTGACCGGGGGTGACATCGGGAAGAGATAACAAAATCTCACGAGGTGCTGTACACAGCGACGACGCGGGACGAAGCGGCTGGTTGCACGGGTCGATGCCCTTGCATTCCTCCACGGGCGTTAGGCCCAGCGTGAGCCTGCAATAGATGTTACGCGCCAGATTGATGATCTCCCACTTGAGACCGTCTTCCTTAACGTGGCCGACATGCTCACGCAGAATCCCCTGGAGCGCTGCAGAGAAGAGCTCCCTTCCTAGCAGGGCGTGATACTTCGTGTCAGCGTGAAGCACGTTAACGAATTTGTCGCCCAAAAGCACAGCCTTGCGGCAGCTCAACGTGTCCTTCCAGCAAATCACCTGTACCAAAATCGCGCCGATAGCAAACGGCAGCGAAGGCGACTGCGTCAGAATGTAGTCGCGCAGCACGGCATCTTCAGGACTCGTCACGTGCTTCGGGTTGTCGGTGTCTGTGCCCACAACAGTTTTGGGGTCGACGGCGTACTCAATAAAATCGATTACTTGGCGGGTCAGCTCCATCACCATTTTCTCACGTGCGATCTCCTGTTTCGCGTCTTCAATGCCGACCACCAACGCGCTCCAAGGAGTTTGAGCCGGCTTGTCACCAGCAGCAGGACGCTGGAAGATGGATGTTGCTCGCTGCGCGAAATGGCCGAACAACGTCGCAAGCACTGGGTCTAACAGAGATGGGTAGAGTTCTCGCGGGCAGGTCTTCAGGAACGGCAGGTATACGTAAGCCAGTGCACCCTTCAGGTGGCGGTGCTCCATCAAGTCCAAATCGCTGAGCATGCTATTCTGCAGCATCGATGCTACCTGCGGGTTCTTGTAGAAGCTGGCCTGGCCCACTGCTACTCCCATCAAATGGTATGAAATATCACGCACATTCTTGTGCCATTTTGACCATTTGGAGACGGCAGGTAACTTCGCAACTTCCTCTTCTTCGAGCTGGTTCTTTCCTCCAAGCAACTGAGCAACTTCGTCCACGGAGACGCTCATCAGCCAGCAGGCAGTGGATGTTTTCAGCACCGCTTCCTTCACAGCGGGTTCTTGGAGGCCATGAAGCGAACGAATAAGCGCCAACAAGTTTGGCAGTATGTGTGGCCACGCGCCCTCAAAGGCCCCTTCCTCAGTAGTTTTGGCCGAAAAGGCAACCCCTGCTCGCTTGGCGATGCCGTGCAATGTCGTCAAGGTCTTAAGAAGAACCCAGGTTTCGTACGCGCCTGCCCTCAGTCCGATAAGATCAGAGCTTAAGGGCGTGACCCCGCAGGACACAAGCTGTCAGTGGTAGCTTGTGTCCTTCTAGATGACATGCTCGCCACTCATGGTCATCACCTCTAAGCAGCTGCTTTGAGGGGATGACCAAGACGAAGCAGCTCGTGGATTTTGAGGGTGTAAGTGGGGCCAGCTCTGTATTGTTCATCTGGAGATCCAAATTCGCGATTGCGACCCCGTCGTCACCGATGCAGTAACTAACCAGCGTCAGATCGCCATGCCAATATCCTGGTGCTTACCGACCTCACGAGGATTCGCGTTGCATGCCTCGCTGCGCGAGTGTTCTCGTACTTGAGATACTGGCGTGAGCAGCCCCAGCACTTGACAAAAATTCAATTGGGTCCTGTCGCAATGATATGTATTTCCTCGCCGCCAGGTAAGTGAAACCGGGATCATAGTAGAGCAACACGACCGTCAGAACTAACGTTATGACAGATAATACCAGCAAGAGAGTAGTTCCCATGTGCAGCTGCCACCATCAACATCGTAGTCGCAGCAGATAACATCAAGGCGCAGCCGAGGCATACGCCGGTATGGAGATGCGCTAGAGTCGCGGCAGCGGCCACCACCACTAGCAGACTGCTAGTAGCAGCTGGTCTGCCTTAATGCTCTACCAAGGCCGGGGGAGGGGGGGTACATGTTATGCAGTACCAGCTCTGTCAGGCGGCAACAAGTCCGCCATTCCGAAAGTCCTCGCCCAGCAACAACATCAAAGCACTTCAGTTCTCATCAACGATGACGGTCCCCGCGCCCAGCTCAATGATCTTCGGGTTACTTCTGCTGCTGCTCGCCACCCCCACCAGTGTTCGTGCTGCCTGCTCCGACGTTCACGTCGTTTTCGCCCGCGGCAGTACCGAGATGCCGGGTCTTGGAATGTGTGGTGGGCCCTTGGTAAAGAATATCACTGCTAACCTCGCCGGCTTGAGCGTGTCCTCGTACGCTGTCAACTACCTCGCAGACGTGACTCAACTAAGCGCAGGACCCGGTGCTACCGATATGACCCGACAAGTGGTTGCTGTGGCGCAGCAGTGCCCCAACACGATGTTCGTACTTGGTGGATATTCCCAGGGCGCCACCGTGACCGACATCTCCATCGGCATCCAGACGGTCCTCGGCATTGGTGAGACGATCCCGGAGTACTTGTCGCCGCGTATCAAGGCCATCGTGACATTCGGCAACCCTCTGATGCTATTCGGCCAGGCAATTTCGAGCGCCAGTGCCACGTACGGATCCAAGGCGGTGGAGTTCTGCAACCTGGGCGACCCGGTCTGTGGTAATGGAATCAACGTGCTCGCCCATATCTCGTACCCGGCGGACGGCAGCGTGTCAAAAGCCGCCCAGCATGCAGCAACCTTGGTGAGAGGAGGCTTGCGCGGCTAGTAAGAAGATATATGTATCTTGTTTGATTCCATGCAAACAACGTTCACCTTTTAACTCTGGATTTCTGACTCAAGCAGACCGATTTTCGGGGAGTACCCTGGACCAAAATATTGAGTATTGGCTTACGCCGTTAGCAAGTGGTGCATATGCATTGGTATCTGCACTAAAATCATAATGGACGAGGCCGCGTCTAAATACCACTACCAGACGAAAAAATATTCCTCTATCTCTAGGTCGAGATGCACCTTGGCCTTGATAATTTGATCATTTTGGCTTCGGCCTTTAATTTGCTTGTATGCATCATGAGCTAATGCAGGTTTAACAAGTGTAAAACTTATAGCTTGAACCGACATCACTCTCGGGGGAAAATGCCAATACGCACGTACATGTCCAAGATGCCCCGACGAAAACAACTCCTGGGGAAGCATTGCACTCAGCAGCAACTATTAATAGACCCTCCCGTTATCGTCACATTGCAGCCCCCTGTACCAGGGTAAGGTCAATTTTGGCCAATCAAAATTGTCTCAACCCTTCTAATAGAAGGGCATGGAAGTTTGTCGTTTGATTGATTGATGCATAGGCTTGGCGCAACGCAAAATGCTGGAGACACTGCAGCAATCATTGCCGCACACGCCAGTCTTGGATCGCGGATAACTTTTATTCCACAACGAAGTAGAACGTACGACCACCACCATTGTTAACGTCTCGATTAGAGCTTTATTATATGTCTAACTCTTTTCGTATTCAGCCTATTTTCATAAATATCATTGTCGACCTTGCCCCGAAAAACGGTCATTTCCGGTTCGCTTGAGTCAGAAATTCAGTGTTAAGTTGATGTTCACAAATTCTCTGGATTTTTAATCCAGAGTACTTCCGAGAACGCATCTCGACGTTAAAAAACTCACTTCTCAATACTGAAATCCAAAAAATAGAAACGTTGAGCAGGGATTAGTAGTACTTGCTGAAATAGTACACCTCGGTAATACTACTACCCGATATCTTGATAGTAGTATTACTACTACCGTATAGCGCGGTATTCAATATAAGTGATACTATTCTATCATCAGCTCAGTACTATAGTACTCTTCAAGTAATACTTTTGAAGGAGAAAACTCAGCTGTCAATTTGCAATTCTAGTTTGAGTGTCTCTCAATTAGGCCCTCATTTAGGCCTCGAGGAAGATCACCATTTTCGAAACGGAAAACATACAGCCCATGTTTTTCTGGGGAAGGGGTGAATTCCACTCCAAACCCATCTTGTAGGGCACGCCAAAAATCGACGCATGCAGTTAAAGGGCTGCGCCCAGCACGCAGATTTAAACCCAGGGCCAAGTATGATCTAGAAGGGGTTGGCTCAGGGCTCTGTCGATGCTCTTGGGGTTTTAGGGGCCTTAGCTTTGCAATAGAGTTCATGTTTCCCAGCAACGAATGTTGAGAATTGTGTAGGATTTGGAGCCCGTGACACCCGTCCTCTTGTATCGAAATGATTACATCCATGTTGGCCATGTTTTTATTTTTACTTGGATTTATTATGGCGGGTTCACCTAACCCGGATAAAAAACATGGGCTGTATCGCCAGCCTTTTCGAAACCGTGTCAAAGCACAACAAACGAAGTATGGGTTGTGCCATGAAGGATTGTCAGGAACGCAATGAGGTCAACCTTGATCCTTGTAGTGTGTGTGAGAACACCAGTGATTCACTGGCAGTGAATACTACGTAGTAAGCCCGATAATGAAGCTCACATAAAGTGTACATTATTTTTCAACTTCAGGAGTTCGTTCGCACATAGGAATGGGCAAATGCAACGGTGGCATTAATGCCATTAATGCAGCACTTCCACAAAAGTGCAGGCAAAACGGGAGGTGTCAACTTAAACAGGACCTTTCAGAAGATAAACAAAGGACTCACACAAATCTGGGATCAGAGTAGAGCAACACGACCGTCAGAACTAACGTTATGACAGATAATACCAGCAAGAGAGTAGTTCCCATGTGCAGCTGCCACCATCAATATCGAAGTCGCAGCAGATAACATCAAGGCGCAGCCGAGGCATACACCGGTATGGAGATGCGCTAGAGTCGCGGCAGCGGCCACCACCACTAGCAGACTGCTAGTAGCAGCTGGTCTGCCTTAATGCTCTACCAAGGCCGGGGGAGGGGGGGGGTACATGTTATGCAGTACCAGCTCTGTCAGGCGGCAACAAGTCCGCCATTCCGAAAGTCCTCGCCTAGCAACAACATCAAAGCACTTCAGTTCTCATCAACGATGACGGTCCCCGCGCCCAGCTCAATGATCTTCGGGTTACTTCTGCTGCTGCTCGCCACCCCCACCAGTGTTCGTGCTGCCTGCTCCGACGTTCACGTCGTTTTCGCCCGCGGCAGTACCGAGATGCCGGGTCTTGGAATGTGTGGTGGGCCCTTGGTGAAGAATATCACTGCTAACCTCGCCGGCTTGAGCGTGTCCTCGTACGCTGTCAACTACCTCGCAGACGTGACTCAACTAAGCGCAGGACCCGGTGCTACCGATATGACCCGACAAGTGGTTGCTGTGGCGCAGCAGTGCCCCAACACGATGTTCGTACTTGGTGGATATTCCCAGGGCGCCACCGTGACCGACATCTCCATCGGCATCCAGACGGTCCTCGGCATTGGTAAGACGATCCCGGAGTACTTGTCGCCGCGTATCAAGGCCATCGTGACATTCGGCAACCCTCTGATGCTATTCGGCCAGGCAATTTCGAGCGCCAGTGCCACGTACGGATCCAAGGCGGTGGAGTTCTGCAACCTGGGCGACCCGGTCTGTGGTAATGGAATCAACGTGCTCGCCCATATCTCGTACCCGGCGGACGGCAGCGTGTCAAAAGCCGCCCAGCATGCAGCAACCTTGGTGAGAGGAGGCTTGCGCGGCTAGTAAGAAGATATATGTATCTTGTTTGATTCCATGCAAACAACGTTCACCTTTTAAGTTGATGTTCACAAATTCTCTGGATTTTTAATCCAGAGTACTTCCGAGAACGCATCTCGACGTTAAAAAACTCACTTCTCAATACTGAAATCCAAAAAATAGAAACGTTGAGCAGGGATTAGTAGTACTTGCTGAAATAGTACACCTCGGTAATACTTCTACCCGATATCTTGATAGTAGTATTACTACTACCGTATAGTGCGGTATTCAATATAAGTGATACTATTCTATCATCCGCTCAGTACTATAGTACTCTTCAAGTAATACTTTTGAAGGAGAAAACTCAGCTGTCAATTTGCAATTCTAGTTTGAGTGTCTCTCAATTAGGCCCTCATTTAAGCCTCGAGGAAGATCACCATTTTCGAAACCGTGTCAAAGCACAACAAACGAAGTATGGGTTGTGCCATGAAGGATTGTCAGGAACGCAATGAGGTCAACCTTGATCCTTGTAGTGTGTGTGAGAACACCAGTGATTCACTGGCAGTGAATACTACGTAGTAAGCCCGATAATGAAGCTCACATAAAGTGTACATTATTTTTCAACTTCAGGAGTTCGTTCGCACATAGGAATGGGCAAATGCAACGGTGCCATTAATGCCATTAATACAGCTCTTTCACAAAAGAGGGGTGGTGTTGGTTTCACTCTAAAACCTGGCGGTTGGTTTCGTGCTACGCAGAACTAGAAATACTCTAAGCGAGGGACACTCTTCGTTGTGGTGGCTCGCTCCCATGGAAGCAGACGCAGACGTCTCCGGCAACGACAGTGACGCCACGGTGGTACTCGAGTACGTTGAGGACAGCAACGTAGAGGCTAACGCAACCATTTCGAACGAACCATCTTCTAGCGATGAGAACGTGACAAGCACAGCAGTGGAAGCAGGGAGCGGTCGCGACAGCGAGAGCTCATTGGACTTTGGCAGTGATTCAGAAGAGGTTTCACAGCCTAGTGACTTTGTTCCGACATCTAAGCCTACATACACCAGTATTGGATTCTTTGACTCGTTGAGTCAAGCTGAACAAGCGCTGCGTGGGTTCAACAGCTTCGTCTACACTTATCAGACTAGGTACTTGTCCCCATTTGTCTTGGGGAAGGTATATCAGTGCCGTTCCCATGTTGGATGTGGTCATCGCCTCAAACTTTCGACACATCGAGGTGATGGAACTACTTTTCGCTACCAACTTCTTGAGCGTGGCAGGCACTGCGGGGCGAAAATCCAACTACCTGAACGCGGTATTTCATTGGCGCTGAAACCAGAAATTGACGCGTTGCTGAAACTAGGGATGGCTGCAGGTCGGGTTCAGAATATGCTGCTGTTTAAATACATGCGAGAGCCGCAGATGCTTGCCCATGTACCTGCCGTAAAAAAGATGGAGAATCGCAAGGCTTACCTGAAGAAAAAGGCTGCTGGTGGCTGGGAGATTAACAAGTTCGTGACTTTGCAGAATTGGGCGGTCCGGAAAATGTGTCAAGATGCTGAGACTTTTTGAACCGCTGATGAATCAAATATGGCGGACATGAATGCGATGATAATACTTGACGAATTTGAGCATACATCTACCGACGGCGGAAAGGAGATTGAGTCAATGGGTATTATTGTGACCACACGAGCGCTATTTAGTAATGTTCGTCAAGCAGTTCAGGATCAAGGCCCTGACTTAGTGATGTCGACTGATGGTACTTATCGCCTGCACTTTGGAGGGTGGACCTTGGTCGACTGTGGTGGGATCTCGGTTGAGACGTCCAGCTCGGGCTTTGTGCAGAGATTTCGCCCTTGGTTATACATGTTCGTAAGGACGGAGTGCACGTACGCGTACCAGAGAATGTTCACCGCGTTGGTCAAGTACGCCTCGCTTTTTTACGGTGTAGACGTCTCGGTGCGTAGTGCTAGTATTGACCACTCTGATGCTATTGCGTCTGCGCTAGCCATTGTGT
This sequence comes from Phytophthora x cambivora, assembly GCA_033557925.1. NCBI lineage: Eukaryota > Oomycota > Peronosporomycetes > Peronosporales > Peronosporaceae > Phytophthora > Phytophthora x cambivora. Next base: position 5,186,698 of record JAUCEB010000013.1, on the reverse strand, counting down.
GGCCAGCCGTAGAAGTTCTCACATGCTGGGAGAATTTGCTCAGGCAGGCACGCAAACAGACAAAGCTGACCAACAGAGAAGGAATTTGTCCAGCCACATCTGCGCTTGTTGCATGCATCACGCTCTCTCCGTCAGTTTCGGGCTCTCGCGAAACGAATCGTTGCAGCATGGAATGCGGAGGGCGAACATGAAATTGCTAAGTGGCTACAAACAGTGTACTTGACACCTCGGTGGGAGCGATGGAGTGTTGGAAGCTCGTCGGTCCCCGGATTTTTACCAACCCAACAACCCATCGAGAGCCACCATCGAGTTATAAAGGTAATTGTTACAGACTACAAGAAGGCACAGACAATCTCAATTTTAAACTCGGTGTTGCCCCGAGTTTTACTGTACGATGCCACGAACCTGTCGGCAGGCCCCCAAGCTCATTATGCTGAAGGTATGCCGCTTCTTAGTTTGTGTAACACCTCTGCGGAGTAACACTAACACTGATATATTTTTAATCAATGCAGGCCCGCTTCCTGTTGATGCAGTCGTAAAGGCGAAAACATTCTTGATTGAGACTCAGAATCACCGCATTGTTAATGCGAGAGCATCCGGACGCCCGGCTCGCATTTTTTTAACAGCACGAAGGCTATGGTGCAACCGCGGAATCTTGCCGGGTCTCTCGTGTCTGCCGAAAGAACCGAAAGGTAGGGTCCAACAGCTTTAATCGAGGTTGCATGAGCTTTCTCGAAATATTTATCGGATGTGTCGTGGTGTGGTAGGTTTCAAAAGTCTCTGCGTGGCAGCCTTGGAGCCGCAGAACCCATACAAGATCTTCAATTCACGTTTCTATCACTTCATCAGGTCGTTTTGAATGATAGGGTCGTACGCGAAATGGAAGAGCTCCCACATCGATCAAAATGGCACCTAGAAGAGGTACTGCACTTCGGAGTTAATTATTCTTTTTCGTAAACTGCTTACATTTTGTTTCAATGTAGATCCGGTCAGTTCGTCAAGCTTTGAGCTGTACATGCAAGCAATTCAAACATTCAGGGTGGGTTTGCTCGCATATCATTGCGGCGCTGCATCTCCTGGGGAAAATAAACATTGATCGAGCCATGGCTTCAATCCCGATGCGCGGGCAGCGTGGACGACCCCGGACGCTCGCAGGGAGTCTGCAGCGTGACGTTGTTTCTGATGCATACGATATTGACCGCCTCCTGGGCATTTTTACAAAGTCACCTGGGAGGCCTATGAAATGGCCTGTAATGCAGGAGTTCGAGATCGACGACGGGGGAGATACTATCGTAGACCGCAGAGTGGGGCAGGTTGCGGGTGTTCATCTGTGCCCTCATGAAGGTGTCTACATTTGGACTGCTACATTCGTAGATGGAGGAAGCGTGCAGTACAAAGCTGAAGAACTGGTGCACGCGATACGTCGAGCGCATGGTATGGAAGTCGACTAGACGCCGGTAGATTCCCATGGATACCATGGCTTTATTGCAATACATGCTGCATTTCAATTCACTATCACGTGTGTTTCTCTCTTCTGTTGCTTCAGTACAGATAATCATACTTGATGCTCCGAATGATATGTCGCTGCTTTTCAGTATTGAGTTTCTGTTGCCTTAAGTTCGCAACAGGTATTCCACAGCACGCAACAGGAATTCAGTAGTGAGGATGTGCAACAGGCGTTCAGTATCTGAACAACAGGAATTAATATTATTCCCAGGGGGGTGACAGGTTGTAGCGCCGAGTGAGATCGCCGCTGCAAAAGCGGATCTGCTATAAAGGAGAGCCCGACTTCTTTTCAATGACGGAGGATATCGCGAGCAAATGCCAGACATCGACCTACTTCTTACTAGTTAGTATGAGAGCGAAAGCGCATCGTGTGCGTCTTGAGCTTCAAGGGTGCTCAGCTTCAAGGCTATCATCCAATTGGAACGCTGCTATAGCCGTTTCCGGGCCGGTAATGAAAATGTTGATGTATTAAATGAGGACGATTTATTCAAAGGTATCATTAAGTATTTAACCTCAAAACCAAGCGAGCTATACTACGTTATAGAGGGGTCTTTTAGCTACATTTTGACGCTTTCAGGTCCCCAGAAAGTGAAGTTGGAGAAAAGTTGTGGCCATCGGCGTGAGATGCCTCGGAGAAAATAATTTTTTTCAGATTTTTTTTTCTTAGTGTTATGGTGTCTAAAAACGCTGATCTTTCGATTGCGCCTACCGAGAGCTTCAGGAGATGCCGAGAACTTAAGTAAATCTGAAGATTTCTACGACACATCCATAATCTGTCAACACCAATCTTAGTCAAAAGTATCATTAAGTATTCTGAACACTACTCACACCGCCAGCGTAACAAACAGCGACGCATTTGCCTCCCCTTGCGCCCTAGAGTCTAAGAGATGCCCTATTAAGTCCCTCTAGCCGCAGAGGCGGGCTTTCGTGCAGCAGATTTAGACCCGCGACTCAAAATCGAGCTGGGGCCTCTAAAAAGCTCTCGATAGCTGGCGCGATCAAGCCATTCCCGTCACTCTGTCCGGACGTTGGAATCGCAGCGGGCCCGCCAGCGACCTTGCTGTTCTGCGTCTTTTCATGCGCCATCCGGGGCAAACATTCTGGCGAAGTCGTTTGACATGCCCACCGCTGCTCCGGCGGAGAAACTTTTTCTTTTGGCTTTTTCTCGGCTTCGTCAAAACGGCCACCAAACTGATGGTCTGACTTTAAACCCCTCTAGCAAAAAACCTCAAAAAACCCTTAATGATACTTTTGAAAAAATCGTCCTCAAATACAACAAATTTTGTGGCCGGTAGTGATAAATATCCGTTGAGGAACCAGCTGAAGGTGGCGCCAACGCAGAAAGGTAGTGAGTCAGCGATCTCGCTTTCGTAGTTGTGTGCTTTATTAGTGGCGACGGCATTTTGCTATCTATCTCTCTGCTGTTTTCTATCGTTGGATTAGATCACGTTACGTCTCAATGCGAACCATGTTTGTGAGTACCTTCTTGTTGAATTGTTCCTTATCAATCACTGTGCACCGAAGAGCGTCTGCGTGTCGAGATTCGGATTCTGCGCGTGTTGCCACTTGACCTGGGCCTCGAACTCCCTGCTGGGGATCACGAGTTTCTCCGGGATGTCGAGGATTTTCTTGATCGAAGCGCTCGTGTTGCTGCCCAAAATGCCTGCGAGAGGAGACGCTGACCCTGATGCTAGAGCTTGTTCTCGTCTGATTGCCAGGATGGGCATCTCTAGCAGCTCCTTGAACGCGTTCTTCTGTGTCTTCATACTGTGCTTCTCACGCAACAAAGTGTCGAGCGCTTCCACCTGACCGGGGGTGACATCGGGAAGAGATAACAAAATCTCACGAGGTGCTGTACACAGCGACGACGCGGGACGAAGCGGCTGGTTGCACGGGTCGATGCCCTTGCATTCCTCCACGGGCGTTAGGCCCAGCGTGAGCCTGCAATAGATGTTACGCGCCAGATTGATGATCTCCCACTTGAGACCGTCTTCCTTAACGTGGCCGACATGCTCACGCAGAATCCCCTGGAGTGCTGCAGAGAAGAGCTCCCTTCCTAGCAGGGCGTGATACTTCGTGTCAGCGTGAAGCACGTTAACGAATTTGTCGCCCAAAAGCACAGCCTTGCGGCAGCTCAACGTGTCCTTCCAGCAAATCACCTGTACCAAAATCGCACCGATAGCAAACGGCAGCGAAGGCGATTGCGTCAGAATGTAGTCACGCAGAACGGCGTCTTCAGGACTCGTCACGTGCTTCGGGTTGTCGGTGTCCGTGCCCACAACAGTTTTGGGGTCGACGGCGTACTCAATAAAATCGATTACTTGGCGAGTCAGCTCCATGACCATTTTCTCACGTGCGATCTCCTGTTTCGCGTCTTCAATGCCGACCACCAACGCGCTCCAAGGAGTCTGAGCCGGTTTGTCACCAACAGAAGGACGCTGGAAGATGGATGTTGCTCGCTGCGCGAAATGGCCGAACAACGTCGCAAGCACTGGGTCTAACAGAGATGGGTAGAGTTCTCGCGGGCAGGTCTTCAGGAACGGCAGGTAAACGTAAGCCAGTGCGCCCTTCAGGTGGCGGTGCTCCATCAAGTCCAAATCGCTGAGCATGCTATTCTGCAGCATCGATGCTACCTGCGGGTTCTTGTAGAAGCTGGCCTGGCCCACTGCTACTCCCATCAAATGGTATGAAATATCGCGTACATTCTTATGCCACTTTGACCATTTGGAGACGGCAGGTAACTTCGCAACTTCCTCTTCTTCGAGCTGGTTCTTTCCTCCAAGCAACTGAGCAACTTCGTCCACGGAGACGCTCATCAACCAGCAGGCAGTGGATGTTTTCAGCACCGCTTCTTTCACAGCGGGTTCTTGGAGGCCATGAAGCGAGCGAACTAGTGCCAACAAATTTGGCAATATGTGTGGCCACGCGCCCTCAAAAGCCCCAGTGTCTTCGGTAGTTTTGGCCGAAAAGGCAACTCCTGCTCGCTTGGCGATGCCGTACAATGTCGTTAAGGTCTTAATAATCATTCCGAGTAGTTTCTTCGTCTTTTCGTCGTTGGCTGCCGCTTCGATAGCGGTCACAATACTTTGCGGAGAGCTGACAAGCGCGGTCATCTCTGGTGACGTCCACTGAGTAAGCGGGTCCTGGACAATCTGCTGCACAAACTGCACGCGTTCCTCCTTGTTTTCCATCGAGTTGGACACCAGCACCAACATTTCGTACAGCATCACACCTTCCGTATCTGTGACGCGATCAGCAGCAAACAGTTCCTGGGCCTTCGTACACAGCACGGGGAGCACCGGCAAAATGTGAGCAGGGATCGCCTGGCAGATGGAAACCAGCGATGACAGAGCCCGTCTCCGAACGTTGATAGTTCCACTGCTCATTTTACCGTGCACGTCCTCTCCAGGCATCACAAAGTTGATGTTTGCGAAAAGCATCTCAAACACTGCCGTGAGCGTGCTACCGTCGAGTGCGTAGTACTTTGCAAACGACGCCAGCACAAGAAGCTGACGGAACTTAAGTAGAGGATCGGGGGTGTCAAATGACAGAATCGCCTGCAAAATTGTCTGCAGCGCCTGGTGGTTTGTGGGGTTTTGCATTGCATTGGGTGGGAGCTGCTTGACGATGCAGTCTATCAGAGACGAAATCCCTTCGTGGTACAAATAGGCCGTGCTGAGGTCCGTGCAGAGGCCACGATCCGCGCTCAGGTGGTCCGTGCCGGCAGGATACTGTGTGAGCACGAACGCCAGACGCTCATGCAGAGACTGCATCACGACCGTGGGGTTCAGCTGCACCAACACACGGATCAGCGCGTACAGCCGTCCTCGAAAGTTTCCATAGTACGCGATGTACTCGTTGTGGTCGTCGAACTCCTCCCTGCTGCACTCGCAAGCCGCCGCTTGCGGTCCCGGGTGTTCCCGCTCGGGCGATGCCAGCTTGAAGTACTTGTCAAAAGAAACCTGCCGAAGCTGCTCCAGAATCTCCGCCAAATACGCCTCTCCCTGCTTCAACACCGTCTTGTTCTTCAAGACCGTGAGCCAGAAAATGATCTGCGCCTCTGTCAGAATGAGGCTCGGGTGTGCGAACAGCTTGCACAGGTTATTTAGAATCACACGCAGCAGCGCCATCTCCTGCTCTCCCGGTCCGTCCAGCAGCAGCACGTCGAGCTGACACGTGCCCCACGTCACCAGCACATCGTTGATTTTCTTGTGGAAGAGCAAATTGGCCTCCAAGTCCGGCTGCAGCGTGGCCAAGTCCAGCGTGTCCACCTTCTCGATGATCTGACTGATGCTCTGCAGCATGATGGCTCTGTGGTCCTTGCCGAAGCCCCTGGTCATGAACACCTCCAGACATTCCGCTCCCGCCACGCGGAACTCGACGTCCTCCAGCAGCAGCACGGCCACCATAATGAAATTAGTATTAGGGTCCACAGGTCGGTCCAGCGGCATCCACTCGAGGAACTCCTTGAGCATGTCGAGCGCCGCGTGGATGAGTCTCTGGCTGAGGCTGCGCTGGGCGCTGGAAGCTGTCGGGGCCTTGTAGCGCGCGTACTGCGTCTCCAGCTCGTGGTACACCACTGGGAAGAGCTGCGGCAGACACACGTTAAGGCCCTGCAGGATGTCCTTCCTCCGGGCCGGCGGGATCGACGTGTTGAACGAGCTGCTGACGCAGTCCTCGGCCAGCGAGCGCAGCACCAGCAGCACCAGCTCAATCTGCGCGTCGTTTCCACTCTGCCAGACCTGCAGCAGCTCGGGTAACAGCTCGGGCCAGCGCTGCGGGAACTGACGCTTGGCCATGTGCGCCAGCAGCGCCACCTTCTTCTCGCGCACGAACACGGGCTCGTCCTCGCTGGGGTTTTGCAGCAGCAGAGCCACCAGCTCCGCGCGCATGGCCTGCTGCTCCTCGGCCGGCAGCGCGCCCCAGCGCGTGAGCACGTGGTGCTCCAGCACGTGCAGCGCGAAGTGTCGGCGGCGGTGCAGCTCCAGCGCGTCGCCCGGCCCGGGGTTGCGGTACAGCGCCGCCGCGTACAGCGCGCAGTCCGCGCGGCCCTTGAAGTCCTCGCAGAAGGCGTACGCGGCCTGCCGCTCTGCTGCCGACGCCAGCGGCGAGTGGCTCACCTGCACGGCCAGCAGCACCTGCTGGTACAGCTGAGCATCCATGGCTGCAAATGGAAGAATGTATGGAACGTAGCTGCTCGCGGAATGACTGGCGGTTTGTATAGAGAACAAGAATCGCACTTAAACGGATAGATCGACGACTGGAGCAACTTCAACTCAAGTCACTTGTCAACCTGCTGCAACATGCAGGAAGTGAATTAAACGAAGATGAAATGAATAATACACGTGTGAGCAGACTTGAAGCACTTAAGTTGCGTAAGTTATTTATGCGTGGTGCGTGGCGTCGGGGGTGAGAGCCTCGCCGTAGTCGCCCGTGTTCAGTTTGTCATCGTCGTTATGTTTGCCAGTCTCCTGTGGGGCCGGGGCCGAGCTGTAGCAGAGCAGACCAATGTACACGAGCGCCAGCGCCAGCCAGTACCAGTTGTTGACGGCTTCGTCGAAGATGAGGTAGGACACGGCCACCGTGAAGACGGGCGCCGTGAGCAGCCCCAGGTTGAACAGCAGGCTCTCGGCCCAGCGCAGGAAGACGGACGTGATGGTGTAGAAGACGAAGAGCACGCAGACGTAGCCGGCCATGTAGCCGTAGACGCGGCCCGTGAAGTCCACGGCCTCGATGGGGCCGCGCTCGAGCACGAGCACCTGCACGATGGACACGACGGAGGCCCAGAGACCCAGGAAACCCAGACACTCGACGTTCGAGTCCACGTCGCGCGTCTTGACCACCGCCTGGATCATGACGTTGGACGTGGCGTAGAAGGCGGCGGCGATGAGCGCGTACAAGTCGCCGCGCACCTCGCGGCTGCTCGTGCCGTTGGCCGACGACGTGTAGTCAGACACGAAGATGACGACGGAGCCGCCTAGCGCGATGGCCGCGCCCAGGTAGTGACGCATCGAGTAGCGCGTCTTGAGGAACAGGAAGCACAGCAGCGTCACGAACGGCACCGTCATGTTGAGGATGAGGCTCAGCGTCGCGTAGTTGGCGTAGTTGTACGCCTTGACGGCGAAGTAGTTGCCCTCCACGTCCACGACCGCCAGCAGCACGTAGAACCACCAGGGGATGCCGATGAGCGGCGTCTTGCGCACGAAGCGCACGCTCAGGTACACGACGGCCAGCAGCACGTAGAGACACGTGCTCTGCAGCGTGGGCAGACTCGCGTTCTCGAGCGTCAGGTACTTGGACAGGATGCCCGACGCCACGTTGAGCAGCATGATGAGCTGGCCGAAGCCGAAGCACAGGAACTGGAACTTGACCCCCTCCTGCATCGCGGATCTTGAAGTGGAGACTTGGGGACTGACCTGAAGGCGGGAGGCGGGCGGGCGGAGCCAGTGGCTCCGAGCTGCGCGATTATACAGACAGAGACCGGCGCACAGAGATTTGCTCGGCGGTGGGAACTGTACCACGAACGTATGACAACCACTTGATCGAGATGGCTACAGTGCACTTCAACTTACTGTATCGGATATTGAAAACTGAAGTGTTCGACCAGAGAGAACGCGGTTCAGACTGGCCGCTATCGAAAGTATATTGAGGTTGGCTGTTCTACCTGATTGTTAGATGTGCTCGTAGGCTGGCAGCGTGTCTGGCGGTCCGAAGTCGCAGCTTCCGGGTTTGTAGCTCTTGATGTGCGTGGCCATCTGCGCCAAGGTGCAGCATGGACACAGGAGCGAGGCGCAGCAGTCTCGGCAGCACCCGCCAGGGATCTGGAACCGCTCGCGCGTGAGTGCGCGAGCTTTCCAGATCCAGACGAAGAGGATCACGTGCACCGTGCCGCCGGTGAGCAGCACGAGGGTGAAGAGTGTGGCCAGCGCGCACCAATACGGCGCCATCCCCAGCCGAGCGGAGATCTGCGCGTGCGTGACGCATGGGCAGAAGGTGACCATGCAGCAGTTGGGCACGCAGTGCGTCAAGCAGCCGCAGCCTCCCAGCCCCCGATCTTGATGTTGCCCACGCCGTCGTCACGTGCAGTGGGTGTTCCGTGCGGATTTCCGGGCGGTGTCAAAGGGACATCGACTTGGATGGCGTACGGGTGGTCGTTCCCATCTTGCTTGGGTGAGGGCGTCGAGGCAGGCTTGGACATGGCGTTGAGCGTATCGGTTGGTGGTGGTGGTGGTTGTGGGGGATGGAGCAGATTCTATAGTAGTTGTGCGGGCGGGGGAATGCTGGACGATTGCCAAGATGAGACACTAGGTGGCAAGAAGCCATGAAAAGGATTATTGTGGCTGCGAGGGAAGTCTGCATTAGCCACGATGAGACGGTGACAAGTTGTCGTTGTCACTGACAACCGATTTGTGCAGGAGTCGGAGACTGCTTAGCTTTTGGCTCCTTGGGCTCTTGTGTGACGTTGCATTGCTGATTTCTTGGGTTCTCAGTTTTATTCACCTTTGGGAGCGAATTGGGACCGTTAAAACGTTACTTTTCTCCAGCTGCCGAAGGATTCCTCTCCACAGTGTTTTTTTTTCTTCTTCTTCTTCTTCGTGGCGTCGTGTTGTGTAGTTTATCTTCCTTCGCAAAGTGCTGGTTACTTCGAGATGATCTCTTTTTGGCGTTCTGTATCATGCTCATTACTTTAGGTGTTTTCTCGACTCGTTAAGCCTGATGAAAGACATGCATCTACCATTAACTGGAAATCCGACACTGCAAACTTAGACAAAACTGCGGCTCAAGAAGATCAATCCCGACCAGCTCCACAACTTCCGAAAATTCGCAATCGAATTGACAACATAAGCTTAAATAAAAATACCTTCCAAGAAGCCGCTCAATGGGCATCCCACTTTGACAACCCAACAAGGCTTCCCGATAAGCCTCGAGCTTACAACGACAACGGAAACAGAAGCGCGGGCACCGTGTTCGCTTTAATAGCTGTAAATGTTGTTGATGCACGGGTGTGCCGGCAGTTTTGCCTAAAATCTGAATGGCATTCTGGCTACCCCATGAAGGTGTTCGTAGTTTATCGATCGGCTCATTTACCTTGCGGTCTGTTTGTGGTTTAGGCTTGTTTGTACGGGGGAAGCGTGTCTTGTGGTCCAAAGTCGCAGCTATCGGGTTTGTAGCTCTTGATGTGCGTTGCAATTTGTGCGAGTGTGCAGCAGGGGAACCAAAAGGAAGCGCAGTAGTCCTCGCAGCAGCCACCAGGAATTTTGAATCGCTCTCGAGTGAGTTGACGTAGCTGCCAGATCCACACAAAGAGAATCGCGTGCGCAATTCCGCAAGTGAACGAGAACAACAGCACGAGAGTGATCAACGCACAAGTGCAAGTCGTGATACCGAGGCGAGCTGTGATCTGCGCCACCGAGACGCAGGGGCAACAGGTTGCCATGAGGCCACAGAACTCCACTTCCCATTTACCGAGCGTGATCCCGGACGGATCCTTGTCTGGCTTCGGGTCTTCTACTGGGATCGCCACCACAACTTCCGCAGGTGAAGCATTGGATTTGGTGAGATCATCAATTGGAACAGCGTAGGGTGCCTCCACCCTCTCAGTCGTGGTGCTAGGAGATCAGTGCTAGGTATTGGGAAGCTTGTAGAATGCTAGAATACAGCATGCTTGAGTGGTGGTTGCATCGCAGCTTCGCATCATGGGATGGAGAAATCGTCATGAAGCTGTCGTCATGAAGCTGTTGAACCTACAAATAGCGCTCCGTTCGTGGAATTTGAGCTGACAAATATTAATAATTAATGGACATGAACGGCAGGCATCCCGGAACGAGATTGTTTTCGCGTGCAAATCTGAGGACTTCGAGTGCAGTCCATAAACATGCGAAAAGGGTGGAACTCCACGTGCTTTTGATCAAAATCGGATGATGGATCGAGTGCATCCAGTTTATGAACATGTATTCGGTAGTGAGCGGGTGTGAGGAGCGTAGCCATAGCAAACCCGAGCGGGGTGCCCGCGAAGCAGGGCCGCTCGGTATTTGCGAAGGCGGGCCCAGCGACGAGCATTCCAGCGAACGGACCCGTTGCCCTGTCCAGTAGTTAGTTTTTCTTAAGCGGGGGTCTGGGGGTGCAACCCCCAGTACATCTATTATCATCGCAGCGACTATACACTGCACTCGATCCATCATCCGTTTTCCGCAAGATTTGACTGCACTCGGGAACACACCTTTGTGCACGCGAATACAATCCGCACCCAGGCATCCCAGGCTTGGTGAATCAATAATCGTTTGTACTCAGCACGCAGGCCTTATGAGCTCGTGAGGAGGTATGCATTATTTAGTGTCGAGTTCGTAGTTCTCTATCTTTCTGCTGTTGGATCTAGGCATGTTGGTATGCGGGCAGCGTGGCTTGGGGTCCGAAAGCGCAGCTACCAGGCTTGTAACTCTTGATGTGTGTGGCCATCTGAGCCAGAGCGCAGCACCCACAGCAGATCGAGGCCATGCAGTCTCCGCAGCACCCACCGGGGATTTTGAACCGTTCGCGGACCTCAATCCGCGCCATCCAGATCCAGATGACGAACACGATCGACCCCACACTGGGAATGATGAGCATCAGGATTGACAGCAGCAGCGCCCACTTGAACGCCAGCATGTCGAGACGCGCTGAGATTTGGGCCAACGTGATGCAGGGGCAGCAGGTCACCATGAGGCAGTTAGGCACGCAGTGCGTGCAGCAATCGCAGAATCCGACCTCCCATTTTCCAGTCGTGAACTCGCCGGCTTGGTCCACCTTGGGCTCCTCCACCGCGATCGTGTATGGCTTCTCCAAGTCGGCCATCTTGAGCGCTGGTTCTTGTTGTGGGTTCTTGGTCTTGGTCGCGAATTGCAGAGTGAGCCATAGGAAGTGTGGGTCAAGCACAAGCACGCCAAGGCAAGAAGCGTAGATAAGACCACGCGACTGAGCATGCTGATTAATATAGAAATCGACACCTCAATGCAGAGGCAGAAGGAGAAGGAGAAGGTGACGCACCTGAATAGAATTCAATCTTCCCCAACAAATTCATGAAAGTAAAACTCGTTGTCCTGGAAGCCAAACTGCAGCTTTAGATGCGGCTATATGCTGGTAGCGTATCTTGTGCGCCGAAGTCGCAGGTTCCTGGCTGGTAGCTCTTGATGTGTGTGGCGAGTTGCGCCATGGCGCAGCAGCCGCAGCAACACGCCGCGCAGTAGTCCCCACAGCAACTTCCAGGGATCTGATAGCGCTCGCGCGTTTGGGTGCGTGCTTGGCAGAGCCAAATGGCGCCGACAATGCCCCCAATGCCGCCGGTGAACACGAACAGCAAGATGAACAGCACCAGCGCGAGGTCGTACTGCATCATGCCGAGACGTGCTGAGATCTGAGCCAGCGAGATGCATGGGCAGCAGGTCACCATGAGGCAGTTGGGCACGCAGTGCGTGCAGCAGCCGCAGAAACCGACTTCCCACTTGCCCACCGTGATCCCCAAGTCGTCCTTGGAGGTCGGTTCGTCTTCGACGCGGATGGCGTAGGGGGCGTCTGCCTCGAGGCCCATGGTGCGCTGGAATCGCTTGGACTTGGTCCTTGTAGCAGCTTCCAAGTTGTAGAATGAACCCGTGCATGACGGTGGTAACGTGTTGTTGAGCACATTGGGTACGATGTCATGGATACAAATCACGCGTGATGTTGAAGTGAACAGCATCGCACCCCTTCAAGATCATGCGAGGACTTTATCACGGAGCGGTAACTTATCGCAACATAATGTTGTTGATTAAAATGCATCTTACTGCACGTTATCATGGTCAGGTGGAATGAGTGTGCATACAGAGCCGGTCATGCATGCATCGTACGTCAAAGACTACTACACGTAGTTTTAGCTGTCGCTACGGGTTCTTGACTTCAATTTAGCAGCGAGTGTACGCCGGCAGCGTGTCCTGCGGTCCAAACGCACAGCTCCCGGGCTTGTAGCTCTTGATATGCGTCGCGATCTGCGCTAGGGTGCAGCACCCGCAGCAGCAGGCAGCCCAGCAATCCCCGCAGCAGCTCCCGGGGATCTGGAAGCGCTCGCGCGTTTTCAAGCGTGCGGTCCAAATCCAAAGAGCGAACACGATGTGTCCGAGGCCTCCAGTGAACGCCACCAGGACACCCAGCAGGATTGTTATGGTCAAGGCCCCACCGAAGCTCATCATTCCCAGTCGCGACAGCACTTGGGACAGCGAGACGCACGGGCAGAAGGTGATCATGAGGCAGTTGGGCACCAAGTGCGTGAAGCAACCGCAGAACGGAGCGTCCCATTTGCCGACCGTGATGTCCGAGCCGTCCTTGGTCTCGAAGTCTTCCACTTGGATGGCGTACGCTTGGTCCGTGTCCGCCATGGTCTTCAGTTCTTGGACTTCCGTGTGGGTCGTAGCTTGTGAGTTGTCGAATGAGACGAAGGCAGCGATGGCATCGTTTGCGGACGACTGAGCGCCACACACTGCCAAGTCGAACACGCGCTTCTCTACTGAGCATTCAGGGTACATGCCAAGCCATGACGGATCGTTGAAGCGGACAGTAAAACGCTCCCGCCGTCCCGCATAATATATCGCCAAGATGAGCTGACACTGCCCCCTATCAACGTCACCGCTTGCAAGCACCACGAGACGCAACCTCGTGTCTCTACGAAAGCTGAAGACTTGATATCGCACACAAAATACTAGGCTCAACGTAACGTCGAACGTTGCTGTTTACAGGAATCATATCCTGCCGTCTGCAGACTCAGGCATTGCAAGTGATACATACTGTAACGTCGAACAAGGTTCCCAACGAGGAGACAAACGCATCCACAGATTGAAAAATGCGTGAACGTTTCCATTGAAATGCAAACGGAGAATATATCTACCGGTACACACTCGTATCGCCTTCAGCTTATCCGGCTTCCTTCGGCTCAGCGTCGAGTTCACGTCCGGCTGTACGCCGGTAACGTGTCCTGCGGCCCAAAGCCGCAGCTCCCGGGCTGGTAGCTCTTGATGTGCGTCGCGATTTGAGCAAGCGCGCAGCAGCCGCAGCAACACGCAGCGCAGTAGTCGCCGCAGGACCCTCCTGGGATCTGGAAGCGCTCGCGCGTCTTGGAGCGGGCGCTCCAGATCCAAATGGCGAACACGATGTAGCCGAGGCCGCCAGTGAAGGCGGCGAGCACCCCCAGCAGCAGCGAGATGATCAGAGCCGTGGTGAACTTCATCATACCCAGACGCGAGAGCACTTGGGCCAGCGACACGCACGGGCAGAAGGTGACCATGAGGCAGTTGGGCACCATGTCGGTGAAGCAGCCGCAGAAGCCGACTTCCCATTTGCCGACGGTGATGCCGGGGGCGGTCACCTCCATCTGGATGGCGTAGGCTTGGTCCGTGTCGGCCATGGCGGTGGAGGTGGGGGTAGAGGTGGAGATGTTCGTGTGCGTTGCAAGCTGCGAGTTGGGGAATGAGCGATGCAAAGACACAGAGGGTGTAAGCTTAGGCTGGCAGTGGTGCTCGCGCTGCACCCCCTCACTGGGTACATGTTGAAGTGCTAAAGTGTATGTCGCCGACCTGTTTTATGATACCCTGCGGAATCGGCTAATATGTGAATGTCATTCAAGCAGATATCGTTAATGAAATGAACTGTCAGTTCTTATAACGTAAAGTCGCTTCAACATGCGTGGGTGTGCACCCGACGTCACACCGTTCAAGCAACGGCGGAATTTTCGATGCCCCACAAGTCGGTGATATCGTATCGTATGCGATCGCCTAGTTCTTGAAGTTAGCTGAGCTCTGCGGCGTTGCTGTCTAGTGCTGCGAGTACGGCGGCAGGGTGTCCGTCGGTGGGGGTCCGAAGCTGCAACTGCCAGGCGTGTAGCTTTTGGTCTGTGTGGCGGTCTGGGCCAGCGCACAGCACGGGCACCACAGTGACGACCAGCAGTCCTCGAACCAGTTGCCGTGGATCTGGAACTGGCTGCGTGTCCCCGCACGGAGCTGCCAGACCACACCCGAAAAGAGCGCGTAGCAGACTCCAGCCAGGATGAGGTAGATGTACCACGTGTCGTCCTCGCCCCAGTGGTGATACTTGTACTTGATGTAGCCCCAGACCACCGAGTCGCTCCTGAGGATGTCCGCGACCTGGTTGATGAACAGCGCCAGCATCACGTACTGCCCGACAACGACGACGAGTGACGACACGAGCGCGAGCCAGTATGGTCTCAATCTCAGCTTTGCAGAAAACTTGTCCATGAATTCGAGCTTGGACGCGACTTGGGCAACTGAGACGCACGGGCAGAACGTGACCATCGCGCAATTGGGGACAGCGTCGGTGAAGCAGCCGAACAATCCGGTGCTCCAAGTTCCGTCTGGAGCGCTGGGAGTCGCGTCGACTGGGGTGTCGATATGCGCTGCGTACGGTGTGCCATCGGACTCACCCGAGCGCGCCGACTTGACGTAGCGGTCATCCATGGCGAATTGTCCCTGTCACCACACTGCAGAGAATATGCAAATGAATGAGGCGAGGACCGACTTAGAAAACGATGCAAGCCATCACTTGTTCTTGTGTCGGCACCGCGCTAGCCACAGCCATCGACTGTAGCTGCCTTTTGGTGGCAGTCAGGTATTCACCGCGACGCACCCACGAACTCGTGCTTCAAATTCTAACCGAAGAGTGTATTACGATGACTTAAGACTCAACTTGCACTTGGTTTGATGGTGCGGCGCCTATTCCGAGTAAGCGGGCAGCGTGTCCGCCACGGGGCCAAACTCGCAGCTGCCAGGCTTG
Organism: Phytophthora x cambivora; assembly: GCA_033557925.1. Taxonomy (NCBI): domain Eukaryota; phylum Oomycota; class Peronosporomycetes; order Peronosporales; family Peronosporaceae; genus Phytophthora; species Phytophthora x cambivora. The sequence goes on along the minus strand of JAUCEB010000013.1, from coordinate 5,171,404 downwards.
TAGCTTTTGATGTGGGTCGCCATTTGGGCCAGCGCGCAGCAGGAGCAGCAGCACGCAGCAGCGAAGTCGTGCTGCGGGGTGCCGGGGATCTGGAAGCGCTCGCGGGTCTTGGTGCGAAGGTGCATAACGAACACGATGAGCACAAGGTGGAGGAAGATGGTGGCGACGCGGTACAGGAAGACGCCGAAGCTGCCGCTGTCGGTCGTTAAGTAGCCGAGCATGATGCCGTAGCTGCTGGTCTCCATGAAGTAGCTGGCCGGGTTAAAGGCCGAAGCGAAGCCGCTGAGCGCAAACTCGGCGACGATGACGGCCAAGCAGGCAGCGAGGGCCTGGGAGTAGGTCGCGACTCCCAGTCGCGCTGAGATCTGCGCGATCGAGACGCACGAGCAGAGCGTGACCATGAAACAGTTCGGCATGAGCGTCGTGAAGCAGTCCCAGAAGCCGACTTCCCACTGCCCCCTTGTCAGTCCGCCCTCGCTCTCGAGGTCATTCGCCTCGGTCGGCTTGGCAGGCTGGGCCTCGGGTTGACCGGAGTACGGGACCTCTACGGGCTTCGCGGGTGTCTCGGTGGTGATTGCTTCGCTCATTCTGGACGCTGGAAGCTCAGCGTTTGCAGGGATTCGGACAGTGAGACCGTGGTGAAATTCCCGTCTCATGCATCAAAACGAGCAAGCTGTTTTCCCGGACGATAGGACATATGCCTTTCGAGAGCGAACGTAATGACAGCTCTGACGTCGCGACGATTCCGAGACTCGATGTAGCGACAGCATTGACAGAATTCGCTGCTTGACAATTCAAATGTTGCGGAAGTCATGCGATGAAGTTGAAGTCTTCTGCTAAGCGCAACACTAAAAAGCCCATCAATTAGCTTCCCGTTGACATCCCTAGCGCTTGGCGCAAGGCTGGTGACACCAGCCTGGTGTTACCTGCATCAAGGACGACAGTCGCAAATTGGTACTTCAAAGTATTATCGTAAGAAAAGAGCATGCAGTTGCTTCGAATAGGTTTTTCTACGGGATATATGCCGCCGCTCACGAGGTGGTGCCCTGCGCTCCCGTGTACGGGGGCAGAACGTCAGGCGGACCGAAGCTGCAGTCACCAGGCTTGTAGCTCTTGATGTGCGTGGCGATCTGTGCCATGGCGCAGCAGGAGCAGCAGAACGACGAACAGCAGTCTCCGCAGGCCCCTCCAGGAATACGGAAAAGCCTGCGAGTAGTTTGTCGAAGGTGCCAGACGTACACGAAGACGATGATGCGTGCGATAATGATGATCCAGCTCTGGACGGGGTTGCTTTCGCTGCTGTCGTCCGAGTATTTTTTCGACGTCGACGTGGAGCTGTGCCACCCGGTCGACGTGCTGCTGCTCGACTTCGACGGATACAGACCCGCGATGATCTCGGCGACGATCAGCAGGAAGAAAATCACCAGCGTGCGTCTGTACGGGGCAACGCCCAGTCGCTCGGAGATCTGGGCCAGCGAGACGCACGGGCAGAACGTCACCATGAAGCAGTTGGGGATCATGAAGTCGCAGCAGCCCCAAAAGTCCGCCGACCACGCGCCGACCATCACGCCTTGTTCATTGACCCCAGCCTGACGAGTCTGCCCTGGACTTCCGGCTGCTTGCTCCACATACACCACCGTCTCAACGGGCGTTGCGTACACCGTCGGATAGGCATACGTTGCCGGTGATGGCTGGGGCTTCTGGATGTCTGCCATCGGACTGTTCTTCTGGACTGCAAGTCGCAAAGTGACACGATGGCAACGGACAAAACATCGCAAGGTCAGGAAAACTATTCTCGCATAGCATCAGTCGTGACTCAAATAGTTTGACTGCTAACCGTTGAGAGGATGGATAGATGGATGTCAATCTATCCTCGACCAGGTCACGAAGGAAAAAATTCTCATAGACTTTGGGATTGGGATATATTTCGTGCAACGGCACTTAGAGGAACGGTGGTGGGTTGTGTATGCAGGTGCGCATAAGAGGAAGCTTAGGAACGCCCCCGTCCAGTGGGTGGGTGGGTTTTACACGGCGTACGACTTGCCCGGGTAGGCCTGGAGCACGTCGGGAGCTCCGAAGGTGCAGGTGCCTGGCTGGTAGCAGCGCACGTGCGTTCGTAGCTGCGCCACCGTGCAGCAGGAGCAGAACCACGAGCTGAGGCAGTCCGTGGCGGCGTTGCCCGGCAGTTGGAAGCGCGAGCGCGTCTTGACGCGGAGCTGCCAGATGTAGACGAACAGCAGCATCTGCACGAGCAGCGTGATGGCCACGAAAGTGGCGTTGAGATTCTCGTTGCCCGAGTGGCTGCGGTGCTCCCACGCGTAGTTGTAGTAGCCGTCGTCGCTCGAGTCGTCGTCAGGCGCGGTCCAGACGAGTGCGAGCATGGTGAGCTCCAGCACCGTCACGAGCAGCAGCAGACCCAAGATGAATCGGTAGGAAGCCACGCCCAGCCGCGTGGACAGCTGAGCCAGCGCCACGCACGGGCACAAGGTGACCAGGAAGCAGTTGGGCATCATGTTGTCAAAGCAGTCGAAGAGGCCGGCGGCCCACGCGCCCGTGGGGATCCCGTCACCGACCACCACCTCCATGGCGCGAGGGGTGTCGAGCTCCAAAGCCATCGACGGGGACGGCAGGTGGTTGTTCACCGCCGGCACATCCGGCTCGGCGGGTGTCGTCACCTGCGTGAACTGGGCGCGGGTCGACTGCGGGTCCATATCCTGCATGGCTGGCTGAAGGTCTTGCGGTAACGTGGGCAAGTTGGCAAATATGGTAATGGACCATGGTGCGCACCTGGGAGTCACCACCCACTACACATCGGATTGATTGATATCCGCTGCGTGAGACTCGAAAATTTGCATCTGTGCGTGCTCGGCCAATGAGCGTCTACTGTGGTATTGAGCGATGGCTTCAGCTCTGCAGCCACTGTCCAGCGCCTTCAACGTCGTGCCAGTGTAAATTCCAGTCCAAATCGCATGCTACGGCTCACAGTCCCGGAGCCCCACGGGCTTGTGTGGCGTTGGAAGCACTGGTCAACAAACATCCGTGCAACGACATCCGTGCCATTTTACCACTGCACCGAAATGACGGGCTGTTGAGTTGAACCGCGTCGAACATCCATTTGAGCTTTTCAATGCCATCGAACGGCTCTTCAGCTTTTGCTTGCGTTATGTGTGTGTGAAGCCAATACGGTAGACGTTGAATGTTGTCACCCTCATGACAGACGTCATATACGAGGACCACAACACGGGGGTTGTTGTGCTATATGGTACTTTCGTTCGTGGTCGGATAGGTAGCTGCTCGTCGGAGTTGGCACGCTGGTCGGCAGAGAAGCACCCTCACACATATAATTACCAAACTCACATAAGAGGGAAGCAGGTGGCGGCTTTTGTGGTAGACTTAGCAGCGAGTCTAAGGACGAAGGCGGCTGCATGTCCGTGCAGGAAAGGAGTGCCTTTGGGCTTGCTGCAAAGGCCAGCAAGACCAGGACGATATGGCGTCGACTGTTTGACTGTGTCGCGTCCAATAGCCCACTTCAACTTCATCAGATTAGTTTCTACACTGTATACCAGATGGGCTTGTAACCAATGCATCACTCGAGGCGTCGAGTCTGCTGCAGTTTTCTTCTCTCGGTTGACTCCATCGCACGACTCCGAGGCCTGCAGGACTCGTTGTCGAGCGTGGACGCATCTTGACCCGAACAGACAAGAGCATTGTGTTCCTCCTGCTACGGCTCATGAAGATGGCAGGAAAATATCCGGGATGGTGAGTTCGATGCACTTTGAAATCCATTCGACTCACAAAGAGTCAAGGGACTGGAGTGCAGGGACGTTAGGAGCACTGATCAACGACACCCGTGCTATTAGAACTTTATTACCACCTGCGATCTACGTACAGATACTACGCTCACTCACTGGTAGGCGTAGTGACTACCGCCTTGCCGTGCCTCATAGCCCGAGGGCGGTGGAGGACTACTAGCGACGTTCAAATTGGCGTGGCTGCCTCCGTAGCTGCCTGGTGGGGAAGAAGCCTCAGCAACAACTGTCGCGGTCGCGTTCTCACCGCTGTCGAATAGTCCGTCGTTTAGCGCCATGCGCACCGGCGGCTTCCGCTTGTATGTGTACCCGATGAACTTGTTGAAGGTCAGCGGCTTGCCATCCGGGCCGAACGCTTGTGGCAGCTCGCCTCCGTTGGCCTGGCCCGCACCATTAGCGTGAGCTGCGCCGTTAACACCGCCCATAGGTGCTGCAGGAGGCCCTTGGCCCATCGCGGACGCCGGAGGCGGTGCTGGCAACTCACAGGGCTCCGCGAACTCGTCGAAATTGGACGTGATCTGCCGAACAAGTTCGTGGTACTGCGGGCCACACTGATCCGGGTTGTTGGCCTGCAGCTGACTCAGCACGTAGTCGAACTGCGGGCCTCCGCCAGGAGGAATGTACGGCGCTCGGATGGAGCGCAGCGTCGTCCAGTCCACCCCGTGGAACCACGGGTGTTGCTTGATCTCCTCCACCGACCCTGTTCCCAACCGGTTCTCGGCATTGCAGACAAGTCTCCGGATAAAGTCCATGCACTGCGGGCTTAGCCGAGCGATGGCCTCGGGTGGGAACCCGAACGACTGCTTCCAGTTCACAATCTTGCGGCAGGTCTGCACCGGTTCGTCCGCGTAGAACGGAGGGTAGCCCACCAGGCACTCGTACAGGATGACTCCCATGGACCACCAGTCGCACTCCTTGCCGTATCCCTTCTGCGCCAGCACCTCCGGAGCAATGTAGTCGGGGGTACCAACCGTACTGAACGCCACCTGTCTGTTGCGCATGAACGGTTTGCTGCGCGCGGCGTCCACACTGTTGCCCCCGCCCCCTCCTCTCGTCGCTGCCGCCGCCGCAGCCGCCGCCGCTTGCTCCGGGTTCATGGCATGCTGCGAGACCGGCAGCAAGTCCACGCGCGAGTCCATCTTCTTGCAGAGCCCCAGGTCCGTGAGCTTCAGGTGTCCGTGCGCGTCCAGCAGCACGTTGTCCGGCTTCATGTCTCGATGGATGTAGCCCAAATCGTGCACGGACTGGATGGCCAGCACCATCTCGGCCGCGTAGAAGCGGGTGGTGGCCTCGTTGAGCGTGTCCTCCTTCATGAGCAGCCCCATGAGGTCGCCCCCAGGCAGGTACTCCATGACCATGTACAGCCGGTGGTCGTCCTGGAACGAGTAGTGCAGCGTCACGAGCCAGTCGTTGTCCTGGTCGGCGCTGGCCAGGATGTCGCGCTCGGCCTTGACGTGGCCCACCTGGTTCTTGAGCACCATGGCGCTCTTCTCGAGCGACTTGAGCGCGAAGATCTCGCCGCTGTCGCGCTTGCGCACGAGTCGCACCTCTCCGAAGGCGCCGCGCCCCACGACCGCCAGCGGCTGGAAGTCGCCCACGGCCAGGCGCTTGCGCTGGTGCCGCAGACTCTGCAGCTCCTTGGAGCGCAACTCCTGGCGGTACTGCTCCTTCTTGCGCTCCGTGAGACGCAGCGCCGCCATCTGCTGCTCCAGCGTGTTGCGCCGCTCGCGACTCTCCTCGCGCTCGCGCTTCATGGTCGCGTACTTCTGCTCCAGGTACGCCTTGGTGGCCTTGGCCTTCTCCCGCGTCGAGTTGGAGATCATAGTCAGTTTGGCTTCTGTCTGACGTGCCTCTCTGTTCGTAAGGCGACCGCCGCGGATTGGTCGAAAGGATGGGAAACTGAAAGAAGATGAGAAACTGCGAGAAACGATGTTGAGGGAAATTAGAAAACGGAGGTATAAACCTGTTAGAGATTATGCTGGGGAAAACGGTCTCTCAGGGCAGCGTGACGGTCTCTTCACTCCAGACTTTCTCAGCTCTGTCGCGCTGCAAATCACCCGCTATGATACTGTTCTGTTGGCGGCTCGCGTGGTCTCACGCCAGCACGCGAGGCGAGGCCACGTCGGCTGTAGCCATTTGAGAGCAGAACGCCTACGCAACGGCATATGTCATACTGCAGGTGCACTCGGCGAAATCACCCATGGGTAGGTGGAAACCCCTCACCCATTTAACACCCGGGTTTTACTACCTCATGTAATCATTTACCTTATTTAACCCTGGGGTTTTACCGTCTCTGGTGCTCGACCCATCGGGCGCAACATAAACGAGGGAAGCCTAGCCAATTGCCTGCCATTCTCCCTCCGCGCTCGCCAAGTCTCATCCGCGTCTGCTGCGCGCGAGCTTCCTGCGCCTCTCGCGGCGTCCAGACCCCCTCCCGCCCCAGCAGCGCAGCGCCGCCTTGACCCGCCGCGTGTGCAGCTTGCATTGCACGTTATTATCCGCATGATTGACGCCGAGACGCCCGTTAAGGCCCGCGCCAAGCCGCGCAAACAGAAGCCCGCGGCTCTTGGCGACGCTGAGGACGGCGAGGATCCGAGCAGCATGAAGAAGGCCAAGCGCAGGTGCGACAGCTCCGTTTTACGCGCGGAATTAGCTGCACTTGCTGACGATTTGGTGTGGTGCTTTAATTTAATTCGTTGAGGTAGACGTGCGAATCAAAAGCGACGTGACGTTGCAGACGACGAGGACGACGAGCGCCAGCCCTTCCAGGAGATGAAGCAGCTGCCGCTGGGCCCCGACAGTCTGCACCTGGTGCAGCACCTGCTCGACGGCCAGCGCTACGACCGGCCGCCGCGGCTGTTGCCGGAGATCGACAGCGTCAAGAGCCTGTCGCAGCATGAGGCGCAGCTGGACATCAAGCGCATCCAGCAGGAGCTGGCGGCGTTCGAAGCCAAGTCCGGGATCAAACTGCCCGGAGGACGCCCCAGCGTTGGGGACAAGGACCATCGACGGCTGTTTCTGGTCGATGAGAACGACAGCGACGACGGTCTGAAGAACCGACGCTCGAGACCGAGTGGAGTTGTTGCACCGGAGGAGATTGTGGAGACTTTGCCGGCTGCCAGACGAGCGGTGAGGATCACGCAACGTGAACTGCGAGCCATGAGGATCGAGCGGGAGGACCTGGAGAGAGCGTACGTGCGGCATCGATGCACGCTGCTGTGGCAGGTGGGCGAGATGAAGCGCATGCAGAAGCAGCACGAGCGCGTGACGCGTGCGTTGAGTCGCAATGTGGTGAATACGGCGAGGGAGTTGGAATCCAGTCGACGACGCACGAGCGCACTGCAGGATATTATGAACGAGCTTGAAGCTCGAGGCAGCAGCATTTTACGTCTGACGCGTGAGAAGAGCAGGCTCGAGGCGATGCTGGAAGCCAACGACATTGAACTCCCAGAGATTGACGAGGTGTGTGTCGGTGATCGTGTGAAATGCGTTCCGTTTGGAACTGGCCGAGTATTAGAACTGCGGCTAGATGCAAGGCAGCTTGTCGTGAAACTCGATTTTGGTGGCGTCGGATATATTCAGGAAGAACATGTGGAAGTACTACCGTCAGACGCTACGTATACGGAGACCGAGGAGGCACTCAAACAGCGTTTCTTCGAGAAGATTGGCGCCCTTGTGAAACCTTCGGGCAAGCTCCGCATGCTGAACGGAGGGTTTGACCTGGCAGGAATCAGCGACGATGATGACGACTCCGACGACGACAGTGATGCCTCATCATCCGACGATGAATCATCTGCTACTCCTGCCGATGACTCGATGGAAGAGATCAGCCAGCGTAAGGGCAAGAAACGACGCCTCATTATGACGCTACCACCTGGATCGAACACCAAAAAGTCCAAGAACCGTCGTGTGATCGACTTTCCTGCGGCTACAGTCCCCATCACGCCATATGATACTGGCCTTTTGATCAGTCCGTTGAGCGAGCTGCCTGAGCGTGTAGCTGCCGTCGGCCCCAATGCACTCCAATGGCTTCCATCGTATCTGCCTAAAAACATGGATGAGTGGGAGCAAGAACGTTACAACTCGCTGCAAATGAAGGGCGAAGTCGAGCGTCTGCGGTTCCAGCTCCAAAAGTCTGAAGGTAATGCAGCGCTACTCAACTTTGAAGTCGATTCCGGAGTGCGTACCACTACTACTACTGGTACTAATATTGATATCTCTCTTGTGGTGCTTGTTGTATTGCAGCTCAAAAACTGGATGCTCAGCAGTTAGCAAGTGATCAGCTTGAGTCTATTAACCAGCTTGTGTCACAGGTACATGACGTTGTTGACTCGTGTCGTGATTGATACCGGAATCTTGATATCTAACGCTTGTTGAACTGGTGGCGCTTGCAGTTGGATAAATTACGGGACAACGCCGGAATCTCTGGTCCTGGGAACTCGATTGATGCCTGTCCAACATGCGGCAACCATAAGACCTCTAGGGCACACAGGAATACGCACTATGGCAGGGGACACAACCTGAGGAAAAACTCGGCCGCAAAGGATGATGACAGTACGTACCATGTCTCTACATGTAGTTTTGAGCATGTGCGCGGTGGTGCTCATGAATCCTTGATGCGTTTAGGCGGTGATGAACTCTCGGAAACCAATAGCAGGAGCTCACGCGCTGGCGATAACGATAGTGTGCACAGCGAGCCTAGGAGGGTCTCGAAACGGAAGCACAGCAGTGCTGAGAATGCGGAGGATGAGGCTGGCAACGAGTCCAGCGATGCGGCTCCTGCACCCTCCACTCAAACCAAGGCAAGAGCTAAACCCGCGAAGCGCTCACTTCGACCGCGGCGGAAAGCTGCCACCACCGCTTCTCCGAAGCGGAAGTAGACTGTTTTGCTAGTGTGCAGGGCGAGCTGTCAGCCCTGAAAAGCGTACTGCAGTAAAGCATTTTCTTTGTTTAAAATGTACCAACAAGCAGAGAGAGAATGCATCTGTAGTAGGACCCGATCGATGTGGGAGGAGGAGGAGGCGAAAATCAACAGTTCTTACATGACCACGCAGCACGAGTTGGTCTTCTTGGCCTGCTTGTAGAAGACCTTGGACTGGCTGCTGAGGTCCTGTGACTTGGACACGAGGTCGTCCAGTTTCTCTCCGCGCTCCAGCACGTTGTCGATCGTCTTGGACAGCACGGCGGTGGTCTCGTCTAGCTCCTTCTGGATGGCCGAGATCTTGTCGGCCTTGGACGGGTCCTGGTACTCGGCCAGGGCCGTGGAGAGCGGCGCGAAGTCCTGCGGGTTGCCGAACTGTGTCTTCCAGCCACTGTTGGTCTTGTCGTACTCGTCCATGAGCTTGTTGAGCAGCGCGAAGGCCACGCGCGGCGGGTACTCCTGGTCGCACACCACGATGCCCGCCAGCCCGTCGCGACGCACGTACACGTGGCAGTTGTACTCCTCGTGCTGGATGGACTGCCGCTGCCCGGGCTCCGTGCGCTTGACGAACGTGCGGCTGAAGAAGTTGATCATCTCCCGCACTCTGCAGCAAACAACAGCGATGGCGTCACGCGGTCAGCATCCACACATTGATTAATTAGCAGTGAAAACTGCCTAATTGACTGCCACGCACGCACCCCGAGCGCTGGAAGTAGCCGAAGGACGACACTTCGAAGCTCGCCGACAGGATCATCGGGTCTTGGCCCTGGCCATCCTGACGCAGCAATTCTGCAATAAATCAATAAAATAGCAGCAAAGAATCAAATAAAACATGAATTAAATAATGTCAGCATGGATACGGGAATAGGCAGCTACATGCAGGTCTGCAGCATAATTCTATCGCTGCGCGCTGCACGGCGAGGGGAGACACGCACCGATGGCGACGATCTTCATGGCGGAGAGGCTGTGGCGGAGACGAGGGACTGACTGACTGAGTGACTGACTCTGCGAGCTATTGCGGGAGCCGGCGGTTTCGACTGTGCAGGGCGTTGGCTTGTTGTGTGTTCTCTCTACGTGTTCTGGCCGGGGCGGATAGTGCCACGTCAGAGAAGCGGGGATGTGATTTGGCGGGCTGTCATTGGTCCGCTGGAGTTACTTGAAAAGTTGATTGACTCACTTCCCGAATATAAATAAATTCTTAGCTATGAGTGGGAGACCTTATGCGCGCAACCCGCGCGCGCCGTTCGCGGGGCCTAGAGACCTGGAGGCGATCCTGCCGCACACGTTCCGACTGGAGGCGCCTGTGAGGCTGCGCGACGCGAAACATGAAGCCATCCGCAGGTGAATTCCGTGCCGAATCGAGGAAGTAAAAATTATAGTAAAATTTATAGCTAATTTCTGACAATTTTTATTATTTTTTAGTGCGATCCGGCGGCGCTGCATGCAGAAAAACTGGCGCAAGATGATCAGCATCCGACACCGAAGACTCGCGGGCGAGAGCGCGGCGCTGAAGGCCGCGGCGGAGAGCAAGAGCGAGGAGACGGAGCCGCAGCAGCAGGAGCAGGAGCAGGAGACGACACAGGCAGAGGACGCCGTGGAGACGGCCAGCAGGCAGCTGCAGCAGCTGCAGGAGAAGCTGCAGACCCTCACGGAGCAGAAGCACGCCAAGTTCCAGCTGCTCAAGGACATTCTGGTGGAGGAGGCGCGGTCCAAGATGGCGGCGGCCCCCGCCACGACCGGGAAGAAGCGGCGCGTGGAGTTCAAGGACCTGAGTATGACCCCCAGTCCAGCCAAGACGCAGTCCCCAGCTCCCTCAAACGACGTCCCTGGAAGTGCAGAGAAGGCTTGAGCTGTTGGTGTGTGGTGCCGATGCTAGGGTGAAGGTCTCTCTGTGTGTGTGTGTTTGTATATATTTTTCACTCTATTTCTCCGTGATCTGTGGGCTTTTTATTTGTGTTTGCTTTGACGGGTGGCTGTTTAGGCGCCCGCCCCTTCGTGCAGTTTGTTGCAGCGGAGAGTCGTGTTGCAGGTTGGCTGCGGAATTGGTCGCCATTATGCTGCGACGACATCGCGTTGGCGATGACTCGGGCGCGGAACAGGAGCAAGACGTGAAGGCGGACGGAAGCGACGCCAAGAGTGTCGAGCTGTCACTGGTTGCTCCGACGTCGCCGAGGCCAACTACTCCAGACCCACGCAGCTCTGCTGCTGATCCGATCCACCGTGATGAGAAAATCAAGCGGATTGTTAGAAACCCAGTGCCGTTTGGAAGCTTGGTGGAAGCGTTCGGCTACGCAGTGTTCCTCATCCTGTTCATCCTGGCTACCACCGTGGTTGAGGAGAACACGCAGGCCTTCTACTTCGCCAACCGACTCAAGACTGCTCTCGTTGACCAGTCTTTCACGGTCCTGACAGTCACCACTACGTCTTCGACAGCCACAACCACAACGGTTAGCGACAGTTCTTCGCTGCCGACCAGTTTTACGGCAATCCGCGATCAAGCGCAGACGTGGGCTTTCCTTCAGGGGCCTTTCGCCGACGTCGTCTACGGAACTGCCGAAGAGACAAGTGATGACGCCTCTGCGGCTACATCGTCCGAAGCTGGCAGTGTAGTATCGAGCTCGAATCGCTTGCTGGGAGGTGTCCAGCTAAGGACTCTACGCGTTAAAGCTGGATCGTGCCCGTCGCTCAGCCAGATCCCAGAGTACGAGACGATTGTCCCGTTCTGCTATGGTAAATTCGATAGCACTGTGGAAGAGAAACAGGGATACGGCCTCATTCTCAACAGCGCAGACATCGTTGCATCGATCAGCTACGCTACGGCGCGATTGTTTTTCACTGATCTCGAAACGAGCGGCGTTACAAAGGCCTATACACACCTGCAAACGTGCTACTCGGACTGCGGACGTGTATGTGGAGAAGAGTTTGGCGTGGATAAGTTTCGGTACACGTCGCAATGCACAGCACAATGCGCTGTGCAATGCACGTGCATCTACGAGGAACCCGTGGGGATTAAACTGTGTGCCGATCCTAATCCAAACGGTGAGGGAAAAGCGATTCCTGCAGCCGTACACGCATACAATTGGAGTAGCGCCGAGATCACAGAGGCACAGGCAGTGCGTGGATATACCGATGTATCCTTCCCAGGGTCTGGCTACGTCGTGGATCTCGGGCTGAATGGAACTCAGTCGCGAGAGCGATTAGCGGATCTCAAGGTTGACAGGTATTTAGACCTCCCAACACGCGCCTTGATCGTGGATTTTACGGAGTACAACGCGTATCTCCAGCTTTTCAATATCGTGGAAATCGTGGTCGAGTTTCCTGCATCGGGCGGGGCCTTCGTTCAGCTTTCGGATGCAGTCCTAAGACTATTCCGGTACTCGTCAGCGAGCACCGGACGCATTACGTTGGAGGGCTTCTTGGTGTTTTACATTTTGATCCAGTGGTGGCGCATGCTGAAGGAAATGTATCGAGATAGCGCCAAGGGATACCTGACTGCATCACCTTGGAACGTCCTAACAGCGCTACACCTCGTCGTATTCGCTGTTACGATCGCCATTCGACTCTACACAATCGATTTGGCATACGGCACCATGAGCGGCAAGGCGTCGAAAGCGATTACATCAGCAACGTTGGAAGAAATTCCGAACTTACAAGGGCTGGCGACGGTGCTGTATGCTGAGAGTGTCATTGAGAGTATCAATGCCGCTCTGGTCTGGCTCAAGCTACTGCAGTATACGACTGTGTCCAAGCGCATGAGCCTGCTGTTACGAATGCTGGGTCGTGCTGCTCGCGATCTCGCGTGGTTTTTCGTGTGCTTCTTGGTGTGCATTTGCGCGTTCGCACAAATTGGACTGCTATTGTTTGGACTGGACGTGCGCGGGTTCAGTTCGCTTGGATTGGCGATAGTGACGCTGCTACAAGCTGTAGCTGGAGAACTGGACTACGCTGGCATGGCCGATTCGCATCGCGTTGCTGGACCGATCTTCTACATTTTGTACTATTTGCTGCTGCTACTCATCTTGGTGAACGTTTTCCTCGCCATTCTGAATGACGCGTACATGCAGACGATCACGGAGCAGGAAGAAGAAGATGAAGAGCTAGCGACGGTCGCTCATAACCACGTCATGGGCTGGGATGAATCTGGAGATGTAGTTGACGCGAACGCAGACATTTCTCCGAGCGAGGAGCGAGCGCTTCAAGCTGCTCGTCGCGAAATGGAACAGCTACGGAAGTATCCATTCTCGAAAGGCCTGGCCCCAGCGTTTAGGCTGCTCGTGGCCGACGTGAAGCGCGTCGTGTCCGAGATTCGCAACCGGAACAACGGAGTGAATCTCACCAAGGTCGATCCTCTCATCATGCTGCCACCCAAAACCGGCAGCCAGTGGCCACCGCCAGGCGAGACAGCATCCCGGAAGCTCACGCGCCACGTCAAGCGACAAGTAGCGACCGAGCTGCTGGAAGCAGAAGACCGACTGCGAGTAAGTCGACGGGTGGAGCTCCAGCAGTCGCAGATCGAGAACCTCCGGCACACAGTGGACGAAGACGTCGCAGCACGGCTCGAGGCTCTGGCGGAGAGCAATCGACTGAAGACCCAGCGGATGCGCGACCTGGAGAAGACGCTCGGCTCCATCGAGAAGCTCTGCCAGCAGCTCGTAAGCGACACGGCCTGCCTGCGCGTAGACAGCGACGAAGAGGGTGCGAGGACTCGTCCGTCGTCACGCTCGGTCTCCTCTCGACTGTCGTCACGTACGCCGTCCCCAGCCATCGGAGCAAAGCGGAAGTCGTCCAATGGATCGAAACGCAGCCTCTCCTCAGCAATCCTAGCGAGCCGACAGAAGGACGCAACACGCAAAGGCGAAGAGATAGAGGAGATCAACCTGTAGCTCAGATAATTGACCCACCCATCCATCCACCCATCCACCCACTTTCACTTCAACTATCCCCCTACAAAGTCTGAGACATTTCGAACACCGAAAAACTGATTGCGAGCCAAGGGGCAGCGACGTATCAATGTCTCCGTCACTTCCGTTTCGACCATGGCTTGGCGACATCTCGTTCCTCCCGCCCTTTGCGCTGCTGCAGGAGCCTCCGTGTTCCTGTCCAGGGGCCCCTCTCACTGTTCCAGCGCCGATTCCACCTCCGCCTCCTCCATCCACGCGCTATCCTACAATGACGGACACCACCGTCGCGCCCCTCGGATGATCATCGGAGACCCTGGTACAGTTGCTATCTCCCCTCCTTCTCTCAATGTTATAGGAACTACAGCGTCTAACCGCTGCAACTGATGCGGCAGACGCGTTCGCGCGCAAGATGAACAAGTTCACGCGGGACGGAGCGGACCAGTTGCTGGTGATCGCCGACTTCGACCGCACCTTGACGCCGTACTACAAGCAGCGCAGCGACCCGACGGAGCCCTTGCAGCAGGAGAGCAGCAGCCACGGCCTGCTCATGACCAGCAGCGTGCTGTCGCCCGAGGTGGCCGCCGCGCACCAGGAGCTCTTCGCTCGGTACTACCCCGTGGAGATCTCGTCGACTCTGTCGGCGGACGAGAAGTTCCCCTTCATGGCTCAGTGGTGGGAGAGCACCCACGCGCTGCTGGTGGAGCACAAGCTGACCAAGGACCAGGTGAAGCAGGCGGTGGCGTCGGGCTCGCTCGGCTTTCGCCACGGCTTCCACGCGCTCTTCAAGCTGCTGCACGAGCAGCACGTGCCCACGCTCGTGTTCTCCGCCGGCCTCTACGACGTCATCCACGCGGCTCTTGAGAAAGAGTTCGCAGCGGAACAGAAGCGCAGAGGAGGAACAATCACGGCCGACAAGATCCACGACGAGCAGGTCTTCACGCCCGACAACGTGCACGTCGTGTCCAACATGATGCGGTTCGACGCTCGAGGCCGCATCGAGGGCTTCGAGGGTCAAGTGATCCACCCGCTCACCAAGACGGCGCGCGCGCTGTTAGCCTCACCCTTCTGGGAAGATCGCGAGCTCGAGAAGCGACGCAACGTGCTGCTGCTCGGAGACTCACGCGGGGACGTGCACATGGCCGACGGCCTGGACGCAGACGAGATCATCCGAGTCGGGTTCCTCAATGTGCACGTGGACGAGGCGTTGGACGAGTACCTCGAGCTCTACGACGTGGTGTTCACGCACGACGCGAGTCTTGTCCCCGTGCAGATGCTCATTGAGCAGGTGACGGCGGCGGACAAGAAGAAGCAGTAGACGTATAAATAGGAGATGAAGGGGAGCATGAGCCTCGAGGCAGCGAATATGGTGGTGGTTGAGGAGCCTATTTTGGCTCTGAGCTGTGCTGGCTGCTTGTCTATCTCTGCAGGATTGTGGCGTTGTGTGCTTTGCTGCAGTCTGGCGTAGAGCAGTGATCCTTTCGCTTGCTGGCGCTGGCTCGGTCTGTGTGCAGCCCTCCCGGTGCGTATCGCTGTCTTCGGCCGATCGATGAAAGCCGAATAAGCCGCTGCCCACACGAAATTCCATCGAGTGAGCGAGTGGTGATGACAGCGCACAATACGAAAGGAACTGCCGCGGTCATGAACCCGCCCGAGTCTCCAGTCCGGAAGACGAGCATCCCCGACAAGAGTTCACCCAGGCACAAGCAGCAGCTTGAAGGAGCTCCTCCCAACTCGAAACCCTCAACAGACCACGAAAAACAGCAACAACAACGAGCACCGGAGCGAGTCTCGGAAACCGCAGCGGTACCACCATCGACCTCGTCGACAGCAACTACAAAATCCCCAAGCGGAGACGGTAACGGTGATGTGATCGGAGAGTATGTGCTGGGTGAGACGATCGGTAAAGGGACTTTCGGCAAGGTGAAACTTGGACTGCACCTGCTCACGGGGGAGAAAGTGGCCGTGAAAATCTTAGAGAAGAAGCGCATCGTCCAGGCGGCGGACGTGGAGCGAGTAGCTCGTGAGATCAAAATCCTCAAGCGCAATCGACACCAGAACGTGATTCAGCTCTACGAAGTGATCGACTCGCCCGACAACATCTTCCTGATCATGGAACATGTGGACGGTGGAGAAATGTTCGAGTACATCGTCGCGCACCACCGCATTCGTGAACCTGAAGCTGCGTTTCTCTTTCGACAGATCGTGGATGGACTCGCCTACTTGCACTCGAACGAAATCACCCACCGAGACCTGAAACCGGAGAACTTGTTGCTCCAGTCCAACCGCAGTCACAGTCACCGACAGCAGCAACAACCTGCAACCCCTTCGACACTTTTGGTGAAGATTGTGGACTTTGGTCTCAGTAATATACACGACGGTGGTCGACTGCTGCGCACTGCATGTGGTTCCCCGTGCTACGCCGCTCCTGAAATGATCCAGGGCAGGATGTATCATGGTCCTATCGCTGACATGTGGAGTTTGGGCGTTGTTCTCTTCGCGATGGTCTGTGGATTTCTCCCGTTCGAGGATAGCAACACGAACCTGCTCTACAAGAAGATTCTGAGCGCGAACTACAAGATGCCGACCTTCCTGTCGGCAAACGCCCAGGACTTGATCCGTCGCATTCTCGAGACGGACCCCGAGAAGCGCTACACGGTAGAGAAAATCCGCCAGCATCCGTGGCTTGCAGGTGTGCAGACCCCCGAATTGTCCGGCTATGATGTGGGCGAAGGTGTAAGGACTGATGAAATTAAGGCACGACATGAACTTGTTTTGAATCAGCTGGAATCGTTGGGTCTACCTAGGGAGGAGGTGCAATCGGCGCTGTCGAGGAAGGCGTACAATCGATTCACGGCGTCTTACTACCTGCTTGACGGCAAGCTCCAGCGCATTATGAGAAATCGTATCATACCAATACCCGCGTCGGGCAACAGCCCCGGCTCCATGATCGACCGTCCCGTTCGTCGCGAGAGCAACACGAACAGCGAAGGTAAGCGCCAGGACTCCGTGGTGAGATCTGGCGGTAGCGATGTTCGCATCACTGGGTCGGGTTCTACTGCTGAAACTGGGAAAAGTATCGAGATCACTGGACCTCCTCACCGGCAGAACTCTGGCTCACGGGCCATTCATGAAAGCCCCCGACGGAAATCAAACCCTCACCACCATCATCCGTCGCATCCGCAGCAACACGGAGAGAGTCCGTACGCTCGGCGTGCAGTCACACCGTCCAATGTTGCGTCTCCGCGACACAGCGTTCATCATGGAGATGGTTCTGCAGTGCCACAACGACCAAGCTCAGTTCGGGGCGGACGGAATCTGGTGATGATAAACAACGGGGCTCCTGCTGCAGGCTTTTTACCCGTGGCTCCCAATCCACCCCGTGACCCTCGTCACTCAGGCACACTCACAGCTAGGAAGCCGCAAGGCAACACCCGCGTGACTATCAGCAACGGCATGGTAGCTCTTCGCCCTCTAGCCCAGCCAGTTCATCCACCAAGACGAGAGCTACCACCGTCCACGCCGCAGTCAGCTACGCGTCGGCATTCTTCGGAGGTCCCTCATGTAGCACCACCATTCCATCCTGTCCACGACCCCACACCCGCTCACATGGCTCCAGTGGTGGAGCTACCTCCACGCAACTCCATCACGTCGGCAAATGGTGGCGTGGTCATTCGACGACGTCCACAAGGCCCTGCACCTCCATCGCATTCCGCTCATACACACAGCCCTCATCAACCCCCCGCGACAGCAACTTCTGTCGCTACTCCTGCTGCAGTGGTCTCCCCTGTTCAAGCTGCAGCCGTCTCGAAATCAGACGACACTCGGCCACCGCAGCGAATAGCACCACCGCCTGCAGCTAACTCATAGATGCCAGAAAAATCAAATTCAACATGTTTCAAAAAGTTTTGTGCAAGGGTTTGACGTTAGATTGGAAGCATCTTGGCGAGGCTCACGATCAACGCTGCATGATAACTTAACCTCAAACAACATGTATTAATACTTTCAGATCCTAAACGTTCAATTAGTTTTTCCAAGTACTCCAGAGCAATACAATTCAGGAGACCAGACCCTAACGTTACTCACTTGTTGGCTTTCATTAGAATATCGATTAGGCTCTTTTTGACAAATATTTGTATGAGATGATGTCATATCATGATATGATATGATATACTACTAGAAGTAATACAGTACAGTTGCATAATAATACTATACGTACATGAACATATCATACAGTATGATATCATACATACAGTAAGATGGTAAATGTTGTATTTGTTTTGGTGTTTACACTATACCAATACTACCGGTAAGCTTACTGTGCAAAGAAGCGCTTGGAATCTGGACCACCCAATCCAGGTTCACTTCGCTTTTCCACGTAGGATATTTCTCCGTCCATGCATTATGGTATTTCTTCCAGGCCTTTAACTCGGGGGTCCAGCCCTTGTACCAACGGTTCTTCCCCTTGGAAAGTTTGAGGTACTTGAACACGTCGTCGGGAGTGAGATTCTTTTTGAAGAACTTCTCGTTCACTTTAGCCGAGTCCGTTAAGTGCGCCTGGTACCGGATGTAGATCCCCATTTTCTTGTCGTGACCCCACGACTTCACACCCGCGCCAAGCTTCTTGGCGATATCCGTGATCGCCCTCTCTTCGTCGTCCGGATCGGTCGCCTCGTCGATCGTGTTATCCGTTCGGAGCACTCGTCCACGGGCGGCCTCCACATGGGTATCATCGGCCGATTGAACCAACTCTTGGGACGATGGGAGGTTGGTGGCGAACCCCGAGACGATGTTGCTGCAGACGAGTAGTGCCAGCGTAGCCAGGAGCAGCACGGGGTAGGGACGCATAGTTGAATTTGAATTGCTTGACAACAGTCAGTTGAGGTCGAGGCTGGTAGAGCTTAGGAATTGCGTGTTGTCTGCCGAGTAAATTTCGAACTGACAGAGGTTACAGCCGACTGAAGGCGTGGCGTAGCGACACTTGTGGTGTGTACGGTAAAAACTATGAGGAATTAAACTGGCTAAGTAGATTGCCCCGATTTGTCAAAACGTAAGTAGGTATATGCTGCTGGGTAAGTAGAAATAAAAGCAAAAAATAGCACGCCAAATTTAGAAGCGCAACTGATCTATTTTTTCAAAGTCGTAAAAAATGAATCGTAATCTTTTACTCGGTTTTATAAAACGACTTCCAGCATCTTACGACTCGTAAAACTTAACGATTTTTAACGAAACGTAGCGACTTGTAAAATACTACGACTCATAATTTACACAAGTCGTAGCAATGTACACCTCGTCGCATTTTACGAGTCGTTCCCATTTACGACTTGGTGCAATACAAAATCGTACGACTGTATTTATTTATAAGATGGTATCACTATATACGCATTTGGCGCCACACCTTCCCAGAGCATAGGTGTCAGGCTGCTAGCAGTTGCACGATCTACTTTAAGACACTCCCAGCTCTTGCTATCATCCAAACGTGGGAATGCCTCTCATTCATCCATTTGCGTTGTTCTGCTGACAAGTCCTTGGCACTCACTAGCACTGCTGTCCGGACCACCATCGGCAACCATGTCCGGATCCCATGAGGCTACGCCGGCTTCTGTGTCGTCTGAAAGCGGCGGTCCTGATCGCGCCGAGGATACTTGTCCAAGTTCTCTTCAGGCTATCTCAGGCGACTTACCAGAGGAGGCTTACCCGATTGGATCGGACGCAGCACCTACGGTTGACCCCCTCGGACATGCAGCTTCAGGCGCTGTTACTGTGATCTCGCAGTCCAGAGACGACTCTACATCGGAGCAACATGCAACATCAGCGGATATCGAGAAATCTACTAGTCAACCATCCTCCGAAGAAACGGCATTATTCTTCAGTTCTGTCGAAGATGCCGACGTCACGATTCTTCGCGAGATGGGGCTGCTCAGGCGTGAGCTGGAGGTCGGTTCTGATCGCTGCGATTTGGCCACGTACGGCCAAGTATCAGATCATGGTCGTAACTTGGCGCCTGTGTTGTTCGACTCGCGATCGGCGTTGCAGTCGCGTTGTAGGGAGTTTGCTCGTCGAGCCGGCTTTTCTCTCCGAGTTGCGAACAATAGCTGGCATAAAGAGACCCAGGAAGGCAATGCCAAATACGCTTGCAAGTTGCTGAAGGGTCAACAGCAGCTAACACGAGGAAGTAAGGCCAATTGCCCCTTCCACTTCACAGTGTACGGGATTCGCGACCAATGGAAGCTTACCAAGATGTGCCTTGCCCATGACCACTACCGCAACGCCGGGTTTCAAGAGGACACGTTCGTTGAAGGGGGGCTTGCTGACAACACTGTCCGACAACGTCAGCGTGATATGCCATTTACAGAGCTTCGTGGTATCGTCGAGCGAGAGATGCTCCCAGCCTATGGTGATGCTTGGGTGACAGTAAAAGGGAAATCTATCATCGATTTTCTCATGTCGAAGCAGATCTCGACGAATCGTCAAACCGCATCAAAAATCAAACGTCAACTGCTCGAGGTCTTACGCTGCGACATGGTTGAGAGCTACCAGAAATTGGAGTCTTCCTTGGTCGCGAACGTGCAGCAAAACCCCAAGTCTCACCACCGCTTTGACAAAATCGATGATGGACTCTTTCGACGGGCGTGCTTTTTTCCAAGTTCGTGCCTACTTGCTCTACGGTTTTGCCGACATGTCATTGGTCTGGACGGCACGCATTTGAAAGGCGACATGAACAAACGCGGTGTCTTCCTCCTGGCTACGACGAAGGACTTGAATGGACATATCGTGGTTTTTGGGTTAGCTTTGGTGGGTCAAGAAGACTACTCCAACTGGCGTTGGTTTCTGGAGGAGATGAAATCGGCACTGAACGTCGTTGAGGAGATGTGGAATCCGGCGTTCGTGTCAGACCGCCAAAAAGGTCTTCTGGCTTCGGTGACTGAGATATATCCGCTAAGTGGCCATCGGTATTGCGTGCGTCACATCATCTCAAACATTGAGAAGAAGGGATCAGCTCTCACTCCAAGTGAACAGGCGATTATTTTTCAAATGGCTCGCAGTGAGTGCGAAAATGACTACAACTATTACAGTTCTAGACTACAAGATTCGCGTCCGCTTGCAGTGGTTTATCTGAATGGAATCGACAAGGCGCATTGGGTAACCTACGCTTTCAATGAAGCCTATAACCAGCCATCCTATGACGAGGTCACTTCAAACCTGTCCGAAGCTGCCAACAACTGGCTTGGAAATTCGTGTAGGACGTCGTATCCGCTGCAAGCCTTTGAGCAGTATGCAATAAAAGTGGTCGAGCAGTTTGCCGCACGCCGTCGGGACGCGACCCGATTAAAAGGTGGACAGAGATCGCCTGGAGTCCTCTCGCACTCTTCTATAGAGAACCCCCTTCCTGAACAACTCGCCGTGGCGTTCAAGGACAAGCTGGATGGGATGCTCGCCCTGACGAAGACTCTTCACATTATGCCGTGCCTCGAGGGGCAATACATGGTGCGTTTTACTGATGTTAGCACGAGACCGGACCATCTTCACATGTGGAGAACAGTGAACCTCCACGAGCGAGAGTGTACATGCAGAAGGTGGCAAGACGAGCAGTTCCCCTGCGTACATGCTGTCAAGGCCGCGATCCACCACGGTATGCACGTTACCGAATTGTTTGACGTCTCCGCACACACGGCAGCGGCTTACCGCAACACTTACTTTTTCCAGTTCGTCCCAGTTCTTACTGCGTCCGGTCTTCAACAAGATACATCGCTTCGCATACCCGAAGTAATCGTACAAGAAGAAGAGTTAGGTAAGAGAGGAAGAAAACCCGGTCCAAAGCCGAAGCACAAACGTAAATCTGCCCGCCCTGGATCAGCAGCATCGCCCAGTATCGCCATGACTCAGTAACGAAGGCATGGTACAAGTAGGAGTAGGAGTACGTTTTCTAATACATATATACGAATTCACTCTACATAGTATCACTATACCATTCACATCGAGTAACATTGTTTGATATTATTAATCTAACTTGTGCTCGTACGATCCGCACAACGTTTAATCGTACGAGTAAAATTGTTACTACAGACAGAGAAATAATATACAACAACTCACATCATATTACACCTTAGAAAGGGCTCACGCAAACTACAGTGACGCGTCAATTTTTAAAGCTTACGACGGGCACAAAACATAATACAACGCTGGACATAAAGTAAAATCGTACGACGGAATACACGGATAGAATTAATACAGAATAGACTTGCTATAAAATTAAACTGGTACATAAGTAAAACTATACGACTTGTAAAAGTTAAAATGTAGGACTCGTATAACGATATTATCGTTTAAGCATACTGGGACTCGTAGATGTAAACTTGTACGACTCGCAAATCTTTAAACCTTACGACTTGAATAAAATAACATTCAGTTTAAATTATGTAAAGTAAACCTGTCGTTAAAATAAAAAAATAATGATATAAACTTTTATTTACGTAAATCCGTTACGAACGTCGATATTTTTTACGCTACTTGCTAAATTTTCACAAAATGCAACGAGCATAATCATTTATACTCGTAGGATGACGCGGCAAAGCGGACACCGCGGCAACTCCTCTTCAGCCCATGCATGCCCCACGTGCAGCGAAATGCATTCAGCGCACATGGTGTGCCTGCAGGAGAACGGCGTCACCGGGGCAGTCGGGGCTTCCATGCATATCGGGCATGGCGATGGCTCCACCGGGGCGCCAGTCTCCTCCTCGTCACCAGTAACGTCAATGATCCCAAGTTGACGTTGGACTGGTGACGGGGGCACTAGTGTCGGGCTCGGAATTAGGGGTCCGTGCCGCACCGACCCGGACTCGGACAACGAAGAGGTCGGTGATGAGCCTGGAGTCGAGTTCCTGATTCTTGGCGACAGCGGTGATGGAGGCGCAGCAGGCGAGTCGTGAGGCCGAAACGGAAGAGCAGAGGGTGCGACGCCATGACCGAGAACCTGTACAGCGAGGATTGCAATCGCCTCACGCTTTTTCTGGGAGTACAAACGGTCGTACTCCCGCTTGGCCCTCTGTGCTGCCTCCACCCGCTGTCGCCGCAGCTCTGGAAAGCGTCGTTCCAGGCAGTTCCGTTTGCCCGCATGGGCTCGGATGCTGCATGCTGCCAGGACGGCCCCGCAAAGCGGGCACGGCACCCTTGGACCAGGAGTTCTTGTGGCTCGCATCGGGAATCAATCAATGACTAAACCTACTTATACATGTCGAGTCTCTGTATTTCTTCAAAGTCTTATTCTAATTCGTTTCAGTTTCTTATTTTGTTTTTGCCTCGCCTACTTATAAGTAGGTTCTTCACCTACTTACGTTTTGACAAATCGGGGCAATCTACTTAGCCAGTTTAATTCCTCTAAAAACTATGGAGATCGAGGCTACAGAAAATATCATAAACACCATCTGACCCCCTGACAAACACCACAAAATGCACCATAGCCAGGCCTCTTTAATGGTGGGTTTTGGGGAAATCACCACGATTAGCTTAATGGTGGGCTGAAACGGTAACTTAATTGTGGTATGGTGTGGGACGATACAAACAATATGATAACTGTGTGACAATGATTGCATCATGTTGACTTGCCAAGTCTTCATCTGTCTATAGTGAAGCTATTCGTACGAATTGCTTCGCGTGCAGAATTCCCTCGAGTGAAAAATCTGTCAGCGAGTGTCGATACTGATCTCGTTCCCAACCGATGACCGAAAAATCCGATTCCTCGGTGGCCGTGTTGGGATGGTCGTACCGTATTGGTATTATTTTAATAGTCAATGCGCCACACAACTGTGATAAGGCGTCTATTGTGCCGCGGTCTCTCATGCGCACATGCATCAGCAGCCTTAACGGCATACGAGACGTAGTCGTTTGATGGTAACAGCTGAAAAAATATCTTCAGGAAGTGACCTGACACGGAGACCTGCGCCGATAAATTGATGTTCAGAGCGTGGCGTTGTGCTATTTGTTGCCCAAGACGCGTAGCGAGACTTTAAATTCCGCTGGCACGTAATTGACAACATCTTGCTACAGTATTGAGTGACAGCAATACAAGCTGGCTAACATAAGGGATTCGATAGACTTTTTTTTGGTGGGTTGACCGGGGATATTAATTGTGGTATATTGTGGGAAATCGGCTCAAACCCCACAATTAAAGAGGCCTGACCATATCACAAAGACGGGAGGGGTGACTGAGGCGAGCGGATGCGAGCGAGCGTGAGGCGAGCGGATGCGAGCGAGCGTGCCAAAGCAAACCCGCGCGGTATTTGCGTAGGCGGGCCCAGCGCCGAGCATTTCAGCGAGCCGAGCTCTCGACTGCAGCGAATAGCCCCGCCGCCCGCAGCAAACTCGTAGATCACAAAACGTAAACACAAAAAGTTTGATGTACATGTAGTCAATACTGTAGCCTGAGCACTCAGCGATACAGACTTCATGCAGTACAGTCGCATATACCTCCAATAAGATGGTGGTCCAATAAGATGGTGGTATTTTTTGGTGCTTACGTTATACCAATAATAAGCTTACTCCGCAAAGAAGCGCTTGGGATCACCCAGCCAATCCAGGCTCACTTTGCTCTCCCACTCAGGATGTTTCTTCGTCCATTCATTATGGTACTTCTTCCAGACCACCAACTCGGGGGACCAGTCCTTGTCAATCCCGTGACCATACCAACGGTTCTTTTTCTTGTAAAGTTTGAGGTACTTGTACACGTCGTCGGGAGTGAGATTCTTTTTGAAGAGCGTCTCTATGGCTTTAGCCGTGTCCGCTAAGGACGCCTGGTACCGGACGTACATCACCATTTTCTTGTCGTGACCCCACGACTTCACACCCGCGCCAAGCTTCTTGGCGATGTCCGTGAACGTCCTCTCTTCGTCTTCCGGATCGGTCGCCTCGTCGATCGTGTTACCCGTTCGGAGCACTCGTCCACGGGCAGCCTCCACATGGGCATCATCGGCCGATTGAACCAGCTTTTGAGACGGTGGGAGGTTGGCGGCGGACCCCGAGACGATGTTGATGCGGACGAGTAGTCCCAGCGCAGCCAGGAGCAGGACGAGGTAGAGACGCATAGTTGAATTGCTTGACTACAGTGAGTTGAGGTCGAGGCTGGTACTGTACAGCTTAGGAATCGCGTGTTGTCTGCCGAGTAAATGTGCAGAGCTCGCAGCCGACTGAAGGCGTGGCGTAGCGACACTTGACACTTGTGGTGTACATGTACCGACTGTAGTACAGTACAGTCTGTACCGGTAGAAATATTACACAAAACAATGGGTTTGCGAAAGTACAGACTAGCCCCTCGATATGTGCAGTGAGCTTACAAAGCGATTTGACAGGGAAGCAACCACAAGGATCAGTCTTGCCTTCTGATTGGCTGCTGAACTCCTCAAATAGGTGATCGGATACGACAGGGTATTTGAAGTTATGGGTGCAAATATTGAGGGGTTCGTCTGTAGTCGGTATTAATACATACAGTTGTGCAAAGCCCATGATACGCAACATATGGGTGAAGCCCAACTGTACAATGTACATAAAATATATACAATTAGGCATTAGTACATGTACACGTAATGAAAATTTCAAGTTATAAATTGAAATTTTCATTACGTGTACATGTACTAATGCCTAATTGTATATATTTTATGACTGGATCGTTATGACCAATTGTTTTTGGTAATTTGTGGATTCCGGCTAAATTTAGCGTTCGCTAAATCACCTGCATACAATTCCCAACAGGGGTTAGTAGTACTTGCCGAAATAGTACACATCGGTAATACTACTACCGTATAGTGCAGTATTCAATATGAGTGATACTATTCTATCATCAGCTCAGTATTATAGTACTTTTCAAGTAATACTTTTGAAGGACCCTAAACAAGTGCGGGAATTGAAATTCCCCCCCCCCCCATAACGGCGTCTATTGCCAAAACAGCAGTCGGCCGAACACGTTTCACAACACGAACAAATGCGCTCATGTAAATTGCATCCCCACAGTGCGGCCACGTTCTGTGTCAAGAAGCAACAGGGCGGTTGGTGCACCGTTCACGCTAATAAAAAGCCGATTGACTCGACGGTACCGGCGCAGATGCCGATACCACGTAAAAATGTGATCATCGATTCAATGACCCTGAGCCCTATATTTAGCGCTGTTGATCTGAGTGACGGGTTCTGTCAGATCCTCATGAGATGACGCATGGCGCGTCATCGCACCTTCAGTCTCTTGTTGCAACTCACTGCGCAACTTAACTGCCATAGTATCGGCAATTAGGTTGCGGAAGATTGCAAGTCGAAATGCAGGAAGTACGTAAACACTGTAATTGCCGGGCAAAATACCGCGACAGGACCGGCGTGTTCTGGCAGGCAGTAGCTCTCTCTTGCTGCTCGCTGAGCTGCAAAAACCAAAGTGAGAGAGAGCTGCTCTGCCGCCAGCCACGCCGTTCCGCAAGTATTTAATCTAATTCTAAATATACAAAGTGCATGTTTGGTGCGCAGCACCATCTCGACTGCACGCAACCACTCCGCATAACTACATTGGCCCTACGAGAAGTAGAAGAAGTAGCGGTAAGAGATCTAGTGTTGGTTAAGTCTGGATAATACATTGGCCAGATTAGACCTTCCTAGTGATCTACCCTCAAGTGCGGGTCCCAGACCCACCGGAGTTCACAGCTTGGCCGGTCGGGTCTTCGACGCTCAACAACCACAGATCCCGCTATAGGAAGCGGCAAGCATCGCAAGGAAAGGAACGTAAAGGACAAGAGCCCCGCAAAGGCAACCCCACGGCCGGATCCAGATCCAGGCCGCCAGATCCAAGTGCAAGACCACTCGATCTGGGAGTATAACCGCGAGCTGTGTGAAGATTTCCGCGCCGCCCCACCCCATCCCCGCGTCTCGCCAAGACTGTCTCGACTTCAAGGCTTTGACACTTCGGAAGACACCAGAAGAGCAAGATCCAGCCCTACCGACGGGTACACAAGGTCACCCAGTTCAGCACACATCACGGCCGATCGGAGTACTCCCTCCGTTAGTCGGTGTTCGGGCGCAGTGGGGAAGTTGGATTAGCGATCTCGCAAATTTTGCTGATCCCGCTACGCCACAATGGTGCGCGTGCCCGGATCTTCTGGTGACTCGGGATTTCACCATGAGTCCCAAGAAGCAGTTAAAGTGAAGATAGAGCCAGGGGACCAGGCGTCATCGGACCTCGAATCGACGACGACGCCGCTGAGTGAAGCAAGACCCGCAGATCGACAGAGTGCTGGAGGAACTCTATCGACGGAAAGGAGGCAGATCCGGATCCGGATCTGGAAGATAAACCTCAACCTCCTCCCCAGGTCCCTTCGGGGACCCCAGTGGGCCTCGAATCACATCGAGACCCACTAACAAAACAAACTAAGGCCGGACAGAACCGGTATGCGTTTGCTGACTCACCCGTCAAGCTTTCGCCGCGGGATCCTACCCTCCCACTGATGTCCCGATGGGAATGAGAGGCTAAGGTGCCGGCCAAGTGGACGTCGCTCAAGGCCCCGGATCTGGAGGCGGAGCTCAAGGAGAGACAAGTTCCAGCCGGGATCAAGACGGAGACGTCAACCCCAACGTGGAACGAAGCGGATCTGGAGTTCAGATACCACCGGAAAGAGCTCCAAGACTTCATGACCCACAAGCCGATCATGCGGATCCTACAACCTACGCAGATCGGCGACCAGACCGGACCCAGTGACAGCCCCGGTCACGGCAGACAACAAGCTGAACCTACTACAGGAAGCGGGTCTGGTGGCTGGAGCATTCGACGCAGAAGATCTGTTCCGCCCAGATCTACGGATATTCCAGATGTCGACGAAAGAACTCTTCGACAACTTGAAGGTCATAGTAGGAGAGAAGGTGACGGACCCAAGTACGACCTCAAGCCCGGACTCGCCGACACAGATCGGCTCCACAGGTGACAGGACTTCCTCACCCTTCGTGTCAGCAGCTGAAGCGGATTCGGACGCGTCGTCGGAACCACGACGGATGTCGCTGGGCCCCGCTGGTGCTGCGATGTTGCAAGCCAGATCCAAAGTGCCGCGACGGACACCTGCTCGATCCAAGGCTAAGAAGCCGTCAGGAGCGGTGAGCAACCGACGGCCTCTTCCCCCAATCTCGCGACGGCGACGGACAGCGCTACAACCTCGATGGACAAGATGGAATCTTACTTCCAAGCAGCCATGAGCCGTTTCCTCCCTGAACAGCAGATCTCCATGCCAAACCTGGCGGCCACGGCACTTCCGAACCAAGGAACCAGAGATGTCGAGATGAAATCCGCCGGATCGGATGACTTGGAAATACTACAGTGGGAATACGACCCAGATGACTTGGACCTTCCAGCAGCGGCCCCAGCAGCGGTTGCGACAGCAGCAGTCGGACCTTCTGAATCGACACTGATCCAACGAGTCCGAATTTCTGCCATATCCGATCTGAATGAATTTACTGGGAAGGATCAGGATGAAGACAGAGCGAGAGCGAAAGTCAAGTCCTCCTTCATGCGAGATCAAGCCTCCGATGAAGAGAAATGCCTGACCCTCGCAGATCTATTGTCAGGACCCGCAAAGAACTGGTACCGACAGCTGCCCAGATCTACGCGCAACAAATGGACGGAATTGCTCAAAAGTTTCCAGATCCAGTATTGTGGATTTGGAGTCTCAGTTGCCCGCCAGTACTACTAAGCGCGAAAGCGTCGGACGAATCGGCGTTGGAATACCTGCACAGACTCAACGTGGCAGGCCTGCGGGCGCGTCTGAAAGTCAAGGACGGTAACACCAAGGAGCGGAAGGAACACGTGAACCATTTTATTGAGACGTTGGGAGATCCAGAACTGATTGACGTTGCTACGACTGTCGGACGCAGATTATTTGGAGGAAGTGCTGCGGGCCCTAGACAGAGCAAAGAGTCGTCAGAAGAAGTCGGCAGCTGGATCCAGCAGGTATCGGCAGAAAGCGGCCCCATCACCAGCGCCAGCTGCGTCGGCCAAACAAGTACGTGCGATACAGATCCAAGCGCCGGACTCGGAGTCTGACTCCAATTCGGACGGATCGGACTCAGACCGAGACAAACATCGCTGGATCTACCTCGCACCTAGTGACGAGCACTCCCCGTCAGGAGAGGAACCGAAGACCTCGGATCGTGAACAGGCAGATCGTCGCGCTCCGGATCCCCAACCCGGAGACCCAAGGCCACGATATCAAGCGGATGGCACGGACCGGGGGCGGTGCTCTCACTAACGATTTCGACAGATCTGACGTCGCCGAAGTGATGAATTTCAACCCGGGTACCTCGCGTGGCTACTGGAAACAACAAGATCGAGATCTCTGGTTCTTGCCTACTGAAGGGGAAAACATTTCCCTGATCATCAGCCTAGTCTCGTGGCTGAATGTAAGCGAGTCGGGGATCCGAGTCACTCGGATCTGCTGCCCGGAGAATCGAGAGGATATTGGAAACATCACGCACCGGGGAAGTGGTTCCGGCAGGCTAAGATCACCGGGAAGATTAATAATGAGAAGGCGATCCTACTCCTGGACACCGGCGCAGAAGTGTCTATAGTGGATACCAAGTTCGCTCAGTGAATGGGGTGCTATGTAGATAGGAGCCAAAGCCAAGACTGTGTGGGCATCGGAGACACGGTGTACTCGACTGCCGGAAGGACGCGAATCAAGATCACGCTGGCAGGGTATCTGGTATACCTGTTCGGTATCTGGGTAGGCGATCTATCCGGCCAAGAAGCCATCTTGGGAATGGACTTCATGGTACCGGCAGGGATCCGCCTGGATCTGGCAGATGGGTCGCTGTGTCTCCCGGATGAGGTGCGGATCCAGCTCAGCGGGAGGCGCCAGCTGTATAACGACAAGGCGAGAATCGTCCGACTGGATCAGCATTTGCAGATCGACGTAGGGGACTCAATGGAGGTACCCATGCGGAGGCAAACCTCAGATCAAGACGCATTGTGGGTGATCAGAGGAAATCGATGGGTGCCGACGGTGAGTCGAGGACCGGGTAAAGCGCTATATCTGACGATTACGAACATTGGAGAGAAGAAAGTGATCCTACAAGGAGACGAGCGGATCGCGATGTGGCTAGCCGGAGACCGAGTTCCAAGGTTACAAAGTTTCGTGACGGTCGGATCTCGCTGCTACCTAGAGTGGCAATATCTGGCACTACAAGCAACCACATACGCCAAGGTGTCAGAGAAGTACCGACACTCAGAACAGCTGGATCTGCCTGCGGTAGAGCGGCCGATCTATCCGACCCCGCAGGCTATATTGCGTAAGCCTAGCCAAGGCGGCGATCTGAGATCTGGAGAACGAAAGCTCTCCTGCCCGTTCAAATAGCTGCTGACGCGCAAGATCCGGAAACAGGACCGGACGACCCAACTCCGACCCCCCCCCCCCCCCAGTCGGATGATCTCGAGTCGGCCTCCAGCCCGGATCTGGACGAACCGGTCGAAGAGAAGGCAGCAGAAGAACAGGGGAGCCGGGGCACCACGGAAGGAGCAGGCGCCACGTCAGAGGATCGGGAAGAGGTAGAAAAACCAGCTCCTGAGGTGACACCGTCGGACCCGACTCATGGGGAAGCGGCTGAAGTCACTGTTCCGACGGAGGACGAACAGGTGTGCTATCATGAAGGAGGCGACCTCAGAGCCGAAGAGGTGGAGATGGAGATGGCTGTGCTGCCTGAAGTGACGCAATCGACGGAGGATGTGACGTTAGAGGACATCCAGGTGTGAGACCCGACAGTCAATACGGCCGAGGAGATAGATCGGCTCCGACGATCGATCTGGAGGCGTCGACACTTGCTCATTGGAAAAGGCAATGCACTGCCCCCCCCCCCCACCGCGAGAGCAATTGTTTGTGACATCGATGTGGGAGGCGCTATGCCCATTGTACAGCGGGTGCGCAAGGTAGCCCCTCAGTTTCGTGAGAAGCTCTCAGATCTAATCAAGGGGCTGCTCGGAGCTCGGATCATAAAGATATCGACCTCGCCCTGGTCCTCGCCGGTCGTGGTGATCATCAAGAAGAATGGAGATGATATCAGGCTCTGTATCGACTACCGACTAGTTAACAGTCTGACGAGGCTTATGATCTACCCGATGCCTCTAATAAACGACTTACTGGAGGATCTGGATAAGGTACTATGGTACTGTTCGCTGGACATGGCGAGTGGGTTTTGGTTGGTGACCATGATAGACCGCGCGCGTGCGATCTCGGCCTTCATCACCCCCTTCGGACTGCTCGAGTGGAACCGGATGCCCTTCGGCTTAAAGAACGCCCCCCCCCCCCCGATCTACCAGCGGATGCTAGACAACGCGTTGAACGGCTTCACGCGGATCCCACAATTGGAAGGAGATCCAGTGTTGAAGCAGCTGGATCCGGAGACAAGTCCAGATCTGATACCCGCCGAACCCAAGGACGAGGGCAAGAAGTCGGTGCTGGGGCGAAGATCCTACATCGACGACATCCTAATCACCGCTGAATCCCGGGATCACCTCTGCATTAGAGTCGAGGGTCTATTGGATGTGTGCGACGAGTGTAACTTGTCAATTAGCGTGGTAAATATCAAGTGGAGTATCTCGAGCATAGAGTGTCGAGCCATGGACTGGAGGCAAACCCGAAGGATATGTCGGCTTTGACGAATCTGCCTTTCTCGGGCTCGCTCCGGGCGATGCAATCCTTTTTGGGGAGCCTCAACTATTACAGTAAGTTCATTGAGGATTACGCCATCTACGCTGCAGTGTTGTACGAGCTACGAGAGGTGGATTTTGCGGCCATGAGTAAGCCCGAGAATAGATCTCGAATCCAGAGTCTAGCAGCGGCAGTGAGCGATGATCTGGAGGGGGAAGGAGAGCCTGCTGAGGCCGACCTACGCTGGATTCGAGCTCACAAGTCGTTCACTAAGCTGAAGGAGAAGGTGGCGTCCACGCCGATCTTGCGTCACTTCCAATCGGAGCTGCAGCCAGTGGTGGTCGTCTACGCTAACGATTGGGCGATCTCGGCAGCCCTGATGCAAGAACACGATGCTGTGTTCCACCCGGGCATGTTCGCGAGTCGCACGTTGAAGTCGAACGAGCTGAATTAGGGAATAGTGGAGAAGGAGGTGCTGGCCTTACTTCGTGTTTTGGATCTTGGACATAACCTATTGGTGGGACGTGAGATCAAGGTGTTAGCTCGATACTCAACCCTGGCTTGGTTGTTCAGATCCTCCGGTCTGCAGGGAAGGCTCGGGGAGTCGGCAGCCTTGCTATTGCCTTGGGCCCTCGAAATCGTGAAGTGCACAAAAGGAGAAGACGAGATCCTGGGGCCGATAGCAGCCACCATTACCCCCAGAGCGGAGGTATATCAAGCATTGATTGCCATCGCACCACGGAAGGAACCACGACGCAAGATTTAAGCCTCGATCCCCACGGTGCACCCGGGTTGGGTTGTTAGTTTTGGCGGATCCGCCCGTGTCAAACGTGGTGGAGGCGCTTACAGCGCGATCCTGTGGAAATTGCCCGAGTGGACAGCCGTACGAGCTCGATCGGAGTACGCGGACGGCCTGACTGCTAATGAAGCCGAATACAGGGGATTGTTGCTGTTAGAGGGAGAGACCCAACAGCGCTTGGTGGTCTGCGGCTACTCTAACCTGGTAATCCGTCAGGTACGGGGAGAGATCGACTGCAAAGCTCCCGGTCTGACGCTGTTGAGACAGAAGGCTCTGGATCGATTGTTGGCGTGGCCAGATCATGAGCTGCTCCATGTCAATCGAGATTGGAACGGAAGCGCTGACAGCCTAGCGAGCGCTGCCTTACAGCGCCAAGCCGGAGTTGAAGTGGAGGAAGATTCCGATTTTGATAATCTGGTAACGCTGAACCGTCTTGCGGAGACCCTCGTGGCGAAGGAGACAGAGGAGCAATTCACGACTAAGATCTGCCCGGTGGCTACAAGAGCAGCCGGCGGATCCAGATCCCGCCCTGTGGTACTCCAGGAAGAAGTGGTAAGGAACCTGCGGATCGAGCGGATTAAACAGGCTCAAGATGAAGAAGTGTGGATCACCGGTTTGAAGAAGTACCTGATCGGAGCCGTGCACGAGCTGTCCCCTGAAGATATCAGGTCGTACAACACCGTCGGATCCGACTATGAGGTGGATCTGGATTACTTGCTGTTTTATTGCCCGCCAGCCAAACGGACGACAGAAGAACGAGATGGGTTGATGCGGCTGGTGGTCCCAGAAACGTTGCAGCAGGATGTGCTACATCACTACCACTCCAGTCTTGAAGGGGGACACCAGGGAATCGGGCGGACATATCAGCGGATCCGGGATAATTTCCATTGGAGAGGACTCTACCGCAACGTACAGCGCTACGTAGGGGAGTGTGTGGATTGTGAGACGGGGAAAGGGCGACCTACACTCCAAGGGGGGTCGCCGGGCAACATCCAGGCGACCTACCCGTTCCAGATCATCGCCATGGACCACATCCCCTCGCTGCCTAAATCGCATAAAGGTAACACCGAGCTACTGATCTGGGTGGACCTCTTTGCGGGATACGTAATCGCGAAGGCGAGCGCGTCGACGACGGCGCAAACGATCGCGGAGTCCTATGAAGAATGCGTTTTTCGAAGATTCGGAGCCAGCGAGGTGATCCGACATGATCGTGAGCCCGGATTTATGGCTGACTTCTTTAAATCGTTTAATAAGATCTTGGGTCAACGACAGCGCTCCGCTATGGCTTACCGACCTCAAGCGAACGGTACAGCGGAACGCATGGTGCAGACTACTACTCGCGCGCTCAAGATGTATGTACAAGAGATGGACCAACGTGACTGGGACGAATATGCGAAAAGACTTACGTTCGCGATTAACACGGCCCAGGATCGGATCTGGGGAGAAACACCCATTTGGTACATGGGTGAGACGCCAGATCTACACTGGAGGCAACCTTACCTGTGGGCAGCACCGCGCGTCGGGATCGAGAGCCTCGGAGGTGGAGGAACCAGATCCAGCGATACTACCAACAGGCGAGAGCGCAGGTCGGTGAGCGGATCAGAGAGACCATCTCAGATCGGGCAACTCGTCACAATGAGGAAGTTCGGCCGCACGAAATTGAAATCGGGTCTCAGGTATGGCTGTATTTGGATCGAGTGAAGGAAGGCTACGCCAGGAAGCTCGCACACTTGTGGCACGGGCCCTTCCGTGTGACGGAGAAGGTCGGGGAACACGCAGTCAGGATCGAGACCGCTGGCACCGAATACCGACTGTTCCCCGTAGTGCACATCTCTAAGCTTAAGCCGATGACGACATTTCCAGATAGACCCACAGCTCGTCTGCTCAACGAAGCATCAGAACGCGTAGATATTGATGAAGCTCTCCTCCCCGAAGACAGTTGGGTCCGCGATTTGGACGAAGATGAATACGAAGTGGAGAGGATCACAGATATGAGGACAGGGAAGCGAACTCGGAACGGCCGGATCTACCGCGAGTTCTTGGTGCATTGGCGAGGATATGGAGATTCGTCACCAATTGTGGAGCATTGCTACATGAGTTCCTCAGGAATCACACTAGTCGGAATCGATTTGGGGTCTCACGAGGAGTAGTAAGACGGGGACCTGGGAAGCGAGTTGGTCGTTTTCGAGTGAGAAGAAGAAGACGGATCTACAGGGATGGTGCAGGTCGGAGGAAGGAGAAGTGGATGTTTACATATTGAAAAATAAGAGGTGAAACGTGAGGCCCAGATCGCGATTGGAATTGGCAAACGCAAATCCGGGATATATAGAAAGATATGATACGCAAAGAGGTTGTATTAATGATTATGGAAGCTAGGAGAAGAAGATGCGTAGATGAAGAACCTGGGGAGCGGATCTGGAGATCACTCAGCGTCCTGGGCTTGGACCCTGAAGAATTTGCTTTCAAGACGAGGAATGGAGCGAGCCGGATGTTGGGTAGGCGTGTCACAGAAGTGGTTGCGCCACGGATCTTCCGAATTGACTTCGTCCAACGCTTCGAGAAGGTCGGTAGGCTCGTCGCGGCGAAGGTTGGGATCTTGAAGGTTGGCTTGACGTGATGCCAGTCCCGGATACCAGGTAACGGTCTCCTATCGCTTTGGAAAGTGGAGGAAGAAAGGATCCAACAACAAATCCAGATCGCACCAGCCTTCACGCATCGCCACAATGAAGATCTCCAAGAACGCCTTCCAGTGGGCACCGGCGTGCGAGCGACGGCTGTTACGCTCCTTCTTGTAGATGGCGAGCCACGGGTCCCGCGCTATCATCGCTGGAGTGATAATGAAAGAGTGGGTGGACGCCCAGTACGACTGCAAGCAGTCAGGCTCGTGCGTCTGGTACCGCTGGATCGCGGCCCCGAGCCGTCCCCCCACATCGAACTCGAAGGAGATCGCGTTGTCAGTACCCTCCAACACCTCCCAAGGCCTGGAGTCCAACAGAGCACGCACGTTGTCCTCGGTGACTAGATCCACGCGATAATCTCGGGGCGTGTACTGACGCCGCTCAGCAGGGACGACCCGGCAAAACAACCAGTCAGGACGGGTTGGAAGGACTGGAAACAGCACGTTGATCAACATGGTGCCATGACCACATCTGAGATTTGGTCGGCCAACCACGGATCCACCTCGCGCTCGATCCTGGCGCGCGCTTGAGCCCGCCCCGGGATGCAGATTTCCCCCCGGGCAAACAAAGTCACAGGCATCATCGGATCCGGAGTGGAAGGCCCAGCAGAACGACGACGCGGCGGAGCAGGTGCCCCCCCCCCCCCCCCCCCCCGACGCGCTAACGTTCGGAGTGGATCGGTAAGCTGGACCCACGTCAGATCCGACCCGTCAGGCGACGCGCCAGATCCAGCTACCTTGGGGCCGCATCGAGGAGAAGCTTGCCGCCGCCGACGTTCAGCGGAGCGGGACTGGGCGACGCTTGCAGGGTCTGAGCTTCGAGTAAGTCGTCAGCTACTTCAGCGGTGTCTTCGTCCTCCTCCTCATCGCTGCTAGATTTGGCGTCGGAGTTTTTCTTGCCGCCGGATCCGGCCGAACCCTGAGATCCGGAGCCAGCATCCGAATCAGCATCGCTAGCATCTGACCCCCCCCCCCTATCGTCGTCAGCGAGGTGCCCATCGTCTTGTTAGGTCGACGGGGCTGGAGCCGCTCCCATCCGCCGAAGACTTGGACCCACGGTTGTCATCGCCATCCGGGGAGAGAGGGGTTACGCGACGTTTGGCCGGAGGCGCCGGGCTCGAGTCAGGTGACGCCGGCAGGCTACGAGATCGCTTGGAACGTGGAGGAGAGGCGGCAGCGTCGGGCGCAGACGAGGCCCGACCTTGGGGATCTGCTGGAAGATCTTGGACAGAGGGACAAACGGGCGTGCCGCGCAACGAATGCAACACCACAGCCGGACCCGACGTACCCAAATCAGCCGCAGGTGTCGTCCCTACAGCAGCAGCCACCGCCGTTAACTTCTGACGCAGGTGTCGTCCCCACAGCAGCAGCCACCGCCGTTAACTTCTGACGCAGGTGTCGTCCCCACAGCAGCAGCCACCGCCGTTAACTTCTGACGTGCCGCGTCCAGATCCTGTTGCAACGTGTCACGCTCCTGCCGGATCTGGTCGCGCGTGCGACGGGCGGCATTTCGCTCGCGCAGTAACACCCGGTTGGAGTGTTCCAGATCTTGGAGGCGGCGTTTCGTCTCCGCGAGTTGTTTGGCAGGAACCTCTTGGGACGCTTTGGCCGTAGCCAGCTCAGTACCTGTAAGAGGTAACAACGAGATGCAAAAGTTGGGTCAGTGCAGATATTACAGATCCAGAGTAAGAAGGTCGAAATGTACGGAGATCCGAGACGTCCCCACGGAGACGAACGGCGTCGGCTCTTGCGGTATCGCGATACCGAACGGTACGGATCAAGTCGGCCGTGGACGCCGCATGAGTAGCCCGGAGGCGATTGAGATCAACCGAAGATTCGCGATACATACGCTGTAATGCCTGCAGATCTTCCTTCGTAGCGTTCATCCGGTCTTCAGCGCGGACGGCAGCGGCTTGGGCGTCGTCCCGCTCCTGGATCAGACGATCGGGAGCTGGAGTAGCTCCACTCGCACTAGCTTCAGCTTCGAGCTCCGCCACTCGCGATTCAGCCCGCCGCAGAGCCTCTGTGGCTCGGGTCAAGCTGGTCTCCGTCAGGAGTAACTCGTGTTCGGCGTTTTCGCGCGCCCAATCCAGATCGTTCCGATCCTCGTGGAACTGCTCGATCTTGTTGCCGGCCAACCGCACCTCCTCAACCAAGTGATCACTCTGATCCTGGAGATCGTCTCGTTCAGAGACTACTTGGTTGAAGCGCGACTTGAGGTTGCGAAAATCCGCCTCGTGCTGCCGGAGCTGGGACTCGAGGTTGACAACATTAGGATCGGGGCCGGCTCCTGAGTCTCCTATCTCCTGGAACGAAGCGATCTCCGCGCGGAGACGTCCCACCTCTTGCTGCTGCGCACTGTATAAACCCTCCAGAGCTCGGAGGTCATGGGTTTGCCGGAGCAAAGTACGAGAGAGCCGATGCTGTTGTTCGGCCGTCACGCTTCGGGAAGACGTGGCGGTCTGGAGATCGGCGTGTGCGCTCGCGAGACGACCTCGCAGCAAGGAATTGAGGCGACGGAGCTCGTCGGCATTGGCCTCAGCCGGAGGAGAGCGGCTCGGCGATCCTGGAGAAGACGTGGAGGACATTGGGAACCTTGGACTTGCAGACCGAAAGGACGGAATGTGCGAATAAGAATGACGCAATGTCGGAGCCAACTCCTGAGTGATGGAAAGTGCTCACAGTGATGCCAGTTGGGTAGCAACGACTACGAGCAGGAGACGGCTGTGGAGAAGCAAGATCGAAGAATTTGGAGATCGAAGTTGATTGGGAAGTGAGAGATTGGGACACGGCCAGTCACTATTCCGAGACACTGACCGGACGAGATCTACACAAAGGAGGAGACGGTGCACCGGCCTATGAGCATCAAGGGGTAGAGCAAACAAAGGTCAACGGCCGCAGCCCAGATCAAGAGGTCCGGGGAAGATTGGAGTGATTTGGATCTGGAGCCCAGATCGGGATCAGATCTGATACCCAGGGTCCAGATCCAATGTTGCGGATCCAGCGATTACGACACTCCAGAGGCTTGGGTGACGCCATAACGGAGGTAAAGGGAGGCTAGAGAGCCGGTAGGTACAGATGGGATGATAGCTGGATAGAAGGATAGGTAGATAGAATGGGATCGGACTTAAGCATAAATCAGTATCGAATTTGCCTTTGACATCGCAGCCACCTTCGCCTTCGCTCGGAAACGGGAACTACATTGGCCCTACGAGAAGTAGAAGAGGTAGCGGTAAGAGATCTAGTGTTGGTTAAGTCTGGATAATACATTGGCCATATTAGACCTTCCTAGTGATCTACCCTCAAGTGCGGGCCACAGATCCACCGGATTTCACAGCTTGGCCGGTCGGGTCTTCGACGCTCAACAACCACAGATCCCGCTCTAGGAAGCGGCAAGCATCGCAAGGAAAGGAACGTAAAGGACAAGAGCCCCGCAAAGGCAACCCCACGGCCGGATCCAGATCCAGGTCGCCAGATCCAAGTGCAACACCACTCGATCTGGGAGTATAACCGCGAGCTGTGTGAAGATTTTCGCGCCTCCCCACCCCACCCCCGCGTCTCGGCAAGACTGTCTCGACTTCAAGGCTTTGCCACTTCGGAAGACACCAGAAGAGCAAGATCCAGCGCTACCGACGGGTACACAAGGTGACCCAGTTCAGCACACATCACGGCCGATCTGAGTACCCCCTCCGTTAGTCGGTGTTCGGGCGCTGTGGATTAGCGATCTCGCAGATTTTGCTGATCCCGCTACACCACAGTCGCATGAAGATGCCCGCGGCTGCGAAGCAGGCGCAGGAGATTGCAAAATTTCACGTAAACGTAGAGTTATATGGACGGCGCTACCAGTCCACCCTCTAGTATTTAAGAGTGCATCATTTCGATAAAAAACTGTTGTACACTTGTTGACGAATCTGCCCTCTATACACTTAGTGTATGAAGGGCGGATTTATCATCATATACATACATTATGCGCGGAAAATGGTACCCTCAGTAGACTCTGAAATAAATGTCAAGAATACCGCTTCACATGTGTCTCTTCGTTTACCAATCCGCGGTAAGTGCAGCAAAACAACTCTTAGGTACATGTAAGTGCGAAGTTGCGCTGCGATGCGATATGTACCGCGGTACAGACACTTCCCCCAAACTTTGGCAGCTTCAACTTTTTAATATATAGAGGGTATAGAAGGGATAAAGGCTATTGGATATGCAAGGCGAAAGTGACGCCCTTAACACCAACAAATCGCTTATCTGAACTTGCTGCCTACACGTCGGCGGCACCTTTTCCTTGGGCCCCAAGAAGACGACACTTGCATGTCTGAAGCAGTTTGCAATAGTAGTCGCGCTGATGCTGGACCACACCTCGTTTGACCAGCGCATTGCTTGCAGCTGATCTACCCAGTAGATCTTATTGCCCTCGGGTTTGCTCTGGTGAGTCGCTGTCCACCGCCAATTGCATGTGCAAGTTGCGGTAACCGCTCTTGAAAGCGGCGATAATACCCGCATCAATTGGCTGCACGTGCGATGTGATGTTGGGGGGGGGGGGGCTTTTGAACGGTAACATTCGTGAGCTTCCCATCAACAAGGCCATGGGAGGATGCATTGTCCACAAAGAGCAAAATGTCCCGGTCAGCCGCCCTCAGGTCTGTGTCAAGCGCGCGTATCTATTTCGTGTTTAGTGTCTTCGTCATCCAGGCCTTGCGGTTATGCGTGTAGTCGAAGCCGAGATCACTGCCGTCCTTGCCCTTAAAGCAGTGTGGGTTTTTCGCCCGACCAATGATAAGGGGCTCACGCCGCTCCCACCCATCCGCGTTGGCAACAAACGCGAGCGCAATTCTTGCTTTGTCCTTCTTCAAGCCGGGCTGGCCCGACTTGCAGATAGCGCGGTCCTTGGCGGCTCGATAAACAAGCCCCGTTTCGTCCATGTTTATATATATATGTCTAGAAGCGGGTGAAATCCTACATGGTTATCTGCGCCTCACGGACGGCGGCAGGGCTCACAGACGCGGCCTC
This sequence comes from Phytophthora x cambivora, assembly GCA_033557925.1. Lineage (NCBI taxonomy): Eukaryota > Oomycota > Peronosporomycetes > Peronosporales > Peronosporaceae > Phytophthora > Phytophthora x cambivora. The sequence goes on along the minus strand of JAUCEB010000013.1, from coordinate 5,131,636 downwards.
CCCGTGCATGGTTCTAAAGCGGAGCCCGTGGTGGCTCATAAATTTTGACAGCCAACCAGATGCGAGCTTTAGCGGGGGCGCATCGGGGATGAAAGCCATGATTTGTTTGGCCTTCGGCAACAGCAACCGCCGTGAAAGGCACGCATACTGCGCGTTGCATACCCCCACAAACCGCCCCAGTTCGAGCTCCAGAGTGGGGCACTTGAAGCATTGGGTTTTGCCCTTGGCCGTCTTCGTATCCAAGCGCCTCTTGCAGATGGCGTCGGCAGTTTTGAGGATGAGGCGCACGGTCTCACGGGACGGTGGGTCTTGAAGACCAAACTCGCGTCTAGCCCAGTCGGCGAGCTTCGAACACGTCACGGAGGGATGGCGCAGGTGAATTACCTCATACTTCTGCTGCACGATAAGTCATTTGCCTTTGTTGGGCTTGATGGGTGGGTGGGGGCTGTCAGAGACCATGATGGCAGGGTGAAAGAAGAAGGTGGGGGGGGGGGTCTTGGACTGGATACAGGAAGATGAGGAATGACAAGCAGGAAGGTCTTCCCGATCTTGCAAGGCGCTTGATTTTTGGCGGGACATTTAAAAGTCAAATGTTCCGAGCAAACGTATGGACTATCCGTGTTAGCCTGCTAAAACAACTACAAACGTATTACAAAGAGCATGAACTAGTAGTGTGCAAAGTTTGGGGAGGTGTCTGTACCACAAATGCATACTGCGGCACCGCAAAGCACACTACTACCGGTAAGAGCATCTCCAACGGTAGGGCAAATTACAAAAGCGATAGGTCGAAGTGAATAGTCGTTTAGCAACAAAAACCAGGACAGCATTACGTGAAATAGCTTGCAATAGTTCAATTTCCTTAGTGGTATAGTAAAATTGCGTAGTGAAAGCCGTAGGTTACCTTCTGCTATGACCGATGTAGAGGCGTGTAGCTAGTCGCAAATCTATTGTGCCTTTCATCTCTTTCGGCAAGACGGCAGTGAAAAACTATCTTTCTTGACATAGGGGTAGGGTAATCGCAACAAGTTACCACCACGGAGGTACAGATTAGCCTAGCCGTCAAATCCTCCCTGAAGCACCCTCATAAGGCTTTGCGAAGCCCTGCGTAGGAGAAAAGGCCCGTTTTGGCAGTGCTGAAAGCGGCCAATCGGGCTTTTCAACGGAGGAGGTACCTTTGTAGCTGCCTACTAAGAAAGTAGTTGCTTGCAAGACTGCCGGCAAAACAGGCGACACGACGCAGTTGGGGATCATAATCATTTAGCTAAGTACATGAACGATATTACATGGTCAAAACGTCTATATTCGCGAAAATACGCGGTAGCTACCCGTTACCGCTAGGCAGGTACTTGGCCAACTTCGAGGCACTTCCTAATAGTTGGTGGCTACTCCGTTTTACATATCAAATCCTAAGATATAAGTACTCCCCAGTAGTAAAAAAAGTACCTTCTAAAGTCCCCTGAAGGACGCGCAAAAAGACAGAAAGGCACAATACAAGAAAAACACAAACATACTACTGTCATGAATTATTGAACGTGTAGATAATATCTATTATATGACTGACGCATGGTGTGCCTCAACTTCACGTAATGGAAAGAAAATCATAAAAGCTTTTTAAATTGATTTTTTTATTTCAATTTTAAAATTGAAATTCAAAGTTTCAGCTTTTTAGACTCAAGCGAACCGGAAATGGCCGTTTATCCGGGCAAGGTCGACAATGATATTTATGAAAATAGGCTGAATACGAAAAGAGCTCGAAATATATTAAAGCTCTAATCGAGACGTTACCAATGGTAGTGATCGTACGTTCTACTTCGTTGTGGAAGAAAAGTTATCCGCGATCCAAGACTGGCGTGTGCGGCAATGATTGCTGTAGTGTCTCCAGCATTTTGCGTTGCGGCAAACCTATGCATCAATCAAGCTTTTAAAAAAGCTGAAACTTTTTTTAATTTAAGAAAGCTTTTATGACTAAAATCGCATCGCCGTTGTCCACAGTTACATGTGTGTACCACACAAAGCGAACCCATTTCGCAATTGTGACACGATTGCTCGCGTCCCGCAGTAAATAAATAAACGATGCTTCGCCACCTTTGCTCGCGATCCCCACCGCTCTTCGTCTGGGGATCCGCGGGTCTCGCGCTCACTGCCGCCGCCTCGGCCGCTTCTTCCCTCGATGACTCCAAAGTTGCGCGCTCAGAGGCGCTCCGCCGGCCGCAGGGCAAGCCCATGATGTTCGTGCGAGACCCCGTGGACTTCGCCCGTAAGTGGAAGAAATTCTCCACCGACCGCCTCGACAAACTCGTGGTCATCGCCGACTTCGACTACACGCTCACGCCCGCATACAAACCTACGGGTTCGTTGGCCTAAAAAACGATAAAATTATTATTTTTGTAGTTAGCTAAACGTAGATTGTATATATTTTACCACAGACGACCAAGCTCTTAGCTCCCACCGCCTGCTGATGGAGAGTGAAGCACTCGGTCCGGACGCAGAAGATGTGGCACGAGAGATTTTTGAGAAATATTACCCAATTGAGCAGTCGGCTACGCTCACGATGGAGGAGAAACTTCCCTTTATGATCGAGTGGTGGACCAAGACGCACGATCGCATGATTGAGCACGGCGTGACCAAGGCCGCGATCAAAAAGGCGGTGGATGAGAGCGACCTCACGCTTCGCGAGGGGTTCATGGAGATCTTCGATCTCTTGGCGCGTGGGAACGTACCTACGCTCATTTTCTCGGCGGGTTTGTATGATGTCATTCACGCCGTGCTCGACAAAGAGTATGGGAAAACAGAGGCCAAGATTCCGCCGAGAAATGTGCACGTGATTTCCAACATGATGCGGTTTGATGAAAGCGACAAGGTCGTCGGGTTTGATGGAACGGTGGGGGCTTGTTTTTTTTTAAATGTTGGATTGGTTCGACCAGCTGACAATTGTATCTGTGTTATATTTCGTGCAGCTTATTCACAGTTTGAACAAGAATGCGAGTGCGCTAGTGGAGACGGACTTCTGGAAGCAGTGTCAGCTGGAAAAGCGACACAACATCCTGCTGCTGGGCGATTCCTTGGGAGATGCCAACATGGCGAATGGCCTGGATTTCAAGGAGGACGAGATTGTGCGCATCGGCTTCCTGAACGATGGTGCCGAAGAGAAGTTAGATTTGTATCTACAGCGTTTTGATGTCGTGCTTACGAACGATTCCAGTTTGCTACCGCTTGAACTCCTGTTGCATCAGATTCAGAAGTGACCAAATCGAACTGGTATGTACGTACTTCGTTAGCATCACTAGAACGCTGGATCACGGGTCCAGGATAAAAGCTTACTTTGACAACCCCCTCTTTGTTAGACAATACTATACGAACGTTAGCTTCAGTATGACCGATATGTTGTCAATTCCGGTCAAAATTTCTGAGAACCACTCGTATGGTTGAATGCTGTCACCTTGTCCAGGTACTTCGCCAGACGTTTATCTTGCTGGCGACGGTACCCGATACCGGGTATCGTCGAATATCCGTCGCAGCTATTGGTGCAGCGACTTTCGCGAGAATTCGCCTCATATGAGAAGATTGTTGACCAAAGTGATACAGAGCCTGATAAACCATTGGAACCCGATCTGATGATGTCTTTCGTACACTTGGAGCAGGGTGAAAGCTCCTACTATCGGTACGTTGTAAGGGACTACCGCAACGACACTGATACAATAAATATTCGTATTGTTAGACGAAGAGCTTCATACTTATACATGTATATGAAGTGTAAAACCTGCAAGTTTTTTTCCGCAAAATGAGAGCTGGAGTAGGAAGGCAGATAACTGAAAGCCAAGTGGTAGAAGACCTACATCATTTCACTTGAACCACAGACAAGTTTGTGGGCGCCATCTCCATTATTGCAGAAATGTACACCTGTATTTCACACAATCGACTAAAATCGTGAAAACGGGCTTCTCGAGAGAATTCAATTTGTATCGCTGAGTTGCGGTCGATTTTTCCTGCTCAGTCTGCACTTCATTGCTTTTGTCGAAAATCTTGAGATCATGACAGGTGAAGTTTACCACAAAACACGTCGAAATTGCGCTCACCATGTGGTTCACACTTGAAAATTAGTTACAGCGCTAGAATGCCTCGACGGAATTTCCGCACTATCGCGTAGATTCCATTGCATTGGCTGCTGCACATGGTGCTTGCAAACTACTAATGGTGGGTGGGTTGCTTCGACGCTTCGAGAACGAATTCTAGCCTTCCCACCCGTGAACCTTGGTTGTGCGTGAATATATGCCTGGAAACAACAGGATAGCAACTCTTCAAGACGAAAGCGCTACATAGTCGACAGAGGACGCAATGATTACAAGTAAAAATCAACAACATTACTTCTCCAACCCCCATCGATGTATTTCACACTCGTTCAACTTGGTAGCACACCAGTCTCACTACGCAAGTCCTCAATAGACGAATTGGGTGTAAAAGCCCCGCCTCTAACGAATGACACCCCCCAGGCCTGGGCCAGCTCCAGCATCATGCTGGCAGCATGGGGTAGCGCAGCTGCAGTTTGGCTGTCATCGCCTTGGTCATCTGCAGTGCCAGCAGACTTCCATCATGGTGCTTCTTGACCTAGTCGTGGACCTCGACTGCACCCTGCATGATTTCCTCCAGCTACATGAAGAAGCATACCACCTCCAGCTGCGGGTCCTGCGCGAAGGCCTCGTCGGGTCGACAAAACAATAGCCATGAACAGAACCAACCCGCTGTGGCGCAAAGTCGACAAAGCAATAGAGCGATAGGTTGCACATACGTGGTTGTATTGGTAGCAGATCCTATTTCGCCTAAGGAGGAAACCGTTTCGCTACAGCCTCTCAGGGAACTTCTTGATTGCGTGGGCTTTAGGGAACTTCCCCGTTGCGCGGACTTTGTCATACCAAATTTTGTACTCCCCGACATAAGGGTTGTTTTTCCCCATCATCCTGGCTCTAAGAGCTGCAGGTGTTATCCCCTTCTTGTACGCGTGGATGAACGCACGTGTGATAATGGAGTCGAGTAATTTTTCCGCTTGAGCGGACAACCGAGTTCTTAGAGCTTGTGTGCCACGCTTAACTTAAAGATATTCGAGACCGAGAACGCTCGTTCTTCTTCAACACTGTCGTCGTTCACAGAAACCTCCCTCGCATCGGCCCTCAGTCCCCTCGAAAGTTTACCATTGTATCCAGGATATGTAGCAGGAACAGCAAACGTCGAGTCGACGTTGGCCACATCGGGTTTGTTGGATAGCTTGGACGAACTCGCGTTGGTGCTTGATAGAAGTGTGAGCAAAGTTGCAAGTAGTACCCATAGTAGTAGTCGCATGGTGAAGACGCCGTTGTTCAGAAGGAAAACCAAGAACTAATTCGAGTTTTGACGTCTTGCGCGCTTGAAAGAAAGTTGCGAAGTGAGTTCTATAATATCGTATTACATGTAGCAGCTAACCAAACTAGCCGGTGCGCTGTAGCAGTGCCCGCATTGGTGCGATTTTGCTGTTGATGTCGTTTTGCCGTTGACGTGGTTTGCTGTTGACGTGGTTTGCTGTTGACGCGGCACGCAGGAAGTGTTGTAATAGTTGACGAGAACGTGTTAAAATCACTACGCATTGCAGAATAGCACACAATCTCTGTGTTCATGTCATACATGTCTGAAAAACACATTAAGATGCTGTAGCGTTGTCGTGCGCAGCAGCGTATCAAAATCAGTTTCCTGGCATGCACAGAAATGTGCGTGGAGTGCACACAACCAATTGCGTCCAATCTGCTTGCTTTAAGCAGTTTGTATCTACCAATGATATCCTGGGGTTTCGGCATAATTATGCCAGGTAGCACCCGCTTTTCTTGCCAACTCCCCCGGCATAATTATGCCGATTGGGTGCTAATGCCTATATAATGCACTTATGCCGGTGGCAGAATTGCCTATCATCAGTTCCAAAAGATAACTGCTGTGTGAGGCAAATATGCCTTGGGGCAGAGCTATAGACTCCAAACAACGAGCGAGCAACTCGAGTCAGCACAGGTAGGTTGCCATAACGTACATGTACCAGCGCGTTAACTACAGTAGTTTGATATTGATATGTTGCTATAACGTATATACAAAGCGTACATGCACCAGCAGAAGCGCACAAAGCGTTTTGAGCGTGTAAACCACGCCATTACATCTATATCTACATGTATATCTGCATTAACTAAGCGAAAGCAATAGCATGGTATCATTGAGAATCGAAGAACAGCCTAGTTTTTTCATTAATTATTGATGCATTGACCGCTGCACAACTTGGGAACGCAAAGATAGGTCCAGACGAAGTAGTACGTCAAGGTACACCGGTAGGCGGTAGACTAAAGCGAAGGCTATGTGAAGTGTGAAATGTATGGATGATGCCGCGTTCCAGCGAATGTGGTGGACAACGTAGCATCGGATACACGCTGCTATGTCAGATACGGAACCAAGTCGTGCACCGAAGAAAGCAATGGACATCAATACAGCAAATGAAAGGCATGTGGGCGACGTGTCTCCGTCAGCTTCGAGCGGTAGCCATGGAGGAAAGCGCACGGCCAGAAACACGATATACCCCAAGCGCAGAATTGGCTGCCTAGCAGTAATGGCAGTGGAAGCATCTCTAGCAGAGGAACCCACTCCATCACCAGAACTATGGCTCCAACAAGTTATGGCGCTATCTAGCTAATAACACATAAGCTTACTACCTCTCACTCAAGCTAGTGCATTAAGGTACCTGTAATCAAAACAAGTCCACTGAATCGTATCCTACTCCACTAAGTTCTGCAGACTGCATGGTCACATGACCTGTACAAAAGCTCGAGGGCTCGTTGCAGCCACAACGAACGAGCATTGACATAATTTCTCTTCTGTTCTTACATCGTACGAGCAAGGCATTACTCTATACTTGTAGTAACTGGTAAACTTTACCAGTTACTACCAGTGGTAAAGTACATGCTTGCATCCTCAGTTGATTCGCAAGTTATGGTAACTTACCATATAAACGCTAACTTTTAAAATGCACGCGAAATAAATCTATCCATGTTGAATGAACTCAAAAGGTTGGTGAAGACAACATGGCAGAACATAAGTGCTAGCACTGTGCTAGTAAACGACCGTCCTGTTAGCGCTAGTGCCCTCGTCGTCTGCATTTCATTGCCCGACTGCTGGAGTAAATGGATAAGTTTCGTGCAGTAGAGCATGGGTACGGCGGGCGGTGCCCATGCACTACTGCACGAAACTATTATAGCTGAGTACATATTGCGAAATCGGTAGCGTATGCAGGTTCATTCTGTGGAAATTTGTGGGGGTATTGTATGAGTACACAAGTTGATTTTCCTGCTATCCATCCCTTCACTACCCTACTATTCTACCGCGATGCCCAGCTTCGGAATAGTCTCTGTGGGCGAGGTCGAAGCGCAGCGCGCCTTGGGTGTAGTGGCCAATGATGCCGCTGGCATAATTCTGCCACCAGCACAATTGTGTTTTCTCTTGCTCTCGTCTATGTCTATGGTACCAACGGCGCCTGTCCTTGTTGAGTGTGCTGCATCTGGTTTTATTGTGTTATTCAGGGATGCAACGACATTTTTAATATTTTCTCATAGTTGACGTGGTTTGCTGTTGACGTGGTTTTCTGCTCACGCAGGAAGTGTTGTAATACACTGTACTGTATGCTCCAAGGATAGTGGAGCAGGCAGATGGTGCGGCAACACCGACGGATTCGTCGTCGCCTGGGGGCCCCACTGGGGCCTGGCACGGTAATTGTGCATCTGAATTGCATAATTCTGGTACAGTACATGTATTAGAGTACTTTCGCAGCCCCAAAATTGAACATGTTCAGATTCAGTTTGAGATAGGCGTGGTTTAGGGGATGAATCTCAACTCAAACGCGGATAGGTTTGAGCTAACAGGGTCTTAGGTAATCTCAACCCTGTTTTGAGTTTGAGATAGCATTTTAGCCAATAGAATCGATGAAAGTAGCCGTAACAATGCGCCAAAGCAATGGTGATGGAGGAGTCGCCTACGCGCGCGGCTACATGGAGAACTCTTGACGTACAACATCCTCCACGATACCACGGATTGTTAGAAGGAACTTCCTGTCAACAGCAAACCACGTCAACAGCAAACCACGTCAACGGCAAAACGACATCAACAGCAAAATCGCACCAATGCGGGCACTGCTATAGCGCACCGGCTAGTTTGGTAAGCTGCTAATACGATATTATAGAGCTCACTTCGCAACTTTCTTTCAAGCGCGCAAGACGTCAAAACTCGAATCATTTCTTGGTTTTCCTGTTGAACGACGGCGTCTTCACCATGCGACTACTACTATGGGTACTACTTGCAACTTTGCTCACACTTTCAAGCACCAACGCGAGTTCGTCCAAGCTATCCAACAAACCCGATGCGGCCAACGTCGACTCGACGTTTGCTGTTCCTGCTACATATCCTGGATACAATGGTAAACTTTCGAGGGGACTGAGGGCCGATGCGAGGGAGGTTTCTGTGAACGACGACAGTGTTGAAGAAGAACGAGCGTTCTCGGTCTCGAATATCTTCAAGCGTGGCACACAAGCTCTAAGAACTCGGTTGTCCGCTCAAGCGGAAAAATTACTCGACTCCATTATCACACGTGCGTTCATCCACGCGTACAAGAAGGGGATAACACCTGCAGCTCTTAGAGCCAGGATGATGGGGAAAAACAACCCTTATGTCGGGGAGTACAAAATTTGGTATGACAAAGTCCGCGCAACGGGGAAGTTCCCTAAAGCCCACGCAATCAAGAAGTTCCCTGAGAGGCTGTAGCGAAACGGTTTCCTCCTTAGGCGAAATAGGATCTGCTACCAATACAACCACGTATGTGCAACCTATCGCTCTATTGCTTTGTCGACTTTGCGCCACAGCGGGTTGGTTCTGTTCATGGCTATTGTTTTGTCGACCCGACGAGGCCTTCGCGCAGGACCCGCAGCTGGAGGTGGTATGCTTCTTCATGTAGCTGGAGGAGATCATGCAGGGTGCAGTCGAGGTCCACGACTAGGTCAAGAAGCACCATGATGGAAGTCTGCTGGCACTGCAGATGACCAAGGCGATGACAGCCAAACTGCAGCTGCGCTACCCCATGCTGCCAGCATGATGCTGGAGCTGGCCCAGGCCTGGGGGGTGTCATTCGTTAGAGGCGGGGCTTTTACACCCAATTCGTCTATTGAGGACTTGCGTAGTGAGACTGGTGTGCTACCAAGTTGAACGAGTGTGAAATACATCGATGGGGGTTGGAGAAGTAATGTTGTTGATTTTTACTTGTAATCATTGCGTCCTCTGTCGACTATGTAGCGCTTTCGTCTTGAAGGGTTGCTACCCTGTTGCTTCTCGGTATATATTCACGCACAACCAAGGTTCACGAGTGAGAAGGCTAGAATTCGTTCTCGAAGCGTCGAAGCAACCCACCCACCATAAGTAGTTTGCAAGCACCATGTGCAGCAGCCAATGCGAAGTGAATCTAAGCGATAGTGCGGAAATTCCGTCGAGGCATTCTAACGCTGTAACTAATTTTCAAGTGTGAACCACATGGTGAGCGCAATTTCGACGTGTTTTGTGGTAAACTTCACCTGTCATGATCTCAAGATTTTCGACAAAAGCAATGAAGTGCAGACCGAGCGGGAAAAATCGACCGCAACTCAGCGATAAAAATTTCATTCTTGCATTTTCCAACTCTCGAGAAGTCCTTTTCACGATTTTAGTCGATTGCGTGAAATCCAGGTGTACATGTCTACAATAATGGAGATGGCGCCCACAAACTTGTCTGTGGTTCAAGTGAAATGATGTAGGTCTTCTACCACTTGGCTTTCTGTAATCTGCCTTCCTACTTCAGCTCTCATTTTGCGGGAAAAAACTTGCAGCTTTTACACTAGGATGAAGCTCTTCGTCTAACAATACGAATATTTACTGTGTCAGTGTCGTTACGGTAGCCCCTTACAACGTACCGGTAGTTGGGGTCTTTTCACCCTTCTCCAAGTGTACGGAAGACTTCACCAGATCGGGATCCGATGGTTTATCAGACTCTGTATCACTTTGCTCGAAAATCTTCTCATATGAGGCGAGCTTGTTAAAAACTCGCGAAAGCCGCTGCGCTAATAGCTGCGACGGATATTCGACCGAGTAGTACGATACCGTCGCCAACATGATCACCAGACCGAACACCTCAAACGTCTTGTCATAGTAGTTCGTCTCTTCCTTGATCGGCGGAGTGAAGATCACGAATACGTGCAGCAAATACACGGAGAAGCTTATCTTGCCCAAGTAGCGGAGCACGACCCACTCAAAGATCAACGCCACAGTCGACGGTTGAATCATCTCGATGACGATGATGAGCGACAACTTGACGCTCGTGAATGGCATGAAGTAGTGCTGTGAAGGCTCCAGCGGCATTCCCAACCAGTTGAAGAACAGTCCTCGGAAGACGACGCTGAGGTAGGCTGCAATCAGGACGCCTTCAACCACTCGGAGTCCAATGACGTGTAACATGCCGAGCTTGAAGCCTGTGCTCTTCTTCCACGCCTCCAACTTGACGAAGATCACGGCGGCCATGGACCCTGCGAGGAACGTCGGGAGGTGTTTGCTCAACGGCTGCCGATAGTAGTTGTCCCGTGTTTTGTACAGTCCTTCGTGAATGACCCAGACGTACATCGGAATGAACGATATCCACCAGAAGCGACGCATCCTGAGCACCACCAATACGAACGCAGGGAGGATGAAGTAGTATGAGATCTCCAGGGGCAACGTCCACATGAGGTAGTGTCGGTGCTCGGGGTGGAAAGTGAGCGTCTGGAACAGGTTGAAATCTTCGGGCTGCTTTACGAGGTAGTATCGCTTCTTGTACTCGAACGGGAGAAACCAAAGTGTGATCGCCACCAGCGCAAACAGCGGGTACACGCGAAAGAATCTCTTGGAGAAGTAGTCGGCCAGCGTCCACCCCCATTTGCGGTAGGACGCTGGCTCTGCGATGAGCTTGATGCTTTTCTTCATGAAGATCATTGTCAGCAGAAACGACGACAGCACGAAGAAGGCGTCGACACCGACGGCTCCCATGTAGACGTCGTGCATGTATCCTGAGTGTTGCGTGACGACAAAGACGACTGCAGCTCCACGAACTCCATCGAGGAACAGGATCTTCGCTACTGGCGACGAAAGCTTCGTGGCCGAGGTTTCGGGCGAGATATCCTGCGTTGGTTTTGGGACCGTCATGCCGGATGTTGCAAGGCGTTCGTCGGGGTCATTTTCATTATTTTGTACAACGTGAACTCGCAGCTCGGGGTCGGAACCCTGCATTTGGGTGGTTGTCTTGATCGGGAGTCCCAATTCAGGACACGGGAAGTTGAGAAGTGATTTCCGACAATCTGGAGCCCAGGTTGTCGGTAATCACTTCTGGCTGGACGTCACTTAATCAGATAAGTACTATTTAGTAAATATACCGTATTTCCTTTGTCAAAGGGCACCCCTATCAAATCTTAAGATTGCGTTGTTGGCCAATAGAGTTGCTTGTTTTGAATATCAGGATAATCTTTTGTCATAAGGCGCATGTACAAAAACTCAGTCAATCCGACTCTCTTGAACGAGAAGCCATCGCCGAAAATGGCGCTGAAGGCCCCACCCAAGGGGCGAACAAGCATTAAGGGCGTCCGTAAGCAGCCAATGGCGTGCCAGCGCACGGCTGTCGCCAACGACAAGAAAGCGCATTTTGTTGCTTTCTACGATGCCCACGGAATGAAGAAGACTATACAGAACATCCAACCATCACTGCCACGTTGGCAAGTGCAGGAAGTTAGCTATACCGACAGACATACGCTCGCCGCTAGAGGCAAACCAATCACTACAAGAAGCCGCAATGGTTGGACTCGTAGATTAATTAGAGTCATTGCACGTTCAGTTAGTGGGGGAGGACTGCGGGTTTGAGTTTAGCTCCTGATCACCAGTAATATATTGCGCTGTTTTTATGCTCTTGAACTTGTCATGTTTTTCAAATCACTGTCTAATTTTTGAACACACAGTAATGGGGGTGCCCTTTGACTAAGGAATTTCGGTAGTATGGAAGTGAGTATTTTGCCCGAATGGGCTATCCGACCAAAAAGTATACACGGGACCATGCATAAAATGAACGAAAACCTGGGCTCGGCAACACTGTCCAGGAGTTAATATCTAATCCCAGCCACAGCGCCTGGCCGAGTCGAGGACTTCGGAGCCGGGGTGGGGCAGGCCGCGAAGCGGCGCCCCCCGAGCGCAGCGAGAGAGGGGCGGGCCCACGGTCAGAAGTCCGCAGACGAGAGCCAACGCGCTAGTGGCCTACCCCTAAGTGATTAACCGTAGTATACTTCTATACGTATAAAATATGAGCATATAAAAGCCATATCGTAGCGTTTTTAACGCCCAATCGGGCAAAATAACGGGTGCCATATAGTATTTACGTAGTACATGTATGTTAGGGATAGGATACGCGTACAGTCTCGAGGAGGGCGGGGTGAAATAGGCCAACGACGGCAGCCGCAGTAAATCCGCGCGGTATTTGCGTAGGAGGGCCCAACTTTGATCACTCCAGCGAGCCGAGAACTGCGTTCTCCACATGAGAGCTTGCAGGAGCGCAGCGAAGCGAAGTCAATACTGTATAATATACTGTATTGTGCCATCCGTCCCATCCTTAGTTGTATTTTGCAAATCGAGCTAGATACGATATGATTCTGTATACTATACATGTATACCGTATGATACATGTACGATCGTTTCCGTTTCAGTCGAGACTATTATCCGGAATGCGTGGCGATATATGTACTTCGAAACGGCTGAAGGGCTCCTGGTGTGCATCTGCTCGTAGTTCACTTTGCCTCGATAGAGGCACCCGTGGGCCATCTTAGTGAGAAGAACATTCTCATATTACATGTATGAGAGGAGAACCTTTACATGCGAAACTTCACAGCTCAGCCGTAACCGCTCTCTCCATGTGTTAGTTTCAATGGGGGGAGACAACATACGAATTGCACCGCTCATTGATGGGTTCACGTTCTCATCAGGGCTTGTCATGGTTCACCAATAGATCCACAGAGGATCTACCTGCGTCGAGCTCGTCCGGGTCAGTATCACCTTCGTTAGGAATCCTTTGGTGCTCCCAAGCAGTTTGTTCAGCGAACCGACGAGCAAGTCGCTGCGCCAATAGCTGCGATGGATACTCAATCAGGTAGTACGACGCTGTCGCCAGCAGAACCACCAACCCGAACACTGCAAACATCTTGTCGTAGTAGTTCGTCTGCTCCTGGATTGGCGGCGTGAAAACCACGAAGACGTGCAACAAATACATGGAGAAACTGATCTTGCCCAAGTACCGAAGGCCCGCCCACTCAAAGAACAACGACACGCTGGACGGCTGGATCATCTCGACCACGAAAAGCAGCGACAAATTGACACTCGTGAACGGCATGCTGTACCTGGTCGGACGCGGCAATGGCATCCCCAACCAGTTGAAGAATAGCCCGCGGAAGACAACGCTGAGGTAGACTGCAATCAAGGCAGTTTCGATCACTCGAAGCCCGACGATATGTAGCGTGCCGAACTTGAAGCCAGTGCTCTTGACCCACGCCTCCAACTTGACGAAGATCACAGCGGCCATGGAGCCTGCGATGAATGTGGGCAGGTGTTTGCTCAAAGGCTGGCGGTGGAAGTTGTCTCGAATAGTGTACAGTCCGTCGTGAATTACCCAGGCGTACAACGGGATGAACATTACCCACCAGAAGCGACCCAACTTGAGTACGACTAGCACGAATCCGGGCAGGACGAAGTAGTACGCGATCTCCAGAGGTAACGTCCACAGTATGTAGTGCCGATGTTCCGGGTGGAAAGTGAGCGTCTGGAACAGGTTGAAGTCCTCGGGTTTTGTGATCCGGTAGTACCGGTTCTTGTACTCGAACGGCATGAGCCATAACGCAATAGACAGCAACGTGTACAGCGGGTACACTCGCAAGAACCGCTTGGAGAAGTAGTCGACCAGCGTCCACCCCCACTTGCGGTAAGACGCTTGCTCCTCGAAGAGTTTGATGCTTTTCTTCATGAAAATCATGGTCAGCAGAAACGACGACAGCACGAAGAAGGCGTCGACGCCGACGGCCCCCATGAAGAGGTCGCGCATGTAACCTGCATGCTCCGTGACGACAAATATAACAGCAGCCCCTCGTACGCCGTCGAGGAACAAAATCTTCGATGTAGCTACCGAAAGGGGCGGGATATTGTGGGTTGCTGGCGAGAGTACACGCACAACCTCAAATTTAGGATGGCGTTGGCGTGGATCATCTCCTTTGGTCTGGATTCGCAACTGAGTGTCGGATTCCTGCATTGGGTCGAATAGTTCTTGGTCGGCACTCGGCAAATTGAGGAGTGGGGTTTTAGGCTGCTGGATATGTCGATTTTCGTGGGGATACAGTTCATCGTATCACAGAATCAAGTGCGATTTCAATTCTGTAGTAATGGTACTACCATCTACCGCCGAAGAAAACTTCCCTGTGCGAATGGGTCTCCTTATATAAGACAACGAGAACGTAGGTGGAGTAGTTACACTGTAATGCTCTTATTCTCGTTGTCCGATGACCAGTAACTCAGACTTGACTTGATCAACAGTGGTACGCGGCCGGTAGTGATGATGCTCTTTCCGGAGAATCACTTGGCGTACATGCATTATGACAGGTCACATTGTTGTCATATCGTATGACCATGCAAAACCGTACCAATGCAAAATTCAGTTCGATTTCGTATGTACATTTCCCTGCGCTCAAACCGCCGCAGCAACACCCTCCTTTTCTAGTAGCATGGTTGAAGATAAGAGCTTTGAGGAGTCGGCTCTTGAGCACTTAGGAGATTAGCGTAGGAGACTGCAAGTAGGTAGAAGAGACGACTTGTGTGGCAAGATGCAAATCGCAAAGTGACCACCAGAGGCGATCGTGTTTCATTGAGCTTCTGTGACTGTGAACTCCGGAGGAAAGCCTTTGGCTACAAAACCTCCATGAACTAACCGGATTGGCTGCTCTGCATGATCCTGCATTGCAGCCATCGGTTTGGAAGCCAGCGTCCGCACACGCCAGCGTTCCATCGACCAGAGAGCACACGGCATCTCAGCCGTGTGGCTCACACACAGTGGTCAAGTCCATACAAAACACACCCTACACAGGCCTTCAGCAACTTATGACGCAGTGTAAGTGACCGCCAGACTCAGCTCTTCCGGGCTTGTTCCTGGCTTGATCCGAGCTGGATTCTCGTACTCCCACTTCACGCGCACTGCTTCATGCTTCCTCTGGTACAAATGCATAAAAACAAAACAACACAATTCCATGTGATAGATCTTTGGCCCCGCCGTCCTCCTCATCATGTTACCGCAGCAGCTTCGCCGAGACCACCTCAGTGACCATCACCATACGAGCATACCCAAAGACATTGCCAGTCTCTGTAGCTCGCACGTTACCATGAGGCACGAAATGTTGCCGCCTCTCAAGCTGCCACCACGACAGTTTCCGAAGTACAGCGGCCAGGTAGCACGTCTTCCTGGAGATGTCGATATCTCCCTGGCCACCACCACGGCTCCCAGTCGCACCACATCACTGCCCGACTTCGTCGGTAGTTGAGTCCTCAAACTCCCCGCGCTTCACCCACGCTGTAAGCACAATTTCAATGCTGAGTTTATCCCGGAGATACTCAAAACGCTGTGGCCCGAGAGCCTTGGTGAATATGTCAGCGATATTTTCAGTAGTCGAGACATAGTTCACAATCACCGCAACATCATCCACGAATTCAGCAATCATCCGAGCATCTTTTGCAAA
Organism: Phytophthora x cambivora; assembly: GCA_033557925.1. Lineage (NCBI taxonomy): Eukaryota > Oomycota > Peronosporomycetes > Peronosporales > Peronosporaceae > Phytophthora > Phytophthora x cambivora. The sequence continues at coordinate 5,115,785 of JAUCEB010000013.1, read as the reverse complement.
GCGCTGGACCTTTTTGCTGTTGCCACGATTTGCGATGACTTGGATAGTGCTCTGATTGTCGCAATGGATTGTGGACACCCCAAGAGTGATCTTCAGCTCACCCAAGAGTTGCCGCGCCCACATCAAATTGTCCACGCAGTCAGAGGCTGCGACCAACTCCGATGCGCATGTGTTTGTTGTAACACGTCCCTGCTGCTTGCTCTTCCACATCCAGGTACATCCACCCAGTTGCAACTCAAACCCCGTCGTGGACCGGCTTGTGTCCTTGCACATCGCGTGGTCTGCATCAGAGAATGCATGCCGCAGCGGCGGCGTCTGGATCGGACGATACACTAGTCCCAGATGCTTGGTACCGATTAGGTACCGAATCGCACGCTTGGCCATAGTGTAGTTCTCGCGAGTGAAAGCCCCATTGTACTTCCCCAAACAGCGCACCACGTTGGCCATGTCGGGTCGAGTACACGCAACTACGTACTGTAGAGACCCAATCATCTCACGGTACGGCAGCGACTTGTCGTTGATCTTGGACTTGTCGATCTCGATCGCAGGCATGCTCTCGTTGTGCATTTGCGGTGAGCGCACAGTCTTCGCCTGGTCCATGCGAAACCTTGATGCCATCCGCTCCACATAGGCCGTTTGTGACATACACAAAATCACACCGGGCTCAAAATTGATCTCCATGCCGAGCAAGTGCTTGACGCGCCCCAGGTCCTTCAACTCGAACTTAGCGCTCAACTCACGCACCACAATCTCGATGTCCGCTGGTTTCGCAGCGATAATGATATCATCGACGTACACAGTCAGATAAATTATTCGTTGGCACCTTCCTTGTAATAGACACCAGAATCAAAGACACACTGTCGAAACTTGAGCTGCAGGAGATACGCGTGCAGTGTGTCGTTCCAAATTCTGGACGCCTGCTTAAGACCATAAAGCCCTTTGAGCAGCCGGCACACACGATCTGTTCCATCATGATAGCCCTCGGGCTGCTCCATGTAGATGTCCACGTCCACGAGCTCTCCATTCAGGAACGCCGTCACGAAATCCACATGCCTGCAGTCCAGTCCTTGCATCAGCGCGATAATCATGACAAGTCGAACAGATTCGATGCGTACCACCGGAGAATACGTCTGCAGGTAATCGATCCCAAACTTTTGAAGAAAACCACGTATGGCTAGTCGTGCCTTGAACCTGTCGACCTCACCTTTTTCGTTTCTCTTGACAACCAGGACCCAGGTGGAGGTGAGAACGTTGACGCGCTTCTTCCTTGTAGATTTTGGCCGAGGTACGAGCTCCCACGTCAGGTTCTTCATCAAACTGTGATACTCCACATCCATGGCTTCACGCCACTGAGGTGCGTGCTCTGAAGCAAGTGCCTGGCGCACTGTTGTAGGATTTAGCAGCTCGCTGACGATCCCAATGAGCATGCACGACATCAGAGTGCAGGTCATCACCCACGACGGATCGTACCGTGTGGGTTTCCGACGTTGGCGAGTCGAATGACGCGTTGGCTGTAGTGGAGCCGAGGCCGCAGCGGATGTACCACCTGTACCAGTCGGAGGAGAAGGACTGTACGCTGACGGCGACGACGTTGCTGATGTGCTCGTGCTGCTGAAAGGCGAGAGCAACGATGAGCCACTTGTACCGCTTGTACTGCTAACAGCATCCCTACCAGTAGAACGGCGATCCACCACACGCGTAGGCACCCTTGGCAAGCCACTCCCACTGGATCTACGATTGTTGATGCTTGACGAAGAGGCCGAGGAGGAACTGGTGCTGCTACTAGACGACGAACTTGATCTGCTGCTAGACGGAGACCCCGTCGACGACGAACTAGCAGTAGAGTCACCTGTAGGACTTGCAGGTGGACTTGAGCTTGGATTCTCATCACGGCGCAAACTCCCACTGAAGTGAACGTCCTCTGATTCATCACTGCTGCTGTCACTGGAGGCGACGCGTCGTCGTTTCCGTGGTGGTTCTTCGCCACCGGACTGTATAGCGTCGTCTCCAGATAAATCTGCGTCCTCCGAGGTCTTGTCCTGAAGATGAACCGTATCGAGAACAGCATTCACCGGTAGCCGAACAAAAGGGATGGTGTCAGGAAGAACGACTTGACTCCCATTGTAGCGGCGCGCCAACAAATTCTCCACGTACTCATTGTCAACCGTGATATCATCACGAAAAGAGACGTCACGCCTCTCCAACACGTCACCAGTAAGCAGGTTAAGAAGCCGATACCCCATCGAGCTCTGTGAGAACCCGAGAAACAAAGTCGGAACTGCTTTCGGGCTCAGCTTACTAGCACGCTTCTTCTTCGGGACGTGGGCGAAAGCAACACAGCCGCAAACGTGCAGCTTTCCCACGTCTGGCTTCATTCCAGTGAGCTTCTGGTACGGAGTCATGTCAGGGAGAACTTTGGTCGAACTCAGGTTGTCGACTTCAACAACGTACATGAGGATTTCACCCCACAGCGATTCCGGCATACCAGTCCCCTCGCGAATTGCTCGGACCTTGTTCATCAAGTTCCCATTCTGCTTCTCCACCAAGCTGTTCTCCTCAGGCGTGTATGCGTTGGTGGGCCGCAACTCAATGCCATGGTCAGCGAGGAAACTCTTCATCTTCTTGTTCACGAACTCACCTCCCTGGTCGAACGTCACCCTGTTAATCACGTGCTCTTTCTCCAATCGCAAGATGAGGTTCGTCACATTCTTGGTTGCCTCACTCTTGTGTCCCAGCAAGTAGCACCACTTGTACCTCGAGGCTTCATCCTGGACCAACTGAAAATACCGGTTACCGCCTAAAGTCTCCAAGCCAATGCTGCATACATCCGACATCAAGCGATCGTAGCAAACCTTGGAGCGCTTATTATGACGCTTGTAAGACATCCTCCGCTGTTTTGCCATAGTGCAGGCAATGCAATCCAGCGGCTCCTTGAAGTCGTCCAGCTTCAGCGACTGCATGCCGTCGACCATCTCCTTCAGGATCATTCGCTTGAGGGCCTGCAAATTAAGGTGAGCAAACTTCATGTGCCACCTCATCAGCGAAGACTGCTTCCGCGTAGTCACGACTATGCACATACTCGTGTCTGCGACTGCCCGCTTAGTCTGGAGCCAGTAGTGGCCGTTACGCTTGGGAAGTGCCAGCCGAACGCCACCACGATCCAGGTACATGACGCGATCCTCAGGGTGGTCAGCGTCCGAGTAAGAAGGCACCCAACCACACTGCTCCAAGCACTCCAGACTCAACAGGTTAGTCGTGCCGCCACTAGTGTAGCGCGTGTCCTCGAGGTCCAACACCACCTCACCACCCGTCGTAGCATCTGTTGCACAAATGGAGACCTGTCCACACGCTTCACTGCTGCTGACGTCACCTTTCCAACCCACAAATGTCAGCGTATCCTCCTTCATGCTGGCAAACGCCGACCAATCAGTGCACACGTGAACCCCAGCGCCAGTATCAACCATCCACTCGTCACAAGGAGCAGGGGGGGCGTCGCTCGTCGTCACCATACCGATTGAAGATGGCTTCCCGCCACCAGCACCGCTCCACCGGATGAGCGACATGGAGGCCCCCTTCTTCTTGCCGCCGTTCTTCGCGGCAGACCCCACCGCGTTTTGCTGCTTCAGACGCTGCTTCTCGAGAAACTCGTCGCAGTTCCGCTTCAGATGGCCCGGTTTCTTGCCGAAATGGCACGTTCTGGTCTCGACAAAATCACCATCCTTCCCCTTGAACTTGTTCTTGTTGCCTGTCTTCTGCTTCCACTTCCTCTTCCCGCTTCCCCCTTGTTGCTGCTGCTGCACTTGGAGGATCTTGCCGGCTTCCGCAGGGGCAGCGCCCTTCTTCCTCGAGCTGCTGCGCTGCTTGTCGAGCTCGGCTTCACTTCGAAGAGTGTTCAGCACATCAGCAAGTAGAGGCGTGTTCCCGTCGCGCACGTCCTTGTCAAACATACGAACGATACCACGATACTCGTAAGCCACACCCTGAAGAATGACCTTCACCATCTCTGCATCCGAGATGATCTCATTCAGGTTGCGCAGCTGGCGCCTCATCGCCTCCATCTCATCGAGGTACTGGTCCATGTCCATGCCATGAGTGTAGTCGTAGGCGTAAGAACTTCTTGCGCACGAAGAGCGAGTTGGAATAGTTGCGCTTGGTCTTCTCGAGCTCAAACGCCACCCACATCTCGCGCGCCTCAGTCATCGTACAGATCTTCGCCGCGTCCTTGATTAGCACGCCGCGAAGCAGTGCATCGCGGGCGAGAGCGTTCTTCTCATTGTGGCGAGTCGTCTCCGCCGCCGTGGGATTCGCTCCAAGCACATCCCTCCCGTCCATGATGCCCCAGCAGCCACGCTGCGCCAGATACGATTGCAGCATAGCCTTGTACAGGTCGAACCCGCCTTCTTCGTCGTACTTCGGCGGCTTCTGGCTGCCGAACTGGGGAGCCGAGATCGCCGCGTTGCCGTCCGCCATGCTTGTTCAGTCTTGTCGGATTGGGCTCAATAACCTAAGAGCTTTGAGGAGTCGGCTCTTGAGCACTTAGGAGATTAGCGTAGGAGACTGCAAGTAGGTAGAAGAGACGACTTGTGTGGCAAGATGCAAATCGCAAAGTGACCACCAGAGGCGATCGTGTTTCATTGAGCTTCTGTGACTGTGAACTCCGGAGGAAAGCCTTTGGCTACAAAACCTCCATGAACTAACCGGATTGGCTGCTCTGCATGATCCTGCATTGCAGCCATCGGTTTGGAAGCCAGCGTCCGCACACGCCAGCGTTCCATCGACCAGAGAGCACACGGCATCTCAGCCGTGTGGCTCACACACAGTGGTCAAGTCCATACAAAACACACCCTACACAGGCCTTCAGCAACTTATGACGCAGTGTAAGTGACCGCCAGACTCAGCTCTTCCGGGCTTGTTCCTGGCTTGATCCGAGCTGGATTCTCGTATAAGACTTCTCTGGCCCAGCTTCGTCGGACGAGTCGGTGTCACTTTCCTCAGGAATCTTTTGGTGCTCGCGGGCTGCTCGCTCACTGAACACGCATGAGAGCCGCTGCGCCAACAGCTGTGACGGATACTCAATCGAGTAATACGACGCCGTTGCCAACATGATCACCAGCCCGAAGATTAAAAACGTCTTGTCGTAGTAGTTCGTCTGTTGCTTGACCCATGGGGTGAAAATGACGAACACGTGCAGCAGGTAAACAGAAAAACTGATCTTGCCGAGGTACCGGAGCACAACCCACTCGAAGATCAACGCCACAGTCGAAGGCTGAATCATCTCGATGACGATGATGAGCGACAACTTGACGCTCGTGAATGGCATGAAGTAGAATTGTGACGGCTCTAGCGGCATTCCCAACCAGTTGAAGAACAGTCCTCGGAAGACGACGCTGAGGTAGGCTGCAATCAGGGCGGCTTCTACCACACGGAGCCCAATGACGTGTAGCATGGCAAACTTGAACCCCGTACGCTTCTTCCACACCTCCAACTTAACAAAGAGCACGGCGGCACGAGGTAGTACCGTTTCTTCAACTCGAACGGTAGAAACCACAGTGTGATCGCCACCAGTGCAAACAGCGGGTACACGCGAAAGAAACGCTTGGAGAAGTAATCAGCTAGCGTCCACCCCCACTTGCGGTAGGACGCTTGCTCTGCGATGAGCTTGATGCTTTTCTTCATGAAGATCATGGTCAGCAGAAACGACGACAGCACGAAGAAGGCGTCGACACCGACGGCTCCCATGTAGACGTCGTGCATGTATCCTGAGTGTTGAGTGACGACAAAGACGACTGCGGCTCCACGAACACCATCGAGGAACAGGATCTTCGCTACCGGAGATGAAGATTGTCGAGCGGGAGGGTTCCGTGAGAAACCTTGATTTGCTTCGGCGATCTTCGAGTCGTCCTTGCTTGCACGAACCAATTCATTCTGGTGTGTACCCCCACGCTCATCCACTTGGACATTTATTGCGGTATCTGGATGTTGCCAAAGCATTCTAGTGCGTCGTGCTGGAAGCTCAGTCCAAAAACCTAAAATGAGTTGTCTGCGTCGATGTCGCAAATGCTACAAGCCGTGTTGGTGGTTACCCCCACCGTGGGTTCATGTACAAAGCGCAATCTTCAAGCACTTGTCCACCAAGGAAAACATGAGGGATGGTCACTTGACTGTACATGTAAGTACGAAAATAATAAAGTGCAAACACCCGCTGCTTTCCCGGCTGCATTCTGTTTGTTATTAATTATTTGTTATTAATACAGGTATTGTCACTTTCGGTTGGATCTCGTTAGACGGATATTTATCCCTAGGGCACCACAACGAAGGCGACATTTATCATTAGGGACCACAAATATTTTGATTGGCCAAAATACAGTAGTGTTGCTTCAACTTGGAACAAATCGACTTCATTGACGACGCATGGCGAGCCACCGCGGACGTGATGGCGCTGCCCGCCGCGGCGGATGTGCTACTCGTGGGTGACTTCCAGATCTACCTTCTCCACTCTGCAATTCCCCCGGATCAAGGAGGAAGATTTGCCACGAGGAACCCGGCCAGCGAGAAGCTGGAGCTACCGGAGCGCGCAGGAACCGCCACAAGCGGAGAGAGCGGATCGCTGGGAATGGCGACACAGAAGCCCCCGGAGACAGGGGGGACACGGGACCGACCACCAGACACTGCGGTGGTCCAGAGGCCGCAACCGACAGCGACCAGCGCTGCAGGGGAAGGGATGGTGGCGGGACCAATCGCTGACCCAGTTCGGTCGGGTGGTCCACACCAAGCGGGGGACGCGATGACCGGCACACACTCCTCTACCCCATCACCTGTGACGACACCATCGGACGCGCAGGGGGGCGTCAGAGGGGTGCCAGTGCAAAGTCCAGCTCCTCACACGGAGACAGGAACGGGGTCACCACCAGGGCGCCGACAGGGCGATCCGATCACGAGGACTTATGCTGCTGCAGTGAGGAGCGGGGAATCCATGCTGTCCACAGTACGGACTGCGCTGCCAAGCACAATCGCCGGGCGACACTGGCGCCCACGCGAGGTCACTAGAATGCTCAAATCCCTGGACATGGACTGGCACGAATCTAACGCGCCAGTTGACTCGGCTGCCGAGGCAAAACTCCGCAAAGTGGCGATGGCGGAATCCGACGTGCGCACGGATGACGCACTTAGACCAATGACGGCTGTGGAAATGGAGACGCTACTGGCATACGTCAGCAAAGACTTGGAGCTGCCACACGCACCTGTCTTCTTGAAGGCGACGCACCCGCTCATCCAACGGGTCATGCTGGAGCAATTTCACGCGACGCACGCGGAGGTCCAACTCACGGCGGATGTCACCCCGGCGGCAAAGCTTCGCCGAAACATGACCCACACAGCGATTATGGCGCAGCTCTACGCGGCCAATGCCGACTCCCCCAGGGGCAGGCAAATGCTCAACAGGCTCATGGAAGACGTCAAGATGTTGCATTTCGATGGAATACACACTCTAAAATTCGTGTTCAATTCGCTCAGAATTGCAAAGATCTACATGGGGTTGGCGTTACGATTGAATGGAACATGCATCGAATTAGAGGACTCCAGCTCGGGAGCGACGGGCCTGACCTACAGACCTGCGCGCCTTCGCCGGCAATACGCCATTAGAGTGTATGGAGCAGAGGAGTTGGGTTTCGTGGTGCTTATGACGGCACTTGGCAAGCTGCCAGGGGTCAACATTGTGGATGCTGAAAGGCCAAGAGTGGACACTACGGAAGTCATAGACAACAGGTATTTTCAACTTCGGTTCAGCGAAGAGACTTGCCCATCGGAACTGCGCAACATCACGAAACTGGAAATCCAAGGCCACTTGGTCACACTACACCATCATGTGATCCACCAACGAGCGCCGTGTGGTCGGTGTTTTGCCCCCTTTCACACGACCGGATACTGCAAAACAAGCTCGGTTCACTTGGACCAAAAGCGGGAGAAATACAAACGCACATATCACGGACCCGTGGCAGCCTACCAAGTAGGCACTGCAACTCAGTACAAGCATACCGACGGGGATAGTCTAGCCACCTTCCTATCGGCGATGCAAAGGGAGTTGGTCGACCAGGGACTGACATCACTTGGAGAAACAGAGGAGACGGCGGCTGCTTTGGTGAGCACGTCCCTCCCGGCGGACACCCCCAACCAATATGGCCCCGCTCGTGCCACAGCGCCAACGGCGCCAACGTCGAAGCTCCAAACGGAGGCTGATGGAGGGTTGGCGAGGGGGCTTGTAGAGGAGGATGGTTTCAGGACAATTGACCACCGAGCGTCACGAGCGCGTCACCCCCGGACCGGACGGACAGCAATGCACCCGACGGAGAACTTCGAGACGAAACACCGAGGTGATGCCGCGGCAGCACCGGCAGACGGATCAACCAAGACACCAGACACCGCTACCGCGGACAATGCAGGGGCAACTGGGAGCACAGCCAATGCTCCTGCATCGCGGAATGGGGGTCGCAAGAAAAGCACCCAGAACTCCAAGAAAAAGCAACAAGCCAACCCACCGTCTTTCACGAAATTTCAGCGGGGTCGCGCCCGTGGACGTCTCGCAGCCCTTGACACCGGAGATGCCGAGCTGGAGGGCTCGGAGGACGACAATGAAAACGTCGAGGCGCCGTACGCTTACGCGGCTGAGGACGAGGAGTTGGACACGCCCCCAGCGGTACGCGCGAGCCCCCCTGCGGAGCTCGCAGAATTGACACCTCTGTCGATCGGAGCCTTTGTGCAGCAGCTTGCACCTGAGGACGGAGATGCGGAGATGCTGGACGAAGAGGAGTCGGTCCTGTCGGGATACGTGGGGTCGTCTGCCCCATCGTGCACTCCGTCTCCGGCCCAGTCCGTAGACTCTACGCTTTTCCCGTACTCGCTAGCGTCCACCCAGGCATCCCAGCCGAACAATATGCCGCCTGGGTCCAACCCGGCACCTGAGCAGGAAGCCTCGAGGCAAGATGGCAACCCAGGGGGGGCGACTGAGAGGGACCTAACTGCAGGTCCAACGCTCAGCCAGGATGGTTTTTCGATTGAAAAGACGGAACGGGCGACAGGAATGCCACAGCAGCTACCGGTCTTCCTGATTCCCTTCAGTGGGGCACTCACCGAAGTGCCTGCAAATGGGCAATGCGCTTACGCGGCGCTATATGCTTCCACCACAGCCACGACTGAACCCAAGCTGGAATTCACGTCGGACGTAGTAAAAGGCATTAACGTTCTAAAGCGGAGCGTATACACACTTATGATGGTGAATCTCGCGAACGACATTGCCTGCCAAGTGATAGACCCGCGAAGGGAACTTCAACGGCTCTATCCGACACAACCACCGCCGACAGATCCGACGGTCGCCACAGAGGCGTTGTTCTCTCATTATGCGCATGAACGCGTGCGGACGGCGAACGCTCATATCCCGTCGGCTTTCTGGGCGGGGCCCGAAGTACTACGAGCCATGGCCCAGTACCTCCGAGAGCCATTATTCGTCCTAGACGTGGACGCCAACAACGACGCCCACGTGCAGAGATACTTCTATAAGGACTACGTGATGCCGAACGGAGACATCCACGAAACTGGCTGTGGTGGCGCGATGACAGACGCAGAGGCCAAAATGATGCTCACTCAATACGCCAGCCTACACGTTATGCCCGTGTTCATGGTCCTGAAAAAACATGAGGGCCACTTTTATGGGGTTAGACACGGCGACGTCTCCACGAGGTGGCATGCTGAGGGGGACGCGTCCTTCACTACCAACCACTGCGAAGGCCACGAATGGTACGAGGAGGTGCTGACACACATCGAGTATGGACAACGAAACGCAGCGTCGGTGGACCCGCTCCAGTCCGACGACGCAACAAATATGGTTCTCATCGGAGCGATGGAACGCCGCGACCGCCTAGACGTTGTGCACGATAGACTTCGCCTACCGCGATTGGATCAGGTGCCGTACGACGTCATCATACTAGCAGCCGGGTTGGAAGCGGAAGCAGACCGATTACGCCAGGTAGCGGGTCTTTCAGGTAATCGCCTCCTGACGGCCGTGACAGCTACGCAATCAGGGACAACTGTGGGCACAGGCACGCGGGCCCCCATCACATCGTATGGTCGGGCGGAACAAGCGACAATGCTCCGCATTTTAGACTCAATCAGGCTGGAGCCCGAAATATTGGCAGACCGTTCAAAACTTCGTCACCTACTGAAGGAAAACGATGTCGCAATCACCGCATGGAAGAGGAGGAACCAGCCTGGACACAGCCCCCCTGGGGGTCACAGTAGCCAAGAGGAGTTCGTCACGATGTTCAAGTGGCTGCTGGCGAGACGCGACCGGTTGCATGACATGTTCGCATTCCTCCCCTACCCTGAACTCGCGGCGAAGAGGGTGCCGACGGACCTGCTGCTGAGGTGGGGCGCTCTGGAGGCGTATGATATGCAAGTGAGCACGCTGAGGGGCTTCTTGGCCGACGAGACAGCGAACCCCTCCACTAAGGAGTACTGTAGGACCTGGCTAGCGGCCGCTACGACGGAAGGAGGCTCTCAGCGGGACCGGGTCGTGGCGAGAGATACGCAACGTTGGACGCGGCTGGCAGGACTCCATCGCGCCGCCCCAGACGGCTCCCAACCTTTAGGAGTTGGAGATGCATGCTGGTCTACACTCCACATACTCCAGTATGTGGTTTGGGTATGGCCAGCCACGCCATGGGGGCACTCTGCACCGATGCAACTGGGTGGCTTGTATCGAGCTTACCCAGTACTCAGACAAGCATGTGAGGAAATTACCGAACACGGCAAGTGGAGTGCGACGGTGGGATTCCCGTCCGGGCACACCTGGGCTGCCAGACTAGACTCAATGGAGGCTGGTTTAGCGGCTGGCCACCAATACTAAAGGCCTCGCGGCCACACACGCCGTACCCGACACAGAGGAGCGTCGCGGACGGCAATCCCGTACTCAGCAATCGTCGACCGTACGGGCAGAGGAAGGGAGGGCACGGGCTGGTACTAGCTGTGGGCTTGAAGAGGGACTAACCACCATAGACGGCGCGGGCCAACACACGGTATCTGCAGGGCAGGGTGGCAGCCAGGTTGCACCGCACGGGGGGGCACCGCCAACGGCGGGGCGGACCCAGTCCACGGGCAGACCCAGGGGCAAGCCTCGACCGACACCACGGCAACGCACGCTCGGGGATTTCTTCCCGCCGGCGGACACTACGATGCGGGCGCGGCAGGTAAAACAGGAGTTCCAACAGGCCAGGAGGAAGGTGATACGACGGCGGCGGCTAGAAGAACAACATGCGGAAAGTGCAGCACGGCCGGCGACGGCGACGTTCGATCTCAACGAACGAACCTTCAGTTGCGTCACACGCAACGTGAACGGACTTGGAGGCGAGACGATGACACGAACTCATTTCTTCAGCGACTTTCGGAGAGAGGACGGCCACGGGAGGCAAGATGTCGTCTTTATACAGGAAACCCATGTAGAGCCCGGAGCAATCGGGAGCATGCAATCCGCCTACGCACGGCAATGGGGGTTTCGACAGGGGTCGTTTGAGGAGGCGCTGTCTTTTTGGGCGCCGTCCTCCGACAAGAAAGGGGGCGTAGCGATTTTGCTAGACCCTTACGGGCATTTCAAGGCGGCGAGACCCTGTTTGCAGGCACAGTGGTCGCCTCACTTCATGGCTATCACTGGGCAGTACGCGGGGGAATCAATGTTACTACTCTGTATCTACCGACATCTTCGCAAAGATGCAACCACCAAAAAGATGTAACCACTCTCTATATTTAGGGCAAATTGGTCAGAAATCTCTACAAACTTTGACTTGAACAAAATCGGCAAGTTTTCAACCAATCAGATTTACACAGCGATACCTTCAGCTGGTATCTGATGAACACCGCCTGATATCACGCCCTGGACACTTTCAATGTCGTTGGGCTGCGCGTCTACTACGTTGAGAAGGCTGGCTTCGTCTAGCATACCCTGCACGTCGCTGCTGGTGGTGCATCCAAAGTAGGGTCCAGCTCTGTCGAACGCGTTCCTCACCGTGCCAGGTGTAATGGCAGCAAGAGCGAGCATCGCTTGGTCAAACATGTATCGGCGACGCTCGACCGAATTCTCGGGAAGTCCGTTCAGCACCGCGGCTTGTGCGCAGTTCAGCTGCATATGCTTCTTCAGCGGCGACATGACGCCCACGTCCAAAGGCTGCGCTACGCCGGTGCATCCAGGCGGAACAAAATGGACACTTGTCCCGATATCGCCGAGCGCGCCCTGGACGCTCTCCATCTTGTGGACCTTCAACGTATCTAATAGTAGGACAGAATAACCGCTAACGTTAGGCTGATAAGATGTTTCAATCCACTCGAGCATCACCCTTTCGTCGAACCACGCATTCTCCTGGACGGAGCAAGTTGCCACGTGGTGAGGTACATATGACTGCACCTCTTTCTCCACATCCCCACCGGGCTGACCCTTGAACACGAAGTGGGGCGGAAGCACCACGCCATCTGCGCGCACTAAGATAGCCATGGTGATGCGCTGGCTGTCGGAGCCTGCGGTCAATGCAGGGACAACCCGCGCACCAACCTCCTCCACCGTCATGTTCGGCGTTGTGGACGCAAAAATGGCAGTTTGATCCATGTTAAAGACCCTCATACGAGGGTCAGTACCAGGGTTCAATGGCGCCACACTTTCCGTTATCACACGGCGAATTTCGTCACAGAACGCAGCTTTAGCCACAAACAAGGACTCGCGTGTGGCGCGACCGCGAGTCGTAATACGGCGAAGCGTCAGTCGTTTCCGCCGCATAAACCTATCGTATACATAATAACACAATGTCGATTAGTATTTCAATTAGTCGATTAGTGTTTTAATCAGATCACCTGTTCTAATGTTCATACGCACCGAGCACACCAGCACATCGCCGCATTAACACTCTTCTCCGTGAAAATCGAGGGCATCAGCTCTTGAGCCATGAAGATGATCATGGCGCGCGTCACAACGAAGCGCTGGCGTCGCAGGTCCTTCACTTGTAGCAGTAGGAGGTCCTCATGCTCGACGGAGTCCGGTATGCGCCCGCTTCCCCCCAGCGTCAACGCCCCTGGGCACTCTGCCTCGCGCAACTTGTCGATCCGATTCACCCATGAAAGTATAGTTGTGTGATTTAGGCCTCTTCTCTCAGCGAACACGCGTGCCGACACACTGAACGGGCGCGCGAGGAAAGCTTCAGCAGTCTGCAGCCTGAATCTGTTGGTGTACTGCAGCGGTATGCGCTCAGGTGGCATTTTTGCAAGTGTCAACACCCGTCAAAGCCCCCTGCGCTGATTGGTTTATGGCCACTCAATATTAGCGAATGAAAAGTACGGGGTAGGTCGGAAAGATCTAACCACTCTCTAATTATGGGTGTTCGGCCTCCTGTTTTTGCAGATCAGTTTGACTTGCACATCTCAGGCAAAATGGTTGGATCTTTGCGAAGATGTCGGTATGCGCCGCACCAGCGTGGACGCAGGGAGAAGTTTTACCGGCACCTCGGGGAGCTCGAGCTGCCAAGAGTGGACAAACTCATCGTGGGGGGGGGCTTTAATTGCACCATGGACGCACGCCTTGACCGAAGCTGGTACAGGAAACTCTCGGGACACGAGTCGCCAGCATTGGCGAATCTGATCGCCAAATGGGGACTGATTGACGCACTTGCACCGCCAGACAATCTGAATCACATGGACATGGGCGAGTACCATGCCAACACGCATACCTACACCTACACGTTACGGCCAGGGCAGGAAGCAACCGCTAGGCTCGATCGGTGGTATGTTTCCGCGCCGCTGGCGGAGTGGGTTGCAGCGGTCGAGGTGCCCATCTCAGGGGCCAAATCCGATCATCGTGCAGTGCGTCTTCACTTACGCAGCCCCACTGATCCAGTGAGGATCCGCAAGCCGGTGAAAGTATACCCACCGCCCCAGATAGCGGCGGACGCGGTGCATGCACACATGACGCAGCGCCTACAAGAATTCCAGGAACAACTGCAGGCTGGAGTGCCAGATGCGGACACATGGGCGAAGGGATGGGACCTTTTCAAAACGACGCTACGTAAGGAAACGCTCGCTATCATCAAGCAGCGGCGGAAAGCTGCAAGGACGTCGTACAAACAACGGATTCGGCGACTCCTGAAACAAGAGACGCGCCTGCGGGAGGAAGCCGCGAATACAAGCCCGACGGTGGCTTCAGTCACGGACTCGATGGACGCTCTGACGCTTCAGCCGGGCACTGGGGGCACGCCTATTCAACGGGTGCGCAATGCTATCGCAGAGTGTACTCGCAAGAAGGCGGTGGCACAGCAGCGCCGACTTTTCCGTGCGGGGGGACACCGGACGGGGAAATCCACCAAAAGCATGTTCGCGCGTGTGAGCACGAAGTATGCTGACAATGACATCCATCGCCTAGACGCTGCTAATGGGCACGCCGAACGGGGCGTGCATGACAAAGCGGACACTTTGGCGGATGCGTGGGCACCCATTTTTCAGCAACAGGGGTCCACGGTGGAGGCTCGACGCACGGTGCTCGAATGGCTGGGGCCGAGAGACATGCACAAGCCGCTCCTGGAGGATCTGTCATCCCCGTTCACAGAAGCAGAAATGGCTGCGGCATTCGGATCATCGAAGCGCGGCAAGGCCTGCGGGCCCGACCGCTTCGGGAATGACTGGTATCGAGACTTCAGTGACTTGCTGATCCCAATCCTCACGAAACTCATGAACTGCTGGTATCCCACCGGGGTCTTCCCCTCCTCCTTTCTAGAAGCTGACATATTCTGCCTCAAGAAGGGAGGAGACGCCAAGGACCCGCTCAATTATCGGCCGTTGGCTCTCTTAAACACGGACTACAAACTATTGACACGCATGGTAGCTACGAGAACGTGTGTGAAGTTGGGGGTCATCGTGCATCAGAATCAGAATGGCTTCGTGCCTTATCGGACAATTCACACCACTATCGACTTGTTCACGGCGGCACAGACGGCCGCTAACACGGATCCGGCAATGGCGGAGGCACTGGCACTGCTCCTTGACTTCAGGAAGGCGTATGATTCCGTAGATAGAGAATTTTTGTACGACGTGCTGTGCTGGCAAGGTTTTCCTACGGATTACATTGAAGCGATGAGAGGTCTTCACGATGGCACCAAAGTGCGTTTTCTCGCGAATTGATACCGGTCGCGGTGGGTATCGGTGACGTGCGGGATCCGCCAAGGCTGCCCTCTGGCCCCACTGCTCTTCCTGTTGGTGCTGGAGGCTCTCTACAGACGCATTGAGGCGGAGCCACGGGTGCAAGGAGTCATTTTGAAGAGCCAAGCCGGAAAGGTCCAGCTAAAGGTCGGGGTCTACGCGGACGACACTGCGAGCTATGTCCGATCGGTGGTGGAGGTGGCAATCATCCTCGCCATCACGCGCATGTTCGCTTTGGCTTCTGGGCTACACCTGAACGAAACGAAAACTTTGGTGATAGCGTTAAACCCGGCTGCAGCGGCTACTTCTACTGGGTTACCGGCCCCACTGAAAGTACAGGCAGTGCCAAAGCTGTCCAGGTACCTAGGCATTCCGGTCGGCAGCATCCCAGATGAAGATTATACGTGGAAGCTCACAAGGGCGCAGATCACCACACGACTGGCACTGGCGTCGCGGAAAACGCTGACTCCGGATCAGAGGAGCATGGTGGCCATGGCAGTAGCGGTTCCCAAGATCCTTTTCGTAGGCCGCCATATTTGGCCGTCGAAGCCGACAGTGGCGGCTTTTCAACGAATGCTTCACAACTTCATTTGGCACGCCACTTTCACTGACGCCACGGTGGTCGGACGAGCATGGGTCAACGAGCACATTGCAGGGCTGCCTCGTCAGCAGGGTGGACTCGCGATACCGGATTTGAAGGCGGAGCTTCTGGCTCTGGCAGCGGTGACCATGACGACGTGGGCCCTGGAAGCCGACCATTCGACACAGGTAGTCGGGGACGTGCTCACGGCTGCGGCGTCGAATGACGCAACAGCCATGATCACGGTTTCCCCGCGCCACACTGCTGCACCCAGTCGAGGCAAACGATACAGGACATCGCTTTGGGAATCTGGGCTCCAATTGTGCATCGTATACGGGGGCGTGGTTTTCAACCCACAAAAAGCAGCCATGGCAGTGGCTCTACACTGCCTGACCTATTTTCGGGGACCGGTAGGACTCTACTGGCGGGGCCGACGGATGGAAGTGACAACAGCCCCGCTGAGAGGGTCCGTCAGCGCGCACTACCTGGCTGTGGAAGCAGGTCTGCATGGAGTTTTCTGTGCTGAATGGATGCCGCACATGGTGCTATCGGCGATGCGGCTCTACTCCGAGACGGGAGCTGTTGTTAACCCCAACACCAGGTTCCGGAAGCTCAGTGGCAGCGGAGTCCGGCTAAAAGATATCGTGCACTGGCAATGGGCCGAAAACGGCAACATCATAGTTACCGTACTGCTACAGCGCGTGACTACGGCGGTTCAGAGACAGGTGGGCTACCTCATGAAGTTGCTGCTCCTGAACTTCCCGCAATTACTGTCCCCACGGGGACACTGCGCACCTGTACGGTATGAGACGCCAGCGGTGGACCATCACCACCTACACCGGCACCTCACGTTGGTGACCGGGGATACGGGACCGCGTATGGCTGACTCGACGCAGTCGGCAGCCCCAATCATCCAGACACACGCGGGGCTGGAGGCGGCCATCCAGACTGAAGTAGGGGACGGAGTGCTGATCTCGTCGGTACACCCGCACCCGCTCTTGGCTCGGATGGTGTGCCTCTGGGCGGGCCACCGCAGGTGGAAGCGGACACGGAAGCAATACAAGGCCATCCTGCTGAAGGCCAAGATGGCCAAGGGGTTTAACCTACGGACTCAGAGAGTCAGCCAATGGAGGCACCTTAATGAGGATGCGGCCGCAGGCCTGGAAGCTTTCGGCTGGCACCGGGTCCGGAGAGTCGTGGGGCTGAACCCTTGGGGGGAACAACTGCTCCTCCGGGTAAAGCTCCATGCGATTTCCACTTACAACCCCGTATCGGCGGGGCTAGACTGCCCGCACCCTGAATGTGTTCATACCGGACGGGTGGACTTATTTCATGTATTTTGGGGCTGCCCAGCCGCCCAAGTGCTAAAGGAGGTACTGCTCAAAAGATGGCGAGTGGCTGGGCTAAGGCTAGAGACCTACGAAACGGCAATCTTCGGACTGACACTACCGTGGATGCCACAGCGGCTAACAAAAGCGACAGGCAGAATACTGGCGGATATGCCGGAGGCACTGGTGGCGACAATAGACGGTCATGTTGAGAAGATGATCGGCCAGTGCTGGAGCCTGGGCGCTACAATCTACCTGCTTGCGGTCTGGAGGTGGCGGGTGTCGTACTTCGACACCCAAAACGACGTGACCACGGCCTATCACGTGGCGAACCTGAAAACAAGACTGCGAACTGGGCATCGGGACGTCACACGAGACTTCGAGCCGACACTACCAAAGTCTACCATGCTCCAGCTCGGCGACTGCATCTGCAGGATGCTTGGAGCCGACTGGGACGAGAACGTGAGTCGAGCTACACGCCCAGGATTATGTTACCTGGTCGCGGTTGCAGGAAGTGTCGGGGGGGAACCGCGAAAAGGATATAGCAGCGTCATTGTGGCCAGAGTGCACCTGGTGACAGGCGCACACCAAATACAATATGCGTGGGCCGGCAGTTATGCGGGGGCACACATGACGGAGGTCCAAGCGACTCAGCTAGGCTTGCTGCGGGGACTAAGAAGATGCTGGACAAACACATGGGGACCGGTCCACGTCATGACGGACTCCGAGGATATGATTAGACAGCATATTACACGAACGCCGCCGAAGGGGAAACATTTTAGGGGAGCCTATTGGACTACGCGAAGGGTGGCGGATGCGGTGGCGGTAGCTAGTTGGCTGCCGCAATTGCGAGAGCACAACCGAACTGTACACGAGTTGGTGCGCATGACAATAGCGACGGAAGTGGGGATGGAATGGATGGCACGCGAGATGCCAGAGGCGGGTGCGAGATGGACAGCGATCATGAACTTCATGACCCAAGACGTCCACCACTGGGCAGCCGCTCACCACAAATCGATTTCTCCGGAAATTGTAACGGACGCGGTGTAACTCTACGAGAGGACCGAGCCCGGTGGAGACAGGGGGTCGGCAGGGGACTCGTCGGTAGCAGCAGTGGCACTGACAGAGCATGGGCGTTAGGTGACGTTAGCATAGACTAAGCGACATTAATGTACCTCACTTTCAAATCAAATCAGATCTACCTTCTGGCCACGTGCATGCCGCTCTTCGGCGAGGGCGCTCAGCGTGGACGGCTTCAAGGCGGACCTGGAGGCATCCGAGGTGACCACCACTGGACCATGCTGCAGGTACACTACAACCTCGCGCATGGGACGAGGACAGCATCATGAACGGCTACGTGCCCGGATCCCGCGTGCGTGTGAACCTGGTCATCGAGTATGTGGCCGACAAGAAGAGCGGCCACGACGTGGTGTGCTTCATCAAGCACGTCAGCGCGCTCACTCCGCTCGTGAACGAGTACTCCAAGGTGGACATGCTTTAGCGAGGACACGACAGGTCTGCCGGCCTTTCGATACAGGACGAAGAAGCTCGAGCTCGCTTTGCTCCAGGACCAGCAGAACATGAGCTGTACACTAGTGAGCACTACCTGCGTGTGCGGTCGGTGGGAGGTGCACTGTGAGGTCAAGCGCCACGACGGAGGTGTGGTACGTGACTCACGTAACGTGAGCGACAAGTTGCCGAGGTGGTGAGCATCAAGTGCAGCGTGATAGATCGACGGGTGCGCCCGTCTCGGGAGGTGTCTTCGTTGTAGTGTATGCCACCGTGGGGCGGCGTGTGGTCATCAAAACGTTCAGACGCGGCAAGTCAAGGACGTTGTGGACTTCGCGGTCCTTGTCGACGTGATTCTGCAAGCGGGGCTCAAGGAGGTGAACGTCATGGAACTGCTCGTCATCTCCGCCTCGAGGATGCTCACGCCGACCACGTCAGCGATGAGCGTGCTGGTCGTGCAAACGCACGAGCTTCCAGGACACGATCACGACGTAGAGGCCAGTCTTGCCGAGCATCCAATCCATAAACGTCTTGATCGACGCAACGACTTCTAGTATGATCTTGGACAGCGCGGTTGTAGGTCGTAAGTAACACTGCAGTCGTGATGTATGAACCGCGCGCGAAGTTGGAGGATGTGGGCAGCATGCCGCCGAAGAAGCACTCGCGCTGCGTCTCTGGTGTCATCCTGTGCATAGTTCGCCTGAGTCGGATGTAGTTAGCTAGCGTGCTTTAACATGTCATTGTATCCTCCATCCATCCATTTAATTTTTTTTTTGATAGGCGAGGAAGTGGTGTAAAACAATTATTTGTTAGCACTTTCCGAGTTCAGTTTTGCGTTTGTCGCTTTATTTTTAGTTGAAGGCATACCGCCTGACGAACTAGCCTGCACGCTCAAGGTGTCGAAGAGCATGAGCGGACCTAGAGCTTTATGCCCACACGGGGAGTTGCGACGCTTCCAGGCGAAGTATTTCAGCCAATCGAAATATGTGTGGTCCCTAATGATAAATGTCGCCTTCGTTGTGGTACCCTAGGGATAAATATCCCTCGTTAGACTGTACGAGATTCTCGTATGCGAGTTGCTAGCATCTCAGAAATTACAAATCGTGCTTGAGCACAAATTGCTACAATCGATGGGCTGGGAGCTGCTTTACTGTTATCTATAGTAAAGTCTAGTATGGTCGATAGCCCATGGCCAACGAATCCGACTTCTTTGGCAATTTTTCAGTGTGCCATTTTCAACTTCTGCATCATGGCCTACTCGAAAATCTGCGCTGCCGCCCTGCAGCACGTCAGCCAGCATACAATACATGTACTCACCATTGATCCGGTGACGATACGGATTGCTACGATTGTACTGCTGGCTGGATGTTCAGGGCGGGGAAACTTCAAATACTATCGCAGGTCAAAGGTTTTCTGCAAGTGCATGTATTGTACTTTAAATTCGCCGTCAAGACGAGTACCGTACATCATCTATGTATTACTACTGTAGTATTACTTAAATAATACAGTACTCTACATTAGAATATTGGGGAAGCCGGCAAGGTTCCTGACAGTAGACTCTACGGATATTTTCTGGAACCTTGCCGCTCCCCTAATGCTCGCAGATCAACAGCACTGATGTGCTGTCCGTATGTAGACTACAGTCGTACCCCTCAATATGCGCAGGAGGGTTACAAAGCGATTTGACAGGGGATTAACTGTTTTCTGTGCTGACTGGCTTTCCCACGCAGTACGGACGATCGGATATAACAGGGTATTATAAGGTATGGGTGCGCATATTGAGGGGTACGACTGTACCAGCTTGCTTGGTCTTGATCATAAAAAATCCTTGCATTTTGTATGACGCTCCCCCTGTACATATTGCCGTCAACACTGAGATCATGAAAGTTTTGAGTGAACCAGTAATGGCGTCGCGCGACAGCCGCACTGTTCTAAGCTCGGTACAGTACCCTTTGGAAGTTCCAATGGAACAACGAGACATTCTCCTGATGTCTGTGCGGAAGATTGGCTTATCGATGGCTCATGGTCAACATGATGGTGAGGCATATCAACTTAACAAGCAATTAAACCTCGATTGGAAACGGTCAATTTGCACGTCGTATGAGGAGCTTACCGGAGGCAGGGCTGAAGCAGATAGCGAAACTAACTCATCCTGAAAGTCCCGTCTAATATCGCTTCATATTGAATGAATTGCGACAAAAAACCTAACCATGTCCAAAATCTTGGCTCAAAAGGTCAAGTTATTTGATTCTGTGCGGACGGTGATTGGCTCAGAAATGTAGGGTTTGTATCCGTGAAGATAAGCTCTCGTTTGGTGGTCTTTTTGTTGAAAACGAAGTATAAGTACAAAAGTTATTGTAATATATATGAAATGGCCATCGTACGGTGGACCAGAGAAGTAGTGGAGCGATTCCCGCAGCAGTCTGTGACAGTCTGAGATTCCCAAAATAGTCTGTGCGAGGGGGGTACCCCCTCGCACAGACATTTGATTGGCTCAGACGTTTGATCCAGCCCCTTTTCTGCACGTTTCTTCCTGGGTCTGGGAAGTAGGACTAGGGTTTGGGCTGCGGGAATCGCTCCAGTAGTCTACTATACTAGTAGTCGACGACCAGTAGGAAGTCTGCTACTCCACCGTCATAAACTACACGTTTGGTAGGACACTCTCGCGTTGGCTCTCGTCTGCGGACTTAGCGACAGGGCTACAGGGGGCCCGCCCCTCTCTCGCTTCGCTCGGGGGGCGCCGCTTCGCGTCCTGCCCCACCCCCTTGCCCTTTACGCTAAGTCCTCGACTCGGCCAGGCGCGGTGTCTGGGGAAAAAAATACCGCGTTGCAGCGCTCGCTATGCTCGCTCGCTTGAACAGCCCCGCCTAATCGGCGGGCGTTGGAAATACGTGAATGCACCGAGTGAGGCTCGCGCTCGCGTTCGCTCGCCCTCGCCCGATGTCACCAATGCTTTGCATCCAAAGTACATAGCACGGATGGTTTAGGACATGTCCTAAAGTCTTTCCTAATTTACCGGTATTCTTTGTTAGGACAGTAGTAGGACATGCATAAATTTCACCCTTTTGTTCAGCCTTTGTACGGAATGCGTAATCTATTTCGTTTAAGTACGACGTAATTTAGGACATTTTAGGACTTTTAGGATCGTTTTAGTACAGATAATCTTCTTCCCACCAGGCCTGGGCCAGCTGCAGCATCATGCTGGCAGCATGGGGTAGCGCAGCTGCAGTTTGGCTGTCATCGCCGTGGTCATCTGCAGTGCCAGCAGGCTTCCACCATGGTACCTAATCGTGGACCTCGATCACACCCTGCATGATCTCCTCCAGCTCCATGAAGAAGCATACCACCTCCAGCTGCGGGTCCTGCGCGAAGGCCTCGTCGGGTCGACAAAACAATAGCCATGAACAGAACCAACCCGCTGTGGCGCAAAGTCGACAAAGCAATAGAGCGATAGGTTGCACATACGTGGTTGTATTGGTAGCAGATCCTATTTCGCCTAAGGAGGAAACCGTTTCGCTACAGCCTCTCAGGGAACTTCTTGATTGCGTGGGCTTTAGGGAACTTCCCCGTTGCGCGGACTTTGTCATACCAAATTTTGTACTCCCCGACATAAGGGTTGTTTTTCCCCATCATCCTGGCTCTAAGAGCTGCAGGTGTTATCCCCTTCTTGTACGCGTGGATGAACGCACGTGTGATAATGGAGTCGAGTGTTTTTTCCGCTTGAGCGGACAACCGAGTTCTTAGAGCTTGTGTGCCACGCTTCAAGATATTCGAGACCGAGAACGCTCGTTCTTCTTCAACACTGTCGTCGTTCACAGAAACCTCCCTCGCATCGGCCCTCAGTCCCCTCGAAAGTTTACCTTTGTATCCAGGATACGTAGCAGGAACAGCAAACGTCGAGTCGACGTTGGCCGCATCGGGTTTGTTGGATAGCTTGGACGAACTCGCGTTGGTGCTTGATAGAAGTGTGAGCAAAGTTGCAAGTAGTACCCATAGTAGTAGTCGCATGGTGAAGACGCCGTCGTTCAACAGGAAAACCAAGAAATGATTCGAGTTTTGACGTCTTGCGCGCTTGAAAGAAAGTTGCGAAGTGAGCTCTATAATACCGTATTAGCAGCTTACCAAACTAGCCGGTGCGCTGTAGCAGTGCCCGCATTGGTGCGATTTTGCTGTTGATGTCGTTTTTCCGTTGACGTGGTTTGCTGTTGACGTAGTTTGCAGTTGACGCGGCACGCAGGAAGGAAGTGTGACAACGTACGACCAACACAGCAAATCCCTGACTAGCACCATAGCCGTTGAAAAACACAATGTCTATACAATTGCCAAGTGAAAGAAATGTCGCATGGGGATGGATGTCATGGTGACCAGCCGCGCTCCGCTTGGCTGGGCGCCCCTTCGGCGCCACCGCGCCTCGCTTCGCTCGGGCTATAAAGATAGAACCTACTGGCGAGCGCAGTGCTCGGCTCGCTGGAATGCTCGGCGCTGGGCCCGCCTACGCAAATACCGCGCGGCCCTGCTTCGCGGGCACCCCGCGCGGGTTTGCTTTGGCTACGCGCGCTCGCAACCGCTCGCCTCAGTCACCCCTCCCGGCTTTGTGCTGAGGCGCATCTTGTGGTGTTTGTCAGGGATCAGATGGTGTTTATGATATTTTCTGAGGAAGTGTTGTAAGATGCTCCGAGGATAGTGGAGCAGGAAGATGGTGCGGCAACACCGACGGATTCGTCGTCGCCTGGGCCAGGCGGCATGGCACGGTGCTCCACAGGAATTGTGCATCTGAAATGCATAATTCTGGTATTACCCTGGTAAGAATTGATGATACCACGGATTGGCATGATTCCAGCAATGCCGCGTCCGAGAATCGACCTGAAACCATGTAACCGCTCACCAATTTAGAATTGTGGTAGCCACCAACGTGTCCGTCGCCGCTCTAAAAACAACCAAAATACCAGCGTAAGTTGTTCTCTATGACACTGGCTACCAGTGTGAGTGAAATACATTGATCGGGGTTGGAGAAGCAATATCATACTCGTAATGATTAATTGCGTCCGTGTAGCGCATTCGTTTTGAAGAGTTGCTACCCTGTTGCTTCCAGGCATATATTCACGCACAACCAAGGTTCACGGGTGAGAAGGCTAGAATTCGTTCTCGAAGCGTCGAAGCAACCCACCCACCATTAGTAATTTGCAAGCACCATGTGCAGCAGCCAATGCGATGAGCGATAGTGCGGAAATTCCGTCGAGGCATTCTAACGCTGTAACTAATTTTTAAGTGTGAACCACATGGTGAGCGCAATTTCGACGTGTTTTGTGGTAAACTTCACCTGTCATGATCTCAAGATCTTCGACAAAAGCAATGAAGTGCAGACTGAGCGGGAAAAATCGACCGCAACTCAGCGATACAAATTCAATTCTTGCATTGTCCTGGACAGGGTTGGACAATTTGTCCAACCCTCGAGAAACCCGTTTTCACGATTTTAGTCGATTGCACGATTTTAGTCGATTGCGTGAAATCCAGATGTACAATTCTACAATAATGGAGATGGCGCCCACAAAATTGTCTGTGGTTCAAGTGATATGATGTAGGCCTTCTACCACTTGGCTTTCAGTTATCTGCCTTCCTACTTCAGCTCTCACTTTGCGGAAAAAAAACTTGCAGGTTTTACACTTCATATAAATGTATAAGTATGAAGCTCTTCGTCTAACAATACGAATATTTATTGTATCAGTGTCGTTGCGGTAGTCCCTTACAACGTACCGGTAGTTGGGGTCTTTTCACCCTGCTCTAAGTGTACGGAAGACTTCACCAGATCGGGATCCGATGGTTTATCAGACTCTGTATCACTTTGCTCGAAAATCTTCTCATATGAGGCGAGCTTGTTAAAAACTCGCGAAAGCCGCTGCGCCAATAGCTGCGACGGATATTCGACCAAGTAGTACGATACCGTCGCCAACATGATCACCAGACCGAACACCTCAAACGTCTTGTCATAGTAGTTTGTCTCTTCCTTGATCGGTGGAGTGAAGATCACGAATACGTGCAGCAAATACACGGAGAAGCTTATCTTGCCCAAGTAGCGGAGCACGACCCACTCGAAGATCAACGCCACAGTCGACGGTTGAATCATCTCGATGACTATGATGAGCGACAACTTGACGCTCGTGAATGGCATGAAGTAGTGCTGTGAAGGCTCCAGCGGCATTCCCAACCAGTTGAAGAACAGTCCTCGGAAGACGACGCTGAGGTAGGCTGCAATCAGGACGGCTTCTACAACTCGGAGTCCAATGACGTGTAACATGCCGAGCTTGAAGCCTGTGCTCTTCTTCCACGCCTCCAACTTGACGAAGATCACGGCGGCCATGGACCCTGCGAGGAACGTCGGGAGGTGTTTGCTCAACGGCTGCCGATAGTAGTTGTCCCGTGTTTTGTACAGTCCTTCGTGAATGACCCAGACGTACAGCGGAATGAACGATATCCACCAGAAGCGACGCATCCTGAGCACCACCAATACGAACGCAGGGAGGATGAAGTAGTATGAGATCTCCAGGGGCAACGTCCACATGAGGTAGTGTCGGTGCTCTGGGTGGAAAGTGAGCGTCTGGAACAGGTTGAATTCTTCGGGTTGCTTTACGAGGTAGTATCGTTTCTTGTACTTGAACGGTAGAAGCCAAAGTGTGATCGCCACCAGCGCAAACAGCGGGTACACGCGAAAGAATCGCTTGGAGAAGTAGTCGGCCAGCGTCCACCCCCACTTGCGGTAGGACGCTGGCTCTGCGATGAGCTTGATGCTTTTCTTCATGAAGATCATGGTCAGCAGAAACGACGACAGCACGAAGAAGGCGTCGACACCGACGGCTCCCATGTAGACGTCGTGCATGTATCCTGAGTGTTGAGTGACGACAAATACGACTGCGGCTCCACGAACACCATCGAGGAACAGGATCTTCGCTACTGGCGACGAAAGCTTCGTGGCCGAGGTTTCGGGCGAGATATCCTGCGTCGGTTTTGGGACCGTCATGCCGGATGTTGCAAGGCGTTCGTCGGGGTCATTTTCATTATTTTGTACAACGTGAACTCGCAGCTCGGGGTCGGAACCCTGCATTTGGGTGGTTGTCTTGATCGGGAGTCCCAATTCAGGACACGGGAAGTTGAGAAGTGATTTCCGACAATCTGGAGCCCAGGTTGTCGGTAATCACTTCTGGCTGGACGTCACTTAATCAGATAAGTACTATTTAGTAAATATAGTATGGAAGTGAGTATTTTGCCCGAATGGGCTATCCGACCAAAAAGTATACACGGGACCATGCATAAAATGAACGAAAACCTGGGCTCGGCAACACTGTCCAGGAGTTAATATCTAATCCCAGCCACAGCGCCTGGCCGAGTCGAGGACTTCGGAGCCGGGGTGGGGCAGGCCGCGAAGCGGCGCCCCACGAGCGCAGCGAGAGAGGGGCGGGCCCACGGTCAGAAGTCCGCAGACGAGAGCCAACGCGCTAGTGGCCTACCCCTAAGTGATTAACCGTAGTATACTTCTATACGTATAAAATATGAGCATATAAAAGCCATTTCGTAGCGTTTTTAACGCCCAATCGGGCAAAATAACGGGTGCCATATAGTTTTTACGTAGTACATGTATGTTAGGGATAGGATACGCGTACAGTCTCGAGGAGGGCGGGGTGAAATAGGCCAACGACGGCAGCCGCAGTAAATCCGCGCGGTATTTGCGTAGGAGGGCCCAACTTTGATCACTCCAGCGAGCCGAGAACTGCGTTCTCCACATGAGAGCTTGCAGGAGCGCAGCGAAGCGAAGTCAATACTGTATAATATACTGTATTGTGCCATCCGTCCCATCCTTAGTTGTATTTTGCAAATCGAGCTAGATACGATATGATTCTGTATACTATACATGTATACCGTATGATACATGTACGATCGTTTCCGTTTCAGTCGAGACTATTATCCGGAATGCGTGGGCGATATATGTACTTCGAAACGGCTGAAGGGCTCCTGGTGTGCATCTGCTCGTAGTTCACTTTGCCTCGATAGAGGCACCCGTGGGCCATCTTAGTGAGAAGAACATTCTCATATTACATGTATGAGAGGAGAACCTTTACATGCGAAACTTCACAGCTCAGCCGTAACCGCTCTCTCCATGTGTTAGTTTCAATGGGGGGAGACAACATACGAATTGCACCGCTCATTGATGGGTTCACGTTCTCATCAGGGCTTGTCATGGTTCACCAATAGATCCACAGAGGATCTACCTGCGTCGAGCTCGTCCGGGTCAGTATCACCTTCGTTAGGAATCCTTTGGTGCTCCCAAGCAGTTTGTTCAGCGAACCGACGAGCAAGTCGCTGCGCCAATAGCTGCGATGGATACTCAATCAGGTAGTACGACGCTGTCGCCAGCAGAACCACCAACCCGAACACTGCAAACATCTTGTCGTAGTAGTTCGTCTGCTCCTGGATTGGCGGCGTGAAAACCACGAAGACGTGCAACAAATACATGGAGAAACTGATCTTGCCCAAGTACCGAAGGCCCGCCCACTCAAAGAACAACGACACGCTGGACGGCTGGATCATCTCGACCACGAAAAGCAGCGACAAATTGACACTCGTGAACGGCATGCTGTACCTGGTCGGACGCGGCAATGGCATCCCCAACCAGTTGAAGAACAGCCCGCGGAAGACAACGCTGAGGTAGACTGCAATCAAGGCAGTTTCGATCACTCGAAGCCCGACGATATGTAGCGTGCCGAACTTGAAGCCAGTGCTCTTGACCCACGCCTCCAACTTGACGGAGATCACAGCGGCCATGGAGCCTGCGATGAATGTGGGCAGGTGTTTGCTCAAAGGCTGGCGGTGGAAGTTGTCTCGAATAGTGTACAGTCCGTCGTGAATTACCCAGGCGTACAACGGGATGAACATTACCCACCAGAAGCGACCCAACTTGAGTACGACTAGCACGAATCCGGGCAGGACGAAGTAGTACGCGATCTCCAGAGGTAACGTCCACAGTATGTAGTGCCGATGTTCCGGGTGGAAAGTGAGCGTCTGGAACAGGTTGAAGTCCTCGGGTTTTGTGATCCGGTAGTACCGGTTCTTGTACTCGAACGGCATGAGCCATAACGCAATAGACAGCAACGTGTACAGCGGGTACACTCGCAAGAACCGCTTGGAGAAGTAGTCGGCCAGCGTCCACCCCCACTTGCGGTAAGACGCTTGCTCCTCGAAGAGTTTGATGCTTTTCTTCATGAAAATCATGGTCAGCAGAAACGACGACAGCACGAAGAAGGCGTCGACGCCGACGGCCCCCATGAAGAGGTCGCGCATGTAACCTGCATGCTCCGTGACGACAAATATAACAGCAGCCCCTCGTACGCCGTCGAGGAACAAAATCTTCGATGTAGCTACCGAAAGGGGCGGGATATTGTGGGTTGCTGGCGAGAGTACACGCACAACCTCAAATGTAGGATGGCGTTGGCGTGGATCATCTCCTTTGGTCTGGATTCGCAACTGAGTGTCGGATTCCTGCATTGGGTCGAATAGTTCTTGGTCGGCACTCGGCAAATTGAGGAGTGGGGTTTTAGGCTGCTGGATATGTCGATTTTCGTGGGGATACTGTTCATCGTATCACAGAATCAAGTGCGATTTCAATTCTGTAGTAATGGTACTACCATCTACCGCTGAAGAAGACTTCTCTGTGCGAATGGGTCTCCTTATATAAGACAACGTGAACGTAGGTGGAGTTCATCTCCTGTCGGCTCCAAGTAGTTACACTGTAATGCTCTTATTCTCGTTGTCCGATGACCAGTAACTCAGACTTGACTTGATCAACAGTGGTACGCGGCCGGTAGTGTAATGATGATGCTCTTTCCGGAGAATCACTTGGCGTACATGCATTATGACAGGTCACATTGTTGTCATATCGTATGACCATGCAAAACCGTACCAATGCAAAATTCAGTTCGATTTCGTATGTACATCTCCCTGCCCGCTCAAACCGCCGCAGCAACACCCTCCTTTTCTAGTAGCATGGTTGAAGACTTCTCCGGCCCAGCTTCGTCGGACGAGTCGGTGTCACTTTCCTCAGGAATCTTTTGGTGCTCGCGGGCTGCTCGCTCACTGAACACGCGTGAGAGCCACTGCGCCAACAGCTGCGACGGATACTCAATCAAGTAATACGACGCCGTTGCCAACATGATCACCAGACCGAAGATTAAAAACGTCTTGTCGTAGTAGTTCGTCTGCTGCTTGACTCATGGGGTGAAGATGACGAACACGTGCAGCAGGTAAACAGAAAAGCTGATCTTGCCGAGGTACCTCAGCACGACCCACTCGAAGATCAACGCCACAGTCGACGGCTGAATCATCTCGATGACGATGATGAGCGACAACTTGACGCTCGTGAATGGCATGAAGTAGAATTGAGACGGCTCCAGAGGCATTCCCAACCAGTTGAAGAACAGTCCTCGGAAGACGACGCTGAGATATGCTGCAATCAGGGCGGCTTCTACCACTCGAAGTCCAATGACGTGCAGCATGCCAAACTTGAACCCCGTACGCTTCTTCCACGCCTCCAACTTAACGAAGAGCACGGCAGCCATGGAACCCGCGAGGAACGTCGGGAGGTGCTGGCTCAACGGCTGGCGATAGAAATTGCTTCGAGTGTTGTACAGTCCTTCGTGGACGACCCAGACGTACAGCGGGACGAACGATATCCACCAGAAGTGACGCATCTTCAACACCGCCAGAACGAATGCGGGTAGAATGAAGTAGTATGAGATCTCCAGGGGCAACGTCCACATGAGGTAGTGCCGGTGCTCGGGGTGGAAAGTGAGCGTCTGGAACAGGTTGAAATCTTCGGGTTGCTTTACGAGGTAGTATCGTTTCTTCAACTCGAACGGCAGAAACCACAGTGTGATTGCCACCAGTGCAAACAGCGGGTACACGCGAAAGAATCGTTTGGAGAAGTAGTCGGCCAGCGTCCACCCCCACTTGCGGTAAGACGCTTGCTCTGCGATGAGCTTGATGCTTTTCTTCATGAAGATCATGGTCAGCAGAAACGACGACAGCACGAAGAAGGCGTCGACACCGACGGCTCCCATGTAGACGTCGTGCATGTATCCTGAGTGTTGCGTGACGACAAAGACGACCGCGGCTCCACGAACACCGTCGAGGAACAGGATCTTCGCTACCGGTGACGAAGACTGTCGAGCGGGAGGGTTCCGTGAGAAACCTTGATTTGCTTCGGCGATCTTCGAGTCGTCCTTGCTTGCACGAACCAAGTCATTCTGGTGTGTACCCCCACGCTCATCCACTTGGACATTTATTGCGGTATCTGGATGTTGCCAAAGCATTCTAGTGCGTCGTGCTGGAAGCTCAGTCCAAAAACCTAAAATGAGTTGTAGCCGTCGATGTCGCAAAGGCTCCGTGTTCGTGGTTACCCCCACTGTGGGTTCATGTATAAAGCGCAATTGTCGCGCACCCTCCTGCTAAGGGTCGGGCACGCGTGGGCTGTTGAAAGAGTACGGTCGCGGGTGAGGGAGGTTGAAGAGGCTTGAGGGTGGTTGTAGGTAGAGCTAAGTAATGAAAAAGAGTTTGTTTGTGTGTTTAGGCTTGGTTCTCAGCAGGAAAATGTACGACTGACAGACTAGATAGCGCGTCGGCAGCCGCCGGCGCGCTCATAAGGACGACACTACTTCTCGCGTACTCACCTCGGCACCTCGGCGTGCCACCCTTCCTTGAGCACGACTCCTCCTCTCCGCTATCCCCACACAGCACCACCTCGTCGGCCTGACCTCCGTCCCCGACGTCGCAGCGTTCAGGAGGGAACGCTTTCCCGCCGTCACCTCGGGCGGCTGCTGCCTGAGTCTCGCGTCATCCTCGAGGGGCGGTCCTTCGAGAAGTGGCACTCGGTACCGGTCGAGCGGTACTCGTGGTGTACCCATCCGCCGCTGTACCCACTCGTCGCGAAGAGTTCACCCCAGGCGGTCTCGGGGGTGGCTCGTCACCGGCCAGGCCCAGCGAAGACCCGCCTGGAATGCCACCCACATTCCCGGGTACGGGACAATCTCCCCGACTAGACGTTTGCCGTCCTCGGCGAACACGGAGCTGGGCCTGGGCGGCCATCTTGGTGATTGCAGAGGCTTGGGCAGCCAAGTCGGTGAGTGTGTTAGCCAATTCCACATCCGCACTCGTAAAATCAGTCGGTACCGTGCGGTCAGCGGACGCTTCACCGTAGCGAGGGGCCCACTCGTCCGGATAGGGGTCGTCTAACGCCGCTTGGAAGTCATCCAGCTCCTCCATATCAGATTCTTGTAGGCGCAGTAGGCTGGCGGATTCTGAGCGGTCTCGGTCGTCGGCGTGCTGCACAACGCTTTCCCAGGCATTGCCCACGACGAAGTGAGGCGCCATTTTGCGGAGGCGGCCGTCCCCATCACCGAGACGCCACCCGTGAGTTAGCAAACCCATACACCCGATCGCCACCGTGGTCTCAAGGCCGAAAGAGGTCCACTTCAGCAGGTAGTTAAGAGCATTTAAAGCCGCCACCAAGGCGACCACCCCGACGGTGCCGCATAGCGAGAATTCCATTAGATCGTAAAGAGCCATGGGGATATGGATGGCCAACGATAGTAGCAACAGCAGTAGCCAGCCGACGCCATGCATCACGGCAAACACCCGTCGACCAGTGAGCAGACACGCTTCACCCGACGCCCTTCCGTAGCGTCCTAGCGAACGAACAGTCCGCACGAGTAGTTCGGGGCCGTATTCTCCCAGCGTTACTTGGCCAGCCAGCCACCAACTTCGGTGCATCCGTCCGTACCGTCCGTATTCCACTTCACCGTCGCGCAGGACCTGCACGGGGACCGCGAACAAGGCGCTCCAAAGCGCGTAAGCGTACGCAGGTCCACGGAGTTGGCGCAATTCGCGATTCTGCAGCACTTCCTGGTAGCGAGCAGCAATCTCGAACCACATACCACCATTCAGTCGAAGCACTCTCCACACTTGTAGCAAGAAAGCACCAACGATCCGTCGAAAAGGAGTCGAAATGATCCAGACGGCTACGGCGCCGACGTACGCGGGTAGCAGCTCCGTCCGGGCGTACTCGTGGACAAGTCGAGACCACACTTCGTCCATGGTCAGCGCGTAGGTTGGTCGGAGGCGTCAAAAGCAGAAGTGTCCTATCCAGAGGGCACAAGCGTTCTCCTCAGAGGGCTTATGTGTTCTCCTCAGTTGGCCTAGGTGTTCTCCTCAGAGGGCTTAAGCATCCTTTTCAGTCAGGGAGATCCATCACTCCATCGTCGCTCCTCCGGCCCAACCCAGGTTCACAGCTAGTCGCTCGCTTCTCCGGCGGAGCTGCCGAGGTGAGTTCTCGACGAGAGGGGTTTAGACGTCAGTTGGTTTCGAGGAGAGTTCTTCGGATCCCCTTTTTCGAAGAAGGTTCGATCGCCGAGTCTCATACATCCGATCGTAGGTCAAAACCACTCAATCTCGGGTGGTTCGCCCGTAGAGATGGCCGTCACTTCCAAATCCGCTCCGCGCCACAGCCGTCTCTGCCCGCCATGTCCGACGACGGGGACCAAGACAAGCTGCTCCGCCTCCTCGTGAACAAGTTCGTCAAGAGCGACAAGACCGCGCACGGCACCGCCCGGAAGATGGCTCAATTCGAGTTCTACCGCGATCTGCGTCAAGCGTTGGCGGCTAACGAGTCGTCAACGGGGCTCGAGGTGCTGGACGACATGGCTGAGGCGATCTTGGACGAGACGGGGATGGTCGACGACGCGTTCAGTGGCCCGATCTTCCTCCTGCCGAAGCCGTCTCGTATGCGCGAGAGCAAAGGGGCCCCCGACCATCAACGCTTCACTTCCTACCTACCCGAAAGTCCGAAGTCGACGCCGTCGGGGCCGAAGAACCCGCCCAAGACTCCGTCCAAGGCCAAGCCCAAGTCGCCGTCCAAGAGCAGCAAGAAACGCAGGAGTCCGTCGCCTGCGCGGGCGACGAATTTCTTCATGGACGCGTTGGCGGTAAAGACCCCTCAGATCATTCGTGATGATCTCGAGAAGTTGTATCGGCGAGCGTCCGACCTCGGCGCAGCGCCGTACGAGTTGGCATACCCCTGGGCGGGGTCACGCTTGTTCTACGACCCGGCCCTGTATCCTCACGTCCACGTGGCCCACTGGCGCATGTGGCACAACCACCGCCCAATTTTCTTCGATTGGCAACTGCACGCTCCCATAGCCGGCAAATCGGCTCAGGATCGTCGTCGGAAGAAGAAAATGGACGCCGTGGAGGCGCGTCTGGGCTTCACGAGTTTGTGCGTCGAGACATGGGGCTACTACGACTACCTGCAGCAGCTCGAGGACGTTCAAGACGAGCGCCTTCTGATGTGGTGGGGAGGCCAGCCTGGTAAGAACCAGTCTCAAGGGGAGGACTACCACGGGCCGGTCATCGAGAGTCTTTCGGTTCTCCGCCGGCGAGATCCGGTGGCGTACGCCCACAAGATGAGGAACGCTTTGAAACCGTTCTCCCTGGACAAGGGAGGATTCACGCGGATGACGGACCTGCTTCTGTGGACGGGAGCGTTGGATGTGGATGCTAAGCCCGAGAGGCGCCTAAGTGATCGGGCGTTGGCTCGAATCCTCCATGACATCAAGTCGACTCGCACTCCACGTCCACACTGGGTCGGCGATCTCACCGCTGGGGAGTGGCTGAATATTCAGAATTGCGACCGAATCCAGAAGGAGGAATCCAAGATCAGCAAGGCATTGCGCGACAACAAGTACGAGCTTCCCACGGTCGCCTCGTTCGATCCGAAAGAGGCCAAGGCGAACGGTTTCACTCCCATCGTGTCCGACCATGGCGAGTACACAGCGATTTGGAAGCGTGGCACGGTCGACAACGACGAAGAAGAGGACGAAGAAGACGGTAGCGGGTCGGAGGAGGACAGCGAGGAAGACAAGCCGCCTCCGCCTAAGAAGCCCAAGCCGTCGAGATCGAGTTCGGACTCGTCGGGGGATGGCACGACGACCTTGTAGTTGTAGTGTGTAAAGTCGGTATATTCTCGGGTTGTCATTCGGGTCCGGTCCAAAGCGTTCTCAAAGTTCTCCACACTCGCGTACTCGGGCGGGGTTTCGTCAAATGTAGTAATATCCAGGCACGGTTAGGAACCGCGCGTCGTAATTCAAAGTAAATGCAAAATATCCAAAAAGGAGGCGCCGAAGCGCCACCAAAGTCAGGTCACGGGTCGTTCGTCCTCACCAACGGGGTTCACCTCGGCGAGCGACCCAGTACCCCGACTAAAAGAGTAGTTCATCCTCGTCGACAGCCGCGTTGGCTTCAGCCAAGCGCGCGCTGCGACGAAGTTCGGGTAGCCCCAGTTCCTTGCGACGAGTGTCTTCAAATTCTCGAATTAGGGCTCCAAAAGTAGGCAACAATGTGGCGGTATTACGCCAACTGACTTCGTAGGTAGCCAGCAGGACCAGGTACTGTTCGGCGCCGTTCTTCTTGCGCTTAGCGATAATGTCGATCACAGGGCAGTTCGTGCCCGAAAACGCCGTCTCCTCGCCCCCAATGACCAATCTCTCGACGAAGCTAGTGGAGGGGAGGTCCTCCTCGGTCAGCGGTCCGTTATCATCGACTCCGGGCTCAGTGGCGACTCCGCTAGGCACCTCCGAAGGGTAAGGCCGGCTCCATCGTCCTTTGAAGCGTTTTAGTCGGTTCACATTAATAGTCACGACACGGTTCGGATGCGTAGGGATAGCCACACGGTAAGCGTTCTCGCCGACAGTTCCGACAATTCGATAAGGCCCGTGCCAGGAGAAGGCCAATTTCTTGGTCTTCTTCTCGCCTCGCCTGGCCCTGAAATATTGGTAGACCCACACCGGGTCACCTTCTTCGAACTTAGTTTCCGTCTGACCTTCAAGGCGGCGGGCATGCCGATCTTGAGCCTTAATAAGCTGTCTTTCCACCATTCGTCGTGTGTCTCGTAGAGATAGGAACAGGCGACGTCGATACGAGGCAACTTCGTTGCTCTTCCATTCGTGGTTGGTGTTCAAAAACGCCAAATCTAGCGGAAGAATCGGGTCACGGCCATAGAGGCTGAAGAACGGGGAGTCGCGTAGGGCCTCATGGTAGGATGTTCGGTAAGCGAACAGCACGCGGGGTAGGTAGAGGTCCCAGTCCGTTTGAGTCTCGTTCACGAACAGTCTAAGCATGCCCAGAAGCGTTCCGTTGAAGCGTTCCACCAGCCCCTGGGTTTGGGGGTGGTAGGCAGCTCCAAATAGCTTCTTAATGCCAAGCGTCTCGTAGAAAGATCGAGCCAACTCCGAAATAAAGTTTGATCCTTGATCACTGAGCAGCCTCTCGGGGAGGCCATGCCTCGAAATCACCTCGTTCACCATAGTTTCCACAAAAGTCGTCGTGTCTAGGCGAGGGATCGCGAAAGCTTCGACCCACCGGGTGAAGTAGTCGGCGAACACCAAAATGAACTTGTTGCCTCGGGGCGTGGCTACGAGCGGCCCCACAGCGTCCACAACAAGCAACGAGAAGGGTCCCGACAGCTCGTGAATCGGCATCCGCTGCATTAATCCGTTTCGCCATGGACGGTGGCCCTTGCCACTACCACAGGTAGAACACTCACGAACGTATTCGGCTACATCACGCTTCCAACCGTGCCAGAAAGCATGCTTCCTGACTTTATCCATAGTCTTAGTCACGCCCACATGGGCAGCCAACACATCCGTGTGGCAGTGGTGTAGGACCGTAGAGATGAACTGAATAGGAATCACGGGCACCTCCAGTGAGCTAGCGGGACCGGCACGCGCCTTCAGGTGCACGCGCCTCATCAGAACACCGTTCCGCACGATGTAATTAGGGGCCATCAGTAGAGTTCGGGTCCGCAGCTGCGGGTCCAACGCCAGGGCGCCACTTTCCAAGTACGCGAGCATTGCTAGTATCCACGGGGTGCGGCGTTGCTCGGTCACAAATCGATCCTGCTGAAGTCCAAAGACGTCCACCGGGGACACCAGTAGTTGCTCGGTAGGAGCCTCGAGGGGTTCGGACGCACCACCAGGCACGGGGTCACTCTCCCCGACTTCGGCAGAACCGCGTCCGGCGGGGTCTGAATCAGCACTTGGGGTGTCGGCATCACGAGGGCTGCCAGCGGGCCCCTCCCCGACCAGGGGTGAACTCTGGTCGTCCGAGTTGGCGTCGTTGAGCAAGTCGGCCATTGAGATGGCGCACACGGAGTTGGAGTAGAGTCGAGAGAGACCGTCGACATGGCCCATGGAGGACCCAGCCTTGTGATAGACCTTAAAACGTAGTTGCGAGAGTTCCATGGCCCACCTGGCCAGTTTAGCGTTGCTCGTACGGTTCGTTTCACTAAATACCCAGGTCAACGCTTTGTGATCCGTGTATAAGTCGAATTCGCGGCGGTCCAAATAACACCGGAACTTTCTAGTTGCCCAGACAATTCCCCAACACTCAATCTCCGAAGTCCCATCCTGCTTATTAATCCAGTTCTTCTCGGAACCGACCAATAGTTTGCTCGCGTAGGCCACAGCACGCTCTCGACCGTCTACCGTTTGCATTAAGCATGCTCCCACGGCCAATTTCGACGAGTCCACGTACAGCTTGAAGCGTTTTGAGAAGTCCGGGTACACAAGGATCGGAGGTTCCACCAGCTTCCGCTTAAGTTGAACGAAAGCAGCCTCACAATCTTCATTCCAGTCGAAGAGAACGCCTTTTGCCTTTAAGCGTTCTATCGGGGCAGAAATGGCCGCGTAACCAGGGATATACCGCCTGAAGTAGCTAGTGAGCCCGAGAAAAGCGCGCACCGTGTGCAAGTCGTGCGGCCTCCGCACGTTCATCACGGCCTTGACCTTCTCCGGGTTAGGCAGGATTCCCGAGGGAGTGACGATATGCCCTAAGAACGCTACTTGGTCGCGCCCCCATTTGCACTTCTTCATCTTCAGCTTGAACCCCGCCGCACGGAACCGTTCCAGCACCTGC
Source organism: Phytophthora x cambivora (assembly GCA_033557925.1). Lineage (NCBI taxonomy): Eukaryota > Oomycota > Peronosporomycetes > Peronosporales > Peronosporaceae > Phytophthora > Phytophthora x cambivora. Next base: position 5,079,143 of record JAUCEB010000013.1, on the reverse strand, counting down.
TTCAGCCGGACCAGATGCGTTGGGAAGTCCTCACTGAACACGACGCAGTCGTCGAGGTAGACCAAGCAGGTGCGCCACTTCAGATCAACCAACACGTTCTCCATCAGTCTCTCAAACGCGGGGACCGCATTACACAGTCCGAACGGCATCACTAACCATTCGTACAGCCCGTACTTACAGGTGAATGCCGTTTTCTCGATGCTGCCGGCGGACATGGGCACATTCCAGTATCCGGACGCGATGTCCATAGTTGAGAAGAGTTTAGCGTTCCCCAGGACGTCCAAAATGTCGTCTATGAGCGGCATAGGGTAGCAATCTTTGACAGTCACAGCATTCAGCCGCCTGTAATCAATACAGAAGCGGATTCCACCATCCGGCTTCCTGATCATCAATACGGGGCTGGCCCACGGGCTCGAAGAGGCCCGGATCAAGTTCAGGTCCAAGTATTGCTCGATTTCGGATTCCATGACATCTCCTTCAGCCTTGGAGACGCGATAGGGTCTTTGCTTTATTGGGGCGCTGTCCCCCGTGTCGATAGTGAACTCGAGCAGGTCAGTCCGGCCCGGTTTCAGCGAGGTCTCCACGAACAGGTCCCGGAACGAGTCGAGTAGGCCGGAGAACAGCTCCTTCTGCTCGCCGCCCAACTTAGAGTCTGCAAAGTCCACCTTGAGTTCGGTTTCCAGCACCTTGTCGAGCTCCGGCATGGATTCAGAGGAGGCGTTCTCAGCCGTGGGAGAGGCGGCGATCGCAGCATGGATCCAGTCGGACTCACGCTTCGAGGAAGCGTTCTCCTCTGGGGAGAATGGTTCTGCACCGTCAACAGGGGAGGACGCCTCCGAGGCGCTGAAGGCGGATTCGGGCACCACAGAGATGGCAGCCAGGGGCGTGCCCTTCTTGATGATCATCTCCTCCGTCGACGGGTTGCACACCTCAACGATCACCTTCTTCTCCTGCACAGTGCACAGTGAACGCGCTACTCGTACTGTGGCATCGAGGTCCACGAGCCCTTCCACTAATACGGTCACGTCTTCGCCAATCTCACCCTGAACATCCGTCACGACCAAAGCCTGACCGCCCGGGCGGATTCGCACGGTCGAAGAAATCCGGGAAGAGTACATCTCTTCTACGCGGGGAGAACCGATCGCGAACTTCTCACCCGTGCTCTTGAGCGTCACCACGTTCTCGTCCAGATCCACGACGGCACGGAACGCTTTAAGAGCGTCAGTGCCCAAAATAACATCAATGTGTAGCTTTTCGACCACAATGAAAGGTCTCGTTTTCTCCAAAGAACCAAGCTGTAGCGGTAGGTCGATCGCACCCTTGATCCGAAGGGGGTGACCAGACGCACTATTGAGATCGCGGCGGCAAGGTCGCAGCGGAGCGTCCGCGCGGCCGATGAGCTTCAACATGCGGGCATCAATTAGACTGGCTACGGCTCCCGTATCAATAAGCAGGTCGGCTGGCACACAGTCGATGAAACCAACTGATACGGCTTCCACCCCGCCCACCGAGCCGATTAAGCGTTTTCCCCTGGGGAGGGAGGGAGTGCAGTCATTGTCGGGCTCAGGTGGCTCAGGCACTTCGAGCAGCCCAGCCTTCCGGTTCCGTTTCTGTGACGGCGCCGATACTGAGTAAACGTACTCATGGATGCTCTCTTCACGATCGTATCTGCTGCCATGGGCACCGAGGGCTTCCGATCGAGAGGAGAACAGCGAAGAGCAGTCAAAGCTCACCCGCTTGGCGACTCCGACTCGCTTAGGCAGTGCAGACAAAGATCGGCAACGGGGACACCTTAACCCTCGTTCGACGACTTTGGCTAGTATCTGGGCAGCGTTCCGAGCGTAGGCGTCCAATACTTCGTTCACAATTTGTTCAAGTAACCGCTCATCATTCGTCAGTTCAAAATGATCCACCACAGCTCGGGCTCTTTCAGGTAGTCCGTCATCAGGACGTCGGGCGTCGGCTTCCAGCTCCTCAACCCCCTTAGATCGAGGCGAAGGAGGCAACAAACACGTAGCACACGGGGATTCGTCGCGGGGCTCTTCCCCTTTCACAAGTAGGTAGACAGCTCGTCGCACTAGAGCTCGCCAGCGACGGGGCGACACACTCTCGGCCGCCGCCTGGGTCGGTGGACTGACCGACGCAATAGTAGACGCGTCGCCTGGTTGTAGTAGTATCGCGATGTTCTCCGCTACGGTCTCTTCGTTCACGGTGGTCGGTTGGGGGGTTTCGGAGCGATCAGATTCCGTATCGGCGTCATCTACTGCTGCGAAGCGTTCAGAGCCTGCCTCTTCGAGCACGGAGATGACCTCCGGAGCGTGATTCTCGTCCTCTGGGGTCGACCGGAAGTCGCGGTTCGCACGCTTAGCTGCTTCAGACGCGTCGAGCGTCTCCTTGTACCACCGAAGCCAGTATTCGGGTGAAGACAGCACTCCTGGGGAGGAATCGCGAGTCCGCGTTAGCTTCTCCTCCGGAATGTCCAGAAGAGCGCTCAATTCCGTTAGAGAGAGTTCCTTTTGTCGTTCAGCGTTCTTTTTCATGCGTCTCTGTAGCTCGACCTCATCCAGCGGGAATAACCGTTCTTCTAATTCTTTCTCATATTCTTCTTTCTCGTCGGCGACCGCGGACGGTTCTCCATCTTCCAAAGCGTTCAACTCGTCAGAGGTGAACACTCGCGCATAAGGAGTAGCCGTCTTCGTGTCGTCAGGGTCGGCACGCTTCGGGGCAAGTTCGGGTCCGTTAACGCCTTCCGCCTGAGACTCCCCTACCACCAGTGGTGGCGATTCCGGCGGCTTAGACGGCGTCACGAGGGCCAGGTTGGCTTCGGCAGCGCGAGCAAGGGCCCAGTCCGTCTTCATGCCGAAGCTCTCGTAGATCACTTTTCGGTTGGGGTCGGGTTTGCAAGTGGGTCTTTGGAACAGAACCCGTACAGCGTTCACGGAGTGGTCGGGCCTATCGTCCGGCAAGAACGTTTCGTCGGGTCTCACGGCCGCGGGTTCCGGCACGAACACTTCGCCGCGCACGGATGTCTCGGAGGCGGCCTGCGAGGCACGCGCTTCCGGAGACAAAGATGGTTCACAATCGGGGTCGGGTTCCGGCGCAGACTCCAAGTCGCGCGTGGTTGTAAAGGGGGTGGCCTGCTGAGCGCACGCATCCATCTCCAGTTTCATCTCGTAGTCGAGGTCGGGTACCGGCGTGGACACCTTGTCGCACGCGGTCTTCGCAGAGGCGGCCTGCAGCATGCACGCTTCCGCCTCGGGGTTCTTCTCGTAGTCGTGTTCGGGCTCCGGCGTGGACACCTTGTCGCACGCGGTCATCACGGAGGCGGCCTGCATTAAGCACGCGTCCGCCTCGGGGTTCTTCTCGTAGTCGTGTTCGGGCTCCGGCGTGGACACCTTGTCGCACGCGGTCATCACGGAGGCGGCCTGCATACTGCACGCGTCCACCTCGGGGTTTGCTTCGCATTCGTGGTCGGGCGCCGGCGTGGACACCTTGTCGCACGCGGTCATCACGGAGGCGGCCTGCATACTGCACGCGTCCGCCTCGGGGTTCATCTCATGGTCGTGTTCGGGCTCCGGCGTGGACACCTTGTCGCACGCGGTCATCACGGAGGCGGCCTGCATACTGCACGCGTCCACCTCGGGGTTAGTCACATAGTCGTGTTCGGGCTCCGGCGTGGACACCTTGTCGCACGCGGTTACAGAGGCGGCCTGCAGCATGCACGCTTCCGCCTCCGTCTTCATTTCGCAGTCGTGTTCGGGCTCCGGCGTGGACATCCCGTCGCACGCGGCTTCATCATCGTAGTAGTCGTTAGTGGGGATGGAGGCCACCGTCTCGTAGGGCATGGTGTCTTCCTCGAATCCCTCTCCATAGTAGTAATCAGCTTCGTCATCATAATATGCATTTTCATCCAAGTTCACGTCACAGTTATTCAATTCACACATACTCGGAACGGCATTAACCGTCCCTCTCCACGCGGGTCGTTCTTCAAAACGGTTCCATTCGTCTCTCTCTCCGTTCGAAGCGTTCCCGCCCGTGTCGTCCCATAGGCAAGAGGAAGAGTCGACACGTCTTCCTCCTTCCTCTCGCCCCCATCATTGCTGGCTGGGCGTGGACACAGGGGCCGCGGTGTTTGCAGAGCCTTGCGGGGTCATCTGCAGGATAGCGGCCCGCGTAGGGCAGTTCATTACCAGGTGATCAGGGCTGTTGCACATGAAGCAGGTGCGAGGGCCTCGGGGAGGCCCCCCTTGGCCACTCCCAACCTGGGGATATCCCGAGCGAGACATCTCACACTCGACGCCAATGTGGCCCTTTGTCTTGCAGTTCGGGCACGTAGCAAGCGAACGTCGGCAGTTAATACGGCTGCATCCCAGATTATGGCATCTTCCGCACACCACTCGCCCTTCTTGGGTGTACATGTCCGGCCCCTGGCGGATTCCCCTGAAAGGTGTCTCCGGCATCGGAACGCGCGACGTCGACCTTGGAGAAGCGTTCATCGGTCCCGGTGAATCGGGCTGGTCGTACGCAGCGGCCACAGCCTGCGATTGACGCGGCGATCGAGGCGGTCGAGCCATTTGTTGTTGCTGCTGTTGCACTAGCAGGTTCTGGGTTTGTTGCATCATGGTGAGCATCTGCTGCATCATCGTGTTCTCCGTGGCGGGTTTCGATCCAGAGTCCTCCGCGAACTCAGAGTCATCTTCAATAGGCAGGTGCATATTCTTGAATAATAGCACGGCCACAGCGTGTGGAATCGAATTGACCATCGTCGTCGCGAGGGCCGCCTTCCACTCCTTATTACGCAGCCCCGACAAGAAGTACTGGTAGCGCATCTCGGCGTCATAGCATTGAGCAGCGTCGCAGAGGCTCGATATTAGATCGCCCCAGACCTCAGCGGACATTCCCTTGGAACGCTTCGTCGATTTTAAGCGTTCAATCATCTGCAAGGGAGTCTGACAAATGAACTGGTTGTGGAACCGTGTTCGTAGCGTCTCGAAGTCGTTGATCTGAGAGTACATCCACCATTGCTCTCCAGCCTTGCCCTTGAGGCATTCTCGGAAAGCGCTTAACCTCAGAGCGTCTTCTAGTCCTTCGGTGGCTCGATCAAAAGCGTCCCAGAAGGTCCTAGCCTTGTCCACCGACGCCCCGTCGGAATAGAACGGTTGTATCATCTTCACAGCGTTCTTGATACGCGAAGGCATCCCGTAACTGCGCGTTCCGGTCGCTGGCCCGGGAACGCTTCCATAGTTGTACGGGGCTTGAGGCGGAGGATACACATAACCGTTCATGTTCGGTGGAGGCGGCCCCCCAGGAGGAGGTGCTCCACTCGGGGAAGCAGGGCCCAAAGGCGGGGTCGGTCCACTAGCCGGAGGAGTTCCTCCCAGAGTCGGAGGCGTTGCACCCAGCGGCGGAGGCGGCCCGCCGGTCGGAGTCTGGCCACTCGGAGGGGGAGCCGTCGACACGGGTTGGGTCTGCAAGTAGGTCACGGCCGGACTGGTCGACACTGTCTGGCCCTGGTACGAATACTGCCCGGGGTATGATACCGGCGTAGGAGCAGCCTGCAACGGCCAGGTCGGGGCCAAAGAAGCGCGCGCGTCAGGGGCGGACAAAGGACGACTCTGGGCAGGCATCTGCGCCCAATTCGGAGGTTGGTAGAATGGGTAGCTCACCCCCACTCCAGCCGCCGCGGAGGGGTTCCCGATGGTGCAGTTCTGGTAGGACGGGATGGCTGTCCTGATCCGAGGCGTCTGCGGGGTCATGGTCGCCGTCGTCGTAGCAGGGGTCTGCGGGACCACCGTCCCGTACTGCGACGCTGTCGGAGTTGGCACCGGCGCACCATGGCCGTAGCCGAACACGAGACCCGCACTTCCCACATACTGACTCGGTTGCAGGGTTGGAGCAGCCTGGCCCCAGCCACCACCGGGGAGTGGGGTCACTTGAGCCACGTGCCCCCCACTCGCCTGGTTCCAGAACTGAACGTGGCCGGTCGGGTCGCCCATCGCGACGCCGGCTCCGGCGGGCAAGGGCACGGAGCTCGGCATCATCGAAGCGTTCGCGCTTTGCAATTGGCTCGACGACTCGCCTTCCTGGGAGGCGTTCGTGCTCAACGGTTCAGGCGTCGAGACTGTCGATTGTTGTAAGGGGGCAGCGGCCTCTCCAGGGTTCGCTCGGCCCGCGTCACCGGCGGACCCACGCGCCGCCCAGCGCAGCACTTGACTTCTCAAAGCACCGAGCCCCGCCGGCGTAGTCAAGTCCGGTCGAGTGGGGTCGGTGAGCATCGGGCGGGGACCCGCACGATCACCCGCGTCTTCATTAGTAGTTTGGGGTGCACCCGCCGCTCCTTGGGAGGGTCGGCCACCACCTCCATCCTCGAACGCTTCGCCCACAGCGTGAGCGTCATCAAAGCGTTCTTCTTCTTCAATAGATTCCATGGTTACTTCACTGATTTGGTCTTCTTCTTCTTGTCTTGTTTCTTGATCTTCTTCTTGTCCTCCTGCTTCTTGGTACTGGACGGGGCCCACCCAGGGAATCCACTCCAGAGTCCAATGCACGGCACTTGATCCACGAGCGCAGCGTCCACCGCTGGCTTGGAGTCAATCACGGGAGAGCTTGTTCACGAACGCTTGAGCACAGCGAAGAACGCTTCCGGGCAGAACAGTTCCTCCAGACAGTAAAGGTAGCCGCAGACGCTGTCCCCACGAGTCAGCCTCCCGAGCCTTGAGCGTCGGCGAGGAGACTTGAGAAGCGTTGCGGGCCGAGCTTGACCCTCCGAAGTCGCTACTTCGCACGGACTCCTTCCACGGCAGTCCTTGAACCTCTTGAACTCACTTCACGCGAGACCTTCTCCAGCACACACGTACCCTGCTTCTCCACCAAATGTCGCGCACCCTCCTGCTAAGGGTCGGGCACGCGTGGGCTGTTGAAAGAGTACGGTCGCGGGTGAGGGAGGTTGAAGAGGCTTGAGGGTGGTTGTAGGTAGAGCTAAGTAATGAAAAAGAGTTTGTTTGTGTGTTTAGGCTTGGTTCTCAGCAGGAAAATGTACGACTGACAGACTAGATAGCGCGTCGGCAGCCGCCGGCGCGCTCATAAGGACGACACTACTTCTCGCGTACTCACCTCGGCACCTCGGCGTGCCATCCTTCCTTGAGCACGACTCCTCCTCTCCGCTATCCCCACACAGCACCACCTCGTCGGCCTGACCTCCGTCCCCGACGTCGCAGCGTTCAGGAGGGAACGCTTTCCCGCCGTCACCTCGGGCGGCTGCTGCCTGAGTCTCGCGTCATCCTCGAGGGGCGGTCCTTCGAGAAGTGGCACTCGGTACCGGTCGAGCGGTACTCGTGGTGTACCCATCCGCCGCTGTACCCACTCGTCGCGAAGAGTTCACCCCAGGCGGTCTCGGGGGTGGCTCGTCACCGGCCAGGCCCAGCGAAGACCCGCCTGGAATGCCACCCACATTCCCGGGTACGGGACACAATCTTCAAGCACTGGTCCACCAAGGAAAACATGAGGGATGGTCACTTGACTGTACAGATTCCACTGAGAAACTGAAATGCATATATATCTTATACCCTGCTAAAGTCGGTACAATGTACAAAACGCGTTCAGCAGGAGAATCCCGATGTGGTCCACACACGAGGTCTGCACGAGGTCCGTAGACTACGGACCGTAGTGCAACTTCCCTGCAATACATTATGATCTGGAAATATAAAGTATCCTGTGACACCTTAGAAGGTCCACCCCTTTCAGTTTCTCAGTGGAATCTGTACATGAAAGTACAGTACAGGAATAATCAAGCGCAAACACCCGCTTTCCCGGCTGCCGTCTGCCTGTTATTAATACGGTACAGGTATTGTCACTTTCGGTTGTATCTCGTAGGGCATTCAGATTCTCGTATGCGAGTTCCTAGCGTCTCAGAAATTACAATCGATGGGCTAGGAGCTGCTTTAGTAAAATCTGGTATGGTCGATGGCCCATGGCCAACGAATCCGACTTCTTTGGCAATTCCCATTTTCAACTTAACCTCTGCATCATAGCCTACTCGAAACCTGCGCTGCCGCCTTGCAGCATGTCAGCCAGCATACAATACATGTACTCTCCATTGATCCGGTGACGGATACGGATTGCTACGATTGTATTGAAGTTCACTGCTGGCTGGATGTTTAGGAATACCTAATACTATTAATATCGCAGGTCGAAGGTTTCTGTAAGTGCATGTATTGTACTTTAAATTCCCCGTCAAGACATGCTTGCTTCTGTACTTTTCACGATAATGTAATACAGTTCACGATTTGCGTATTGTCACAGTAGCATTACTTATTTATAAATAATACTGTACTCTACAGTAGAATATTGGAGCAATCCCACCATTCGAGCTATTCACAAACTTAATTTGGCGGGGCAATCCACATAGTTTTTTTAAGATCTTAACGAAGCCGGCCAGGTTCCTGACAGTGGACTGAGTCCACTGGACTCTACGGATATTGTCTGGAGCCTTGCCGCTGCCCTAATGTTCGCAGATCAACAGCATGATGTGCTGTCCGTATGTATTAATAGACTGTACCGCCTTGCTTGGTCTTGATCATAAAAAATTCTTGCATTTTATATGACGCTCCCCATGTATTGTGGTTTTCAAGCTTTTTGCCCTCCGATTTGACGCCTTATCTCGGAGTCTGATTTATATAAAACGGGCGGAGGGTAGGGTAAGTGAGTCCGAGTCGGGTCATAATTAGGAGCGTAAGGCATATCGGACCGGCACTCCGGAGGTCACCATGACTCCAGACTAGGAAGCTTTCAGCTTCAAAGCGATCGGGGACTGAATACATGCTCAATGTAGCTTCGTCTCGCGTAATATCACTTTTATATCTAACAACAGCAGCTAGACTAATGCCATATCGGGTCACTAGGTGGTTTGGGCAGTGCTCCGGGATGTTTTCCCGGCGTCCACTTTTGCCGTTGAAAAGTGGCAATTGTGACACCGGCTTTACAATTCGGAGACCCTATCAGCAAAACGGGCCAGATATAGCTAGCTTACCACAACCCTACTACCTATATCGGACCTGAGTTACAAATCGGGCCCGACATATCGGATCTCGGACCGTCCGTTTGGCCAAAAACGATGAAAACCACAATACATATTGCCGAGATCATGAAAGTTTTGAGTGAATGGCGTCACGCGACAGCCCCACTGTTCTAGGCTCGGTACAGTGTACCCTTTGGAACCGCTAACAACGAGACATTTTCCTGATGTCTGTGCGGAAGATTGGCTTATCGATGGCTCATCGTCAACATGATGGTGAGGCATCGATAAGCGATATTATAAGCGTCAGTAAGGCCGCCTAAAAACCGGCATTCGCCGGCTTGGCCGGATTAAAGCTTATTCCGGCGATTTCAAATTCTTTAAACCGGCGTCTTCACGCACGACCTTCCAAGCTACTGCACCACGTTTTGTTCATTGGTTATGCCTCAGAGATAGTCGTACTGCTTTACCATGAAGGTTATGCCTAGCGAAAGCTTCGTTAGGCTCGTTCTTCTTTCACTTGATAGCCTAGAGATACCCTTCTAATAGACAAGGCCGTGCTGCGCCCGGGGAAGCTCTGGATTTTGCATGGGTCCTATAGGATATGTTTTGGAAGTTTTGAGTCTGTAGTAGTATTATATTAATAATACTAGGGCTCGTAGCATAGGCTGGGATAGCAACGATAACGAAGAGTGTATTGTTCAAAACCTTTACTCGTTTTCTTCGACGAGAAGCTCACAACTCGTATGGATCTTTACTACAGGAAAACTAGATTGAAGAGAGCAAGAAGAAATGCGTCTCCGTTGTGCGTTCTCGCATCGAATAAACCCGATGGTAGTCGTGAAATTGATTCGTTTTTTAGCTGCTTTGAAAGTGCTACACGAGATGGCGAAATCCGAAGAAGGCACGGTCGATGGAGATCGGAACTCCATGACGTTGCACGTGAGCGTGCTTGTCTCTGAAGACGTACTCGACCTGCCCGAGCTCTTCGTTGAGCTCCGAGGTGGCGCCACGGCGTGGGTCCCTTCATACTCCATGTTCGCGTCCGTCGTGATGCGATCCGTCTGCAGCACCTTGATGATGTCGAGTGAGACGTTGAGCGAAATGGACACAAGGTTGTTGTAGAGGATGGCCACGTTTGGGCTCTGCTTGGCGAGTCCGATCGCACTCGCCAAGCAGAGCCTCGTTTAGGGTCCTACAAAAGTATTACCACTCCGTTCCTTTACAAGAGCATGATACAGGCACTTCGTAACTAAATCTACGAGTTTTCTAGTGCTTTTTACGTTCTTGGGCTCAAAAGAAGCAGACGGATGATACGGTTCTTTTGATATGCCCATTGACACGATCTTTGTATGCGGTAAAGAGGAAAAAACACAAGAAGTAAGTAAAAAGGCCTCGGTCAAAGCTATTTCTACAATCTAGATGGATTGTTAGTGGACATTTTTTGTTTGACCATACTGAAATCCACTTTAATCCTTAATTTTCGTGCTCTTCTAATGAAACAACGATCATGGTGGGTTCATGCTCTTGCAATGGAACGGAGTGGTACTTGAAGAGTACTAACTATTACTGAGCTGATGATAGCATTACTAATGTAGCACTCATATTGAATACCGCTCTACATGTATACTTTAAAGTATACTACTGTACTTAAAAGTACAGTAGTAGTAGTAGTAGTAGTAGTATAACCGACGTGTACTATTTCAGTAACCTGCCTGCATGGTCGCGGGCGGCCTCCTGCTGCTGCTGCAGCGATATGCAGGCCGTACTTGGACAGCAAGTCGTATAATAGTTGGTATGGATACTGCCTAGCTTGGATTACTCGATGGGTAGCACGGCGAAGTCCACCTCCTCGCCCTTGATGGCGGCGCACGCGCGACGAGGACGCGTGCGGCGATTTCAAATTCTTTAAACCGGCGTCTTCACGCACGACCTTCCAAGCTACTGCACCACGTTTTGTTCATTGGTTATGCCTCAGAGATAGTCGTACTGCTTTACCATGAAGGTTATGCCTAGCGAAAGCTTCGTTAGGCTCGTTCTTCTTTCACTTGATAGCCTAGAGATACCCTTCTAATAGACTAAACCTATTATATGTAATACTAGTATGGCAGCATCCGGCGAAACTCGCTCCGGTTGCTAAAGGGGCATTGCTGAAAACCATAATGTATGCGATATCGTAGTTTTCAGCACCGCCCCCACCCCGCCAAACACGTTAACTATAATATATTCAATTTAAGGGGACGTAGCTTCAAGCGGAGCATCATCCATCGCATATTCGAGCCACCCCCTTCGAGAAGCCACCCCCTTAGGACAGCCACCGCCTTCGAGGGAGGCGTCTCTGGCGCACACACAGTACGACCATCATTTGAAGGCCCAGAAGATCTCTGCGCCCAGAGCCTCTATGCCGAGTACGTTGGTGTGCACAATCTCATGATGTAGAAATACGACCCTGACTGATGATTGTGGCTTGTGTTGTCATGAATATTTCTTCGTTGTTACAAGCAGAGAAGGCTGGGCAGGATAGATGCCTCTACTCCCATAAGTGTATGGAAGAGCTGGCTGTAAAGAAGGATGGTACGAACCACTCGATGTGCGAGAAGCACAAGCAGTACCAGGCCCGAAAGTTGCGTGAGCGTCGCGCCAAACAGACCCCCCGATCGTTCGGGCCGTTGCAGTGCCAGTATCCTGGTGGGTGCACCAAGCAAAGAACGATCAAATTGGATGGAGATCTTCATTGGTTGTGTGAGAGCCATCGCGAGCGCCAGAACAGCCTAGCACGCGCGCGCTATCGGCGCACAGTAACTTCAAAAGATGACGATTCTATTGACAGAGCGGGTATGTCAAGTCCGGAGAATAATATGCATCGTCGACTCGCAGAGTCTCCGAGAGAACCACCGGTTGCTGACGCGGAGAAGGCACAAGAAATCTCGCTTGCTGGTGTCGTTCAAGGGCCTGATTTCGATGCACGGGGAATTCCTGCCCCAGAAATTGCGGCAGATGGATCAAGGAAAAGCGTCAATTCTGGAAAGCTGAAGAAGAAGATCCAAAAGCCTACTTACGTGAGAAAGGTAGCGCAAGGGTCGGTTATGGCAGGAGTATCTAGTGGAACGAGGCAACCCGAGGACATGAATCGAGATGCTGAACACATGGGGGGAGCATCGGCGTCTGTGCCAAAACGGGCTCGTGGGTCTGGAGTGGATGCACTCAATAAGCGGCGTCGCCTGGACAATGTGCAGAATTTACCCAGTCGAAAGGAAGTCTCCGAACATGCTCAAGCTGTTCATGGTAACACACAGTCAGGATCTGAGCATCAGACATCGTCAACGGTGATACCCCAGCTCAATCTGCTACCGCCAACTATATACATGCTGGTTCCTGTGGTTGTCGGCGGTTCTCAACATCAGCAAACTATATCCGCGTCAGATATTTCAACCCCTTCTGCGTCGATTCCGGCTTCTCAACGTGACCACATTCCGATTCCAGATGGGGAGTATCTGCAAACCCTGCAACGCATGGCACAAGACACGCGATTTATGAGCATATGTGCGGAGATATGGAAGATGAACCAAGCCACAACGGGTTAGTTTGACGTGGTAGGGTGAACATGGTTTTTGGTTTTTGGTTTTGGAATTTATAGTCTTAACAAACAGTTCATTGAAAAGAAGTGCATTTTTCATATTGATATTGATGCCAAATGTGCGAGCTGGGTTTTAACACGATAATAAGACCGAAGTAGTCCCTATTTCCCGCTTGTGCCTCACGTAGTATACCTCTTTGCTTTCTCAGGGCGTGTTCGCGACCTCTGCAATTTTTCCAAAATCGCCATTTTCGAGGCGAAACCGAAATTACATTTTACTGGCCGATGAGAAAGCAAAATGGTATTATGCTGTTTTCGTGTTCGCGGCAAAATAGTGTTTTGCCCTTACTAGTCGCTAAAATTTCATGTTGTAAAAAACGAGGGAATCTACTTCATTTAAAGTGTCCAGTGCGTGGCCGGTACGATGCTTGACGAGATGGATGAATCAATAGTGGCCATGTTCTTTGCGATCCGAGCTTTTGAGTAACATCCATCGCATCACGAAGAGCACGAGAAAACGCTGAGGTTGCTGTGTCTAACTGCAAGTAGTGGTCAGAGGCTCTTTCAAGCAATTCACGAGTCGCAGAATCGCATACTGTTTTGCGATCATTTCTGCATGTATGTGGAGGTGTTCGACGAGCTATTTGAGCTCTGTAAGCCGTAAATAGATGGTAGAGGTAGAGGCGCTCAAGAGGTTCTTGCTGTTGCTCTCCATCGGATTCAAACAAATTTCAATTCAATTTTTAGTTGTCGTTAGGTTTCCTACAACAACAACAAACTCTTAGAGCAACATTTAGCAGCATCTCAGCGCGAGTGAGTCGCCGCGCAACGATGTCGTGGTCGTGGACGATGTGGCCGTCGGAGGCCATGCGGCAGAACTCGTCGCACACGTACTGATTGGGATTGTCCTTGAACCTGCTGCCCATGTCGGCGCTCGGCAGGCAGTTCTTGGCTGCCGATGCGGGCTCCTTGCCGCTCTTGGCGTTGGAGCGGTCGAGTCGGAAGAGGCCGTCCATCTAGGCACACCTGCCAGTACATAAAAGTCAGCGTACGAGATCCGCGGAGGTGCATCCTTGGCGTGTATGTAGACGTACCTTGGTCGTTCAGGTACCATGTCGGCCAGTAGCATCATGAACATGTCCGTGGGGCCCTCGTTCTGCGTAGCCCCATTCCACTTCATGACGGACCTCGTGTTCTCCCAGTAGATCAAGCAGGTGCAGACCGGCGTTGCGGCGCGGTTGACCTCCACGTCTCTCAGAGCTGCCCCGTGCCCCGAAGTAAAAAGAATCTTGACCCGCTGCTGCTTGAGCGGTTGCTTGTGCTGCTGCTTGTGCTGCTGCTCGCGCTGCTCCGCCTGGTCCACGCGCTCCAGCTCTTTCTCCCCGTCGTACGCGGCGTGGACCAAGTTGCGAGCAGTTTTGTGACTGTTTTTATCGACGGGTCAGACTCTAATCCCGTTCATAATTCTGGTTCAGACCTGAATTTTGAAAATCGTGATTTTGGCCCCCGAAATTGAATTATGGGCTCCAAAATGGTATTATGATTTTGTATGTTCGTGCTGTAAATTTTACCCCAAAATTGCATTTTGCCCCCCAAATCGCAATTTTGGGTGATCGCGAACACGCCCTCAGTCTTCATGGCGAAGCGATCCTGCAGCGACAATCGTGCATCTGCTCAACATGAAAGTGGATCTGGGCGTTGGTTATGAACTTCACGGCCGCCCAGCGTTGCATTTTCTTGGCTCTGGTTTCGTCGTGCTGGCTGGCACCGCTTCCAAATGGCTTCGTGTGAAATTCGAGGGAGCCTCTTTGTGTAATTAGCGGGGTGTAACTCCCGCATTGTGGCTGAGAGCAACCTCTTTCATGCAGGCCACTACTGAAGCAGCCGCATCAGCGGTCTTAGTGACGGCGTCCGATACGCGCTGATCCTCGCGCTCAAACACTAAGCGCTGCTCGGGTGTCGCTGTTAGCTTATCTAAGGTGAGCTTATGTGTAATCGCAATCGAATGTCGATCACGAATTCGAGACAAAGCGACGTATGCAAACGCAATGCTCGGAATTGAATTTGAAATAAATACAACATGTTCACAGGTTAAACCTTGAACTTTGTGAACTGTCATGGCGTACGCCAACCTGAGTGGGATCCCTCTCCGTACAACACGAAGGTCACTTGAAGTTTTCCCCCAAGATATGTCCTTTGGTGCGATCGGCACAATATTGGGCACATCATCCAGTAGAGAGGGCCCTAAATACGCATCCGTGATCTGTACGAGTACTATTGGTAACTCATCGCTACTGACAAACATGAAATCGTAAACTATTCCATTAGTACCATTACACAATCCCGCCATTTGGGCCATGTTGAATGTAAGAGTTACGGGAGCACCCACACAAAGCTTAATGTTACTCGCAACTATTCTGTCATGGTCTGAATTAGCCAATTTTGCTTCTTTCAGAAGAGCACTCACCGTACCTACAGGTATATCTCGTTTTGCTACCAGGCGTTTTTGCTGGACAAAGTGTTGAGATGTAATGTGTACAGTTGGTACGTTATTTGATCGAATCCTAGTGTCGTTGGCAGCGTCAACGTCCACATTTTTGTAAGCAATGTGTTTCGCTTTGGCAATCCAGTCAGGCTCACCGATCGATTGCAAGCATCGTGTGTTAAATAACGCGATATCGGCAGCAGTTGGGGCTCTTTTCCGCAATCGACGTAAATCTGAAAACCACTCGGGGTCTTGTTTACCTCGGTTTTGACTAGTAAGCGTACATACATTTTGGATGTCATTCCAAATTTCTCTTCCTCTGCGCTGTACTTCATTTGATATCTTTGAAATCGGTGTTGACAGCGAGCTAGGAACGACAGGATCCAATTGAGCTGAATCCCCCGTGAAGTAAACATCCCTCCCCCCAAATAATTGCTCGGAATGACTTGGCCATATTTCCCGCATTCGTTTGTCTATCCAATACAACATACCGCAAGATATCATGCTAAATTCATCAATGATAACTAGATGCACGTCCTTGTATTGTTGTTGCATTTGCTTCAGTTTTGTAGGACCTGATTTGGATTCCAGAATTGATTTGTAAGGTACTGAAAACGCAGATCTTGAGAATGATGAGAACGACGGCGCCGAACAAAGAGTCGTTCCTTTGATATTAAAAGCAGCAGTGCCTTGATGGGCTAACAACAAAACACGTTTAGATTTCCTTCTGGTCGCCGTGTGCTCCCCAAAAACGGTGTGCACATCCTTTACAATATGTTTGATAAGACAGCTTTTTCCCGACCCCCCTTCGCCATTTATAACTAGTTGAAGTGGTTTGCACGGTGTCTTTTCAAGCGCGTTTTTGAATCTCATTCTAGATTGTTGCATTGCGAGGGCAAATGGGACCCACTGTGAGTCAGCCATCACTTCATTTTTACCATTAATGTCGTCATTATTGACTATTGGATAGCGATAGTGTGATGTGTTTGATTCATTTTGACAAATCGCTCCACCGAGCCTTAAAAACTCCTTTTTCTCCTTCATCCATGGCTTCAAGTGTCCATTAATGAAGTTGCTCGCTTTGGCAACAACCTCAGGCGCGTAGTTATGTTTTGGCTGCCAGGCGGAATGACTATCCGCACTACTGGTATCGGTCGTATTTGGAAAGCATGGTTCAACTAGGACGTTATCAGTGTTACTAACGAACACATATTCGGAAGCAGGTAGTGAGGCCAAGTAACCAGAATCGCGAGACTTTTTCAAAATATCTAGCTTTTGTTGACGAAGTATTTTGGTGTTTGATTCTTCAAGAAACTCGCTCTCAACATTTATTTCCTGCTCCTGCAGGAAGCTGTCAATGCAATCTTCGTCACTATTGGGTAGGTCGTCAAATGTTCTCCAAGGTACGTAAAGAAAAATTTCAGAAAAACAAAAGTTTGGATCAGAAGCATCAGGTTTCATCCACGGTGATTTCTGCACTACGACACTCTTTGCTCGACGTTTGATCCAGCCTTCGTTATCTATGCGTTTCCAAGCCTCCGCTACAGCTTTTAAACTACCAAGTGAATCAATAGCTTCAAAATCTTCCACAAACGTCGCTAAACTCATGGAGTCGAATAGTTCATTGGTAGGTCTGCTCATATATGCTCTTTCGATGGGCTCGATTCGAAGCG
The DNA here is from genome assembly GCA_033557925.1 of Phytophthora x cambivora. Classification (NCBI taxonomy): domain Eukaryota; phylum Oomycota; class Peronosporomycetes; order Peronosporales; family Peronosporaceae; genus Phytophthora; species Phytophthora x cambivora. Next base: position 5,062,395 of record JAUCEB010000013.1, on the reverse strand, counting down.
ATGTAGACGAATCCACCTCAGCTAGGGCAGCTACTTCATGGACACTTCGCGGCTCAACTCGATAATATCTCAGATTATGGCGCAATGACTTTACTTTTACTACCGTTCGTGACTTACTATGCATTGGGAGACTTCGCAGTAAGATGTATATTGCCTCGGGCGCCCCGACTTCACGAACAGATAGTGTTGCATTAGCAACCCGTTTCAAAATTGAATTGTAGGATAGGTGTGGGTCACACCGTTGTATAGCTTTAGCAATAACACGACGGAATCGGATTGTATCTGGTTCGGCCTTGCTGATGTATGCTCCAGCATACTCAGCCGCGCCGTATGCATTTCCTATAAGTTGCAGATCCATATTTGCTCTCCAACTCGAAAGTAAATGCGGTGAATAGTTATTTATTGTGGAAACAGTTCGCTTAAGTAAAACCTTTATTGACGGAGTTCCGTCCGAATCCATTTTCATGTCAATCTTTGTTTCGTCTTGCTGCTCCTTCGGATACCCGAAGCGGCACGCAGAACTCTTTTTTCGGCACGAAGAATTACCGTAACATACATGCTGCTGGACTCGTTGTACCAGCCTAGAAAGGTCGCACTGCGAGTCACTGCTACCAACGCTTGGGGGTCGTTTTGCTAAAATATCTATCTCACCAATACGATCATCATTGCATATCGAGCATTGACATGCCTCTAGTTCACTAAGCGTTTTGGATAACACAGAAATCCTTTTATCTACAAATTCAGCAAGTGTAGCTCGTCCTTCCTCGGTCTCCGATAACTTCAGCACGTCAGGAGCGTCACGAATCCAAAGCAAGCAGTGTATATGGGGCGAACCGCGTTGCTGAAATTCGACGCGCCAAAAGTAGTCAGCTATCTCGCCCAACGGCTTAGCTTTACCACACAAAATATTGTCAAATAATGCTTTAAAACGTCTATTGAAATGCCTAGCACTAATATCCGGGTTTTCGTTTAAATATTTTCTTCTTTGTGCATAAGATAAATGCCTGCATTCATCTAGTGTCAAACCAGGATCGCAAGCACGAGCAAAATCTGGCCAGATTGTATCTGCAGCACTGAGGGTTAAGAAAAACGTCGGCCACCTCGTCGGAAGGGCCCTATTTCCTATCATGGACATAAGATCATCCCGTGCATTTGACCAATACAGTCCACTTCCCCGAACCACTCGGAAAAATGGCTTTAAAGATTCTAGTACTTTCATTGCGGCATTAAGCTCCTCCTTCTCATTCTCAGAGCTACCATGCGATGTGGTAGTACGGTCTTGCTCTGAGTTCCCTCCAGCGGTCCTAATAGCCGTGCTTCGGGTTTCCGTAATGCTAACTCTGCGCACCAGCCCATCGATCTGCCGTCTCTGTATTAGATTCATACAAAAAATTTTGAAGTTACCATGAATTACAAATCTTCTGTCATGCCATTTCATCAAGTGAGCACAATATTCCGTTAAGCTATAGTCGTGAATTCGGACCTCGCCGTCACTCAACGGATTATATCCGCCATGTCCATTAGGAAATAGAGTAGGAAAACAATTTTGCATCAGATGTTCTGTGTGGTATTCATTTATTGTATCACCACTGCAATGCAACTCTCCAATTGGTCGCTCTACGTTTGGTTCCATACCGACTGCATTCATAACTCGCTCCAATTCGCTTTGCTTGCCAGTTTGAGTGCCTTCTAGCTCAAATGACTCTATCACGTTGCTCAGTGCGTCTTCCTCGCTATTACCGCCATGTAAGGGTTCTTGTATTGCACAAAGGTTAGTATAGCATGACGTGCAGGAATTTCCGCCACATGATGAACACAACTGAACATTGTTATTTGCACAACAATAACATACTTGGGCACTGTTTGTTTTGCAAGCAGCGCAGAGGCGTCTATGTAACTCCGTATTGACGATTCCAGGTCTCGCATCAGTTTGCAGCGGAAGCTGCGGTTCAAACCCTTCGTATTGCTCAGGAGTGCTTTGCGTGTCGGCTCTATCGACCGCACGTTGTTCATGTAATGGTGTTTGATTTTCGTCACTGCTGTTTCGACTCAAGCACACAGTCGACTGGGTAGTTGCACCTGTTCCTAGTAAATTTTGACTTTCTGACTCATTAATCTGTCGGTGCTGTCCCTGCAGCTCTTCGACTTCATCGTCAGTAACTGGGATTGTAGGTACATCACGATCAACGTCAATATATTCTAGCTCCTGAAGATTTTCCTCTGAGATTTTGATGTCTTCGTAGAGAGGATTGTTGGCAATAAGCCAACATAGTGCGCGCTTAACCAAGTCTGGTCGAACTCTAAAGTATTTTGTTGCAGTATCGGATTTTGATGCCAAAAAAACTACGCCACATTCTTTGAGGGGCCGAGGGAGTTCTCTAACCACCTTGGCTGGTTCATTCCAGTAATTTATTGCATTACCTTTTGTGAACTCTTGACCATCACGATAGAGGTTTACACAGGTCGTAAAGCAAATGCCGAGGCCAATCAACCTGGCTTCTATTCGATTGAGAGAAGCGAGTGCTTCTGGAACGGCTCCAATACGAAACCCGCTGCATCGAGAGAACTTCGGTGTATTTCTTGCGCGAAGTGCCTTGTAGCATCTACCACAAAGCCAGACGGACGTAGGTACGTTAGCTGATCTTTTCACAAGACCTTCATCAATGATCTCAACCACTCCGAGATCGTTTCGAAGTGGAGAAAAAAAGTCGGAATTAGGGTCGTATAGTCTGAGTACAGCCTGAGCAGCATTTGCGAGCTCCCCACAGCTCGCGCATACTCGACACAGTGGCTCATCAATGGAGGCGAAAAATGCTGCAAACAAAGTGGTCATTAGTAAAATTGTATGATTTCGAGACAATCAACTATGCGTTGCTACTAACCGTTTTTATCAGCCTCAAGGTTTTCGTCTTCGCTTGAGCCCAAGCGAGGACCTGTTTTTCTGCGTTTGGAAGATTGCGGAAGGCCTTGCGCAGCTGCATTCCGCTTTTTGGTTTCTGCGTGGCGTTGATTACTTGCTCTTGTGCGTTCAGTTTCTGTTTCTTCAATCGATACGACCTTCTTCTCGGCAAGATGCCCACATTGGATGGTTCTTTGCGTGGCGAGTGCTTTCAGCGTTCGTCCTGCCGCCTTTGCACGCCGTGTCTTTTTCTTAGGCTTTCCCATGGGTGTGTGGGAGCGGCTCTGAAGTCCTAAATGGAATGTGAAGACAAGCTAGACCGGGGAACGATGTGTGGCAACTGCGATCTGTCAAGGCCTCTTTCACTTCAAGTTGAAGCTACTGGACGGCTACCATAGGCCGACCGCATATCTTACACGCGCCCCGTCATTCTTCGGTCCGATATTTAAGATAGTAGAATATACAAATTATGATAATTGAAAAATGACGGTGATATCCTGCTTTTAGCTCTCTCTTTGGCTTAATTTTGCAGATGAGCGTCATATACAGAGAAACTACGCGCTCCTCTCTCTATATGAATCCCCTGCAGTTCTGTGCCTTACATAAGCATTCCTGCCTCTACCAAATGTGCACAAACCAATTCAGTTAGCGGTTGTGTGTCATCTTGCTAAAATAATTCATACTCACCTTTGCCCCTCGTGTCGCTCGCTCACCGCTATAGCTGAAAGTGATCTCCTCGCCTGGACGAATTGCTCGATTCGCGAACAAGCCGCAGCAAGTTTCTCCTGCAACTTCCCACCGCTCAACGTTGCAGTTTGGATTGCAGGAGTGATTTGCAAAACGCGCGATGCCACCAACGTAACGCGCATCGATTACTTCAGTGGCCGATACGGCCATGCCATACATCCGATTAGATCGGCGTACTTCCTGCCAAGCACAAATTGTTCATTAGTGTAGAAAAAAACTCATCAATTCACACCACCAAAACTGAAATGCGCACCCTCCTTTCTCGAGTCACATACTCTGTGCGGCTAACAACTTCTCCAACATACTGCGCGACGAACTGGTCTCTGGCAATCGCTTCGTCAGCAAAGAGCGAGACTCCTTTCCCCTCGACATTTTGCAGTGCCAGCAAAACGTTTTCGCCGTCTTGCATGCGCTGGTTTCCGCATTTTATCCCTGTAGAGCAATGACCTTTAACGCATTCTGTCTGGGTCTGTTCACAAAGCGTTAGCCAGAATCCATTCGAACTAATTTTAACGCTACTACACCTACAGCGCGGTTTTCACAGCTTGATCTGCATGTCTCGATATAGCCCGCGCGAGGCTCACATCGACACACAGGAATTTCACCCTATCAAATGAATTCATTAGCGGATACGTAGTTTCTGTCGTGACAGTGCAAACGCATACTTCTTGTAATTGATGCCTCGATCTACAAATATATATATTCTGCTTCACATCATCATATTCTGCAAAGGCTTGTAAAACAGAACGATGGTCATCTTGCTACAGCAGATTTGTTAGTATTCACAACAGCAATGATATTCTCGAACGGCTCGAACAAAACATTACGCGTATGTGTCTCCATTCCAAGCAATGGGCGGCCCCTTCACCACGAACTAAAAACGACTCGATCTTCAGCTGCTTCTTTCTAGGCATGTTTGGCGATCTTAGCTCGCCGTATCGAAACGAAAAGTAACTCGCCCGTTCATCGTTGGATTGGGGGATTCACGATGCTGTTCGGCGTGGATTCTACGAATATCAATAGTAGCAGTCTGCACTTACTTCTAGATCTTTGACAAGGATGCACTTCCGTGTAGATGCAGCTGCGAGAGCATCAGCCTAAATGATACCCTGAGATTAAACACAACCTTCTAAACAAAATCCCAAACAATTTAGCAGGTTTTGGCTCGAACAAACCAACTATCGGGTGTACTGAAGTAAACGATGCATCACAACAAATTTTGAAGCTAGTATTGCAAGACAAAACAGGCCTGACGTCAATACCAAAGAGCCAATTCCATTCAAATTTGTTTTTCTGACTACTTGAAGTACATATGCAATCTTTCAGTTGCTTTACCCGTTCTCGCCTCATTATGGGTACGCAACACAGTATGCCAACTATACCTCTGCGATCATCACCCTGGAAAGCTAACACACTGCATAAACATGCATGCTCTTTGGGAGAAACTCACCCATGAGATTACGGAGGGGCCGAGGTGTTGCTGCGCGTGCGCACTCCGACATCATCCTCCGATTCCTTGCACTCCGTGTCCATGACAATATCTCCTTCGTCGTCGTCTGGGTCCGAACTTATGCCCGTCCCCAATTCGTGGGTCTTCGCCTTTGCATTCTTCTTCGCTGCCGCGCATGGCGCTTTGCGCTTGAGCACCGGAGCAGCCACCTCAACAATCTTGTCGTCGTTTCCGCGCTCAAATTGAACACTCCCCTTGGGGATGTCCGCGTAGAACGCTACACCATCCACTTGGCGAAACACGTACACCGCGCCGGGTCGAAACAGCATGAACGGCTTCCCGGAGACACCTCGGGCTGCCTTGTTCGCCTTGGCGTCCCAAACGGTGATTTGAGCGATGTATGGCTTTCGCTTCACCGAAGTGAGCTCGTTCAAGCACTCTACAGTGGCCTCGTAGAACGCGTGCTGGTTAGCGTCGATGAGTGTGACGCGAGTTCCGTGGTCGCCATTGATCCGCTCCGACGTCCAGCAGGTCATCTTGACAGTGACGCTCACATCTGGGGTGGGTTTCGCCGCCGTAATGAACTCGCGGAAGTCAGCGACGGTGGAGAAGTAGTTCATGGCCTCTTCTTCTTTCTGCTTCAGGACATCTCTGCGAATGGCATCGAGTAAATCCATGACGCGGCTGCAGCACTTGGGTCAGGCGAGGGTGAAACTTCGCTCCGAGAGAGCAAAATGGAAAGTGAGCGGAGATGAAAGCAGTGCCATCCCACAGACGTCTATTTGCCATTTGCCGAGATATAACCGTATAATATAATGTCTTTAGTACTCTTAAAAGGATTTACCCGTGATTAAACGTAGAGTACACGGAACTCGAGCGATCTCGCGACCATTCACTGTCTTAAGAAAAGGCTGTTCAGGATAAGGTTGTTTCTTGCTGTTGGATACCTAGTTTGCGAACGCTACCAGTCCAGTAATAATGAAATCTCGCATTTTTCTATAGGATGCTCGAAATGCGGCGTCAATCGATCCGAATCAAAATACTAATTCTGCAATATCTGGATGGCCAAACACAGTTAAAGTCACTTACAAAAGTTTTGGCAAAAAGGGTCGCGGAACGCCGAGCTTTGAACCGCAGTAACTTTTCCCACAGACGGCGGTGGGAGCTGCGCGGACTCGCCAAGCGTTGCATTTTGTCTGGCAGAGCTTCCTGAAGCGGAGGGAGCTGGGAACTCGGCGCGCAGGGCCGACAGGAACGACGTCATGGAGGGATCAGCATCTCATCCTTCCATGTTGAAGTTGTTGCCATACATCATTGCTACTTCTATCCCCAGTCCTACATGTATCCCCAGATCCTAGCTGAACACGTAGATGGATTGCAGGAAGCACGTTCGCGACTTCAACGTCAATTAGATGTGCAGTCGTCAGGGGATTGCAGCTTTGCGCGTGAAGCAACCGTCTATTGCCTTCTCAGAGTCTCATTTTCTGGGAGTTAGCTATCTTATTCGTGTGTTGTGTTTGCTCGATGCTATCATCGTGACGGGGGTTAGCTATCTTATTCGTGTTGTAGATGCTAACCACCTGATGCTTGTTGCTAGCATCGCAAACGGACTATCCTATGATGTGCAAACGATACGATCATTTAGTTCGCAATCCACAGATACCTACGCATTGGTCAGGGGGGGCTACTGTGCGCACGCCGTCTCTTCGAAGCATCAAGTTGCTCAACACTTCAACTTGCCGAATGTTGCAGCTGACATTCGTTCTGATACTATCCTTGCCAGCTTCAAGTCGATTTCACGAATGATACGTATTGCCAATCCTAGCTGAACACGTAGACGGTTCGCAAGAAGCACCTCATTCTATACGCCACTTCAACGTCCACAAGATATCTAGAGCATGCATGTTTGTACGTGAGGCAGAAGTCTGAGCGCCGAAGCTGCTCTGGGAGCTAGCTAGTGTTTTGTGATCTATATGTCTGATGCTAGCACTGCGAACACAGTAACCTACGATATGCAACATGGTATGTCGCCATTTGGTACGCGGTCCACGTATAGCTACGTGTTGGATAGTGAGGTCTCAAGTGTCCACGCCGTCAGGTCCATCGATGCATCTAGTCGCTCAAGACTTCAACGTGCCCCTTGGTGCTGCTGACAGAAAGATTTGATACTACCAGGCCGTTCTTACGAATGGCCAATCATAGCTGAACACGTCGTCTCATAGCTGAAAGCACCTCAACTACATTCTACTACAAGGCCAGCAAGATATGTAGCCGTCTGGTACCTCGTCAGCACAGATCGATACCCCCCTCCCGACTGTTTCCTCGACAGTTTACAGTACCCGCAAAACTTGGTTGCCACCTTGCATGAGCTGGTTTCCAACTTCATCTATATAGCAATGCCATTTATCACATTCCGACTGAGTCTGTTCACAATGCGTTTATTATTAGTCACATTGAACTCGTGTAAAAATAATTCTCGTACATCGAAGTCCTCAAAATGTTTCAATACAAATATCACATTGAATATTGTAAGTCAGACCTGACGTAACCCCCAAAGAGCAAAATTCATTCGAACATCGTCTGCCTACACATGTCATCGTTCGGTTCCTCTGCCTACTCTCGAGGAAATGTTGCTGCACAGCATTCTCGGGCTCCGTGCTGTCTGTGCCTACGCCAACACCTTTTTTGGCGTCGTCTCGACTTGAACTCAGACATCCCCTTGAATCGTGGATCTTCCCCTTTGCCTTCTTCTTCGCTGCCGCGCAAGGCGCGTTGGGCCTGAGCACCGGCACAGCAACGTCGACACGTCGATGACTGCGACACACGTTGCGTGGTCTCCTTTGATCAGCTCCGACGTCCGGCAAGCCACCTTGAGAGTGGCGCTCGTTTCAGGGGTGGGTTGCGTCGCTGCAATGAAATCGCGAAGATCGGCGACGGTCGAGATGATGTTCTTGGCTACTTCTGCTTTCTGCTTTACCACGTATTTGCACATGTCAGCGGGTACATCCATGATGTAGCAGCAGCACCTGGGTCGGACGAGATTCCAACTTCGCTCCGAGAGAGAAAAATAGAAAGTGAGTGAATAGAAAGTAGTGCCCCACACAGAAGTGATTTAATCAAGTTCATCTGTCCCTGTTGCAGCTGCCGCCTTAAATACGTGCTACAAGTATCCTAGTATCCATCTGGTCGTTTCCACGAATAGCTGAGCAAGTAGATGATCGCACGAAGCACCTTCGCCGCTTCAACATTAACGAGATAATACCTATTCTGTAGGCTTCATGTGCATGTGCACTTGCAAGTAAGGCAACTGCGTGAGCGCCGAAATCCTCGCGCTCGTTGCTTTGGAAGTTATCAATATTTTTAGTACTGAGTATGGCCAAGTTGTCTACCTCTTTTGTGCTGTGCATACCCTAATTCCATTTCCTCAGTATCGACGTGGGTATCCAAGCTCCTGGCTTTTAACTTAAATCAGGTGCCGATTTCAGTGCATGCGGAGGGGGCTTTTTACGGAGTGGCATGCCGCCGTGAGCTTGGCGTGCAGCGACTGCTGGCCTTGATTTGTGTTGCTCCCTTATCAAATCGGACAGGTAAGAGTCCTATCAGACGGTCGCGACTTTTTACCGGATCAGATACCGATGGTATCAGGCTGTTTTAATTCCTAGCTAAAAAGTCATGATTACGATAATCCGCTGTTGTCCCATATCAACGTGCGCCTCCACGGTTCCATAAAAACTTGACCTCAGTTTAATGACGGTTAGATTATTCGCGAAAGGTGACTTTTAAACTCCACTGTCTGAAGGGTCGGGTATTCATATCTTCATGTCTATATAACGAGGTAAAAAAAGTTTGAAATCGCCCCAGAGCGTCCAATGATAAATCGCTTCCCCTAACCCGTTCTCAGGTTTTACCAGTTGTTCGTGTAAAAAGGGTAAATGAAGTGGTAAAAAGGAGTGAATACATTTGATTATAGGGGGGCTATGCCCCAACAATATTGACCAATCATGGAACGGTCTTTTTTTTACTAATCGGATAACAGTGTCGATATAGTGAAGCGGAAGCCGCCTTGAGCGACCGGTAGAACGTTCAGACTGCTAAAAGACTGCGGAAATGCACATACAGTATGTAGGGTCCGATTGGGGTTGAGCACTCGGCCGGGGTTTCACTGGTTGCTACCAAAAAGCGATATCTTTTATTCCGGCGTTTTCGATTTTTTTAAACCGGCGTTCGTGGTGTCGTCAGGGCAAAACGCCTACGCGGAGCACTGTACAGGCGCCCCGCCTAATTTTCCGGAGTGGGACTTATGAACACTGCGAAGCTACAAGATTAGCAAAGAGATCACATAGATGCAATTGTACTGACTTACTGAAAAGGACCTTGTTAGAGTCACCAACGAAATTGCATAAAACGTCGTTGCTGCAACCTTCGTGTAACTTTCCTGCGACTTTCCAGCAACATCATGTACCTTATCACCCTGCCCTAACCCCAAAAACCATGCGGGACCCTGCTGGAAAACGGGTTAATGTCGAGGTTTAGCACGCCGCGCGAAGACTTCGCTTCGCACGTCGATGCTAAACCTCTCTGGCCGAGTCCGGTAGGCTCACCCTAATCTTGCAGCGCTACGCGCTGCGCTTGATCTCGCCGGCCGAAGGCCGGCGACTTTGGTGGTTAGGGCAAATGCGTTGGTTTTATGCAATCTCGTTGGTGACTCTAACCACTTCCTACTGAAAAACTAGTTAAGAATGCGGCTCATCGACATGGACGTCGTAATACCCGAATACTTCCAGCAGTTGCTAATAGTGTCCTGTGTTACAGCTTTCCAAGCTTGTGCCGCCCAGTCTATAGCTGTAAGAATCGAAATCTCCTCTTGTGGGAGACCGGCAATGTATCGGTTGACACTGTCTTCGATCTTAATCCGAGTAAAACGACTCTTAATACAGGCAATTATGCCTTGGTCAAGAGGCTGGAGGACACTTGTCGTGTTCTTCGGGAGAAACTCGAGCTTCACGTTGCGCAGCAGTACTGATGGCGTCACGTGAGAGCTCACGTTATCCACCAGCAACAGGATGTGTCGCTGCTCCAGTATCATGCGCAGGTCTAGCTGTAGCAACCAGGATTGGAACAAGAAGGTGTTCATCCAGGCTTTCTTGCTGTTCGTGTAGTCGGCGCCGAACTCGCTCGCCACATTGTGGTTCTTAAACGCTCTTGGTTTTGCTGCGCGCCCAATGAAAAGCAAAGGCAGTTTGTCGCTTCCATCTGCGTTGGTGGCCACAGCCATTGTCAAGCGCGTCTTGTCGGCTTTGTGGCCAGATACCGTGGCCTTCCTTGACAACGTGCGCGGAGCGTCTGCGTGGTAGAAGAAGGACGTTTCGTCCATATTGTAGATGTTGCGCAGTTCGTACTTATCCGTGAGCTCGCGCATTCTAGCACGCCCATCGACGATACTGTTTGGCTTCACCGAAGCAGCTTCTCCTTGTTTGCGGAGACAGCGGATGCCATGGCGCTTCCGAAAGCGGTACACCCAGCCTTTGGAGAAGCCAGGGCGCTTCTCCGCCGGATAGGTGGAAAAGTGCTCGTCCCAGAAGAGCTTGGCTCGAAAGACCAGCGAGTAGTCCGTAATGGTCGAGACTTGCTCGGCCATGCGGTCGAACTCGGCGAGTAGCGCGTTTTCGAACTCCTCGACCACGGGGTCGACAACCCTCTTGCGCTTGTAGTTGTTCTCGGGGATCTTGAGGAGCGTGTTGTGAGACTTGAGGATGCTGTGGAGAGTGCGCTCTTACATTGGACGGGGCAAGTCGAACGCCCTGGTTGCCATCTCACGCAGTGCTTGGCGACTGCGAGGCTGCTCTCGCGCCATTTTGCAGATCAACACTTTCTGGCCGAAAGTGAGGCGGATGTAGGTCTTCTTAGTCGAGGTCATAAGGACGTTTGATGAATGCAGCGCATTTCAAGCAGCGCAGCACCTCACTGCAATATCTAATCTCCATTTCCAGCCTTCCATTTGCCACTGTCATCTAGCAACTTGCACATGCAGGTATCTTCCCGCAATGGGACACTTCACCCTGTGACCTCACCTAAGTCAGTACATTCACATGGATAGCGGTGCAAATCCTGAGCACGGCCCGCACTTCCTGTGCGAGGTACATCGAGAGATGCAGTTGCAAATTAGGCGGGGGCGCACTTCCAATTTAGCGACGCACCCAGCAGAGCCCAGACCGCCAAGTACCAGCGGCCTGTGATTGGAGGAAAGTAGCGTACACGAACCGGCTTGATTTATACTTGATCAAAGTATTGAACCCAAGCGAACGGTCCGAAGAGCACCATGAGGGGCTCGGACGATCCTGGCAAGGCGAAGCCGCCGGCGAGGGAGGAGAAGCCGTCGGCGGAGGAGACCAAACCACCGGACCCAGGAGCGTCAAAGGGGGCGGACGGAGCAGAACAAGGGGGCCGGAATGAGCGGGGCGTATCCTTGAGTCAGGACTCCATAGTGCAGGCCACCCCTCAGTCACAAGATGGCCAGGAGGATGAAGACATGGAGAAACCAGCCGTGGAAGAGTCCAGGGACAGGAACAAACAGCAGCAAGAAGACTTGGCGAGCACCAACAGCGAGTCGAGCAAGATCAAGGCAGCCCCGGTTCAGAACCAAAGCGACATAAGCAGTGGAGTGAAAGCTAAGCTGGGGAGCGCAGCGGCCTCAGCCAGACCAGAGCAAGAGGAAGCCACACCGACTGTGGAACCGTTTGAGATGTTTGAAGCAGTGGTGGCGGAGATGAAGAAAGCTCCATAAGGCTTGCCACATGCTGCATGGACCCTGACCATTGCAGAACTGTATGGCGTGGCCCACGACAAGGTGAGCATTGACGAAGACCTAATTCCGGCAAGCAAGAAGCACTATCCCAAGCTGAAAGGTGAAGAGAAGGGATTACTCTACAAGCTATTTAGGGAAGTATGCGTGACGGCAAATGGGACATATGAGGAGTGGGAACGTTATGCGCAAGCAGCCACCCAGGACCTGTATAACACAAGCTGGTCCTTCAAGACAATCATGAACCGTATGATTAGCAAGGTCCAGTATGCTAAGACAAAGCCTTTGAACCAATGGGCGGTCAAGGTGAAGACGGGTACACCAGCAAGTGGGGCGAAGGCAGGTAGTTCGGAGAAAAACGAGGGGTACCAAGACTTTATGTTCAACCCAGCCCTCTTCAGCAGAACGGACATTGTCGAGCTAAAGGCCATTTGTGAGCAGCCACCGGCTGCGACGACTGGAACCAGGCTGCGTGAAGGGACCAAAGAAGAATGGAGAATCATTGCAGGAATAGCGGAAGGAAGTATCGTATGCAGACGTCCTCCAGAATTTATGAAAAGTGTACTGGACTCGAAGGAACGCATCCGATTTTACAGTACCATTCAGCGGCAAGTAGAAGGTGAGTTACAGCTACAGCTGCGGGGGCGAACGCCGGTCAAACCCAACAGGCAGTTCACTCAGACTATTCAAGAAGACATTCGACTAGCAGCCGAGGAACTGCACGTCAATACGCCGGAACTCAGGAAAATGCTGGCGCTCGCCAAAACGATTAGTTATAATCACGCGCAGCGCAGTTTGCACTTCTTCTTCTTCGACAGGGCGACTGCTCAGCAGTTTCAATCAACGCCAGTGCCGTTTCGCAAGGTGATATATCGGCTCTCGAACGTCCATCGTCCGGACACCGGATCAGTTTGGAAGCGTCAACTCGGGCGCGACGGAACCCGCATGGTGGCCCAACGGCAGTACGCCATTGACATACATAATGTCACAAGATTTACGGACGTCGGCCGTCTGACCGCTTACCTGCAAGAGCACATTGCAGCTGCGTTCGATATGGAGGATATGGACACCTGCACACCGGAATCAAGAACATCAACCGTGTGGAGATTGACGATGAAAACAGCTGAGTGCCCAGACTTTCTTCGGGGAATAGTGCGCATTGTTTGGTTTGGGAGGGCTCTCATCCTCAAGCATCCTAGCATGCGACAGCGGCTCCAATGCCTTCGATGTGGTAACCTCGGGCACATCATAGCGCGATGTCGTTACACGGATGCCTTACTGCTTGGATCAGGAAGCAGAGTTGCAAACGAACAAGAAGTAGCAAAATTGGAGGATCTTGCAAAGCCATTTGCAAGCATGGCGGAAGTCCGAGCGTCAGCAGCGAAAAGACTGGCTCTCCAGGAGGAAGCGGACGACAAGCGCAGGCGGCGCTCGCGCCACAGCCGGAAGGTGTACCGCGACCACGGAGCGGAGAGCAAGCGGGTGACAAGGAATCCGGAGAAGCGGCAACGACAGGACCAGTAGCTATGCCGAACGACCTTCCTGTGCAGCCGGAACCTAAGAGGCAATGGGCGACAGTGCCACTGCGCAATAGGCGAACTCTGTATGCTCACCCCGAAGCACTGAAACAGAAGTTCCAGGTGGACCGATCGCGGTTTGCGGTATTAGACGAAGCAGAGGACTCAAGCGAGGCACAGGAGGCAAAATCCGAAGATAATCCACCCTCAAAGGAGACCATCGAAGTGTTATCAGACAGCGACCAAGAGGACAAGACCCCGGTACCTCTAACACCAGCGGAAAGGGTTAAACTCCACCTCGTTCAGGAGAAACCACCGAATCTGCGGCCACCACCGCAATTAGTTGGACTCAACCAGCGTGAGCGGAAGGAACTGGCTGAAGCAGTTGGCACACCAGGAATGCGCAGGGGAAGCCTGGTACCTCTCGAGGACTACCAAGCGGGAGAATTGAGTGACTTCACCGCAATCGAGGAAAGTCTCAGACTTCGGCAGGTCAGTACGCCATCCACGGGCAACTGTATGGCCATGGCGCTGGCCCAGGCGCTGGCTGACGAGGATTTAGTGGAGACAAACGGACGGCTAGAGGCAATCACAGCAAGCCTCAAACGAGGAATCCGATGGACAGGTCAGTTGCACATGCTTGAGCAATTTACCCACTACGTCAGAAAAACCACGCTCATAAATGTCCAACGTGGATGGGATGGCATGGAGGCTCATGAATCCACCAAGCAGTTCAAGTGGTATTTGGAGGAATACGCGTCTTCAACGTCGTCCAGAGACGCAATCATACCGCGCTACAACTGGGGTTGCAGCGAGATGTTGGCCATGGCGGCAAACTTCCTTCAGCGCCAGATTTTTGTGATGGCGTATGATACAGACCACAAGCAACAATGGCGCTGTTCAGTCTATCGCCCCAGTACAACAACGCGAGGAAGACAAACTTTTGAGACTGGACAACAACACCCGCTACTACTAGGGAGATGCATAGCTCTGATCCGGACGGCGAAGATCAAGGACAAGCAACCCCCATTGGTGCTGCGTTACTGGGGTGAGCATTACTCGGCCTTCATTCATCAACGCTTCCAGAAGCAGACACTGCCGGCAAAAAATACGACCCAGGCTAGTGAACCACCCTCAACGGCACCGGAAGGGGCGAAACAAGAGCGGCAAGAGAGTACTCAGGGAAGCCAAGGGCGCGAGGCTTCGCAAGAACCGTGGGATACAGCCCTCTGGAACGGTGACGTAGAGGAATTACGACGCAGGCTCACCGGCATGACCATTCCGCACGAGCTCCAATGCGAGATCTCGTTGATCCTGGAGCAGGCCGAACCTAACCGTTATGCAGAGCTGTTAGCGTTTCTGGTCAACACAGCCTCTCAGCTATCGGGACCGCGACGGGAGGAGCTACTGCACATGAATCTGGCCGAAGAAACTACAGCGGAAGTTCGAGAAGTCCTGCAAAAATACCAATTGGTGCTACCAGTTTTGCAACAATGGCAGGAAGAAACGGCCAGAGTTCAACAAGAAGAGCTCGAGATGCTTACACCCCACCAATCCGGACAAGAGGTTGATTCGGACTCATCGTATGGTCCGTCTATCCACAGTGCCAGCTCCTCTCAGACCTCACAAATCGTTACTCGGGAAGAGCGGCACCAAACCCGAAGCCAATCGGCAGCGTCCAAGCGTCCTCATACGCTGACACCCATCGAAGGAGAGCGTATTCGGATAGCTATGAAGGCCAAGCTGGAGCGCCAAGCGTCAGCAACAGCCCCAGACCAGACAGAGTACAGCGAGGACTGGGCCATGCAAGTGGATCAACAAGGATCGCGAGCGGTTTGGCCCGACCTGTGGACGAAGCTCGCCAATATCTGGCCGTCGCGAGTAGCAGTGGCATTCCCACTCATGACCAGCACAGAAGAAGAATGGTGCGCCACAGCCCAGCAGGAGCCTTACAACCTAATCTACATGTGTCAGCACTTCCAATATCCGGAAGAAGTGCTGGCAACGTTAGGCGACAAAGTACTGGAAGTCTGGACAGCAGGATGGAGGAAGGAATGCCTTTACGAGAGCCTAGTGGCCTACAGGAGCAAAGCCGAAGACCCATCGACGTGCCGTTGGCTAGATGAATGGAAGGCCAAACTTTTGCGGCCAGCGCCGCCAAACCTAGCACCACTCATAGACAACAGAGAAGACTGGGTCAGGCTGCACAAACGGAGCTATGGTGAAGATGAAGTGCTACGGCTATGTGATGTTGGTCACAAGGACCAGCTAGCGCATCATCTGATATGTGCCTTCCTGTACGAAAAGGAAATAAGGGTTCTAACTGGACGGGAAGACAAAGTGGACACAGGGCCATTGACGAGACTATCGCGGCACTTGCGCGCGTTGGAAACCGTGGAGCCGTACGGCCAGGCATACGCAGGATCTTGCCGAGGTGTAGACTGGCATGCAGTAGCACGCTTCTTCTCCGCTGCATTGGAGCGCGGAGATACGGAGCGGGAACGACACAATTAAAGGCAGCCAGGGGCAGCCACCTGCAGTGTCAAATGGCATGACAACGGACACTGTAGGGGACGTCTACGGACGTCATGTGTACATGCACAACGAGGGAGGACAGAGGAGAAAGAAGAAGAGGCGGTTGCGGGGGCAGCGGCCATGGATACTGGAAACGCAAAATGTGAGAGGATTTCCAGAAGACAAGAGACTGAAGTGGATGGGAGCCTGGCGGCGAACTCCACTGCGAGAGAGGCCAAGAGCGTGGCTCCTGCAGGAAACACACGTTAGCTCCATGGAGGAAGCTCGCCGGCTTTCAGTGGATTGGATACGATTGTGGGGGTTGCAGAACCAGACAGACGGAACCAGGCTCTCCTACTGGAGCGTCGATGCGAGTAAGACTGGAGGCGTAGCGATACTGCTAAATCCGGCGGTGGCACATCAGGTAGCGCCTTGGCAAGAAGAGCAATGGTCGAAGAGGGCCATGGCAGTAAACAT
The DNA here is from genome assembly GCA_033557925.1 of Phytophthora x cambivora. Taxonomy (NCBI): domain Eukaryota; phylum Oomycota; class Peronosporomycetes; order Peronosporales; family Peronosporaceae; genus Phytophthora; species Phytophthora x cambivora. The sequence continues at coordinate 5,045,989 of JAUCEB010000013.1, read as the reverse complement.
GGGGGACCGGATCGTCCTCAATATCTACGCGCCGAATGACCATCAAGATCGGGAGAATTTTTTCACGAAGCTTCAACAGTGGCAATGGAGCAGATTAGACACTATCCTAGCTGGGGACTTCAATTGCGTGATGAGCCCAGCGCTCGACCGACTTGGAGGCAACAGAACCGGCCGGCCGGAAAGTGCAGCGCTCCAGCACCTCCTGTTGCAACAACAGCTTGAAGATGCGAGTATTTTAGCAGAATACACGGAAGAGGACGGTGATACCTTCGAACCCACAGAGTTCTTCACATATTGGGGGCCAGAAGCTGCAAGTCGGATAGATCGTTTCTACGTACCGCAAACGTGGACGGCACAAGTCCAATGGGTTGTGGCGGAGGAACCGGAGGTGCCCTCGGATCATCAACGAGTGCGTCTTTATTTAGGAAATTCGCAGCAAGAGGAAGCTAAGCCGAAGCGCAGCAGATCAATTGTATATCCAATCAAGGCGACTCGAGCGGAGCAAGTACAAGAAGAGCTGCTAGCCGACTTGACAGCGGCGGGCGTAGGGCAGGCAACATCGCAGACTTGGGACCAAACGGCGCACAAGTGTGTAGACTGCATCCGATCACTCAGCAAACGAGAAAAGCGACGGCGGCAGGAGTACAAGCACCGACTCAATAGACAAAACCGAGCGCACTTGTTAACAAGAAATGACCTCTTCAAGGTCACGCACGAGGAAGTGAGAGTTGAGCACCTCGTCCGGCAAGGGCAACGACTGGAACGAACAACGGAGCAGCTACGCTGGAAGTTCAAGAGGGCATCAAACTGGGAAAGAGACCAGACAATTTCGGACATACAACACCTGCACGGAGCCGGCTTCGCGAGAGGAATGACACTTGCAACCAAATTCGGAACAGAGTGGAAGCCGGTCTTAGGAGAAATTCACAATACCGTACATGGTGGAGAACTGCAACGAAAGTTTGACGAATTCGTGACGATTCCAGAAGACAGGATGCTAAAGCCACTAGACAACGCAATGCTGATGGCGGAAATCACAGAAGAGGACGTGATTCGGGCGATAGCAGCTCTCAACTGTCATAAGGCTGCAGGACCGGATGAGCTGAACAATGACTTTTTCAAGGACGCGCAGGCAGTCCTAGTTCCGGCCATGACAGCGATCAGCAATGAACTACTAAAGGGAGGAGACCCGCCGTCTTCTTTCCTGGAGGCGATTGTTATACCGCTAAAGAAGAAGGGACTCCGTCGACGCCATGGACTTCAGGCCCATCTCTCTGCTCCAAACCGGCTACAAAATTTTCATGAAAGTCATAGCGACGAGGGCTCAACGGGTAATGGGGGTTCCCATAGGCAACTCCCAGCAGGGATTTGTTCACAGCAGACAACTCATTAAGACAGTCATGATGATGCTGGCGATGCTCGCGACCGCAACATCGAGACCTGACTTGGCAGCGACGCTCAGCCAGGTCATTTTGATGCTCGACTTCAAGAAAGCATACGATACAGTTGCAAGGGATTTTCTGTTTTTGGCAATGCAGCGCTTCGGATTCTCTCCAGCATTCATCGCGATGATCCGCAAACTGCACAACGGAACCATCGCAAGGTTCCTCGTGAACGGAGAATTATCCGAACCGCAAGAGGTCCTCTCCGGCAATAGGCAAGGATGCCCACTGGCTCCTCTCCTGTTCCTATTGGCGGCGGAGATTCTCGCGCTGGCAATCAGGCAGGGCAATCACATCAAAGGGATACCAGTGCCAGGAGGTAATGGCGAGACGCACAAGTTTTCCGCGTTCGTGGACGACTCCACGGTCTTCCTTCAGGAAGCTAACCAGTTGCCGCGGGTAATGGACATTGTACATAGATTCGGGGAGCTATCCGGACTGCGTGTTCAACCGACGAAGAGCAAGGCCATTTTCCTCAACACGGCAGTCACGCTGACAGAGACGAATGGGATTCCGGTGCTCCAGCATGGAGATACAGTCCGGTATTTAGGCTACATGGTCGGGACCGGACCACTCACGGACGTGAACTGGGCGGCGCGAATTCGGAACATCCAGAGGAGATTGGCTACAGCAACGCAACTGGCAACCAGTGTGGAAAACAGGGTATTGCTGCTAAATGTCATAATGCTGCCCTCAGCCCTCTTCACGGCGGCAGCATTCGAGCTACCAACATGGGCAAGTCGCCAAATCCGGAACCTGCAAAAGCAATTCTTGTGGCGGCACTCTACAAGCACGGACGCAAGCCGAAACAAGATCAATCCTGGTTTACTGTTTACTCCGAAACAAGCAGGGGGTGTGGGTCTGGCCTCTGTGGAGATCGCATGCAAAACTCAGCAAGCAAAGCACACAGTTCAGTGGCTAATCCAACGACACGATGACTACTACACTGCCTGGCGGGCATGGGCCTTCCGAGACGCCACGCACAACTGGACTGAGGGGGTATCGCCCCGGAAAGTGAGTCAAAGGAGGCGGGGACGTCGGCGCGTGACACCGGGGGATGCACTCCAACAACTAATTGGAGGTTGGCTCGCTCCACAAGAGTATTCAGAAGACAGCCAACGGGACTGGAAAGAGAAGCTGCGGACGGTGGCGGCCGCGGCGACCAGCACGACGGAAAACGGGATTTGGATGGTAACAACCCAGCATTCACTGCCGGAGCCAGCCCATTGCTGGAGCCCAGAAGAGGTGGCATTTTTGGCCGACATATCACTGGAATGACAACCCAGCGATTGTTGATGAGACCGGTAAGATGCTCACGAGCAATAAGTACGACAGGATCAAGGCCTGCACCCTGAAAGAACTCCACATCCAACGCATAGAGGGCAACAAATACGCAATGACGATTCCGACCAAAGAGGAGCACAGCCACCTTCAGCCCAAGCTGCGCAGGTGGGGTTTGGCCATCATTTGCAGTGTACCAGTGCTGGCAATTGGAGAGTCATTACAAGTAAGGAGTTCAGCAACGAGGCGGCATCCAACACAACTGCAACACGACTATACCTGGATGGTACTACCGGGCAACAGAATCCGCGGAATCCAACAAACAAAGGCCACGACGGGAGCAGCGAGTTTTGGACTAGAGCAGGAACCGAACGGAATTCACTGGCGCGTCGGAAACACAAACGAAGCTGACCTAACTATGGTAGCAGATATCCGGAAGCTGCAAAGGCATGAAGACGAAGGCAGCATTATCTTCAATGCGCATCCGAAGTTGCATGGGTTTCCGTGGAGCGTCCCGGACACAATCGCGAACAAGCACGTGCTGGCGGCAATCAAGAAACAGGCCTTCCGAAGATACCGAGGAGAAGGAATTTCGATTGGTGGAGTGGTCAAAGGTCTGCAACAGGCAGTCCGAAGCAGCACGTGGCAGGAGGCAGCCTTGCAGCAGACACCCAAGCAACTGTGGGCTCACAACAACGAACTTACAGAGTACCAAGTTTGGGTGTGTTACAGGGCAGCATTAAAGCAACTCCACCTGCACTACGAAGGAAGAGAGGAGGACAACAGTTGCAAGAAGCTGCTTTGTTGCCAAGGAACGAAGGAAACACTGGAGCACATCCTATGGACATGCCCGTGCGCTGCGGCTTGCTGGCAGAAGCTGGTGTGCCACTGGACTGGGGAGCAATGGGGACTGGACAGTATGGCAAGATTTCAACAAGAATGTGCACGAAGAAGTGCACCTGGGTTGTCGCGAACCGCACTCTCACGACTGCGGAACGAGCACCCGGACGAGGAAGCTGAGTATACGAAGGAGTGGAAGAGAATGTGGAGGATCCTATGCAGCGCGTGCATCACCTGCCTATGGATGCAACGAAATCGAAAAATCTTCCAGAATGAAGAGGTCACGATTGAAGGCAGTGTGCGGGAATTTTGGGAGACAGCAAGGCGGCAGTTAGCGGCGATAGGGAAGCGGGAACGACGCCGGCCAGATAAGATATTACAAGGGACTCGACTCCTGTTGTGCCAGCAAGCACTGGAGCGTCAGCCTACAGAGAAGGCCCCGAAAGGAGCAAGCCTCGCGCGACCACCGGACCAATACTTGGAACCGGCGTTGCTAGCCAGGCTCAGGATCAACCAGACATCTAGTCGTCGATAAACTGACCAAATAGAATCGTCTGCCTCTCTCAAATTAGGCGGGGGCACCTGTACTGTACATGTACATGTAGCAAACTGTTGACGGCACCACCGTCACGCAATCCGCACGTTCCAGCGGAATATGTACAGTACCAGTACCATTGCAAGAAGTCTTCTGACATGTGAAGACAACTTGTGACTTTAGCCGTCGCTGCGTACAGTGTACTTAAAAGTATCGGTATACATGTATACACTTCATCTGAATTCAATCAATGATTCACGACAATTCTCTGAAATTTATTTTCAGAGCTAAGGAGGCGGTGCGAGTGCGTGTGCGATTTTGCGAAGTCAACCCTGCGAAATCAGCGACCTATTATGCAGACTAGAGGTTGGACTGGTAGAGCTGGTCATACATACATAATCTAATAAAGTACTTCGAAGTATAATATACTATAGTGCTCGTGTATTATTAATAGGGGGGGTCAGAATTAGCAAAATTGCCGCTGAAATCGCATGCGATTTCGCCCCGAAATGGCATGTGATTTCTGGGGCAAATGACATGTCATTTAGAAGTTTCTTGCAGGGCGTGTCAGATTTGGGCTGGAAATCGCTAGCCGTGTTGGCTTGCCAAAAATGTCAAGATTATGGAAGTCTATCAAAGCTGATGCACGGTCTCCAGTGCCTTACTTGTAGAGCAAAGACGACATCTGCGAAACGCGTTTGCTAGAGTGGCGGAAGCGAGCAGCCAAGCGCACGTTGATGAGTTTGAGTACAGCTACTGCCGTGTGAGGAGCCCGCGCCTCCAGCGCCTCCATTGCTCCTGCACGCAGCCGCAACACAACGCCGTCAGCTCCTCACTGCCGAGGTGGTCGATCTCCTCGCTATCGCTGAGATGGGACGATCCGAGGCTGGATTGAGTGCTTCCCAGTCGAGTTTTCTCTCGTGGCGTTATGACGCCAAGAGTGAAAAAGTAAGGCAGTCGTGAAGTCACGATGGCTTTTTATTAGTTTTAATTGGCTTCCTTTGAAATCCAGCCCACGAGTATCTTGTAGCCAGCCGCAGATAGATGCACATTGGAACCATCAGCAGCACCTTAGTGTTTTCCTGTCATCCTTTGTACGAGAGTTAGCACTGAAAACAGCTTAGCAGGGGCGGAAATGCGTACTGTTGGCGTGAGGCGGCCGCCGCTTTGTGTAGGTGTTCAGAGACTTGAAGAGGGGCAGAGTGCGTCTGGAGGGGGGGGGGCGAGTCTGTTGGTGGTGCTGTCAAGGAAAGGGTCGGCGATGCTAGGCTCTTTCGCGATGTTTCCGCTTCAGCGAGAAAAAGAAGAGTGAGAGGGTGCGCCCTTTGGCGGATCGCACCTCCTCGTAAAATGCATGATTTCGAAATGGCATGTTATTTTGACGCGAAATAGCATGCTATATTGTGGCGAAATCGCAAGCCATTTTTGGCAATTCTGACACCCCCTAATGTATCTACTTGGTAAAAAGTAAATCAGAGAGTAAATAAGAGAGTAATCAAAGACTAAATCGGAGTCACGTGATTATAATCATTGAAGCCCCCCTCAAAATAGGGAGGGGGGCTTCGCCCCAACAACATGGTACAGTAGCTTGATGCTTTTCTTCATGAAGATCATGGTCAGCAGGAACGACGACAGCACGAAGAAGGCGTCGACACCGACGGCTCCCATGTAGATGTCGTGCATGTATCCTGAGTGTTTGTTTTGTTTTTCAGTGAGGTACATTGATGTCACTTAGATGCTCTAACGACTTCCTATGTCCGTTCTAGGCTTCGTCCCTATGCCGACTCCAAGCTTTTTATTTGCCCGGTCCTAGCTTGCGCTACTCCGCTTCTTGCCGGTCGCCCTTGGGCAGGCGGCTGCACACACCTCTTGTGCTGCGTTCTCCTCTGCTGTTGCCATTGCTTCAGTCCATAGTGTCAGGTCTGTGTCCAGGTGCCTGGTCACTGAGGTCCATTGTCGACTCATGTCTTCTGTCCCTAATATCGTCGCTTGTCTACTGGAGCTAGTTGAAATGGCCATTCCGGCCAACTCTGTCACCAGTGTATCCTGAGTGTTGCGTGACGACAAAGACAACTGCAGCTCCACGAACGCCATCGAGAAACAAGATTTTTGCAACGGGGGACAAAGTTCGCGCTACTGGGTCGTTATGGGGGAATCCTTGAATCGCTTCAGTCATCTCTAGCTTCTGGTTCATAGTGGTGGCCGATTCGTTCTTCGATGTGACTCCATCTTTCACCACTTCAATGCGAATTATAGCGTCGGCCATTGCAGCTCTTGGGGGCGAGTCGTGGAATGCCTTCCTCCTCCACTCGCCGCACGGCTGAAGATGGAAAGATTTCCCGTAACGGCTGATGATCAAACCAACGGAAACGCACACACGGTGCTGAAGTACCGCATGTATCCGTCCTTGGGCGAAGACTTCCAGCTTTGTGTGGTGTTTAGGCTGCTACAGCCTAGAGCACAATGCTGTACGTGCAATAGGTGCAAATGAGCTTCGGCTGGCTAGTTTTCTGGTCATTGACCCTGCCTTGATGGTACAGTAGTGAGCGTTAAGACGAACAGCAAAACGTCATGATAAGCAAGGATATGCATTCGATAATGCCAATGACATGACGCTATACGTGTGGTTGGTTAACGTGTTACTACTAGTAGTAGAACGCAGGGGGGGCATCGGTATGAAAGTGCTAGGGCAACTACTAGGGCTCTTAGCATAGGCTGGGATAGCAACGATAACGAAGAGTGTATTGCTAAAAACATTTACTCGTTTTCTTCAACTACCGAGACGGTAGTCGTGAAATTGATTCGTTTTTTTTTGCTGCTTTGAAAGTGCTACACGAGATAGCGAAATCCGAAGAAGCGCCTTCGATGGAGATCGAAACTCCATCACGTTGCATGTGAGGGTGCTCGTCTTGTCGGTGAAGACGTCCCGAGCTCTTCGTCGAGCTCCGAGGTGCGCGCAACGGCGTGGGTCCCTTCATACGCCGTCTGACGTGATGCTATTCGTCTGCAGCACCTTGATGATGTCGAGCGATACGTAGGTACTAGGTTGTTGTAGAGGATGACCATGTTTGGGCTCTGCTTTGCTTGGCGAGTGCGATCGCACTCGCCAAGCAAAGGTCGTGAAGATGAACAGCATGCATCGTATCGCGCTGCGCCGTCAAAACAGAGAAACTCTGCTTTGCTAAGTGCGATCGCACTCGCCAAGCAGAGCTCAAACGTGGTCATGAAGATCAACAGCATGCATCGGTTCGCGGTGCGGTAGCAAAACAGAGTTTCTCTGTTTTGACGGCGCAGCGCGTGAGTTCTACAGTAGTTTGCTCTCATTGCCGTACAGATCACGAGCCCCACGATGAACGCGCCACTTGGTAGGCTGCACCCTCGTAGAATCAAATTTTCAGGACCCAGCGGCACGGCGGTCTCCCTCGGTCATCCTCATTGAGTAGCAGACGCCCCGTGAAGGCGTAAAGTTGATTGTTAGACTGCTCGTGCTGCACTGATCCGCGTATTTGACGCACCGCTGAAGCACATAGGTCTTCAGCTACCGACAACACCGGTAATACCAGTAGCCTCGGCTTGGTCTACTGCTTTCAGCCTCCGGCTTCAGTTACCGGCTTCAGCTACCAGGACGAATTAATCCGATTTGGGCTGTCCCTAGATCCCAGTACAAAATCCATGGATAGCTGCAGCAGAAGATTTTCCTTGGAGTTCAAACTCACACTACATGCATCTACCTCTCCCCAGTGAAGTAGACTATCGATAAAGACACTTCATCATCGACACCTCAGCCAATTCACTGCACGCCGCGGAACAGCAGCAGCTCCGCCAGCTCCTGCTTGCCCGACACGTGGTCCGGCTCGCCCGACTCCTTCGCGTACGCCGCCACTGTTAAAACTCAGTTTTAGTTGGTTAAACTTAAGCTTTATTTATCTCTTAATGCCCTCTAATAGACTAGTGCTCAGTCGTTGGCAAAAGGAGAAGTGAGCTCTCTCCGAATGCCGGCAAACATCCTCGCACGAGCGGTCGCCAACAGGGCGCCCCCTGATTGGCTAGTTATGTAGTACTATGATTGGCTCTCCCTTAACCAATGGGAGAGCGCCTTAATGCCAGCGGGTACACTTTACCCTCAGGCCTTTACAGAGCCTTTACGGTCTCTTGGGAACCTCATTCTAACACTCCCACTAAGTGTTCACCGCTGGTAGTACGCTTTTCACACCTATCTTATCTCTCAACAATGTAAATTGTTTATTAGGAAGGGCCTTAGTCAAAATGTCTGCTGCCATGCTAGTTGTTGGGCAGTACTCAATTATCAGACGGCCTTCTTCTACTAAGTCTCGTGTGAACAAATACTTTATCTCAATGTGCTTACTAGCCTTGTGGTTGCCTGGGTTCTTTGTGATACTGATAGCAGACCTGCTATCACACCAGACTTGCACAGGTTTCGCTTGAGGAAACCCCATTTCCGATAGCAAGTGCCACAACCATTCGCTTTCCTTTGCACCTTCGCTCAATGCGATAAGCTCTGCTTCTGCAGTTGATAGGGAAACACATCCTTGCTTACTACTGCACCAAGATATACTGCAGCTAGCCATCTTAATCACATATCCCGTGATTGATTTACGTTCTTTTGATTGACACGCGAAGCTTGCGTCTGTGTACACCTCATACGTTACGTCTTTTGACTTTCCGTCAAGTAATAGACCGTACGTCGACGTCCCTTTCAAGTATTTCAGTACTCTCCTAGCTGCTTCCCAATGGGTTTTATTGTAGCAGGACAAATACTTGCTCAATTCCCTCACTGCATTAGCAATATCTGGTCTGGTACCTCTCACTAGGTATTGCAGCGACCCAACCAAACCTCTGTAATCAAATTTCTGAGCTGCTATCTCATCCGCAGTCATCTTAGTTTCAGGTTCTAACTCAATACCTGTAATCTGAGGTGTCGCTACAGCTGAGCTGTTCTCAATGTTATACTTCTTCAGTAGTTCCAATATATACTGATGTTGAGAAATGGACATTGTCCGTTCTTCTCTGTTTCTGCGGACTTCCATTTTGAGGATGTAGTGGACATCTCCCAAGTCTTTCATCTTAAATCTCATAGATAGTTCCGCTTTGACTTTGTTGATCAGTCGCATACTTTTCGACATGATCGTCAGGTCATCGACATATACCACGATGATGACCCAATCATCTCCCACTTTTTGTACGTAGATGCAAAACTCCTTATTGCAACGTACAAAACCCATTGATGTGAGAAATTTATGCAGCACCTGATACCAAATTCTAGGAGCCTGCTTCAACCCATAGATGCTTTTCCGCAGCTCACACACATAGCCCTCCTTCCCTGGTGCATGATAGCCCGGAGGTTGTCTCATATATATGCGCTGTTCTCCATCCATGGTTCCATTCAAGAATGCTGTGTGAACATCCATCTGGTGGATATGGCAATCTAGAATTGTGCCAATTGCTAAGACAAGGCGTAAGGACTCAAACCTCGCCACTGGGGCGTATACCTCGTCTACATCAACTCCAAATTCTTGATGATTTCCTTGAGCAACAAGTCGCGCTTTAAAGCGTTCTATTACTCCATTAGCATGGTATTTTACCACAAGTACCCAATGACACGGTAGTGCCTTTCTCCCAGGTGGCAGCTTTACTAGCGTCCAAGTGCCGTTGTCTATTAGGGAATCGTACTCAAGATCAAGTGCACGTCTCCACTCTTTCCTATGTGGTCCTCGTAATGCTTCCTTAAGGTTGCGGGGAATTGGTATCCGATTCTGGAGAATTTCCAGGCCATTAACTTTGTCCATGTGGGTTTGGTAGCACACATAATCCCCAAATTTAGCTGGCTTTCGTGGTTCACGGCGTGGTCTTTTAGCCGGCTTGGCTCCCACTGCCTCTACTAACCCTCGCTTTTGCTTAGGTGCTCCCACTGTTTGGTCAGACACTTGTTCTGTGTCTGGTTCTCCCACTGCTCGGGTTGGCCCTGAGCCTGATGTAGTCTCTCCCACTGGTGGGGTAGAGTCTGTATTCTCCTCATTTTGTTCTTTTCCAAATGCACGCAACACTATATCAGCCCCGTGTTGTGTGTCAAACATTACGTGCCTTGAGTATATGAACCGGTTGTTGTACACATCCAAAAGCCGGTAACTCTTGTACTCGTCCGATATTCCCAAGAATCTGCACTTTATCCCTCGTGCGGATAATTTCTTATCTTTTCTTCGCTCTTTAGGTACATGCGCAAAACATATACTTCCCCAAATGTGAAGGTCACTTATGTCTGGTGGTTTACTGTGCACCATTTCGTATGGGGTCTTATTACCCAGACGACTCATAGGCGTTCTGTTTTGCACATAGGTCATGTACATCAGTGCTTCTGGCCACCAACGATCAGCCATCTCAGCATCTTTTAGTGCACAGCGCACTTTGCTCATCTTAGTTTGGTGATCGCGTTCTGCTGCTCCATTTTCCTCTGGGCAGTATGCATTTGACATTTGAAATTTGATCCCCTTGCTCTTGCAAAAGCTTTTAAAAGCTTGGTTCACAAACTCGGTTCCTCCATCTGACCTTATGCGTCGGATTTTAAACTTGCCTTCTCTCTCTAACTCGAGAAGCAACGTCTTAACTTTGTCATTGACTTCCCCTTTGTTGCGCAACACATAGGTCCAGCGCCAGGATGTTTGGTCGTCAATGATGCTCAAGAAGTATCTAATGGTTCCCACAGTTCCATAAACTCCCATTGTTCTCATGGGCCCGTTTGTATCCATGTGGATGGTACTAATAGGCTGTTCATCTCTGGAACCCTTCAGATTTCGGTATGACATTCTTCTCATCTTCATTTCTGCACAAGTGGAGCAGAAGAAGTTTATTCGTCTTAGCTTAGAGCCCTCAATATACGGTATTCCTTTTACAAGCTGGTTACTCATTATTTCAATTAGTTTATCCTTATTTACGTGTCCTAGACGCACATGCCATTCTCTCATTAGGCTCTCAATTTTGGTTAGGCTTGGTATAGTCAATGGCTTGATTGGCGTAGCCTTAACAGCATTGCACATTCTCTGTCTTTCTTTTGTAGTACAGGTTTGCACATAGTATGCCCCATTGAAAGACTTTGCTACAAATATTAACTTGTGCTTCCAAAGTATGAACTTGTACAGCCCGCTGTTACTTGCCACAATCTGATAACCTGCCCTTTTTAGCCAAAACTCACTTAAGATATTTGACTTAGCATGTGGTACTAGTGCTACATCACTAAACTGTACTGACTTAACTCCTGTTGGACTCATCAAAGACAATTTAACAGTACCAACAAATGTATTTCTCAGTTTAGAGCCCTGGCCAAATGTAAAAACGTAGTCTGAGTTGGGCTGCTTGGTCACGAAGACCGACTCGCTTGCAGTCAATCCATACCCGCATCCTGTATCCAAAACCCATGAGTTGCCCGTTAGCTCAGTGATAGGCACTAATAAAAAGGGATACAGTCGGCTTACCGTATCTTCGAAGGCTTTCGCCTTTTTCTCCAATTCCTCAGCGGCGGCCGTGACCTTGACGCTGTTGGCAGGCACGACAGTCTCACCGTCGAACTCGTCAATGTCGTCCTCACTGCCGCTCTCTGCAGAGCTGGACACCACCGGAGAGTTAGGACTTCCCGTCGGCGTGACCGCAGTGTCCATCGCCATCGACTCATTCGGCGTGACCGCAGTGTCGCTCGCCATCGGCTCATTGATGTTGAGTCGTTGAAGGACCGCAGCATCCACCGGGATCTCCTTCCTCTTGGGAGCCGCAGGTTGCACCTTTTGCACACGTGCATGGTCCGTCTTCCTCACTTTGAGCGGGCGAGGCTCGCTGAAGATGTCTTTACGACCGACTCCCTTGGCCATGTCCTCCTTTCTCATAGGACAGTCCTTCTTGAAGTGGGGCCCAATCCCATCCTTGTCGTTGTGCACGCCTTTGCAGTAGAAGCAGGCGTTCGCTTGCTCAACATCCGTCGGCAGCATCATCGTTTTGCGCTTGCCGGACTTCTTCATCGGTCCCTTCTTTGCGCCAGCCATTCCTCTGGCAGCGTAGTTGGCCGGAATCTCAATCGGGCGCTGAGTCGTCTTGCCCATCGCCTGAATCTCGGCCTTACTTTTGTTGCCGAAGATTGACTTCAACTTGGTCTCAATTTTCTCCAGGGTGAATTCCTCCTGCGAGAATGTGACGCTAGGTCCCCAAAGATGACCCGGTAGCATCGCAAGCACCTTTCCAATCATCAGCTGACTTGGCAGCAAGTGCACACGCAGTGTTTCTTGCCCTTGGCGGTTCAGCCGGTTTCTCACGTTGCGCAACTTCTGAAAGAGTTCGGCCACGGATTTGAAGTCCTCAGTCATGGTTTTCTCAAATTCCATGAGTAACTCCACCATGCCCATGGCGTCGCTCTTCCCAAAGTCGACCTCAAGTTGCGCCCAAAACGCCGCAACCGTTTGTGCGGAGAGTGGCGTACTCAGTTGATTCATGTATGTATGAGGCAGGGTCCGGTTGAACATGTCCCTGATGTAGGAATCCACTTCGTCCAGTAGAGCCACCTCATACTCATGTTGATTGCGAGCCTCAGCCGTAGCATCTGGTCCCGGATCCGCAACATGGATAGGACGCAGGAGCAAATCCTGGAACCCGTGACGGGGCGCAGCCCTTGCGGCTCGAATCTCAGAGACCTTGCGGCTGTTGGTCTTGCTCACGAGATGTGCGACCACGGCGTCTTTCCATCGCTGGAAGTCGTTCGGATTCCCATTGAACTTAAGGCCCGCGAAGGGAACTTGGGTTTCCTTGGCCATCTTCGAGCACTCAGTACTTGAAATGTTAAAACTCAGTTTTAGTTGGTTAAACTTAAGCTTTATTTATCTCTTAATGCCCTCTAATAGACTAGTGCTCAGTCGTTGGCAAAAGGAGAAGTGAGCTCTCTCCGAATGCCGGCAAACATCCTCGCACGAGCGGTCGCCAACAGGGCGCCCCCTGATTGGCTAGTTATGTAGTACTATGATTGGCTCTCCCTTAACCAATGGGAGAGCGCCTTAATGCCAGCGGGTACACTTTACCCTCAGGCCTTTACAGAGCCTTTACGGTCTCTTGGGAACCTCATTCTAACAGCCACCTCCTCCAGCGTGGCGCGGCCGTCCTCGATGCGCTCGCCCAGCGCGCTCTTCCACGACGCGTAGCGCTGCTTGACCATCTCGCCCAGCTCGTTCTTCTCCAGCAGCTTGGCGGCCTGGCGCAGACCCCGCGCGAAGCAGTCCATGGAGCCGATGTGCGCGATGAAGATGTCCTCGAGGTCGGTGGACTCGCGACGCACCTTGGCGTCGAAGTTGAGGCCTCCGGGCGCGAGTCCGCCGATCTCGACGATCTTCTTCATGACGAGCACGGCCTTCTTCTCGTCCATGAGGAACTGGTCCGTGTCCCAGCCCACGAGCGGGTCGCCCGTGTTGCAGTCCACGGAGCCCAGCATCTTGTAGCTGGCGGCGTAGTAGATGTCGTGCTCGTAGTCGTGGCCCGCGAGCGTCGTGTGGTTGGGCTCGATGTTGAGCTTGAAGTCGTTCTGCAGGCCGTAGGTGTGCAGGAAGGCGATGACCGTGGCGGCGTCGTAGTCGTACTGGTGCTTCATGGGCTCGCGCGGCTTGGGCTCGACGAGGAACTGGAAGGTGGCGCCCAGCTCCTTCTTGTAGGCCACCACGAGCTTGAAAAAGGCGGCCATGTGGTCCAGCTCCATCTTCATGTCGGTGTTGAGGATGCTCTGGAAGCCCTCGCGGCCGCCCCAGAAGACGAAGTTCTGGCCGCCCAGCTTGAGCGTGATCTCCATGGCCTTCTTCACGCGCGCCGCTGCGTGCGCGAACACCTTCATGTCGGGGTTGGTGCTGGCGCCGTTCATGAAGCGGCGGTGGCCGAAGAGGTTGGTGGTCCCCCAGAGGCACTTGACGCCCGTCTGGTTCTGCTTCTCCAGCAGGTAGTCCGAGATGTCGTCCAGCAGGCTCTGGGACTCGTCGAGGCTCGCGCCCTCCGACACGAGGTCCACGTCGTGGAAGGTGTAGAACTTGACGCCGAGCTTGGTGAACACCTCGAAGGCGGCGTCGGCCCTGCACTTGGCGGCCTCGAGCAGCCGCTCGCGCGGCGACAGGTTGGCGCTGTCCAGCAGGGCCTCGTTCCAGCCGCGGTTCGTGTACGTCTCGCCGCCGAAGGGGTCGCCGCCCGTGTTGCCGAACGTGTGCCAGTAGCACACGGCGAAGCGGCACCACTCCTCCATGGTCTTGCCCAGGACCACCTCGGACGCGTTGTACTCGCGGAAGGCGAGCGCGCTCTTGGTCTGCTGACCCTCGAACGTCACCTTGGGCACGTTGGGGAAGTATTCCTTCACTTGGTGCTGCACCATCGTCGCTGGCGTGGGGTCGGTTGCGCTTGAGTGTGCGTGGGTGGGTAGTGCTCGGCGGATTCGCGAATGAGCAGAGCCGCAGACCTGGTCGATGAGCTGTGCTTGACTCGTGTGGCGGGCCAACGGGGCGTTTTGACTGGCTGGCAACTTCAAGGTCCCGCTCGAAAAACCGATACCGGTAATTCGGTAATCAGATGGTCATCATCTCGGTGTCGTTGAAGCTGCCGGTCAGCGCGTCGAGAATCTCGACTCGAGATCCGCCGACAGCATTGTTCCTAGGGTACTATACCATAGTCTACATATCCTATGTAGGACTGTTCATGGAACTGCAAGGATTTCGTGGGCTTGACTATTATACAGGACAGAGATGGTGTCGTCACGTGGTCTGCTGGGCTTGCTGTGTGTCTGGCACCAGGTGCTACACTGTAGCCTGCAGCAGGGCTCATGCGAGCGAGAATTCAATGACGAGCAAATGATGGCGGTTGCCATTAGTAGTTGGGCTGGTATCGATCGATTGGCATCTTGGTGCTGTGGAAAGTATTATCCTCTTTGTTTCTACGCGTATGCGCCGGCGCCGGTGACTAGGCAATTCCATTGCAACCGCATTTTATCAGCATTAGTGTTTTGAGCCGACGCTGCATTCGCGAGCTGTCTGCTGGCTCAGCAAAACATGACCCAGCAGTGCTGGGTCATGTTTTGTGTGACGTTGCAAGGTTGCATGGAGGTTGAGTAATGGATTGTCGAAATCGATTACCAGGCCCGAGGGAATGCAATCACCAGCAATTGATTACCGCATCGGCATCATCGATTGAAATCTTTACCTGCAACAACAAACAACAGTGGTTATTCGTTGCTGAATCAACACCGGTGCTGTTAGCCAAGATTGTCCGCTGCTGTTGTACATATTTATCGTTTCAGGGGGGGGCTGACTCAGGGGTAAATCCCTGAGTGGCTCAGTGAGTCAGGGGCCCTGACCAAGGATGCATAGGTTACACTATTTATCGGCAGACCACGTAACGGGACACAAGCCCACATGATGTCATCAATTGTCGCCAACAATTTGTAGGTCCGTCGCAGCAGTGTATCCTCAACAAGTCAGCTAGACAACTGTATCTTCTTTTGGCCCGGAATTGTTGTACATGTATTGTGGTACATACCTTGGTGGGCGATGAACGCACTCTTTCACCACCAGAACCAGAGTAAACTGCTGCAAACACGCACCGGTGCTCTTACACGGTCAATTACACCGACGTTGACTCAATGTGGTAGTTTGCTCGTCATTGCATTGCCTAGTCACCGGCGCCGGCGCATACGCGTAGAAACAAAGAGGATAATACTTTCCACAGCACCAAGATGCCAATCGATCGATACCAGCCCAACTACTAATGGCAACCGCCATCATTTGCTCGTCATTGAATTCTCGCTCGCATGAGCCCTGCTGCAGGCTACAGTGTAGCACCTGGTGCCAGACACACAGCAAGCCCAGCAGACCACGTGACGACACCATCTCTGTCCTGTATAATAGTCAAGCCCACGAAATCCTTGCAGTTCCATGAACAGTCCTACATAGGATATGTAGACTATGGTATAGTACCCTAGGAACAATGCTGTCGGCGGATCTCGAGTCGAGATTCTCGACGCGCTGACCGGCAGCTTCAACGACACCGAGATGATGACCATCTGATTACCGAATTACCGGTATCGGTTTTTCGAGCGGGACCTTGAAGTTGCCAGCCAGTCAGAACGCCCCGTTGGCCCGCCACACGAGTCAAGCACAGCTCATCGACCAGGTCTGCGGCTCTGCTCATTCGCGAATCCGCCGAGCACTACCCACCCACGCACACTCAAGCGCAACCGAGCCCACGCCAGCGACGATGGTGCAGCACCAAGTGAAGGAATACTTCCCCAACGTGCCCAAGGTGACGTTCGAGGGTCAGCAGACCAAGAGCGCGCTCGCCTTCCGCGAGTACAACGCGTCCGAGGTGGTCCTGGGCAAGACCATGGAGGAGTGGTGCCGCTTCGCCGTGTGCTACTGGCACACGTTCGGCAACACGGGCGGCGACCCCTTCGGCGGCGAGACGTACACGAACCGCGGCTGGAACGAGGCCCTGCTGGACAGCGCCAACCTGTCGCCGCGCGAGCGGCTGCTCGAGGCCGCCAAGTGCAGGGCCGACGCCGCCTTCGAGGTGTTCACCAAGCTCGGCGTCAAGTTCTACACCTTCCACGACGTGGACCTCGTGTCGGAGGGCGCGAGCCTCGACGAGTCCCAGAGCCTGCTGGACGACATCTCGGACTACCTGCTGGAGAAGCAGAACCAGACGGGCGTCAAGTGCCTCTGGGGGACCACCAACCTCTTCGGCCACCGCCGCTTCATGAACGGCGCCAGCACCAACCCCGACATGAAGGTGTTCGCGCACGCAGCGGCGCGCGTGAAGAAGGCCATGGAGATCACGCTCAAGCTGGGCGGCCAGAACTTCGTCTTCTGGGGCGGCCGCGAGGGCTTCCAGAGCATCCTCAACACCGACATGAAGATGGAGCTGGACCACATGGCCGCCTTTTTCAAGCTCGTGGTGGCCTACAAGAAGGAGCTGGGCGCCACCTTCCAGTTCCTCGTCGAGCCCAAGCCGCGCGAGCCCATGAAGCACCAGTACGACTACGACGCCGCCACGGTCATCGCCTTCCTGCACACCTACGGCCTGCAGAACGACTTCAAGCTCAACATCGAGCCCAACCACACGACGCTCGCGGGCCACGACTACGAGCACGACATCTACTACGCCGCCAGCTACAAGATGCTGGGCTCCGTGGACTGCAACACGGGCGACCCGCTCGTGGGCTGGGACACGGACCAGTTCCTCATGGACGAGAAGAAGGCCGTGCTCGTCATGAAGAAGATCGTCGAGATCGGCGGACTCGCGCCCGGAGGCCTCAACTTCGACGCCAAGGTGCGTCGCGAGTCCACCGACCTCGAGGACATCTTCATCGCGCACATCGGCTCCATGGACTGCTTCGCGCGGGGTCTGCGCCAGGCCGCCAAGCTGCTGGAGAAGAACGAGCTGGGCGAGATGGTCAAGCAGCGCTACGCGTCGTGGAAGAGCGCGCTGGGCGAGCGCATCGAGGACGGCCGCGCCACGCTGGAGGAGGTGGCGGCGTACGCGAAGGAGTCGGGCGAGCCGGACCACGTGTCGGGCAAGCAGGAGCTGGCGGAGCTGCTGCTGTTCCGCGGCGTGCAGTGAATTGGTCGAGGTGCCGATGATGAAGTATAGTCGACTTCACTGGAGAGAGGTGGACGGTGGATCGTATCCATGTAGTGTGAGTTTGAACTCCAAGGAAAATGTACTGCTGCAGCTATCATTGCAACCCATGGATTTTGTAGTTGCCCTGGCACTTTCATACCGATGCCCCCCCTGCGTTCTACTACTATCCGGATAGTAGTAACACCAACCACACGTATAGCGTCATGTCATTGGCATTATCGAATGCATATCCTTGCTTATCATGACGTTTTGCTGTTCGTCTTAACGCTCACTACTGTACCATCAAGGCAGGAGGGTCAATGGCCAGAAAACTAGCCAGCCGAAGCTCATTTGCACCTATTGCACGTACAGCATTGTGCTCTAGGCTGTAGCAGCCTAAACACCACACAGAGCTGGAAGTCTTCGCCCAAGGACGGATACATGCGGTACTTCAGCACCGTGTGTGCGTTTCCGTTGGTTTGATCATCAGCCGTTACGGGAAATCTTTCCATCTTCAGCCGTGCGGCGAGTGGAGGAGGAAGGCATTCCACGACTCGCCCCCAAGAGCTGCAATGGCCGACGCTATAATTCGCATTGAAGTGGTGAAAGATGGAGTCACATCGAAGAACGAATCGGCCACCACTATGAACCAGAAGCTAGAGATGACTGAAGCGATTCAAGGATTCCCCCATAACGACCCAGTAGCGCAAACTTTGTCCCCCGTTGCAAAAATCCTGTTTCTCGATGGCGTTCGTGGAGCTGCAGTTGTCTTTGTCGTCACGCAACACTCAGGTTACATGCACGACATCTACATGGGAGCCGTCGGTGTCGACGCCTTCTTCGTGCTGTCGTCATTTCTGCTGACCATGATCTTCATGAAGAAAAGCATCAAGCTCATCGCAGAGCCCGCGTCTTACCGCAAGTGGGGGTGGACTCTGGCCGACTACTTCTCCAAGCGATTCTTCCGCGTGTACCCGCTGTTTGCACTGGTGGCGATCACACTGTGGCTTCTACCGTTCGAGTACAAGAAACGATACTACCTCGTAAAGCAGCCTGAGGATTTCAACCTGTTCCAGACGCTCACTTTCCACCCAGAGCACCGACACTACCTCATGTGGACGTTGCCCCTGGAGATCTCGTACTACTTCATCCTCCCTGCGTTCGTATTGGTGGTGCTCAAGATGCGTCGCTTCTGGTGGATATCGTTCATTCCGCTGTACGTCTGGGTTATTCACGAAGGACTGTACACAACACGAGACAATTACTATCGGCAGCCGTTAAGCAAACACCTCCCGACATTCCTCGCGGGTTCCATGGCCGCCGTGATCTTCGTCAAGTTGGAGGCGTGGATTAAGAGCACGGGTTTAAAGTTTGGCAAGCTACACGTCATTGGACTCCGAGTGGTTGAAGCCGTCCTGATTGCAGCCTACCTCAGCGTCGTCTTCCGAGGGTTGTTCTTCAACTGGTTGGGGATGCCGCTGGAGCCGTCACAATTCTACTTCATGCCATTCACGAGCGTCAAGTTGTCGCTCATCATCGTCATCGAGATGATTCAGCCGTCGACTGTGGCGTTAATCTTCGAGTGGGTCGTACTTCGCTACTTGGGCAAAATAAGCTTCTCCGTGTATTTGCTGCACGTATTCGTGATCTTCACTCCGCCGATCAAGGAAGAAACGAACTACTATGACAAGACATTTGAAGTGTTCGGTCTGGTGATCTTGTTGGCGACGGTATCGTACTACTTGGTCGAATATCCGTCGCAACTATTGGCGAAACGGTTTTCGCGTACATTTAACAGGCTCGCATCTTACTGCCACGAGAAGGTATCAGAGAACGCCAATTCGTCTATGATCCTGCCGCAATTGATCGAAGGAAACGAGACTGAGAGCGAGTGAAGCTCGACAAAGTCACATGTTGAAGAGGAAATGCCAGCTCAAGTCGTTTGCCTCTAGTCCAGCCAACACGCTGTTTGAAGATTAGATTGTATTATTTCATGGTTGGCTCCAGCCTGAATTTTTAGTGCACTTTTAAGACGTGGAATGTTGTTAGACCGCAGTTTTTTTCTCGTTTGTAGCGTCATGGCGATCATCTGATGCTTTGTGAACAAACCAAGGATTCGACTAGACTGAAGATCTACGTGTTCTAATGTTATATTTACTCGGTGCAGCAAGAGTTCAATAGACAATAAATTTGAGTACACGTGAGCATGACGTCGAAGCGCTGCAAGTCCAGGTCGAGCTTTTCATCAGCATCCCAATTGAGGAAGCCGATGCATACAATCTCATCCTTCGTGAAGTCCAGCTCGTTGGCTATATTGGCGTCACCAATCTAGTCACCGCGGCGTTCTTCCATCTAGCAGTGCTAGCCTAGCACTGCTTAAGTACTACAAGCTTGGCCAAGGTTAAAATCCCACTGTAAGCTTAGTGATAAACAGCTATGAGGAGAGAAAGCCGTCACACTGGACGCCTACCAAAAATAGAGAAATCACCCAACATAGATGCAGCAGATATGACAGGACTTATCGCTTAGTATGTCGACATATCCTAAATTCTGTCCACCACAAATATATTAACGACGAATCTCTGGTCGATTCAAACGGTCTCATATTAGAAAGATACCGCCTCAGTTTGCATAACATAGGACAGTTCGAACGGGACACTTGAGCAGCCGAATCTATCCAGTTCGGCTTGAAGTTTGGCTTGAAGATCGCCATTTCCCTCCGAGATCCCTCCTACGCAGGCGCGATCCCCCCCCCTGCAAGTTTCCTGCGAGCGCGATGCTAGAGGAAGACGAAGGCATGCTGCTGCTCGTGTGCGAGGCCTTCAAGGCGCACAATGAGCGCGTGCGCGACGCTCATCGCGACGTCCACCAGCTGATGCTTGAGGAGGAATGGCGCATCGCCATGCGCACGCGCCATTACCTGACTACACGGTGTCTCGATGCACCGTGTGAGTCCGCATGGATGACCCTCTACATGCGCGGCTCTGATGTGAATTTCCTAAACGCAACGAGTTTAACCAGGTAAAGTGTAATTATCATTTCTGACGCGGTTTCCTGCGCTAACACTACAGCCTTCATGTCTGTAGAGGGGCTTTTCATCAGTTGCTGTCTAGGTTTGCTACCTTCTACGATCTCCCTCCTCCGTCATCACGAGGCCGCCCCCCAAAGCTGCGCTACCTACACCAGGTGCTGGGGCTCGTACTGAGCTTCTACGTGGGCTCTATGGAACAGAGCTCACTGTGCCTCATGTTCGGGGTGCCGCCGAGCACTCTATCACGAACGCTGCGCAGGGCAGAGGAAGCGCTGTCGCTAGCGCTGGCTGGTTACGCTCCTGCACGCATCTCCTGGCCCTCGCCCTCGCGTCAGGCGGAGCTGGCACGCATGGTGAACAAGCGCGAACCACTGCTGACCCACACGTTCGGGTTCATCGACGGTAAAAACTTACGTGTAGGTGTACTGTGTATGATATTGCTTTTAGGCTATCTCAACTAACTGACAACTAACTGATGACAATTGTGATGTGCGTGCACAGGTCCAGCAGCCCTCAAACGCCGACCTACAAAATGCCATGTACAATGGCTGGCTACACTCGGTCTTCGTGACCGGCACGATTTGTTTTGCGGCCGACGGCTGCATCATTTGGTCGAAGCACAACTGCCCGGGGTCGTGGAACGACTCGGACACGTCCTTGGAGTTCCGCAACAAGCTCACGAACCCCCAGTTGTGCCCCGACGAGCGCATGAACGTAGTGTCGGACTCAGCATTTCCCTGCTCTACAGCCATGACAGGGAGGATCCTGACCCCCTTGAAGGACGGGGACATCGAGCGCATTGAGCCTTGCCTCCGCAGCGCCGCACGCACACTGCACAATGCGATCACCTCCATCCGACAGGCTGCCGAATGGGGAATGGGCAGCGTCCAGAAAGTTTATAGTCGCATCAACCTGCCGCTGCCCTATGACACGGATCTACGAGGAATGCGACTCAATAACCTATTCAGGATGGCGAACTACAGAGTTCGCACGGTCGGCATCTCCGAGATCAAGACCACGTTCACGGGCGTCATGGAGATGCCAAACCTAGACGTGTTCGAAGCTCTATGAGTGCTTTTGCGTAAAGCAGGTTGAATCCTAAGCTCCGTAGTTAATTTCATAGTTATTGTTCTGTATAGCGATCGTAGGAGGCATCGGGGGGACTGCTAATAAATACAGCACAGGATTTACGATCGTAAATTCCTTAGATCATCGTTACCAAGGACGGTTTTGAGATGTTACGCTACTAAATGCACTTCCTCCCTCTTCAGATCTTCCTCGCCGCTGTCTTCACCACGCACAGGTACTCGCAGCTCATTCCTTCTTCGTGAGCGCGCCCAGGATGAGCAGCAGCTCTTGCGTGCGCGCACGGGCGTCATCCTTGTCACGGCGGGCGCGCTCCTCTGCCTCCTGCTTCTCCTGACGGCGCCGCTCCTCCGTCTCCTGCTTCTCCTGACGGCTGCGCTCATCGGCCTCTGCCTTGTCAGCGAGGTAGCGTGCCTCGCGGGCCGCCAGCTCGTCACGACGACGCTGCTCTTCGTCAACACGGCGAAGTTCCGCCTTGCGCTCATTTTCCTCTCGCATCATGAGTAGCATCTCGAACATGGTGCCCCCCATGTTGCTGGAGCTGCTCTCCAGGTCGGACAAGCGCTTCTTCAGCTCTGTAGTCGCCCTCATAGCCTTCACGCGCTTTACTTTGGCATAGCTAGCCTCAGCTAACTCTTCGTCATCATCCGCAGCACGCTTCCGTCCCACGGTATCGCGGAACTCAGCCAAGTTGATACCACCAAGCCTGTTGGAGGAAGCCGCGTAGGGCTTCTGCTTAGACGGTTTCTTGCCTTGCGAACGTCCAGCGGTGGCTGGTTGAGAGCCACTCGTGGCATTAGCACCGTCGGTGGTTGCTGTGGACGCGGCCGCCACCCCCGCCACACTCGGGCCTTGACCCGTCTTCTTCGTTGCAGAAGATCGCAACTTTCTCTGCGTCGACTGCGTCGCCGGTGGAGACGGACGCGGCGTAGCGAAAGCCTCCAACCCCTCGCAAACACCGGCCGAGCGCAGCAACTCCGAGAAGTCGCCGCTGTTCACGTTGGTGCTGGCCCCGGCCGATGTCTGCGCATCGCCAGAGTGCATGGAGTCACTCATGGAGGCTCTCTCACTCGTGTCCACGTCGTCGCCCACGGGCGAGTTGTGCCCGAGCCCCTCGTCGCCCTCGAAGTCGAAGCTCAAGTCGACTTCATACTGTTCCTCCTCCTCGTCATTCTCGCCCTCCTCCTCGACGTCGTTGTCGACGTCAGCGCCATCGTCCATGTCGACGACGCTGGCCTTGGCGTCGATGGACTGTTTAAGCAGCTTCGCCTGCTTCACGTGCGGCGGCATTTCGGCCACACCGGTGGGCTTCCGTGCTCCGTAGAGCACCTTGAACTTACGGCGCAGACTTTCATGGTCGCGCTCAGCGACGCCACGCCCACGGTTGGAGTTGTAAGCGACGGCAAGTCGCTCCCACTCGTCTTTGCCGAGGGGCAGGTAGTGCTCGACGACCGTCAGGAGCCGACGGACTTCAGAGAGCTTGTAGTTAGTACTTCCGGTCTGCTTCGCCATCTATACAGAAACGACGAGTACGTAAGTTACAGTACGGAGAGGAGATGGCATTCACAGACGTGTAGCGTACCAGGAATGATGTCGGAGGCGAGCTCGATGGTGCGGAGGAGGTGGCTTGCTGCGGTCTTGGTAAATCCAGGAATGAAAGCCACCGTAGGTGGGTCTCCGCTCTGGCGGGTGAGGCTCGTACGAGGCCAGCTCAACTCGCCTCGAAACGGATGGTCGTGAGGACTAACCTGCAGGGGGGAATCGCGCGCGAACTCAGCGCGCTTGCAGTAGGTAGGGCGCGTTCATTTTGGCGCCAAGGTCTCTCCGCTGACACGTCAACAGCGGTATCAAAACAGACTAGCCCCAAGGTAACTTCAACGCAGTCAGCTTCAACAGCAGGATCAGATTAACATGAATGCAGCATACAAACACCAAACTTACCAATGCTGCAAGGCTCCCACTATCTCCCTCACGTCTGCAAACTGCCCACGACACGCGCGTCACGCCTACGGGTCCTGTTGATCTTGGATGTCGCGATGGCGACAAGTGGGGTGGCCACAGCGACAGACGAACCACAGGTCGGGCCCGTAGTCGACGGTGATCTCGTCGCCCTCGAACACAGCGTGCGTCGTGGCAATCACGACAGTCGTCCTGCGTCCATTCCCCACCTCCACGAACTGAGCCACCGGCGCGCACGAGTGGTTCACGAAGCGCATCAAGCCACCCATGTGCCGAGCGTTGATGGCGACGCGGACTGGGTGGCTCGGCCGCTCGGGACGCTGCGTCATGATCAAGCGGTAACCCTCGTTGCGCGGTCGAGTCGAGTGCGAGACGCTCACGTGGTCGAGCTCGCCCAGGTACTCACCCAGTACCTCGCCCGCATCGATGAACTCTTGCGCCACCACGGCCGATTCGCGCGTCGCCGCGTTCCTCACCAACGCGACCTTCGTCGACTCGTCGAGGCCGTTGCCACAGTTGCCGCCGTACGGGCAGCAATTGACGTTGCAGTACAGCTGCAGGAGCGAGTTACGGCAGCGCCCAACGCGACACGGCTCGACACAGTCGCACCAGCCAAAATGAGGAACTGCAGGAAAGATAACCCCTGTAGGGTTAAACTGCTCTCGAAGGTGCGCCACTGCAAATGGCCACCTTGCAGGAACGAAACGACCTTGCTGCTGGCGGTGAACAGCCCGAGGTCGGCCAGCACGTAGCCCAACAGGAGCACGGGACCCACGGGTTGTACGCATGACAGCATTGGGCGACACCGTCGGCGACGTGGTCTCTTGACGCAGCGTAGAACGGCGTCGATACGGAGCGGACACCGCTCGACGCTCCATCCGAGAGCTGCTGCGCTCGCGGAGTGGCTGTCGAGGTGTTGGGGACGGAGTTCGTGGACGTGGGGCAGCCGCTGCTTCAGGCTGGACCGGCGACGGGGGCCGTGGGCGTGAAGCAGGCGGATCTTCGAGCAGGACAGGCGACGACGTAGTCGGACTGCGTGGGTTTCTCATGACCGGAGGGGTAGCAGGTGGGCGAGGATCCGTCGGTGGCGGCGGTGATGCCGCAGCAGCAACCGTCGAAGGCTTCGCAGGAGGAGGGTTCGAAACCTCCTTTGGCACTCGGCTGCGCCGCGGTGACATCCACGGCGGTGTCGAGGTTCCCGTGGAGCTCGTACTGGCGGGCGAAGAAGACTTGGCGCTCTCCGCCGGCGCTTGGACGCCGCCGCGCTGCAAGTTGGGCGACACGTTCTCGTCGTCGCTCGACGTGTCCACTATGCAGCGCGAGCTCCAGTGCACGGCGGAGTGGACGAGATGAACCATGGTTGCTGTGCACGTTAGAGATGTTAGAATAGACTGGACTTGCTCGCTAATCAACGTATTAAGTAGACGCTTACCTGTCTTCGTTGTTGCTACACGCAGCGCTGCCGGGCACTTGTCAGTCAGCGACGATTTTTCGAAAGTGAGAGGTTGAAGCTGGTGGCGCACGGAATGAGTTATGTCGGTGATATATGGCAGCGACATGTGCAGAGTGATGGTCTACATACTCTATACAAATTTCAACATTAACATTTAAGATGGCTACACGAAATAAACCTAGGGGTAGGGCTGTTTATCGAGACGATTTTTACGTCTCGCAAGATTTATGTCTCTTTATGTCCTGACATATCTGCTGCATCTATGTTGGGTGATTTCTCTATTTTTGGTAGGCGTCCACTGTTCGCACGAGCCCCAGGTGCGTTCCTACAAGTACATGGATACAGTGTATTTCTATTGTTGAGAGTGTTGCTCTGACCCCAAGTATTGCTGCTGATGCTGCTGTGCAGGGTGGACAGCTTTGTTCGCAAGTAGAAGTTCTCGTCCCATAGGTTCGACAAGCTCGTGGTCATCGCCGAGTCGACGCCGACTACACCTTGCCACCGTTCTTCAACCCCACGTCTTGGTTATCTACGGTAGTGAGGTCATTGACGTTTAGCACCAAGACAAAATTCACCCAGTCCGCACGAGCTCCTCCTCAAGAGCGAGATCTTGGATGCGGAGGCGAAGATTACGACCCGATTGAGCAACCCGCTACACTCACAGTGGAGGAAATGCCCCCGGACGGGATCGAATGGTATTGTTGGACATCGTTGTTATGGCCAGAGTGTGTGGCAACACCACGCTACTTTGTAGGTGGACGAAGGAGCACGAGCTCATGATCCAGGAGGTTTCACAATAACAGCGTATTGACGAAGCGGTGGAAGACATCGACATTTCGTTTTGGCGGTATGATTCATCCTGTCCTCAACAGGGAATGCAAGAAAACTCGGGCTCAGAACACACATTCGAGGCAAAAGCTGTTGGCTCCGTGTAGAAAAAGGTTTTCCAAAGCTCGACATCCGCTGATACATGTAATCTACGCTACTGTATTGGTAGATTTGTTTGAACGATGGCCTGGCGCCAGCTCCTTTCGCCTCGCTCGGGGCTCCTGCCTCTGTGTGTAGCTACGGGCGGATCGCTGTTGGCTGCTCGCTCGATTGCCCGTTGCTCCGGTGCCGACGCGTCAGCTGCCGGCCCGTCAATCCAAGCGCATTCGTACAGTGACGGCCACCAGCATCGCGCCCCTCGGATGGTTATCGGAGACCCTGGTCTGTAGGACGTACCGGTACTATCTACTGTACATAGTAGTATGCCTTCCACCATCAATGACGCGCTAACTTGTCCGACGTTGCAGATGAATTCGCCCGCAAGATGAAGAAGTTCGCGCAGGACGGAGCGGATCAGCTGCTGGTGATCGCCGACTTCGATCGGACGCTGACGCCGTACTACAAGCAGCGCAGCGACTCCAAGACCCCTCTGCAGCAGGAGAGCAGCAGCCACGGACTGCTGATGACCAGCAGCGTGCTGCAGCCGCAGGTGTGTGCTGGGGAGCAGGAGCTCTTCGCGAGGTTCTACCCGGTGGAGATGTCCCCGACGCTCTCGGCCGAGGAGAAGCTGCCCTTCATGGTGCAATGGTGGAACAGCGCACACGCGCTGCTGGTAGAGTACAAGCTGACCAAGGCCCAGGTGCACGAAGCGGTGGCTCTCGGCTCGCTGAGCTTCCGTCAGGGCTTCCACCCGCTCTTCAAGCTGCTCCACGACCAGCATTTGCCGACGCTCATCTTCTCTGCGGGGCTCTACGACGTCATCCACGCTGCGCTGGAGCAGGAGTTCGCTGCTGAGCGTAAGCGTAACGGAGAAACTGAAGGAGAGGACGACAACCGAGCGTCTACGCCTAGCAACGTGCACGTGGTGTCCAACATGATGCGGTTCGACGCCGACGGGGTCATCGAAGGCTTCGATGGGGCGCTCATCCACTCGCTCAACAAGAGCGCGCGCGTGCTGCTGGACTCGCCCTTCTGGCAGAGCTGCGAGCTGGAGAAGCGTCGTAACGTCCTGCTGCTCGGAGACTCGAGGGGCGACGTCCACATGGCCGAAGGTCTGGACGCCGACGAGATCATCCGCGTCGGCTTCCTCAACGTGCATGTGGACGAGGCGCTGGACGAATACCTCGACCTGTACGACGTGGTGTTCACGCACGACGCGAGCTTGGTCCCCGTGCAGATGCTGCTTGAGCAGATGACAGCGGCGGCGAAGCAAAAGTAGAGTAGAGCTCGATATCCAGCAAGTTGAAGTGCAGTGTAGCCATCTTTCTCGGTCGATATCGCTAAAAGACCCACTAACAAAGATAATCATCCACCCAGAATTGACAACTCGACAAAAATCCATGGGATAAACAAATGTTTTGTTAAAAAGTCCCCAGAATCTATTTGTCCCATCCTGAGGGGAGGATCCAATATCCGATACACACTAAACTAAAGATCAACAGGACCATGTCGGCGAACCTCGAGGCTCTGGACAAGGAGGCGCAGGTGCTGCGCGCCGCCATCGACGGCAACCGCGTGGACGAGGCCGCCAAGATCCTCGCGCAGCTGAAGGTGCGCGCTTCCTGCAGCTAACCCCCGCCTAATCCGCCGCTAATTAGCCCCTAACTCCCCCTAGATGGCGCTCACGACGCTGCCAGCGCTGCCTCCGTGCGGCGTGGCCTCCCCCACGGCCCAGCAGGATCTGGAGCTCGCTCGTACGTGTCCATCGCAGCATTTCCCAGCCTCAGATCCTTAAAACTCGCTCCGCAATCGCTAATTCGGCCTCTAACCCCTTGTATCCAGGCCACGTGCTCGAGAGCGCCACGCTGCTGAGCATCCTGCGCGAGGACATGACGGCCTTCGAGCGCAGCATGATCCAGCTCAAGGTGTACCACCACAGCGGGCTGCAGCCCTCGCCGCTGCACTACCCGATCCTGGGCACGCGCCTGCTGCAGCTGCTGGTGGAGAACCGCATGGCCGAGTTCCACAACGAGCTGGAGCTGCTGCCCGAGCAGAGCCGCCAGGACTCGAACGTGGCCTTCGCCGTCAAGCTGGAGCAGTACCTGATGGAGGGCACGTACAACAAGGTGCTGGAGGCGCGCAGCCACGTGCCCAACCCCTTCTTCCGCTTCTTCCTCTCACAGCTGCTGCAGACCGTGCGCGAGAACATCGCGGACTGCGCCGAGGTCGCGTACCAGTGTCTGACGCTGGCCGACGCGCAGCAGATGCTCATCTTCAACTCGCCTGCTGAGCTCAACACGTACATCCAGGAGGAGAAGCCCGACTGGGTCGTGCGCGAAGGCCGCGTGTGGTTCAAGGCCCCCGAGAAGTCCCTCGGCGCCTCGGACATCCCGTCGTTGAGACTAGTGGGCGAGACGCTCGCGTACGCCACGGAGCTGGACCGTATCGTATAAAGAGAGAGAGAGAGAAGCGCTGACGGCCAGAGGGGAAGACTCACTCAAGAACCAGCAAAATGGCGTCAAATTTACTCACACACGAGATACCTTGATTCATTCTTCATTTTGTACTTCTTCACTTTGTAACTCACTGGTGTAGGTGGTGATTCCGCTGGCAAGTCACGACTTTCGCGGTTGGCTGCCCCCTACTGGTAAATATACTGCTTCGCAACCTTCGTGTCGCGACGCTTCTTGGGCGCTGGTTTGACACCAAGAACCTTGTCCAGCCATACCTGCGTCTTGATGGGGAGCGTCGCGCGCGACTCCCAGACCAAGTTCTCCTGGTTGATCCATTGAATCAGGTAAATAATCTCCTTTGACCCCGTAGTCACATTTGTCACCTCCCTGCGCTCCTGAGCGAGCTTGATCTGATACTGACACGTCCGTTTAGCTCGCTCGCGGGCCCGGAACATGTCAATAAGGCGTCGAGGGATGTTTTCGTCCGGTTCCCATGTGAGCTCGTCGTAGTTTTCCCACTTGACAAGATACAAATCGGCATCCTTGGACCGCTGACCACCTGCCGTTAGCAGCGACCTACCTTCCTTGACGCACAAGATAGCCTCGACAACATACACATCCTCTTCGTTCAGGTCAAACATATCCTGGTCGTCGTCAGTTGAAGAATCTGCGCCCTTCGTCTCCTCCTCTTCGTCTTCTCCTTCTTCTTCTTCTTCCTCTTCTTCACTGTCATCTAGCACGATAGCGGACGTGGGCGAGGCCCCTGGCTTCACTACCTCGGTCTCCTTTTCGTAGGACAAATACTTGGCATCCGTCGTGCCTGAGGCCACATCGTCAGCTCTGATCTTAGCCACCACAGCAGCAAGCTGTTCCATCGAAGTCAAGCCAGCCTTGTTGGCTGGCTCCTCCTTCTCTTCCTTCACCTCGTTCTTCTCCTCGGCTGCCTGTTGTCTTTGTCTCTTCGGTGATCTTCCTGCTGTGCGTTTCTTGGGTTTTTCAGGCGGTGGGCTATTCTCCAGTTCTGGCATAAACTCAGCTTCGTCGGAATCCGAGTACCCTCCCTTGTACTCGGGTTCCTCCTCCTCTTCTCCAGACTCGTACACCACTTCATCCTCATCCACATACGCCTTCCGCTGCTTCTGGCTGCGTCCGCGTTCGCTACTCTTAGCCTTCCTCTTGCCGCGATTATCAGCTCGCAACGCGTCGTCTAACGTCTCCAACGAGCGTTTCCGGGTCAACTTGGGTGTGCTCTTCTTGTCCGCCGTTGTGTCAAGCTGCAGCTTAGTGAGCAGCTCCACCAGCCCAGCGGAGGTGCCCGCGTTCTTTCCCTTGTCCAGCTCCAACCACTTGACGACGACCTTGTACTTGTTGGAGCCGAAGGCCACATTCTCGCACATGGGCACTTTCCGCAGCTTCTTGAGCACGGAAGCCTGGTACGCGTCGGGCTGTTGCTCCTCCTTCTTCACTGCGGGCGCGCCGCTCTCCTGCTTCACGACCCGCGGAGAGCTGGTCGTCTTCTTCTTCTTTTTCTGACTCTTCTTCTCCGTCTTGACACTGGGAGAGCCCTTCCCATTGTGCGGAGAGGCGGCCGTGCCCTTCGTCTTCTTCTTCTCCTCCGTCTTCTCTTTCTTCTCTTTCTTCTCTTCTCGTCGCTTGACTTTATTCTTCTCCTTGCTCGTGGCCTTGGCTTTCGCTTTGGCTTTCTCTTTGCGGCGCTGCAGCATGACGCGGCGCTTCTCGTAGGCCGCGGACACCTGGACCCACGTGGTGGAGAGCGACTGCGTCTCAGTCTGCAGCTTCAGCGCGTCGGGCAGCGGCGGCGCGAGCAGCAGCAGCTTGCCCATCACGTGGTCCATGCCCAGGTGCATCTTGCTGTACAGCTCCTGCTGCTTGGAGCGCGCAGGAGCCTCCTGCGTCACGGCCATAGCGGAGCTCTTCGCCTCACGAGCCGTTTGATTAGCGGCTATTGGGAATTTGTATGGGAGGGTCGGGTGTGTCGTCTAAGTACGATATGGTGTGACGTACACAAAATGGCGATCTTTTACTTTTTTTAGAACCTTTCTGGACTTTTGAGATTAACAGACAATCCCGCTAAGAGGAGGGAGAAAACGGCCCAAAATGGGGAAAACCGAAAAAATAACTAAATGCGGTCGTTACCTTTTTAGCACGAAAATGCTACCACTAGATAGCCCTTTATCTTAAACCACATATTATGAAACTCGTGCTGCCGGCAACGCGCTAGACAGCCCAGCGCATCGAGGTCAACGACGCCACTTGACTGATCTTGACTGAGCCATGTGAAAGCGTTTTCAGCATTTTGGAAAAGTGTTAGAGTGGTACTTCAAGTACATAAATGTAGACCTCGTGCACATCCTGTGCACCGCCGCCTTGACCTTCACGGGCCCCGGTTGGAGCTCCAGCGTCTCGAATAAGCGAAGAAGCTGTTCAGGCACAGCGCAAACGCTTAAACTTTTAAGTTATCGTAAGAAGCTCCCCTTCACACCCGTCAAAAGCCGCTTGATCTCCCACATGAATCGCGAAGTGATTCCACTGGAATGGACCTCGGATTTGAACCTAGCACATGGTATCACTGCCAAATGTCTAAAATTGAAGATTTCTCTACGAAAGCGATGCTATATGCCAATATTCATCACAGTGCTTCATGCACGACAACCTGCTGCAATGTAACAGGCGTACTGTTAAATGTGACACAAGAACATTATTGTATGAAAATCCCAAGTCCATATGACTGTTTCCGCATTTTGTGTTTTTCTGGGTTTCCCTCGATCACGCCCTCCTCTTAGCGGGAATGCGTGTTAAAAGTAGCGAACATGGATACACTAGGAGGACAAGCATCACGTGTAGCCATTTTAGGCCTTACTGGTGTGGATGCTACAGATGCGATCGTCGTCGTCGAAGGTGAACGTGGACTTGACCGAGATGGGTACGAAGAAGATCTTGACCACGCCACGCACGACCACGTGGTCGTCGTCGCCGTCCTCGATGGCTGGCGGCTGCCATGAGCCCTCGACTTTGGTCTTCTCCAAGTACGCGCGGAACTGCTCCTTGCCGCGGTAGCTGCCGTCGCGCTGGCTGTAGAACTGGATGTCGTCACTAACGAGCTGCAGCGTCTCCTTCGTGCGCTTCTCGAGACGTAGTGCCACGTACTGCTTCACAGTATCCACATGCTCCTGCGTGACGGTCGAGGCGACACCCATGACACTTGAGTCAGTCAGTTGGTTGTTGATCTGCTGCTCTGCTGCTTGCGGCGACGAATTCGAATCGAGAACTGGGTGGACTGCAACGAGCCCTAGCATCTCCGTTGAACTTCGAGCTGGCAACGAGACTACAGTAACAGTGTTCTGGCCTCTGCTAGAGAGAGGATACCGTTGCCGCGATTAGTCCGATGGGGGGCAACTTCAACTAGACCTGCCAGCCGAGGCTTGTCACGCCATTTTGTTTTGACACTCGTCACTGCCACAACGCTGTTGCCCATAAATGCATTGAGCCACATGATCCACACACGCGCACTCCAGTCGCAAGCACACCCAGCTGTCGTCGAGCCAGCCTTCATAAGCTGCACGTACCGATATCACCTTAAGTACGACCTGGGATTTGACGCTCGATTCATCCATACCGATCATACAATACGACGTCACTACTCGAGACGCGGCGAGCATGGCGGACGTGGGCTCCGTGCAGGTGCCCGAGCTGGCGGCCGTGGACCTCGACAGCGAGTCGGACACGTGCTCCACCGCCTCCAGCTTCAGCGTGCCGCAGGCCGACAACGAGGGGCCCAAGCGCCTCGACAGTCCCGCGTCGCACGAACACGCGGAGGCGGCGCTGCACCTCACCTCGTACGTGGCAATTGCAAATAATTTAATTTAATACTGTGATTGCAATTATTGCTCGACTGATGATGCAATCATGCTGGGTATAGTGACTTGAAGACATTCATCAACACGTGCATTGCATTCCTTGGCTCGGGAGTTTTGGGGCTGCCCTACGCTTTCCGCAAATGCGGCGTCTTGGTGAGATTTTTTACCGGTAATTTATTTTAGATAATTGTTAGATATTTTCACTTATGCAATTAATCTGATTTTTTGTAGATGGGATTCGTGACGCTGGTGGGTGTGGCGACCGTGAGCACGTACGCCATGATGCTCGTGGTGCAGTGCAAATACAAACTCAAGCAGCAGGGCAAGCACGTGACCAAGTACGGGGAGATCGGCTTCTTCGCCATGGGTCAAATAGGCTCGACGCTTGTGAACTCGGCTCTGGTCATCTCCCAAACAGGCTTCTGCATCGCCTGTAAGGCCCGTCATCGTGCCCTGGTAGTCTGAATCCTCCAGCGAGTACTGATGTTTCATGGATTTTTTGTTGTGTTGCAGATTTGATCTTCATTTCGACGAACGCTCACAAGTTCCTGGACGTGTCGAAGCAGTTGGTGGTGTCGGTGTGCGTGCCCCCGTTGATCGGCTTCTCGCTGCTGAAGCACATGAAGGAGCTGGCCTACGTGGCGCTGCTTGCAGATTTCATGTGCATCCTTGGGCTGCTGGTGGTTCTGAACATTGATCTGGGCTACATGGAGCAAGACCACGACAACATTGAGGCCATTGGGGTCGTGTCCGCTGTTCCATTCTTCTTCGGCGTGGCAAGTTACTGTTTCGAAGGAGTGGGGATGGTGCTGCCGCTGGAGAATTCAATGCAAAACAAGAGGAATTTTACGCCGATCTTGGTGTGCACTGTTGTGATCATCACGGCACTGTACGCTACGTTTGGTGTCTGCGGCTACCTCGCTTTTGGGGATGACACCGACGCCGTCATCACGCTCAATTTCGAAGGAGGGGGCGGTTTGGTCACGCTCGTCAAAGTTTTTCTGTGCTTGGGACTCTTCTTCACGTACCCGGTGATGCTGTTTCCAGTGTTCGAGGTGTTGCAGCCTATGGTGTCGTGTGGGAACAAGTTGGAGGATTCGCGGGTCACGGAGAGGAAGGGCGTCGCTCTGCGTGCCGGGGTCGTCTTGTTCACTGCAGTAATCGCTGCTGCTATCCCAGGTACAACTCGCCACGATTGGATTGGAATTGGTTATCGGATTTGTTGCTAACTCTGTGCTCTTGTGCTTTCAGACTTCGGTCGGTTTATCTCGTTTATCGGCTCCACATGCTGCTCGTTGCTGGCCTTCATCCTGCCGGCGTATTTCCACCTGCGCCTCTTTCGTGACGAGCCCGCCACGTTGGGGAGGCGGTTAAACCAGGTGTTCCTGTGTGGGATGATGGTTTTGGGCGTTGTCATGCTCGGTGCTGGTGTCGTTGATGCCGTTGGCAGTGTATTCTAGATCGTTGACAAGTCATCAAGACCCAACTATGTGTTTTCTGCAAGCACAACACAAACCAATCGCTTGCTAAATGTCCCCCTTGTAATGATCAATAACATAGCGCATCGTTGAGAACCTCAAACGACCCAAAAGATCAGTAGCAACAAAAGCAAAGGTACTATCATAGCAAAAGAAGTGATAAATTCAGGGTGTCGAGCAGTTGACAGCAAACAAGCACTTGCTGTCCCAGCGGTTCGTGTAGTAGGTATTGATGCGTCGTCCATTGTCCCGCCAGGCCATCCATTCTGCCTGCTCTTCCTCGGTAAGATCAGGAAACAAGTCTCTAGTTTCGTGGTGGTCTGTGTCAGCATTATGCAGGAAAACTGAGTCGCCGATCCGATCGTAGCGAAGTCGGTGATGGCCACGCACGACGGCCATTTTTTTATTCGGGTCGTTGCTTAATACAACCCGTTCACCAAAGGTGACGTTCCGCTTGAGAGAGCGTCCGATACCGTCCTGTACGAATCCTCCATCTGGCACTCCAGTGATATCAGCCAACGTGTTGAGGATATCGTAGTGCTCAGTGGCATCGTCAATCACGAGGCCAGCTTTGTCCCCTAGTCTGCCTTCTGCGATAATGGCGCCCGCCACTCGTGTTGTGGAAACTCCCCTCAAAGTCCCGTGGTCTCCGACAATAACAACGATGGTGTCATTCAGGATTCCGCTGTCGTTCATGCAATCCATGAACTTTCCTAGCTCTACGTCTGTGAAGTACCGCATTTCGTAGTAATCTTTGATTAGTTTTGGGTCGTGTGCGCTTTCATAAAGGGCGGAGAAATCGGGTTTATCAGCTTCCGCATACCATTTGGGGCGTTCTCGGTATGGTCCGTGGCTTGAGATCGTGTAGTGGGTAAGAAATAGTGGCTTTTTCGGCTCTCCTTGGGCCATACGCTCCTTTTGTTTGCTGGTCTTGTTCACGAGTAAATCACCGAGAATTTGGAAACTTACATCATCGTGCACGCCCCAGTGCAGCCCTCGAGCTTCAGGCCCATGCCAGTCTTCATGCTTGACGCCCAAGTCGCTTTCCGCCAGTTTGGCCATCTCTCTGTTACTCCAGACGGTATCGAAACCATGAGTCGGAAGGAAAATATCCCAACTGTCGTAGTGCGTCGTGCAGCCTGTGGTGAAGAAGGTTTCGTACCCCTTTGCCGTGAAAAGCTGAGGTAGACCCTCAAGGTGGGTGTCTCGCTTTCCACCAGCCATGCCGGTATGCACCGGGCTGTCGTACGGGACCTGTGCGAACAGTAAGCTCTCCACGGAGCGGCTCGTGCGAACACTCGACCAAAAGTTACGAAGAGCAACACCGCGCTCTGCCCACCTGTCGAAGTTTGGGGTGACGGTGAGGTTGGCTCCTTTGAACAAGTTGGATGGGTCGTTCTCTCCGACGAGGTACCGGGAGTCGTGAAATTGGAAAGACTCGACTGCGATCAGTAACACGTTTGGAGGATTATCTGCGTTCACTTTGACGTCGAAGGCCAGCTCTCCTGTAAAGCCTGTAGTGCGGCGATATAGTGTATCGGGTCCAAACAGTGAGTGCTTCTCGGTAGTGTTGTGGATGTACAGCTCAACCCACGAATCCTTGAAAAGTAGTGCACTCGTATCAAGCGAAGGCTCCAACGCACGAGCGAATAACTCATTGAGTGACGCATTCATGGCAGCGTACGCAACGAGAGGGGAACTTGCACGACTTAATGGTACAACGACTGCAGGGAGCATCACTAGAGCAGAGACAACAACAGCGAGCTGCACCCCAACGCGCTTGTGCATCAGCTTCAGGTCGGTTGCTTCCGTTTTCGTGGCTGACAGCAACGCTTCTTTGTCTTCATTTGAGTCCACGTGCCCCGCTTCACTTGTCTCCGCGTCGTCATCGTTCAGGTTAATATCCACGTACGAGGAGGACTTGACCAATTTTTTGTCAGTAACTTTGGCACTCTTAGTTGATTTTGTGTTCCTTGAGTTAGTAGTTTTGGCCACTTGAGTCAAAATGAGGTTTGAGAGCGCAAGTGTCGGGTTCCAGAGCGTTAAATCAGCCCACGATGCTTTCGTCCGCACAATCGCAAACAGTTTAGCCACAATGATCAGTACTGCTGCGTTAGCATAGCCTTTGTTGATCTCATCGCTGGAAATTGGGGCCGCGCTGACATGGTCCTTCTCTTCGATTGCCATGGCAATGAGGTCGGATGTAAACCGCATACCTCGAACTTGCACAATGACCACGTCAGCGACGAAAGGAGCCATCATGGCGAGAAACAGGAGCCAAGATGCAGTAAATGTGGCGATGTGGCCAGCCATCGGGGCTGTCACGCAGCTGCAGCGGACCAACGCACTGCATTTCCACATCGCTTGAAGTGAGGTCGACTTACTGGCCATGGACTTCATTGCGTCAAACAACCAGAGCGCACAGGCGAAGTACGTGACGCACACGAAGTCTTCGAGAAATCCGAGGCTTAGCGCCCCCAGCGTCAGACCCAGCGTGCCTTCATTGGAAGCCGCGTACATCTCGAAAAGTGCCCGAAGACTTTTGCAGCGATAGATGAAGAACACGAATAGAGGAAACGTGTACACAAACGCCCACCCCAGCCACGGTCGAGTCCACAGATCGGCATTCGCTGTGCGCTGAAACACCGTCGAAGACACAATCCGTTGCCAAACAGGAGTCACCTTTGCTGTCATGCGATTTTTTATCGTCGAGATTTTTTCACCCGCATGGAGACACGATGAAGGAAGACGGGAAGTTTGTGGTGGTTTGGAGTAACGGGGTATACCGCGAGGAATCATCGTAACGCAGCGTGGATGGATGTGTGAAGTTGTCGGGGAGATGGAAAGTGGAGTTTGCTGAAAATGGGCTTTGCTGGACAAGCTACAAATACCCTCCCTCCCCGCATGAAGTTGAAACAACAGCTTCAAAGCTTCTCTAAATAAGGATCTTCGGACATTTGCGACTGGTTCCAAGGATAGGAATTCGGGAAGGCAAGTGCAGAACCAAAAAAGACTTCAGTTCAACGTTTCCATTAGGTTTCCACTGAGCAAGTGGCTTCTGGAATATTTTTTTTTGCCTCAAACCGTCAAGCGAAAGGTTCCTTCTGAGGTCGAGGAACAGCGAGTTTATATTAGACTTGTCTATCTACATGTAGTTGGATTAGCATTCTGCAGCAAGGAAGCACTTCGCCTGCCACCTCTTTGTGTAGTACGAGTTGATACGACGTCCTGCGTCCCGCCAATTGAGCCAATCTGTTCGCTGCTCCTGGGGGAGACTGGGCAGTAAATCGTGTTTCATGTCGTGGTCGGTGTCGGCGTTGTGCAGCAGCACCACGTCGGTGACCCGGTCATAGCGCAGACGCTCATGTCCACGCACGACGGACATCTTGCGCGTTGGGTTGTTGCTGTACACAACTCGCTCGCCAAACTTGATCTTGCGCTTGAGCGACCGACCGACGCCGTCTTGCTCGAATCCGCCCTCGGGGACGCCGGTGATGTCTGCCAGCGTGTTGAGGATGTCGTACTGCTCCGTAGCGTCATCCATGACCATGCCTACAGCTTTGCCCAGACGTCCTTCAGCGACAATAGCGCCAGCCACTCGAGTAGCGGACACATCGCGGTCTTCCGGAACATCGTTGCCGAACTCCGGCCCCTGTCCGTGGTCTCCCGAGACGACTACAATGGTGTCGTCGAGGATGCCAGCTTCGGACATGCGGTCCATGAAGTACCGGATCTCAAGGTAGTTCTTGATGTTGTCCGCGTACTTCTGGCCTTCGTACAGAGCGGAGAAGTCGGGCTTCTCCGACTCATCGTACCATTTCGGACGCTGCTTGTAGTTGACGTGGCTTGAGATGGTGTAGTGGTTGAGGAACAGCGGCTTCTTCGGCTTCCCACGAGCCACGCGGTCAGTCTGCTCCTTGGTCTTGTTCACGAGCAAATCGCCCAGAAGCTGGAAGCTCAGATCGTCGTGTACGCCCCAGTTGAGACCGCGGTGCTCCGGGCCATTCCAGTCACCACGTTTGATGCCCAAGTCGCTTTCCGCGAGCTTCTTCATCTCATTGCGACTCCAGACGGTATCAAACCCGTGAGAGGGGAGGAAGGCATCCCATCCGTCGTAGTTCGTCTTACAGCCAGTAGTGAAGAACGTCTCGTAGCCCTTAGCCGAGAAAAGCTGCGGCAAACCCGAGAGCTTCGTGTCCTTCTGGCCTCCAGTCATGCCGGACTTGGTCACATGGTCGTACGGAAGCTGAGCGAACAGCAAACTCTCCACCGAGCGACTTGTCCGCCAACTCGACCAGTAGTTTCGCAGTGCAATGCCGCGCTTCGCCCACTTGTCGAAGTTGGGTGTGATAGTGATGTTGGTGCCCTTGAACAGGTTGGACGGGTCATCCTCTCCTACCAGGTAGTGCGAGTCGTGGAAGCGGAAGGACTCGACCACAATGAGCAGCACGTTGGGCGGGTTCTTGGGGTTCACCTTGACGTCGAACGCGAGGTCGCCCTTGAAGCCCGTTGTCTTCCGGTACAGCGTGTCGTTGCCAAAGAGCTCGTGGTTCTCCGTCGCGTGGTGGATGTAGGTCTCGACCCAGGGCAGATCCGCCTCGTCGACAGCCGATGAACTCCCATCCGCGTACGGCTGGAACGCGTGACCCAGAAGCTCGTTCACCGACGTGTTGAGCGCCGAGTACGCGACGAGAGGCGAAGACGCGCGACTGAGTGCAATCACCAAGAGCGGGAGAACCACGAGACCGACAACCGCAACCAAAAGCTGCTTCACGTACTGCCGTTTGGTCGGTTTGCTGGTGTTAGGCTTCTTCACAACTGAGAGACGATCAGCAGAGTCGTTCTCCCCGTCAGAAGGCGACGTCGTGTCAGCTTCCGAGCTCTCAGTAGCGTCGGTGACGTCCACCGTCACGTACTTGGGGGTTCCAGTATCGGCTTTGGCTGCTTTCGCCAATGGGTCAAGCTCGACGACATCTTGACGCTTGTCACTGTTGGCTTCGTTACTCAAGCACATGGCGTTGTACGCGTGAGAAGAGCGCAGACGCAGCGGGATGTGAGTGGGATTCCAGGTCGAGAGATCCGCCCACGGAGCTCGTGTACGCACAGTCGCGAATGTCGTAGCGGAGACCACCAGAACCAGCACGTTCACGACCGCGTCGGTGACTTCTCTGTCCGACACCTCGAAGGAGCTGGCGTTGTCCTTCTCATCAATTGCCATGACCACGATGTCCAAGGTGAAGCGCATGTCGCGCAGTCGCACGATGAGACTGTCGGCGATCACAGGCGTCACCACCAGCACGAACAGAAGCCACGACACTGAGAACGTTGCAATGCCGCCAACGACTCGAGCAACGAGCCCCTGGCCGCAGCACGTGAAGACGCGTTTGAGACTGTCGAGAGCCCACAAAATCCACGCAAAGTACGTGACGCACACGAAGTCCTCCAAGAAACCAAGTGACAACGCTCCGAGCACGACAGCGACTGTATCGTCCTCCTCACTTCCGTACATGGCGATCAAAGCCCCGAGGGTGTTGCACCGGTACGCGAAGAAGAGCGTGAGTGTCAAACCGTAGACGAAGGCCCAACCGCGGTACGGACAGTCGCTGCGTGCAAGTCGGCGGGCGATGGACGTCTGCTTGACTTTGAGTGCGACCCACTCGGTGAAGGTCGGGAGGTCCTCGGGGCCGTCGTCCGGTTGCTCTGGTGTCTTGTCCGCCGTAGCGTCATCTGAGACCGTGACGGGCTCCGCTTCGGGGTCTTCGTGCTCGAGCGGCACCATGAGACTACGACTGGCTATTGCCAACTGAGGCTACGGGTGACCGTCGTGCTGTGCTGCCGATGCTGGCGATCGGAAAGTGAGCGGAGGTGTTGCTGTCGCCACGTAAAGCTGCGGACAGACGAACAAAACGCCAAGCAAATTCCTGGCGATCTCCCGATGGTGAGGCGATTTTTGAGCCAGGCTGAGGCGCCCCATACCCGTTCTGGGCATTAGCCACTTGACTTGAGCTTGCTCTCTGTCTGTCTGGCTGCCATCGCGTCCCGTGTTCCGTGCCATCTTTGCCACAACGTTGCGAGCCGGCTGGTTGAACGTCGCAGCGGCTGCGAACAGCAAACGCTGCGGACAGCAGATTTGACAAGACAACTCAGTTACTGTACTGGGCGTCGAGTCATCATTTGCTGAGTACAGTACGGAGTGGAAACGTGCCACTTTTTGTGAAGCAAGTTTACTCTGCCATGGATAGCTCTGACGAACCACAAACTCACACCCACCGGTTCTGGCGCTTCCTCATGGGTCATTCAGATACATCAAGTGACAGCCTCACCAGTCCTATAACGAAGCGTTGGGGCCCGTCACCTTGCTTGGCATTGAGAGCAGAGCTCGTTCGCATCTCAAGAGAGAGAGAAAAAGCGATGAAATACATGTACATTTGTCGATCGCCTTCAACACTGACAGCTATCGACAGCGGCCATCCACATTCGATTCGATAGCCAGCTAAAACATAATATGTTTTAGGCGGCTTCGGACGGAAGTCAACGCGTACGTCCGAAGCCCCCCCCCCCCTCACACACACTCACTCCTTTTGCTCTTCCGTGGGAAGTGAAGGAAGCCAAATCTGTGGTCACGTCGTGCGTGGTCTCTCTCAT
Organism: Phytophthora x cambivora; assembly: GCA_033557925.1. NCBI lineage: Eukaryota > Oomycota > Peronosporomycetes > Peronosporales > Peronosporaceae > Phytophthora > Phytophthora x cambivora. The sequence goes on along the minus strand of JAUCEB010000013.1, from coordinate 5,005,349 downwards.
CGTCGCGCATGATGCGGATTGTTGCCAAAGCTTTCTCGTTGCTGTTCTGCAGGACCCCGCTGCCCCCCCCCCCCCCCCCCCGCAATGTCTGCGAGCGTGTTCAACGACGTCGTCGTCTAGCATGAATCCAAATGGAACCCCCACAGTGGATACCTCGCGAGTGCTTGTAACATCCGTGGCCATGGCCCACGACTCATGGGTGACCACGGATAACGAGGATGCTGATTGTCTTCTCAACGGTGTTGGGTATATCTAACAGTATTAAATAATACATGTATTAATACTACCGGCACTGTACATCATAACGCGCTGGGCAGATTTTAATCTATAATACTTCGTACGTAGTACTTAAAAGCACAGTTCTTCTTCGAGTCTAGAGCTCGGTATGTCTCCTGCAGTCGCCTCACCTTGTCCTCACCAAGCGTGCCGTACGCGCGTTCTACATGAAGTGCACTTGGTCTTTATCTAGCTGTTCGGTTCCGCTGTGGTAGCAACCACCTGTTACTTCTTGACGTCGATGACCCTCCGCAAAAAATAATTATGTGTTTTATTTTTGCGGTGACCCCGGTCACCGCCAGACCGCTCATATACTACGTAGTATAGCGGCTAGCTCTACAACTTGACGGCACATTCGGTAGAGCAGAGCACCAGTGGGTTTAGCAATCTTCATCAAGCAAGCACCTCTTTTCCCAGTGCTTTGTGTAGTACGAGTTGATGAGACGGCCCTTGTCACGCCAGCTCAGCCACTCTGAGCGCTCTGCATCTGAAAGTCCGGGCAACAAGTCGTTCTCCATGTCGTGGTCCGTGTCTGCGTTGTGCAGCAAAACGTAGTCGGTCATGCGCTCGTAACGCAGCCGCAAGTGGCCACGCACCACCGACATCTTCCTGGTCGGGTTGTTGCTGTACACGGTCCTCTCCCCAAACTGCGTCTTCCGCTTGAGAGAGCGACCCACGCCGTCCTGCTCAAAGCCACCGTCCGGCACCCCCGTCATATCTGCCAGTGTATTGAGGATATCGTACTGCTCCGTGGCGTCGTCGATCACCATTCCCGACGCATTCCCCAGTCGCCCCTCAGCGATGATCGCGCCTGCCACCCGCGTGGCCGACACATCGCGATCTTCAGGGACGTCGTTGCCGAACTCCGGACCTTGTCCGTGGTCTCCTGAGATGACGATGATGGTGTCGTTCAAGATCCCTTCCGCGGCCATGCGGTCGAGGAATTTGCCCATTTCCACGTCGGCGAAGTAGCGCATCTCGAGGTAGTTCTTGACGTTGTCCGCGTATTCTTCGCCATTGTAGAGAGCAGAGAAATCGGGTTTCTCGGCCTCGTCGTACCATTTCGGACGCTGTTTGAAGTCCACGTGACTCGAAATGGTGTAATGGTTGAGGAACAGCGGCTTCTTGGGTTCTCCTCTGGCCACTCGTTCTTGCTGCTCCTTCGTTTTCTTCACCATCAAGTCGCCAAGGATCTGGAAGCTCAAGTCGTCGTGCACGCCCCAGTTGAGTCCGCGGTGCTCGGGGCCGTCCCAGTCTTCGCGTTTGATCCCCAGCTCGTTTTCTGCGATCTTCTTCATCTCATTCCGACTCCAGACCGTGTCGAACCCGTGGGTAGGCAGGAATGAATCCCATCCGTCGTAGTCCGTCAAACACCCAGTCGTGAAGAAAGTCTCGTAGCCTTTAGCCGAGTACAGCTGAGGCAAACCAGCGAGCTTGGTGCTCTGTTGGCCTCCGGTCATACCCGACTTGGTCACACTATCGTAGGGCAGCTGAGCGAACATGAGGCTCTCCACGGATCGACTCGTCCGCCAACTGGACCAGAAGTTCCGCAGTGCAATGCCCCGCTTCGCCCACTTGTCGAAGTTAGGCGTGATGGTGATGTTGCTCCCCTTGAACAGGTTGGACGGGTCCTCGTCTCCTACCAGGTAGTGCGAGTCGTGGTACCTGAACGCCTCGACCACGATGACCAGAACATTGGGCGGGTCTTCTTCGGTAACGTTGACGTCGAAAGCGAGGTCACCTTTAAACCCCGTCGTGCGTCGGTGCAGTGTGTTCTCCCCTAACAGCGTGTGCTCCTCCGTCTTGTAGTCGATGAACGTCTCGATCCAAGGAAGAGTGACTCGCTTGACGGCGGGCGTGGGTGCCGGTGTCGGCGCTGGTGTCGGGGCCGGTGTCAGAGCTGGCGGGGCAGTCTCACTAACACTAACGTTTACTGCCTTGGTCTCTCCTAAAGCTTCTTGCCCGCTCTGCTGCGAAGCTTCTCGCTCATTCTCGCGTGAGTTGGCGATCGAGTTCGTCTGCGACTTCTCCGCCTTGTCACTTGAGTCCGCAGGCTCTGAGTCGTCATTTGAGCTGCTGTCAGCGTCCTCGACACTTTCCTCCACTACATCCTCGACGACCATGGGGGCGGTCACTTGCACATCCAACGTCGGCTCCAACCCCCGCGCGAAGAGCTCGTTCAGCGTCGTATTCAGCGCTGAGTACGCGACCAGCGGCGAGCTGGCGCAGCTTATAGCCACGACGATGACGGGGAAGAGCACGAGTCCAGCCAGAGCCACGAGACTTTGCTTCACGCGCTGTCGACAGCCTCCTGTCTGCTTGGAGCTCCTCTGCCTTGTCGGCGTGAGTCCGTTCTTGCTCTCGCCCAGCGCCGCATACAGCAGCGAGTCGTCGGACGAGAGCACGAGGCGCGTCGGGTTCCACGTCGAGAGCTCGGCCCACGCCGCCCACGTCCGCACAATGGCGAAGAACGTGGCGACCAGGAGGAACTCGGTGACGCTCAACGTGGCGTCGCTGATCTCCGAGCTGGAGACGGCCACAGACTTGGCGTGGTCCCTCTCGTCGATGGCCATGACCACCAGGTCGAAGGTGAAGCGCATGCTGCGCAGCCTCACGAGCACCAGGTCGGCCACGAACGGCGCCATCACCGCCACGAACAGCAGCCAGGACACGGTGAACGTGATGAAGCGACCGACAAGTCGACGACTGTCTCGGTGGCCAATGAGCCCCTTGAAGCAGTCGAAGACCCAGAGCGAAGTCGCCAAGTAGGTGGCACACACGACGTCCTCCAGGAATCCGAGCCCCAAGGCCCGCAGCGCCACCGCCGGGGTCAAGTCTTTGGCACTCGCGTACATCATGACGAGCGGCTTCAGCGCCATGCACCGGTAGATGGAGAAGAGCGAGAGCACGAACGCGTACACGAACGCCCACCCGAGCCACGGTCGACTGCCAAGCCACTGCAATGCACTCATAGACCTCATCTGACGTTGAAGGTCCGGACTCTTAGACATCGTTTTGCTGTTCGTATGGTAGGTATCCGCTTGGGGGCTTTGGAAGCAATGGGCAGAAGTAGTTCACGCGAGGCCGGCGAGTTGTGAAATGAGCCGAGGGCTAGTGGTGGCAACTCTGATCGAGTGGACGACGGCGCTAAATAGAATGCGAGTGTGGGAAGCAGCGCCGCCAGGTTGTGGTGCAGTCGCATTCACTTGCCACCGAAGCGCGAGCCAACGGCTTGCGACCCACCGCCGGAAGGTATCAGGTGCTGACTTGACTACGGCAGTAACCGCTGCAACTTCAACCATAGCTGTCATGGTCTCACCAGTCGACACCGTTGTCGTCTACCGTCTAAGACCCACTGTATCAATCGGATGTAAAGCATCAATTTGTTGTTTAGTTGTCTACTCTGTGGCGCCGCATTCCGCCGCGAGTAAGCAGCTTCCTTCCCAGCGCTTGGTGTAGTACGAATTGATACGGCGGCCAGCGTCGCGCCACGCAATCCACTCGTCCCGCTCCTCGGGTGTCAAATCCGGCAGCAAGTCCTTCTTCATGTCGTGGTCCGTGTCCGCGTTGTGCAGCAACATCGAGTCGGTGGCTTTATCATAGCGCAGCCGCAAGTGGCCGCGCACCACCGACATCTTCCTGGTCGGGTTGTTGCTGTACACCGTCCTGTCCCCGAACTCCGTCTTCCGCTTGAGAGAGCGACCCACGCCGTCCTGCTCAAAGCCACCTTCCGGCACCCCCGTCATATCTGCCAGTGTGTTGAGGATATCGTACTGCTCCGTGGCGTCGTCGATCATCATTCCCGACGCATTCCCCAGTCGCCCCTCAGCGATGATCGCACCTGCCACCCGCGTGGCCGAGACATCGCGATCTTCAGGGACGTCGTTGCCGAATTCCGGACCTTGTCCGTGGTCTCCTGAGATGACGATGATGGTGTCGTTCAAGATCCCTTCCGCGGCCATGCGGTCGAGGAACTTGCCCATTTCCACGTCGGCGAAGTAGCGCATCTCGAGGTAGTTCTTGACGTTGTCCGCGTACTTTTCACCATTGTAGAGAGCAGAGAAATCGGGTTTCTCGGCCTCGTCGTACCATTTCGGACGCTGTTTGTAGTCCACGTGACTTGAGATGGTGTAGTGGTTCAAGTAGAGCGGCTTCTTGGGCTCTCCGCTTGCTACTCGAGTTTGCTGCTCCTTCGTCTTGTTGATCAGTAAATCGCCGAGGATCTGGAAACTCAAGTCGTCGTGCACGCCCCAGTTGAGTCCGCGGTGCTCAGCGCCGTCCCAGTCTTCGCGTTTGATGCCCAAGTTTGCTTCTGCAATCTTCTTCATCTCGTCTCGACTCCAGACCGTGTCGAATCCGTGGGTAGGCAGGAAGGAATCCCATCCGTCATAGCCAGTAAGACAACCCGTGGTGAAGAAGGTCTCGTAGCCTTTGGCAGTGAAAAGCTGCGGCAAACCAGCGAGCTTGGTTCCAGCTCTACCCCCCGTCATACCCGACTTGGTCACGCTATCGTAGGGAAGTTGTGCGAACTGGAGGCTCTCCACGGATCGACTCGTTCGCCAACTGGACCAGAAGTTTCGCAGTGCAATGCCCCGCTTCGCCCACTTGTCGAAGTTGGGCGTGATGGTGATGTTGCTTCCCTTGAACAGGTTGGACGGGTCCTCCTCTCCTACCAGGTAGTGCGAGTCGTGGTACCGGAATGCCTCGACCACGATAACCAGAACATTGGGAGGGTCTTCTTCGGTGACGTTGACGTCGAACGCGAGGTCGCCTTTAAACCCCGTTGTACGTCGATAGAGCGTCTCGTATCCGAACAATGTGTGTTCCTCCGTTTTGTAGTCGATGAAAGCTTCAACCCACGGTAGACTGGAATCCTCAGCGGTGGGGGTGACTTGACGCACGCGAGGTTGCAGTGCGTGCTTGAACAGCTCATTGAGTGACGTGTTTAGTGCCGAGTACGCGACCAGAGGCGAACTTGCTTCACTCATGGCCACCACCACAAGCGGGAAGAGCACCAGGCCAACCACTACGATGAAACTTCGCTTTAAGTACAACCGGTACGCATCCATTTTGTTGGCGCTTCGGCTCTTGAATGAGTTGTCGTCTTCGTAAATTCCGTCATCATCGACGAGCTCACCGCTTTGGGCATCGTCGAGTACCTCCACCTTCATGTATCGAGCTGTCTTTGCGGCGTCACGCTCTTCGTCGTCGTCGTCTCCATTTCTGACTTTGTTCGCTTTCGCGCGACTCGAGAGCACGCGACTTGGGTCCAGCTCCGAGTCTTCCGTCGGACTGCTGGAATCCTGACTGTCTTCCGAGTCCTCGTGGTTTACTCTGGCACTGGGTCTGTGTTTCTGTGTAGTGCTTGCACCACAGTAAGGATAGTGCTTTGGGGAGTCTACACAAGGCAACTTGATCTGCGTCGGATTCCAGGTCGACAGATCCGCCCAGGGAGCCCAAGTGCGCACGATAGCGAAGAACGTAGCCGCGATGACGAGTCCGACAGCGTTCACAGTCGCAGCAGCGATTTCCTCGCTCGATACTTCGAACGCGGCGGCGTTGTCCTTCTCGTCGATGGCCATCGTGACGATATCGAACGTGAAGCGCATGTCCCGCAGACGCACGACGATCACGTCGGCGACGAAGGGGATCGTCATGGCCAAGAAGAGGAGCCACGACACCAAGAACGTCGCCGCTTTACTGGCAAATTGTGCGATTCCTGAGCGGCTAAGGAGAGGGAGGCGTCTAACGGCGCCAGCCTTGAACGAGTCGAATAGCCACAATGCGCAGGCGAAGTACGTCGCACACACGAAATCTTGCAAGAGCCCGAGAGTCAACGCTCGGAGTACGATGCCCGGCGTTCCTCCTTGACGCTGGCGTACATGGCAAACAGCGCCTTGAGTGCCGTGCAACGGTAGATGGAGAAGACCAGAAGAACCAAACCGTAGACGAAGGCCCATCCGATCCAAGGATATCCCCACTGTCCGACCGTCTGCATCCAAGCTTCCGGCTTGAGCCATCGCACGATAGCTGGAGACTTTGGGTTCTTCCGCGGGTAGTCTTCGATTGCATCCCCCGACACTGCGGTTGGAAAGCCGTAGTGCGTAGCTTGCTGCCCCTTGTCGACCGAGTCACGGCGGACCATCGTGCTCGAACACCAGCAGATTTGGGAGTGCTAGCAGTGGATCGATGGTGGTTTTGGTCAGAGATAGACCGAACCAATCGAATAACCCCCACAACATCGTCAGTTTCTCTGGGGGTAAACTCACGGCACCTTCCCAGGCGCAAAGTACTGGTCCTAACGAGCTTTCTTCATCCTGACCCATTCATAGCTGAAAACGGGCTGAAAACGGTCGTTTCACTTGATTTCAACATTGCTTCAAAACTACGAGGCTGTCGCCGTCGCATGCGCACGTGACTGATCCCATCGTGCAATAGATAGCGACTTTCACTGTAAAAAGAGTTTAAGAGCTTGCTCATAATATTGTTATGAGCGACGAAAGACCACGACTGAAAAAGCTGAAAAAACTCCATCAAGTTGCTCAATACCGAGATGTACTCATCCTTCTGGTTCCAGCAAAAAAGATCATAAACATAAGTAGGGGATTTGTCTACCACCTCTCAGCAGTCTGCAGCGAGCAGGCACTTCTCGTCCCAACGCTTCGTGTAGTACGCGTTGATGCGGCGTCCGTTGTCGCGATAGGTCCTCCAGTCCGCCTTGTCCTTGGCGCTGAGGGCTGGAAACTCGTCGGTCTTCATTTCGTGGTCGGTGTCGGCGTTGTGCAGCAGCACAGAGCTCGAGTAGCGATCATACCGAAGTCTTTCATGACCGCGTACCACCGACATCTTCCGACTCGGATTGTTGCTGTATACAATACCGCATTTCGCATGTAGAGGAACACACCCCATGTCATAGGTTTAGGTTAATTGGTGCACTCGACTCAAAAATAATGTGAAACCCATAAATTGGGACAGGTGACCATATTTTGGGGATACAGTAGACTACCGGTACAGTAATCTGCCTCGATAAAGAAGTCTTCAAAACCGATAACCTGTGTAACCTCATACGACTGAAACTGAGGCCATTATTAACTTTTGACTTTATTTTTCTAACAAACTTGCAAAATGTATGCACAGCCCGACTTCTTTATCGAGGCATATTACTGTAACGTTAGCTCGAAGACGAGTTGGACCGGCGGATGAGGCCGAGAGCGAGTAAGCTTACAAGACGGCAATGCCGACGCTTGCGGCGTTGCGCTAGGTCACCGTGCCGAGGATCTCCTGCGGGCAGATGAGCAGAAGCGGTTGACGCCCGCGAGCTGTTTGCCGGCGGCCACAATCTGGGCGATGCACGACATGTACGTGTGGCAGATGAGGGCGGGCTCCGTGGCCGTCATGTTGGCCCCCTGCACGCAGTTAAGCTTCAGCACATCGGCCTCTCCTCCGTGGGCGTGTCGATGCAGTCGTAGGTCTCGACGCACGCAGCTGGCCGCTGCACTCGCCGAGCTGCGGAGCGGTATCCACAGCCATGCACTTTATAGGCTCCCACGCTAATAAAAAAATGTGTAAAATACCCATATTACGGGTGTATCGCTCAACATGCGATCTCGTGCACTTTTCTATTACGTCGTTGATTGGTCAATTTGAAGGTGTATCTGTTAAGCCGCTGTAGCTCTCTACATGCGAAATGCGGTACGCTCACCAAATGTGACGTTGCGTTTAAGGGAGCGCCCAATGCCATCTTGCAGGAATCCGTCCTTTGGTACGCCTGTGATGTCTGCCAGCGTGTTCAGCATGTCGTACTGCTCCACTGCATCCTTTATCATAAGCCCGACGTAGTCACCGAGTCGACCCTCAGCGATGATAGCTCCAGCTACTCGCGTTGCGGATAACTCTCGAGCCTCGGGAACATCGAGACCAAATTCCGGGCCTTGACCATGATCACCAACAACGACGACGATGGTGTCGTTGAGGATCCCCTCGTCGGACATGCGGTCCAAGAACTTCCCGAGCTGCATGTCAGTGAAGTACCGCATCTCGAGGTATGCTTGGACGTCATCTGCGTACTCTTCGCCCTCGTACAGCGCCGAGAAATTGGGCTTCATGGCTTCTGCATACCACTGAGGTCGATCTTTGAATGGCGTGTGACTGGAGATCGTGTAGTGGTTGAGGAATAATGGCTTCTTGGCCTCGCCTTGAGCCACACGATCGCTCTGCTCCTTGGTTTTGTTGATAAGCAAGTCCCCGAGGATCTCGAAGCTTAAATCGTCATGTACTCCCCAGCCGAGGGCACGATGGGCGTCTCCGTACCAGTCACTCGACGAAATGTTGAGATAGCCCTCGGCCAGCTGCGTCATCTCGTCTCGACTCCAGACAGTGTCGAAGCCATGAGACGGCAAAAACTTGTTCCAGTCGTCGTAGTCGGTCTTGCAGCCCGTCGTGAAGAACGGCTCGTAACCTTTTGCCTTGAAGAGCTGCGGGAGACCAGCAAGCTCGACGTTTTTCCTGCCTCCGGTCATACCCGAGTCCGGTACGCTGTCATAAGGGAGCTGAGCGAAGAGCAAGCTCTCAACAGAGCGACTTGTGCGCCAACTTGACCACATATTGCTGAACGCTACGCCTCGTTTCGCCCATCGATCAAAGTTTGGCGTGACGGTGATGTTGGTGCCTTTGAAGAGGTTGGACGGGTCTTCCTCTCCGACGAGGTAGTGCGAGTCGTGGAAGCGGAACGACTCGACCACGACAAGCAGGACGTTTGGTGGGTCTTTCTCGGTGACCTTCACGTCGAAGGCGAGGTCTCCTTGGAAGCCCAACGTCCGTCGGTACAGCGAGTCGTCTTTGAAGAGCGTATACTTCTCCGTGGCTGAGTGGATGTAGACTCTGGCATGCTCGATGCTGCCATCCGCGACTGAAGGCGTGAAGCCTTGCGCTGTCACGTCAAACCCGCGAATGAAGAGCTCGTTCAGTGTCGCGTTCAGTCCTGAGTACGCCACGAGAGAGGAACACGCACGGCTGATAGCGAGTACGATGACAGGCAGCACAATGAGGCCAAGCACCAGCATCACGACCAACGCGCAGAGGCGGAAGATTGTCACCCATGGGGCTCCAGGCGCTGTCGAGGCCGCGGACTTGTCCGTAGTTGCATCACTACAAGGCGACGTCGTCACCATGTACGAAGTAGGTTCTCCAGCCTCCAGAATCGCTTCTTCCGTGCCGTCCTTTATCTTACCATGAGGGGTCTTCGGATGCATGTTGTCCTCAACCTCCCCGCTACCTCGTGCAGCCACAAAGTCCACTAACGCGAAGGCTGGATTCCAGCGCGACAGATCGGCCCAGTCGGTCCACGTCCGTACAATGGCGAACAGCGTGGCCACCACCAAGAGCCCAGCGACGTTCACATACGCCTCATTGATCTCCGACTGCGAGACGGACGCAGCACTAGCGTTGTCCTTCTCGTGAATAGCCATAGCCACAAGCTCGAACGTGAATCGCATGTCTCGAAGCCGCACAATGAGCAGGTCGGCGACGAACGGCGCCATCATGACAACGAACAGAACCCACGACACCAGGAACGTCGAGATGCCGCTGCAGAGTCGCAACGCCAACCGCTTCCGCTTCTCCGACACGTCGACGAAGCCGTCACCGCGATACCCGAAGCGGTCACCGACGAATTGTTTGAAGCTGTCGAACGCCCACAACGCGAACGCGAAGTACGTGGCGCAGACGAAATCTTCCAGGAAGCCGAGACCCAACGCCGCCGCCTCCACGCCCCACGTGCAGTCGGAATTGGTGCCGTACATGAGGATGAGCGGCTTGAGGCCGATGCTCCGGTACACGAAGAAGAAGAGCAGCACCACAGCGTAGACGAAGACCCAACCGAGCCACGGACGCTGCCACAGCGTCGCATGCTGGACGACTTGGATCATGGCTCCGAAAGGTCGAGAGCGAGGTTGAGACTTCTCGACGGTATCCGCTACGGAGGGACTCGCCTCCTCGAGCAGAGAAATATCAGGTGCGGCCATGGCGAGGAGAATCGAGCAGTGAGTGAGTCACCTGCTAGAGGCATCTGTCGGAGCAGGTCATGAGGAAGGACGCCGGACTTTTCGAGGCGTTGAAGGAGACCAAGTCGCCTACTTTCTGGTCACATCTGCTGCCATCAAGGGTTAACTTCGTGCGGTTGCACGAGCAGAAGTAATCGCTGATCCATACGTGACGTCCTACGGTTGCTGGCGACAAGAACCGTCATCGATTAGTTTTTTTTTATAACGGATTTAGTACACAGGCATAATTATGCATGCTGCACAGTTATCATGAATACTGAAGTACGTGAACTAGCATTAACTGTAAATATCATTTGATGTCGGGGGTGATGATCAGCAGTGTCCTGCAAACAAGCATCTCTTGTCCCACCGCTTGGTGTAATACTCGGTGAGTTGTCGGCCGTTGTCACGCCACTTGAGCCACTCCATCTGCGCTTCCGGTGTGAGGTCCGGGAACAGATCCACGTGCATGTCGTGATCAGCTTTGGCGTCGTGCAGAAGTACGGACCTTGCAGCGCGGTCGTAGCGCAGTCGCTCAGTTCCACGAACAACCGACATCTTGCGGCTCGGGTTGTTGCTGTACACCACTCGCTCGCCAAACTTGACTTGGCGCTTCAGTGACCGACCCACGCCGTCCTGCAGGAACCCCTCCTCCGGCACGCCGACAATGTCCGCCAGCGTGTTCAGGATATCGTACTGCTCCGTCGCATCCTCGATCTTCATCCCCACAGCGTCACCAAGTCGGCCTTCAGCGACGAGCGCGCCTGCAACATGATGAACAGACACGTCACGCGCCTCCGGAATGTAGTTGCCAGCTTCAGGAGCCTGTCCGTGGTCACCCACCACAACGACGATAGTGTCGTTCAGAATGCCCGCAGCGGACATGCGGTCCATGAACTTGCCAAACTCCATGTCCGAGAAGTAGCGCATCTCCACGTAGTTTTTGATGCTGTCCGCGTACTCCACGCCGTCATACAGCGCCGAGAAGTCCGGCTTTTCGGACTCCGCGTACCATGTCGGGCGCTCTTCGTACGACACGTGGCTGGAAATTGTGTAGTGCGTGAGGAAAAGCGGCTTCTTCGCTTCCCCCTTCGCCACGCGGTCACTCTGCTCCTTGGTCCTGTTCACCATGAGGTCGCCGAGAAGCTGGAAGCTGACGTCGTCGTGTACGCCCCAATAGAGCTCGCGATGCTCCTTGCCGAACCACTGGTCGTGCGTGATGCCCAGATCGCTCTCCGCCAACTTGATCATCTCGTCCCGACCCCACACGGTATCGAAGCCGTGCGAAGGAAGGAACGTGTCCCAGTCGTCGTAGTCGGTCTTGCAGCCTGTCGTGAAGAACGGCTCGTAGCCCTTGGCCTTGAAGAGCTGCGGCAGGCCGTGCAGCTGGTAGTTCTTCTTGCCTCCAGTCATGCCCGAGTCCGCCACGCTGTCGTACGGAACCTGCGCGAACAGCAAACTCTCGACCGAGCGGCTCGTTCTCCAGCTCGACCACATGTTGGTGAACGCCACGCCTCGCTTCGCCCACTTGTCGAAATTCGGCGTGACGGTGATGTTGCTGCCTCTGAACAAGTTGGACGGGTCCTCCTCGCCCACGAGGTAGTGCGAGTCGTGGAACCTGAAAGACTCCACCACGACCAGCAGCACATTGGGAGGGTCCTCATTCTCCACCTTGACATCGAACGCGAGAGGACCATGGAAGCCCGTCGTGCGTCGATACAGAGACTCGTCTTCGAACAGCTCGAAGTCCTCCGTCGCCGTGTGGATATAAATCTCAGCTGAAGCGATGCTGCCGTTGGCGATCAAAGGCACGAAACCCTGCGACGTGACGAACAGCGCGTGCGTCAAGAGCTCGTTCAACGTCGCGTTGAGCCCCGCGTACGCCACAAGCGCCGAGCTCGCCTGACTCAGCGCCAGCACGAACGCCGGCAAAGCTACCAGCGCCAAGACCACCACCACCCGACCACTGACGGGCTTCACCGCCACCTTCTCGTCGGTCTCCACCTTGTCAGTGGGCATTGTGGAGCCCAGGAAGCCGACGGTCTCACCCACTCCATCCTCCAGACTCGTCTCCGTCGCGCGCTTCGATCTCCAATGCAAACAGCCCTCGACCGCAGCGGTGGGGCTCCACCTCGTGAGGTCCGTCCAGTCGTTGGCCGCCCGCACCGCTGCGAAGAGCGTGGCGGTGGCCACTGCTAGTGTAGCACTCAGATAGGCCTGACTGACCTCGGCGCTCGAGATCTCGGCCGCGCCGGCGTTGCCCGACTCGTGGATGGCCATCTTGACCAGGTCGAAGTGGAAGCGCATGTCACGGATGCGCACGAGCAGCAGGTCAGCCACGAAGGGGACGGCCATGAGGACGAACAGCAGCAGCGACGCCAGGAACCGAACGGCGCTGGCCACGCGCTGCTGTGGGCGTTGACGCAGGTCCAGTGGCTTCTGCACGCCGTCGACTGAGTCGAGCTGCAGCCAGTGGTCGACGAACCAGAGCGCAGTGCAGAGGTACGTGGCGCAGACCGCGTCCTGCAGTGCCCCGAGCGTCAAGGCGCCGACTTCCACGTCCCAAGTGCAGTCAGCTGCGGTCCCGTACATTGTGATGAGACTCGTGAGCGTCGACACGCGGTAGAGCGAGAAGAAGAGCAGCGAGACGGCGTAGACGAAGACCCAGCCGCTCCATGGTGCGGAGGTGAGTGTACCTGGAACCATCTTGGGCTCACGTCACACGTTACGCGCACTGGGGAATTGGAGACTGACTTGACTGGCTGAGTCAGGCACGGATTTTGCTGTTTGTACCTACCGCGTCGGCGACACTACAGGTGCCGTGCGTCGTTGAAGGGTGCAAAAGGGGCGCGAAAAAGAGAGAGTGACGTAAACCTCGGGCTCCTGCTTTATCGTTCGAGTTGGTTGGTCCGGATTTTGAAGCGGATACAGTACATGTATCCTTGCCACTTCGGGAAGCATTTGAATTGTGAGCGTGAGTGGATGCGCATTACAGTGAGACCCCCCGTTTTCGCGGAGGGTGGACCATAAAAAGGCTAAGAGGGTAATAAGGTATGTCGTGACATTACGCATATGACTTGAATTTTGGGTGAACCATATTTGACAGGCTATTAGATGTCAGCGGCCGCGAAAACGGGGGGTCTCACTGTATTTGGGCTGGAAGGAAGACTTTCATGAGCTTTGAACGGAAGCAAGCAAGTGAGACAGACGCGCAGTGCATCTGCGATCGTGTGCTTGACTCACCGGCGTGCAGATGTGGTGAGGATGCAGACTGTACTAAAACAATGGTAGCTCCCGGATGAGGGCGGCGGTGATCACAGTGCGCTGATGTGTGCATGTGCTGTTCACCACGTTCACGAGAAGCATGGGAAAAGGAAGTTCTGCTCGGCTTCCTTTCGTTAAATTTTCCCAGCCTCGCTTGCTCTGCAGTAGAATTGCCGAGCCCGCGGCCTGTCCATTGCTTTCCTTGGGGTCTTGATATGCTCTGTCAGCGGTAACTGGCGGGGATGCAATTGGAGACGTGGTTGGTTTGTGTTTTCAGTGGCCGTGCGCGACTTTGTTTCGCCCATGATCCGATTTTATTTTTGGCTGGCGATACAGCCCATGTTTTCTATCCGGGCTAGGTGAACTCGCCATAATAAATCCAAGTAAAAATGAAAACATGGGTAACATGGATGTAAATCATTTCGATACAAGAGGACGGGTGTCATGGGCTCCAAACCTACACAATTCTCAACATTCGTTGCTGGGAAAGATTATTGTCAATCTTGGCTAAATTTGGATGCATTGGCCGATTGGGCAACCTGTCCGCCAATCCCGCAACGCACGTGATTGGTTAAAATTCAGCTACAGTGCAGCAGTGCGGAAGATCGACACACCGGCAGTGCAGAAGATCGCCGTGCAGCGTTGCAGAGCGGCAGTGCGATAGTGCAGAAGAACGGTGTCAGGAGTGTTGGTGCTTTCTCAGCCGTGGTAATATGTCCTATGTGTTTCATTTACGTGATAGATCGGCACTTAACTTCTCTCGTGTCTCCTGTTAGCTGTTGAACCTGGCAGACTACCCCGTTCGCTTCATGCAGAGAGCCGTAACACAAGGGCACGCACACCCTAACACAGTGCTTCACTGTTTGTACGCGTTCTACGAGCATGGCTTGTCGCGCAAGGAGCTCGCGAATGTGTTCACAAAGAGTGAAACCACTATCGGCAACTGGATTCGGGTCTACGAGTCTACAGGAACGTTCGCCCGCGCGCAAACAACAGGGACCAACAAGTTTACGGACGAGCACAAAAAGTGGCTTTGCGAGTTTTACTCAGAGCACCCACTAGCTTACTTGGACGAGGCTCAAGATGCATTCCAGCGCGCACATCACATTTCTATCTCAAAGTCGTCCGTTTGGCGCATCATTCACAACTGTGGCTTCACGTGGAAAGTGTTAGAGCGTCGCGCTATGCATATCAAGGAGCAAGATGTTTTTCGATTTGTAGAAGAGCTGAGCAACATCGACTGGAACCATCACAACCTTGTTTTTCTCGACGAAGTGTCTTTTGACAATCGCGGGATGATCCGAAAGCGCGGGTATTCTCTCAAGGGGCAGAAGCTTGCAATTCGTGGTGACTTCCAGCGGAAGCCAAGGATTTCTGTCCTAGCATTTATTGGCGTGAGTGGCCTCATCGATTGTTTCGATACACAAGGCACGTTCGATCGCGTTGAATTTTTGAAGTGCTGCCAGGACTTTGCGAGCTCCGCACGCAACCGCGTCCGACAATACCCAGGCTTGAATTCGGTGTGGATTCTTGATGGTGCATCCATTCACAGACACCCCGAAATCATTCACTTCTTGAGAAGCATTGGCATTGTACCGATTTTTCTGCCCGCCTATTGCCCATTTTTCAATCCTATCGAGTACATGTTTGGGTACATCAAGAGATTCTTTCAGCGGCACTACGATGAAAGTAGCGGTCGTGACTTACTGCCTTTTGCGGCCCAGACATTTCAGCGATTCGAGACCTACAACATGTCAAAAGTATTTGAGCATTGCGGTTGGAAGATGCAAGGCTACTTTGATCCAAGTGGCCCGATGTCGACCGAGAAGAGGGCGATGCCAAAGTTTTGGGGGCAGAGTGTGGAGCCAAGCCACGAAGAAGATGAACTCGGATTTAATTTAGTGGACGAGCACAGTGGAAGTGATTGAAGAGACCTGCTACTCTTGATGTTCGGTATCGTCCAGGTTTTCCATTCGCGAAAATGGGTCGATCACATCAGACACTGCCAAAAGGTCAACGTCGGCGAGGAAAGCCTGAATGAAGTTTCGTTTCGAAATCAGCAAACTTTTCTGTGCCTCTAGACGTAGTCCCAAATTTTTCACTTCTTTCTGTAGCAATTCGTTGTCTTGCAGGCAACCATCCACACAGTCTAGCGCCATTTCGCCCGACTTGGTGAGATCCTGTGCCCTCTGTTCAACTTGGAGACGTGGAGCACGCAACAGATGAACGAGGTGAGCCGGTGGTGGGTCCCCAATTTGCTCCTGCCATGTGGAACGATTGAGGTTCCGTGTGATGTGGTTCGCCCACATACGCCATCCAATTGTCGTTGTGTCAAAGCTTGAACCCCAGTGCTCTTTCAGTTTTTCAGCAACTTCGCGAAGGGAGCACTCTGCTGTAGCCCCAGCCCGATCGGTTTGCTCAGGATGGATGCATGCTGCTTCGAAAGTGTCCAGATCCTTCGCTTTCGAAATTGCGACGCCATACTCAAAAATGAGAAGCTTCACGGTCTTCCCCCGAGATGAAACCAGCCACTGGTTCCAGGCCTGGTCGGACTTCGTGTTGTCTACAAGGTGATTGTTCAACTTGAACTGCATCACCTTTGCCCATGCCGATTGCTCAGGAGCTTCTTCCGACCATCCATCATCCTGCTTGATCGCTCGTCTTTTCACATGCTGCTTAAATGTATTCCACAGGTTGTGAATTATCTCGTTAAACGAGTCTCCAGTGGTGACAAAGTCATCAAGCGTGTTGCCAGACGAATCACGCTGGCTAATCGTGCTCTTGACAATAGGTCTAACCAAAAGCTGGAAGCGCTTCTCCTGCGCAAATGACTCCGTTGCCTGGGAGGATTGAGCGTTTTCGGCGTGCCTTTCGGGCGGGGACATCACCGTAATGCCTCGCGGTGAAGGTACTGGAGATAGCGGATAGGCTGGTGCTGCAGGTCCATCTGGTGCTGATGGCCGTGGTGTCAGTGCGGAGGAGTCGACTGCCCAGGACGGCTGTGCGTTTTCGGCTTGGTCTTGGGCCGGTGACATCACGGTAATGCATCGCAATGAAGGCACTGGTAATTGCGGATGGGTTGGTGGTGCCAGTGCGTCTGTTGATGCTTGTATTGATAGTCGTGGTGGCTGGGCTTCGAAGTCACGACGCTCCACGTCCCTGTCCTCCGCGTTTGATGCCGATGGTGAACGCTGGTCAGAACGCAATGATTCGCTTGACGTTCGTCGTGATTGCAGACTGTCGGGCGTAGTACTGCCTTCATCTGCATCCTCGTGTGTACGTCGTCTCGCTGGATACGGCAATGCGCGGTCTCTAGGTCGATCTGGGCGTCTTCCGATCGCAGCTGCGGCGCCCTTGGCTGCCTTCCGCGCTCTGGTCATGTTAGCTTGAAGATTGAAGGCAAAGGCAAAGGCAACCCTACAAACGTTCATATGCGATATGATAGGATGAGCGATTGGGTGGGAGATTGGGCTGGAGCGATTTACCAATCGCTCAATCCAGTTTCGAGTAGAACCCACAATAACTCTATTGCAAAGCTAAGGCCCTTAAAGCTCCAACAGCGTCGACAGAGCCCCAAGCCAACCCCTTTTAGACCATACTTGGTCCTGGGTTTAAATCTGCGTGCTGGGCGCAGCCCTTTAACTGCATGCGTCGCTTTTTGGCGTGCCCAATTAGATGGGTTCGGAATGGAATTCACCCCTCCCCCCAGAAAACATGGGCTGTAGGATTTCCGTTTATTTTTTTAGTCTTTTTTACAAAATTTTAATTTTGTCCAATGATCTTCGCTCTGTATTCTAATCAGAAACGAAATGACCATTCCCCAAAATTTGGCAGACAATGAAGCCATCAATGCATAAAGAGTCGGACACAGCGTCCGACATTTTCTGGAAAACGAGTTTTGTTCCCACTGTGTGAATGGGTGGCGACGGTCGCAAATCTCGATTTGCACCGAATTTGGCAGACAAAAATCCAACAGCTACTTAAGTACGATTGGTTCGCCAGATTCGCGAGAACACAGTAAATCGTGTGGAAGAAGCACAAAACCATCTCGATCAACGCCGATCTACATAGCTCCAAAAAGTGTAGTCAACAAACGTTCCATTTTAAACTCACGATAATAACATTCGTTTGATCCTCTGTCGCCCTGTTTCCTGTGAAGATAGTAGGCTTACAAAAGTAATTGTTTGCTGCAAGATACTGAGAACCGTTCTATCTTGATCGACAGAACTTTGAGCAGCATATCGTACATCTTACGAAAAGGAAAGGAAAGAAACATCTTAAAAGAACGAGTATCACATCCAAGTAAAACACAGAATTGAACAGCAGATGCGATATTTTATTCATTGACTTCTATGGTCCATATACTGCTAGGATCATCGGGGGAACGGTCATTTTCTACAGCAGCGGAGACTGCGGCTGCGGGTGCTGGATCTCCACCAACACGCGGTACAGACCGCGCCGTGCACGCCGCCCAGAGAATCGACCCCGAACGAAATTCAGAAGTAGTAGCTGCGCGTGATGAAGACCTTGGAGCCCCAGCCGGCGACGGCCGCAAGGACCCAGGTAAGCACCGAGTTGACAGCGTAGCCCGTGTTCGTGCTAAAGGGCATGCCGAGGGCTATGCTCATGAGGCAGAAGGCGAACGCAGCGCCCACGGGGTCGGCCGGACGGTTGCGCTGGTCCGTGATGGCATCACCACCGGACGGTTGCGCTGCGTTCACCTTCTGTCTCATGAGCAATAGGATGACCGTACCGACCTCTTCGGTGTAGAAGGCCGTGTAGTTGGGGATGTTGGCGCTCGGGTACGTTGAGAAGCTGCTCTGCGTCGTCTCGCGGTTCGGATCGATGACGTTCAGGTTCTGGTACTGCATGACGTTGATGACGAAGGCGCCGATAAAGGCTGCGACAACATGCAGCCGGTGTTAAAACTCAGTTTTAGTTGGTTAAACTTAAGCTTTATTTATCTCTTAATGCCCTCTAATAGACTAGTGCTCAGTCGTTGGCAAAAGGAGAAGTGAGCTCTCTCCGAATGCCGGCAAACATCCTCGCACGAGCGGTCGCCAACAGGGCGCCCCCTGATTGGCTAGTTATGTAGTACTATGATTGGCTCTCCCTTAACCAATGGGAGAGCGCCTTAATGCCAGCGGGTACACTTTACCCTCAGGCCTTTACAGAGCCTTTACGGTCTCTTGGGAACCTCATTCTAACACTCCCACTAAGTGTTCACCGCTGGTAGTACGCTTTTCACACCTATCTTATCTCTCAACAATGTAAATTGTTTATTAGGAAGGGCCTTAGTCAAAATGTCTGCTGCCATGCTAGTTGTTGGGCAGTACTCAATTATCAGACGGCCTTCTTCTACTAAGTCTCGTGTGAACAAATACTTTATCTCAATGTGCTTACTAGCCTTGTGGTTGCCTGGGTTCTTTGTGATACTGATAGCAGACCTGCTATCACACCAGACTTGCACAGGTTTCGCTTGAGGAAACCCCATTTCCGATAGCAAGTGCCACAACCATTCGCTTTCCTTTGCACCTTCGCTCAATGCGATAAGCTCTGCTTCTGCAGTTGATAGGGAAACACATCCTTGCTTACTACTGCACCAAGATATACTGCAGCTAGCCATCTTAATCACATATCCCGTGATTGATTTACGTTCTTTTGATTGACACGCGAAGCTTGCGTCTGTGTACACCTCATACGTTACGTCTTTTGACTTTCCGTCAACTAATAGACCGTACGTCGACGTCCCTTTCAAGTATTTCAGTACTCTCCTAGCTGCTTCCCAATGGGTTTTATTGTAGCAGGACAAATACTTGCTCAATTCCCTCACTGCATTAGCAATATCTGGTCTGGTACCTCTCACTAGGTATTGCAGCGACCCAACCAAACCTCTGTAATC
Source organism: Phytophthora x cambivora (assembly GCA_033557925.1). NCBI lineage: Eukaryota > Oomycota > Peronosporomycetes > Peronosporales > Peronosporaceae > Phytophthora > Phytophthora x cambivora. The sequence continues at coordinate 4,985,867 of JAUCEB010000013.1, read as the reverse complement.
AAATTTCTGAGCTGCTATCTCATCCGCAGTCATCTTAGTTTCAGGTTCTAACTCAATACCTGTAATCTGAGGTGTCGCTACAGCTGAGCTGTTCTCAATGTTATACTTCTTCAGTAGTTCCAATATATACTGATGTTGAGAAATGGACATTGTCCGTTCTTCTCTGTTTCTGCGGACTTCCATTTTGAGGATGTAGTGGACATCTCCCAAGTCTTTCATCTTAAATCTCATAGATAGTTCCGCTTTGACTTTGTTGATCAGTCGCATACTTTTCGACATGATCGTCAGGTCATCGACATATACCACGATGATGACCCAATCATCTCCCACTTTTTGTACGTAGATACAAAACTCCTTATTGCAACGTACAAAACCCATTGATGTGAGAAATTTATGCAGCACCTGATACCAAATTCTAGGAGCCTGCTTCAACCCATAGATGCTTTTCCGCAGCTCACACACATAGCCCTCCTTCCCTGGTGCATGATAGCCCGGAGGTTGTCTCATATATATGCGCTGTTCTCCATCCATGGTTCCATTCAAGAATGCTGTGTGAACATCCATCTGGTGGATATGGCAATCTAGAATTGTGCCAATTGCTAAGACAAGGCGTAAGGACTCAAACCTCGCCACTGGGGCGTATACCTCGTCTACATCAACTCCAAATTCTTGATGATTTCCTTGAGCAACAAGTCGCGCTTTAAAGCGTTCTATTACTCCATTAGCATGGTATTTTACCACAAGTACCCAATGACACGGTAGTGCCTTTCTCCCAGGTGGCAGCTTTACTAGCGTCCAAGTGCCGTTGTCTATTAGGGAATCGTACTCAAGATCAAGTGCACGTCTCCACTCTTTCCTATGTGGTCCTCGTAATGCTTCCTTAAGGTTGCGGGGAATTGGTATCCGATTCTGGAGAATTTCCAGGCCATTAACTTTGTCCATGTGGGTTTGGTAGCACACATAATCCCCAAATTTAGCAGGCTTTCGTGGTTCACGGCGTGGTCTTTTAGCCGGCTTGGCTCCCACTGCCTCTACTAACCCTCGCTTTTGCTTAGGTGCTCCCACTGTTTGGTCAGACACTTGTTCTGTATCTGGTTCTCCCACTGCTCGGGTTGGCCCTGAGCCTGATGTAGTCTCTCCCACTGGTGGGGTAGAGTCTGTATTCTCCTCATTTTGTTCCTTTCCAAATGCACGCAACACTATATCAGCCCCGTGTTGTGTGTCAAACATTACGTGCCTTGAGTATAGGAACCGGTTGTTGTACACATCCAAAAGCCGGTAACTCTTGTACTCGTCCGATATTCCCAAGAATCTGCACTTTATCCCTCGTGCAGATAATTTCTTATCTTTTCTTCGCTCTTTAGGTACATGCGCAAAGCATATACTTCCCCAAATGTGAAGGTCACTTATGTCTGGTGGTTTACTGTGCACCATTTCGTATGGGGTCTTATTACCCAGACGACTCATAGGCGTTCTGTTTTGCACATAGGTCATGTACATCAGTGCTTCTGGCCACCAACGATCAGCCATCTCAGCATCTTTTAGTGCACAGCGCACTTTGCTCATCTTAGTTTGGTGATCGCGTTCTGCCGCTCCATTTTCCTCTGGGCAGTATGCGTTTGACTTTTGAAATTTGATCCCCTTGCTCTTGCAAAAGCTTTTAAAAGCTTGGTTCACAAACTCGGTTCCTCCATCTGACCTTATGCGTCGGATTTTAAACTTGCCTTCTCTCTCTAACTCGAGAAGCAACGTCTTAACTTTGTCATTGACTTCCCCTTTGTTGCGCAACACATAGATCCAGCGCCAGGATGTTTGGTCGTCAATGATGCTCAAGAAGTATCTAATGGTTCCCACAGTTCCATAAACTCCCATTGTTCTCATGGATCCGTTTGTAGCCATGTGGATGGTACTAATAGGCTGTTCATCTCTGGAACCCTTCAGATTTCGGTATGACATTCTTCTCATCTTCATTTCTGCACAAGTGGAGCAGAAGAAGTTTATTCGTCTTAGCTTAGAGCCCTCAATATACGGTATTCCTTTTACAAGCTGGTTACTCATTATTTCAATCAGTTTATCCTTATTTACGTGTCCTAGACGCACATGCCATTCTCTCATTAGGCTCTCAATTTTGGTTAGGCTTGGTATAGTCAATGGCTTGATTGGCGTAGCCTTAACAGCATTGCACATTCTCTGTCTTTCTTTTGTAGTACAGGTTTGCACATAGTATGCCCCATTGAAAGACTTTGCTACAAATATTAACTTGTGCTTCCAAAGTATGAACTTGTACAGTCCGCTGTTACTTGCCACAATCTGATAACCTGTCCTTTTTAGCCAAAACTCACTTAAGATATTTGACTTAGCATGTGGTACTAGTGCTATATCACTAAACTGTACTGACTTAACTCCTGTTGGACTCATCAAAGACAATTTAACAGTACCAACAAATGTACTTCTCAGTTTAGAGCCCTGGCCAAATGTAAAAACGTAGTCTGAGTTGGGCTGCTTGGTCACGAAGACCGACTCGCTTGCAGTCAATCCATACCCGCATCCTGTATCCAAAACCCATGAGTTGCCAGTTAGCTCAGTGATAGGCACTAATAAAAAGGGATACAGTCGGCTTACCGTATCTTCGAAGGCTTTCGCCTTTTTCTCAAATTCCATGAGTAACTCCACCATGCCCATGGCGTCGCTCTTCCCAAAGTCGACCTCAAGTTGCGCCCAAAACGCCGCAACCGTTTGTGCGGAGAGTGGCGTACTCAGTTGATTCATGTATGTATGAGGCAGGGTCCGGTTGAACATGTCCCTGATGTAGGAATCCACTTCGTCCAGTAGAGCCACCTCATACTCATGTTGATTGCGAGCCTCAGCCGTAGCATCTGGTCCCGGATCCGCAACATGGATAGGACGCAGGAGCAAATCCTGGAACCCGTGACGGGGCGCAGCCCTTCCGGCTCGAATCTCAGAGACCTTGCGGCTGTTGGTCTTGCTCACGAGATGTGCGACCACGGCGTCTTTCCATCGCTGGAAGTCGTTCGGATTCCCATTGAACTTAATGCCCGCGAAGGGAACTTGGGTTTCCTTGACCATCTTCGAGCACTCAGTACTTGAAATGTTAAAACTCAGTTTTAGTTGGTTAAACTTAAGCTTTATTTATCTCTTAATGCCCTCTAATAGACTAGTGCTCAGTCGTTGGCAAAAGGAGAAGTGAGCTCTCTCCGAATGCCGGCAAACATCCTCGCACGAGCGGTCGCCAACAGGGCGCCCCCTGATTGGCTAGTTATGTAGTACTATGATTGGCTCTCCCTTAACCAATGGGAGAGCGCCTTAATGCCAGCGGGTACACTTTACCCTCAGGCCTTTACAGAGCCTTTACGGTCTCTTGGGAACCTCATTCTAACAGCCGGGCGCCTTCAACCACAGCAGGCGGCCGTACACGCAGTGCGCCGCGCACGCTCGCGCACTGTGCGAACGTGTTGAAGTTGGCGCCACTCCCGCCATCCGAGCAGCACAAGCCGATGAGCACGCCGATGCGTGCTGAGCCACGTGCCGTTGGCATTCTGCGAGTTGGTCACTTGGCTGCTCACACCCATGCCGAACACGACCACGACGAAGGTGCTGAGGAACTCAGCGAAGCACTCGCGCAGTGCATGGCGAAGTGAGACAATGGTGAATCCCGGTACAGTACCGTGGGTTTTTCTAAACTTATACATCGATTTGCTGTGTCTGCCAAATGTCCGACAAATTCCGTCTAAGAATCATTCCCCAAAATTTGGCAGACAATGAAGCCATCAATGCATAAAGAGTCGGACACAGCGTCCGACATTCCCCAAAATTTGGCAGACAATGAAGCCATCAATGCATAAAGAGTCGGACACAGCGTCCGACATTTTCTGGAAAACGAGTTTTGTTCCCACTGTGTGAATGGGTGGCGACGGTCGCAAATCTCGATTTGCACCGAATTTGGCAGACAAAAATCCAACAGCTACTTAAGTACGATTGGTTCGCCAGATTCGCGAGAACACAGTAAATCGTGTGGAAGAAGCACAAAACCATCTCGATCAACGCCGATCTACATAGCTCCAAAAAGTGTAGTCAACAAACGTTCCATTTTAAACTCACGATAATAACATTCGTTTGATCCTCTGTCGCCCTGTTTCCTGTGAAGATAGTAGGCTTACAAAAGTAATTGTTTGCTGCAAGATACTGAGAACCGTTCTATCTTGATCGACAGAACTTTGAGCAGCATATCGTACATCTTACGAAAAGGAAAGGAAAGAAACATCTTAAAAGAACGAGTATCACATCCAAGTAAAACACAGAATTGAACAGCAGATGCGATATTTTATTCATTGACTTCTATGGTCCATATACTGCTAGGATCATCGGGGGAACGGTCATTTTCTACAGCAGCGGAGACTGCGGCTGCGGGTGCTGGATCTCCACCAACACGCGGTACAGACCGCGCCGTGCACGCCGCCCAGAGAATCGACCCCGAACGAAATTCAGAAGTAGTAGCTGCGCGTGATGAAGACCTTGGAGCCCCAGCCGGCGACGGCCGCAAGGACCCAGGTAAGCACCGAGTTGACAGCGTAGCCCGTGTTCGTGCTAAAGGGCATGCCGAGGGCTATGCTCATGAGGCAGAAGGCGAACGCAGCGCCCACGGGGTCGGCCGGACGGTTGCGCTGGTCCGTGATGGCATCACCACCGGACGGTTGCGCTGCGTTCACCTTCTGTCTCATGAGCAATAGGATGACCGTACCGACCTCTTCGGTGTAGAAGGCCGTGTAGTTGGGGATGTTGGCGCTCGGGTACGTTGAGAAGCTGCTCTGCGTCGTCTCGCGGTTCGGATCGATGACGTTCAGGTTCTGGTACTGCATGACGTTGATGACGAAGGCGCCGATAAAGGCTGCGACAACATGCAGCCGGGCGCCTTCAACCACAGCAGGCGGCCGTACACGCAGTGCGCCGCGCACGCTCGCGCACTGTGCGAACGTGTTGAAGTTGGCGCCACTCCCGCCATCCGAGCAGCACAAGCCGATGAGCACGCCGATGCGTGCTGAGCCACGTGCCGTTGGCATTCTGCGAGTTGGTCACTTGGCTGCTCACACCCATGCCGAACACGACCACGACGAAGGTGCTGAGGAACTCAGCGAAGCACTCGCGCAGTGCATGGCGAAGTGAGACAATGGTGAATCCCGGTACAGTACCGTGGGTTTTTCTAAACTTATACATCGATTTGCTGTGTCTGCCAAATGTCCGACAAATTCCGTCTAAGAATCATTTCCATGGCGGTCTAATCGATATTTCCAACGAGCGAAGCGAGGTGGAAATTAAGTTTTCCTGTCAAGAGGAGAAAGTCACGTTGCCAACTCGAGAGCCATGGCCAGCCCAAGCATCCCAAGATCGGGCGTTTGCTTCAACTCAGGCTCCGCGGCCATGGTTAGGATAGCTGTGTTCAGTCGACGGTTTTCACCCGGGGTTCTGAGGAGCCTTCACGGTTCTGAGGAGCCAACGGTTTTGCTCCGTCCCATACTGCACATAGTAGTTATAGATGACAGTCGTTCTTGGTCTCGGCCACCCAGTCGTGTTTTCGCCTCCTCGGGCTCAAGCAACTCCTCGGTGACCAAGACGTCGGCGCGCTTCGGCTCGAACGCCAGCGCTGCAATTTTGTAACCGTTCGCCGTCCACCGACCGGCGGCCCTTTCGCAATATTTTTGGGGGGCTGCTCAGGACCGCCACCCAGAGGCCGACGAACGCTGACTGAAGAAGTCAAGAACTTCCACAGATAAGTACCTTCGTAGGTAATATGTGACGTTGTGTTGTGAGTATGGCATGCCGTGTCGACAGGGCCCGCTCGACCGCCGATCTCTCTCCTCAAGCTACGCCAGCTTCAGCAGCGAGCGCACGGACAGCCATCTGCCCATGCTGCAGGTGCTGCTCCATCATTCGGACGACCTCGCGCTCCTACAGCCGAGACGCTCCATGCAAACGATCAAGCTGGTCCAACGTATCATTCCGGATTTAGCGCGATCATTCATCTCCTGTTCGAAGTCTTGCTGCGTCAAGTGGGGGGAGATCGGTCGGCGGTCCGAGAATGCGGCAGTCAATCGGTTCGCTGTACAGCACCACGTGACAGTCACGCCCACTCGGGCTCACACCCTTCGGACACAATGGCTCTGCATGCTCTCACTAGACGTTTCTCTCGTGCTTACAGCTCGCATCGGCAATGACGGACGTCCCCGCTCAGCTCGGCCAAATATTGGGGGCTGCCTCACCTCACTCATTTCATGAGTCTCATCGAGGCGGCCTTCGCTAATCGAGAACGACCGTCATTTGCCCCAACGTACTTTCGTATCGATGAAAAGGAAATCGATATTTCCAACGAGCGAAGCGAGGTGGAAATTAAGTTTTCCTGTCAAGAGGAGAAAGTCACGTTGCCAACTCGAGAGCCATGGCCAGCCCAAGCATCCCAAGATCGGGCGTTTGCTTCAACTCAGGCTCCGCGGCCATGGTTAGGATAGCTGTGTTCAGTCGACGGTTTTCACCCGGGGTTCTGAGGAGCCTTCACGGTTCTGAGGAGCCAACGGTTTTGCTCCGTCCCATACTGCACATAGTAGTTATAGATGACAGTCGTTCTTGGTCTCGGCCACCCAGTCGTGTTTTCGCCTCCTCGGGCTCAAGCAACTCCTCGGTGACCAAGACGTCGGCGCGCTTCGGCTCGAACGCCAGCGCTGCAATTTTGTAACCCACCGCACCACTCCCTAAGGGGGCTGCCTCACCTCACTCATTTCATGAGTCTCATCGAGGCGGCCTTCGCTAATCGAGAACGACCGTCATTTGCCCCAACGTACTTTCGTATCGATGAAAAGGAAACCACCATGGCGACTCCCGTGGCTCCCCTCACGTCGGCAATCGTAGTTCTGCACACCAATCAGTCTCTAGGAGCGCTGCCGCACGTCATCTCCTCTGTGTCGCAATGTCTGGACCACTCGGTCGCGATTCCTCTCTCCCACGCCTGCGCTTTCGGCTCGCTGCGGCTTCTGCGTCGCGTCTGGGACGTCAGCGAGGAGTTCGCCGCGTCCGACGGGGAGACTCATCGCAGCTGCTGGTCTCCGCTGCAGTTCTTGCAGTCCGACCGTCATTACCACCGCGCGCAGTTCTCCCAGGCGGTCGCGGAAGCTGTGCGTCGTGGGGACTTGAACATGATCCGATGGCTGTTCGACCACTTCGCAGGCTGCGTGGTGACTGTGCAAGCCGTTGAAGCTGCTGCCGCCGCTGGCGACCTGCAGATCCTCAAGTTCTTTCTCGATAGTGAAGTTGCTACTCACAGCGTGCACTGGGGCGGTGGAGATCTGGCAGTTGCAGTGGAGAACGAGCATACGGATGTAGCGCGATGGATATTCGAGTGCAAGGGCAGCGTGGAACGCGACTGGGGGCGGTTCATGGCTGCTGTAGTTCGCAAGGGGGACCTCGAATTGTTGCAGTGGCTCTTGGATCGTGGCTATGCGGGACGCCAACTTGCTCCGCCCAGGATGGATGACGCAGCTTGGGGAGGTCATCTAAATGTGCTGCAATGGCTGTATCAACATGGCTACGTTCATCACGCCAACTTTGCTCTAGAAAATGCTGCTCAGAACGGGTACTTGGAGATTGTGGAGTGGCTAGTGCGTTACCACCCAGTTGGCAACGCAAGTCGTGCGCTGGAAGCTGCAGCAAGAGAGAATCACTTGCATATAGTCCGTTGGCTCTTGGAGCATAATCTCGGTCGTGGTGCCACCTCTGGCATGCATCAAGCTGCAATTCGAGGACACCTCGATGTGGCTCGATATTTGCACGAACAAGGTCTAGGCAGTGCTTCGTGTGGGACTATGCGTCTCGCAGCCGGACGCGGATTTCTTGATGTGGTGCAGTGGCTGAATGACGAGTTTGCCCGCGACTTGCAGAGCAATTTGTACAAGGATTTACGTCCGTATTCATTGACGCTGCTCGCTGACGAGCCCAGTACTGCGATAGACGCCGCCGCGAAGAATGGACACCTGGAGGTGCTAGAATATCTCCAGAGTGTAGACGAGCGTTTGACTGAAGAAGGATTTACAGGAAGCCGTCCTACAGATACGCATGAGGCGATGGGTGGTGCTGCTGCGGGCAACCACTTCGATGTCGTGGAGTGGTTAAGTAAACATCGCTCGGGTGTTTGCACAACTGCCGCCATGGATGGTGCTGCAGCTAACGGTCATTTAGCAATGGTCCAGTGGCTCCACACCTATCGGACTGAGGGCTGTACCACAGCAGCTATGGATGGAGCTGCTGCCAACGGCCATTTGGAAGTTGTGAAGTGGCTCCATGGCCATCGATCGGAGGGTTGCACAACTGCCGCTATGGACGACGCAGCAAAAAATGGTCATATGGATGTAGTGCAGTGGTTACATCGCAACCGCGGAGAAGGGTGCTCAACTGACGCAATGAGCAACGCAGCAGGGACTGGATTGCTGAAGATGGTCCAGTGGCTGGATCGAAATCGCCGTGAAGGTTGCGCGTCTAGAGCAATGGATGCAGCAGCGATCGGGAGGGCACTTTGAGATATTGCTGTTTTTGAGATCGGAGCGCATCGAAGGGTGCAGTCGCAACGCTGCATTTCAGGCGCAGCGTAAGAAGCGCGTAGATGTTTTGGCTTGGCTTCAGGAGCACTACCCGGACGCGCCAGACCCTCCACGTCGAGTAAGGATATGCCATCTAGATTAGTTCCAAGGAAGTCGTTCTGGAGGTCAGACTTCAAATCAAGTCTCAGACCAAGTTGAAGTACCAGCCCAGCTCTCTAGTGGAGAACGCTGCTTATACTCGGCATATTGGTATTCCAAGTCTAAGTCGCAGACGCCCTAACTACCATCGGCGGCTACAGGCACGAACCCGGCCGCGGAAACCTTCAGGGCTCGGGTGAAGAGCTCGTTGATGGTCGTGTCCATCGCCACATTGGCCACCAGAGGTGACGATGCCTGGCTGATCGCCAACACGATCATAGGCAAGAAGACGATCGCAAACAGCGTCACAACCAGCTGCAAGACGCAGCGCAACCAGTCAACACTATGAAGCTGACTCAGAGTGCGCTCGTACGTCGTCTCATGATCACTGACATCGCTTGATGACGACGCATCGCTCAGTTCGTCCACAGGGACAGCCACAGCGACATTGCAGCTCAGTCGCTTAGGTGTGACCGTGTTTGCGTACTGCACAGCTTTGCCGTTCTCCAGCATCGACTCGTTGACGTCGTCGTACCTGTCGCTAGAGGAGAACGAGGAGTCGTGCTCCAGCTCCTCCTTGGGCGTCCACAGTTCCTCGTCTTCTCTACTGCAGCGACTGCGAATGGTGTCCACAGCTCGAAGCAGCGCATGCGTCGGATTCCAGCGCATCAGGTCAGCCCACGACGTCCACGTGCGTACCGATGCGAAGAGCGTCGCGACAAGCACCAGAACCGTCCCTGTCAAGTAAGCCTCGTTGAATCCCGAGCTTGAGATGTCCACACTGCCGACCATGTCGCTGTTAGACACGATCTCAAAGGTGAAGCGCATGCTGCGCAGTCGCACCAACATAATGTCCGCGACGAATGGTCCTGCGGTCGCCACGAACAGCAGCCACGACGTTGAGAACGTCACCGCTCGACGGATGACACGTTGGCGCTTCCACTTGATGAAGATCTGCACCGTCATGCTGTCGGACGAAGTGCCGAGTGTCCGGAGCAACACGAAGTCGATGAGCCAGAGCACAGTGACGAGGTATGTGGCGCAAATCAAGTCTTCGAGCAGCCCCAGACCCAGTGCTCCCAGCTCCACTGCAGCGGTCTGGTCATTGTCGGTGCCGTACATTTTGATGAGTGCTGACAGCCCCACGCAGCGGTAGATGAAGAAGAAGAGCAGCACTGTGAGGTTGACGAAGGCCCAGCCGAGCCACCGATGGGACCAGAAGTTGGAGTACTGCAGCGTAAGAAGCACCTCACGTGGCCGCAGCCAGCGTCCAGACTTGAGATCGTCTCTGGAGTCGAGGGTCGAGAACTTGTCCTCAATTGCTGGAGGCTCGACACTCAATGCAGCAGACGAAGACGAAACCATCGTAGCTGGTGGAAGGCGACCCAACGTCTCGAGCAGAATCGTGATCGATGGACTACTGGTGGTGATTGCAGTGAGGAAATTGGAGAATGACAAGAGACTCGAAGGCCGATTCCACGTCGAGCCATGCCATGAAGCAAAGGTACAGGTTAAAGAAAATAGAACGCGCTGGATAGCAGAAACCTTGGGAACCTGTGGTCAAGGAACTGCAAACGGTGGTAGCGACTTAATTCGTAGGTGGCATCGAACCCACAGCACAATCGAACGCTGCGAGGGTTGCTCGTCCGCATAATTGTCGTATTGTAAAATCGTTCTTGCTACATTATTTGTTTTATCGTTTGAAAGCCAGGCAAACTAGAACGTGAAGTACACCAAATGTCAGAACCAAGCGAGCAGTCTGGACGATTTTTTGGTTATGCCGCGGCGATATATTGATGGCTGCCGGCTGTTTTCAAAACTCGGGTCCTTGAACGGTGTTCGATGAATCATCGAAAAAATACCACATTTCCCACTTCCTGTACACTGTACGAAGTACTAAGTATCTTTTCACAATTTCACATTTGCCAGCTTCCGAGTGTTTCTGAACACAAGTTCCGACAAAAAACACATTTCCGGCAAAAAAAACTTGATTGGGTCCGCCAAAATGTCATTTTGCAGTATTTTTTTTGGCAGCATGGTACACTGGGGGACGGTCTTCGTGACGGTGACAGCGTCGAGCTTCCTGCTGGGGCGGCGCGAGCTGCCTAAGATCGGACGCTTCTTGGGGCTCTACAGCGGCCGCTCCGTGGGCGCCATCCTGCGCGCCAAGAAGGAGTTCTTCGACGCCACCAAGGACAATGACCTAGTCAAGGTGCGCCCCCGGTCTCCCATACTTTGTCAATTTCTCCGTGTGCGTAACTTAATATTCACTTTTTCTGCCAGTTGCAACGCGAGTTCCAGCGCGGTATTGAAGAGCTCAACGAGATCCGCTCCGAGCTCACGAGTGTCGGCAGCATGCGCCGCCCGCTGCAGCCCACAGGAGCCCCCGGAGCGACCCCAAGAGGAGCCACCTTCGACCACTCCGCCGCAGGAAATGCTACTATTGCTACTGATGCGGCATCTGTAGCACCAGCGACGACAATGTCTGCGGGTCGCTCCAGCGTGTCGCTGGCCTCCACGGCCGCGTACGAGATGCAGGACGGCGTGCGGCGCAGCGAGGAGGCGAGTCTGGCCATGGCCGAGCTGAAACTGGCGGAGCACGGCACGTTCGCCCCCAGGGTTGAGAGCCAGGAGGGCGGCGCCGACTACGTGTCCGCCAGTATCATGGACAGTCTGCTGCTGGACCAGGAGAAGCCTCGCCAGGCAAAGGGGTGAGGGTCGAGCAACTGTAGAAGTGCCAAAATGCGATTTTTTATTGCTACTTGTGCCGAGATCAGGATGCAGTAGTTTTTTTTTTGACAGGAGCAGGAAGGCACATACGCTATCATGCGTTGCCTATGGTTATTGCTGCTTTTTGAGCGTGTCATCAAGAACCCGGTTTCGACCTCTTCTGGAGCATGAAGGTGGAGTCGCACAATGACCAGTATCGTGAGCGTTACGGTACAATATCTTGACACTTACTTGGACGTGTGCAACTTGAAGATGGTGCAATTTTGCAGGATAAGCTTTTTTACGGTATGCAGCACATTTGCCAAAGTGTGAAGGTGAAATACAGAATTGCGTCATGATCGGATTTTAATTTTCCCAGCTCCAACAGTTAATCACCAACAGAGTGGAGAAGCAGCAAAAATCCTTCAAAATGTAGAGCAACAGCGCAGCTGTATGTATTTTACGTGAAGCACTGGAAGTTACTATGCATCGAGGAATGTGTTGAAGAGGAGACGTTCCGTCTCCTCGATGCATTCGTTCCCCAAGAATCTTCACGCTAGTAAGGATCCACCTACAGAGTGCCAAGTAAGTTGGCGTCACAGCAGAGACGTGGTTGACTCCATCTTTGTGCGCTCGACCAGTCGTGTTTGGACCTCTCACCTTCATTTTTGGTAGATGGGGCTTCAGATAAACCAGTGCGTTTGTCCGTCCGTGTCATTCTTTTTTCACCACCACGGCGACAGTAGTGTCTAATTACAGCACGGGCACTCACAGAGTGTTCCAAAATACAGTCCGCTTGTCTCCTCGCTGATCACTTTAACTTCGAGCTCACCGATCGATGATCGCTCTTGTATAATATGATTCATCCAGCTACGTCGGATATCTCTGATGCAGTTCGCCCAAACACTTCACTATCTTCGAGCGTCAATTTCTCCAGCATCCGGCGATGGCTCCTCAAAATCTCTCGGTTTTGGTCAGCAGCACATTTGAGCTATCGGGGTGGAAAATATTCAGTCGAGCGACTTCTTGCTCTGGACGAGTACACGCGAGAGAATTCACTATTTCATGCGATAGCTGTATGCGTTGCGTCCCTCCTGCCCATCGAGATATTTATCATTTCCCAGGAAGCCGTACCTCTCCAAGACCCTGCGCTCGGATGGCGGGCTAACTACGGCTTCTGGGTCCGTGCAGCTATAGTAATAGGGGCTGTTCTGTACACTGTCATAGTTCAAGCAAGATATTTCCTCAAGGGCTTTGTCATATCTCGACGTCAACTTATCGTGCTGCTGACGTGTGTCGTCACCGTACAAATGATCATTGCAGTGACTTTTGCGGCAAACGTTTGGTTCCCAATCCCGTTTACTGTGATCACATTGGTACCAGCATTTCACGTTGTTTCCTGTACATTCATTTGCATCGTAGCTGGAAGGACTGTCATCCGGGCTGTACTTAAAGACACTGATCGCCTCGTGCAATTTGGCAGCTTCGTAGCTGCTCAGCAGCTACTAGCGCTAATCTACCCCGCCTACCAAGTGTTGTTCCATGCGACAAACAATACCAAGTATGAGCTTCCAGTGATTCTTCTACTCCCGATCATCAAACTTGTTGTGAAGAATATAGCTTTGCGGTGCGTGACTCATTTAGAGGATATGATGCCGGAAGCAGTCATCTTTACCGTGGATTTCTTCAACGCGCTGTACATGGCTACGAATATGGAGAGCGCGACGTCATCATCGACGGTCGTGATCATCGTTTTCATCGATATCGCTCAATTCGGCACGGTGTTGTTTCGCCTGCACCAGGGGACTGCCACAATTTTGAGTAGGTTGAATCAGACGATTTCACCTTTTGATGGTGTTGCTAGTTTACTCAGCGGAACGTCTCAGCTGTGCCGAAGTGCAGATGGCTTCGGAAGACAAAATCGACATCGAATACGAGTTCGATCGTGTCTTCATCACAATATTTCAACTGAGGTCCGCGAGCTCCTCAACCGACTGGAAAGAACCTCTCGTGTTTCATCTCTGCAGGTGAATCGTCGATCGTCTGCTCCGACCGAACCAGTGGATATTAACAACAACACCGTATTGGCGAAGCGATGCAAAATGAGTAAGGGGGCCACATGGGCACATCGTTATGATCAAAACATTATTTTTCCAGCTCGGACAAATAATAACCCGCCAAGAGAACCCAATAAACAAGAATCTTCCGTCCAAACAAGAAGGAATACAACACCAAATCCACGAATCCTCCGAGAAGCTCTTGAAGTGCTGTTCACAGCAGAATGCCTCCTCCTAAGCGCATACCTCGACGCAGTTGTGCCGCTATTCTATGGAATGTTCATGTTTATCATGGTTCACTTACAGAGTGCCAAGTACCATTCTGAGCTAGTTGGCGTCACAACAGAGACGATATGCGACGTGGTTGACTCCATCTTTGTGTTCGCGATCGTGGAGCTAGTCGCGTTTGGACTGCTCGTAGTGCTGATATATCGGAACCTAGGAATCAACGCGGTGTATCATCTGGCGTTTGTTCTTGAAACACAAACGGAGTTGATTCAGAGCAAATTGCTCACTTGGGTGACGATGACGTTGGCATTCCGTGTGGTGCACTTTGGTACGTTGTTGTTGGTGGTGATGAGAACAGGGATGAATTAGTTTTTTTAAATGTATTTGTTTATCGTTGCTAGGTATTGATTTCACGTTCAAGTTTGCGTGGCTCGCAAAATGAGCCTACCGGTGGCGGTGGAGGTGCAAAGAATATTACTTGTACCGCGTATTACTGGGCTGGAAAACATTCCGACTGGAAAAGCTTGTGTAAGGAATTTAATATGGAACTTCGGACGATAAAGTGAAAATTTGTGTAATGTAATCTACGTCACCCTGTCTTGGAAGCTAAAATCGGGTAGACCAATGAACCTGCCTATTCCGAGTCAGTTTGCCCGGAAATGATATAACAACGTGCTAGTCGGCACCTTCTCGGCCTTCCACACGAACATTTTTAGCTCCGCTTTACTGCACCGGCGCCTTGTATTACAGGTCTTGAGTCAAACAGCGATAAATTTGTCGACACATTCAATGGGTCTTGAAATAGGCTGAAAAACTGGCAGCCGGACCAATGTGAGGCACCATGGTGACAACAACCCATTCCAGTTGTCTACTTCATGAGGATCAAGGTTTTTCCTTACTCATCGGCCGCAGCACCCGATGCTTCGCTGCTGCCGACGCCGCCCAACATCATAAATCGAACAACAGAATTCACGCAGCAGCTCTCGCGATATTGGTCGGAGCTACATGTGGGCTATCGAGGCGGAACGTATTCGATCGAGCGATTGGTTGCACTACAGGAATACGCTACACGGACATCACCACTGCGCGTAGGGGTCGTATGCTTCTCCGCTCCGACATTTGTAGCGACGTTTATCCTTGCTCTCGAGTCTATTCCACTGCAAGACCCACATGCCAAGTGGTCCGAGCAGTATGGCTTCTGGATCCGCGTCGCTGTCTTCAGCATGGTTGTCTCTAATGCGTTCCTCGTCCAAGTTAAACACTTTGTCGAAGGTTGTGTCATCTCGCCACGACAACTCCTCCTGATAATATTCTTTATGGCTATCCTCGAAACACCACTCGTCGTGCTCGTCGCAGCTTATACAACTTTCCCCATTCCGTTCTCTATCATAACGATGGCTCCAACCTTTTACCCACTTCTGCTGGGTCTGTTCTGCGTCTTCGTCCCGAGAGACGTTATTCGCGAGATGTTAAAACATTATGATCACATTGTGAGATATCTCAAATTCACAGCGGCACTGCAGGCCATGGCAGTCATCTACCCCATCTATCAGACCTTATTCCATTATGTTCACAAGACAAAGTTTGAACTTCCGGTCATGTTACTGCTTCCTATCATCAAGCTCGTGTTGAAGAATGTTATTATGCGTACGGCCACGCACATCGAAGATAAAATGCCCGAGGCCGTCATTTTCACGGTGGATTTTTTCAACGCGCTGTACGTATCGAGTAGTGTGGAGACCGCGACCTCGACGTCAACTGTGGTGGTTGTTGTACTGATCGACATTATTCAAACGGTGGTTGTGTTATATCGTCTAAACCGACGAGCAGCTCTTGTGAGAGATGTTTGGACCGGTCGCAATGATCTCCTGAGCGCTGCATTTCGCATTTACCAATCTATCGACGAATTCAAGAGGCAGAACCGCCAATGCATACGGATTCGTTCATGCCTTGCATACGATATATCGATAGAGGGCCGTGATCTTCTCACTCGCTTGGAATCTGCTTCTCGATGCGCAAGTTCGGATACGAGCAGACGTCACTCGTCTCCAGCAGGTTCAAAACAAAATTTGGTGGTAAATCGACACAAAATCAACAAGGCATCGACGTGGGTAGATCGTAAAGTGCCGACTATTTTGACACCAGCGGGGACCATCCTTATTGCTGAGTCAAGACGTGCAGTTAAACTTCCTGCGAAGCCTCATCCGGAGCATTTGCGCAAAACACTAGAGCTTCTATTCACCACTGAGTGCCTCTTGCTCAGTGCGACCTTAGATGTACTTGTGCCAATATTTTATGGCCACTTTCTGCTACTGATGGTACGTCTACCGAACGGGAAATATCACACCGAGCTGGCTGGCGCCACGAGCGAAAACATCGGCGGAATAGTGGACACCATTTTTATATATTCTTTCGTTGAGGCCGTGTCATTTGTGGCATTAGCAGGGCTGATTTATCGCACGCTGGCTATGAACGCACTGTATCACGTTGCATTTGTGCTGGAGACGCATAGCGAACTGATCCGAGCCAAGTTGCTGACGTGGATGCTGATGACGACGGCGTTTCGGGTCATTCACTTCGGTAAGTTGCTGTCTTCTTCCGCTTTATTCATTCTTGCTGACATGATGGTTTGTTGCCTAGGCATCGACTTCACCTTTAAGTTTGCTTGGCTCTCAAGTTAATCAATCAGAATGAATTACAACGATAGGATACAACAGTGCGAGGGCAATGATATTATCAAGTCGGGTTGACCACAAGTGGCGACGAATATTTCAATGTTGCATTTGGAACGCTCCCTATGAATTTCAGCTGTAAAATTACGGCGTGCTAGCTAAGACGGCGACGAGGATGTCACGGCGACTATTGTAGTAGGTGGTTACTAGCTGCTCTTCCGAGCATCCAGAAATCGCTTGACGTATTTGTAGTTGTCGTGAGACTTCAGTGCACCATTCGGCGGTCCTTTCGATCCCAAAACATTTTTGCAATACGCGACTTTTCGATTTTAGCTGGCCCACAACTGCGTTTTCGTCGCCATAACTCTGCTGGTGAGTCCACGCGCTTGTCATCGAGGCACAGTGTACGCCCCCAACTGCAGAATGACGTTGTCGTCGTATAGCACGCGTTGATCTTCATGGCGTCCGACTTCTTTTGCTGATCCGCGCTCAGATTTTCCAGCCAGCAAGAACTAAAAACAATTCCAGAAGTTTGTGAAAGCAGCTGAAAGCAAGAGGCTGAATCAATGCTTGCTTTAAGACGAGAGAACTGCTATCGATGGGCTACAACACACAATCAGATCACTTCCTTTTCACTGCAAGGCAAACTCCATGACGACTGTCCCAGCTGTCACGTTATGCGTTATCGAAGGTGTCAGATTGTGAAGATCGCAACAGCAGTGAAGATACTTTCGATCTCCACTTGGGGCCCATCGCATCCGGACGCTTCTCAAGGTCAAAGCAAGGTATTTGACGCAACCGGCACCAAACTACGCAGACCCTAGAAGTCGATCAATTCCCAACGTACAAGTTGCCTTTTTCTCGTTCCAAAAAATATCAGATCGACTCGACATGGCTACATTTAAGTTCACCTACTGAAGCCAAGTCATTTTCGGACATCTAGATGGATTTTATCTTTACCACTCGCCGCAAATAGGTGCCCGAAGCTGGTCAAGAAGGCGGCAGGTGTGTGCCATTCCTGCGTCTTCCTCCTGTGTCCATGGAGCAGTCGCCGCGCAGCAGCAGCAACAGCAGTGCCAATGACGCGCCCAGCAGCGTGCTGGGCCACCAGCGCCACAACGGCTTCGAGCGGCCGTTCTCCCGCGACCAGGTGGTCTCGTGGCTCGGCCACTCGCTCTCAGCTCTGAGCTTCTACGTCGCGGCCGTCGGCATCTTCCTGAGCACGGACGAGGGCACCGCAATGGTAGAACGACCAGTAGAGCAGCTGTATGGGAGACTGGGAGAACTAACCTACCTAACTACCTACCTGTTGCCTTGTCAGACGATTGCGGCGGTGGCGGTGCACGTGGTGAACTCGACGATCCTGGTCGCATCCTGGAGGTCCTGCGAGTCCATCGACCCGGCGGCGCCAGTGGAGGACTCGCTGCCCAACGGCTGGTGCGGCGTGAGACTCGACGGCCCTCGGTGGGAGAAGACGCGCTACTGCGCGCTGTGTCGGAAGGCGGTGCCCGGGCTGGACCACCACTGCACGTGGCTGCAGACGTGCATCGGCAAGGCCAACTACGCGCAGTTCTTCGCGGTGGCCTGCACGGGCACGCTGCAGTTCGTGCTGCAGGTGGCGTACGCGGCGCTGAGCTTGTGGTGGCTGCAGTCCGGCTACGTGGTGGAAGGCTGCTTGGTCGCGTGTCTGGTGATCTCCGTGCCCTGCATGTTCATGTACTTCGTGCTGCTGGGGTTCCACCTCTGGCTCATGGTGCTGGGCTACGGCACGTACGAGTGGATGCTGCGTCGACGAAAGGAGCAACGAGCCAAGGTGGAGGCCAAGAAGAAGAAGAAGGAGAAAGCAGGCGACGCGGACGAGAGCAGCTCCACCAGTACGCGCGAGTCGGTGGCAATAGAGAGCTGCAGGCACACCGTCGTCAAGGTCGACGACGTGCATCCTGAAGAGCGCGACCGAGAGCTCACCGTGCTGTAGCTGGAGCCAGCACTCGAAAAAACACTCTGTACACAATAGTATCATCACAAAGCACACAAGTCTTCTATATGCCAGCCTCTGTCCGCCCGCCTACTGCTGCTGCTTGACCTGGGCCACGGCCTGCTCGATGCGCGCGTTGACGTTGGGCAGCAGCTTGATGTGCGCGTCCACGAGGGACGAGACGCACTTGTCCATGTCCTTCTGCGCGCGCGCGATCTGCGCCTCGTTGGGGGCCCCGCCGGCGGGCAGCGCGTCCTGCGCCTTGTCCTGACAGTCCTGCACGCCGCGCTGCAGGCGGTTCTGGAAGCTCTGCATCTCCTGCTGCATGAACTGGTTGATCTGCTGCGTCGGCATCTGGCAGCGCTCCACGGCGGCCGCCAGCTGGTCCGACGACCAGCTCCTGTTCTCGAACACCTTGGCGGCGCACAGGTAGCCGTCGCGCTGCATGCCGCGCAGCACGCTGCGGTCCAGGCGGTCCACCATCTTGTTCACGGCATCCTGCAGCTTGGAGTCGGCCATGGTCTCTGCTTATCGGAGCTCTTCGGGGACTGACTGACGCGCATCGTGTGGCGCACACGACCTGGGTGGCAATTGAGTTTTAACCCATCGGTTTTAACTTCCCAGTACTATTTCACCCACCTATGTGGACCGCATAATAGGGTTAAACAGCGGACAAGTTGTAACACCCAAATTAATGATGGGTGGGAGTCATTTTCGCTAACGGCTCTTGTCGTCATGGACTCGGACTCGTCACCACCTTCGGAGCAGCAGCTCGGCGCGCTGTACGGGAAGTACCGGCAGTGGCGGTCCCCGCCTGCGCCTCCTTCCGACGCGCTGATGGACGGCGCTTCCGCTGAGTCCCCTCCCGCCTCCCTCCGCGCTCTGGTCGTGCAGTTCGAGGCGTCGGCGCGCGAGGATCTGCGCGTGGGGTTCGCCCCCTCCCCCGCGGCCTCTGACGACGGCCCAGAGGACGCCGAGCGACGCAGGAAGCCGCAGACCGAGTGGAAGTTCGAGGTGGCGGTCGGGACCAGCGGCAACACGGAGCTCGTGTGGCGCAAGGCGGCCTCGGGCCGCAACAAGGAGGTGGACCTGGCCCGGGTCTTCACGGGCCGCACCTGCTCCGCCCAGGAGTTCGTGCCCTACTGGGTCGTAGTGGACCTTAAGAGCGGGTCGCTGGCCGTCGGCGTCGGCGCGCAGGTGGGCCAGGACGTGCTGGCCACGTGCCAGGACCCGGACGTCGTGCACGTGACGCAGACGGCGTTCACGTCGTGGGACTCGCCCGTGTCGCTGCGCGGCATCCAGGTCCACGGCGTCTTCGAAGGGCAGAGTGAGGCTCTGGCTGCTGCCGATGTGGCAGCCTTCCCCCCGCCCAGGGCCATGGTGCGCGCGGACCCCTTGGGCACGGAGGATCTGCTCACACCCGAGCAGAGACAGCAGTACGAGGCGGAGTACGCGGCCTCCAAGCGGCGCGCGGACAGGTTCGGCGCGCCATTTGCACCGCCCGACATCAAGAAGTTTCTGGACCCGAGGGAGGTGAGGAAGCTGCAGCGCACAGGCGCCATCGTGCCGGGCTTCTCGACGGGCATTGACATCACGAGTCAGGAGGAGCAGAGCAAGCGCGAGCAACGCATGAAGAGATTCGACACGCCGCAGTTTGCGGTGGAGTACTCTGCCGAGACTGCGAGGGCGCTGGAACAGGGGCTCACGCAGGACGAGTGGGCTGAGAAACAGCGTGACCAGGAGAAGCTGCGCGCTCGAGCGCAGAAGTTCGGCCTCCCAGCGGAAGAAGACCGTTCTCAGGTTGTTATCACAGGTCTCAAGCCGGCCACTGCTAAGGTGGACCGTGAACGCTGTGACGTCAAGGCCCCTGCTGCGGAAGGACAGTCGGTGGCATTCCGGAACGACGCACTGCACATGTATTCTCTGGATGACAAGTT
Source organism: Phytophthora x cambivora (assembly GCA_033557925.1). Lineage (NCBI taxonomy): Eukaryota > Oomycota > Peronosporomycetes > Peronosporales > Peronosporaceae > Phytophthora > Phytophthora x cambivora. The sequence continues at coordinate 4,965,551 of JAUCEB010000013.1, read as the reverse complement.
CCAGCAAGTACGCACGAGCGATGTCATGGAGTACTTTGTTGGCTATGGTCCGGCGTACGTGGAGTGGCTGAACGACAGTTCGTGTACTATCGTGTTCCAAGACAACTTCACCGCAAGCCGAGCACTTATTGCGCTCGGTAAGCTGATCCCGCCGCAGACTCTCAAGGAGAAGAAGGAGAAGGTGAAGACTGAAGGTGCATCTGGTGAAGATGTCGATATGGCGGATGCGGAAGCCGCTGCTGACAATGACTCTGCAACGGCGATGGAAGACGATGAAGAGGAAGTAGAGATCCCTCATGTTGCCTTCAACCGATCGCAGTGGTATGTCGGTAACAACCCCATCGGTAGCCGAACGCAGCCCCGTGACAAGAAGTGGCGAGTGCTGCTGCGCAAGGCAACTGACGAGGACTTCCCGCCTGAAAAACTCCCTAAGAAGGACATGTATCACTCCCGCAGTAATCTGCGCCATGACTCGCGTGGTAGCCGCCGTCGCAATGACCGGGAGTATGGATCGTCATCACGACGTGGCGTTGGCTCCCGAGCTCACCCGTACGGTGAATTCCGCGAGGATCGCCGTGGTGAGGAGTCGTCCGGTGGTCGTCGTCGTCGCAACAAGAACGAAGGTCGTGACACCGGCAAACCGTCCAAGCGTATTCGCGTGAACGCTGATGGCTCGATTAACATTGTGCGTGGGGATCAACCTGAACCAGCCCCAACTTCCGATGGAGCAGCGGGCGAGAGTAAGCCTGCTGAAGCTGTCAAGTCTGAACCTGCTCCGGCTGCCGAGTAGTGCGTAGCAACCCATCAGCTCGCACTAACAAGCGGTACGAAAGATGCCAACCAACGATACGCACATATAGATAGAGAGCCAAGCCCAGATCCCAGTCAGTTGCAAGTCCGTAGCCTGTTCGAATAAGTTACCGCTAATTTGTCGTTATCTCGTCTAGCAACCTGGTTGAAACTTGGCGCTGATAGTTTCGCGGCAGTAGGGACACTCACCGAATACCGTGTGGAAGGACTGTCGCGACGTGGGCAAAGCGCGCAGCCAGTCAAACAGGCACTTCGCGTGGAATGGTCTGTTGCAGTTTGCGTTTTCACACAGTCGGTCCGGGATCCTCGATCCTTGTTCAGTAGCAATCTTGTGTTGATTATCTTCCCGCACTTCCTCGTTGCTCTCGTCCTCATCCTCCAAGCGATACAAGTAGCAAATCCCGCACTCGACGGCAAATTCCTCAGGCTTCGTCGTTTTCGGCGACGGCAGCGTCACCTCCAGCACAGCTTCCAAGTTTTTCTGCAGCGATCTCGTCTCATCCCACCGTGATGCATTGCTGCCCCATCGCTCCCTCAACACTCCGACGCTCGCCTGGTTGCCAAAGAAGCTCAGCTCACTCAATAAGGCCCTCGGGTGAGCCGGATTCACTTCAATCTGCACGGATGCGTGTCGCTCCAGCGCCAACCTTCTCCGTCCCGTGGCCCTTGTCGGATGCTGCGGCTCCAGCACACACGTGGCTGCATCCAGTGCATCCAACACGTCCCAAAACCCCTGAAACCTGGTCAGAAATGCCTCAAACTGCGTCACCACTTCATTGAGCACTGACTGGTTGTTGTCGGGCGACCACTGCAGCTCGAAAGGCTCAGGAGCGTCCACCAGACACTCTGGCTTGGATGCAAACCCCGGCGTGTCGTACTCCAGTGGCAGCTGCACCCGAACGACGTGCGCGCGTCCCCCCTGGTCCGTTGTCTCGAGCTCCAGCGAGCGCAAGTCGTCGCTCAGCTGCCGCAGCCTGTTCCAGCCCACAGCATCCAGTTCTGCCATGAGTCGGGCGTAATACTTGGCGCTGGGCAGTGCAACTTGGTCGCTGGCTTGAGTCTTGCAGCAGATGGCCACCAGCTCCTCCAGCTCCACTGCGAAGCCTGCGAGCGACGCCGCCTGCGCCAGTCGCAGCTTGAGTGTGGCACAATGCGGCTTCAGTCGAGCTGCCAGCGCGCGCTCCACGTCCAACTGCGCGGCGTCCAGAACGGCGCGACCTGTGCGCGGGTCGTACGCGACGTTCGACACGCGCACGACGAACTCGTCGCCCGCTACGCGCACGTAGCCGCGGAACGACGAGCGCGCCGCATCCTCCGGAAGGAAGTGCATCATTCAAGTGCAACTTAGTGTAGCCATTCGAGTCTGAGTCGCCAAATCATAAATAAATTTAGACGCCGGATACAGATTTAGATTAGAGCTAGATTCCCCTCGCGAGAGTGACGCTCCGTTGACCTGTCACTCCCCTCTCCAGTGACTTGAGACCTTCATCCATTATCGCCCGCTCTCGAAGTCTCACGTAGCCAGCAATGCTGTCCTTGGTGCGTCGGTGCGCGCAGCAGCCTCAACGTCGGATACTGGCCGACGGCCAGTCGCTGCAGCTGCTGCGCGGCTTCGCGTCCGCGGACTCCAAGTGGGGCATCACCAACGACCGCATCACTGCGCGCGTCGTCAACATCGTGGGCGACGGCGACGCCGCCATGCGCACGGACGTGCCGCTGCGCCAGGCCATCCAGGAGGCTCGGAGTCTAGGCGTGGACCTGGTGCAGGTCTCGCCCAGCGGCAAACTGCCGGCGGTGTGCAGACTGTTCGACGCCAAGAAGCGGCTGTACGAGCTCAAGAAGGCGGGCAAGAAGGCCGCCAAGCAGCAGAAGCCCAAGCCCGACAAGGAGGTCGTGGTCGGCTCCAAGATCGCCGTGAGTTGGCCTGTTGTTGTGTGGAGGCTGCAGGTGACGTGACGTGGTGACTCACTCGATGTGTTTCTACTGTGCTGCTGCAGCCCAACGACCTGAACATCAAGGTGGACCAGCTCAAGCGGTTCCTGGCCAAGGGCCACAAGGTGAAGGTCACGATCAAGTTCGGCCAGGCCTACCACCTCAAGCAGCAGTCGCTCGAGCAGCTGGCCGTCATTGGAAGTCTCATTGACGAGGACACAGGGGTGCCGAGCGGCCTGCCCAAGGAGCAGTTCGGCGGCGTGTACGTGTTCTACTCGCCGGCCAACTAAATGGAGAGAACGACAGCAGTGACGTGCGCCATGTAGAGCCAAACACCAGTGAGCCGCGCCACTCGCCACTCGCCACGCACAGCGTGTCCTGCTGAGTTACAGCGGAGCAGTTGGAATCCCCACGGGAGACGACTGCGGCAGCGCCGTATCCGCGCCGCGCCCTTAGGCAACGCGCTTGCCACTTTAAGTGGCTGTGGTGGTGTCTGCAGGTTGGCTTGGTGTCAGCTTCTAGAATGGACAAAGCCCTGTACGGCAGTTAAGTAAATGCAATGCCGCCCAAACCGCTGTTGAACCGAGTTGCTGATAGTGAAAGAGGCAGGACAAGGAAGTAAACTGGGGTCTGAAGACGTTTGTATGTAGTTAATGGGATGCTCCAGTCCCCATCCACTCCCCACTGCTGGGCACAGCTCTGGAGTAGACGTGGGGTCCAGAGACTTGCTGCCTAGACGTTGATCACTCGCCCAAGCTTCTGGATGCGGTTAAGCAGCAAGTCGCCCTTCTTGATGGCGTCCTGGTACTGCGCGTTCTTGGCGTCTGGGCGGTTGGTCTCAATCACGCCAGCCACCTTGTCGATCTTGGCGTTCAGCCGGCCAGCGGCGATGAAACGTGCAAGCTCGTTGTCCAGGAACTCAACACTCACACCGAAGGCAGTGGCCATGGAGGAGATGGTGACACTGCGGTAGGCCTCCAAGAACTGACCGTAGGCGAGCACACGCAGCTCGCGGTACAGGAAGCGCGAGTGAGTCGACAGGTACTTGTCACGCAGAACGTAGGGCTGGATGTCCACCATAGCGGTGAAGAATTTCTTGTAGTTGCAGTCGTACAGTCCGTTGAGGAAGTCCGTGAGGCACGGGATCTCGTTGATGACCGCCAGGATCTCGGGCGAGTCCACGATCTTCTTCTTGAGGTCCACGCGGCTCATGCTGAGCACGCACGTGATGACGCAGTAGAAGACCATCGTGTTGTACGGCATGAGCTCCGTGGCTGTGAACGTGGCCACCGACTCCTGGAAGAGCGTGGACGCCTTCTTGAAGTCGCGCGCCATGAGCAGGTAGCAGCCCTCGTACACTTTCAGGCGGTTGCGACGGTCCCAGTCGCCGCCCTCGTCAATCAGCCTGCAACAAGCAACAACAACAGCCGTCAGTCCCAATGAAACCCCTCTCTCAGCTCACAGCAACGTACGCTGTGGCCTTCTTGATGTGCGTCTCGACCAGCTCCAGGTCGGAGAAGAAGAGGCCGATGCGGATGACGTGCAGCGCCACGAGGATCTTCTGGTTGATGGACTGGGGCTTCTCGCCCGCCACCTTGAAGGCCTCCAGCGCCTTTTCCTTGTCTCCGACCCGCGAGAACATGCGCGCCTTGGCCAGCAGCGCCTCCAGCACCTCGATGTCGCCCAGGTTCTGCTCGGCGTCGGCCAGACGCTCGTCCAGCTGCGCCAGCTCCTGCGCGTTCTTGGCGCTCATCTGCGCCTCGAGCGCCGCGTCCTCGGGCCACTGGAACTCGGCGCACACGAGGCGGTAGAAGGGCGCCATGTCGCTCTGCTGGGCGAGCTCCAGCACCTGCTGCTTGGCGGCTGCGGCCTCCGCCGCGCTGAGCGTCGACGCGCCCGAGTGCTGGTGACGCAGCAGGAAGTGCAGCTGGCTCAGCTTCATGTTGGGCAGCGTGCTGAGGTCGTCCTCGATCTCCTCCGAGATGTTGCCCACGCTGGCCTGCTTCTTGAGCGTCGGCACCTTGGCGGCGGGCTTCTTGGCGTCGTCGGCGGCCATGCTGCAATAGTAGCTTTTCCCTGCTTCCACGCTGAAGGATACTGAATTGTATTGCGATCTATATGAAGGGGGTTTGTGGTGTGGTGTACACAGAATATGCATAGTTAGAGGGACCATGATTAGGCATAGATACATGAAGTTGAAGTGAACATGTACTCGATAATGCATGGGGATTGTCCTAGCCTAGCAGCTGTGGCAGTGCCTCCAGGTCGATCTTCATGGCTGCTCTGTCGCCCAAGTTGCGGATGATGGTGATGGCGTCATGCTGCGCGAAGTCGGCCACGAGGTTGCTCATCAGCGACGTGAGCTCGTGGACGTCGACCTGTTTCTGCTTCTTCTGGAGCTCACCGACATGTGCTAGTAGAGCTGACTTGTCGACTTGGTCGCGCGCCTTTCGCAGCACTGCGAGTTTGTCTGAGCGCGCAAACTTGGCTGGGCGCGCCTCCATGTACTTGGCGCTGTACTCATCCATCTCGAACAGCACGAAGATGCGGCCTACGATGCGAACACGGGCTCCGACGAAGAAGTCGTTCAGACCGAGCCACGAGCTGTGACCATCGGTTGTTTCGACGGATCCGTCGGGTCGGGTACGCTTGATGCGCGTGCGCTCCAGGAACTTCCCGCCCACGATGCCAGAATTGCGTTGAATGAACTCGATAATGGACACACTCTGGTCGGACACGATGAGGGAGATCACAAAGCGGCGCGCAACGTCCTCCGGTGCATCTGTCTCGAAACGTGCACGGAAACGGAGCACCTCGGTCGTGTCCAGCGACTCGATGCTCTTGAGCGGCGCTTTCGGCAGCAAGTGGTAGCACGACTGCAGTGAATCCTCCTCGGAACCCATACCGTCATGCGATGGTGGCGTGAACACGGGCGGGGGAGGAATTTCCTCCTTAACTGAGACAGCAGAAGCGAGAGGCATATTGTGGTACTCGTACCAAGCACGTGTGGATGCGTCAGCGTCCAGCAGTAGAATGCGCCGGTTGTAAATCTGCAAGTACTCGCCAATGGCCAAGTCTTCCCATGAGTAGTAGTTGTGCTGTACTGTCGGGGTGATGTCCTCGCCGTCGACTCCTTCTTCGCACACAGCTGCGCAAGCTTGACGCTCCGGGTCTTTCGACAGCTTCGAACGGTTAAGCAGCTTTGGGAACGGATCGCACCCCGAGTTGCGCTCGTACGATTCGAGGATCTCGATTGTGTTGTCGGCCAGGAAGAAGTGTAGCGTGTAGCGGTGGCGGATGCCGTAGAGCTTTTCCGTGTCGTCCCAGATAGCGAAGAAGCGCAGTACCTCGCGGTCGTGCACCAGGAAGCGGCGCAGGTGGTCGCTTGGTCGCGCAAACTTGCCTAAAGTAGCCTCCATGAAGTCCTTCATCGGGTACTTCTTCTTACCGTAGTGTGCATCTGGGTCCTGGCCAGTCTCGCGGGCCATGTGCGCTTGGCGCAACACAGTGTATGGGTCGCGGGGTACAGCCTCATCTGGAGGCACATACATCCCTTGATCAACGAGGTAGTTTCGTGTGAACTCGTCTGCTGAGATGAGGTGGAACGTTCGTCCGTAGAAGGTCAGCTCTTCGCCCACGTTGAGATGACGCACCGTGAAGAACTGCATGTTGCCACGATCATCGCTTTCAGGCATTGGGATGCGGTGTCGCTTGACAAAGTTGCCCTGCAGGATACCGCTGTTCTCAACCTTGGGCTCCGTAATCTGCAAAGTATCATCTTCGAGGTAGTAGAGCACTTCGCAGCGCCGCACTCGGTAGTTCTCCATATTGCTCTCGTGCACTGCTTCGAGGAAGTACGCTTCGAAGCGCAGCACTTTTTTGTCGTTGGCGATGAACTGGGGGTTGAATGGCCGAGTGGCCGTAAGTACAGACGCGTCCAGCAGTGTAGAAGTCCCGGTGTCGCCCTGGCGCTCGAGCTCTCGGATGTAGAATGACGCAGGCTTAGCGTTACCCAGTGCGTGCCCTCGGTTCTTCGGTGCCGTGTCTCCGTGTCGTCGGAAGATCATCGGCACCACCTTTTGCTTCTCTAGAATCGCTGGGCTCGGCATGGTTGTTGTTCAATGGCTAGCCGAGCTTCTTCTTGGTCTTCTCGGGAGCGTGGCAGCTGGTCTCACTTCTGCTTTTGGTCAGCGCGTGCTCACTTGCTGTTGCTGCATTCCCTGCAGCCTATAGATAAATCGCCAAACGAGCTGTGTGTGTCTTCAAATAGACTTCGACGCCCGAATATTTTTGTGTGTAGCTGTAACTGCGCTTGAAGTGGTATCTCTTTGTGACGCTGATCGGGTCAACTTCATAGGAACTCTTCGACGTAGATGCTGTCAGCCCGTGGTCGCATGCGCAAAGTGGAAGATCGGGTCCTGAGCAACCGCTGGGCTCTTCCGTTTGGATCGCTAGGCTCACGCGTGGTGAAGTCCATCGTGTTGGGGGCACTATCATCCTCGGAGGTGTCGGACTTGCCTGAATTGGATGGAGATTCCGATCTTGCCGCGTCTTCGAAGTAGGCCTCCACGACGAACGCGACTACAAGGCTCAACACCATAACAACTCCAACTACATAAAAACTCACAAAATAGATACGACTCCACTTTGACGTCACCGTCACTGCGCCTTCCATCGTCACAAACCACTGCAAATACAGTCGCAAATGTTAGTACCTGCATGCCACAATAACTACGATGGATAAGTTTTGTTTGAGCTCACATTATTGACGATCAGCAGCTCAAATAGAGTCGTCAGTGACGATGCGAAATCGTTGAAGTTGTTGCTGTAAAAATTTGCCTGACCGTACGTGATGTTGGCCAACTGTGGATCCCCAACGACCAGTTTCCCTCCAAAAAGCTGCATGCCCACTGCTGCGTATTCGAACATGAGCATCCCTAGCATTCCTGTGCAACAAATAAACAAAAAGGGTTGACGTCAGTACTGTATCCATGCAGTGCTGATCTCATAAAACTTCGCTTGCACCATAGAGAGTCAGGAATGCGGGGATCAACCGCACAACAATGGCAAACATGGAGCTCAGAGCTTGTAGCGCCACGAGTAGCCGTAGACAGCGTAAAAAGCGGAACAGTAAAAGCAGTCGGATCCATTGCCACTCGACTTCAGAGCTGTGTGTGTGCACACTCACCTCCGCGACAAATATCACGAGCGTAACCGTGCAGTCATAGATGTTCTTGGGTGAAGAAAAGTAGCTGCCTGAGCGAAAGACATATATCTTCAGCAGCATCTCAGCGATATAGACGATAGAAAATACAGGCATCCACCGCTCCCATGAAAGGCTGACAACGACATCACCGTGAATCTTGGCCTGAACTTCCACAAGAATAGCCACTAGGTTCAGCAGAATGATCAAATCCACTGATCTGTCAAACCACCCCCGCGCTACAAAGCGCTGAACAGCGCGAATGATCATATAATTGCTTGGCTGCCGCATTTCACGCACAACTTTGGCTGATTCTTTCTCCCGCGCTATAAACGCCTTGATGAGGACCACAAATTCTTCGAAGGTAATCGGTTCGTTGCTTGAATCCTCGATACTGATAAAAGTATTTTCCAAGTGAGAAGGCTCGTCATCACGGAAAAGCGAAAGTGTTGGGCGCAAAAGCCTGTTCACTAGACAGTTGTAGGTCGTCCTACTGACAGTTTTAATTTGACTGGCATCCTCATTCGCGTCTTCTTCAAAGACTCGTTCAGTCGGTAGCAGATGGAAAGCAGCCTGAAGAGCCAATTTTCTCTTGGTAGAGTACCCCACTGCACGCTCAGCGATTTCTTGTCGATAGTGCTGGTAGATCGAGGCAAACACGAGATTCATCACGAGCAACTGACCGATCATCAAGAAGCTAATAAAGAAGATGCTATACACGCGGGCTTGTGAGTAAATAGGCATCATGACATCCGGGAAATTGGCGGTTGTAAGCAGAATGATGAGACTCATACACGCGTCGTCAAACGACTTGAAATATGTGCCAGCTTCAGTACTCCCGACGAAAAGTACCATACCAAGGACCGCGTATAGCACAATGAGAAAAATCAGTGTTATCAGGCCGTCTGCGAAGCGCGGTAAAGCCCTCAAGAGGCTGGAGAACCCCGCACGTAGACGATGACTCATGGTGATCATGATGAACGGACGGATAAGGGGTGCGAGCACAATAGGCTTGGCTGCGCTAGTGCCTGGGCCATTCTTGTCGCTCTGGAAAATTTCCACGCTTGCATCCTCTGGTATGATGAGCACAGTCATCACTGCCACAAAATCTGCTAGTACGAACACGATCTGTAGAATGTGCCATTTATCCACGAAATACACCCGTGCTCCCATATACTTATACTTCATGGACAACTCCAACGCTAAAAACGTAAGGCACGCCAGCTCGATTGTGATGGAGATGTTTTGTGGCAGCACAGGCAGATTCCACGTGAGAACTTCAGAGTGATCACCACAGGATGAAAGGAAGAAGCACCACGATGGAGTCTCGAAAAATGCCAGTGCCATCAACACGCACATATTGGCAGTCCGGATGTACCACAGACCATGAAAGAGCTGCTTGTAATGCATCCTGTTCATTCCATCCACCAGGTATTCCTCTCCAAGAAACCGACCGTGGATAGCATCTCGCACGTACAGTGCAGCCAATTCGATCCGTTTGGCGTCAACTTCCCGTTGCGGGCGGGATGGTCCTGGTGAAAATGACCCCAACGGCGTCATTGCTTCATCAACCAAAATTTGCTCGTAGATTGCATCTTGTCGGTGAAGAGTGGGGCGTCCATCGTGATCGGGAAGTCAGAGCTCTTCGACAAACTGCGTGAACTCGCGACGATAAATGGCGGTATACCCCAAGAGCATCACGGTAGCAACGGATAAAAACACCGTCGAGACAACCAAGAAGAAAGCGCTCAGCGATAGCACACAGCCCATGAAGGCTGTCCATTTCGAGTACTACAGAGACATTAAAAAACCCGGTTAACACGGGTTAGGAAACCAAAACAAAATTCACGTGACTTACCATTCGGAAAGAGGGGTGGAACGTTGCACATGATAAGCCCTGGAAGAAACAGGCGGCATTGAGCAGGAAGAACGTAAGTAGAAACGTAGAACTTACGACAGGGATGAGAGCGTCCACTGTTCCGCACAATAGGGCGGTTTGACACAAAATCCAAGTACACATTAGTGCAAGCACGGAAGGATTTCGCTCTACAGGAAGGCTGTGCGGCGACTGGAGAACTTCGTTTGCTGGAACTACTTCTTTTGTCGTGGAGGACAACTGACTAGCATCGGGCTGTGGTGGTTGAGCGTAGAGCGTCGTAAAAATGGTGGAAGCCCCTTTAATGCTGGAGAGTGCAGAAGACAACGTTGTGGCGGCAACACCCAGAAAGATCAGCGGCACCCCCAGAACGGAATCCACCACAAGAGGTACCACGAACGGTTCCTTCTCCAACACCTTATTCCTCACACAGGCAGCGAGTACGAAACCAAGACCCACATATACCAGAAAGCTGAACGCTAGTGCCTTGTGAATCCCCAACAAAAAATACTGGGATGCCTTCCTCACAACCGCAGAGGACGCTCGAGCCGCCGTTCTTTCCGACACATACTCCGCCAAGTTCGCTCCTGCAATAACTCCACAGAACCCAGGGAAAAACGTAGCGAACATCAGCCTGAACATCTTGGGCGTGTGCTCGACCGAGTTCTCTCTGAAATGGGCCATGGACATCCCCGTGCGCTTGGATGCGTTCGGGACTGACAGAAACAACACATTGCATGCTACCGCCACCATGACCAGCACGAAAGCTAGTCGTAAAGCTCGTAAAGTGATGCGGACCTGCACTCCGTACATCAGTCCAGCGAGTATCGCGCTCGCAACAGCCACAGTCACAGCGGAGGCGTCTTCGTTCCACGGCAATGGATACATCTTGCTGTCTTGCACCCCTACAACAACCATCGCCAGCTCACTGAATCCCAATAGGTAGAAGGCCGCACCGATCCCGAAGGAAATGTACAGCATGAGGCCGATCATGTGGCCCAGGCGGTGGCCCAACGAGCGCCGCAGGGCGTTGAAGAGCCCACCACCGGCTTGCGCCACGCCGTCTCCCGTGGACGCCAGGGCGGACATAGACATGACAGTGAGGAAGGTGATGACGAAGGCCGTGGAGATGACGAGCACGGCGTAGTAGACGCCCAGCGTCCCGACGACGACCCCGAGGCGCATGAAGACAACGACGCCCAGAATGCTGCAGACCACGGGCGCGAAAGTATTACGCTCCAGCTTGCGACTAAGCGTCTGCAGGGATTCCACGTGCGTGGCTTGGCTTGCGAGGTGCTGCATCAGGCCATCGCGCGGCGGCGGCAGGGTGCCGTACGTCGCCATTACGTATCTCCACGAGTGCGGAACTTGAAGAGTGATGGTCTTGACTTCAATCTCGCTCTAAGTACGATATATGGTGTGGTCCACCTCGGGGTGTAATTTTCTTGTGGTGCACAGTCTGACTGGTGGTGGGCGCAGGCAGCTCTTCCACCGTAAGAGAGAATCCTCCCCGACGACCGAGAGCGAGCAAGCATGGCTGAGACCCCCAACAGCGCGGCCGTGATCCCCGGCGAGGAGACGTCGCAGGCGCAGGAGATTCTGCACCTGCAGTGCCGCTTCTACGAGCAGAAGTTCCCCGAGATCGATGAGCTGGTCATGGTGAACGTGCGCTCCATCGCCGAGATGGGCGCGTACGTGTCGCTGCTCGAGTACAACAACATCGAGGGTATGATCCTGCTGTCCGAGCTGTCGCGCCGCCGCATCCGCTCCATCAACAAGCTCATCCGCGTGGGCAAGAACGAGGTGGTCATGGTGCTGCGTGTGGACAAGGAGAAGGGCTACATCGATCTGTCCAAGCGTCGCGTGTCCCCCGAGGACATCGCCAAGTGCGAGGAGCGCTACAACAAGGCCAAGACCGTGCACGGCGTGCTGCGTCAGGTGGCCCAGGAGAACCACCTGGAGATCGAGGACCTGTACTCGAAGGTGGCCTGGCCCCTCTACAAGAAGTTCAAGATCGAGACGGTCAACGACGATGAGAAGAAGATCGACTACGTGCACTGCTACGACGTGTTCAAGATGGGCATCACGGACGACTCGGTCTTCGAGGAACTGGACACCACGCCCGAGATCCTTGCGGCGCTCAAGGCTCAGATCCGCCGCCGACTAACCCCGCAGCCCATCAAGATCCGCGCGGACATTGAGGTCACGTGCTTCACTTACGAGGGCATTGAGGCCATCCGCTCGGCCCTGCAGGCTGCTCAGGACATCGGCACGGAGGACGTGCCCGTGAAGGTTAAGCTCATTGCGCCCCCGATGTACGTCATGACTACCAGCACGCTGGACAAGCAGAAGGGCATCCAGAAGCTGCAGGAGGCGATTGAGGCTGTGCGGGAGCACATCACGGCCAAGAAGGGCACGATGTCTGTCAAGATGGAGCCGAAGGTGGTGAGCGTGAACGAGGAGAAGGAGTTCCTGCAGATGATTGAGAAGCTCGAGAACGAGAACCGTCTGGTGGACGGCGACGCCCCCGAGGATTAGAGAGGCACAGAGCAGACAGGAGCGAGCAAGCACCGATTCAGTTATGGTGGACGATGCCGAGGATGTTTCGTTTGAGCTTAGCTAGCAACTTCCGTGTGCTGCGTACTTCCTGCCGCTTCCTCGCCGCGCTTGCGGCTCGAGGCTCGTCGGTTCGCCAGTGACAGATTAGATGGATGCGCTCTGCGTGCAAACTCAATACAGCTGGATGCACTGCGCACCTTCGTGGTGGTGAATTCGCTGCTTTTATATACTGCTTGTCTTGAATGCTAGTGTCACTTGTTTTCGTTGTCGACGCATGCATGCACCAACAGCAGCTCCCATTACTACTCGTCAGGCTAAGTTACAAAACTACCAGCCTTCTGCTACAAGGATGACTCTTCGGTGATACGCATGCGTTTGTACTCGTTGTACTTCTTCGAGGACCCTCGGACCTGCAGCCAGCAACGAACAACAGTTAGATAATGCCCTCAAGCTGAAATAACAAGCTGCAAATCTACGAACCAATTCAGCAGGGTATTTCCTGGCGTTCTTGGCGATCTTGTCGTTCAAGGCAGCAGGCAGGTTGACATCACACTTGTCAGCAAGACGCACAAGGTAAATCAGAACATCGCTGATTTCCTCGCCCAAATGCTCCTTATCACGGGCAGACCAATCTATCACGAAGCAGAGTAGCATGTTAGTTTGACAGCACCCAAGACAGTCAACGCAGAGATAGCTGAGTTCAAGTACCTGCGGTGTTCTTAACCTCGCCCTTCCACTGGAAAATCTCGCACAGCTCACCTACTTCTCCATTCAGAGCCAGCAACAAGTTGCGAGGTGTGTGGAACTGTTTTAACAGTAAAAGCACACACAACGACGCGTCAGTTCTAGGCGGATTACAGATCATAGCATCCACCCAGACTTACCTGATTCCAGTCGCGCTCATCCGCAAAATCCGCAATACGCTTGCGAAGTGACTCAAGAGTCATGGTCTCTTCAAACTTAGCAGGGGACTGGATGCCGTTTGAGCTGACAGGGGGGATGCTGCTAGTAGCAACAGCAGCAACATCGGTGGTGGATGCCTGGCCAGCAGAACTTGGGAATACGTCTTCGCCCATGGTGCCGTCCATGGTACCATCCAACAGTGCTTCGCTATCGTGGCCGGCTGTGGTCAGGATATCCGTTGCATCAACAGATTGGGGTTGTGCTTGGCTGTGATTGTGCTGAAGCTGCTGCGGTGAATGCAGCATCACCTGAGCTCGAGCTTGGGCGTCCGTCATCGCCTGCACTTCCGCTTGAGCCTTCAGCAATGCCTGAGCCTCAAATTGGTACGCTTGTGTCTGTGCCTCCACTCGGGCATGAGCTTCTGCCTCTGCTTGCGCTACTTGCTGTGCAGCCTCCGCTTCCAACTGCTCCCTCATCTGCCTCTCGTACGCCGCTTCCGCCGAGCTGTCGTGGTTCTCGGATGCCATCACGTGCTCAATTTGGTGCACATGACCTCCCGCCGCCGCTGTCTCCGCTGCCGACGCCGCATCATTGTCGTCGTGCGTGGCCAGCTCATAGTCCGACTCATGCAGCGCACCGCTCATCATCTTCATCGAGTCCGGGCCGATGGGGTGGTTGTGCTTGTCATGCGTCCGCACCTTTACGCGGTAGGTGGGGCCGTACTCCACCGCCGACGCGTAGACGTGGAATGGGCAGCCGATGTCGCGCAGTCTGTGCCGCAGCCGCTTGCCGCTGCCCCGCGAGCGGAACTTGATGCCGTGCGTGCACTTGAAGGTCTTGGACAGGAACTCGGCGATGTTCTTACGGTCGTGGCGGCCCTTGGACACCGTGCGGTTGTACACCTCGAAGGTCAGCGACGACCGCTTGCGGATCGGGTGGAACGCCGCCGTTGCGCGCGCGATCGCGGCGTCGAACGCCGCCCAGTCATCGTAGAACTCATCGAACAGTGGGGGCTCAACGGACTGCGCGGTGTCCACCGCCGCCGTCGCGACCGTCGCGAGGCTCTCGTCCGTCACGACGGCGGTGACGTCCGCCGCCTTCATCTCCTCGAGCGACTTGTTTAGCTCCATCACTGATGTCAGAATGACTTGGCGCTAATAATAGCTCTCATGTTCACTTGAGTTCAGTATACGCATACAAAAGTTTTGTCAAGCGTCGGAGTGTTGGTCACTGCATCAACAATTGCGCACTCGCGCGCACTCGGCAGGATGACCGGCGCGCCGCTGGAGGTTCAGCTGCGGGAGGCGCTACGGCGCTGTGGCGAGGCGGACGGGATGGCCCAGATCCTGAGGTCAAATCTGCAGCAGGAGAAGGAGGAAAAGTTCGAGCTGTACTCCAGCATGGCGACGTTCGAGGCGGAGACGCGCTACGAGAGCAACAAGAAGGAGCGCGAGATGCAGGCGGAGATCACGGCGCTCAAGTCCAAGCTCTCCTTCACGACCTCGAAGCTGCAGAACGCTGAGCGAGTCAAGCTGCGCATCATCAAGGAGATGGAGGAGCTGCAGCAGAAGCAGCTCGTGGAGCGGAAGCGCCGGGACGCCGAGAGACGGCTCTTAGCCACCAAGCGCCGCAAGCACGACAGCTTCATCGCCAGCCAGTCCATGATGATGTCTCAGAGGCAGTCGCAGCAGTCTGCGAGGCCGCCGCCCGTGCCAGTGGTGGAAACTGCGGTGCAGACAGAGCTCAAGCTCGGCGAGGAAGGTGGGAAGGGCGGTGACAACCGGCTGAAAGAGGAGAATGCTCGACTCGTGTCTTATTTGTTGACGGGGACGTCGAGGGATTTGCTGACACTTCTGAACGGAACGGTCGCGGTTAGTGTTGGAGAGGACTCGAAGCCTAACGGAGATGAGGACCGGACGCAGCCTCCACAAGGATGCCACAGTGCGACACCAACGCAGTATTTCCAGGGATCATCGGGGAACTCGTTTAACGACTCGCTGCAGCAATCAGCGAGCGGGGTGCAGTTTTCACAGAGTGTTTTCTCTCAAGTCGCAGGACGTGCCTCTGCTCAAGCGCATGCGTCACTTTTGAGCTTTGCTATGGAGACGAAAGCTGCGCAGTCGACGTTGACGGCGGATCGTGCGCAGGAGCTGTATGACGTGATGGGGAGAATGCTGGCAGGAGACGTGTCCGCTGTCGCGCTTGCACCCGTGTTTGTAAAGTATCTCGCGGCGCCAACAGACCTCGAAGCTTCTGTGATCTGCAGTGTTTTACGCGTTATGTACTCGGTGATACACCACAGCGTGCATTTCCAGCACTTTCTCCTAGTGGCATCGTCACCTTCCGATGAATCCGCATCTTCTTCTACCGGGATCCAGAGAGGTGCAAACAGCATGGAACATGCGCGGATCGCTTTGCCGGGATTGCGCTTCACCTCACTGGATGACTATTTGTCAGCGCGGACGGATTGTGAATCAGTTGTACAAAGCGATTTGCTACAACTTTCAGCAGCAGAAGCTGCCTCAGAGCAGAGTAAGCTTCGTTCCAAGCTGTTGACTGGTCTCTGCCGTGTTATCAAGAACAATCTTAAGGAACCCGCGGTCGTCAAGGATGGCCTGTGTGTGCTTTGCTTATGGGTCGACCTAGGGCATGCCCATCGGCCCACGTTAACGCCAGACTTCAAACCTTTGCTGGCAACTAACGTAATTCCAGCTATTTTATTGGCACCTAAAGGCCCTCCTGCAGTCAAGGCGCAAGCAGTTGGACTACTTTCTCAGCTGCTGCGTGTGCCAGAAGTCTTTGCTGAAATCGAGACCGAATCCAAGAAGTCATTGGTGTTTAACCGATGCGCCAAGATGCTGGCATCCGAAGAAACTCTATCTTCGGAGGACGCAAAAAATGTGCGGACACTTCAACATCAAATTGTCAAGCTGCTACTATCGATCACCACGTCTTTCCCATCGGTTGGGATCCGCTTCGTGCTGGAAAGCACCCGTGGTTTTCCCACTGACTCGGATGGGTATCGCTCGGTTATTTATTATCTGGTGCAGCTACTGCATCAGGAGACGTTTGATCTACGGACATCAAACTCGGGCGCAGACAACTGCGCTGCACGACAACTGCAAAAGGACCCGTTTCGGTTGGATCTCATACAGGATGCGTTTGCGCTGCTTGGACTTTTATCTCGCTACGTGGATATTCCAAGCGAGCTCAATGGCGACGACCAGGTACAAACGTTTCTCGCGGTTTTATTTTTTCTCAGCAATCTCTCTCAAGGCAATGACGGCGGTGTGCGAAACGACTCGATTGTGGCAACGGCTCGCGCCTTGGTCGCCATGATGAACTTACCGGGACAGTGATTCCGGGTGAACCTAGCTGATAAGGTCAGTTGAGCCCTGCGCTCGAGCTCTATGCGGCGCTGATGACAAAATTTCTGGAGACCTGCGATTGTGCTTTCCCGTCTATTTCGAGGAATGAAACACGAAACTAAATGCAGACGCGTAGAATCCCATCGACGACGTATACTAACTATGTCATTTTCTGTCGTGGGGTTCCGCGAAGTCTGTTGCCATTCACAAATACGAAGCACAACGAGGAAGTGCCCGGGTCTCAAGGCCACCAAGAAGTTTCTCAACGGTCCGGTTTGCTGGAGAGCGCTCAGCAAGGAGTCAAATGGGGAAATTAGCCGTGTTTCAGACGCTGGTGTTCTTCCTGGTTGTGGTAGGCGGTGACGTGGCGCTCGCGATCGATAAGTGTACGCTCCTCAATTCGCTTGGGATAAACCTGAGTCTCTGCGGCTGTCTAACTGAAATGCGTTGTGGATAGCATGCTTCGAGCTGCCGATCGTGGTCGTATCACCAACCAAAGTGAAGTTACCGACTGAAACCTGCAATCAGCCTCGCCTTCCCGCACCTGATTGCATGAGAGATTCTGTTGAAGCCAACATCGAAGTGATCGACAACCAAGGTTCATTAAACTGCCTGAACGGGAATCGGACCGCAGTTTATCCGGCAAGCGTTCATTATCGAGGACAATCCAGTCTCCATTTCGCGAAGCACCAAATCTCGGTTGACTTGGACGAGGATGCAGAGCTATTAGGATTTCCAGCAGATCGCTCCTACGTCCTGAACGGCCCTACTGTTGATGGAAGCTTAATGCGGAATCATCTTGCCCACTGGATGTATCGTGGCACCGGGCGTTATTCGCCCCGAACTCGCCATGTCGTGGTGTTTGTTCGTGATAAGTTGGATGCAGCTGACTGGAGCCCACGATACCGCGGTATTTACTTGGCTCTCGAGAAGATTGCTTACACCCCGAATCGAGTGGGATTGTCAGCATTGGACAATTCTTGCCAATCCAAGGAGGAACTGTCCGGTGGTTGGGCGTGGCAAAATAATCCACTCGGCTACGGTGACTACTCACCCAATATTGTGCTGAGCGAAGCAACGGGGTTGTTTGGCGCAGGTGCGAGGCCAATCCTGACTTTCCCCGAGCCGAAAGCACTTACGAAAACCATGCGCGATTACTTCATATCTCCTGAAACTGGCCCGCTCCCGCGACTGTATCAGTATCTCTACGATAATATGACCAACCCGGATGGCCTCGAGGAGCACATTGATATCGGGTCTTTTGTGGATTACTTCCTGCACTCCGAGCTGTCGGCGAATTCTGACGCCTACCGCCGCAGCACATACTTCTTCAAGGACCGCAACCAACCTATCAACGCTGGACCTGTCTGGGACTTTAACTTGGCATACGGATTGGGTAGTGCCACGACGTCTTGGATGTACACGATTCATACATTCTGGAAGAGGCTAGCGTGTAACTACAAATTCGCATCGCTTGTTCAGCAGCGTTGGATGAAGTTGCGGTCGACGACGTGGAGTGACGAGGCAATCCGATCGTTTATTCAAGCAAGCGCAGAGCCGATTCATCGTCAGCTGAAGAACTGCGCCGAGTGGAAGAGTGATAACATTCAGTGCGCGAATGTGGAGGCTAAAACAAAGGGCAGCTTCGAGGACTTGGTAAATGGATTGCTCAAGGCGGTGCTTGCACGTGCTAGTTGGATGGACTCGAATGTGGCTGGATTCTACACAACACTGGACCATAACCTTTGTGTAGCTGCTGGTGAGCTACCTGCGTACAACTGTGCGGCTGACGGAAACGACAAAGGCTGTCTGATGAACCCCAGTACCTACAGCAATGCGGTTGAGTTCCCGCAGCCTCGCAAGCCTCTTGCTGCAAAGTCGTGTGGTGCCTCCAAAGTGTCAAGTGCTGGGGCAGCAGCGTTGGAGAAGCCATCGATTGACCCTTGTTGGCTATCTGCCGGGGTTTATATGTCGGACGGATCGATAACACCTTTCTGCTCCGGTTACGGCTTTTGCCCTGAGGGCCCGGGCGCAAACTGCACATGTAAGAGTGGTCACTCCGTTCCAACTTGCGCTCGTGATGACGACGCCATAGTGCCTCGAGGTGGGATGATTGACGAGAGTGTTGTTTCGATCAAGTCCCTGGATGAATTGTCAAGCCCCGACAAATTTCTTCGCTACCCGCTCTTTTTCCTGTGCGCTGCTCCAGCTATGGCCTTGGGTATGGCCTTGGCAGCCCGTCGACGCCGTCGCCAGCACTACACTCGTCTGTAGCCACGATGGGCTTGACCTTCATTGCAGCACTTCGCCACATGGTGCTTCTACTTTGCTGAATAACGCGCTACTTCGCTAATCTATGAATCGAGTCTTTGCCTCAACTACCAGCTTTGCTCTAGCGTGCTTGGTCGCAGCTTGCGAACTCACACAACAAATAAAAAGTAAGGCAAACTGTGTATTTGGAATTCCAAACTTTCTGTTGATGAGTACCTCAATGGTCTTGTTCTTCCTGCCTTGGAGCAGGACTGCGGGAGCTACTCGCGCGTCCATTTACTTATCTAAACGTGCCAGAACGTCAGTCAAGTTTTCGTCAGGTCCAATCCCGCCCAAGCTCTCGAAAAGAAGCACCACCGCCGTGAACAGCTTATTCCCCACGTCGGCCTCAACTTTGTGCGCCATGGAGTAGCTGAACGCATTCACCGATGAAACGAAGATCGTCGCGGATGGAGCAAGGTGGGGCAGAGCCTTATACAAGTGCAAGCTCTCGACAGATAGCACGTGGTGAGGGGTCGAATACATGCTCTCGAGACGCCACGATCGAGTCAAGAAGTCTCCTTCGCCGTCCGATGGCACCACCGATGGGCGAGTTTTCTTGTACGATAGCAGTCCTCGACGGCTCTCTGTGTCGGACGTCGATGTCAGCAAGTGGTGCTTCTCGAACGGATACTGGATCAATTCAGCGATATCGACGTCGGCGGTGATGGAGTGCGCGACTCGAACATTCTTCAGGAACGAAGCGTCCATCTGCGCGTTGAGTTTCTGGTCGGCCGTGATGGTCGGGAGTGCCATGGACATCGTGTTCTTGAGGTTGGCGTCGATTTCACGAGTAGCTCGACCGGCCAAGTCCCAGAACCCCGTCGTGAGCATGTCCACCCCCTCCGTCGTGAGCCAGTCGAGGTCGGTCGTGGCTGTGAACATGCCCACTTGGTCTTCCTCTGCGGGGTGCTGCACGAGCCTCCGCATGTTACAGTCCACGTCTGCCACCAGTCGGAACGGGTTGAAGCGTCCGCGTTGCTCCTTGCCACTGCGTACACGGTAGAACGCCAGTAGAGCGACCACGATCAAAGCTCCATCCAAGGCAACGCACTCTTTCCTGCACTTGGCCAGCGCGTCCCGCATGCACTTGGGCTCTCCGTCCGCGAACAGAGCACTGGTGGTGTTGGCTACTGGAGGCACCGAGAAGTCCTTCTGGTCTGCTCGAGCAGGCAGCAAAGGTGTGAACTTGTGGACGCTGCCTCGAAACATGCGACGTCCGAAGATGGCGTTGGTCCCCTTCAGCAGTGGCTTGGCCCACGTGATCTTGTTGAGCCACATGCGGTAGAGTGACGGACGCAGTGGGAACTCCTCGATCAGTGAGGACGCTGGGTTCGTCCGCTCTGATGCCTCGTGCGAGGCTTGTCTAGCAAGTCGTGATACCTGCTCAAGGATGCAATTGAGCACCACAACACCGGAAAAGCCGTCGGACATGTACTGGTCCGAGAAGAGCATGAGGCGGGCAGTGTCCTTGCGTTTGGCCACCCACACTACAAGGTAGAACGGCAGTTGGCAGTGGCGGTCGAAGCCAACGCTGCACTCCCTCTCCACGAAAGCCTGCCAACTTGTGGGGCTGCCGTCTCCATAGTCCGCGGGGGACAGCATCCGAACTTGCAGCAAACTGTCGACGGTGTCTGCAGTCACAGGAGACTGAATCTCCGCCGTGAACGGTTGGTCCTTGAGTTGAAGAGCTCGCATGCGAGGGTGCATGTTGAAGGCGTGGGTCACAGCAGTAGCCAGGAAGCGCAGCAGAACTGCCGTGTCACCTCGGACGAGCATCGAGTGCGCGATCTTGGTGGACACGCCGTCGGTAGCGGAGACCATGCGTTCAACGCCTCGTAGAGGTACTCGACTTCCGGAAGCACTAACGGTAGTCGTGTCAGTGCTCATGGTCAAGTTGGCTGGGTAGGTAGCGAAAGCAGTGCTCGCTGGATGTCGAAATGGAGAGTGAGCGAGGACTGGTGCCGTCCGTTCTTGATGGTTCGTGGGGTTGCAGGGTTGCAACCCTCGACGACATGCCGGACATGCGTGTCTCTCTCTACCTTGGATGGCCGAGTCACTGTCTGTCATGGAATGAAAAAACAAAAACTGGATGTGCGAGTTACAAGTTTGTGGAACCCATGCTGTCATCGGGGGTGCCTGCCTACACAGGGTTCGTTCCATCAAGAGTTCTGGATCGTATCGTCGCGAGATCTGCATAGCTGCAGTCAAGTTGATGGTCGTGTGTCTACGCTGCGTTGGCGGTTGAGGTCTAATTTTTGCGAGGAAGTTTTGGTGCTGGGTCTCTCTTCCTATTCATAAGCTAGCGTTCACTCCTCGAAACTTGGTGGAGATGAGCTGGGTGGTGACTGAGGACACGCCGACGGCGACAGTCGTCTGGATGGCGGCCGAACAGATTGGCAAAGCGCAAAACCATGAGCAGCTCCAGAAAATCTGCGACTACCTCGTCAAGTGCGTCCTCTTGCGGTGGTCGGTCACATTCAATGCAGAAGCTAAATGTTGTTTCCCTTTGACGTAGCAAAAATTGGTTCCAGACGGCTGCTGACTTGAGAAGCGCTCGACGCGAGACGACGGAATGGCAGGCGTATGTGTGCCAATACGTTCTCACTTCACGTACAGCAGCTTTCTCTAACGAGCTTTGTGTGTGTGTGTTTGAGCAGACTGGAGGTACCCGGGCGTCTGAAGCTTGCCATTCAGCAAGTCCTCGACCAGACAACGCCTCACCAGGAATCATTCTCAACATTCGGCTACGAAGACTACTACGCTGCCGTTCGTCCCTCAATTTCGACAGAAGATGAGGCAGCGACTCAGTCGTGGTCGGATGCCACAGCTGCGTATGACCAAACCCAGACCCCAGGAGCGGACTATTACGCGGGTAGCTATGCCTACCCGAGCAGCGGCACAACAGCGGAGCAGTACAGCTACGACCAAGCCGGATATGCCACCAATCCACCGACTTACGCGGAAAGCTATGATACCAATTACGAGGCTTACTACAGCAGCAGTGCAAATGAAACGTCCAGCTACCTTGAAAGCGGGGCGGCAGCGACTACCTTGTTAAGTTTGCAGAGCAGTGGGGAGCAGGTGTTTCTCAATGACAGCGACGTCGTTGAAGCACAAGTCGTAGACGCGGAGGTTGCAGAAGAGTGTGCAGAAGATGAGATCCCAGAGCAACCTCAGTACGCAGAGTCTGCCCAGCATCGACCCCAGCTAGACGCGAGCGACACCGTTGGGACCTGGAGCTGCGGCCAGTGCACGTTCATGAACCCGATGACTTGTTCCTTTTGCGAAATGTGCATTGGCCACATCTCGCTATCGCCCGACGTTAAGACTGCGGCTGGCACCAGTGTTTCAGCCTCATTGCTCATTCCAGCCAAGCCGGTGGTTGACGTGGTGATGACCTCGCCTCGAGCAGAGGCTTGTATCAATATCGACTCTCCGCAGCCAAGTGTGACTTGCATGCTGCCTCCTGTAGCATCGCTGTACTCTCCTTCAGCACCGGACTACGAGATGTGCGAAGACGAACGAGTAGATTCAGCTCCACTGCCCCCACCGCCACCATACCCGGATGCAAGCAGCTGCGGGAACGTGGACTTCTTGGCACTTGCCTTCAACGGTAGTAGTGCCCCCAAAACTCGAGTCGTAGAGTCCCCTCCAGCAGCAAAAACCAGTCAGATGCGTCGTGAAGAGGCCACCACCATCACCGAGTACACCTTTTAGAGCAGCCACATGAGGCACAGCTCTTGACAAGCGATGCAAGAAATACTACAGACAGAACCACAGTGCACAAAAGTTTTGCTTTTACTTAGTATCTAGTCTATCACCTGAGTATGCCCAGATTGCTAAGCGGTCTCGTGTCCCCGAGGGCGTTCAACGAGCTGCTTGTCTTTAATTTCAAAAATGCTGGAGAAGCACGGGGTGATCTCGTCCTCGTGGTGCGTGATCAGCACCATGTGAGTCTGCTGAGCTGCGTGTTGTCCGATGGCTTCGATGACACGCAGCACGTGGGCGCGGTTGAACGGGTCAAGACCATGCGTGATCTCGTCCAAGATCAGCAGCTTCGGGCGTGCAGCCAGTGCGCGAGCAATCAGTACGAGCTTCTGCTCGCCCTGTGACAGCTCAGACAGACTCCGCGTCTCGATGGCATTGGGTAGCGCCAGTAAACGCTTGGCAAGCTTTGCCGTTTCTAGGCTCGCCGCGTTGCTCGTAATGAGGCTGAAGGCGGTTTGGTCGTCTTCAGCTCCATCGTGCTGCAAACTCTTGTGTAAAAGCTGAATGTGCTGATCAGTCGAGATCGCTTCCATTCTCGGCTTCGAGGTGGTAGTTGGATCGTCGCTAGACGGAGTGGAGCCCGATGGACGCACCTGCTCTCCAACGACCACCACGTCGCCCTCGGTTAGACCGTGACCCGGGGTCTGCATTAGCACTCGCATCAGAGAGCTCTTCCCCGACCCGTTTGGTCCGAGCAAAACCCAGTGTTCGTGGGTCTTCCGCGCGAAATTTACATTATCCAGCAAGATGCGCTTGTGGTCGTACGAGATCGAAACGCCATTAAGCTGGACGGCAGGTGTGTCGCCGCCGTCAAGCTCAGCTCCATCCTGGTAGTCAAACAGTCGCTCAACGAGCCCCACAAGCTCCGTGTCCGTCATCCTCGCACGCTTCTCGTGCTCTTCCCCGTAAAACTCTTCCAAGCGCTGCATCATCGCCTTGTTGCGCGCGTCGTCTTCTTTATCTTGCGGCCACGCCACCACTTCCACTCCGTCCTTCTCCCCCTGCTTCAGCAACACCGTGTGCGAGAAAATCTCCGGGAACACCTGCTCCAACCTGTTCGCAACCAGCAGCACCTGCGTCTTGTACGCGAACGCCTCGTGCTTGGCCCCCGTCGTCTCCACCAGCAGCCTCGTGAATCCCCTCGTCAGCTGCCCCAACATCCACTGCAGCTGCCTCCTCGCCTTCACATCCAGCCCGTCGAACGGCTGATCCAAAATCAACACAGTGGCTCTCGGCGTCTCCAGCAGTGCCACCGCCAGCAGCAGCTTCCTCATTTCCCCCGTCGACAAGTGACGCACGCGCTGCTCCCACACGGGGAACAGTCCGAGTCGCACGATCAGGTCGCGAGCGGTGGGCGACCCGATGCCTCCCAGCACGTCCGCCACCACTCGGTGACCGTTCTCCGCGACAAACTCCCGATGGACATCGAGGCTGAGGCTTGCGAGGCGGCAGGTGGCCGGCAGTTCCCCTCGACGCTGCTGGGCCTCGACGTGCTGCTGCAGTTTGGCCAGGAATCGGGTCTTGCCGCTGCCGTTGAGCCCCACGAAGCAGTGCACGTCGTCCGGTAGCAGCTCGTATGTCGGCGGCAGTGCGATAACGGGCTCGGACGCAGCTACGGGCGCCGAACGCCGCGGTGCAGCGCCGTTGCCCAACAGTGAGCTGAACTCCCGGGTCGCGGTCGGGTAAAGTGGATTAACGTGGCGGATACGGGGCGGTGAAGAACGCAGCAAGGCTCCAGAGCTGCGCAAGACGGAGGCAGAACAGGTCGGTCTCTTGGATACGTGCTGGCATTGGCGTGGAGCGCGGAGCGACCGCCGCAGAGCAACTCGCAGAGACAGCATTGTTGCGTGGTAAACCAAAGCGCGATTGTGGGTGACAGATTGGGAGTTTTCATCTTTTTGTACGATCAAATCTCAAATTGTGATTTGGTTCGATCAAATGGCACGTTTCTGTACATATCACTTTCTAACCGTTTGTACTCGAAAGAATGTTGCATTTAATAGTGAAATGAAGTCAAATAAAAAAACGTTTTTTTACGGGACACGTTTTTTTTATCGTTTTTACAAAAAAAATATCATTGTTTAGATCAGCCGTTTCGCTGCACGAATAATGACCGCTCATTTCCAAAAGTGCAACAACAGGCTCAGTGTATCAACAGATCCGATGGCTTCGCGCGTGGTCAAGTCCTTCATCAACGGCAAGTACGTGGCCGCCCGGGCCTCGAGCCAGCACTTCACGCTGCTGAACGCCACCACCCGCCAGCCGGAGACGTCGTTCCAGGCCGCGGACCGCGCGCAGGTGGACGAGGCCGTGCAGGCGGCACGCTCCGCCCAGATCCACTGGAAGCGGCTGAGTCCGGCAGAGCGCGGTGCAGTGCTGCGCAAGGCCGCCGACATTTTGACGCAGCAGACGGACGAGATCGCGCGCCTGGAGACGCTGGACACGGGCCGCCCCATCGCCGAGACGAGCGTCACGGACGTGCTAAGCGCCACCGACTGCCTCAACTACTACGGCGGCGTCAGTCCGTCCGTGGGCGGCCAGCACCTGGAGCTCACGGGCGGCAGCTGGGCCTACACCAAGAGGGAGCCACTGGGCGTCACGGCCGGCATCGGCGCCTGGAACTACCCGCTGCAGAGCGCGGCGTGGAAGTCGGCGCCGGCGCTGGCGTTCGGCAATTCGATGGTGTTCAAGCCGTCGGAGGAGACGCCTCTCACGGCGCTCAAGCTGGCCGAAGCCTACGTGGAGGCCGGCGTGCCCGAGGGCGTGTTCAACGTGGTGCTGGGTGCAGGGGAGACCGGCCAGGCGCTGGTGGAGCACCAGGACATCGCCAAGGTCTCGTTCACCGGGTCGGTGGGCACGGGCAGGAACGTGTACGCGGGAGCTGCCAAGGACTTGAAGAAGGTGACGATGGAGCTCGGAGGCAAGTCACCGCTCATTGTGTTCGAGGACGCGGACCTGGAGGAGGCCGTGGCGGCGGCGATGATGGGCAACTGGTACTCGTCTGGCCAAGTGTGCTCCAACGGCACCCGCGTGTTCGTGCAGCGCAAGATCTTCGACAAGTTCGTGCAGCGTATGCACGAGCGTACGCTCAAGCTGCGCATCGGCGACCCGCTAGACCCGACCACGGACATTGGCCCCATGATCCACGAGAAGCACATGAAGCAGGTGCAGAGCTACATTGAGAAGGGCGTGGCGGAAGGAGCGACGCTCCTCAAGGGCGGCGGTGAGCGCTTCATGCCTTCGGAGGCGACCAAGGAAGGATTCTTCCTGACGCCGGCCATCTTCGTGGACTGCAACGATGACATGACGATCGTCCGCGAGGAGATCTTCGGCATGGTCATGTGCATTCTGCCGTTCGACACCGAGGAGGAGGTGCTGGCCCGTGCCAACGACACGATCTTCGGTCTGTCCGCTGGCGTCTTCACCAAGGACCTCACGCGCGCTCACCGCATGATCGGCGAGCTTCAGGCTGGCACCACGTGGATCAACAACTACAACCTCGCGCCTGTGGAGACTCCGTGGGGTGGCTACAAGAAGTCGGGCGTGGGTCGTGAGAACGGTCTTGCGGGTATCGAGTCGTGGACTCAGCTCAAGTCGGTGTACGTTGAGATGAACGAAGTTTGGTGCCCCTACGCTAAGTAAGGAGATAGTAGTCCGCGCGTTGCTTGCAGCAATCCTGCTTCTGCTCAAGTAGCGATGGCTTCTCGTTGATATACATATAGTATCAATTTGATTCAAATATGGTGGGCGAATGTCGCTGTGAGCGAGATCATGAAAAGACTTGTATTACTTATCGGACAATGATCAACTTTACCCTTTAATCTTCAGTTCATTGAGCACTACCGACACCCTACGGAGGCATATCCACCATTTACTTGATGGCTTCTTGTCTTCTTCTGCTGAATCCGATCTGTCACAGCAACTTCAGCTTACCAGGTCGACCTTTTACGGCTTGTCGTCCCTGCCACGAAGTCGCAGCTTTCGATCGGCTTGGTCGAGTCCGTTCGCTTGTCGGACTACAGGCTCCGGGAGACCGTCAGAGCCTGCTGCGTTTTGCAGAGCGGTGCCGAATTGCTTTCCTCTCGGCCAGGTGACAGGTCCGTGCGGCCGCATTTTCGCGTGTTGAAGTTGAAACCCTCCAGCCTTGTGGTCTTCTCCGTGGGCCAAACTTCCTGATCTTGACCCAGTCGAGTAGTGAGCTTGAGCTGGTGTCGCCGTCCCTAGAAGAGCTGCTACCCAGACGGTGACTGTGAGTGCGCTTGATAGTAGTCTCATGTTACGGGCTTGTTGGCTTTGAGTTGAGTTGGGAAATGATGCAGAGTGTAGCGTGGGCACGTGATGGTTGTAGCAAAACTATTATATCACCAACAGACTTAGTACTATAAGACAACAAGCCCGTGGAGGGCGAGGACGAAATCGAATGGCCGACTACGTGAGATACTGGCCTCGCCATCTTATCAGATCTTGAACCCGGAGAGCTAGTACTGTACTGTCAGCAACTGCTACATGTATCATGCTCAACTACCAAGGTATCGAGGACGAAACCCGTACCATGTTGAGTGCTCGTGTCTGGTATCGCTTTCATGCTCGACCTGAGCAATCCCACGACTCACTATCGAAAAAGCCAAGAACCAAGCAAGCGAACCATTCAGCCCAAGGGCCTGCGTGCCTCCAAGCGCCCGAGCGCCATGAAGCTCCCCCACCACCTCCTCGCCAGCGCTGTCTGCGTGGCAGTCCTAGCAGCGACTACGACCGCCGAAAGCCAAGCGCCCGTGCGAGGAAACGATGAAGGTCACTTCGGACCCTTCCGAGGCCCTGAGGCGGAACAAAACTTCGACCCGATCGAGCTCTACCCTGGACCGGAGGAGAGCGAAGATGAAAGTGAACTTGTTCCCCCCGCGTCCGAGGAATATGAAGGCGAGCGCAGCCTCTCTGTTGCCGGCCACGATAATGAAGATCTGGCCAGCGAGTTTGACCAAGAAACCTTTGAGGAACGAGAGCTAGCGCCCGACGTGTTCCAGGAAGAGTTTCCGATTGAAGGCGACGCACAGGATGCAGATGCGGACCACGATCTGCTGGGCTACACCCGTCACCTTCGCAGTTTGGTCGACCCACCTCGTCCTCTCGAGCCCTTGGCACTCCCGACCCTGCCACTAGATGACCCCGAGCCTCCAGCGGTTGAGCCGAAGCTTCCGGAAGACACCGAGTCGAGACGAAACTTGCGGGGTCCGCAGCAGCTATGAGTCAAGGAGAAGTGACGAGAGAGTGAGTGCTGACCATGGGCAGCCGGTCAATGTGTCGATGTGCGTGCAGTGCAGTGCAGTGATAGGTATATTTCCTGATGTAAGTTACAGAAGTAGGTACAGCAGTCTTGACGTGAAGAAGACAAAACATGCGTCTCAAGTTTTGTTTGTGAGATCGCCCATTCCTCGTCTCTCCACGCACTCGAATCAAATGCCTTATTTCTTTGGATGCCCAAAGAGGCCGCCGTCCCCATCCCAATCGGAGTCCGAATCGGAGTCCGAGTCCGATTCGGCGGCGCGCATTCGTGCAGCAGCACTCGGGATCGGGGGGTGAACAACGGGTGGTGCCGTGCCTGCGGGCGGTCCGAACAGTGAACCTGGAGCCGATACTGGAGCTGGTGTCGCGACAGGAGCAGCTTTAGGTTTTGCACCAAACAAGCCACCATCATCGTCATCATCGTCATCGCTGCTGCTGTCAGAATACGTTGGACGCCGAGGTGGAGGGATAGCAGCTGTGGGCAGCACTGCAACAGGTGTTGCAACCGGCATAGTTGGCTTTGCGGGTGCGGCCCCGAAGAGACCGCCATCTTCATCGTCACTGCTGTCGTCTGAGAAATCTTGACGCCGAGATTGCTGGGGAGGCGACAAGACAGACACACCGGCTGGAGACTTCTTTGTGTCGTTGGCGCCGAATGGCCGCCCAAAAAGGCCGCTGGTCGTAGACTCGGCATCGCTGTCGCTGGAGAGGAAGCTCTTCTTCGGCTCGAGCGACTTCGACTCTATCGGTGTCGTCTCGCCCGGGTGGCCGAACAGTGAACCAGGAGCCGATGCTGGAGCTGGTGACGCGACAGGAGCAGCTTTAGGTTCTGCACCAAACAAGCCACCATCATCGTCATCATCGTCATCGCTGCTGCTGTCAGAATACGTTGGACGCCGAGGTGGAGGGATAGCAGCTGTGGGCAGCACTGCAACAGGTTTTGCAACCGGCGTAGTTGGCTTTGCGGGTGCAGCCCCGAAGAGTCCGCCATCTTCATCGTCACTGCTGTCGTCTGAAAAGTCTAGACGCCGAGATTGCTGCGGAGGCGGCAACACCGACACACCGGCAGGTGGCTTCTTCGTGTCTTTGGCGGCGGACGGCCGCCCAAAAAGGCCGCTGGTCGTAGACTCGGCATCGCTGTCGCTGGAGAGGAAACTCTTCTTCGGCTCGAGCGACTTCGACTCTTTCAATGTCGTCTCGCCCATCGGGGGTAACTTGAAGCCCTGTGGCGGTGCTTGAGCGGTCGGGGTTTTCTCTTCCTTGGCATTTCCAAATAACCCGTCTTCTTCATCCGAAGACGAGGAGCCGAGTGAATCCGATCGCTGTGGGGTTAATTGCTTGCTGCTATTACGCCGCAGTGGTTCAGCAACCGGCAGTGAGCCTGGAGCCGATACTGGAGCTGGTGTCGCGACAGGAGGTTTTGCACCAAACAAACCTTCATCGTCATCGCTGCTGCTGACAGGAAATGTACGACGCCGAGGTGGCGGGATGGCAGCTGTGGGCGGCACTACAACCGGCGTAGTTGGCTTCGCGGGTGCAGCCCCGAAGAGTCCACCGTCTTCATCGTCACTGCTGTCGTCTGAAAAGTCTAGACGCCGAGATTGCTGCGGAGGCGGCAACACCGACACACCGGCAGGTGGCTTCTTCGTGTCTTTGGCGGCGCCAGACGGCCGACCAAAAAGGCCACTGGTCGTAGACTCGGCATCGCTGTCGCTGGACAGGAAACTCTTCTTCGACTCGAGCGACTTCGACTCTTTCGATGTCGTCTCGCCCATCGGGGGTAACTGGGGGCCCTGTGGCGGTGCTTGAGCGGTCGGGGTTTTCACTTCCTTGGCGCTTCCAAATAGCTTGTCTTCTTCATCCGAAGACGAGGAGTCGAACGAATCCGATCGCCGTGGTGTTAACCGCTTGCTGCTATTCCGTCGCGGTGGTTCAACAACCGGCGGGCGGCCGAACAGTCCGCTGGTATCGCTCTCGTCCGAGTCCGCGCGTCTTCGTGGCGGTGGGGCTGCCACGGACGACTCGTCCGACTCCTCTGAGCTCGATCGGTAGCGAGAGCGGGAGCGAGAGTGTGACGAGCGTCTCTCCTCCCTCGTCGCCGAGGACGCATCCGACGCCGAGTCGGAGTCCGAACTGCTGTACGACGACCCGTAGCTTGAGTCGCTGTCGCTGTCCGAGTAGTCCTCGGGCGCTGCACCGAGTCCGAGCGTTTCGTCCTCGAGGAACTCTCTGGTCCCGATGATGAAGGGCAGCGGGCGCTCGTTGTAGATGTCCAGCACCGTGTCAAACTCCAACGACGTCTCGCTCTTGTCGTCATCCTCCTCCTCGTCCATCATCACGAAGAGCTTCATGGCTTCCATGCCCATGTCCAGCGCCGACCTGTACTTGCTCACGATGGACTCGGCGGCCGCCTTGGTTCCTCCGTCCTTGCTCTCAGCAGTGACGTCCGCCTGCTCCTTGTCCTTCTCTTTCTCCTTCTCCTCCGTCTTCTCCTTCTCCGGAGCCGCCTCCACGCCGAAGAAATCCTCCTGCTCCTCGTCGTACACGCGGTTCTCGATGAACTGGTTGTTGGACAGCATGAGGAACTGGTTGAACGTGTTCTTGAGTCGCACGTGGGCCGCGTCCGCCTCCGCCGCGATGTCCCGCACGCTGTCCTCCAGCTCCTTCGTGCGCGCGAACAGGTCGGCCGAGTACTGCTTCAGGAACGCGTGCAGCTCGTGGTCCGAGTGCAGCGTCCAGCTCGACACTTGGCGCGCCAGGTCCGCCAGCGTCTTCTTCTCGTTCGAGGGCGCGTCCGCGGGCTCGTCTGCGTCGTCTGTAGAGGGGGGAGGAGGGGGTGGGGCCAGCGCCAACGCGCTCTCGAAGCCCGGCGCGGCCTCCAGCGCCAGCACCTCCGCCATCTCTGATTACTCCGGTGAGGTTGTGAGATTGAAGAGGGGAGGGTTTTATTGTGTGCGGTACATCAAGTTATCTAAGTAAGTCATTAAAGCGGGGGGAGGAAGAGGGCACTAAGGGCAAGTTGAAGTGGCAGTTGAGCTGTTCCGACCATTGAAGAATGGAGCCGCGGCGTCCGAAGCACAAGCAGGCGCCGAGGTCTCGCAGAAGGAGCTCGAGCGTGCGTTGAAGGAACAAAGGGCGAACGTGTTCCCAGACGCGGAATTGGAGCGCGCGGCGTTCCCTAGCGGGCGGGATGACGGCCAGCTGCGAGTCGTGCACACGCACATGTCCATGGTGTTCCTGCTGCCGGAGCGCGTGTACAAGGTGAAGAAGCAGGTGGACTTCGGCTTCGCGGACTTCTCCACGCTGTTCAAGCGCTTCCAGGCGTGCTTCGCCGAGGTGCAGCTGAACCAGAGGCTGGCGCCGGACGTGTACATGGGCGTGGTGCCTGTGTCCATGAAGAGGGCGACGAGAGAGATCTGTGTGCGCTGCGACGACTTCTGGACGCCCGAGAAGGGCGAAGACTTGGACTGGTGGCTGAACGACCAGTTCGGAGAGATCGTCGAGTGGGCGGTGCACATGGTGCGGCTGCCGGACGACTGCACGCTGCTGCACCGCATGGAGTGACTCCACGGCGAGCTGACGGAGAAGATGCTGGACCAGGTGGCCGAGAGTCTCGTGGACTTCCATGCGGACGCTCGTCGAGGACCGAAGATCGATCACTTCGGTCGAGAGTCAGTGATCAGACACAACATCGACGAGAACTTCCACCAAACGGCGTCACACACGGGGATGACGGTCAGTGAGCCGGTGTATCGTCAGGTGAAGGAGCTGTCGTACGCGTGGCTGAAGAAGCTCAAGCATACCTTCGAGTCACGCGTGGAGAACGGCTGCATTTGTGATACGCACGGAGACTTGCGACTTGAGCACGTCTACCGACTGCCATGCTCGTCTGGTAAAGACGCGCGATTCGTGATTTTGGACTGCATCGAGTTCAACGAGCAGTTCCGCTTTGGCGATCCGCTATCTGATGTCGCTTTCTTGACGATGGATATTTGGCGAAAGGGTCGTCCCGACCTCGCGCGCTTTTTGCAGGCGCAATACCTCCTGAAATCAGTGCAAGACTCGCCGGAGAATGCCGATCTCTTCACGTTTTACGCTGCATATCGTGCTGTAGTGCGAGCGAAAGTGTCCGGGTTTCGTGTGATGGACCCCACGCTATCTGCTGTGCAGTGTGTAGATGAAATTCAACGTGCACATTGCTACTGGCTGGTGGCACTAGAGCTGCTTAGTCCGGCTGCACAGCGACCGTGTCTGATTCTCGTCGGAGGTCTTCCAGCGAGCGGTAAATCCAATCTGGCGAAAATGCTGGCTGAAGATGACAATACTCTGGTGTGGCTGCGCTCGGATGCAATCCGTAAGGAACTTGCAGAGCAATCTTCTGATAATGCTGTTGGTGAAAGTGAAGATTCGACAGTAAAAGGCGAAGGCAGCTTTGGCGAAGGACTGTACTCCCCCGAAATGACTCAGCGTACCTATGACGAGATGTTGAAGCAATGCGTGAAGCATTTGCGAAAGGGGAGCGTGTTGTTGTCGATGCCACTTTTCGAGATCCTGTTCAGCGACAGAGATTCATCGGAGCTGCTCGCACCGAGGGTGCGCTGTTTGCCTTCATCGTTTGTGAGTGCAACCGTGAGATTATCAAGGGGCGAATGCTGGCTAGGAAGAACGACATCTCGGACGCAACGTGGGGCGTGTACGAGCTCATGGAGAAGTCATGACACTTTCCTGAGCGGGACACCATGTTCGAATGCAGCGTCGTGAACACGGAGAAGGAGAAGGAGCTCACACTGCGTCGCGCCCAAGTATTCCTGCGCAAGATCGGGCTGCTTTGAGCAGGATGGCGACACGTTGACCACAAGAAATCACACATGCCCAGTGATCCTGGTCACGGGAACAAGCAAAAAGTGAGCAATGTTGAATCCAAATAACTAACGTAATTTTGCAGCCCAGTGTTCCGAAAGCTCCTGCACACACACTACTTTTTGCGTCTCTGCGTCATGTTTCGTGCTATGACATACCCACTACATTGTAGTGGGTATCAGAACGCAGAGTCATTGGATTCGATGGCAGTTTCTCCTACTGTAGTGTACTACAGTAATTAGCAGCCCCAATGGGGCCCCCATGGCATCCATTTCAGTAGCTGAGATCACTTCACGAGCCAACGTCTCCTCGATCGTGCACGCCAAGTCAAGTCAACTTGGAGACACATAGCGCGGTCTCGTGATTACTCCGTCCGTGCACGCAGCACATCCAGCAGCACCTTCTTGTGCGGCTGGCGGGCGCAAGCAACAGCCACGTACAGCCGTGTACCTCGGTGTTTACTCGCAGCCAAAGCTCATTCCAAGGCTGGCAGTCGACCACACGCAGCGATGGCGAAGAGCTTCGACGTGAGCGGCCCGCGACACGTGAAGCTCCGCGGTTTGGAGCGCACCGTCACGATGGTGGACGGCGTCTCGATGACGATCGTCCACTCCATGTTCGTGGAGGGGGACGCGCGCACGCTGGCGCAACTGCTGCCGCTCGCAGTCATGAGAACAATCAACAAGCACCCGCGCATGCGGGCGCTTCAAGTGCGGGCCGACGAGTTCACGGCCGAAGTGCAGGAGCCCGTGACTATCAGCGATGTCTCGACAATGGGCCTCCTGCGGGTCCGACGGTTCTCCCAGGCGGACGACACGTTCGACGAGTGGCAGCGGTACGCTGCGGACGAGTGCAACAAGGGCTTCGACCGGTACACCAAGTTCCCCTTCTCGCTGACTGCATGGGTCCACGAACAGGCGGAACAAACCCGCCTCATGCTCTTCTCGGACCACTACATGTCGGACGGCTTCTCGGGCGTCGTGGTGCTCAACTGCATCCTCGAACAGGTCGCTCTACTCGCTTCAGACGACAGCACTCTACGTAGAACCCACGAGGTAGAATACCCACTGCATCCGTCGTTCTACGACATGTGGATGTCCAGGAAGTTCCTGTCCAAGGGACTCATGAAAGGCGTCATCTCGACGTTCGGCAAGGCGATCTACCGAAGCGAGATGAAGAAGTTCCACCCCGTTCTACCCGCGCGCGACGACCAACAAGACTTTGTTGTCCCACCACTGTCGAATCCGACCACGGCCTCGTTCGCGCAGGGGGATCCGACCTGCATGCGCGAAGGCCTCGCAAAGTGCAGGAATGAAAGCGTCACCTTTGGCGGTGCAGTCGTGTGCGCCACTCTCCTCGCGTTCTACCATGCAGCGCAAGCCCAGCCGAACTTTAAGTCGGACGAACCGTTCAAGATCATGGCGAGCTTGGACTACAACATGCGCCGACGCGTGCCGCAACCGGCAGAGGAAGACCAAGTCGGCGCGTACGTGGGGTTTGCACCACTGGAGTGGCTCCAGAAAGTAGGCGCCGATATGAAGACGACGCGGTTCTGGGACCTCGCGCGCCGAGCGAAGAAGGAGATCGACGAGAACCTCGAGCACACGATGCAGATGGCGGCGGTGCCGATCGTCCTCGACCGGCGGTTCAATAACAAGATAGACCCCTCTTTCGTGGAAGCTCTCAACGTCCGCCACTCGCAGACTTCAGACGTGAACATCTCCAACTTGGGGCGGTATCCGTACGCGAAGGAGTTTTCGCTCTCCTCGAAGACCGAAGGCAAGGCCAAGCTCACAGTCACGAGTCTGCACGTGTACAACCAGAGTCCTCACTTGAGTCCTTCGGCAGTTCTCTACGTCACGTCAGTGGAGTCGTTCTGCTATTCCATGGGATACAAGTGCGAGGACGAAGCCGCCAAAAGTTTATTCACTGCGTGGGTCGCAGTTTGCGAGCACCTCGGCAAAATCGGACCTCAGGACACATTGACGGACGTGCTAGAGCAGCTCAACTTGTAGGACAGTTAGTATATTAAGTCTGCGCAAGCCATTTCATGGGGGATTGAGATGCCTTGATCGAAATGCAGCAGCTCATCGGGTATGTGAGCGGAGAAAATCACGGGCAAACAGTTCTCCAAGCATCTACTACTAGTAGTAGTAGTAGTACTTCGAAGTGGTGTGAAATTGACGACACCCCAACCTTGATGCCGAAGTTTTTTGCTTCGTTTCAATTTGAGAGCAAAAAAAAGAGAACTACGTGTAGTTATCGTGGATCGAACAGCTTATTGGAGCCTCTGCAGAACCCACGAGAATGTCATCGCTTACGAAATACGGTACTACACCAACATTACGCTACAGTTTGGTTTCTAACGTGGGAACATTTCCGCTGCAGTACATGTACCACTCCGAAGTCGAAGTGGAATTCCATTCCAGCCTGGGTACAGATTGTTCTGCATGTGGTACACATCCAGCACAATTTATCGGTGCGTGGTCGTGAACTTCACAGTGAAGTGCCGCTGCTGATGCGGGGATTATGCTGTACGGTGATGACGCGGCGTGGATATCGTTTTGCTTGATTTGGCGGCACTGTATACATGTACAAGTGAGGCTCGCGTATCACTTCATGCAGTCCAATGCGCACACGGCCACGAAGTTGGAGGAGCGTTTTGCATCGTTCCAGCCTGGAATCCAGGATCCTGTAGTACAGGCTGTACATTTTGACCTCAAAGACTTTGAGCGACGTCTGATTCGGAAGGCAATCTCTTCGTCTCGTCTTGTGAATTGACTGCTTCAGTGGGAGAAGTTGCGACGATTTGTACGCGATACACCTCCCTCCTGCCGCCCTCGTTGCTGTCTCTCACTCCCGAATTCACCAGACACCAGCGACCGACGCAATTGATCTCGAGATGACAGGTACCGCTGATGCACGAAGGGTGAAGCTGCGAGGTCTTGAGCGGATGGTCACTATGGTCGATGGCGTCTCCATGAAGATCGTCCACTCAATGCTCGTAACTGGACATGCAGAAACTTTGCTGCGATTCCTGCCGGTCGCAGTCATGAGAACCTTCAACATGCATCCGCGTATGCGAGCGCTGCAAGTCAAGGACGAGGAATTTACGGCCGAAATCCAAGCCCCCGTGACTATCGAAGACATCGCTAACAAAAACCTGCTACGAGTGCAAAGGTTCTCTCCATCCGAGAGTTCTAAAATTCCATTTGAAGACTGGCAGGTGTACGCAGAAGCTGAATGCAACGTGGGGTTCGACCGGTACACACAGTTCCCGTTCTTCCTGGCTGTGTGGGTCGATGAAAAGGAGGAACAAGCTCGCCTGATGCTCTTCTCCGACCATTACATGTCGGACGGGCGATCGGGTATGACAGTGCTGAACTGCGTCCTTAAGCAAGTATCCCTCCTCTCCAGTGATGCAGGTGACAACCAAGCAGAGGAATTACCGCTTCGGCCTTCATTTTACGAGATGTGGTTATCGAAGAATTTGCTGTCCAAAGCTCTGGTGAAGGGCCTCATAGCATCGCTCGGAGCAATGATCTATCGTAGCGAACTTAAGAAGTTTAAGCCTCTGCTACCGGCACGAGACGACCAGCAGGACTTTGTAGCTCCTCCAGTCGCGAACCCGACGTCCGCGTCTTTTGCGCAAGGAAACCCCGTTTGCATGCGGGAGGCTCTGTCCGTGTGCCGAGAGCAAGGTGCTACGTTTGGCGGGGCCCTGGTGGCTGCTGTCACTCTCGCGTTCTACCAAGCAGCTAAGGAGCAGCCGGACTTCGAGCCCGGCCAGCCATTCAAAGTCCAAGCAGATATGGACTACAACATGCGCCAACGCTTGCCCCGCCCTGTCGAAGAAGAGCAGGTCGGGGCTTATGTTGCTTTCACTGACCTCGGGTGGCTCGCCAGTGACGGTGTCGACTTGAAGACCACCCAGTTCTGGGACCTCGCGCGTCGAGCCAAGAAGGAGATCGATGGAAACCTCCGTAATACTCTCACAATGGACGCGGTGACTGTCGTCATGGACCAAAAAATCAATGCCAAGATCAAGCCTTCGCTTGCAGAGTATATCAACATCCGCCACTCGCAAACTTCGGATGCCAACATCTCCAGCGTCGGGCGTTACCCGTACACCCGAGAATTTCCCGTGGCCTCGAAGCAGGGCAAACTGACAGTGAAGGAACTGCATGTGTACAACCCAATTCCTCACTTGGGTCCTTCAGCAGTTTTCTTTGTCTCGTCGGTAGACTCCTTCTGCTACTCCATGGGGCACAAGTGCGAGAATGCAGCGGCCAAAACTCTCTTCACGGCGTGGGTCGCTGTCTGTGAAAACATCGGGAGTATCAAAGCTCACGATACGTTGCTAGACGTGCTAGACCGTTTGACTCTGTAGACTACAGTTGTAGTTCTAATGCAGTTCAATCATTCACTTTCATACCATTCAAATCGTTACTTCACATCCACTACACTACTCTCTTCATACTTCGCTCGTCACTAGCGCAACTACAACACCCTCATCGAGCCACATCGGAACGAGTGACTGGGCTACCAGTCACACACAACCGATCGCTACTTACTTCGTTTACTGCACAGTCGGGGCCTTCGTAGCCGTCACGTTCGGGGTGGGAGTAGGCGTGGCCTTCACCGTCGAGTTCGTAGGCCTCGGTGTCTCTGGTGTCTTCGTCGGTGTGGGCAACGCCGTGGAGTTGGACGGCTTGGATGCCTCTGGTGTCTTCGACGGAGTGGGGAGCGCAGTAGCGTTCGTAGGCTTGGGAGGTGCCGTCGAGTTCGTCGGTACTGTCGTGGAATTGGTCGACGTCGGCTTGGGCGTCTCTGGTGTCTTCGACGGAGTGGGAAGCGCAGTAGCGTTCGTGGGCTTGGGAGGTGCCGTTGAGTTCGTCGGTACTGCTGTAGAATTGGCCGACGTCGGCTTGGGCGTTTGCGGAGGGGTTGAGGCTGGCGGCGTGGTCTTCGGAGCTGCCGTCGTAGCTTTGGGCGTCGCCGTTGTGGCCTTCGGCGTCGCGGTGGTGGTCTTCGGCGTAGCAGTCGTGGGCTTCGGGGTCGTCACTGCTGCCCTCAGTCGGCGGGAGTCGACTGCCGAATCCAACTCCGAGACCTGCACATAGGCCTCGTCCAAATCTTCGTCGGCGGCCTCGCTGCTATCGTCGTCGCTCTCATCAGAACCGAAGAGGTCACCGTTGCCATCGTCGTCGCTCTCGTCGGGTCCGCGGAGCAGCGTCGAGACGCCCTCGTTGGTTGTCGTTCCGGAATTGGTTCCGTCTACTACTTGGGCCGCCACTGGAGATGTTGTCGCGGTCGCGACGAGGACTGCGATGCAGACAGCGCTGGCGAGGAGGTGGTGCAGGATCTTCATGGTGCTCGGGTCCGTGTGCCTTGTGGCTTGCCTGCTTGGGTGCTTGGGTGCTTTGCGCTTGTCGCTTTCAGGAATGGGAGAACTCGAGACCTTTGGCTTCAAGCACGCTGCGAACGCTGTCTGGTGGCCGTGCTCGCGATTGCATACAAACGTGGGGCAAACACTATTTCAAGATGACCTGGCCCCAGTCTGCGCCTTGCAGCTGTTGGTTTTGCGTGCAAGTGCTAGAAGCCAATGCTATGATGGACAAGGTTTCGAAGGCTGAATCCATCGCCCTCTTGTTTTCGTCCTCGTTATTCAATAGAGATGGTATGATTTGTATACCTAGTGTATAGTACTTCAAAGTGTATAGTACTATGAGCACTGATTTAGTACGAGGATCTCATAGACACTGTTGATGGCAAGTCTATCAAAGAAAAATATAGACGCAGGACGATGGCATAGCTACTACCATTTGATAATACAGTGTTGTCTCAATCGCGCAGTCATACTTGTATACAATTCTCAATTCAATGTAGTGACACGGGGTTTATTAGTATCGTGAACATCAGATGGTGTTCACATATTGTCGGCAAGATTAGTAGTTGTGAGGGCTGCGCTATTGAGGCAAATCACTGTAATGTACTATTATTTAACATCATACAAACGAAGTACTACCATCTAATACAAGCAAATAAAAGGGTCTCTAATTCATTCACTTTCATACCATTCAAATCGTTACTTCACATCCACTACACTACTCTCTTCATACTTCGATCGTCACTAGCGCAACTACAACACCCTCATCGAGCCACATCGGAACGAGTGACTGGGCTACCAGTCACACACAACCGATCGCTACTTACTTCGTTTACTGCACAGTCGGGGCCTTCGTAGCCGTCACGTTCGGGGTGGGAGTAGGCGTGGCCTTCACCGTCGAGTTCGTAGGCCTCGGTGTCTCTGGTGTCTTCGTCGGTGTGGGCAACGCCGTGGAGTTGGACGGCTTGGATGCCTCT
The DNA here is from genome assembly GCA_033557925.1 of Phytophthora x cambivora. Taxonomy (NCBI): domain Eukaryota; phylum Oomycota; class Peronosporomycetes; order Peronosporales; family Peronosporaceae; genus Phytophthora; species Phytophthora x cambivora. Next base: position 4,926,313 of record JAUCEB010000013.1, on the reverse strand, counting down.
GGTGTCTTCGACGGAGTGGGGAGCGCAGTAGCGTTCGTAGGCTTGGGAGGTGCCGTCGAGTTCGTCGGTACTGCCGTGGAATTGGTCGACGTCGGCTTGGGCGTCTCTGGTGTCTTCGACGGAGTGGGAAGCGCAGTAGCGTTCGTGGGCTTGGGAGGTGCCGTTGAGTTCGTCGGTACTGCTGTAGAATTGGCCGACGTCGGCTTGGGCGTTTGCGGAGGGGTTGAGGCTGGCGGCGTGGTCTTCGGAGCTGCCGTCGTAGCTTTGGGCGTCGCCGTTGTGGCCTTCGGCGTCGCGGTGGTGGTCTTCGGCGTAGCAGTCGTGGGCTTCGGGGTCGTCACTGCTGCCCTCAGTCGGCGGGAGTCGACTGCCGAATCCAACTCCGAGACCTGCACATAGGCCTCGTCCAAATCTTCGTCGGCGGCCTCGCTGCTATCGTCGTCGCTCTCATCAGAACCGAAGAGGTCACCGTTGCCATCGTCGTCGCTCTCGTCGGGTCCGCGGAGCAGCGTCGAGACGCCCTCGTTGGTTGTCGTTCCGGAATTGGTTCCGTCTACTACTTGGGCCGCCACTGGAGATGTTGTCGCGGTCGCGACGAGGACTGCGATGCAGACAGCGCTGGCGAGGAGGTGGTGCAGGATCTTCATGGTGCTCGGGTCCGTGTGCCTTGTGGCTTGCCTGCTTGGGTGCTTGTTCGGTTGCTTAGGTGCTTGGGTGCTTTGCGCTTGTCGCTTTCAGGAATGGGAGAACTCGAGACCTTTGGCTTCAAGCACGCTGCGAACGCTGTCTGGTGGCCGTGCTCGCGATTGCATACAAACGTGGGGCAAACACTATTTCAAGATGACCTGGCCCCAGTCTGCGCCTTGCAGCTGTTGGTTCTGCGTGCAAGTGCTAGAAGCCAATGCTATGATGGACAAGGTTTCGAAGGCTGAATCCATCGCTCGTCCTCGTTATTCAAATAGATGGTATGATTTGTATATCCTAGTGTATAGTACTTCAAAGTGTATAGTACTATGAGCACTGATTTAGTACGAGGATCTCATAGACACTGTTGATGGCAAGTCTATCAAAGAAAAATATAGACGCAGGACGATGGCATAGCTACTACCATTTGATAATACAGTGTTGTCTTAATCGCGCAGTCATACTTGTATACAATTCTCAATTCAATGTAGTGACACGGGGTTTATTAGTATCGTGAATGTGTACTTCTGCTGGGCTGGCCTGGTGGAAGTAACTTTTTGCGGGTTGGGTGAGGGTTCGGACTCGTCGCACTGTACGCCACCTCCGCCCAAGTCATCGCTGAGCACCAGTCATTGATACGGCTGGACAGCAGACAAGAAGGTCAATGCTGCGGAAGTCCCAGCTCAGTCTGCTCATTTTGCAATTTGCATCCTACTCAGCAATCCTAGAAGCTTCTACACTTAGTTAAAAACCCTCCTCGCCGCACCCGTGCAGGAGGCAATGTCAATACATCAGCCTTTATGCCCCACAACTGAGCGAAACATCAGATGGTGTTCACATATTGTCGGCAAGATTAGTAGTTGTGAGGGCTGCGCTATTGAGGCAAATCACTGTAATGTACTATTATTTAACATCATACAAACGAAGTACTACCATCTAATACAAGCAAATAAAAGGGTCTCTAATTCATTCACTTTCATACCATTCAAATCGTTACTTCACATCCACTACACTACTCTCTTCATACTTCGCTCGTCACTAGCGCAACTACAACACCCTCATCGAGCCACATCGGAACGAGTGACTGGGCTACCAGTCACACACAACCGATCGCTACTTACTTCGTTTACTGCACAGTCGGGGCCTTCGTAGCCGTCACGTTCGGGGTGGGAGTAGGCGTGGCCTTCACCGTCGAGTTCGTAGGCCTCGGTGTCTCTGGTGTCTTCGTCGGTGTGGGCAACGCCGTGGAGTTGGACGGCTTGGATGCCTCTGGTGTCTTCGACGGAGTGGGGAGCGCAGTAGCGTTCGTAGGCTTGGGAGGTGCCGTCGAGCTCGTCGGTACTGCCGTGGAATTGGTCGACGTCGGCTTGGGCGTCTCTGGTGTCTTCGACGGAGTGGGAAGCGCAGTAGCGTTCGTGGGCTTGGGAGGTGCCGTTGAGTTCGTCGGTACTGCTGTAGAATTGGCCGACGTCGGCTTGGGCGTTTGCGGAGGGGTTGAGGCTGGCGGCGTGGTCTTCGGAGCTGCCGTCGTAGCTTTGGGCGTCGCCGTTGTGGCCTTCGGCGTCGCGGTGGTGGTCTTCGGCGTAGCAGTCGTGGGCTTCGGGGTCGTCACTGCTGCCCTCAGTCGGCGGGAGTCGACTGCCGAATCCAACTCCGAGACCTGCACATAGGCCTCGTCCAAATCTTCGTCGGCGGCCTCGCTGCTATCGTCGTCGCTCTCATCAGAACCGAAGAGGTCACCGTTGCCATCGTCGTCGCTCTCGTCGGGTCCGCGGAGCAGCGTCGAGACGCCCTCGTTGGTTGTCGTTCCGGAATTGGTTCCGTCTACTACTTGGGCCGCCACTGGAGATGTTGTCGCGGTCGCGACGAGGACTGCGATGCAGACAGCGCTGGCGAGGAGGTGGTGCAGGATCTTCATGGTGCTCGGGTCCGTGTGCCTTGTGGCTTGCCTGCTTGGGTGCTTGTTCGGTTGCTTAGGTGCTTGGGTGCTTTGCGCTTGTCGCTTTCAGGAATGGGAGAACTCGAGACCTTTGGCTTCAAGCACGCTGCGAACGCTGTCTGGTGGCCGTGCTCGCGATTGCATACAAACGTGGGGCAAACACTATTTCAAGATGACCTGGCCCCAGTCTGCGCCTTGCAGCTGTTGGTTCTGCGTGCAAGTGCTAGAAGCCAATGCTATGATGGACAAGGTTTCGAAGGCTGAATCCATCGCTCGTCCTCGTTATTCAAATAGATGGTATGATTTGTATATCCTAGTGTATAGTACTTCAAAGTGTATAGTACTATGAGCACTGATTTAGTACGAGGATCTCATAGACACTGTTGATGGCAAGTCTATCAAAGAAAAATATAGACGCAGGACGATGGCATAGCTACTACCATTTGATAATACAGTGTTGTCTTAATCGCGCAGTCATACTTGTATACAATTCTCAATTCAATGTAGTGACACGGGGTTTATTAGTATCGTGAACATCAGATGGTGTTCACATATTGTCGGCAAGATTAGTAGTTGTGAGGGCTGCGCTATTGAGGCAAATCACTGTAATGTACTATTATTTAACATCATACAAACGAAGTACTACCATCTAATACAAGCAAATAAAAGGGTCTCTAATTCATTCACTTTCATACCATTCAAATCGTTACTTCACATCCACTACACTACTCTCTTCATACTTCGATCGTCACTAGCGCAACTACAACACCCTCATCGAGCCACATCGGAACGAGTGACTGGGCTACCAGTCACACACAACCGATCGCTACTTACTTCGTTTACTGCACAGTCGGGGCCTTCGTAGCCGTCACGTTCGGGGTGGGAGTAGGCGTGGCCTTCACCGTCGAGTTCGTAGGCCTCGGTGTCTCTGGTGTCTTCGTCGGTGTGGGCAACGCCGTGGAGTTGGACGGCTTGGATGCCTCTGGTGTCTTCGACGGAGTGGGGAGCGCAGTAGCGTTCGTAGGCTTGGGAGGTGCCGTCGAGCTCGTCGGTACTGCCGTGGAATTGGTCGACGTCGGCTTGGGCGTCTCTGGTGTCTTCGACGGAGTGGGAAGCGCAGTAGCGTTCGTGGGCTTGGGAGGTGCCGTTGAGTTCGTCGGTACTGCTGTAGAATTGGCCGACGTCGGCTTGGGCGTTTGCGGAGGGGTTGAGGCTGGCGGCGTGGTCTTCGGAGCTGCCGTCGTAGCTTTGGGCGTCGCCGTTGTGGCCTTCGGCGTCGCGGTGGTGGTCTTCGGCGGAGCAGTCGTGGGCTTCGGGGTCGTCACTGCTGCCCTCAGTCGGCGGGAGTCGACTGCCGAATCCAACTCCGAGACCTGCACATAGGCCTCGTCCAAATCTTCGTCGGCGGCCTCGCTGCTATCGTCGTCGCTCTCATCAGAACCGAAGAGGTCACCGTTGCCATCGTCGTCGCTCTCGTCGGGTCCGCGGAGCAGCGTCGAGACGCCCTCGTTGGTTGTCGTTCCGGAATTGGTTCCGTCTACTACTTGGGCCGCCACTGGAGATGTTGTCGCGGTCGCGACGAGGACTGCGATGCAGACAGCGCTGGCGAGGAGGTGGTGCAGGATCTTCATGGTGATCGGGTCCGTGGGCCTTGTGGCTTGCCTGCTTGGGTGCTTGTTCGGTTGCTTAGGTGCTTGGGTGCTTTGAGTTTGTCGCTTTCAGGAATGGGAGAACTCGAGACCTTTGGCTTCAAGCACGCTGCGAACGCTGTCTGGTGGCCGTGCTCGCGATTGCATACAAACGTGGGGCTAACACTATTTCAAGATGACCTGGCCCCAGTCTGCGCCTTGCAGCTGTTGGTTCTGCGTGCAAGTGCTAGAAGCCAATGCTACGATGGACAAGGTTTCGAAGGCTGAATCCATCGCTCGTCCTCGTTATTCAAATAGATGGTATGATTTGTATATCCTAGTGTATAGTACTTCAAAGTGTATAGTACTATGAGCACTGATTTAGTACGAGGATCTCATAGACACTGTTGATGGCAAGTCTATCAAAGAAAAATATAGACGCAGGACGATGGCATAGCTACTACCATTTGATAATACAGTGTTGTCTTAATCGCGCAGTCATACTTGTATACAATTCTCAATTCAATGTAGTGACACGGGGTTTATTAGTATCGTGAACATCAGATGGTGTTCACATATTGTCGGCAAGATTAGTAGTTGTGAGGGCTGCGCTATTGAGGCAAATCACTGTAATGTACTATTATTTAACATCATACAAACGAAGTACTACCATCTAATACAAGCAAATAAAAGGGTCTCTAATTCATTCACTTTCATACCATTCAAATCGTTACTTCACATCCACTACACTACTCTCTTCATACTTCGATCGTCACTAGCGCAACTACAACACCCTCATCGAGCCACATCGGAACGAGTGACTGGGCTACCAGTCACACACAACCGATCGCTACTTACTTCGTTTACTGCACAGTCGGGGCCTTCGTAGCCGTCACGTTCGGGGTGGGAGTAGGCGTGGCCTTCACCGTCGAGTTCGTAGGCCTCGGTGTCTCTGGTGTCTTCGTCGGTGTGGGCAACGCCGTGGAGTTGGACGGCTTGGATGCCTCTGGTGTCTTCGACGGAGTGGGGAGCGCAGTAGCGTTCGTAGGCTTGGGAGGTGCCGTCGAGCTCGTCGGTACTGCCGTGGAATTGGTCGACGTCGGCTTGGGCGTCTCTGGTGTCTTCGACGGAGTGGGAAGCGCAGTAGCGTTCGTGGGCTTGGGAGGTGCCGTTGAGTTCGTCGGTACTGCTGTAGAATTGGCCGACGTCGGCTTGGGCGTTTGCGGAGGGGTTGAGGCTGGCGGCGTGGTCTTCGGAGCTGCCGTCGTAGCTTTGGGCGTCGCCGTTGTGGCCTTCGGCGTCGCGGTGGTGGTCTTCGGCGGAGCAGTCGTGGGCTTCGGGGTCGTCACTGCTGCCCTCAGTCGGCGGGAGTCGACTGCCGAATCCAACTCCGAGACCTGCACATAGGCCTCGTCCAAATCTTCGTCGGCGGCCTCGCTGCTATCGTCGTCGCTCTCATCAGAACCGAAGAGGTCACCGTTGCCATCGTCGTCGCTCTCGTCGGGTCCGCGGAGCAGCGTCGAGACGCCCTCGTTGGTTGTCGTTCCGGAATTGGTTCCGTCTACTACTTGGGCCGCCACTGGAGATGTTGTCGCGGTCGCGACGAGGACTGCGATGCAGACAGCGCTGGCGAGGAGGTGGTGCAGGATCTTCATGGTGATCGGGTCCGTGGGCCTTGTGGCTTGCCTGCTTGGGTGCTTGTTCGGTTGCTTAGGTGCTTGGGTGCTTTGAGTTTGTCGCTTTCAGGAATGGGAGAACTCGAGACCTTTGGCTTCAAGCACGCTGCGAACGCTGTCTGGTGGCCGTGCTCGCGATTGCATACAAACGTGGGGCTAACACTATTTCAAGATGACCTGGCCCCAGTCTGCGCCTTGCAGCTGTTGGTTCTGCGTGCAAGTGCTAGAAGCCAATGCTACGATGGACAAGGTTTCGAAGGCTGAATCCATCGCTCGTCCTCGTTATTCAAATAGATGGTATGATTTGTATATCCTAGTGTATAGTACTTCAAAGTGTATAGTACTATGAGCACTGATTTAGTACGAGGATCTCATAGACACTGTTGATGGCAAGTCTATCAAAGAAAAATATAGACGCAGGACGATGGCATAGCTACTACCATTTGATAATACAGTGTTGTCTTAATCGCGCAGTCATACTTGTATACAATTCTCAATTCAATGTAGTGACACGGGGTTTATTAGTATCGTGAACATCAGATGGTGTTCACATATTGTCGGCAAGATTAGTAGTTGTGAGGGCTGCGCTATTGAGGCAAATCACTGTAATGTACTATTATTTAACATCATACAAACGAAGTACTACCATCTAATACAAGCAAATAAAAGGGTCTCTAATTCATTCACTTTCATACCATTCAAATCGTTACTTCACATCCACTACACTACTCTCTTCATACTTCGATCGTCACTAGCGCAACTACAACACCCTCATCGAGCCACATCGGAACGAGTGACTGGGCTACCAGTCACACACAACCGATCGCTACTTACTTCGTTTACTGCACAGTCGGGGCCTTCGTAGCCGTCACGTTCGGGGTGGGAGTAGGCGTGGCCTTCACCGTCGAGTTCGTAGGCCTCGGTGTCTCTGGTGTCTTCGTCGGTGTGGGCAACGCCGTGGAGTTGGACGGCTTGGATGCCTCTGGTGTCTTCGACGGAGTGGGGAGCGCAGTAGCGTTCGTAGGCTTGGGAGGTGCCGTCGAGTTCGTCGGTACTGCCGTGGAATTGGTCGACGTCGGCTTGGGCGTCTCTGGTGTCTTCGACGGAGTGGGAAGCGCAGTAGCGTTCGTGGGCTTGGGAGGTGCCGTTGAGTTCGTCGGTACTGCTGTAGAATTGGCCGACGTCGGCTTGGGCGTTTGCGGAGGGGTTGAGGCTGGCGGCGTGGTTTTCGGAGCTGCCGTCGTAGCTTTGGGCGTCGCCGTTGTGGCCTTCGGCGTCGCGGTGGTGGTCTTCGGCGTAGCAGTCGTGGGCTTCGGGGTCGTCACTGCTGCCCTCAGTCGGCGGGAGTCGACTGCCGAATCCAACTCCGAGACCTGCACATACTTTTCGTCCTGTAGTGTGAGGTGGTTATTCAAGCCATGCTCACACACACATTGGGATTTGCAGTGCATTACCCCAGCTGGCATGGACTACGTGAAGAGTCAACTAGGAGTTGGGGAGAACTATCTGTAGAAGAGAACAATCCGTAGAAGAGCAGAAATCTAGAAGTAGAAACTGACAGGCATGAGCGCTGGGGCAAGCATGCTATGCATCCCCACTTTTGAATCTACTCGGCGATCAACACTTCAGGAAGTGCCAGCTTCCCTATCACAGTGTTCAAGTTATTTTCTTAAGCGAAACGCGTTACAAAGTCGACTTTAGTGGGATTCGTTTCACTGAAGAAGATGGAGCCAGGACCCAGCAAGGAGAAGATCCCGATGAAGGAACGAGAGTACAGTGGTGCTCACCCAATCTTCACGCCGGTGCTGGCCCCTGAAATCACGTCGACCTCGCACGCCGCCCTTGTCCAGTGGCGCAAGGAACGGAAGGTCTATGAAGACATCATGAGAGCGCGCTGCCAGACCTCGGGAGAGGACTACGCTGCGGTGACGAGGTCCGTTAAGGATTCTTTCGATCGGAAGCTGCTAGAGACATGGTGTCGGCTCCGGTGGCAAGTTGCAGTGACTGAAGTCGATGACGACAGACTGCGTAGAGAGATCGACAACATTATCAACTCTGTGAAGAACCACACTCTGCCCGACGTGCAAGCTCTGTTCAAGAAAGAGTTGCATTTCAACATGAAGGAGAGTGACGTTAGCGAGCGAGTGCTGCAATATTTCATCTCCTGCGAGCGCATAATTGAAGAACACGGCCTGCATGCCTGTTTCGAGTCGGAAACCGGACGGAAAGAAAAATGCAGTTTGCTGGTCAACTCGATTGCCCCGGAAGGATTGAAGGAGGAGGTGAAAAATGCCTTGCGGTACCAATCGCCTGGAGCCAAGACGGATGAGTGCAAGTTGCACGATGTGATACTGGCCAAGGCACTTGAGCAAGACCGAGACTTTCGGCGATCAAAGAAGAAGAGGGTCTCGGATGATGTTCAAACGGCACGTCAGACACACGAGCGCGGCGAAAAGAAGGCCAAGCTCAGAGCCGAGTCTGGCGTGCACGGACAGCGAAAAACCCATGACTCGCGCAAGAAAGAAGGTGCTCCAGCGCGAAATCAACCACGTCCGGAGGCAAAAGGAAAACCTACTGCTACCGCACCGAAGAAAGGATGCCTAAAATGCGGAGGACCTCATTGGCTTTCTAAGTGCCCTGAAGCCAGTGACGCTGAGAAGCGAGACTTGCCGAAGCAGTTCTACAAGAACAAGGACAAAGCGTCCAGCGATGTGAACATGAAGCGACTTCGCGAGGACAACTGAAATAAGGCGGGCACCGTTCTGCTGAACGGTGTCCTCCGAAAGCCTTACTGCGCAGACACTGGGTCGAGTCGGTGTCTCATCAACGCCAAGACGCTAGCAGAGCTCAACGCAGTAATGGGGAAAGAGATCTCGATAAGGAAACTGGAAAAACCGATCAAGGGCCGTGCAGTTGGGGGGCATTGGGTCGAGGCTGTGAAAGCCGTAGACCTGGTCATCCAAATTGGCACAGCCGCCGGTATTGTTGAACACCAGAAACCTGTCGAGTGTCTGCTAATTGAAGACGATGATGATGAATTTATCGTGGGTAAGGACTTGTTGAAGTCATTGGGAATTGATGTGGACAGGTTGCTGGAGCAACTTGCACAACCTCAAGTCAACGACGACTGTGATCCATACGACAGCGTTGACGATAAAAGAACTGAGCATCCAGATCTGGCAGAGATCATGGAGCAGTTGACCAAATTGGTTGATGATGCGATAAAAGCGGGATTCCCCGTAGCATGTCGGCATCAATTGGAAGAATTAGTGAGAAAACACGACATTTGGCGCATCGATCTCCGGAATGACCCTCCTGCGAAAGTACCGGCTTACGAGATTCGATTGAAGAAGGGTGCAAAGCCATACAGATGCAAGCCAAGGAAATACTCACCAGCCCAAAGCAAATTCATGAGAGAGTTCAACGACAAGCTTGTGAAGCTGGGTTGGGTATACCGGAACCAGGCCAGTCGATGGGCGTGTCCTGCGCTACCAGTGAGGAAGCCGGGAACGGAGGATTTTCGACAGACAAGCGACTACAAGCCCTTGAACGCTGTGACTGAGCCTATTGCTGGAGTCATGCCAAATCTCAATGCAAAGATGCAACATGCCAGGCACAAGAAGCACTATGGACTTTTCGATTTCATTAAGGGATTTTGGCAACTACCGCTAGCTGAGTCGAGTCAAGAGATGCTATCCTACGCGACCGACGAGGGCGTCTTCACACCAACTCGAGTACCTCAGGGTAGTTGCGATGCGGCCTTGCATTTTCAGGCTACAATGGAGAAATGCTTTGCTGAGCTGGTCTACAAGTCTATGCTGATCTGGATTGATGATCTGCTTCTGTTTGCAGACACCATCGAGGAATATCTGGCGGTACTGGAGACTTTGTTTGACACTATGGCTCACTATGGGTTGAAGTTCAGCGTAATGAAGACTTGTTTGTACCAGCAGTCAGTGACCTGGTGCGGCAAAGTAATTTCAGAGAACGGCATCACTGTGGCGTGGAGATCCGGCCGAAAAGTGACCTCGGCCGGGTCGCTCCGCTAAGGCGATTGTCGGATACGCTGACGGAAAGGGAGTTGCCGTTGTGACAAGCTTTCACTCTCATTTACCTCGGTAGAGTGACAGGTAGTGACATTGGCCTCGGCGGCTAATTACGTCAGACTCAGTGCTATTTACGACCACAACCATAGTCGTACTTAAGTGGAAGCCTCGGTCAGGTGACCGAAGCCTCGTTCGGACGACCGAAGCCTCGTTCGGACGACCGAAGCCTCGTTCGACCCTCAAGGTACCTCTGGCGTAATCACCGTCATTATTGATGGGTGTACAGAGGTCGCCACATCGAGATTCGTTTTATACTAGATATTTGTATGTAGGATTAGGATTAGCTATAGGATGATCTGCAGAGGCTCTCAGAGCCTCTGAATATTCAGTAATAAATCAGCAGTCTTCCCCCCAAGTCTTCAGAGGTTAAGTCCGACTCCGGTAAGTGTTAGCTAGCTTGCTGTAGTGCCTGGATACGCCTGGCTTAGTGGTATGACCGTTGACGGATTAAAGATTAATTAATCAATAGTCCGCCGTGGTCAAGCCAAGAGTTGGCGTGGCCGAGAGGCTAGAGTGGCACTTAGAGTGTCGTTCTGTGTGTGTGTGGGGTGTATTAGTCCCCTAGAGTATATTTTACTACCGACCGAGGATTACCTCGGTCCCCTTTGTATTAGGCCTAATCCGCCGGTACCCTTTCATCTGAGGGACTGCAAAAGGGTTGCGCGAAAGCGCTATATTGCATTCTAGCCTTCGTTCGTGGCTAGTTAGTGCAGGTTTTGGGTTGACCTAAAACAACTTGGGTACACAGAGGCTTATATCCAACCCGGTGTAAGGGATCGTTCCTGGACCTCAGGTTTGATTCCAACTTTCGTTGACCTAATTAGGGAAACGTGTGTTGTTGGTGGGACTCGTACCTTACGGTAGCGAGATTTTAAGCGTGTTCCTACACGACAACTGGTGCCGCGACCCGGGATTGGAATAACCTTCTGTGTATTCTGGTTGTTGTAGGTCTCAACCCCTACGAGCAAAAAGAGGAGAAGAAGAAGAGAAGAGAAGAAAGGAGAAGAAAAGAAGAAGAAGATGGCGCGAGGAACCAAGTCTGCGGCTCCAACTACGCCGATGAAGTCGAGTGGGTCGCGCTCCGAAGCGCTGGACCACTCCGGAAGCTCGTTCGAGTCTCTGGCGACCGTGGCGATGGACAGAGTCGACGAGCATCAGGCGACCTACGATTCTGCGTTTGAACCCTCGGACGCCATGGAGGAAGACGAAGATGATGACTGGGAAGTCAAAGGCACCGCGAACGAGGCCGCGGAGGAAGCGGTTGTGTCTGCAGGGCGAAGCGGTGGTGTGCGACCGCTCGCCCGAAACCTCGTTGACGAGCTCGACGACGTCGCCAAACCGGAGCCAGCCTTCGGCGAAGACGACGGAGAAGATGGAGCGAAGGACTTCCCGAAGACGGCGGCGGCCACGACGCAGCCGACGGGGATCCGTCCACCCCTCAACGGGGACACACCGGCGGCCAACAAGGTGTTGGGCCGGTGTGTGGAGTTGATGAGGACGAAGAGCAACTGGATGAGGCAGTTTTCACCCAAGATGGTTCGTCAGGCGGTGTGGGCGGATCTCGGACGAGCGCTGGCCGCGCCCATTGACTCAACGAGCACCTTGGCGGTAGCTCGAGAGACCGAAGGATTGCTCAGAGCGATGGGGTGCGACTCTCAAATGTACCCGTCGACCATGGCGCTTGCCGACTGGAGTCCGACCGAGGCGGCTACTGCTCTCTCGAAGTGGAAGAAGAAGTTGCGAACGGCGTTCGGCGCTACCAACGCAAGCGTGGCCACCCTAGTGTTTGGGACGAAGGCTTACCTCGTCCAAACCGAGGCGGATCCGTCGAAGGTGCCATTGCCACCGACACCCCAGAAGGAGACCAACGACTCCAAAGCTGGAGTGTTCGCTGCGAGGGGCCTGGCGTCACCGTACATGCAAGACTCGCACATGGTGACGCCGAGGTCTGTCGACCGTAGTGACCGACTAGCGAAGGAGAACGAGGCCTCGTTCACTACGCCGAACACTCGCCGAACGACAGTCCGACTTCCCGAGAAGAAGTTCGAGGCCCGAGAGGAGTCGTCGGACAGCGACGAGGATCGTTTTGACCCGGACTACTACGACGGTGACCAGACGGGTGAGTGGGCACGCCAAGTGAGGGAACTGAGTGCAGCGAATGGCCGGAGTAACACACCGAGGCTTGAGATCGCGACGCACCTTCCCCTCGGCAACATCAAACCGTTCCTCGGTACTCGCAACAAGAGCGAGCGGTCGATGCAGTGGCTCCGAAAGTTCATGTACGAGATGAAGGGAACGCACACTCCGACGAACGAGTGGTGCATGGCTTTTGAACTCAGCCTCCAAGATGGAGCACTCCATTGGTACCGCCAGCTCCCTCGCAAAACGAAGCGTACGTGGAAGCTGTTGAGTGATGCTTTCATCAAGTATTACTGCTCGAAGTTCACCCAGTCAGCGAAGGCTCGCTACTACTCGGCGAAGCGAGAGGACAAGGAGCACGTTTGCGACTACCTCAACCGCTTGAACGGGTATGCACGCAACGCCGGCGTGCAATTTGAGAACGGTGGCCGCGAGGCGAAGGACCACTTGGATCACTTCCTCGATTCATGTGATGACCGAGGCCTGGAAGAGCGACTGTGTCACGCGAGGGTCAAGGATATCCACGACTTGGAAGAAATGATCAACGACATCCTGCGTAGTAGAGAGCGGAAAACAGCACGCGAACCCTCGGTGAGGCGTCACCGAGGCCAAGACGACGACCGGCGACGTGAAAACAGGTCGAACGAGGCTACGAGAGGCGGTTTCAGCCGCGAACGACGCTACCGAGACGAAGGTCGACGCCGAGACCGACGCGACGAGTCCCCGCACCGGTCGAGGATTACACTGGTAGAAGCTTTGGCCGATGTCGTCACCGCTTTGAACATCAGAGCCTCGGACGGGGACCACGAAGATGGCCAATCTGCTCGCGGATACGGACGTGATGCGAACGAGGCCAGCAGTCTGCACGGTGCATCGTATGACGCCGACGAGTATTCGGATGCGGAATCGGATTCGAGCGAAGTCTCGACCGACGCTCACGGACATGTGGACGCGACGAACGACAATGAGCGTCGAGCAATAGCGGCGGGGACCTTCGCCCGACCGGACAACCGTCGTCACTCGGGCGGAAACAACCAATTCCAGCGCGACCGAGACGGCCGTCGCCAGTACGGACCGTGTGCTGCATGCAACAGCCCGTATCACTCGGTACACTACTGTAACAGGAGGTGCAAGTTGTGTAAACAAGTACACGATGCCGGCAAGTGCGACGCCCTCCGGGAGCTGACGAGTTTGTTGCGAACGAAGGTCGATAAGAAGGATCTCACCCCAGAGCTGCAAAGCCTGGTGTTCGGGAGCCATTTAAACTAGGCAGCCCGCCAACTGAAACTGGGTTGGTCCCAATCGGGCTGCCACAGTTAGCTGAGCCTGCTGTCGACGCAGACTATTTGTTTGCGTTCACAGGCAAAAGCAAATGGCCCGACGATCGAACGAACAACGAACGAGTGAACACGATGGAAAATGGAAGTGACAGAGGCATACGCCTCGGTGAGAATGGAATTGATGAAACAAGTGATGGCGAATACGTACGTGCCCCGACCGAGGCTGTCATCACGAGTATGGCTCAAGTGGAGTCGGTCGACCGAACCCTCGGTCGGGCAATAAAATTACTGCCCGGTGAAAGAATGGGGTGGTGGTCGTCCCAACGATACGACAAGAGGAAGAGAATGCGCGCGCTGGTCAAGGGCGCAGTAGATGACACCCGGATACGGATTCTGCTCGATACAGGAGCGAATGTGAGCGTGATCTCGGCGAGCTTTGCCAAGAGGCTCCGAGTGAGGGAGGTATTCGACCACGGTCGTAGCCTGGAAGTGCGGGGCATCAACCCGGGCACTATGGAAACTCAACGGAGAGCTCTGCTGAAGGTCACCCTCGGTTGGAGACACGCGTACGAGTTTGAGATGTGGATCATGGATCACAGTGCCGGAGTAGATGTGGTCCTAGGCATGGATTTCATGGTACCCGCCGGAATTCGACTAGACCTGTTCCACGGAACAGCGCAACTCCCGGACGAGGAAATGGTACCCCTTCTGAAATCGAGGGAGTCGGACGAGCCGGTGTCATACGGAAGTCACATCGTAGGAGGTCCTACCGAGCTGCTGGCGGTCCCAGGCAGGGAATGGAGAGAATTCCGCTTGCCTCGCCGGCAACCGTCTCGAACGACTCACGAGACGTGGATTCGTAGGTCAACGAGGCTTGTGCCGACCGTGGTGAAGAGTCAACGAGGCCGGCCGGTTTGGATACGGCTGACTAACGTTACCACGAAGGGAACGAGTTGCTCCGCGCACGAACCTGTCGTGCTATGGGTGCCGAGGGGTGACCTACCTCGGAAAACGGGCTACGTGCGAGTAGGGTCCGACAAATATCGAGAGTGGCAAGTGCTGGCGTACGCAGAGAGCAGGGATGAAACGCTGTTCGGACGCGAGGGCAAGATCTACCAAGAATGGCTGGCCGCACAACCCTCGGCCGTGGAACGACGCGAGTACCCGACTCCACGGACACTCCTCCGACGGCCCACCGAGGCTACGACGTGCACTGAGACGCCAAGCGAGGACGACGATGGTTACCTAGCGACAACCAACGGTCGGAACCTCGACAGGACTGTCGACGAATCGAGCAAGTGCCAGCAGCCCTCGGTCGATACCGAACCTTGTTCAGCGAGAGGTGAAGAACAGGATTCAAGGCCGTCCGAGGACTACGCGACCGAAGAAGTCGCAGAACGACCCGAATCAGGTAACCCGGATCTCGAAGTCCGAATTGATGACTCCGCGCGCCCTCCAGGCGAGTTAGGAGAGATCCTGGACTCGGTGACCACGGGTGACGATGCCCGTTCCGATCAAGTAGGCGTCTATGCGGTGACCGAGCCCAGGGGTGACCCAGAAGCCGAAGCAACGACTGACCGAACAAACACCAGCTCAACCGACAGACATGTCAGGTCCGACGCGGAACGTCTGGAGGCTGTCTACGTCTCGGTCATGGCTGGAGGCAGTCCGGATACAGTCGCGGATGCGGACTGGGGCACCAACGATACGGCAGAACACCTACCGTACGAGATCGAGTTGACGGACTACGCGCACGAGCTCGCGTTCTTGCCCGATCTGACAGAACCGTCATCGTCAACTCTGGATTACTCGGGTCCGAATGTCCAGAACACCGACCTGCAGACTGAGCAGCAGGTGCAACTCGTAGCGGTGCTTCAGAAGCACGAAGAGATCATGATTGCGAGCGGCAACGCTCTGCCCCCACCGGCATACGGTGTGGTGTGCGATATCGACGTGCAGGGGCACCCCCCGATCAAGCAGAAAGCTCGGAGGACCCCTCTACGTTTGCTGGGGAAGCTCTACGAGTTGCTGAAGGGTCTACTGACGGCAAGACTGGTCTCGTTCTCGGATAGCCCGTGGGCTTCACCTATCGTTATTGTGCTGAAGAAGAACGGGATCGACATCCGGTTATGCATTGACTACAAACGAGTGAATGCGATCACTGCAATCATGGAGTATGCTATGCCGTTGGTCGACGATCTGTTGACCGAGATGGAGGCCTACCTGTGGTTTTGCTCTTTGGATGCGGCGAGCGGGTTCTGGGCGGTGATGATGACTCGCCGAGCTCGCAAGATCTCTGCCTTCGTTTGCGCACTGGGCCACTTCGAGTGGCTACGCATGCCATTCGGGCTCAAGAACGCGCCCATGATCTACCAACGAATGATCGACAACGCCCTCTGGGGGTTCGTTCAACCGAAGGGAGGCTGGGCTAGCTTCTCGGAGAAGATGCGGATAGCTGAAACGACCGACGCCGAAGACAGGGCAGGGGTGACCGAGGCCTCGGTCAGCCCGAACGAGGCTCCGCGGACCAAATTCGAAGCCGACCGAGCCCTGTCGACCACCGAAAGCGCCGTAGCAACCCTGGTGAACAGCCCTTTGGCCGACATGTACTCCAGCGGAGAGCCAGATGAATCCTCGCTGGTACCCGTACTGGATCGGCGTTCGTTCGTAGACGATATCTGCTTCGGCTCCGAGACCTTTGAAGCTTGTTTGGCGACGTTAGACCGTCTGCTAAGTCGTTTCCGGGAGTGTCGGATCAGTGTTAGCTTCTCGAAGAGCCTGTTCGTACAACGGAAGGTGGGCTTCCTATCCCACGACGTCTCGGCCGCGGGTATTACTCCCGATGCTAAGAAGGCAGCGGCGGTGACCGAGCTCAAGTTCCCCGCGTCGAAAAAGGGGGTTCAATCCTTCCTCGGAGCGCTCAACTATTACAGCCGTTTCATCCAGGATTTCGCGGTGTATGGGGCAGCGCTCTATCAGCTCAAGGATGCAGATTTTGAGCTCGGTGGGAACCTTTCCGCGGCCAGGCAGAGCTTTGCTATGCTACAGCAGCGCGTCCGAGATGCTCCGATACTGCGCCACTTCGACAGGAGCAAGGATGTCCATGTCACGCTGTTTGCGAACGAGTGGGCCCTTAGCGCTACTTTGATGCAAGAACACGAGGACAAGCTGCACCCCGTTCGCTTCTGTGGGCGAGTGTTGAAGGACGCCGAGATGAACTATCACCCCGCCGAGAAAGAGGTCCTAGCCCTACTGCTCGTTTTGAAGGTATGCTATACTCAGCTCGTTGGGAAGACTATCCGAGTCTACACTCGGTTTTCAACCCTCGAGTGGGTGCATAAGTCCAAGACACTCTTCGGTCGGGCCACCCAGTTTGCCGTCTTGCTGTCGCCGTGGCACCTGGTGGTCGAACGAGTGAAGGAAAAGGATTGTGCGTTCGCTCAGCTGCTTCAAGCTGGATTGACAAGTTTCGTCGATTTGGACGAGTCGTTGGCCTCGGTGGCCCCTCCATCCAGAGGGTCACCGAACGTTCGTTTGGACCCGCATATGTTATATGCGCGACTGCCGACCTCGTACAGTGGCCACGTCCTCTCGTTCGACGGCTCGGCGAAAACAGAGAAGCACGGTGGCTATGGGAGTTGCTCATGGATCTTATGGAAGCTTCCGGAATGGACGATAGTGATCGCTGCCAGTGCTTATCTCGAAGCCACTACAGTCAACCTCGCCGAGTACGCCGGTATGAACAACGGCGTCTCAGCGGCGCTCGGTCTAGCCATTACAGACCTTGTCATCGTTGGAGATTCGAGACTCGCCATTCAGCAATCACTAGGGGTGATAGCGTGCCGGAAGGAAACGCTGATGGCGCAACTCAACCACCACCGAGAGCTCGTGGCCAAGCTTCGTTCGGTCAAGTACCTGCATGCAGTACGCGAATTCAATGCAGCAGCAGATTCTCTAGCCAGCGAGACGTTGGAGTCTAAGGTGTCGGCAGTGACGACGTCCGAGGCGAGGATCGCGGAACTGAGGGCATTGAACCGGATTAACGAAGTCATCTATGAAACCTCGGTGGCCGGAACGACGGAAGAGAAACCCTCGGTGAGCGTCTTGCGGGCATCAACGACTCGCGAAGAGCCCCGAAGTAAGACTTTTTTCGATTTTGTGCGGTCCGAAAGCCGAGATTCAGGCCATGTGACGGTTACGACTAGGCACCAGGCAAAGGCGATGACGAAGCGAGTCCGGTTCGCGAACGAAGTATCGGTCATGGGTCAGGAAGATGCAGCTCGACTTGCTGAATCCAACGCGGTGCCGAACGAGGCTCAGAACGCGATGGAAGAGACACTACCGCCCACCGAGGCTTTGACTGCCGCCGCGTCGGCCCCGCCTGATGCGGCGGACGTAGACCCGCTGACAGTGCAAGAAGAGCGCCGGAGAAGAGTCGCAGCCGCACAAGAGGAAGAACTGAGATGGTCCAACCTGAGAGCGGTCCTCCGAGGCGAAGATGCTCGCCTGGGCTACAAGGCGGCTCGCGACGCGTGGAAAATGGCTGACCGGTTCGTTCTGAGCGAAGACGGGGTTCTCTATTTCGTGGGAACCAATCGTCGTTCGGACCCGGACGAGCAGCAGGGAGTGTGGATGCGTCTCGTGGTACCCTCAACGATGGTCCAAGAGGTGCTGCAGAGCTGCCACGACTCGTTGGAAGGTGGCCACCAAGGTATTAATCGCACTTACCACCGAGTGAAGTCGGACTACTATTGGATCGGACTGTACGCGGACGTAGAGAAGCACGTCAGGTCCTGCCCGGACTGCTGTTCGAGCAAGAGCCGGCCCCAGCTGAGAGGCTATTCGCCAGGAAACGTATTGGCCGAGAGACCGTTCCAGATGGTCTCTATGGACTTTGTGATTCCACTACCGAGGTCTCGGCGAGGAAACACAGCGCTACTGCTCTTCCAATGCTCGTTCACCGGGTTCGTGATGGGCAAAGCCATGTCGGACACCACTGCACTCGTCGTTGCCCAAGCTTTCGAGGAGTGTGTCTACCGAAGGTTCGGTGCGCCCTCGTTGGTCCGTCACGACCGAGACCCGAGGTTCATGAGCGAAGTGTTTCAAGCCTTCACTGAGATGATGCAGTCTCGGTCGCGGGCTACGCTGAGTTATCGGCCGCAAGCGAATGGGCAACAAGAGCGGTCAGTGAAAACCGTCATGCAGTCCGTGCGTGTGTACGCCGAAGACCCTTTACAGCAGGACTGGGACGAGATTGCAGAAAAGCTGATCTTCGCCATCAACAACTCGCAGGATGGGACACGGAAGGAGACCCCGTTTTACCTCGTTCATGGTTGGGATGCACAGTCAACGCTGAAAGCGATGTCGTCGTCCCTCAAACGAGGCTCCGGACGCTAGTCCGACGCCCTGGCGTGGCGCCGTGAAGTCAACCGACAGCAAGAGATCGCACTCAGTATGGCCAAAGAGTACCAAGCGACGGAGAAGGCTCGGAGGGCCAAGGAACACAACGAGACACTCGGACGACAGGAGAGAGAGTCACTACCGAGCCCCTCAGGCGAGGCGGATCCAAACGGGGCCCCACCGAGGTCGCTGTTCGAGCCAGGAAGCCGCGTGTGGCTGTACATGGAACGAGTGAAACCCGGCCTGACGAAGAAACTTGCGCACCGATGGCATGGACCATTCCGTATCAAGAAGAAGGTGGAGGAGTTCGCTTACGAGCTAGAGCTACCAAACCGGAGCGGTTACCGCTTCTACCCAGTCGTGCATGTATCGCGGTTGAAAGCAGTGAGCGAGTTCGGAGACCGGCCTAAAGTCCGGCTGGCACCAGAAGTGGACGAGGAGTCACGGGTGGACTTCGACGAAGAGTTGCTGCCTGAGGATAGCTGGGAGCCGGACCATCCTTCAGGCGAGTTTGAGGTTGAAGCCATCCTGGACGACCGCACACCGCTATCAACGAGCACCAACCGAGCGGTTCGAGAATTCAAAGTGAAATGGGTCGGCTACGAGGAGCCAACGTGGGAACCAGCTACCAACTTGTCGTGCGGGGGGCTACTCTATGATTACTTGCGTCAGAAACGCAGCGACCGACGATTACAAATGGCTCAGACTGCGGACGAGGAGTAGCGCTTGGCGCTATCGACGAATGAACTGATTGCGAGGGGCACCAGCTCGCAAATACAGACGAAAGAAGTTGCTGGGAACACGGTCGCCCGCGGAAGGGATTAAGATGGAGGAAGAGAACCCGCCGCTGAGGCGACCGAGGACTGAACTGCCTGCGAGGAGCAATTGGCTCGCAGTAGCAGACGAAAAAAGATACCAAACGAACAATGCATATGTACATGTGAACGAATTAAGATGATGACTCAAGAACGCGAAACTACTCCTCGGTCGGCACACCAAAAGAACCGCAGGACCAAGACGGAGAAGGTGGGTCACCGAACGAGGGATAGATCAAGCTCACGGCGGAAGATGCAGCAGGGAAGAAGTTACGAATGGACTAAAGTGATTATGGAGAATTAATGAAGAACGAACTTCAACCATACAAGCTGCCTGCAAAATTAGAGCGTCGGACGGTACTAGAGCAGCGAGAGTTGATACTGGAAGGCAGGAGCGAAGGGCGACCGAGGACGAGAATGCCTAGGGAGTGCCTGCGCCGACGTTCGGCGAGTCCTTCGACTCCTCGTCATCGTCACGGCCGACACCAAACTGGGTAACCCACGGAGCGGTCACCCATGACGCAGGAAGAGACGGCTCCACGACCACCGAGGCCGCCACCTCTTCACTTGTTGCTCCGCGTGGCACGAACAGCGGAACTTCGGGGTTGCAGGCGGCGAACGTCGTGTTGAAAGGGTGACTTTCGGGGGCGTCAATCCAACAATTACGCCACGGTTGACGAGCGTCCAGCTCGTTCACCTCCGCGATCCAATCCGCCGTCTTGGGAACCCACTCCACAACCTCGAACGAGTACTGGAGGTAAGTGGGTTCCAACAGAGTCTCGGTGTAGTACTGACGAGGCTCACGGTTGTACTCAATACAGCCCGTCCACAGCCGTTTCACCATTTGCTGCCTGAGACGGTCGGCTCGGAGACTCCGACCTCGGGTGTACTCCCGCCAGAGCTTGCGAAGCTGGAGGAGGAGAGGGTAACGGCGACCGTACTTCGTAGACAGATAGGCGAAGTACGCCTCGACGGCAGACACTGAGATCCAATGGCGGCGCTCCCACAAGGCGAAACCCAAGTCGGCCTTCTCGGTCGCGTCGGTGGACGTACCCTGGAATTGTCGCCAAAGCCGAACGAGGAGAGCCTGACCGGTCGCCCGAACCGAGATCGGTACGCCGTCGGTGAACTCACCGACGCCGAAGGTACAGGGCTCGGCAGGAAACTTGACTCTCACCAGTTGCCATGGATGGAGGGGGTTCACCCAATCAACGAACGAGGCTATGCCAGCCTCCGAACATGGTGACATCGGGTCTTCAGCGGGGATGTCTGGCACGCTGAGGTTCTGAAGCAGACACCAGCATTCCTGAGCACCTGGGGCAGTAAAGCCCGGCACTAGGAACAAGTTGCCGAGCTCGGACAGCTTCCGAGACCCTTCCGCCACGTCGGACACGCTGGTGACGACAGGCGCGAACCCGGTCTGCACAGTGCCAGGGGCAGCCGAGAGAGTGGCAGTCACTTCGGACCGAGGATGCCCACGTCGCGAGACAGCAGACGAACCCTCGGTCGGTGGCGCACTCGATGCAGGAGACGCCGGCGACGACGTGGCAGGTGTGAACGAGGTCTGTGACCCAGCCCCAGCAGAGAGAGACGGGTCTTCGTCTTCGCTCTCCGAGCCAAACATAGCTCTCTCGAGCGTGTCCGGAGACAGGTCGTCGAGGTTCCGTGACGAAGCCGCTGGCTGCTGGGGCGGGGTCGCAGGAGGAGACTCACTAGCGCCCGACGCAGCGGATGACCCGCCGGACCCGCTTGAAGAACCACCAGAACGTCCGCCATCGTCAGAGCCCGACGGCGACGAGCTGCCACCACTTGGAGGCGAACCGCCCGCCGGAGAACCAGGCGAACCGCCAGCCGGAGAACCAGGCGAACTGCCGGCTGGAGACCCTGGTGGACCTTCATCGCTCGGAAAACCACTTCCTTCCGGTGAGCCAGGTTGACCCATGCTGTCATCAGACTGCGTAGTTGGGGGACCCGAAGCGGCAGGCGATGACGGACTAGTCGAAGCCGACGACGACACCTGAGCCGGAGAAGCGTCGCCACCCTCGGTCGACCCACCAGCAGATGACCCGAGAGAAGTAGGAGACGACGGAGAGGCGACCGAGGGTTGCTGACCCCCAGGAGACCCACCGGCACGCTGTGCAGCAGTGGCCGCAGCCCTCGCCCGCAAGTCGACAGACGCGCGACCAAGCCGTTTGGATGGAGGGAGTTGAGAAGCAGCAGCACCCTCGGTCGATGACCGAGGAGACGAGTCCCGCTTACGCTTCGACGACGATGACCCGGACGAGGGCGAGGCCGGAGGACTGGAGCGAGGAACTGCGGGAGTCGGAGAACCCTCGGCGGGCGGCTCATCCGGGCTTGACGACTCGTCACCACTCTGCGGAGACCCGACGATGACGTCTGGAGGGTTGAGACCCAGCAGCGTCCAGTCAATCTCGTCAGCCGAGATGCCTGCCGACGCCAGGACGAGAGTGTCCACGTCCAACTCATGCATCGCAGAGTGGCGACGCAAGACCGAGTTCGCGCGACGCAACCCGTTGTTCTCGTCTTGGAGAGCTTGGATACGTGCGGGTATGACCCCGGATTGCCCTCGGTCTTGGTCGGCAAGTTGCTGCCGAAGGCGGTCAAGCTGAGCGGTGTGCGCAACGAGGCTTGCTTTCAGCCGTTCGCGGTCCGTTATGACCTGTTGACGGGCCGTGGTCGCCTCAGCGTTGGTGTCAACGAGACGCCGTTCGAGCGAAGCAGTCACCTCTCGGTGGGACGCCATGGTGGCTTCCGCCTCAGCCAGCCGTCCGAGAAGCAGCCGCCGCTCCTCTCGAAGCTCATCGAGCCGATCTTGAGCCTGGTGGAGCTCGGTCGACGTCTGGACGCAGAAGATGTCGGACTTCACACGGAGATCCATCTCGACGTGGAGCTTATCCTCTGTGTCCTTCGCCAGAGCCTGAAGTCGGTCAACCTCCTGACGAAGAGAAATCATTTCTTCAGACTCGACAACGGGCAGACGCCGAGGAGCCACGGCAGCAGCAGCCACCTCCTCCAGGGTCGTAGCGTGCTCAAGGCGCCGATCCAACACCGGATCGACCCGAGCGGGAGGCGCACGAGCGACGCTGACGACCAACTCGGCGAGCCGGTGGAGCTGGCGGTCTGACGCCGTCAAGACTGGCGCAGGAGGCTCGGTCGCACCCGCTGTGGATGCAGCGACCATGGTTCCAGCAGCCTCGACCCCGACCGACGCCCCGCGAGTTGCCAACGAAGTCGAAGGCGCGGGAGTTGGCGACGGAGGGGGATGGCGGCGCGGAGGAGAAGTCGGAGGCGAGCGATACGGGGAATCACCCGGTAACTCGGGCGAAGCGGACCCTGGAGCCTCGGTCGACTCAGGATAAGGACCCAGGAGGCTCCCCGAAGGCGCTGGATGCTCGACCGAGGGCACGGGAGCCGCGGAAGCCGCGTCGCCGGGTCGAGGAACGGCCGGAGGAGTGTCACCGTGCGGGCGAGACTCGGTTGACGCCTCAGCGAGTACGTCCAGAGCACTCTGAGGGAATGAACGAGGAAGAACGAGTCAGCATCACGATAAACAAGATGCGAACAAGAAGAGGGAGATGCTCACCTCGCCGGTGCAGCCCATGGACCGGAAGGCTCGCGCGGTGGCCGACCTCAGCGACCGAGATTCGGGGCGAGTCGGGCGACGAGACATGGCGCCACGCCGTTCACCAGTACCAGGTTCGCAGCGAGGCGGGGGCAGTTGTGGCGTGGAGATCCGGCCGAAAAGTGACCTCGGCCGGGTCGCTCCGCTAAGGCGATTGTCGGATACGCTGACGGAAAGGGAGTTGCCGTTGTGACAAGCTTTCACTCTCATTTACCTCGGTAGAGTGACAGGTAGTGACATTGGCCTCGGCGGGACCTAATAAACACCCGACCGAGGCTAATTACGTCAGACTCAGTGCTATTTACGACCACAACCATAGTCGTACTTAAGTGGAAGCCTCGGTCAGGTGACCGAAGCCTCGTTCGGACGACCGAAGCCTCGTTCGGACGACCGAAGCCTCGTTCGACCCTCAAGGTACCTCTGGCGTAATCACCGTCATTATTGATGGGTGTACAGAGGTCGCCACATCGAGATTCGTTTTATACTAGATATTTGTATGTAGGATTAGGATTAGCTATAGGATGATCTGCAGAGGCTCTCAGAGCCTCTGAATATTCAGTAATAAATCAGCAGTCTTCCCCCCAAGTCTTCAGAGGTTAAGTCCGACTCCGGTAAGTGTTAGCTAGCTTGCTGTAGTGCCTGGATACGCCTGGCTTAGTGGTATGACCGTTGACGGATTAAAGATTAATTAATCAATAGTCCGCCGTGGTCAAGCCAAGAGTTGGCGTGGCCGAGAGGCTAGAGTGGCACTTAGAGTGTCGTTCTGTGTGTGTGTGGGGTGTATTAGTCCCCTAGAGTATATTTTACTACCGACCGAGGATTACCTCGGTCCCCTTTGTATTAGGCCTAATCCGCCGGTACCCTTTCATCTGAGGGACTGCAAAAGGGTTGCGCGAAAGCGCTATATTGCATTCTAGCCTTCGTTCGTGGCTAGTTAGTGCAGGTTTTGGGTTGACCTAAAACAACTTGGGTACACAGAGGCTTATATCCAACCCGGTGTAAGGGATCGTTCCTGGACCTCAGGTTTGATTCCAACTTTCGTTGACCTAATTAGGGAAACGTGTGTTGTTGGTGGGACTCGTACCTTACGGTAGCGAGATTTTAAGCGTGTTCCTACACGACATCACGCATGATCCCAGACGGATCGATGCTCTGTCGAACATGCCTCCACCGTCCACGGCAGGTGAACTACAGCAATTTGTCTGTGCATCTAATTGGATGCGCGACAGTTTGATCGACTACGCCCGAACTATACAGCCACTACAGCAATGCTTGGATCGAGCGCTCGAGGGAAAACGAAAGACCAAGCGAGTCGCGGCTGGTATTGCGCTGCAGCTGAACGAGTCGGAGCTCGTGAGTTTCGACAATGTAAAGAAGCTGTTGACGAACTCAGCAACACTAGCTCATCCGAAAGACAGCGCGACATTCGCATTGTTTTGTGATGCGTCGGATGTTGGATGGTCAGCCATTTTAACTCAAGTGGAGGGCTGGGATGACGCCAAGCCTGTGACTGAGCAAAACCACGAGCTTTTGATCTGCAAAGGAGGGACTTTTACGGGCACGCAGCTAAACTGGTCAGTCACGGAGAAGGAAGCCTTTCCGATTGTTTCAGCGTGTGACGACTTGAATTACCTGTTGCTGCGGCCTGGGGGCTTTAAAATCTTTTGCGATCATCGCAATTTGATTTACATGTTTGCACCACACCCGGAAACGAAGAAGCATATACGAGGGAAATTGCTTCGATGGTCACTCAAATTGACGGAGTATCGCTACACTATCGCACATATAGAGGGTGAGCAGAACGTCTGGGCTGATTTAGTTTCTCGCTGGGGTGGTGCGCCGCCTACATCAGTGATGAGGTTCAAGCGAGTGACGCGCATGCAAACGCAGGCAGAAAAACAGCCATTGTTGAGACCACTTGACAAAGACTCGTTCGTCTGGCCAACACTAAGCGAAATTGCCGCCACGCAAAAAGCTCATCTACAAGACAGACCAGAGGCCTGCACGCAAGGCGACGATGGAGTGTACCGATCCGACGGCAAGATCTGGGCGCCGGAAGGAGCAAGTGACCTCATCCAGAGACTGTTTATCGTGTCACACTGCGGTCCTCAAGGTCATCGAGGTGAGGCAGTGATGCTAAACCATATCAAGCGAATCTTTAAATTCAAGGAGATGGCGCAAAGGGCTCGACGGTTCCTGAAGAGCTGCCTGCTCTGCCATCATGTAAAGGGTGGAGGAGTGATACCACGTCCATGGGGGCCTTGTTTTCGCTCGGACGTTCGCAATGGAGCTATCAACTGGGATTTTCTTTTTCTAGGGGAGAGTTTCGGAACAAGCAAGTACCTGCTGATTATCAAAGACAACTTCAGCCATTTTTGTGAGCTCATACCTTGCGATGCGCCGACCGGTCCAGCAGCTGCAGAGGCAATGATGTGGTGGCACAGTCGCTACGGAGTGCCCAAAACATGGGTCAGTGACAACGCTACGCATTTCAAGAACCAGGTGTTGGCTCTACTTAGCAAGTTCATGAAGGCGAAGCAGGAGTTCGTAGTGGCATACAGCCCGTGGTTGAACGGCTCTGTAGAGCGCGTGAATCGCGATGTTTTGCAGGTGCTGCGAGCAATGATACTGGAGTACTCACTCTCATACCAAGACTGGGTTCATCTAATCCCGCTCGTACAAGCTAATCTCAATCACTCACCGGTACCGTCGCTGGCAGGAAGAGCTCCTATTGAAGTCTTCACGGGGCTGCCATGCCCAAGCCCAATATCGGCCATTTTCGTCCCTGGTTATGCTCCTATCAGTGTGAACACCTCGATGCAGACCATTGAGGAGTCATTGTCAGCATTGAGGAGCAGCATTGAGAAGATGCATCAAGAGGTGACAGACCAACGTGAAAGGCGGACGTTGTTGAACAAGAAGCGTGCCGAAGGCTATCAGATGGTGAACTTTTCTGTCGGAGACTACGTGCTGAGATCTCGCGTAGACGAAAAGAACCAGAACAAACTCCTCGTGACGTGGGTCGGTCCCTACGTCGTGACGAAGTGCAATACCCATTCGTTCACAGTCAAGCATCTCGTTACCGGGAGGGAGAGCAACGTACATGCCTCCCGGTTGAAGTTTTTCGCAGAAAGCGATCTGGAGGTGACTGAAGAGCTGCGTGAGCATATCGCAGCCCAAGGCATCGTGCTAAAGGTGGAGGCTATTCGCCAGCACCGTTGGAATGAAGACATGCACGACTACCAGCTGTCCATCAGCTGGGAAGGTCTTGAGGCTATTGAGGACTCCTGGGAGCCTTTGAAGGTCATGCATCAAGACATAAAGGTGTTAGTTGACACCTACGTCGATAGAGCGAAGGATGAAGAGCTCACGACGTACTACAATTTGCTGAAAGCGTGATTTGGCGGCAGTGCAGTGCACTAGCAGCCGAGCCGCTGGATAGCATCGCGACTAGAGTGCACAGTGTGTGCTAGAGTCACGTCTGAGACTAAGTAACCATGTTGGTGCTTAAGTCGTCGACGTTGCATATAGTTATGCAAGCTAAACAAGATACCTTGTTGGCATGAACTGTGGTCAGTTGGCTGCATGTTAGCTTATATCTCTATGGTGGCAGTGCAACCTAAGAGATTTCCCAGAGAGCTTTTGTGTGAACATGGCTTGGGAGGGAATTGTAGTGTGAGGTGGTTATTCAAGCCATGCTCACACACACATTGGGGGTTTGCAGTGCATTACCCCAGCTGGCATGGACTACGTGAAGAGTCAACTAGGAGTTGGGGAGAACTATCTGTAGAAGAGAACAATCCGTAGAAGAGCAGAAATCTAGAAGTAGAAACTGACAGGCATGAGCGCTGGGGCAAGCATGCTATGCATCCCCACTTTTGAATCTACTCGGCGATCAACACTTCAGGAAGTGCCAGCTTCCCTATCACAGTGTTCAAGTTATTTTCTTAAGCGAAACGCGTTACAGTCCAAAAGTTCGTCGGCGGCCTCGCTGCTATCGTCGTCGCTCTCATCAGAACCGAAGAGGTCGCCGTTGCCATCGTCGTCGCTCTCGTCGGGTCCGCGGAGCAGTGTCGAGACGCCCTCGTTGGTTGTCGTCCCGGAATTGGTTCCGTCTACTACTTGGGCCGTCACTGGAGATGTGTTCGCGGTCGCGACGAGGACTGCGATGCAGACAGCGCTGGCGAGGAGGTGGTGCAGGATCTTCATGGTGATCGGGTCCGTGGGCCTTGTGGCTTGCCTGCTTCGGTGCTTGTTCGGTTGCTTAGGTGCTTGGGTGCTTTGAGTTTGTCGCTTTCAGGAATGGGAGAACTCGAGACCTTTGGCTTCAAGCACGCTGCGAAAGCTGTCTGGTGGCTGTGCTCGCAGTTAAATACAAACGTGGGGCAAACACTATTTCAAGATGACCTGGCCCCAGTCTGCGCCTTGCAGCTGTTGGTTCTGCGTGCAAGTGCTAGAAGCCAATGCTATGATGGACAAGGTTTCGAAGGCTGAATCCATCGCCCTCTTGTTTTCGTCCTCGTTATTCAATAGAGATGGTATGATTTGTATACCTAGTGTATAGTACTTCAAAGTGTATAGTACTATGAGCACTGATTTAGTACGAGGATCTCATAGACACTGTTGATGGCAAGTCTATCAAAGAAAAATATAGACGCAGGACGATGGCATAGCTACTACCATTTGATAATACAGTGTTGTCTCAATCGCGCAGTCATACTTGTATACAATTCTCAATTCAATGTAGTGACACGGGGTTTATTAGTATCGTGAACATCAGATGGTGTTCACATATTGTCGGCAAGATTAGTAGTTGTGAGGGCTGCGCTATTGAGGCAAATCACTGTAATGTACTATTATTTAACATCATACAAACGAAGTACTACCATCTAATACAAGCAAATAAAAGGGTCTCTAATTCATTCACTTTCATACCATTCAAA
Organism: Phytophthora x cambivora; assembly: GCA_033557925.1. Lineage (NCBI taxonomy): Eukaryota > Oomycota > Peronosporomycetes > Peronosporales > Peronosporaceae > Phytophthora > Phytophthora x cambivora. The sequence goes on along the minus strand of JAUCEB010000013.1, from coordinate 4,898,060 downwards.
TCGTTACTTCACATCCACTACACTACTCTCTTCATACTTCGATCGTCACTAGCGCAACTACAACACCCTCATCGAGCCACATCGGAACGAGTGACTGGGCTACCAGTCACACACAACCGATCGCTACTTACTTCGTTTACTGCACAGTCGGGGCCTTCGTAGCCGTCACGTTCGGGGTGGGAGTAGGCGTGGCCTTCACCGTCGAGTTCGTAGGCCTCGGTGTCTCTGGTGTCTTCGTCGGTGTGGGCAACGCCGTGGAGTTGGACGGCTTGGATGCCTCTGGTGTCTTCGACGGAGTGGGGAGCGCAGTGGCGTTCGTAGGCTTGGGAGGTGCCGTCGAGTTCGTCGGTACTGCCGTGGAATTGGTCGACGTCGGCTTGGGCGTCTCTGGTGTCTTCGACGGAGTGGGAAGCGCAGTAGCGTTCGTGGGCTTGGGAGGTGCCGTTGAGTTCGTCGGTACTGCTGTAGAATTGGCCGACGTCGGCTTGGGCGTTTGCGGAGGGGTTGAGGCTGGCGGCGTGGTCTTCGGAGCTGCCGTCGTAGCTTTGGGCGTCGCCGTTGTGGCCTTCGGCGTCGCGGTGGTGGTCTTCGGCGTAGCAGTCGTGGGCTTCGGGGTCGTCACTGCTGCCCTCAGTCGGCGGGAGTCGACTGCCGAATCCAACTCCGAGACCTGCACATAGGCCTCGTCCAAAAGTTCGTCGGCGGCCTCGCTGCTATCGTCGTCGCTCTCATCAGAACCGAAGAGGTCGCCGTTGCCATCGTCGTCGCTCTCGTCGGGTCCGCGGAGCAGTGTCGAGACGCCCTCGTTGGTTATCGTCCCGGAATTGGTTCCGTCTACTACTTGGGCCGTCACTGGAGATGTGTTCGCGGTCGCGACGAGGACTGCGATGCAGACAGCGCTGGCGAGGAGGTGGTGCAGGATCTTCATGGTGATCGGGTCCGTGGGCCTTGTGGCTTGCCTGCTTGGGTGCTTGTTCGGTTGCTTAGGTGCTTGGGTGCTTTGAGTTTGTCGCTTTCAGGAATGGGAGAACTCGAGACCTTTGGCTTCAAGCACGCTGCGAAAGCTGTCTGGTGGCTGTGCTCGCAGTTAAATACAAACGTGGGGCAAACACTATTTCAAGATGACCTGGCCCCAGTCTGCGCCTTGCAGCTGTTGGTTCTGCGTGCAAGTGCTAGAAGCCAATGCTATGATGGACAAGGTTTCGAAGGCTGAATCCATCGCCCTCTTGTTTTCGTCCTCGTTATTCAATAGAGATGGTATGATTTGTATACCTAGTGTATAGTACTTCAAAGTGTATAGTACTATGAGCACTGATTTAGTACGAGGATCTCATAGACACTGTTGATGGCAAGTCTATCAAAGAAAAATATAGACGCAGGACGATGGCATAGCTACTACCATTTGATAATACAGTGTTGTCTCAATCGCGCAGTCATACTTGTATACAATTCTCAATTCAATGTAGTGACACGGGGTTTATTAGTATCGTGAACATCAGATGGTGTTCACATATTGTCGGCAAGATTAGTAGTTGTGAGGGCTGCGCTATTGAGGCAAATCACTGTAATGTACTATTATTTAACATCATACAAACGAAGTACTACCATCTAATACAAGCAAATAAAAGGGTCTCTAATTCATTCACTTTCATACCATTCAAATCGTTACTTCACATCCACTACACTACTCTCTTCATACTTCGATCGTCACTAGCGCAACTACAACACCCTCATCGAGCCACATCGGAACGAGTGACTGGGCTACCAGTCACACACAACCGATCGCTACTTACTTCGTTTACTGCACAGTCGGGGCCTTCGTAGCCGTCACGTTCGGGGTGGGAGTAGGCGTGGCCTTCACCGTCGAGTTCGTAGGCCTCGGTGTCTCTGGTGTCTTCGTCGGTGTGGGCAACGCCGTGGAGTTGGACGGCTTGGATGCCTCTGGTGTCTTCGACGGAGTGGGGAGCGCAGTGGCGTTCGTAGGCTTGGGAGGTGCCGTCGAGTTCGTCGGTACTGCCGTGGAATTGGTCGACGTCGGCTTGGGCGTCTCTGGTGTCTTCGACGGAGTGGGAAGCGCAGTAGCGTTCGTGGGCTTGGGAGGTGCCGTTGAGTTCGTCGGTACTGCTGTAGAATTGGCCGACGTCGGCTTGGGCGTTTGCGGAGGGGTTGAGGCTGGCGGCGTGGTCTTCGGAGCTGCCGTCGTAGCTTTGGGCGTCGCCGTTGTGGCCTTCGGCGTCGCGGTGGTGGTCTTCGGCGTAGCAGTCGTGGGCTTCGGGGTCGTCACTGCTGCCCTCAGTCGGCGGGAGTCGACTGCCGAATCCAACTCCGAGACCTGCACATACTTTTCGTCCAAAAGTTCGTCGGCGGCCTCGCTGCTATCGTCGTCGCTCTCATCAGAACCGAAGAGGTCGCCGTTGCCATCGTCGTCGCTCTCGTCGGGTCCGCGGAGCAGTGTCGAGACGCCCTCGTTGGTTGTCGTCCCGGAATTGGTTCCGTCTACTACTTGGGCCGTCACTGGAGATGTGTTCGCGGTCGCGACGAGGACTGCGATGCAGACAGCGCTGGCGAGGAGGTGGTGCAGGATCTTCATGGTGATCGGGTCCGTGGGCCTTGTGGCTTGCCTGCTTCGGTGCTTGTTCGGTTGCTTAGGTGCTTGGGTGCTTTGCGCTTGTCGCTTTCAGGAATGGGAGAACTCGAGACCTTTGGCTTCAAGCACGCTGCGAACGCTGTCTGGTGGCTGTGCTCGCAGTTAAATACAAACGTGGGGCAAACACTATTTCAAGATGACCTGGCCCCAGTCTGCGCCTTGCAGCTGTTGGTTCTGCGTGCAAGTGCTAGAAGCCAATGCTATGATGGACAAGGTTTCGAAGGCTGAATCCAAAATGCGGGCCTTCCGGTGGTGGGACTCCACCAGGCAAATCCCCGGTTGTCCTGTCGATGAATGTTTACAGCAGAAGATATCTACGGCGCATACTTTCTGGGAGTGTCCTGGTGCTGCTGCGCTATGGAAAGTATTCTTTGCCCCATGGTCTACCCTTGGACTGCCTGTGAAGAACAGGGACTCCATGACTGTATTCAAGATGGACCTTACTCATGTACCCGCAGGGGTCTGGAAGCTGCTCGACGCTCTACATTGCCAGGACAAGGACGAAGGCAGGGACCAAATCCGTGGTCACATCCAGCCAATCTTACACAGATGTTGGGCACTCGGGGTTATCACAACCTTACAAGCTATTTGGAAACGGAGATGCCTTTATCGAGAGCGAATCGAGGACACGTCGGCTTAGGCTGCGACCGCAGTCCTACACGGACGACTCCGGTCCGCCTATCTTACTATTCGTCGCTTTGTGACGTCTGAGGGAGGATCGAAGCACTGCCTGGAAGCGGCAAAGGTGTGTTACATCGCACTGACTTCGTCCGATTTGGATGAGCACCACATTCCAAGACCTACCAGCAGAGAGGAACATCGACTTCTCTTCTTCGACGGGGGATCGCGTGGCAACCCTGGGCCAGGAGGCGCAGGAGCCGTCATAGTCAAGGTGGGGGGCGGGGACCCAGTCCCGACAATTTTGTGGATGGCCAGTGCCTCTTATGTCACTAGAACCACCAACAATGCGGCGGAGTATCAAGGGCTCCTGATAGGACTCCGGTATGCACTCCGGCATCAACTATACGGGCTCAAAGTTATTGGAGATAGCAAGCTCATCCTCACCCAGCTGCTCTACAGGAAGACCCCCAAGGCCCGACACCTACAAGGGCGGTACGCGCAATGCCGCCTGATTGCTGACAGACTGATGATAACGTCATGGACGCATCACTTACGAGAATTCAACAAGATGGCCGATAAACTCGCCAACTTAGCCATGAACGCCAAAACGAGTGTTCAAGTATACGCAGCTGACATTCCTCGGCTGCCATCACATTGGACTTCCGTGGTCGAGTCCCTCCAAGGGGATGTGAGCCACTGGATAGACAACCTACCGGATCCGGAGGCGTCCTGCCGGGCCTCCAACAACATCGGCGCAACCTAACACCTTGCGCATATGCTAGCACGAAAGGGTAGCTAGCACCTCTCCGGAAGATGTAAAGCTCCCGGAGAATGGGCATTATCTTAGTCGTTAGAAACCTAAATGACCGTAATGCATTCTCACTGAAAAACGAAAAACAAAGGCTGAATCCATCGCCCTCTTGTTTTCGTCCTCGTTATTCAATAGAGATGGTATGATTTGTATACCTAGTGTATAGTACTTCAAAGTGTATAGTACTATGAGCACTGATTTAGTACGAGGATCTCATAGACACTGTTGATGGCAAGTCTATCAAAGAAAAATATAGACGCAGGACGATGGCATAGCTACTACCATTTGATAATACAGTGTTGTCTCAATCGCGCAGTCATACTTGTATACAATTCTCAATTCAATGTAGTGACACGGGGTTTATTAGTATCGTGAACATCAGATGGTGTTCGCATATTGTCGGCAAGATTAGTAGTTGTGAGGGCTGCGCTATTGAGGCAAATCACTGTAATGTACTATTATTTAACATCATACAAACGAAGTACTACCATCTAATACAAGCATATAAAAGGGTCTCTAATTCATTCACTTTCATACCATTCAAATCGTTACTTCACATCCACTACACTACTCTCTTCATACTTCGATCGTCAATAGCGCAACTACAACACCCTCATCGAGCCACATCGGAACGAGTGACTGGGCTACCAGTCACACACAACCGATCGCTACTTACTTCGTTTACTGCACAGTCGGGGCCTTCGTAGCCGTCACGTTCGGGGTGGGAGTAGGCGTGGCCTTCACCGTCGAGTTCGTAGGCCTCGGTGTCTCTGGTGTCTTCGTCGGTGTGGGCAACGCCGTGGAGTTGGACGGCTTGGATGCCTCTGGTGTCTTCGACGGAGTGGGGAGCGCAGTAGCGTTCGTAGGCTTGGGAGGTGCCGTCGAGTTCGTCGGTACTGCCGTGGAATTGGTCGACGTCGGCTTGGGCGTCTCTGGTGTCTTCGACGGAGTGGGAAGCGCAGTAGCGTTCGTGGGCTTGGGAGGTGCCGTTGAGTTCGTCGGTACTGCTTTAGAATTGGCCGACGTCGGCTTGGGCGTTTGCGGAGGGGTTGAGGCTGGCGGCGTGGTCTTCGGAGCTGCCGTCGTAGCTTTGGGCGTCGCCGTTGTGGCCTTCGGCGTCGCGGTGGTGGTCTTCGGCGTAGCAGTCGTGGGCTTCGGGGTCGTCACTGCTGCCCTCAGTCGGCGGGAGTCGACTGCCGAATCCAACTCCGAGACCTGCACATACTTTTCGTCCAAAAGTTCGTCGGCGGCCTCGCTGCTATCGTCGTCGCTCTCATCAGAACCGAAGAGGTCGCCGTTGCCATCGTCGTCGCTCTCGTCGGGTCCGCGGAGCAGTGTCGAGACGCCCTCGTTGGTTGTCGTCCCGGAATTGGTTCCGTCTACTACTTGGGCCGTCACTGGAGATGTGCTCGCGGTCGCGACGAGGACTGCGATGCAGACAGCGCTGGCGAGGAGGTGGTGCAGGATCTTCATGGTGATCGGGTCCGTGGGCCTTGTGGCTTGCCTGCTTCGGTGCTTGTTCGGTTGCTTAGGTGCTTGGGTGCTTTGAGTTTGTCGCTTTCAGGAATGGGAGAACTCGAGACCTTTGGCTTCAAGCACGCTGCGAAAGCTGTCTGGTGGCTGTGCTCGCAGTTAAATACAAACGTGGGGCAAACACTATTTCAAGATGACCTGGCCCCAGTCTGCGCCTTGCAGCTGTTGGTTCTGCGTGCAAGTGCTAGAAGCCAATGCTATGATGGACAAGGTTTCGAAGGCTGAATCCATCGCCCTCTTGTTTTCGTCCTCGTTATTCAATAGAGATGGTATGATTTGTATACCTAGTGTATAGTACTTCAAAGTGTATAGTACTATGAGCACTGATTTAGTACGAGGATCTCATAGACACTGTTGATGGCAAGTCTATCAAAGAAAAATATAGACGCAGGACGATGGCATAGCTACTACCATTTGATAATACAGTGTTGTCTCAATCGCGCAGTCATACTTGTATACAATTCTCAATTCAATGTAGTGACACGGGGTTTATTAGTATCGTGAACATCAGATGGTGTTCGCATATTGTCGGCAAGATTAGTAGTTGTGAGGGCTGCGCTATTGAGGCAAATCACTGTAATGTACTATTATTTAACATCATACAAACGAAGTACTACCATCTAATACAAGCAAATAAAAGGGTCTCTAATTCATTCACTTTCATACCATTCAAATCGTTACTTCACATCCACTACACTACTCTCTTCATACTTCGATCGTCACTAGCGCAACTACAACACCCTCATCGAGCCACATCGGAACGAGTGACTGGGCTACCAGTCACACACAACCGATCGCTACTTACTTCGTTTACTGCACAGTCGGGGCCTTCGTAGCCGTCACGTTCGGGGTGGGAGTAGGCGTGGCCTTCACCGTCGAGTTCGTAGGCCTCGGTGTCTCTGGTGTCTTCGTCGGTGTGGGCAACGCCGTGGAGTTGGACGGCTTGGATGCCTCTGGTGTCTTCGACGGAGTGGGGGGCGCAGTAGCGTTCGTAGGCTTGGGAGGTGCCGTCGAGTTCGTCGGTACTGCCGTGGAATTGGTCGACGTCGGCTTGGGCGTCTCTGGTGTCTTCGACGGAGTGGGAAGCGCAGTAGCGTTCGTGGGCTTGGGAGGTGCCGTTGAGTTCGTCGGTACTGCTTTAGAATTGGCCGACGTCGGCTTGGGCGTTTGCGGAGGGGTTGAGGCTGGCGGCGTGGTCTTCGGAGCTGCCGTCGTAGCTTTGGGCGTCGCCGTTGTGGCCTTCGGCGTCGCGGTGGTGGTCTTCGGCGTAGCAGTCGTGGGCTTCGGGGTCGTCACTGCTGCCCTCAGTCGGCGGGAGTCGACTGCCGAATCCAACTCCGAGACCTGCACATACTTTTCGTCCAAAAGTTCGTCGGCGGCCTCGCTGCTATCGTCGTCGCTCTCATCAGAACCGAAGAGGTCGCCGTTGCCATCGTCGTCGCTCTCGTCGGGTCCGCGGAGCAGTGTCGAGACGCCCTCGTTGGTTGTCGTCCCGGAATTGGTTCCGTCTACTACTTGGGCCGTCACTGGAGATGTGTTCGCGGTCGCGACGAGGACTGCGATGCAGACAGCGCTGGCGAGGAGGTGGTGCAGGATCTTCATGGTGATCGGGTCCGTGGGCCTTGTGGCTTGCCTGCTTGGGTGCTTGTTCGGTTGCTTCGGGGCTTGTGTGCTTGGTACTTGTCTCTTTCAGGAATGGGAGAACTCGAGACCTTTGGCTTCAAGCACGCTGCGAACGCTGTCTGGTGGCCGTGCTCGCGATTGCATACAAACGTGGGGCAAACACTATTTCAAGATGACCTGGCCCCAGTCTGCGCCTTGCAGCTGTTGGTTCTGCGTGCAAGTGCTAGAAGCCAATGCTATGATGGACAAGGTTTCGAAGGCTGAATCCATCGCCCTCTTGTTTTCGTCCTCGTTATTCAATAGAGATGGTATGATTTGTATACCTAGTGTATAGTACTTCAAAGTGTATAGTACTATGAGCACTGATTTAGTACGAGGATCTCATAGACACTGTTGATGGCAAGTCTATCAAAGAAAAATATAGACGCAGGACGATGGCATAGCTACTACCATTTGATAATACAGTGTTGTCTCAATCGCGCAGTCATACTTGTATACAATTCTCAATTCAATGTAGTGACACGGGGTTTATTAGTATCGTGAACATCAGATGGTGTTCGCATATTGTCGGCAAGATTAGTAGTTGTGAGGGCTGCGCTATTGAGTCAAATCACTGTAATGTACTATTATTTAACATCATACAAACGAAGTATAATACTACCATCTAATACAAGCAAATAAAAGGGTCTCTAATTCATTCACTTTCATACCATTCAAATCGTTACTTCACATCCACTACACTACTCTCTTCATACTTCGATCGTCACTAGCGCAACTACAACACCCTCATCGAGCCACATCGGAACGAGTGACTGGGCTACCAGTCACACACAACCGATCGCTACTTACTTCGTTTACTGCACAGTCGGGGCCTTCGTAGCCGTCACGTTCGGGGTGGGAGTAGGCGTGGCCTTCACCGTCGAGTTCGTAGGCCTCGGTGTCTCTGGTGTCTTCGTCGGTGTGGGCAACGCCGTGGAGTTGGACGGCTTGGATGCCTCTGGTGTCTTCGACGGAGTGGGGAGCGCAGTAGCGTTCGTAGGCTTGGGAGGTGCCGTCGAGTTCGTCGGTACTGCCGTGGAATTGGTCGACGTCGGCTTGGGCGTCTCTGGTGTCTTCGACGGAGTGGGAAGCGCAGTAGCGTTCGTGGGCTTGGGAGGTGCCGTTGAGTTCGTCGGTACTGCTGTAGAATTGGCCGACGTCGGCTTGGGCGTTTGCGGAGGGGTTGAGGCTGGCGGCGTGGTCTTCGGAGCTGCCGTCGTAGCTTTGGGCGTCGCCGTTGTGGCCTTCGGCGTCGCGGTGGTGGTCTTCGGCGTAGCAGTCGTGGGCTTCGGGGTCGTCACTGCTGCCCTCAGTCGGCGGGAGTCGACTGCCGAATCCAACTCCGAGACCTGCACATACTTTTCGTCCAAAGTTCGTCGGCGGCCTCGCTGCTATCGTCGTCGCTCTCATCAGAACCGAAGAGGTCGCCGTTGCCATCGTCGTCGCTCTCGTCGGGTCCGCGGAGCAGTGTCGAGACGCCCTCGTTGGTTGTCGTCCCGGAATTGGTTCCGTCTACTACTTGGGCCGTCACTGGAGATGTGTTCGCGGTCGCGACGAGGACTGCGATGCAGACAGCGCTGGCGAGGAGGTGGTGCAGGATCTTCATGGTGATCGGGTCCGTGGGCCTTGTGGCTTGCCTGCTTCGGTGCTTGTTCGGTTGCTTAGGTGCTTGGGTGCTTTGAGTTTGTCGCTTTCAGGAATGGGAGAACTCGAGACCTTTGGCTTCAAGCACGCTGCGAACGCTGTCTGGTGGCTGTGCTCGCAGTTAAATACAAACGTGGGGCAAACACTATTTCAAGATGACCTGGCCCCAGTCTGCGCCTTGCAGCTGTTGGTTCTGCGTGCAAGTGCTAGAAGCCAATGCTATGATGGACAAGGTTTCGAAGGCTGAATCCAAAATGCGGGCCTTCCGGTGGTGGGACTCCACCAGGCAAATCCCCGGTTGTCCTGTCGATGAATGTTTACAGCAGAAGATATCTACGGCGCATACTTTCTGGGAGTGTCCTGGTGCTGCTGCGCTATGGAAAGTATTCTTTGCCCCATGGTCTACCCTTGGACTGCCTGTGAAGAACAGGGACTCCATGACTGTATTCAAGATGGACCTTACTCATGTACCCGCAGGGGTCTGGAAGCTGCTCGACGCTCTACATTGCCAGGACAAGGACGAAGGCAGGGACCAAATCCGTGGTCACATCCAGCCAATCTTACACAGATGTTGGGCACTCGGGGTTATCACAACCTTACAAGCTATTTGGAAACGGAGATGCCTTTATCGAGAGCGAATCGAGGACACGTCGGCTTAGGCTGCGGCCGCAGTCCTACACGGACGACTCCGGTCCGCCTATCTTACTATTCGTCGCTTTGTGACGTCTGAGGGAGGATCGAAGCACTGCCTGGAAGCGGCAAAGGTGTGTTACATCGCACTGACTTCGTCCGATTTGGATGAGCACCACATTCCAAGACCTACCAGCAGAGAGGAACATCGACTTCTCTTCTTCGACGGGGGATCGCGTGGCAACCCTGGGCCAGGAGGCGCAGGAGCCGTCATAGTCAAGGTGGGGGGCGGGGACCCAGTCCCGACAATTTTGTGGATGGCCAGTGCCTCTTATGTCACTAGAACCACCAACAATGCGGCGGAGTATCAAGGGCTCCTGATAGGACTCCGGTATGCACTCCGGCATCAACTATACGGGCTCAAAGTTATTGGAGATAGCAAGCTCATCCTCACCCAGCTGCTCTACAGGAAGACCCCCAAGGCCCGACACCTACAAGGGCGGTACGCGCAATGCCGCCTGATTGCTGACAGACTGATGATAACGTCATGGACGCATCACTTACGAGAATTCAACAAGATGGCCGATAAACTCGCCAACTTAGCCATGAACGCCAAAACGAGTGTTCAAGTATACGCAGCTGACATTCCTCGGCTGCCATCACATTGGACTTCCGTGGTCGAGTCCCTCCAAGGGGATGTGAGCCACTGGATAGACAACCTACCGGATCCGGAGGCGTCCTGCCGGGCCTCCAACAACATCGGCGCAACCTAACACCTTGCGCATATGCTAGCACGAAAGGGTAGCTAGCACCTCTCCGGAAGATGTAAAGCTCCCGGAGAATGGGCATTATCTTAGTCGTTAGAAACCTAAATGACCGTAATGCATCCTCACTGAAAAACGAAAAACGAAGGCTGAATCCATCGCCCTCTTGTTTTCGTCCTCGTTATTCAATAGAGATGGTATGATTTGTATACCTAGTGTATAGTACTTCAAAGTGTATAGTACTATGAGCACTGATTTAGTACGAGGATCTCATAGACACTGTTGATGGCAAGTCTATCAAAGAAAAATATAGACGCAGGACGATGGCATAGCTACTACCATTTGATAATACAGTGTTGTCTCAATCGCGCAGTCATACTTGTATACAATTCTCAATTCAATGTAGTGACACGGGGTTTATTAGTATCTACCCCCATCTAAGAGAGCAACCATCGAGTCTGTCGGTGTGTGTGTGGGTCAGGCGGTGCGTCACACCCTGCCCATGGGCCGCCGAGCGCAGCGATGGCGGCTCCCGATTGGCCAAAAAGCTGCTGAGCGCAGCGAAGGCGGCTCCCGCCGCCGAAGGCGGCCCCACCGGCGTGTATTGCGGGACCGCAGGGCCCGCCCTTCATCGGATTCATTGGCATAGCACTGCGAGTAGTGCAGCGAGCCGACGAGGCGAGCGGAACGGAGGCGTCTTATCACTCCGCCGCGCAGCGGCGGCACTCGGCTAATTTAATAAAACTGACATAGATAATAATAATAACACCGCCGCGTAGCGGCGGCTAATATATAGCGCCACCGCCGCGGAGCGGCGGCGCTCGGCTAGTCCTCAACATCTACTACAGGAACCATCGAGTCTGTCGGTCTGTGTGTGGGTCAGGCGGTGCGTCACATGGGCGATGGCGGCACCCCATTGGCCAAAATGCTGCCGAGCGCAGCGATGGCGGCCCCCGCCGCCGAAGGCGGCCCCCGCCGCCGAAGGCGGCCCCACCGGCGTGTATTGCGTGACCGCAGGGCCCGCCCTTCATCGGACTCAACGACACAGCAGGGCGAGTAGTGCAGCGAGCCGACGAGGCGAGCGGAACGGAGGCGTGATATCACACCGCCGCGCAGCGGCGGTACTCGGCTACTATAATAAAATTGACATAGATAATATTATCACCGCCGCGTAGCGGCGGCTACTATAAACACGAAGGTAGCGCCACCGCCGCGGAGCGGCGGCGCTCGGCTAGTCCTCAACATCTACTAGAGTCACCATCAAGTCTGTCGGTGTGTGTGTGTGTGGGTCAGGCGGTGCGTCACACCTGCCCATGGGCCGCCGAGCGCAGCGATGGCGGCACCCCATTGGCCAAAAAGCTGCCGAGCGCAGCGAAGGCGGCCCGCCGCCGAAGGCGGCCCCACCGGCGTTTATTGCGGGACCGCAGGGCCCGCCCTTCATCGGATTCATTGGCATAGCACTGCGAGTAGTGCAGCGAGCCGACGAGGCGAGCGGAACGGTGGCGGGATATCACTCCGCCGCGCAGCGGCGGCACTCGGCTATTTTTATAAAACTGACATAGATAATAATAACACCGCCGCGTAGCAGCGGCTCATATAAACACCAACGTAAATAATAGCGCCACCGCCGCGGAGCGGCGGCGCTCGGCTAGTCGTGAACATCAGATGGTGTTCGCATATTGTCGGCAAGATTAGTAGTTGTGAGGGCTGCGCTATTGAGGCAAATCACTGTAATGTACTACTAGTGGAGCACCACGTGTTACGTGCTGCTTGAAGGGGCAACACCCAAATCTGTGTATCCACACAGTTTTGGGCGACGCCCCCAACAAACCCATCAATTAATAAACCAAATCGGACGAAGAATTTGGCTAAAAAATCCTTCGAAAGTAAATGTTCAAATCAAGCCTCGTTTGTACTCATCGATCGGTTTTGGGGGAAATGCATCCAATGCATTCAATTGTGTGCATCCAGCAACGCTACCTCCAACTGGTCGTGCATCATTTTGAAGTTGACTTCTTTGCTAAGAGCCAAACACAAGTAGAAGCACATACTTACTGCAAGCCAAAAGCAGCAAAACATGTCATTGTTGGAAAGCTGAATCTACAACCGTGGATGCATCATTTGCTTCGTCATCAACCTTGCCCATTGTCCGATGTTCTTGTGTTTTATTTCGCTAATTCCTATTAGACCGTCTGCAGCGTAGCTGGAGATATCTACAATTTATTTTACACGCATTTAATGAGTGAATCACTCACATAGTCTGGACGTCGGGTCGACCTAGAGTTGAAATTGTAAACTACTTAAATACAGTAATATACGTTTCTAGTCCTTGTGTATTTAATCCGCATGTAAGGTTTTGTAATTGAGTAACTCAATTTGAGTTACGTGTACATGTTGTATCAGCGGCGCTGGCGTCCTGGGACCTTGGTAGCCTAGCCAGTCAGCTGCCACCGTGATGGCGACGCTTGCAACCACCTCGCCGATGAAGGCTTCATCATTAACTTCGTTTCTTAGCGAATCTTGATCAGCATTTAGGGCGACATCTGAAACGCATTCGCCTTCCTCGAACTGCGCCGTGGCCTGCGGCTAGGAACTATGGGTCTTTGACCTTGAAGAGCAGTTCTTTGCGCCATTTCGCACGAGAGCTTGCGGCAAGACTCCTACCAGCAGTTGCCACAGTAGATGGTTGGTCGATCTCTATGTTTGTATAGCATTGAAATATCGCAAAACGCCGATTGCACCATTTCAGATCATTTGCTTGAATATTTAACGGTACCATGTATTTAACAAATCAATCTGCATTTAACTGTCAGAAATGCATTTTTGTATTTTTAAATTAAATGATTAAAATCAGGAGTTTACAGCTCTAGCGTCGGCTGATGCCGTGGAGGTGTCAGTGAACGAGAAGCTAAAACTTGTCAAATTGTTCGCTGCCCAAATTTCAGATGTGATGGCGCGGAGTGTGCATGTGGCGTAAGCGCAAACACGCTTGAACTGAGAACCAGCTACGGCCGTGCCGGGATCACTTCAAGCGTGTTAAGAAATTTTCTATGAGCGGGGCGCGTCAACTGATACATACTTGAATAGTGGGTTTTGGGAATCACCACGATTAGCTTAATGGTGGGCTGAGATGGCACATTAATTGTGGTATGGTGTGGGAATATACAAATAGTTAGATAACTGTTTCACAATGAATGCATCATATGGAGTTACCAACTCTTCATGTGTCTCTAGTGAAACTATTCGAATTGCTTCGCGTGCAGAATTCCTTCGAGTTTGACTGGGGATGTTATTTGTGGTAAAATGTGGAAATCGGGTCATTCCCCACAATGTAAAGAAGCCTGTGGTGAGCTGACACTTGTTTGCAAGCCCAGCACCCCCACCACGAAGTAAAACCGTACTGAATGAAAGCTGCCGAGGGCTCCTGCACTCTACGATAATGCAGTGCCATCTACCGTTTTTAAACCACAATTTACACTATATTTTTGTCCATAAATTCACAGCTTGGCTGATAGCTACCCATACTGGTGCTTGCTGCTCACCGCCCTCGCTGAACACCGCGTCTTCCGCATTCTTGCGGATTTACACGGAGCGCTATCCCTTGGCCAACTATCAGCTTGTTGTTCACGGTGTAGAAGCTCAGGTGCTTCTCGTGGATGCCGATGCTCACGGTCGTGCTCGCGCCGGCCTCCAGCTCCATGTTCGCGAAGCCGACCAGTGCGATGTCCGGATACATCGCCGCGGTGTTGGCCGGAGGGCCAATGTACACCTCCGGCACCACCACGCCCTTAAAGCTGCCAGTGTTGTCACAAGAAAGAAGGCAACATCGGCGTCGTCCGGGCTGCACGACACCTCGTAGTTCAGACCGCCGGCGCTATGCTGCTGGACGAGCTCGCCGCCGCGAGGTTCGAGTTGCTGTACCCGAACGACGTGTAGTTCAGGCCGTGCTGATGTTCGTGTGCACGTAACAGCGGTAGCCGATGTCGAGGCCCTCGCTGAACGTCGCGTTACCGCTCTCCGTGGCCATGCGCTCCGGGTAGTCCGGGTTGCGGGTCATGGTCGAGGCCAGACTCGCCGGTACGTCACGGGCAGGCGGCCTTGCAGCACACTGTTGCCCAGCAGCAAGTCGTCCGTGGCCCAGCCGCCATCCTGGTTCGAGTACAGCTGCTGTACTACAGCATCTCAAAGCGCCTCGTCGCCTGGATCCTGTCGCAGCGTGGTTCCCGCACAGTCCGGCCTGCAATCTACGCCGCTAGTGTGGCGATGACCGGTCGCGTCCGCGCAGTCCGAGCCGTCGCGTGGCCCTATTGAAATGCCTGCCTCACGATGTTTGAAGGTGCCAGCATTGTTACGGCCGAGATTTTACGGCGGACTTTTTACGAAAAATATAGACGATAACAGGTTTTTTGGCTAAATCCGGGCTTATATAAGGGCCATAAGGGCCCTCAGTTTAGTCAAAATATAGCTAATTACTCTATTTCGTAGCTCACGACAATAAAGGCGGATTTCCCTGTTTAATAACTTCGAACCTTGAGCTAGCGACCCTTGGTCGCCTAACGCCAGTGAAACTGACGGATCCTTCCATAGAATCCAATCGAAGCCCAAATCAGAAAAAGTCACTCAACCCAGGTTTTTTTCGAAAAAACGAGCTCTAGTAGACGTCATTCTAAATAGTACACCTAACCCATTTCCAAAATGAATAAGATCCCTTCGTAAAAACTAAATCAAAGAGTAAAACAGAGTGATGTCCTACACACAAACACATAAATCGGAGACTCATGATTATAGGGGGGCTTCGCCCCAATTATTTAACATCATACAAACGAAGTACAGGAGGTACTCTCACTTCCGACACTGCCGATAACAAATGACCTCTATTATTGTTGGCACTTTCGAATATTAGATTTAATAGGAAATTTTCGCGCGCGCGCCAAAACCAATTCTGAACGACTCGTTCGGAACGAGGCGATAAGCTTAAGCACCATTCGAGTATTTGCGGCGACCAGCATAGTACAACCATGGGCAAGTGAATGACCATAGACAACAAGCGAGAGCTTATTCGTAAGCATGCAGCCACACCAGCCATGACGCAGGCCCAGCTAGCCAAGTGGGCTAAAAAGGAGTTCCGCCTGCGTGATCCTCCTGCTCGAAACACAATGTCTGACATGCTTCGAAACGCAGGTACCATCATGAAGGAGGCGTACGACCAAGGCAAGCGCCGCAAACCCCTCAAGGTGAAGGCGCCTGCGCTCGAAAGAAGGCTAGAAGGCTGGATCGAGAAAGCCGAGCAGCGTGGTATGTGTTTAAATCGAAAGGTCATCACTCGGAAAGCTAAAAGCTCGCTTTGAGGTGGGGGGGGGGCTCGATGTGGGCGTGTCTGTGGGTTGGATGTCGGTATTCCTCAACGGGCATGAGCTTCGCTATCGTCCAAGCCATGGGGAAGCGGGCCGACGTCGTACGCCAAGGCCGCCATGCTCTCCACGAAGTGACAGACCTGTATGACCTCACAACAATTTATATAGTGCACAAAAAGTACTGAACATATGGTGTCGGAAGTGGCGGTATATTCTGTATAATACTACCATCTAATACAAGCAAATAAAAGGGTCTCTAATTCATTCACTTTCATACCATTCAAATCGTTACTTCACATCCACTACACTACTCTCTTCATACTTCGATCGTCACTAGCGCAACTACAACACCCTCATCGAGCCACATCGGAACGAGTGACTGGGCTACCAGTCACACACAACCGATCGCTACTTACTTCGTTTACTTCACAGTCGGGGCCTTCGTTGTAAGGACCGAGACGTGACGAGCACGTCAAGGCCCGCGCATCTAAACTACAACATCCACTACGCAAAGACAAGTGGGTAAGTAAGGAACATGCACTAGGGTGCATGACCTCTGTCGTGTACATTTACTTTTGTATAGCGCATGTCAACCCACTTCAACTTGAAGTGGATTGACCAATCAGATTCATTCATTTTATCACCGCCATGGGCACTACCCAGACGGCCGGCCACAAGGCCTTAACCAACTAATATCACTTTGCAATTTACGTCCAACTACCTACACGTTTCCACATCGCGGTACATCTTCACTCGCGGCCTTCTACGTGTCAAGCCTTACATCTGGTAGCACTTACGGTCATTTTCGCCGGGCAAGTGGTCAGAAGATCTACAATCGACCGACTCGACTCGCTACTTTCAACTCGACTACTGCTACAGTACCTGGGTTAGGGTTTCGCCTTTCGCACTTACTGCTACTCTACGTGTTCATTGACTTAGCGGCATTAACGCTTTTCGCTAGCCGTAAAGTCTTGCATAATCGACATTAACGCTTTTCGCTAGTCGATTACGCTAACTAGCCTCACGCTTTTTGCTAACGGTTAGTTCTTCGAAGGATTTGTACTAGTTTAACGCTTTTCGCTTCACTAGTCACCTTCCCACACGTAAGCCTAGTATATTGCGGAAACCTTTGGCCTTGTATGACCAAGGTGAAAAACCAAAAAAGTAAAAACCTCAACTCAAACCCAGATCCTAATCTACAAGCAGTAGATCGACTTCGTATTAAGGGATTAAACTCAGTTAATCGCCTTGCAAGCTTAACTCACCACTTACAGGACCAGGAGAAGAGTTTTCACTCTAAGTCCGAGCGTATACTTTTTCGAGAAGCTTGCCGTATCCTAAGTTTACAAGTGGTGCGTATTCATAACACACTCACTACTGTATTCGACCGTGAACTTAAGGAGAGCTCGCGTAAAAGAGCACTTGAAGAGGCTCAACAGGAAGAGCTACTTGTTCAGGGTTTCGGTCAGAAGAAATCCAATTACAAGGCAAAGCGCCAACGCTTGAATTAGTGCTAAGTAGCATTGTTTAAGTGTTGTTTTAAACTTTTTTCGCATTGTTTTAGTGTAATTGCACTTTGGCCCAGCCAATCAGTAGTTACCTAAACCCCAGCATCCGTATAATTCCGAATTTGAGAATCCGCGTAATTTTCAGTCGTTTCCTGAATTTTCGCGTAATTTTCGGGTAAGCTTTGGCGTAAGCTTCGGGTATTTTTCCAGTATATGCCTAAGCGTACTGCTCGTGAGTGGGACGAAGATCAGCAAAATCGTCGCATTCTCACCATTGAACAAGCCGTTCAACGCGCTTTCACAGTTCGTGCTGCTACCCATTTGCAGTACGAGATTACTTGCTTGACGGAGCATCTCCGTGAAGTTTTCTTTCCGTTTTTTGAAACTCACCTCGACCGTGTTATCGAGCCTGGGTTTGGACTGTTTCTCTTCGAAACCGTCGACATCGTGAACACCTGTGCCAACCGCATCGACACCGAAGTTCGTGCTTTCGTTGATCGCGTTATCAGCATCAAGCGCGCCCGTTTCGAGTAGCTGTTGACAGTGTTGTTGTAGCTCTAGTTCTAGTAGCTAGCAGCTGTACATTCGTAGCGTAACTTTAATCAGCTTTTAGCTCAAGTTACACTATCATGACTTCGTTAAATCCTGGTGGATGGTCTGCGGACCGTCTGACACAGTCTGTGGTCGAAATGGTGCAGAAGCAACAAGCACTAATCGACGTTTTGACTTCGCAACGCAAAGAAGTCAAAGTTGAAGGTATACGCCTACCTCGCTTCTATGGAAACATGGGTGACTCGGTTGAATTGTACTTCGACCAAGTTATTCATTACTTTGAGGCGAAGAACATTGATTGGCAAGATGAGAACCAGAGTAAGCGCATCATTGCCATGATGACTGCCAATTTCAGGGGAAATGCTGCTGCATGGTACATGCTTTGCAGGGATTCTATCAGTGATGTCCAAGATTTGATCCAGAAGCTCACGAAGGAATTCGTTCCTCCGGATCTTCAGGAGCGCCTTCGAGATCGTTTGTACAGTCTCAAGCAGAAACGTTGTTCTAGCTTGGAGGACTACATCTCTCGATTCCGCGTTGCTATCATGCAAGTTAAGGACATGAGTGAGCTTGACAAGATCACGTACTTCATTCGAGGTCTTGTTAGTCCCACAAAAGAAGAAGTTCAGTATCGTCGTTGCACGACGGTATCTGAGGCTCTCTCAGTTGCACTTGAGTATGACAGATCGCACTTTCGTGCTGGTCCGTTTCAGAAGAGTCGTTGGACACCTCCAAGATCTTTTGGACGTTCCAACTCTACGTCATTCGCTCGTTCCAACACGGCTCCACAGCGTCCTGCTGAGAATGAACCTGAGCCTATGGAAATCGACACTGGTCATGTGCATAACCCACGTCGTGACAATTATCATCGCCCTGTTCAGAACAACAACCGTAACAGTGGCAACTCGAAGAAGTGTCGGTATTGTAAGAAGCCTGGTCACACGATTGAACAGTGCTTCAAGCTTCAAAATCGACAGAAGCATGGAACGAACAACAGCTATCAGTCTGACACTAAGCGTGGTCAGTTCGCTGTTCACACTTTGGCAGCAGAAAAGCCAGAGTCTGTTGAAGTTGTTGAGATAAATGATCTCAACGCTGCTACCATCCAGTCACTACCAGCTCCGAATGAGTTGATTCGGAAGCCAGGTCTGTGTGATGGCAAACGTGTCACCATTATGCTAGACACGGGAGCCACATGCAATGTCATTCGTCCTGGATTGGTGGATACTATTCCTGACACCATGATCTCTCAAGTCACCTTGTTTGACGGAAGCACAACGAAGAAACGTGCCGTTCACAAGGGCAAGGTCACTATTGAGATGGATGGTTATCGATTCAGAGACTTAGAGGTCCTGGAATGGTCTATGAGTCCTGAACACGATGTCATTCTCGGAAAACCTTGGTTTACCAAGTACCAACCAATTATTGATTGGCGTACTCATCACCTGCAGTTCAAACCGCAAGGAATGAAGCCAGTGTTGCGCAAGGTAGAAGTATCTGGTGCTGAGTTCAAAGCTAAAGCCAAGCGCCATGACTACGATGAGATTTACCGCGTCAAGATTACTCCAGCTCAACCCGTCACGGAGGAACCACAAGAAATTGTGCCTCTCCTTGATGAGTTTGCTGACGTGTTTCCAGACGTTTTACCCGATGGGTTACCTCCTCATCGACGCGTGGAATTCGAACTCAACATGAAGTCAGATGCTATGCCAAGCACACGCGCACCTTTTCGGCTCTCGAAGACAGAACAAGATGCCCTTGATCTGTTTGTCGAAGAAAAGTTGAAGAAAGGTTGGATCGAACTATCCGATTCGCCTTGGGTCTCCAACATCTTTGGTATCCCGAAGAAAGACCCGAAATCAGGGAAACAACTTTCTCGAGCTGAGTGGCTACGGTCGGGCAACGCCACGTTACCGATTCGTTGGGTGATTGATTATCGTTGGCTCAACTCGCAAACAATCATCGCCAGAATTCCACTCCCGAGAATTGACGAAACATTTGACAAAATGTATGGATGCATCATCTTCTCAGTCTTGGATCTCGCGCAAGGTTACCATCAGATGAGGGTTGCCTTGAAAAGTCGTCAGTACACAGCGTTCCGCACTCATTCTGAGACCTACCAGTGGTGTGTTGCGCCAATGGGTCTTGCTGGAATGCCAGGTGTCTGGTCACGTCTTATGCGTGTCCTACTAGGCAAATATCCGTTTATCGTGGTGTATCTGGATGACATTTGTGTATTTTCCAAGAACATGAAGGAGCATCTGCAGCATCTCCGCACACTCTTCGAAGTGTTACGCAGAGAGAAGCTGTACTGTCATCGTTCGAAATGTCATTTTGGGCAGAATCAAGTTCAGTTCCTAGGTCACACCGTGTCAAGTCAAGGCATTGCGGTGGATTCCAAGAAAACTGAAGTGATCGCCAATTGGCCAATTCCCATGAACCAAAAGCAATTGCAAAGCTTTTTGGGTCTCGCAGGCTACTACCGTCGCTTCATTTACAACTACGCGACAATCGCCTTACCGTTTGGACCTCTAGTCAAGAAGGACCATACTTGGAATTGGAATGAAGAGCATGATATCGCCTTCAGCAAACTGAAATCAGCATTGCAATCCGCCCCAGTCCTGACTTTACCGGATTTCTCTCTTCCGTTCATCGTGACAACCGATGCTTCAGGATATTGTGTGGGTGGAGTACTTTCGCAAAAGCACAACGGACATGATCATCCGTTAGCTTTCCTCTCCAAGAAGTTGGGTGTGCATGAACAAAATTGGCCTACCCATGAGAAGGAACTCTATGCAATTAAGCTGTCGCTGGAAAAATGGCGTCATTACCTCTATGGTCGTCATTTCGACATCTACACGGACAACAGTGCATGTCAGTGGTTGTTACACCACCCGAAGGTTTCCTCGAAGCTTGCACGCTTCTTAACCTTCTTTGCTCAGTTCGACTTCACCTTGCATCATCTGAAAGGATCGATGAATGTCGTAGCTGATGCACTGTCCCGTCCTCCAATGGATTCAACTCCGACTGCGTTGATATCACCACAATTGGCTCCGCCAATTGTCTGCTCAATCAGTTTTCAGCATTGTGAGTCTGAAAGTGATAAATCGACATCAAGTTTTCGCGTAATTAGCGATCTACGCACAGTCAATGCTTCGCTGTCGATTCCAGCCTCACAGAGTGTTGCGCGTCCCGCTATCAATACGATCAGCTATCATACGTGTACACCGCAGTGTGACAGTTTTGGATCACGCTACCGTGCACAGCAACATGATGGGGATTCCCAGAAGGTGAATATGACCATGGTATCTGCAGCTCTCTCGCCTGTTGAATTTTCGGGGGAGGAGATGGCGGAGGTTTCTGCTGGTCACATCGCCTTACATGATCTTTCCGATGGTTATCTCTACACTCCTGTTCAAGATGCAGAGATTGCCACATCGGTTGTGCAAATGCAACACGCAAGTTCGCTAGGATGGACTTCGAATCTCAAAGAAGAGTTCATCAAAGCCTACCGCACTGATCCCGGATTTCGTGACAAGTATCGTACTCCGCATGATCCATACGTACTCAAGGATCAATTGCTTTATGTGCAATTCACGGACGACAAGGAGTCCAAAGTGATGAGACTTTGTGTCCCGAGATCGCAGCGCAATCGTCTAAGGACGAAGATTATTGAGCAATTTCATGATTCCAGTATTGCCGCGCACCCAGGAATTCGTCGTACGTACCTCCGTATCAAGCAATGGTACTACTGGGCGTCGCTTCATGAAGACGTTTCCGATTACGTGCAAAGTTGTGAAACATGCACACGTTGGAAGCACAGCAACGCCAAGAAGAATGGCAAGCTGATTCCAATTCCGATTCCAAAAGAATGTTGGGAAGTCGTCTCCATGGATTTCGTTACTGGATTGCCAGAATCAGATGGCTATGATGCTATCATGACCGTCGTGGACAAGTTGTCCAAGCGTCCAATCTACTGTCCCGTTCACACTACCGATGATGCCGAAGAAATCGCTCATTATTTCTTCGACAATGTCGTTCGGCATCATGGAGTGCCTGCAGTGATCATCAGTGATCGTGATCCCAAATTCACATCGCGTTTTTGGAAATCTCTCGCGCAGGTCATGGGTGTACAATTGAATATGACAACGTCATATCGCGCTCAAGCTGACGGCCAAACCGAACGTCAAAACCTGGTACTAGAAGACGCACTTCGTTGCATGGTCTCGTATCATGGTGATGACTGGGCTGCCAAATTGGGAACGATTGAGTATGCTCATGCCACGCTAGTCAGTGCCTCTACAGGACTCTCGCCATTTGAAGTAGACACAGGGCGTAAGGAACGCAATCCCTTCGGAACTTTTCCTACGCTGTCTACCACAGTTCAAGTACAACAAGGACTGTCTGAGTATGCAAACCGCTTCAAGGACGAACGCGACAAGATTATTGGCAAAGCCAAGGAGCACTTACTCAAGGCTCAAGCATCGCAAAAGAAGTACTACGATCAACACCGTAGCAATGTGCAATTCAAGGAAGGAGATTTGGTTATGCTGGATACACGCCGTATTCCACTCAAGCATGCTGCGAAAGACATTGACGTCAAACGTGCAAAGTTAGCCGCTCGTAAAGTTGGTCCGTTTGTTATCAAGCGCATGATCAACGACAACGCTGCTCGTCTGATTTTGCCACGCAGCATGAAGTCGCTGAACCCTACTTTCAACGTAGACGTTCTCAGCCATTATGTCTCCAACCCGGACAAGTTTGAGACTCGTGTTCTTCCGAAAGCATCTCGCATCATCACGAATGAAGACACTGGAGAAGACCTCCACATTGTCGAGAAACTCCTACGCAAGCGTCAGTTCAATCGCAAGACTGAGTGGCTTGTCAAGTGGCATGGTCTCCCAGATCACGAATCTTCGTGGGAACTCGAGAAAGACATCAAGCACGTCTCTCACTGGAAGGTTCTCGTCGACGACTTCAAGCGCCGTCAACGTGAAGTCAAACCCGGGAGGATGTAAGGACCGAGACGTGACGAGCACGTCAAGGCCCGCGCATCTAAACTACAACATCCACTACGCAAAGACAAGTGGGTAAGTAAGGAACATGCACTAGGGTGCATGACCTCTGTCGTGTACATTTACTTTTGTATAGCGCATGTCAACCCACTTCAACTTGAAGTGGATTGACCAATCAGATTCATTCATTTTATCACCGCCATGGGCACTACCCAGACGGCCGGCCACAAGGCCTTAACCAACTAATATCACTTTGCAATTTACGTCCAACTACCTACACGTTTCCACATCGCGGTACATCTTCACTCGCGGCCTTCTACGTGTCAAGCCTTACATTCGTAGCCGTCACGTTCGGGGTGGGAGTAGGCGTGGCCTTCACCATCGAGTTCGTAGGCCTCGGTGTCTCTGGTGTCTTCGTCGGTGTGGGCAACGCCGTGGAGTTGGACGGCTTGGATGCCTCTGGTGTCTTCGACGGAGTGGGGAGCGCAGTAGCGTTCGTAGGCTTGGGAGGTGCCGTCGAGTTCGTCGGTACTGCCGTGGAATTGGTCGACGTCGGCTTGGGCGTCTCTGGTGTCTTCGACGGAGTGGGAAGCGCAGTAGCGTTCGTGGGCTTGGGAGGTGCCGTTGAGTTCGTCGGTACTGCTGTAGAATTGGCCGACGTCGGCTTGGGCGTTTGCGGAGGGGTTGAGGCTGGCGGCGTGGTCTTCGGAGCTGCCGTCGTAGCTTTGGGCGTCGCCGTTGTGGCCTTCGGCGTCGCGGTGGTGGTCTTCGGCGTAGCAGTCGTGGGCTTCGGGGTCGTCACTGCTGCCCTCAGTCGGCGGGAGTCGACTGCTCCGAGACCTGCACATACTTTTCGTCCAAAAGTTCGTCGGCGGCCTCGCTGCTATCGTCGTCGCTCTCATCAGAACCGAAGAGGATGCCGCTGCCATCGTCGTCGCTCTCGTCGGGTCCGCGGAGCAGTGTCGAGACGCCCTCGTTGGTTGTCGTCCCGGAATTGGTTCCGTCTACTACTTGGGCCGTCACTGGAGATGTTGTCGCGGTCGCGACGAGGACTGCGATGCAGACAGCGCTGGCGAGGAGGTGGTGCAGGATCTTCATGGTGATCGGGTCCGTGGGCCTTGTGGCTTGCCTGCTTGGGTGCTTGTTCGGTTGCTTAGGTGCTTGGGTGCTTTGAGTTTGTCGCTTTCAGGAATGGGAGAACTCGAGACCTTTGGCTTCAAGCACGCTGCGAACGCTGTCTGGTGGCCGTGCTCGCGATTGCATACAAACGTGGGTCAAACACTATTTCAAGATGACCTGGCCCCAGTCTGCGCCTTGCAGCTGTTGGTTCTGCGTGCAAGTGCTAGAAGCCAATGCTATGATGGACAAGGTTTCGAAGGCTGAATCCATCGCTCGTCCTCGTTATTCAAATAGATGGTATGATTTGTATATCCTAGTGTATAGTACTTCAAAGTGTATAGTACTATGAGCACTGATTTAGTACGAGGATCTCATAGACACTGTTGATGGCAAGTCTATCAAAGAAAAATATAGACGCAGGACGATGGCATAGCTACTACCATTTGATAATACAGTGTTGTCTCAATCGCGCAGTCATACTTGTATACAATTCTCAATTCAATGTAGTGACACGGGGTTTATTAGTATCGTGAACATCAGATGGTGTTCACATATTGTCGGCAAGATTAGTAGTTGTGAGGGCTGCGCTATTGAGGCAAATCACTGTAATTGTAGTGCATGCAAAGCATGCAGATAAGCATCCAGCCAGCACCAGCTACAATGACGGGTAACGTTAACGACAATGCAGGCTACAACAAGATCTGCATATCGACAACTTGGATTACGCAGGTGATACGTAACGACAACGGTGATGACATCCACGGTGTCCAACCAAGTGGCCGGCCGCTCCCGAGCGCTGCCACGACAACATGTAGACTAGCATTAGATTGAGATTCACTTTGCAATTTACCAGCAATAAACTACGGCCATACTTCCGGGAGCCTCGCCGTCTCCCCCAGCGTGTCTTCTTTCCTGCAGACACTACAAAGATATCTTTAGCAGTACCCTGCTGAATCAAGACCATGACCAAGACGAGAGCTCAGCGCTCGAACTCACCCGACGAAGATGGCGAGCGAGCTTCGGCTCCGATCTTCACTCCTATCCTGCCACCGAGGATCACTAGCACGTCGCATGCCGCGCTGGTGAAGTGGCGCAAGGAGCGTCGCGAGTATGAGGACACTATCCGAAACCGCGCGAAGGGTGAAACGGACGATCTAATCGTGCCCATCAAGAACACGTTTGACGAAGGACTACTTCGGCAGTGGTGTCGACTCCGGTGGAAGTTGTCCATTGATGACGTCACGGACGCCACCATCCTGGCTGAAGTGGAGAAAATTATTTCCACGGTCAAGAACAACAGTGTTCCTGACATCGACCAGGAAATGGCTGAAAACCTCCGCATGGACTTGAATGAGAGTGACGTTCATGAACGTGTCATTCAATATTTCAAGCTGTGCCATGAAATTATTGACGACCATGGGTGGCGTGTGTTTTTTACCGGAGATGACGGTAGAAAGCAACTATGCTCCATACTGATCAAGTCGTTGGAGCCAAAGGCCTTGCGAGAGGAGGTTGACCGAACAGCTCGTTTTCAAACGCGCAAAGCGAGAGAAGACGAGGTTGTTCTCCACGACCTGATCCTGGAGATGGCCCTCGATCACGAGAAAGCCTACCAGAGTCAACGCCGCGCCAAGCGCGACCGTGACCGAGGTGACCGCGACCGAGGCGGCCGTGACCGAGGTGACCGCGAGACTGAGCGCCTGTCCCTGCGCGTTATCAGTAAGCAGCCTACCAAGAAACCAAGGCTGAGCAGCGAACCGAGTGGTGGCGGCTCCCGAGCGCCCACAAAGTCGCTGGCAGACCGACCTAAGGTTCCGCCAACCCCGTGCCCTCACTGCGGCGAACTTCATTGGCTGTCGGAATGCCCCAGGGCTACCGACACTGAGAAGGCCGAAATTCGTAGGAAGCTGCGCGCACAGCGAGGCGACAGTGGGAAGAGAGATGTTGCTCGCCTAAAACGTCTTCGGGAGTGCATTCCTTCCGATGACAAGACTGTCACGCTCAACGACGTGATGGAACTACCGTACTGTGCCGATACAGGTGCCGAGCGGACTGCAATTGGTCAAAGGCATGTTGAAGAGCTATTGCTCCGTGACCCTTCCATCAAGATGGACCGGCTCGACACACCCATAGTGATTGTAGCTGTGGCCGGACATGAGATCACATGTACCGCATCGGTGCATCTTCGAGTGTTGCTCAACACGGCCGCTGGGCCCGTGGCAATTCACGAACCAGTGGAATGCCTGGTGATCAATGATGATGAACCTGAATTCATTATGGGCCAGGACCTTTTGAAAACTCTGGGCATTGACATCGATCGGCAGCTAGAGCAGCTAGTAGAGCGCGACCAGGATGAGGAGGAGGACCTGCTCGACCCCGACGACAACCTGCCTGTCTCTACTTCGCTGCCGACAGATGATGATCTACGAAGTGCCGTTGAGACACTAGTGCAAATGGCATTAGATCACGGATTTCCGAGCGCCCTGGTGGAGAAGCTTCGTGCCATTGCATTTAAGCACGACATCTGGCGCCTCGAGCTGGGTAATGACCCTCCAGCAAAGGTGAAGCCGCTGAAGCTTCGTCTGAAAGAAGGAGCCAAAGCGGTAAAGAGCAAGCCGCGTCGCTACCCACCTCAGGTGCGAGCGTTTCTGCGCGAGTTCAACCAAAAACTCGTTGAGCTCGGCTGGGTCTACGAGAATCCTACCAGCCGCTGGGCCAGCCCAGTGCTACCAGTGCGTAAGCCCGGCACAACCGCCGACGAGTACAGGCAAACCTGTGACTACCGGCTGGCCAATGACGTGATTGAAGCGTTGATAAGCACGATGCCTCACATGAGTGCCCTACTGGAGTACACCAAGGGTAAGAAACACTACGGTCTGTTTGATCTCCTAAAGGGATTCTGGCAGCTCCCGCTAGATGAGCTTAGCCAGGAGTTGATGTCATACATCACTGACTCAAAAATATACACTCCTCGTCGGGTACCCCAAGGGTGCTGCGATGCTGCTGTTCATTTTCAGCAGACTATGGAGCACTGCTTTGAGTCGCTTTTGTACGAGTCCCTCATTATTTGGATCGACGACCTCCTACTCTTTGCTGACGATATTGTGGTATTGCAAAACACACAAATCGTCAATTGTGGGTCCTCGCAAACAACCAACAACAATAGCCGAGCTAGTCGGCTGAGTTGGCCTGCGTGGGGTCTCTTTCGGGTCCCCAACGGTCCGGCCCAGCCGGGACAGTAGGTGTCTTGTCTTCGCCGAGTTCCAACCAACCGGTTCAACTCTCCAGAGACTCGCCTGAGCCGGGCAGTCTCCGTTCACAAAACCCGTGCCGTCCACCAAAGGATGGATCAGTCACGGGCCGCCGAGTGCAAAGGCAGCTCAGCTGAAAGGTTACGGTGCCCTGGGACTTACAGGCCCACCGGCTCGCCGAGTTCGGCGAGACTTTTCTTCGCGCTTGGCGAGACTGCCCCTTCCGGGCCGACGTTATCTCTTGGCGCTACCTGGTTGGTACCCTACAAGCTATGCCTCTCAGGTACCAACGGCAGACATACCCCAGCCCTGTGCAGGGACTTACCGGAAGAGTGTACACTTGTCTTGGACTAGGAAAATTCTGCTCTGTTTGTTTGGTTATATCTTTCGGGTGCCCTGAAGGGTCGCCTCTACTGTTCCTGAGTTCCTATACAAATACCTAATGAAATGGAGTGGTTTCGGATCTCGGCCGACCCTTCGCCGAGTTCGGCGACCTCTCGTGCCAGTCGGTCCGGATACAGCGCTTATCCGGATCCGCGAACTCGGCTGGTCCGGATACTGAGTTATCCGGCCGGTACTCTGTACCCTCCAGCCGAGTTATCACAGTCGCTCTGTTATCCTAAGCTTGTCTGGTACAGGTACCAGTGTGTGCCACTCGGCGAGATAGTCTTTGACCGCTCTGAAGCTGAGACACTTGACCGCTCTGAAGCTGAGACAGTAGACCGCTCTCACTCTGAGACAGTATGACCGCTCCCATTCCGAGACAGTCTAGTGTCCCCGATATTCGGTGTCTTGCCACATGAGTCACCGAAACTTGATGTTTACTACACCACAACTGCCCCGGCCATGCTACGAGCCGGAGTGGTGAGTGGCCTGGCCCAACTGGAGTGTCACACGCCTGGTCCTGTCCAGTCAAATCCATCGCAATCACTCTGCGTTCACATTCCCGAAAATCGCGCCACCCCAAGCTGCTGCAACGCTACCTCGGCGCCATCACCCTGCAAAAGTGAGGCTTCCCCACGACTTGTGACTTTGCCCACATCTTGTCTGACATGTGGTCTCCGTGTTCCAATCTGTCTGTACACGTAGAGATGTCTCAGTCGTCGTCACCAAACCCCGCTGTTCAGCCAAGTTGAGCGCCTTCAAGCTCGGGTGGCTACTTCCACGGGGGCACAAGTGGGTCGCGCTGGACAAAGAGAAGTCAGCTGGTGCCCCTGTCGACGTCAGGCATCGAAACATCGCGGTTGGTTCCCCAAAGTCGAGTCATGTGAAGATACCAGTGCTGAGACACGTGGGGAAACGTCGACTTCGCACACGCCCGTCGTTGAAGGTCCCAAGTTCGACTCAGCTAGCCAGGTACGCGTATGTTTCCGTGTCCGATGAGCGAAGTTGAGCCTAAGGGTGTTGATGTCATGTTGTGAGTCGTACAGGGGTCGGCGAACTCGGCGAATCGACCGAATGTTTCTGTACGAGCGGTGAACTCGGCGAATTTGACCGAACGAGCTTGGCTGATCCCAAACGCCGGTTTGTCAGCTGACCCCCAGTGTGACAGCATTTTGGACTCGGCTGGACCTCCACTCAGCTAAGGTGAAACCCGACTAGGCGATACTCGGCTTTGCTCCAACTCTTCACAGCTCGAGCTCGGCTACGCTTGAACTCGGCTTCACTTTGCGCGAACCCCGCTGGTACTCACACAACCGAAGGCGCGAAGCGCTTGAACTCGACTGGAATGTCGATGACTCCAGCGATGTCGCACGTGGTCTCCAAGACTCAGCGGGACCTACTAGCACCTGGCTGACACGTCGACGTCCGGTCACAATGCTCCAGATGCAGCGACCCGGTCTCCAGTCACTTCGGCAGCATCTTCAAGCTCAACTAAGTCTCCAAGTTCCCACCAATACATCAGCCTTCGGCTACAGCAGTTCTGGATACAAACTCGGAGTCTCCAGCCGCCACCGCCCCATCTTCGAGCTGAGCTGGGTCATTGTTGAACCCAACACTTGGTGATGATGCTTGCATTAGCATGGAATCCAGCTCGGGCGGCGACTTCCGCGGGGACACAAGTGGGCTGCGCTGGACCAAGGGAAGTCAGCTGATGCCCCTGACGACGCCAGACATTGAAAAGTTGCCGCTGATTCCCCAAAGTCGAGTTACCTGGCGATACCAGTGCCGGGACACGTGAGGGAACGTCCACTTCACATCCGCCCGCGGTTTGAAGCCTCGAAATCGACTCAGCTGCCCAGATACGCGTATGGTTCTGTTTCCGATGAGCGAAGTTGAGCCTAATCGTATTGATGGCATGTTGTGGGTCACACAGAGGTCAGCAAACTCGGCGATTCGACCTAACGCCTTTGTACGAACTCGGCTGAGCTCAAACGTCGGCGTCAGCTGATCCCGAACTCCATGTGTGGCACTATTCTGGACTCGGCTGGACCTCAACTCAGCTGAAATGATACCTGACTCGGAGAAACTCGTCTTCGCTCCAACTCGTTACAGCTTGAGCTTGGCTACGCTTGGACTCGGCTTCACTTTGCGCGGATCTCGCGAGTATTCACATCACCGGTGATGCAAGACACTTGAGCTCGGCTGGAGAGTCGATGACTCCACCGATGTCGCGCATGGCCTTCGAGACTCGGCTGGAACTCATAGCACCTCGCCGGCACGTCGACATCCGGTCACAACGCTCCAGATGCAGCCGCCTGGTCTCCGGTCACTTCGCGCGCTATCTTCAAGCTCAACCAAGTCTCCAAGTTCCTCGCCAATACGCCAGCCTTTGGCCACAGCGGTTCTGCCAGTCGCCACCGCCCCATCTTCAAGCTGAGCTGGGTCATTGTTGAACCCAACACTTGGTGACGATGTTTGCACGATCTTGGAATTCAGTGGGGAACTCCGCATTGGATCGCAATTCGCCAATGTGCTTGATATCAGGTGGTGTTTCGGCAGGTTTGCTGATGGTTTGTGTTCCCAGCACTCAGCGTTTTGGTCGAAATCCTTGTCATCCCATTCCGTAATCAATATAGTTATACAGTTTGACGCAGTAGTTTTCTTCGACTCGACTCAGCCTGTTGTCTTCACCGGGTCGGCGGATTTTTTTTATTTGACGCAGTATCTTTCTTCGACTCGACTCGGCCTGCTGTCTTCACCGTGTCGGCGGATTCATTTTCGTGGAGCGTTAGTCCTCGTCTGCCACTTGCACCAATTTTCGTTGTGTCTTCGCTGTGCTAGTCGAGAGGGGTAATTCGTTGCCCAAGATGGCTTCCACTTCGTAATGGTCTTCTCCTTCCTCGGGTTCCCAGCTATCATCAGGCAGCAACTCGTCAAAATCAATGGCCACGGACCTGAAAGGTCCGTGCCATCGGTGGGCTAGGTTCTTGGTCAGTCCGGGTTTATCACGCTCTATCAACAACCACTCTTGGCCGCCTTCTTTGAACAATGACTGGGTTAACTCAGCTGACGGGTCCTCCGTATTTGGCAACTCGGCTGACGGCGCTGCGGAGGTTGGCGACTCGGCTGAGTGCTCCTCAATGGCCGGCGACTCAGCTGCGTGCTCGTCTTGCGTCGGGATAGCTCTCCTCTCGACTCGGCTAAGAGCTTCGTTGTGTTCCTTCGCTCTCCTACCATTATCTTCAAAGTGAACTCGGCGTGCTTGGCTCCGGGTTCTCGCGGCGATATTCGGTGTCACGTTGTCATCCTTCGCCGAGTCGCGGCCCACATACAGCACCTCCTGGATCCTGTTTAGCACTTGTAACTCGGCTTTTCGGTCGGCGCTTAGTATCACGCGGCCAGCTTTAGCCTCCAATGCTTCGGTGGCGAGGGCGTCTGCCGCAGCGTTGTAGGTGCGCAGAACATGCAGATATCGCGTCGAGCCGAGTTGTTTTGTGAGTGCCTTGTGGCGGGCTAATTCCACCTGTAACGTATCCTTCTTGCAGGCAATCACCCCCATGGATTGCTGGATTGCAAGCAGCGAGTCTCCGACGATAATCAAGTTGGTGATGCCCCGGTCCAATGCCGCCGCCACTCCATGATTCATTCCAGTGTACTCGGCTATGTTGACCGTGGTAGACGAGAGGTGCGAACTCGCAGCGATCTCAATGTCCCAAGTAGGTAGCCGCCACAGAATCCACGAACAGCTACCGTAGCCTCCATTTTTCTCCGTCTTAGCTGAGCCATCAAAGGATAATACATGGCCCGTGAAGTCGCTTGGCACTCGCGCGTACAATAGCTCCGCGTCGGTCCACACGCTAGCCGAGCCCTTTGAGGGTGGGGCTATAGGTTTCCACTCATCCTTCCGCCGAATCATATGTTCTTCACCCCCCATGTCGGTTGTCGTCTTGTCACCCCTGTCGCTGACCGCAGTTATCTGATCGCTGGGCGCACAATCTACCGCGTTTTTTCTGCAGGGTTCATTTGTATCCAAGGAGCCAGTTTTGCCCGGATCCCACCTGTCACCCCGGTCCGGGGTAACAATCGGGCGGCCATTACTGGGAGACTGTGGCACAGGAGCAGCCGGGGGGTAAACCTGGTCGCCTGCCTTGGGCGTAGAGTCAATTGGCTCTATTTCGCCGAGCTCAGCTTCATCCTGTGGGGTCATCGAACTCGGCTGTTCGCGCAGGAGTCGTTCCATTTCCGTTTGGAGCCGATCGAGCCGCTCCCATTGCTCGGCACATGAGAGCCCGCGCTGGTGTGTTCCTTCTTCACTGTCTGGTCGCTGTCGGATGCCCGTCGGTGTCACATAGTCGGGTCGATCGACCGCTGCTGGCTGATGTCTCAGCCACTCGGCATACAGTCGTTGCTCTTTTTTTCAACAAATCCCGGTCGATAGCCGCGTTATACGCCAATACTTGCCAGTCTCTGTACTTCGTCGATTCCACCCGCACATATCCCTCCGTGAGTGGTAGAACTTCGTGGGGTACCCATTGGACCACAGGAAAGTGGGCGGGGCAGGAACCCGGCTTTTCCCCTGTGTTAGTCAGCAGGACTCGGCTGGGTCGTCCTTTGTGTGTGTACCTCACCGTCGGCACCAGTTCAATTGACCCGCCGTACCCATAGCTCGTGCGTAGCTTCATCCGGTGGTCGGCGTTGTAGCCTGAACTCGGCTGTGAACCGACTCGATACGTTCATGCTCTCGATCGGTCCCCCGCAGATGGCGTTACCGTAATTGGTGTCTTTACGCACACTAGCCGACTTGATCAGGTTAATCTCGATCTCGTCGGGCAACTTAGCTTTCGAATTGAACAAATCTAACCTGATCCCAGCTGGGATCATGAAATCCGTACCCAGGATCAAACCCACTCCGGCGTGATGGTCCATAATCCACACTTCGAACTCGTAGACAATCTCCCAGCCGAGTGTAACTTTTACCAATGCTCGGGTGGTCGTCTCGACTTTGCTCTTGCCGATCCCTTGCACATCAATCTTCCGGTCGGCATTCGCCAGCCGCTTCAGGCGCAGCTTCTTGGCAAATGACTCGGTTACAGCCGAGACGTTGGCCCCTGTATCCAGCAGTATTTTCGTTCGCACATTGTTGACTGCTCCCATGACCAGAGCCCGCATTCGCACTCGACGGTCAAACTTCCGCGAGGACCACCAGCCGAGTCGCTCACCCGGCAGAAGTCTCCATTTCTTGGATTCGCCGATTGTGACGGCTGCTCGTCGGGTTGTAACTGCACTCGCTATGACCCTTGTTGAGTCTTCTGCCGACTCGGCTGTCGCATCACTATCTTCCTCATCTCCGCCAGCCCCGTTCCCACTCGACTTGGCTGGTGTATCCCTTCCATCTTCGTCCTCGTCTCCACTCCGCACGTCACTCTCCTCTCTTTCACTCCATCCACTAGGCCGTTCTGCTTCGCCGACAAAGGCGAACACATAGTTCGCCTCGATAGCTGTCGGCTGAGCTGACTGTGGCGGCCCGCTTATACCCAACCCAGTCACAGTTGGCGAGCCGCCTAGTTTAAATCACCGGGCGTGTAAAGGTCTTGGATGTCAGCCGGGACAAGGGATTTGTCGACCAACGACTTCACGAACTTGGTGAGTTTCTCGAATCGTTGGAAGAGCTCACAACTTCCCGCGTCGTGTACCTGCATGCAGAACTTGCAGCGACGTCTGCAGAAGTGGGCGTCGTGGCCGTCTGCGCCACAGGCTCCGCACGGGCCGTAGCGCCGACGCTCGCCGGACTCATCGTGGCGGGAAGGGTATCCCCTAGAATCGGATCGACCAGGGGATCGTGGAGCCGAGTTGTGGCGGGAACCACTCGAGTCGCCCCTGTAAGACGAGCGTTTCGACTCAGCTGTCACCCCGGCGTCGATGTAGTCGGAACCTGAGTCGGATGACGACTCGGCTGCAGCATCTCTATCGCTCCAGTCGCTCACGGAATCGTACAGATTGGTCTCGTGGCTGGTGCGACGCTCGTCGAGGGTGGTTCTGAGGTCTTCTATGCTGGCATCGGCCAAGGTGACTCGGCGGTCGCGGTCTTCACTACGGCGTCCGCGGCGTTCATCACGCCGGCCGCGTTGGTCGTCACGGCGTCTCTCTCGGTGGGCATCATTTCGTCTGGAATCGCTGCGCCGGCTTCCATCATCTCGGTGTGACTCTCGAACTCGGCTGGATGTGGTTCGATCTCGTTGCTTCTTGAGCTTGTCGCCGATCAGCTTCTGGTTGATGATCTTCTCCACCCGCTGGATGTCGCTGAATCGTTGCGGGTACAGCTGGTCCATTACGACGTCATCTCCGCAGTGGAGCAAGAAGTGTTCGACGTGGCTCGCAGCTTGAGGGCCTCCGACTTCGTACTGGATATTCGCAGCCCGCGCGTACCCATTCAGCTGGAGGAGGAAGTCACATATGTGTTCATTCTCTTTTCGCCGAGCTGAAAAGTAGCGCGTCTGAGCCGTCTGGTCATACTGTAAGCAGTAGTAATCCAGAAAAGCCGAGCTAAGTAGACTCCATCTCAGCTGAGACTTCTTCCGGAGCTGTCGGAACCATCTCTTGGCCGCTTTCCCGAGGCTGAGCGAGAACGGCTCACACCATGAATTGTTGGGCATGCGAGTGCCCTTCATCTCATAGATGAACCGCTTCAGCCAATGCAACGAATCTTCGGACCGGTTGCGCTTCCCGTCGAACACCGCGATCTTGCCCAGTGGCGCATGAGTGCGCACCTCCAGAACGTTCGATCGGGGATCCTCCGGATCCTCTAGACTCAGCTGTTGAATGTGGCGTCTTGGAGACTCATACGGATCGGCTTCGTTTTCCCACGCGGCATATTCGTCGTAGGACTTGGCTGCACCAGCCGAGTCGCGGGACTCATCTAATCGAGTTGCTCGGGATTTTTCACGGGACGGCGTCTGCATGTCGATGTCTCCGAAGTATGGAATGCTCACTTGGGCGCGGGATGCTTCGCGGCCACGTTTGACGTCAAGGGGTTTCGGCAGCGGAATCCGGCTCGGGTCGACTGCTATAACTGCGGACTCGGTTGCTGGGACTGGGAGCTCGGCTGCCGTGTCCGCCGAGTTCATGGACTCGGTTAAGCGCGGCACTCGAGGTCGTGCAACATCAGGCATGCGCTCAAGACCGAATGCGGCTCTCAGCTTTCGCTTCCACTGCATGACTTCGCTCCCAGCAGTCTTGAGCGTCCATTTCTTTTGATCGAGTCGAGTTGGTCGCCCCATGCACTGGAAACCCATGGCCCGGAGGAGGGTCGATGTTTCGTAGACCAACTCTGGCAGGGTGGGGCTACTCACTGGGTGAGTCAGCTCAGGACCAAGCACCGACCACTTGGCTTGCACTGCCGGCCTCGGTTTGAACTTCGACAGCCATCCATCAGCCGACTTCATCTCTTCGCCCAGTTTGACCAGCACCTTGTTGGCACTCGGCGTGTCCACGTTCCTCGTAGCGCGAGGGATTCGTGGCGGACGTTGGCTCGGGATCACATCTTGTTCATCGTCGTCAGCGTCCTCGCCGAACTCGGCTACGAGGCTGCGCTTCACTGGGCGCGGGGTACCCATCTTGGTCACTTGGAGCGACCGTTCTTCCGCATCTTCATCTTCATCTTCCTTCATCTCGGACAAGAACTCCTCCTCTTCGTCGCTCTCGTCCTCCTTCTCTTCACCTCCTTCTTCACTCACACGACCTTGGTCGTCGACATCTTCAAACTGGACTCTCGGCGTGTCGTCTGGCGTCACGATTGCCACCGCCACACTCGCCGAGTCCGCTTCGGACGGAGTCGGGCCCCTGGCTCTCCCAGCCGGGCTGGCACTCCTCGAGGACGATCCCTTGGCCATCTTCTCCCTCTTCTCTCTCTCTCTTCTTGCTCGCAACTTGAACTTGGTAAGTTGGCACCGCCAAATAAAGCACACCCCCGTTCCCGGGTCGCGGCACCAGTTGTGGTATTGCAAAACACACAAATCGTCAATTGTGGGTCCTCGCAAACAACCAACAACAATAGCCGAGCTAGTCGGCTGAGTTGGCCTGCGTGGGGTCTCTTTCGGGTCCCCAACGGTCCGGCCCAGCCGGGACAGTAGGTGTCTTGTCTTCGCCGAGTTCCAACCAACCGGTTCAACTCTCCAGAGACTCGCCTGAGCCGGGCAGTCTCCGTTCACAAAACCCGTGCCGTCCACCAAAGGATGGATCAGTCACGGGCCGCCGAGTGCAAAGGCAGCTCAGCTGAAAGGTTACGGTGCCCTGGGACTTACAGGCCCACCGGCTCGCCGAGTTCGGCGAGACTTTTCTTCGCGCTTGGCGAGACTGCCCCTTCCGGGCCGACGTTATCTCTTGGCGCTACCTGGTTGGTACCCTACAAGCTATGCCTCTCAGGTACCAACGGCAGACATACCCCAGCCCTGTGCAGGGACTTACCGGAAGAGTGTACACTTGTCTTGGACTAGGAAAATTCTGCTCTGTTTGTTTGGTTATATCTTTCGGGTGCCCTGAAGGGTCGCCTCTACTGTTCCTGAGTTCCTATACAAATACCTAATGAAATGGAGTGGTTTCGGATCTCGGCCGACCCTTCGCCGAGTTCGGCGACCTCTCGTGCCAGTCGGTCCGGATACAGCGCTTATCCGGATCCGCGAACTCGGCTGGTCCGGATACTGAGTTATCCGGCCGGTACTCTGTACCCTCCAGCCGAGTTATCACAGTCGCTCTGTTATCCTAAGCTTGTCTGGTACAGGTACCAGTGTGTGCCACTCGGCGAGATAGTCTTTGACCGCTCTGAAGCTGAGACACTTGGCCGCTCTGAAGCTGAGACAGTAGACCGCTCTCACTCTGAGACAGTATGACTGCTCCCATTCCGAGACAGTCTAGTGTCCCCGATATTCGGTGTCTTGCCACATGAGTCACCGAAACTTGATGTTTACTACACCACAATATTGATACATATCTATCGAAGCTAGAGAAATTCTTTGACTTGGTCGCCACATTCGGGCTCAAGCTCAGTGCAAAGAAGAGCAGTTTGTACCAACAATCCGTGAAGTGGTGCGGCCGCATTATCAGTAGTGACGGTATCGCCCATGATCCTGAACGGATAGATGTTCTTCGCTCCATGCCGTATCCTACTACGGCAGGCCAGTTGCAGCAGTTCATATGCGCTGCCAATTGGATGCGCAAATCGATCCTGGACTATGCTCGTGCAATGGAACCGCTACAGCAGCGGTTGGACGAGGCCCTCAGCAGTAGCAGGCGCACAAAACGTGTTGCCGCTGGCATCTCTATTGAGTTGTCAGAATCTGAGAGAACCGCGTATGACCACGTAAAGAGTCTTTTGGCGACATCCGCCACACTAGCGCTCCCAGACGATGCTGCTACCACCTGCGTGTTCTCGGACGCCTCCGACACGGGGTTCTCAGTCATCGTTACTCAGGTACGAGACTTTGACCCGAAAGTTGCGGTCACCACACAGAAGCATCAGTTGCTCACGTGTGTGAGCGGGACTTTCCATGGCTCCCAGTTGAATTGGTCAGTGATTGAAAAGGAAGCATATCCTATAGTGGTGGCATGCGATAAGCTTGACTACCTGCTATTAAGGGCACGGCCATTTCGACTATTCTGTGACCACAGAAACCTGATTCATGTCTTCGCGCCTCATGTCAGCATTAAGAAGCATATCAGGGGGAAACTTCTACGATGGGCGTTGAAGTTAATGAGCTACCGTTACATCATCGAGCATGTTGATGGAGCCTCCAACGTCTGGGCAGACATGCTGTCCAGATGGGCTGGACAACCTACGACTGTTGTAAAACTGAAGCGTTTCACTCGGAAAAGCACGAAGCAGAAACAAGCAGCGGTCAAGTCAACCACCAACGCAACACTCCGGCCTCTGGACGACGAAGGATTCATCTGGCCCTCGCTGGAGGAGATTGTTGCGGTTCAGCGGCAACATAACGCCCCGCCATCAGCCCTGAAAGGAAATGATGGTGCACTGAGAGTGGATCAGCGTATCTGGATACCACGTGCAAGTCCAGACTTGACACGGAGGTTGTGTGTGATCGCCCACTGCGGGGCCCAAGGCCACCGCGGTGAACAGGCTATGGTCAACCATTTGCGACGCATTTTCCACATCCCCGGCCTGCGAAGTGTTGTCCACGCATTTGTGGCACACTGCCTTCTTTGCCCACACGTGAAGGGAGGGCGAACAATCCGCCGACCGTGGGCCGAGACCATTGAATGCAATGAGCGGAACGGAGTCCTGCATTGGGATTTCTTATCCATGGGGGAATCATTTGGCACCAGCAAATATCTGCTAGTGCTCAAAGACCATGCCACACACTTTTGTGAGCTGGTCGTGGGCGACACAGCCGACAGTGCCGTGGCAACAGCCGCCATATTAGACTGGCACAGTCGGTTTGGAGTCCCACCAGTATGGGTTAGTGACAATGGCAGCCATTTCAAAAATGAAGTGGTGGCAGAGCTTTCTAGAAGGCTCAAAAGCCAACAAAACTTCACTCTAGCCTACAGTCCGTGGATCAACGGATCAGTGGAGCGCGTCAATCGCGATATTCTCCAGGTGCTAAGGGCTATGACGCTTGAGTACAAGGTATCTACAAAAGATTGGGTCTATCTAGTCCCACTTGTACAGTCTAGCCTGAACCACACAGCCCTGCCATCACTTGGCAACCGTGCGCCGGTGGAGCTGTTCACTGGTTTGCCGTGTCCGTCGCCGTTAGCCGAGTTCTACCATGCCGGCCAGAAGCGGCTGGTCACACTCCCGACAAACTCGGAGGCAATCTCCCAGCATTTAGCTGACCTGCGTGAAAGCCTGTGCGCAATGCACCAGCCCCTAGCGGACCAAAGGCTGAAGCAGCAACTACTCAACCGAAAGAGGGAGAGAGGAGAGAATGTGGTCAACTTTGACGTAGGAGACTATGTTCTGCGTTCGCGGGTAGACGAAAAGAGTGGCAACAAACTACTCGTTACCTGGCAAGGACCATACAACGTGGTCCGAGCAGACTCACACTCCTTTAGAATCCGTCATTTGGTGACTGGAGTTGAACTCGACGTGCATCCGTCACGTTTGAAGTTCTATGCAGACTCCAACCTTGAGGTAACCGAGGAGCTACTTGAACATGTGGCCTCCCAAGGTATCATTTTGGCTGTCAGAGAGCTCAAAGGTCATCGCTGGAACCCGTCGATCAAAGACTACGAGGTTCTAGTAGCTTGGCACGGCCTTGAGTCCGTAGAAGACTCGTGGGAACCCCTTACCTCTCTGGCCAAAGATATCAAGGTTCTACTTGATCAATACATCCAAAAGCAGGACGCCAAGGTGCGCAAGTACTGGAAGGACAATCATTCCAAATTTCAATAAAAAACAATGCGTACTTTTGTCAAAATCAACAATTCTCCTAGAATTCGTCCTACAATTTGCTACCATGTAGCCACACACTGTACAAATATATTGTACCAACTCCCAGTCCAATCTATGCAATATTATCTTCAAAACAATTGGGCATAATCTACTTCAACACGTTGCACCTGTAACACTTGTTGCATAGCCAGTCGCAAGACCACCACTACTGAAACCACGTTACATAAATGTGTGTTTTAAATAGTCGCGACCCGCATTCATCTCGATAGCTGGAGCAGGCTTGGAGGGGCAGTGTAGTGCATGCAAAGCATGCAGATAAGCATCCAGCCAGCACCAGCTACAATGACGGGTAACGTTAACGACAATGCAGGCTACAACAAGATCTGCATATCGACAACTTGGATTACGCAGGTGATACGTAACGACAACGGTGATGACATCCACGGTGTCCAACCAAGTGGCCGGCAGCTCCCGAGCGCTGCCACGACAACATGTAGACTAGCATTAGATTGAGATTCACTTTGCAATTTACCAGCAATAAACTACGGCCATACTTCCGGGAGCCTCGCCGTCTCCCCCAGCGTGTCTTCTTTCCTGCAGACACTACAGTAATGTACTATTATTTAACATCATACAAACGAAGTGCTACCATCTAATACAAGCAAATAAAAGGGTCTCTAATTCATTCACTTTCATACCATTCAAATCGTTACTTCACATCCACTACACTGCTCTCTTCATACTTCGATCGTCACTAGCGCAACTACAACACCCTCATCGAGCCACATCGGAACGAGTGACTGGGCTACCAGTCACACACAACCGATCGCTACTTACTTCGTTTACTTCACAGTCGGGGCCTTCGTAGCCGTCACGTTCGGGGTGGGAGTAGGCGTGGCCTTCACCGTCGAGTTCGTAGGCCTCGGTGTCTCTGGTGTCTTCGTCGGTGTGGGCAACGCCGTGGAGTTGGACGGCTTGGATGCCTCTGGTGTCTTCGACGGAGTGGGGAGCGCAGTAGCGTTCGTAGGCTTGGGAGGTGCCGTCGAGCTCGTCGGTACTGCCGTGGAATTGGTCGACGTCGGCTTGGGCGTCTCTGGTGTCTTCGACGGAGTGGGAAGCGCAGTAGCGTTCGTGGGCTTGGGAGGTGCCGTTGAGTTCGTCGGTACTGCTGTAGAATTGGCCGACGTCGGCTTGGGCGTTTGCGGAGGGGTTGAGGCTGGCGGCGTGGTCTTCGGAGCTGCCGTCGTAGCTTTGGGCGTCGCCGTTGTGGCCTTCGGCGTCGCGGTGGTGGTCTTCGGCGTAGCAGTCGTGGGCTTCGGGGTCGTCACTGCTGCCCTCAGTCGGCGGGAGTCGACTGCCGAATCCAACTCCGAGACCTGCACATAGGCCTCGTCCAAATCTTCGTCGGCGGCCTCGCTGCTATCGTCGTCGCTCTCATCAGAACCGAAGAGGTCGCCGTTGCCATCGTCGTCGCTCTCGTCGGGTCCGCGGAGCAGTGTCGAGACGCCCTCGTTGGTTGTCGTCCCGGAGTACGTTCCGTCTACTACTTGGGCCGCCACTGGAGATGTTGTCGCGGTCGCGGTGAGGACTGCGATGCAGACAGCGCTGGCGAGGAGGTGGTGCAGGATCTTCATGGTGATCGGGTCCGTGGGCCTTGTGGCTTGCCTGCTTGGGTGCTTGTTCGGTTGCTTCGGGGCTTGTGTGCTTGGTACTTGTCTCTTTCAGGAATGGGAGAACTCGAGACCTTTGGCTTCAAGCACGCTGCGAACGCTGTCTGGTGGCCGTGCTCGCGATTGCATACAAACGTGGGGCAAACACTATTTCAAGATGACCTGGCCCC
Organism: Phytophthora x cambivora; assembly: GCA_033557925.1. Lineage (NCBI taxonomy): Eukaryota > Oomycota > Peronosporomycetes > Peronosporales > Peronosporaceae > Phytophthora > Phytophthora x cambivora. The sequence goes on along the minus strand of JAUCEB010000013.1, from coordinate 4,857,318 downwards.
AGTCTGCGCCTTGCAGCTGTTGGTTCTGCGTGCAAGTGCTAGAAGCCAATGCTATGGTGGACAAGGTTTCGAAGGCTGAATCCATCGCTCTCTTGTTTTCGTCCTCGTTATTCAATAGAGATGGTATGATTTGTATACCTAGTGTATAGTACTTCAAAGTGTATAGTACTATGAGCACTGATTTAGTACGAGGATCTCATAGACACTGTTGATGGCAAGTCTATCAAAGAAAAATATAGACGCAGGACGATGGCATAGCTACTACCATTTGATAATACAGTGTTGTCTCAATCGCGCAGTCATACTTGTATACAATTCTCAATTCAATGTAGTGACACGGGGTTTATTAGTATCGTGAACATCAGATGGTGTTCGCATATTGTCGGCAAGATTAGTAGTTGTGAGGGCTGCGCTATTGAGGCAAATCACTGTAATGTACTATTATTTAACATCATACAAACGAAGTGCTACCATCTAATACAAGCAAATAAAAGGGTCTCTAATTCATTCACTTTCATACCATTCAAATCGTTACTTCACATCCACTACACTGCTCTCTTCATACTTCGATCGTCACTAGCGCAACTACAACACCCTCATCGAGCCACATCGGAACGAGTGACTGGGCTACCAGTCACACACAACCGATCGCTACTTACTTCGTTTACTTCACAGTCGGGGCCTTCGTAGCCGTCACGTTCGGGGTGGGAGTAGGCGTGGCCTTCACCGTCGAGTTCGTAGGCCTCGGTGTCTCTGGTGTCTTCGTCGGTGTGGGCAACGCCGTGGAGTTGGACGGCTTGGATGCCTCTGGTGTCTTCGACGGAGTGGGGAGCGCAGTAGCGTTCGTAGGCTTGGGAGGTGCCGTCGAGTTCGTCGGTACTGCCGTGGAATTGGTCGACGTCGGCTTGGGCGTCTCTGGTGTCTTCGACGGAGTGGGAAGCGCAGTAGCGTTCGTGGGCTTGGGAGGTGCCGTTGAGTTCGTCGGTACTGCTGTAGAATTGGCCGACGTCGGCTTGGGCGTTTGCGGAGGGGTTGAGGCTGGCGGCGTGGTCTTCGGAGCTGCCGTCGTAGCTTTGGGCGTCGCCGTTGTGGCCTTCGGCGTCGCGGTGGTGGTCTTCGGCGTAGCAGTCGTGGGCTTCGGGGTCGTCACTGCTGCCCTCAGTCGGCGGGAGTCGACTGCCGAATCCAACTCCGAGACCTGCACATACTTTTCGTCCAAAAGTTCGTCGGCGGCCTCGCTGCTATCGTCGTCGCTCTCATCAGAACCGAAGAGGTCGCCGTTGCCATCGTCGTCGCTCTCGTCGGGTCCGCGGAGCAGTGTCGAGACGCCCTCGTTGGTTGTCGTCCCGGAGTACGTTCCGTCTACTACTTGGGCCGCCACTGGAGATGTTGTCGCGGTCGCGGTGAGGACTGCGATGCAGACAGCGCTGGCGAGGAGGTGGTGCAGGATCTTCATGGTGCTCGGGTCCGTGTGCCTTGTGGCTTGCCTGCTTGGGTGCTTGTTCGGTTGCTTAGGTGCTTGGGTGCTTTGAGTTTGTCGCTTTCAGGAATGGGAGAACTCGAGACCTTTGGCTTCAAGCACGCTGCGAAAGCTGTCTGGTGGCTGTGCTCGCGATTGCATACAAACGTGGGTCAAACACTATTTCAAGATGACCTGGCCCCAGTCTGCGCCTTGCAGCTGTTGGTTCTGCGTGCAAGTGCTAGAAGCCAATGCTATGATGGACAAGGTTTCGAAGGCTGAATCCATCGCCCTCTTGTTTTCGTCCTCGTTATTCAATAGAGATGGTATGATTTGTATATCCTAGTGTATAGTACTCAAAGTGTATAGTACTATGAGCACTGATTTAGTACGAGGATCTCATAGACACTGTTGATGGCAAGTCTATCAAAGAAAAATATAGACGCAGGACGATGGCATAGCTACTACCATTTGATAATACAGTGATGTCTCAATCGCGCAGTCATACTTGTATACAATTCTCAATTCAATGTAGTGACACGGGGTTTATTAGTATCGAGAACATCAGATGGTGTTCGCATATTGTCGGCAAGATTAGTAGTTGTGAGGGCTGCGCTATTGAGGCAAATCACTGTAATGTACTATTATTTAACATCATACAAACGAAGTACTACCATCTAATACAAGCAAATAAAAGGGTCTCTAATTCATTCACTTTCATACCATTCAAATCGTTACTTCACATCCACTACACTGCTCTCTTCATACTTCGATCGTCACTAGCGCAACTACAACACCCTCATCGAGCCACATCGGAACGAGTGACTGGGCTACCAGTCACACACAACCGATCGCTACTTACTTCGTTTACCTCACAGTCGGGGCCTTCGAAGCCGTCACGTTCGGGGTGGGAGTAGGCGTGGCCTTCACCGTCGAGTTCGTAGGCCTCGGTGTCTCTGGTGTCTTCGTCGGTGTGGGCAACGCCGTGGAGTTGGACGGCTTGGATGCCTCTGGTGTCTTCGACGGAGTGGGGAGCGCAGTAGCGTTCGTAGGCTTGGGAGGTGCCGTCGAGTTCGTCGGTACTGCCGTGGAATTGGTCGACGTCGGCTTGGGCGTCTCTGGTGTCTTCGACGGAGTGGGAAGCGCAGTAGCGTTCGTGGGCTTGGGAGGTGCCGTTGAGTTCGTCGGTACTGCTGTAGAATTGGCCGACGTCGGCTTGGGCGTTTGCGGAGGGGTTGAGGCTGGCGGCGTGGTCTTCGGAGCTGCCGTCGTAGCTTTGGGCGTCGCCGTTGTGGCCTTCGGCGTCGCGGTGGTGGTCTTCGGCGTAACAGTCGTGGGCTTCGGGGTCGTCACTGCTGCCCTCAGTCGGCGGGAGTCGACTGCCGAATCCAACTCCGAGACCTGCACATAGGCCTCGTCCAAATCTTCGTCGGCGGCCTCGCTGCTATCGTCGTCGCTCTCATCAGAACCGAAGAGGTCACCGTTGCCATCGTCGTCGCTCTCGTCGGGTCCGCGGAGCAGCGTCGAGACGCCCTCGTTGGTTGTCGTTCCGGAATTGGTTCCGTCTACTACTTGGGCCGCCACTGGAGATGTTGTCGCGGTCGCGACGAGGACTGCGATGCAGACAGCGCTGGCGAGGAGGTGGTGCAGGATCTTCATGGTGCTCGGGTCCGTGTGCCTTGTGGCTTGCCTGCTTGGGTGCTTGTTCGGTTGCTTAGGTGCTTGGGTGCTTTGCGCTTGTCGCTTTCAGGAATGGGAGAACTCGAGACCTTTGGCTTCAAGCACGCTGCGAACGCTGTCTGGTGGCCGTGCTCGCGATTGCATACAAACGTGGGGCAAACACTATTTCAAGATGACCTGGCCCCAGTCTGCGCCTTGCAGCTGTTGGTTCTGCGTGCAAGTGCTAGAAGCCAATGCTATGATGGACAAGGTTTCGAAGGCTGAATCCATCGCTCGTCCTCGTTATTCAAATAGATGGTATGATTTGTATATCCTAGTGTATAGTACTTCAAAGTGTATAGTACTATGAGCACTGATTTAGTACGAGGATCTCATAGACACTGTTGATGGCAAGTCTATCAAAGAAAAATATAGACGCAGGACGATGGCATAGCTACTACCATTTGATAATACAGTGTTGTCTTAATCGCGCAGTCATACTTGTATACAATTCTCAATTCAATGTAGTGACACGGGGTTTATTAGTATCGTGAATGTGTACTTCTGCTGGGCTGGCCTGGTGGAAGTAACTTTTTGCGGGTTGGGTGAGGGTTCGGACTCGTCGCACTGTACGCCACCTCCGCCCAAGTCATCGCTGAGCACCAGTCATTGATACGGCTGGACAGCAGACAAGAAGGTCAATGCTGCGGAAGTCCCAGCTCAGTCTGCTCATTTTGCAATTTGCATCCTACTCAGCAATCCTAGAAGCTTCTACACTTAGTTAAAAACCCTCCTCGCCGCACCCGTGCAGGAGGCAATGTCAATACATCAGCCTTTATGCCCCACAACTGAGCGAAACATCAGATGGTGTTCACATATTGTCGGCAAGATTAGTAGTTGTGAGGGCTGCGCTATTGAGGCAAATCACTGTAATGTACTATTATTTAACATCATACAAACGAAGTACTACCATCTAATACAAGCAAATAAAAGGGTCTCTAATTCATTCACTTTCATACCATTCAAATCGTTACTTCACATCCACTACACTACTCTCTTCATACTTCGATCGTCACTAGCGCAACTACAACACCCTCATCGAGCCACATCGGAACGAGTGACTGGGCTACCAGTCACACACAACCGATCGCTACTTACTTCGTTTACTGCACAGTCGGGGCCTTCGTAGCCGTCACGTTCGGGGTGGGAGTAGGCGTGGCCTTCACCGTCGAGTTCGTAGGCCTCGGTGTCTCTGGTGTCTTCGTCGGTGTGGGCAACGCCGTGGAGTTGGACGGCTTGGATGCCTCTGGTGTCTTCGACGGAGTGGGGAGCGCAGTAGCGTTCGTAGGCTTGGGAGGTGCCGTCGAGTTCGTCGGTACTGCCGTGGAATTGGTCGACGTCGGCTTGGGCGTCTCTGGTGTCTTCGACGGAGTGGGAAGCGCAGTAGCGTTCGTGGGCTTGGGAGGTGCCGTTGAGTTCGTCGGTACTGCTGTAGAATTGGCCGGCGTCGGCTTGGGCGTTTGCGGAGGGGTTGAGGCTGGCGGCGTGGTCTTCGGAGCTGCCGTCGTAGCTTTGGGCGTCGCCGTTGTGGCCTTCGGCGTCGCGGTGGTGGTCTTCGGCGTAGCAGTCGTGGGCTTCAGGGTCGTCACTGCTGCCCTCAGTCGGCGGGAGTCGACTGCCGAATCCAACTCCGAGACCTGCACATACTTTTCGTCCAAAAGTTCGTCGGCGGCCTCGCTGCTATCGTCGTCGCTCTCGTCAGAACCGACGAGGAGGCCGCTGCCATCGTCGTCGCTCTCGTCGGGTCCGCGGAGCAGTGTCGAGACGCCCTCGTTGGTTGTCGTCCCGGAATTGGTTCCGTCTACTACTTGGGCCGCCACTGGGGATGTGTTCGCGGTCGCGATGAGGACTGCGATGCAGACAGCGCTGGCGAGGAGGTGGTGCAGGATCTTCATGGTGATCGGGTCGGTGGGCCTTGTGGCTTGCCTGCTTGGGTGCTTGTTCGGTTGCTTAGGTGCTTGGGTGCTTTGAGTTTGTCGCTTTCAGGAATGGGAGAACTCGAGACCTTTGGCTTCAAGCACGCTGCGAAAGCTGTCTGGTGGCTGTGCTCGCAGTTAAATACAAACGTGGGGCAAACACTATTTCAAGATGACCTGGCCCCAGTCTGCGCCTTGCAGCTGTTGGTTCTGCGTGCAAGTGCTAGAAGCCAATGCTATGATGGACAAGGCTTCGAAGGCTGAATCCATCGCCCACTTGTTTTCGTCCTCGTTATTCAATAGAGATGGTATGATTTGTACATGTATATCCTAGTGTATAGTACTTCAAAGTGTATAGTACTATGAGCACTGATTTAGTACGAGGATCTCATAGACACTATTGATGGCAAGTCTATCAAAGAAAAATATAGACGCAGGACGATGACATAGCTACTACCATTTGATAATACAGTGTTGTCTCAATAGCGCAGTCATACTTGTATACAATTCTCAATTCAATGTAGTGACACGGGGTTTATTAGTATCGTGAACATCAGATGGTGTTCACATATTGTCGGCAAGATTAGTAGTTGTGAGGGCTGCGCTATTGAAGCAAATCACTGTAATGTACTATTATTTAACATCACACAAACGAAGTACTACCATCTAATACAAGCAAATAAAAGGGTCTCTAATTCATTCACTTTCATACCATTCAAATCGTTACTTCGCATCCACTCTTCGTACTTCGCTCGTCACTAGCGCAACTACAACACCCTCATTGAGCCACATCGGAACGAGTGACTGGGCTACCAGTCACACACAACCGATCGCTACTTACTTTGTTTACTTCACAGTCGGGGCCTTCGTAGCCGTCACGTTCGGGGTGGGAGTAGGCGTGGCCTTCACCGTCGAGTTCGTAGGCCTCGGTGTCTCTGGTGTCTTCGTCGGTGTGGGCAACGCCGTGGGGTTGGACGGCTTGGATGCCTCTGGTGTCTTCGACGGAGTGGGGAGCGCAGTAGCGTTCGTAGGCTTGGGAGGTGCCGTCGAGTTCGTCGGTACTGCCGTGGAATTGGTCGACGTCGGCTTGGGCGTCTCTGGTGTCTTCGACGGAGTGGGAAGCGCAGTAGCGTTCGTAGGCTTGGGAGGTGCCGTCGAGTTCGTCGGTACTGCTGTGGAATTGGTCGACGTAGGCTTGGGCGTTTCTGGTGTCTTCGACGGAGTGGGAAGGTCAGTAGCGTTCGTGGGCTTGGGAGGTGCCGTCGAGTTCGTCGGCACTGCTGTGGAATTGGCCGACGTCGGCTTCGGCGTTTGCGGAGGGGTTGATGCTGGCGGTGTGGTCTTCGGAGCTGCCGTCGTAACTTTGGGCGTCGCCGTCGTGGCCTTCGGCGTCGCAGTCGTAGGCTTTGGGGTCGTCGCTGCTGCCCTCAGTCGGCGGGAGTCGACTTCCGAATTAAACTCCGAAGCATAGTCCTCGTCCGAAACCTCGTTGGCGGAGGCGGACACCTCGCTGCTATCGTCGTCGCTCTCGTCAGAACCGACGAGGAGGCCGCTGCCGCCGTCATCGCTCTCGTCGGGTCCGCGGAGCAGTGTCGAGACGCCGTCGTTGGCTGTCGTCTCGGAGTACGTTCCGTCTACTACTTGGGCCGCCACCGGAGATGTTGTCGTGGTCGCGACGAGGACTGCGATGCAGACAGCGCTAGCGAGGAGGTGGTGCAGAATCTTCATGGTGCTCGGGTCCGTGGGCCTTATGACTTGCCTGCTTGGGTGCTTGTTCGGTTGCTTCGGGGCTTGTGTGCTTGGTACTTGTCTCTTTCAGGAATGGGAGAACTCGAGTCCTTTGGCTTCAAGCACGCTATGAACGCTGTCTGGTGGCTGTGCTCGCGGTCACATGCATACAAACGTGAGGCAAACACTATTTCACGATCACCCCCGTCCTAAGGGGCCCAGGCAGGGCCTTGCAGCTGTTGATTCTGCTTGCAAGTGCTGGATGCCAATGCTGTGACGGATAAGGTTTCGAAGGCCCACCTCGTTTTTCGAAAGAGATGGTATGATTTGTATATCCTAGTGTATAGTACTCTGAAGTACTATAGTCCTCGTCTTTCAATAGAGGAGGTATGGCTTGTGTATAGTACTTTGAAGTACTATGAACACAGATTTAGTACAAGTTGATTGCGAGGATATCTTAGAACATTGTCGATAGCAAGTCTGTCAAAGAAAAAATATAGACGCAGAACGATGGCGTAGCTACTACTTACCAATTGATATCGATTTACTATCACTTAACGACAAACAATCAGTGTTCTGCCATTACATTTTTGATACAAACAACCTCACGTCTTCATTCACTTTCATACCATTCAAATCCTTACTTCACATCCACTACACTACTAGTACTCTTTTCATACTTCGTTCATCACTTGAGCAACTACAACACGCCCATGGAGCCACATCGGAACGAGTGACGGGCTTGCCAGTCGAACACAACCGATCGCTGGGCATCTGGAACACGGGCGTGGTCGTGGACTTACTTCGTTTACTTCGCCGTCGGAGCCTTCGTAGCCGTCACGTTCGGGGTGGGAGTAGGCGTTGCCTTCACCGTCGAGTTCGTAGGCCTCGGTGTCTCTGGTGTCTTCGAAGGTGTGGGCATCGACGTGGAGTTGGAGGCCTTGGGCGTCTCTGACGGAGTGGGAAGTGCAGTAGCGTTCGTGGGCTTGGGAGGTGCCGTCGAGTTCGTCGGTACTGCTGTGGAATTGGTCGACGTAGGCTTGGGCGTTTCCGGTGTCTTCGACGGAGTGGGAACCGCAGTAGCGTTCGTAGGCTTGGGAGGTGCCGTCGAGTTCGTCGGTACTGCTGTGGAATTGGTCGACGTAGGCTTGGGCGTTTCTGGTGTCTTCGACGGAGTGGGAAGGTCAGCACTTCCAAATCAGCCACCGAAGCGTCACAGCAACCGGAGGCTAAGAACAAAACCGTGGGGACTGGGAGTGACCCACACAGAGCAAGACAGCGAACGGGGCTTCCGAAAGGTCTCCCCTACAAGATCTCTCTTGTTTAAACTATAAGCCCTTCTATTTGGAGCACTTCGACCTTCCGCAGTGCACGAATGGGGGCCCAAGCTGATCCACCGGATCCAAGCCGGGGGAGAGGAGGAACCGAGGCTAGCGACGCAGCTCAATCGACTGCGCCGTTGAATCAAGGTTCGACTTCACCAGGAAGAGAGAATGAGCCAAGCGGTGGTGGAAATTCTACGGGTGCGAGGACGGAGTTCCACGAACAGGGCAGTACGGCTGACAACGAAGTGCGGAAGAGATCGACCAAGGCTGCGGGGACTGGGTCGAAGGAGAGCATATTGTCAACGAAACCAACGAAGGAATCGCCAAGAGTGGCCGAACAGGAGCCTCAGTCAGCGGGGGGTGTACTCCATGATACGAACAAATCACCGCGTCGAGTACCATTTCTCGTTCTGTTTGATGAGTTTGTTACCAATGTGGGAACTGAAACCAAAGAATGGGAGAAGCTTTCGTCACATGATCGACAATTGATGCAGGAAATGTTCAGTTCAGTATTTGTGCTGCATGAACAACAGGACTTGCCGGCGGAAAAGGAGCATCTCCCAACCCTGGTGTCGAGTGAGCTAGATTGCGTTATGAAACTGTTTTGGGCCGAAGTATTTGGACAAGGAGCTACTTGCCAGCAGTGGAAAAATCGACTACGCGATCTGACGAAATCGATCTATGAGTCGCCTCGATCCCTGATGGACACGATTGAGTTAAGGCTGAACTCGCTCAAGGCTCGACCTACAACTTCGACGAACCCCTGGGAGCTGAATCCACTTGTTCAGGGAAATCAAGAGTTGGAAGATGAACCAATGGAAGAAGCTGACACTATAATCCGCTTCCGCACGGACGTGTACAAACCGGACGAAATTGAAGAGATGAGGGCTGTGTATATGGTGGACTATGACTTTCCTACTAAGCTGCGAGAGCCAACTGAACTGGAACGGAAAATAACACAAGGATTGCTCGAAGGAAACATACTGGCTCAAGGTTTACCGCAGTTTCTAAAACGCACGTGTGACAACGACCTACTCCGAGTCATTCAGAACACGATCTACGTTCAGGTGGAAGGCGAGCTGTTCTTCCAATTACCAGCCCAATTTCCTGTCTATCCAGACTTTCAAACGCGTGACCGGCTAGTAGGGGCCATACTCCAGGGTGCTAAAAGGATTGGATTTGACCAGAACCGGCTGACGGAAATGCTAGGAGAAACAAAGCAAGTCTGCTACAACCCTCAACAACACTCCGTGCATCTATTCTTTTGGACACGTGAATCATCGAGCAAATGGTCACAAGTGTTTAAATCGATCCCCTTTCGAAGCAGGCGCTTCCTGCTTGCCAACCCACGGCCTATGGATGGAGACCCTCGTGATACGCCGGCGCAAAGAAGGAGTAGAACGTGGGGACGTCAAGTTGGATTAGATGGGATCCGCAACGAGCAGCGTCATGAAAGGTACCGAGTGAAGCTTCTAAACGTATCTCGATTCATGGATGAAGCAACATTAGATGCATTCATTCGATCGAAATTCAACGGCAGTTATGTAACATTTCAAGAACCCAAGTATGGACGGCAAATTTTCCAGACTGGGGTTTGGGAGATTTACTTCCGCTCACCAGCCTGCCCGAAGTTCCTCGAAAAAATAAGGTTCATCAACTGGATGGGTACGAAGATTTTAGTGCATCACGTTGGTACGAACCCAGCCCCGCCGTGCTACAACTGTGGAGTCCCGGGTCATACTGTAGCTCAATGCAGAGCTCAACCAGATGCGTGGTCTAGAGGCAATAGCTGCATCGCAGTTTCCAGCCAGGAATTGGCCCACGTGGAGCGTCGAAAATCTACAGTGACTAGTATTGAGGAGCTAGAAAACATGTGGGGGAGGTTAAATGACAACCACTCCAGGGACCAAGATACAAACCAACGTCGTCAAACCGCTGCAACGGAGACTACAAAGGAAGGCATAAAAACCTCAGCGCCTTGCCATCCGATGGAGGCACCAGCAAGTTCTTCGGACTGGAAGATTCCCCCGCGCAGCAAAACGTTCCGACCAGGAAAGACAGCATCTGAAGGGTATAAGGAGGTGATTCAGGAAGATACAACGAACAAAACTCAGAAAAAGAAGAAGGAGGTGGAAGTTGTGGATTTAGTGGAGTCAGTGGCGAGCGATGAGGAAGAAGAGTTGGAGGAAAAAGCGGCGCCATCGGCTAGAGTATTTCTTCCAAGATCAGCTGCACTGACAAAGCAAAATCGCCTGATCATTGAAGCGATCCACCGAAATCAAACTCGATTTAAAAAAGAAGACGCCAACCTCGTTCAGTCACTGGACTTGGAAAAACTTGATCCCGAGACTGGCTTTTCAGTCCTCCAGAACTGTGGCCTGAGCCCGATAGAAACTCCTAAAACAGGCAATTGCCAGTTCTACGCAGTTGCAATGGCGATGCTTAACAAGCAGTTTCACGAGACTGCCGACATCTCTGCTATCGAGAATATGACGGTGAAGCTGAAAAAAGGAATTCAGATCGCTGCTCTCCAAGGCTTTGAAGCCGAATTCCCGCACGGAATGCGACAAGAAATTTTAAAGACACTAGACGAAAACGCTGGTGTTCTGAACGCCCCCCAGTCCGAGACTAGACTGAAAGAGTACATACAGGATGTGTGCACTTCCAGTTCCAGCCGGACCGCCTTCATTTCAAAATCGTTGTGGGGAACTGATTTGACACTCAAGATGCTCAGTAAGCTACTACAGCGTCCAATATATGTGGTGGTCGGACACGAGGGTTTGGCAAAACCAACTTTCCAAGTATTCAAGCCGATCCACAAAGCTACCCCTACCCATGCACTCGAATCTGGCGGGGAATTCAACTATGCTTGGGAGAAAGCTAAAAGTTGGATGGCGCAACTCCAGCAGGATTGTCATGGGTTTGAGGACACAGGGAAGCTACCGATAGTTTTATTTTACGGATCCCAACACTACACGTGGTTGAAATTAGGCGAAACTCCATCGAATGAATTGCTAGAGGAGCTAGTGACATCGCCGGCTCGGGTATGGGAGCACGAACATGATCAAGATGTCGAAATGTCGTCCGACGAAACAGACTTCAAAGAACAGAAACCTTGTACGGTATCCCAGCACGACATAGAAAAAAACGGATTCAAGAAAAACTCCGGTGCATTCTCGGTGGGGGAACGAGAGGAACTACGTGAGGTGACACTACACGGAGGGGAACGTAAGGAGGAATTGCGAGCGTTTCCGACACAGGGGCCCCATGGACTATCACCAGGGAAGCAAAAAATGCTCGTTAACGTTGACTGGGAAGATGATGAACAGGTCAATCTCCTTGTGAACGCGATTGGCGAAACCAAAGACACCCTCCACGAGTGGCAGGCCAGGCTAGAACACGAAGGATTCGACAGTGTGACCTCTCCAGATGAAAATGATATTGACATGGGATCATCGGATACCTCTGATTACACACCGGATGACGGAGAGTTGGAACACGGAGCGGATGAAACCCGAACGCGAGCTGCTACTGTCCCAGTAGATCCGCCAGACGGTCAACAAACAAGATTCTCGTCGGGCAACGGGAGACGCAGCGAAAACATTAAACGAGACGAATGGAATGCTCTTGAAGCAAACTGGAATGACATATCCACATTGCCATTTCCTCGACTTCCTGTAGACAAACAAAGTTGGGAAAATGCAGTTCAGGAACATCCTTACGAGCTACTTCTGTGGTTACAACGCATCGACTCTCCAGAGTACATCTTGAGAGCACTGACTGTGAATATAGTGATGACATGGACCCGGCAGCTTCGAATTGACTGCCTTCTTTTTGGACTAACGGATCTTCAGGCAGAAGTTGCCATGGCAAAGGAAGCAGGACTAGCGTTTGATGATGTAGCTGTCAATTCGATGGAGTCGTGGATCACGTTCATTCGGGACCAACGAGCTGAAATGACAGATGATGGCTACATTCACTCAAAGGATCTGTGGAGTAGTTTAAACAAGCTAAAACCAGACAAAGTACCGCTGTTACAAACCTGTCGAAGAAGTAAAGCGGAAAAATTGGCTCGTCAGCTCCTTGCAGCGTATGCTTATGCTCCGGAACTTGCGCTAATGAATGGGGAAGCAGAACCCTCCCTCCAGTCACTAGGGGAGACGCTGGACCAATTTTTACTAGCATTACAAACTAATGCTCAGGTACAGCGAGCCTTCTACGGCAATGATTCCGATGGAGATTGGGCTGCTCTAGAGTCCCTTCTCGCGGTGCAACAGTCTCAGGTTGCCCTATCGGATGAGATGGAGGATTAGAGAACGCAGTATGGAACATGCAATGTCTTCAACTGGTTTGGACTTATACACAGAGCTGCAGCAAGTCGCAGATCTGTTTTGTACATCTGAACCAGCCACCAAGAAATGCAAACGACAACGAATCGAGTTACAAATCATCACACAAAATTTACAAGGTTTTAAGCAAGACCGCAGGGTAGGCTGGCTGCGAGGTTGGAAGCACCGTACAGACAACCCACCGGCGGATATTATATTTGTTCAAGATACACATATTAAAACGAGGGAGGAAATTGACGAAATAACAACTTTGTGGAATCGTGTATGGGGAATCAAGAATCCTCAACACCCCTTGAGCTATTGGACAACGACGAGTGAAGTCTCAGGAGGAGTCGGGATTCTCGTTCAACCACGCCTAGCAGAGCACATTAATCCATGGAGTCCTGAGGGATGGACATCCAGAAACATTGCAGTAAGATATCGCGGATGGACTCTTATGAATATTTACGCGCCGAACGATAAAAAGACTCAGCGTAGCTTTTTCACGAGGCTTCAGGGGTGGGCATCAAAGGCAAAATCATTAATCCTAGGTGGGGATTTTAACGCAGTGCTTCAACCAGTGCTGGACCGCCTCACAGACGGCCGACCAAGTACAAAGTCTTGTGAAAGTGCAGAACTCGAGCAGTTAGTTGACCACCTTGATCTTCTTGACGCAGTCCAGCTTACAACACACGCAAATGAGGATAATATATCACAGCCCCTCACGCATTACAGCTTTTGGAGAAACCGATCCGCCAGCCGACTTGATCGATTTTATTTAAGCACAGACTTAGCAGGACTGGCGCAGTGGGTGGAGGCACGTCTACCTGCCAACAAATCAGATCATCAGGAAGTCAGAATGTGGCTAACGCTGCAACAAACGACTAAAAGACGATCGCCGAAAGCGAGGTACCCTATCTCTACAGCTTCTCCGGAGTGGCTTCGCAAACAAATTTACAGGCGTCTACAAAAGCTGAAGACCACGTTCCTCGAACAAAGCTGTCCAGCTGCAGCTTGGGATACTTTCACGCGCCAAATTTCAATTATGCTGAGAGAGGTGGAAAAAATGGACAGAGATCGCACAACGGCTTACTACACTCGTGTACGAGCTAGCCTTCGCCGACATGCGGAAACACGAGATGACTTACAAAAAATTGCAAGAAATTGTCGTGTCAAACAAGGACAGCGAGCATATGGCCGATCCTTACAACCCACAACTAGTAATTTGAAGCGATTCTACAAACGACACGCTGATTGGCAACGCGATCAAACCATAACAGACATTCACCCATCCCCGGGGCATTTCTACCCAGAAGAGATGCCACTAGCGGAAAAAATGGCAAGTGAATGGAATGATATATTGGGCGGCTCGCATTCCTCCGTCAATCCATCAAACATGAGGAAAGCGCTCAGTAATTTCCAAACGGTGCCGGAATCACAACGACTTAATCACAAAGAGCAGAAAACTCTGGTGGAGCCTATAACAGAGGGTGAGGTCCTACACGCCATAGATCAACTTCCCCGGGACAAGTCAGGTGGCACTACGGGTTTATCTCATGATTTCTACAAGGATTTTAAAGAAGATATGGCAGAATGCCTAACGCTGGTTTTTCAAGCAATCCAGAAAGGAGCGGCAGTCCCGAAATCGTTTTTAGATGCTGTAGTGGTTCCATTACGGAAAAAGGGTGATTCAACTAATGCTATGGACTACCGACCCATTTCTTTACTGAACACAGCGTACAAGCTGTTCGGAAGAGTTTACGCAGAGAGAATTCATCGATTTTTGCCTAGAATTATCAGTCCGGATCAACAAGGCTTCGTTAGGGGTCGCTTAATGACAAAAAGTGTTACGATGGTTCAAGCCTTGCTTCGGACAGTTATCAACGACCCGGAGCGGGATTGGGCAGATTCTCCTGCTTTTTTGTGCCTAGACGAGTGTAAGGCGTACGACACACTGGATCGGAACTTCATGCTGACGGCATTAGAGCACTTTGGCTTCCCGCAAGGATTTTTGAACGTCCTTTATAGTTTACACACTGGAACAACTGCAAGTTATTTGGTGAATGGAGAAGAATCGTCCAAATGGGAGGTGAAGTCTGGAATTCGACAAGGATGCCCTTTAGCTCCCCTTCTGTTTATTTTAGCGATCGATTTTCTAGGACGAGCCATTACCGCGCATCCGGACATTACTGGGCTGGAAATTCCAGGATCTGGTGGACGAGTGCACGTATTCAACGGATTTGTCGACGATTGTACTGTATTTTTATCAGCTACACGACAAATTGCACCACTTAATGACCTTCTCAAGCGATTCGGAGAACTCTCGGGGCTAAAAGTACAGCCAACAAAAAGTATGCTCGTACCGTTAAACGAAGCATGGATACAAACGAGATGCCATGGATACCCCGTATTGCCGAAGGGAGCAACAACACGGATACTAGGCTATCACTTCGGTGTTCATGATACGGACGAGTTGAATTGGGAGATACGTATTCTCAACGTGAAAAAACGACTTCAGGTCGCAACTCAGGTGACAAATTCTGTCAAGCAAAGAGTCATTCTCTTTAATACTGTTGTGCTGCCCGCGATTCTGTTTACCGGTCAGCACATTCCAATTTCACGAAAATCATTACGGAGATTAGAACAAATTCAGAAACGATTCATTTGGAAAGGTACGACTGCTGAGATTCAGGCTAGGCACAAACTCGCACCAGGATTAGTTTTTGCTTCGGAAGAACAAGGCGGACTAGGGCTTCAAAACATTGAACAAGCGTTGCAAGTCACACGAATAAACCAGGCGGAGCAGTGGATACAAAGTTCACACGACAACTATAAGGCAGCGTGGCATTCTTTGGCACACCCAAGTGAGGATACATACCGAGATTGCTGCGCTTTTAATCCCACCTCCAGAGTTCAGGCGCAGCAAGCACGGCGAAAGAAAAGGCTGGGAACTCTTCCAACCGTCCAATCACTTGGCCGCCTAGAGTTATGGGCAGACCAAACTGACCAACTTCAACTTATAGAAGAGGGTTTGGATCTTGCGTCGCAAGTGATAGAGCTACGAGAATCAATAATTTGTTTTTGGATCCGGGGTGACACGATAAAATGTGTCTTAAATCGAGAACGAGCACAGACTACTGGAGAACTAGCAAATGGAACAATAACGCATGTATCGTGGATAGCTACGGAAAACCACTGCGCCCGCAAGATTTTCCACTATTCCAACCATGTTCATTGATCAAATTGAGAGTCAGAGTTGAATCGCCTGGTGTTTACCTGTTAACCCCACCGAGAGGAACACGGGCTTTCACAATTCGACACTACCGTCAGCTTCGACGATGGTGTGCAAGCATCTTTTCCTGTGTGCCGTCCAAGGTTTGGACATCAGAGCTGACACCAATCAGACCAAGAAACTTCCCCTCGCTCACGCATGAGTATGCCTGGCGAGTACAAGCAGATGGCACGGTAATCGCCACTGTTCATCAGGCTCCACAATTCCCAGTATTAGGGCTCGCACAAAATCCTAACGGATGGACTTGGTCACTCATTCATCGAAACCAGAATATAATTTTCGATAAGGATGTACAAGCACTAGAATTTGAGCAACGAGTGTCAGGATTAGCATTTGAGGTGACGCCGCTTTTGCATCCAACACCTTGGACAGCACCAGTATCAACGAAGGCTGATGGCATCCGCAGAACAATTCGAAAGACACGTTCTAAACGACTACGGCGGCAACCCAAATTTGCAGTTCAACGCGTACTAGATAAGATGACTGTTGGAGCTGAATCGCATGAATGGGCTCGAGCAGCTCAAACTCAGCAGCCTAAGCAAATTTGGCGCCAGGATGGAATACTCACGGATTTTCAACGGTGGACGATCTACCGAATTTGCACACGTTCGTTGAACTTATTTCATTCGGGGTGGCCCTTGAACCGGAAATGTTCACACCATACATGTTCAACCACCCCAGAGACAATTGAGCATTTATTATGGGATTGTAGACGAGCACAAGATATGTGGCAAGTCTGGCTACCTCGATGGCTAGGCCATTATCCTCATCGACATGAGGTATCTGCAATGTTGCCACATCTCGCTGCTAGAACAGCACCGCCGACATCGCCGAACTTCCTCGCGGAAGCAGTGTTGAGCATTCCGGACTGGAGGGAGGAGTACGAGGCAGCTATGCAAGTTATATGGCTCATATGGACAACATGCACTCAATGCACACTTTGGATAATACGCAACCGAGAGATATTCGAGGGCGAACGAATCACTACACAGGAAGCAAAACGATTGTTGTGGAAATCTGCTGATTTCCAAACTCAAGCAGTGATCAGTGGTATGACATCTCATTCACCAACACAAGCACTAGGTTTTCGAGTCGCTCAATGCTACGCTGTCTTCACGGTAATTGTACCGTTGGATCGACCGATAGCATTGCATGATTGGTACTTACTATTTCACTCAGCAAAAATTGCAGATGTTCCAGGAAGACGAGGAGTTTGGGTTTTAATGGGCCAAAGTCCACCACGAGTGGAGTGGGTGGGCTTCTTTCGAAGTGATCATGATAAACCAGAGCATCCAGCAGCAACCCGGATGATGTTGAGAGCAACCCGGCAACTCAAGCGAGAGTCTCCACTGTCTACGATCAGGCTTATTGTACAAGGATCACAGGCAGCTTTGAAATCAGCACAAGCGAGTCAGAGCTACAGAGCGGACGTGGTGGGTATTGCATCAACTATATGGAAGACCATGCACAAGACACTACACAAAGCAGTCGCATCCTTACTCAAGTCACGTCAATTGGAAAACTATTCGAATGAGGTGCTTCGCCACGACAACGTGCCTGCAGCATTTATTTCTCGCATACAAGACGAACTACTAAACACCAGTAGCGAAAAAGCCCCACAGACAGGATTATCAATAAGGCATAGCCTCCAGCGATACCAGGAATCTATAGTTTATTAGCTAAACACAAATAGAGGACCTCTTAACCCCCCCCCCAAAAGTGGGAAGGTCAGTAGCGTTCGTGGGCTTGGGAGGTGCCGTCGAGTTCGTCGGCACTGCTGTGGAATTGGCCGACGTCGGCTTCGGCGTTTGCGGAGGGGTTGATGCTGGCGGTGTGGTCTTCGGAGCTGCCGTCGTAACTTTGGGCGTCGCCGTCGTGGCCTTCGGCGTCGCAGTCGTAGGCTTTGGGGTCGTCGCTGCTGCCCTCAGTCGGCGGGAGGCGACTTCCGAATTAAACTCCGAAGCATAGTCCTCGTCCGAAACCTCGTTGGCGGAGGCGGACACCTCGCTGCTATCGTCGTCGCTCTCGTCAGAACCGACGAGGAGGCCGCTGCCGCCGTCATCGCTCTCGTCGGGTCCGCGGAGCAGTGTCGAGACGCCGTCGTTGGCTGTCGTCTCGGAGTACGTTCCGTCTACTACTTGGGCCGCCACCGGAGATGTTGTCGTGGTCGCGACGAGGACTGCGATGCAGACAGCGCTAGCGAGGAGGTGGTGCAGAATCTTCATGGTGCTCGGGTCCGTGGGCCTTATGACTTGCCTGCTTGGGTGCTTGTTCGGTTGCTTCGGGGCTTGTGTGCTTGGTACTTGTCTCTTTCAGGAATGGGAGAACTCGAGTCCTTTGGCTTCAAGCACGCTATGAACGCTGTCTGGTGGCTGTGCTCGCGGTCACATGCATACAAACGTGAGGCAAACACTATTTCACGATCACCCCCGTCCTAAGGGGCCCAGGCAGGGCCTTGCAGCTGTTGATTCTGCTTGCAAGTGCTGGATGCCAATGCTGTGACGGATAAGGTTTCGAAGGCCCACCTCGTTTTTCGAAAGAGATGGTATGATTTGTATATCCTAGTGTATAGTACTCTGAAGTACTATAGTCCTCGTCTTTCAATAGAGGAGGTATGGCTTGTGTATAGTACTTTGAAGTACTATGAACACAGATTTAGTACAAGTTGATCGCGAGGATATCTTAGAACATTGTCGATAGCAAGTCTGTCAAAGAAAAAATATAGACGCAGAACGATGGCGTAGCTACTACTTACCAATTGATATCGATTTACTATCACTTAACGACAAACAATCAGTGTTCTGCCATTACATTTTTGATACAAACAACCTCACGTCTTCATTCACTTTCATACCATTCAAATCCTTACTTCACATCCACTACACTACTAGTACTCTTTTCATACTTCGTTCATCACTTGAGCAACTACAACACGCCCATGGAGCCACATCGGAACGAGTGACGGGCTTGCCAGTCGAACACAACCGATCGCTGGGCATCTGGAACACGGGCGTGGTCGTGGACTTACTTCGTTTACTTCGCCGTCGGAGCCTTCGTAGCCGTCACGTTCGGGGTGGGAGTAGGCGTTGCCTTCACCGTCGAGTTCGTAGGCCTCGGTGTCTCTGGTGTCTTCGAAGTTGTGGGCATCGACGTGGAGTTGGAGGCCTTGGGAGTCTCTGACGGGGTGGGAAGTGCAGTAGCGTTCGTGGGCTTGGGAGGTGCCGTCGAGTTCGTCGGTACTGCTGTGGAATTGGTCGACGTAGGCTTGGGCGTTTCCGGTGTCTTCGACGGAGTGGGAACCGCAGTAGCGTTCGTAGGCTTGGGAGGTGCCGTCGAGTTCGTCGGTACTGCTGTGGAATTGGTCGACGTAGGCTTGGGCGTTTCCGGTGTCTTCGACGGAGTGGGAACCGCAGTAGCGTTCGTAGGCTTGGGAGGTGCCGTCGAGTTCGTCGGTACTGCTGTGGAATTGGTCGACGTAGGCTTGGGCGTTTCCGGTGTCTTCGACGGAGTGGGAACCGCAGTAGCGTTCGTAGGCTTGGGAGGTGCCGTCGAGTTCGTCGGTACTGCTGTGGAATTGGTCGACGTAGGCTTGGGCGTTTCCGGTGTCTTCGACGGAGTGGGAACCGCAGTAGCGTTCGTAGGCTTGGGAGGTGCCGTCGAGTTCGTCGGTACTGCTGTGGAATTGGTCGACGTAGGCTTGGGCGTTTCCGGTGTCTTCGACGGAGTGGGAACCGCAGTAGCGTTCGTAGGCTTGGGAGGTGCCGTCGAGTTCGTCGGTACTGCTGTGGAATTGGTCGACGTAGGCTTGGGCGTTTCCGGTGTCTTCGACGGAGTGGGAACCGCAGTAGCGTTCGTAGGCTTGGGAGGTGCCGTCGAGTTCGTCGGTACTGCTGTGGAATTGGTCGACGTAGGCTTGGGCGTTTCCGGTGTCTTCGACGGAGTGGGAACCGCAGTAGCGTTCGTAGGCTTGGGAGGTGCCGTCGAGTTCGTCGGTACTGCTGTGGAATTGGTCGACGTAGGCTTGGGCGTTTCCGGTGTCTTCGACGGAGTGGGAACCGCAGTAGCGTTCGTAGGCTTGGGAGGTGCCGTCGAGTTCGTCGGTACTGCTGTGGAATTGGTCGACGTAGGCTTGGGCGTTTCCGGTGTCTTCGACGGAGTGGGAACCGCAGTAGCGTTCGTAGGCTTGGGAGGTGCCGTCGAGTTCGTCGGTACTGCTGTGGAATTGGTCGACGTAGGCTTGGGCGTTTCAGGTGTCTTCGACGGAGTGGGAACCGCAGTAGCGTTCGTAGGCTTGGGAGGTGCCGTCGAGTTCGTCGGTACTGCTGTGGAATTGGTCGACGTAGGCTTGGGCGTTTCTGGTGTCTTCGACGGAGTGGGAACCGCAGTAGCGTTCGTGGGCTTGGGAGGTGTCGTCGAGTTCGTCGGCACTGCTGTGGAATTGGCCGACGTCGGCTTCGGCGTTTGCGGAGGGGTTGATGCTGGCGGTGTGGTCTTCGGAGCTGCCGTCGTAACTTTGGGCGTCGCCGTCGTGGCCTTCGGCGTCGCGGTCGTAGGCTTTGGGGTCGTCGCTGCTGCCCTCAGTCGGCGGGAGTCGACCTCCGAATTAAACTCCGAAGCATAGTCCTCGTCCGAAACCTCGTTGGCGGAGGCGGACACCTCGCTGCTATCGTCGTCGCTCTCGTCAGAACCGACGAGGAGGCCGCTGCCGCCGTCATCGCTCTCGTCGGGTCCGCGGAGCAGTGTCGAGACGCCGTCGTTGGCTGTCGTCTCGGAGTACGTTCCGTCTACTACTGTACTTGGGCCGCCACTGGAGATGTTGTCGTGGTCGCGACGAGGACTGCGATGCAGACAGCGCTAGCGAGGAGGTGGTGCAGAATCTTCATGGTGCTCGGGTCCGTGGGCCTTATGACTTGCCTGCTTGGGTGCTTGTTCGGTTGCTTCGGGGCTTGTGTGCTTGGTACTTGTCTCTTTCAGGAATGGGAGAACTCGAGTCCTTTGGCTTCAAGCACGCTATGAACGCTGTCTGGTGGCTGTGCTCGCGGTCACATGTATACAAACGTGAGGCAAACACTATTTCACGATCACCCCCGTCCTAAGGGGCCCAGGCAGGGCCTTGCAGCTGTTGATTCTGCTTGCAAGTGCTGGATGCCAATGCTGTGACGGATAAGGTTTCGAAGGCCCACCTCGTTTTTCGAAAGAGATGGTATGATTTGTATATCCTAGTGTATAGTACTCTGAAGTACTATAGTCCTCGTCTTTCAATAGAGGAGGTATGGCTTGTGTATAGTACTTTGAAGTACTATGAACACAGATTTAGTACAAGTTGATCGCGAGGATATCTTAGAACATTGTCGATAGCAAGTCTGTCAAAGAAAAAATATAGACGCAGAACGATGGCGTAGCTACTACTTACCAATTGATATCGATTTACTATCACTTAACGACAAACAATCAGTGTTCTGCCATTACATTTTTGATACAAACAACCTCACGTCTTCATTCACTTTCATACCATTCAAATCCTTACTTCACATCCACTACACTACTAGTACTCTTTTCATACTTCGTTCATCACTTGAGCAACTACAACACGCCCATGGAGCCACATCGGAACGAGTGACGGGCTTGCCAGTCAAACACAACCGATCGCTGGGCATCTGGAACACGGGCGTGGTCGTGGACTTACTTCGTTTACTTCGCCGTCGGAGCCTTCGTAGCCGTCACGTTCGGGGTGGGAGTAGGCGTTGCCTTCACCGTCGAGTTCGTAGGCCTCGGTGTCTCTGGTGTCTTCGAAGGTGTGGGCATCGACGTGGAGTTGGAGGCCTTGGGCATCTCTGACGGAGTGGGAAGTGCAGTAGCGTTCGTAGGCTTGGGAGGTGCCGTCGAGTTCGTCGGTACTGCTGTGGAATTGGTCGACGTAGGCTTGGGCGTTTCTGGTGTCTTCGACGGAGTGGGAAGGTCAGTAGCGTTCGTGGGCTTGGGAGGTGCCGTCGAGTTCGTCGGCACTGCTGTGGAATTGGCCGACGTCGGCTTCGGCGTTTGCGGAGGGGTTGATGCTGGCGGTGTGGTCTTCGGAGCTGCCGTCGTAACTTTGGGCGTCGCCGTCGTGGCCTTCGGCGTCGCAGTCGTAGGCTTTGGGGTCGTCGCTGCTGCCCTCAGTCGGCGGGAGGCGACTTCCGAATTAAACTCCGAAGCATAGTCCTCGTCCGAAACCTCGTTGGCGGAGGCGGACACCTCGCTGCTATCGTCGTCGCTCTCGTCAGAACCGACGAGGAGGCCGCTGCCGCCGTCATCGCTCTCGTCGGGTCCGCGGAGCAGTGTCGAGACGCCGTCGTTGGCTGTCGTCTCGGAGTACGTTCCGTCTACTACTTGGGCCGCCACCGGAGATGTTGTCGTGGTCGCGACGAGGACTGCGATGCAGACAGCGCTAGCGAGGAGGTGGTGCAGAATCTTCATGGTGCTCGGGTCCGTGGGCCTTATGACTTGCCTGCTTGGGTGCTTGTTCGGTTGCTTCGGGGCTTGTGTGCTTGGTACTTGTCTCTTTCAGGAATGGGAGAACTCGAGTCCTTTGGCTTCAAGCACGCTATGAACGCTGTCTGGTGGCTGTGCTCGCGGTCACATGTATACAAACGTGAGGCAAACACTATTTCACGATCACCCCCGTCCTAAGGGGCCCAGGCAGGGCCTTGCAGCTGTTGATTCTGCTTGCAAGTGCTGGATGCCAATGCTGTGACGGATAAGGTTTCGAAGGCCCACCTCGTTTTTCGAAAGAGATGGTATGATTTGTATATCCTAGTGTATAGTACTCTGAAGTACTATAGTCCTCGTCTTTCAATAGAGGAGGTATGGCTTGTGTATAGTACTTTGAAGTACTATGAACACAGATTTAGTACAAGTTGATCGCGAGGATATCTTAGAACATTGTCGATAGCAAGTCTGTCAAAGAAAAAATATAGACGCAGAACGATGGCGTAGCTACTACTTACCAATTGATATCGATTTACTATCACTTAACGACAAACAATCAGTGTTCTGCCATTACATTTTTGATACAAACAACCTCACGTCTTCATTCACTTTCATACCATTCAAATCCTTACTTCACATCCACTACACTACTAGTACTCTTTTCATACTTCGTTCATCACTTGAGCAACTACAACACGCCCATGGAGCCACATCGGAACGAGTGACGGGCTTGCCAGTCAAACACAACCGATCGCTGGGCATCTGGAACACGGGCGTGGTCGTGGACTTACTTCGTTTACTTCGCCGTCGGAGCCTTCGTAGCCGTCACGTTCGGGGTGGGAGTAGGCGTTGCCTTCACCGTCGAGTTCGTAGGCCTCGGTGTCTCTGGTGTCTTCGAAGGTGTGGGCATCGACGTGGAGTTGGAGGCCTTGGGCGTCTCTGACGGAGTGGGAAGTGCAGTAGCGTTCGTAGGCTTGGGAGGTGCCGTCGAGTTCGTCGGTACTGCTGTGGAATTGGTCGACGTAGGCTTGGGCGTTTCCGGTGTCTTCGACGGAGTGGGAACCGCAGTAGCGTTCGTAGGCTTGGGAGGTGCCGTCGAGTTCGTCGGTACTGCTGTGGAATTGGTCGACGTAGGCTTGGGCGTTTCTGGTGTCTTCGACGGAGTGGGAAGGTCAGTAGCGTTCGTGGGCTTGGGAGGTGCCGTCGAGTTCGTCGGCACTGCTGTGGAATTGGCCGACGTCGGCTTCGGCGTTTGCGGAGGGGTTGATGCTGGCGGTGTGGTCTTCGGAGCTGCCGTCGTAACTTTGGGCGTCGCCGTCGTGGCCTTCGGCGTCGCGGTCGTAGGCTTTGGGGTCGTCGCTGCTGCCCTCAGTCGGCGGGAGTCGACTTCCGAATTAAACCCCGAAGCATAGTCCTCGTCCGAAACCTCGTTGGCGGAGGCGGACACCTCGCTGCTATCGTCGTCGCTCTCGTCAGAACCGACGAGGAGGCCGCTGCCGCCGTCATCGCTCTCGTCGGGTCCGCGGAGCAGTGTCGAGACGCCGTCGTTGGCTGTCGTCTCGGAGTACGTTCCGTCTACTACTTGGGCCGCCACCGGAGATGTTGTCGTGGTCGCGACGAGGACTGCGATGCAGACAGCGCTAGCGAGGAGGTGGTGCAGAATCTTCATGGTGCTCGGGTCCGTGGGCCTTATGACTTGCCTGCTTGGGTGCTTGTTCGGTTGCTTCGGGGCTTGTGTGCTTGGTACTTGTCTCTTTCAGGAATGGGAGAACTCGAGTCCTTTGGCTTCAAGCACGCTATGAACGCTGTCTGGTGGCTGTGCTCGTGGTCACATGCATACAAACGTGAGGCAAACACTATTTCACGATCACCCCCGTCCTAAGGGGCCCAGGCAGGGCCTTGCAGCTGTTGATTCTGCTTGCAAGTGCTGGATGCCAATGCTGTGACGGATAAGGTTTCGAAGGCCCACCTCGTTTTTCGAAAGAGATGGTATGATTTGTATATCCTAGTGTATAGTACTCTGAAGTACTATAGTCCTCGTCTTTCAATAGAGGAGGTATGGCTTGTGTATAGTACTTTGAAGTACTATGAACACAGATTTAGTACAAGTTGATCGCGAGGATATCTTAGAACATTGTCGATAGCAAGTCTGTCAAAGAAAAAATATAGACGCAGAACGATGGCGTAGCTACTACTTACCAATTGATATCGATTTACTATCACTTAACGACAAACAATCAGTGTTCTGCCATTACATTTTTGATACAAACAACCTCACGTCTTCATTCACTTTCATACCATTCAAATCCTTACTTCACATCCACTACACTACTAGTACTCTTTTCATACTTCGTTCATCACTTGAGCAACTACAACACGCCCATGGAGCCACATCGGAACGAGTGACGGGCTTGCCAGTCAAACACAACCGATCGCTGGGCATCTGGAACACGGGCGTGGTCGTGGACTTACTTCGTTTACTTCGCCGTCGGAGCCTTCGTAGCCGTCACGTTCGGGGTGGGAGTAGGCGTTGCCTTCACCGTCGAGTTCGTAGGCCTCGGTGTCTCTGGTGTCTTCGAAGGTGTGGGCATCGACGTGGAGTTGGAGGCCTTGGGCGTCTCTGACGGAGTGGGAAGTGCAGTAGCGTTCGTAGGCTTGGGAGGTGCCGTCGAGTTCGTCGGTACTGCTGTGGAATTGGTCGACGTAGGCTTGGGCGTTTCCGGTGTCTTCGACGGAGTGGGAACCGCAGTAGCGTTCGTAGGCTTGGGAGGTGCCGTCGAGTTCGTCGGTACTGCTGTGGAATTGGTCGACGTAGGCTTGGGCGTTTCCGGTGTCTTCGACGGAGTGGGAACCGCAGTAGCGTTCGTAGGCTTGGGAGGTGCCGTCGAGTTCGTCGGTACTGCTGTGGAATTGGTCGACGTAGGCTTGGGCGTTTCTGGTGTCTTCGACGGAGTGGGAAGGTCAGTAGCGTTCGTGGGCTTGGGAGGTGCCGTCGAGTTCGTCGGCACTGCTGTGGAATTGGCCGACGTCGGCTTCGGCGTTTGCGGAGGGGTTGATGCTGGCGGTGTGGTCTTCGGAGCTGCCGTCGTAACTTTGGGCGTCGCCGTCGTGGCCTTCGGCGTCGCGGTCGTAGGCTTTGGGGTCGTCGCTGCTGCCCTCAGTCGGCGGGAGTCGACTTCCGAATTAAACTCCGAAGCATAGTCCTCGTCCGAAACCTCGTTGGCGGAGGCGGACACCTCGCTGCTATCGTCGTCGCTCTCGTCAGAACCGACGAGGAGGCCGCTGCCGCCGTCATCGCTCTCGTCGGGTCCGCGGAGCAGTGTCGAGACGCCGTCGTTGGCTGTCGTCTCGGAGTACGTTCCGTCTACTACTTGGGCCGCCACCGGAGATGTTGTCGTGGTCGCGACGAGGACTGCGATGCAGACAGCGCTAGCGAGGAGGTGGTGCAGAATCTTCATGGTGCTCGGGTCCGTGGGCCTTATGACTTGCCTGCTTGGGTGCTTGTTCGGTTGCTTCGGGGCTTGTGTGCTTGGTACTTGTCTCTTTCAGGAATGGGAGAACTCGAGTCCTTTGGCTTCAAGCACGCTATGAACGCTGTCTGGTGGCTGTGCTCGCGGTCACATGCATACAAACGTGAGGCAAACACTATTTCACGATCACCCCCGTCCTAAGGGGCCCAGGCAGGGCCTTGCAGCTGTTGATTCTGCTTGCAAGTGCTGGATGCCAATGCTGTGACGGATAAGGTTTCGAAGCCCACCTCGTTTTTCGAAAGAGATGGTATGATTTGTATATCCTAGTGTATAGTACTCTGAAGTACTATAGTCCTCGTCTTTCAATAGAGGAGGTATGGCTTGTGTATAGTACTTTGAAGTACTATGAACACAGATTTAGTACAAGTTGATCGCGAGGATATCTTAGAACATTGTCGATAGCAAGTCTGTCAAAGAAAAAATATAGACGCAGAACGATGGCGTAGCTACTACTTACCAATTGATATCGATTTACTATCACAACACGGTATGTCTGGCTCAGTCGGAACAGATAGTGTGGGGAGTTCGAAACAACGAAAGCCGCAATGTCAGGTTTAGCTGTAAAATTTATTGTATTAGACACTTCGCTATGTTCTTAAGCCGGTATGTGCACTTCAGAAGGTGTCGATCAGAGTAAGTTCATGAATCAGCGTCTTGAAAAAAATATCTCCGGCTAAACGCATCGAATTCATGAGCAAAGGTCATTGCTCACCGAATGCCATTATTAACCTAGCCCTAAGTGGTACCTCCGTGCTCTCCCTCCGGGAACAAGACCGCCGTCATGTACGGCCGACTTGCTGGCCTTCATCTCGTACTCACCTGGTTCGGTTGCACCT
This sequence comes from Phytophthora x cambivora, assembly GCA_033557925.1. Taxonomy (NCBI): domain Eukaryota; phylum Oomycota; class Peronosporomycetes; order Peronosporales; family Peronosporaceae; genus Phytophthora; species Phytophthora x cambivora. The sequence goes on along the minus strand of JAUCEB010000013.1, from coordinate 4,830,717 downwards.
GGTTCACTTGCTTCCCCTCGACAGTTGAGTTGACGGGTCTGGAACAGCTCCGTGGCCGAGCCGCTTTCAGTTCCTTCGACACTAGTTGCTTCCTAAGTGATCCACGTAATTTAGGTAACAGTGGTACTATACAGATGTGTGTAGCATTATAGTAATAGTATGCAATACTATGGCTCTGTCCGCCGAGACTGACGGACAACAGCCGGCGAACGAAGACAAGGGCGAGTGAAGACAGCGGCAGCGGACGACAGCGAGGACCAAGGAGATCAAGACGCGCAGGACAGGGCAAGATGCGGCGGCAGCAGGACGACACGGGTTGCGACGGGCCGGTGGGCGGCGGGTCGACCCGCCAGAAGATCGCCCACCTGGCCGACAGAAGATCGCGAGCCACGAAAGGCCGCGAAGGAGAGATGACCAAGATGCACAAGCGGCGTGGACGACGGACGGGAGGCGAGACGACATCAAGACTTCAATGGACGGCCAGGAGCCACCGCCGAGAGTCGCTGGGTTGAACCCACCGGCGGTGGGCATGCATGTGTAGGGTAGAGAAGCCGGCAGTTCGCTATTTGCCGTGAGGTGAAGAGAGCTACAAGAGAGGAAGCAGCTAGAGCCCCGCGAGGTGGCTACAGCTAAGTAATACAAGGCATTGAGCTGGCAGCTAGAGAGAGAGAGTAGGAAGGAAGCGAGCAGCAGCGTAAGTGTTAGGCAAAGCTCGAACAAGGGCCGGAGTGTGTAAGGATACGGGTAGATTAGCCCCGTTTGGTTGAAGTGGAGTATCTGCAGCCTACCCCTCAGGCTGCTTGGCTGTCTAAGAGAGGTATCGAAGCCCCCGGGTAGATTAGCCCCGCCGACGGAGCGGCCTGAGCAACCAGAGACAGATCTCCGTGCCTGCGTTCGCACCTGAGCGGCCACGCGGAGATTGGAAGTCGACTGCTACGTGTGTGTGTATTGTATATTTAGGCTAGACTGTATAGTGGCAGCCGGCGGACATTGCCACCGGGTACCTGTCTTGTAGCTCGAGACAGGCCTGGCACGGTACGGGGTGAGCTGAGCTGAGCTGAGCACGACTGTTACTTGGTGGTCATACAGGGGCCTACCAACACGGTTGTCGACTCGACTGAGTGGCTTCACGAGGCTTGGCCCAGAGGCACGAACCAACCAGCAGAGGAAGAAGAAGAGCAGCGACCAGCAGCACAGCAACGACCAGCAGCTAGAAGAAACAGACAGCAAGAAGAAGAACAAGACTACGTGGTATTGATATTAGCATGACTATCACTACGAGGTCGGCCGCGTCTACGGGTCGACGGTCGTCGACGACAAACCGGAGCAGCACCGGCACCAGCAGCAGCAGGCGGGCACGGACGACGAAGAGGCAGCGAACGACCCGGACACGACTGCGTCTGGCGAACGACGACGGCAGCGCGGAGGACGTCGAAGTCAGTAGCTCTGTCGCCGTCCGAGTGGCCAACAACGGTGACCCGGACGACGACGACGACCCGGACGATGACGCCGATGATGACGACGATGACGAAGACAGCAACCACGACGCCAATGACGGCGACGAGAACGACGACCACGGCAACCAGGACGCCAGTAACAACCGCAGCGGTGGCGGCGGTAACCATGACGGAGGTGACTCTGGCGACGATGCCGGAGATCAGCCGCAACGACCACAGCGGCCAGCACGGCCCAGCATACCGGCCGCTCGCAGCGACCCGCACGAGACCGGGCAGGACGACACGTTGGAGTCGATGGGCTGGTGGGACGCCCTCACGCCGGGGCAACAACGCGCCATGATGCAGAGATTCGTGATCCAGACCCCGGTGGCGGCGACACCCACGGCTCCATCACCAACGCCAACCCCCGTGGTCATCCAGCCACGGAGGAACAAATTGAAGAAGCTTCACATCGAGGACTTCCGCGGCACGCCGACCGAGTCGATCGAAGCCTGGCTGTCGACCGTGCAGCAGGCCGTACAGCGGCAAGCAATGCTGGGCGGTGAGACGTGGACGACAGCGGAGCTGTACTACGGAGTGACCGCGCACCTGAAAGGAGACGCAAACAAATGGTTAGTGATCATGAGTGAGGGCCTGGAGGCCGAAGATTGCACGTTCGAGTACCTGGCCAGCCGCCTGCGCAAGAAGTACGGCCGACGTGAGAATACGTGGCAGATCCAGAAGCGACTCGGCAAACGCGAGCAGCAGCCCGGTGAACGAGTAGACAGCTTCGCCAACAGCCTGACAAACATAGGATTCGGTAAACGAGTGTCAGCAGAGGCATACCTGGAGGCGTTCTACGACGGCCTCAACAACCAAGAAGCTGCCGCACACATACGCACCATGGGACCGCAGACGCTCAGCGAAGCCGTGGAGTTCACGATCAACGGCTACGGCGAGTACGGCGAGGGGCGGAAGGTCACGAGCTGGCGCAGCGCCCAGCGGCACTACCGCAAGGGCAAGGCGGACACGAAGGAGGCCGGCATCGTGACGCCGAAGAAGAGCGAGGCCAAACCTGAAGTGGCCGACCTCATCAATTGGAAGCAATTAGGACTAGGGTTCGGCGGCAGCGACGTGGGGCCCAGATACGATGACGCGGGGAAAGCTATCAGCGGATTGGCCAATACGGCTGGACTCAAAGATGGGGCCCTCCCATTGGCTGCGCTGCAAGCGATTGCGGTTGCAGCTGGGATGGGACAGGCAGCAGCTGCACGCATCCCAGCCACAAAGGTGGAAGCCAGCAAGACAAAGACAGCACGCACGCTGGAAGTGAAGGCGGAAGCCCGACCAGCAGAGAGCGCCGACTTGCCGGCATTCGCGCAGCCTCCGACGACCAACAAGCAGCAGGGCGGAGGGCAGCAGTACGGCGGACGCGGCGGCGGTGGCAACTACTACGGTGGGAACTACGATGGTGGCGGCTACAGTGGTGGAGGACGTGGAGGCTACGGCGGCGGAGCACGCGGTGGCTACGGCGGAGGACGAGGCGGCTTCGGAGGCGGCGGACGAAGTGGCGGCCGAGGCGGCGCCGGTGCCCTGAGCAACTACGGGCCCGGCGACGGCAGGCCGATCATGCAGCGCAAGGCCGAATCCATGTGCCACTACTGCGGCCAGAGCGGCCACTGGTGGCGCGAGTGCCGCGTGCGCATCGCAGGCACGCAGCCCGCAGTCAACCAGCACCCCCCACCAACACAACAGCAGCAGCCAACAGCGGCGGTGGCGACCAGCACGGCCGTCCCGACGCAGAGCACTCCAGCGACGGCGGGAAACGAGGCGAGGCAGTAGAGGCGGAGGCTCGACTGCCTGGCGAGGACGAATTCTCCCAGGAGGTGACGGACGTGGTCACGAGCACGAGTGGCCCGCCCGAGAAGAGCAAGGCGGAGCAGCGCGTGCAGTCGGGTGATCGAGCGGTACGCGCTCAACCCCAAGACCGAAGAGGTGGACAAGTCAAGGGGAAGAGTGGCAGTGTGAAGGACGTCGTTGACAGCGGCGACAGGAAGGACGGTGGCGCGGACGCGGTCGTCGCCAGCGGAGACCAGGAGTTGTGCGTCGGTGCCAGAGCCGACGTCGGCCATGATGCGAAGGGCGGCGGTGCAGACGTGGTCACCGGCAGTGGTGATACGGATGCGGTCGTCGGTGGCGATGTGGAGGAAGTCGGCGGCGGCGGGGCGAAAGATGTCGTCGTCGGCAGTGGCGGAGCTGTCGCAGGGGGCGCTACAGAAGATGTTGTCGGCGGCGGCGCGGATACAGCCGGCAACAGTAGTGGGGTGAAGGCGATCGTCGCAGACAGCGACGAAGAGAAGAGCAGCGGCACGGATGCCATCGGTGGAAAAACCAAGGGGAAGAGCGGCAGCTCGGACCCGCAAGCACGGCGTGTGCTTGGCAAGCGGCGGAGGAAGACGACGACACGTACGGCGGCGAGACGCGACGCAGCCGGCGGACCTCTGTCCTCGGACATGGTGATGGTGCAAGAAGTGGGCAATAGCCCGGGGAAGTGTACGACCCCTGAAGCAGTGTCGGCCACAACCGAGATGAAGGACGTGACTGGCCAGTGCGACCAGTCCGTAGAGGTGGCAGCGGACTCAACGCCGGCGCCGGAGGCGACGGATACGACGGTGGTGCGCGTACCACCTCGCGGGGTGCAAAGACTGCCCCTGCTCGTCAGTGGAGGCCGGACTACTGCTCGACGTCGGCGGCAGCGACGTGTGGAGAGTGCATTGGCGGCAGCCAACGGCATACTGGCGTCCGAGTTTCGAGAGCAGCACCAAGAGAGGGCGAAGGTGCTGCGCACGATGGTGAGGCGACTGGTCAACGGACTGCACGGGGACGGTGGACCCGAGCGGCTCGACGAACGCCGGCAGGCAGTGCAGACGGTCGTCGCCGTAGTGAAGAAGGCCGAGAGGAGAAGGCCGAAGCTGACGAAGGGCAAGTCCACGACAGCGCCTGCAAGTCGGAACGGTGGGCACCGACAGCGAGCTGCGCCCATGGGTGAGGAAGTGTGGCTTCGCCACGTGCAAGCCTACGAAGAAGGCGCCCCACAGGCGCTCAACGAAGAAGGGTCTCTCGCAGCGATGCGGGCCCTGCGCAAGCGCGCGACGAAGGAAGCCAAGAAGTTTCGCGTTGCACGTCGAGTGCGACGCCTCCAGCGACAGCAGCAGATGTACGAGCAGCTCGAGGAGAAGGCTGCCGCGAAGGGCAAGACGAAGACGAGGCACAAGCAGCCTCCGATGCGTGCGTCCTACCACTACGAAAGGCGCGGCGGATATGGAGACGTCGAGCTGATCGACGATGGCAAGGGCAAGTCGGTGCGCAAGGCCCAGCTCCGAGCAGCAAGCAGCGGCGAGCCGACGAGTCTGCCGACAGCGTTGCTGGCCGTGTCGAAGGCACGCACGCTCGAGGTGCGGCTCGATACGTGCGCGCAGTTCAGTGTGGCGGGCATTGAGCTCCGGAAGTACGGCAGGTGCCTTACACGAGAGGCACCAGTTGATGTTGTGGAAGGATTTGGCGGTGGGCAAGTCCGCGTGCTTGGAGTGTGGCGTTTCGTGGGGACTACGGTCTACCAGCAGCGGATAGCTGTGGATGCGTTGCTGGTGGAGGGCCAAGGAAGTGAGATGCTGATTGGAGAAGACTGGATGGCCGAGCACCAAGTCAAGTTAGACTTTGGTAAGCGTGAATTGAAGTACCATGATGACCATGGCCAGAAGGTCATCTTGCCGTTCGTGTGTCACGGGGTGACCCCATTGATGCAAGCCTCGGGCAAGTGCCAGGCGACTGTGCGACTTGCCAAGACGGTGAAGTTGGGGACCAACACCCGGAGCATTGTCCGCATGAAGGTGGACGCAGCCGACGGCACGACAGGGATATTCCTGCCGAAGCCGACATCTAAAAGACACCTGTTGCTAGCGCCGACGGTGGACACCGTGCGCGATGGAGTGATTCGAGTGGCAGTGCTGAATGTGGAGGGCCGGCGTGAAAAACTACCTGCGCGTGATGTACTAGGGACCTGGGTCCCGACCGATGAGACTATGCAGTTGTTGGAGATGAACGGCGAGCTGGAGAGAGCGCGCGTGGCCGAGTGGGTGGCCAAGTTGAAGAAAGGCGACGCCGCGCCGCTGACGAACGAGGACAGCCTCGACATCGGCGAGATGCGGCCGGAGGAACGTGACTTGGTGGTCGCGTTGCTACGACAGTACGCGAACATTGTGGAGAAGAAGAAGGGGTGCCCGCCTCTGGCTCAGACGGAGGTGGTGCATCACATCAACACGGGGGACGCAGCCCCGATAATGATGCGCAGGCGGAGACATGCAGTGTCGGAGAATGCGATCATCGACAAGGAGGTGGATGACATGTTGCAGGACGGCGTGATTGAGGAAGGCTCAGGTGCATGGGGCTTTCCTGTCGTCCTCGTGCGCAAGAAAGACGGAAGTGTACGATTTTGTATTGATTATCGCGCGCTGAACGCCGTGACTGTGAAGGATGTGTACCCGCTGCCTCGGGTGGATGAAACATTGGAGGCTCTCTACGACTCAAGGAGATTCACTAGTCTAGATCTACACGCAGGCTACTGGCAGCTTGCCGTAGCTCAGCAGGACAAGCCGAAGACCGCGTTCACGACACGGCGTGGGCTGTTCCAGTTCTGCCGAATGCCCTTCGGGCTCTGCAATGCCCCGAGCACTTTTCAAAGATTAATGGATTGTGTGCTTCGTGGCTTGACGTGGGTTTGTTGCCTAGTCTACCTGGATGATGTAATTATTTTTACGAAGGGCTCAGTGGCCAGACATGTAGTGGAGTTGGCTGTCGTCCTCGAGAGATTGTCGGCAGCAGGACTCAGCCTGAAGGCGTCTAAGTGTTCATTCGCGACTACGCACATGGAATATTTAGGGCATGACCTGACTACGGAAGGGATACGTCCTACTGAGAGATTGGTGAAAGCAGTGGCCGAGTTCCCGAGGCCGACTGATCCAGCCGGAGTGAGACGATTTGTTGCCCTAGCAGGCTACTACAGGCGGTTTCTACCTTCATTTGGCGCCCGCATGTCGCCTCTTACGAAGTTGCTGAGGAAGACTACTGAGTGGGAATGGGGTAGCGAGCAAGAGGAGGCGTTTGTATGGGCTAAAGCATGGCTGAGCAGGAAGCCCGTGCTTATTTACCCCGACTACCGGCTACCATTCAAACTATCGACGGATGCCTCGAAGACGGGGCTGGGAGCTGTTCTATCGCAGGATCAGGGCAAGGGTGATCAGCCCGTGGCCTACGCTTCCAAGGTCAACAGTCCTACAGTGGCTAAGTACAATATTTCTGAGCTTGAGTGTCTGGCCGTGGTTTGGGCCGTGCGTCTGTTCCGACCGCACTTGTATGGCCGCAAGTTTACGATAGTCACGGACCACGTGGCGCTCAAGTGGCTCATGACTACGAAGGAGCCAGCGGGACGACTCCACCGCTGGGCGTTAACTTTGCAAGAATTTGATTTTGAGGTCGTCTACCGACCTGGAAGAGAGAACTACGTGGCAGACGCTCTGTCACGTGGCCCAGTGCAGGAAGGTGAGCCAGACAGCAGTGAGCGTGGGGCCGCCCAGGACGACCCCGCGATAGGCAGGCAGTGCATGGATGGCGATGAGGACATGGGGTGCGCCTCGACGCCCGAGGACGCGACCCCGGACGACATCGCGTCGCGCAGGGCGACTGTGGCAGTAGCAGTCGGCAAGCAGGAGGAGCAGTGCTTGACGATGGAGATGATCGCCACTGCAGTGGCGATGCAGATTGTGCCCACCACGCACAAACGAGCTACAGTACGGGCGGTGGCGAGTAGTGGTGCAGCCGAAGCAGCAGGCGGCGTGACCACAGCAGCAGATGCACCGGCGTCGGTGGCCGGCGAGTCAGTGCCGCCACCTGACGTCCGACAAGAACTGGAGAACGAGATTGATCGGGCCGCGGACGACGTGGTCCGAGCGGTGATTGTGCAGCGTGTGGAGGCAGCTGAGTTGGGTTTAGTGCAGTTCACGGATGAGGACGTGAAACGAGAGCAGGCTAAGTCAGTCATGGTACAGACCTTGAAGAAGAAGGGCACGTACCGAGGGCAGCGAGTATTCACGGGCGAGGACGGCATCGTGCATGCGGAAGTAGGCGAGGGGGAGAGCCGGATGATCCTGCCTGCGAAGTATTGGGCGTTAGCGTTCAAAGAGGCCCACGACAGTCTATGGGCAGGGCACTTACGTGGTCCGCAGACGTATGAGCGGCTACGGCGACTCTATTGGTGGCCCCACATGCGAGAGGCTGTCCGCGATTGGGTGTCCGCGTGCCAAGACTGTGGCTCACGGAAGGCGAGGCCGAGGATGGTGGCCCCGCCATTGCGGAGTGTTAAGACTGGCGACGTATGCGATCGCTGGGCAATTGATGTGGCTGGCCCGCTGCCAGTGACGATGCACGGCAACCGCTACGTCATTGCCGCAGTAGAGTACACTACGAGGTATGCAGTAGCCGAGGCAGTCTCGGAGCACACGGCCAAGGCCATTGCGCAGTTCTTGATGAACAAGGTCGTGCTTGTCTACGGTCCTATGCGAGAGATTATGATGGATGGGGCAATGGAGTTTGGAAGCAAGGCGACGGCCGAGCTGTTGGAGCTCATGCAGGCGAAGCAGTCGACGCCCGTGCCGTACCGCCCGAACCTGCTTGGACTCGTAGAGCGCTTCCACCGCACGTGGAAGGACATGATTAGTTTGTACGTGGACGAGGAGCAGACCGACTGGGATGACTTCCTACCGAGCGCGTTGTACGCGTACAACTCGTCACAGCACGCCACGCACGGCTTCCAGCCGAACGAGTTGATGATGGGGCGCAAGCTGCGCACCCCTGCTGAACTACTACGCCGGAGCAGACTGGTCTACCCGCACAGCACGCTGGAGGCCTACCACGAGGTGCTGCTGCAAGACCTGAGGACGGCGAGAGAGCTGGCCGCCATTGCACTGCAGAAGGAGCAGGCAAGGCAGGCACTATACTATAATAGGAGGAATGCGCGTCACCGGAGTGACTTTCGACTACAGCAGCTAGTGTGGATCTACAGGCCGGCCAAGGGGCCCGGCATCACGAAGTTCGGGCACAGATGGAGAGGGCCCGCCCAGATCATTGAAGATGCCGGCTACGACAACTACTTGGTCAGGATGCTGGAGTCAGGACGAGAGCTGGTGACTCACTGCTCGTTCCTGCTCCCGTACTCCTACCCTACCAACCTACTCGAGCAGATGGCGCAGGACATTGCGCTAGACTTGCGCGAGGAGGCGATTGCAGCGGCGGACATCGACCCCGAGGACGAGGAGTCGGTGCCCCAGGTGGTGCCGAGCACGGACAGCGAGAGGAGCGAGTCGGTGCAGCCGGACAGTGCGGCAGTGGAAGCCGGCGAGCAGAGGCCGACAGACAGCAGCCAGCAAGTGCAGCCAGGAGCTGGTGCTGCACCTGCGAGTGCACCCCGACGGGCAGGGCAGAAGCGGAAGAAGGCGGCCAAACCAGCGGCCCAGCAAGGCCTCCTCGACGAAGCGGACGACGCCACGGATGCAGCGACGACAACGAGCCGACGGAAGAAGGCTCGGCCGGCCCGAACAACCAGCGGCAGCACTCAGCGTGACGGTGTAGCCAGTCGGACGCGGGCTCGCATCCGGCAGGAGCCGTACACGAACGAAGAAGCAGCCGGCGATCGTGCCGGACGAGACGAGAGTCCCGTACGCGCCTACGCCCGAGCTGGCGCACTGGACCCCGAGAGCAGCAGCGAAGTCGCCGACCAGGACGACGACGCGGTGATGGAAGTGTCGCCGGTGACGGAGCAGCAGGCGGCAGTGACCACGCGGCCGAGAGATGCCGACGCGCAACCGGGAAGCGTGACCGCGCAGCCAGCAGTGCCCGCGCACGTCCCCGACGAGGCAGATGAGGAACCGAGAGTTTATGTCTTCGCCGGCCAAGGCCGACGCGGAGTTGACAGCCTGGTGTCGCCGCAGCCACGCCTCGCGAGACTGCAGCCGCAGGAGAAGGTGGTTGAGGTGCGCAGGCGTCGGTATCGGACTCGCACGGGCCGATACGTGCTCGAGTTCGAGGTGCGGAAGGCGAGCACCGAGGGCGGAGCGAGCCGACCTGAGACTATCTGGATCAACCAGAAGGACTACGAGCAGCTATGGGTGGATGGGCGCCTCCGCCTGGGTGACGACGACCGTGGCGCAGACGAGCAGCAGTACGATGGAGAGCAAGACGGCAGCCAGCGACGTAGCCCCCTTTCAACGCAGCGCGAATCGAGGACGATTCGTTGCTAGGGGAAGAGAGTAATAGTATGCAATACTATGGCTCTGTCCGCCGAGACTGACGGACAACAGCCGGCGAACGAAGACAAGGGCGAGTGAAGACAGCGGCAGCGGACGACAGCGAGGACCAAGGAGATCAAGACGCGCAGGACAGGGCAAGATGCGGCGGCAGCAGGACGACACGGGTTGCGACGGGCCGGTGGGCGGCGGGTCGACCCGCCAGAAGATCGCCCACCTGGCCGACAGAAGATCGCGAGCCACGAAAGGCCGCGAAGGAGAGATGACCAAGATGCACAAGCGGCGTGGACGACGGACGGGAGGCGAGACGACATCAAGACTTCAATGGACGGCCAGGAGCCACCGCCGAGAGTCGCTGGGTTGAACCCACCGGCGGTGGGCATGCATGTGTAGGGTAGAGAAGCCGGCAGTTCGCTATTTGCCGTGAGGTGAAGAGAGCTACAAGAGAGGAAGCAGCTAGAGCCCCGCGAGGTGGCTACAGCTAAGTAATACAAGGCATTGAGCTGGCAGCTAGAGAGAGAGAGTAGGAAGGAAGCGAGCAGCAGCGTAAGTGTTAGGCAAAGCTCGAACAAGGGCCGGAGTGTGTAAGGATACGGGTAGATTAGCCCCGTTTGGTTGAAGTGGAGTATCTGCAGCCTACCCCTCAGGCTGCTTGGCTGTCTAAGAGAGGTATCGAAGCCCCCGGGTAGATTAGCCCCGCCGACGGAGCGGCCTGAGCAACCAGAGACAGATCTCCGTGCCTGCGTTCGCACCTGAGCGGCCACGCGGAGATTGGAAGTCGACTGCTACGTGTGTGTGTATTGTATATTTAGGCTAGACTGTATAGTGGCAGCCGGCGGACATTGCCACCGGGTACCTGTCTTGTAGCTCGAGACAGGCCTGGCACGGTACGGGGTGAGCTGAGCTGAGCTGAGCACGACTGTTACTTTATGCTTGAAAATGGCAGACAAGGTGCAATGGCCCCACCTCATCGGAATCGATCTTCGCGATGCGATTCCTCAATATGTAGGCGGGGTGTTGACCCGAACCGAGGCTTAAACAACGCAGAAAAGTATAAGCTATCACATGCGCATTTAGTTTGCTTTCTTTGCGTTGTTGCGGCTTTCGTTTTACCGAAATACCCCACTGGATGTCGTTTTCCGTTCCGATTGAGTCAGACATGGGGTGTTAACGACAAACAATCAGTGTTCTGCCATTACATTTTTGATACAAACAACCTCACGTCTTCATTCACTTTCATACCATTCAAATCCTTACTTCACATCCACTACACTACTAGTACTCTTTTCATACTTCGTTCATCACTTGAGCAACTACAACACGCCCATGGAGCCACATCGGAACGAGTGACGGGCTTGCCAGTCGAACACAACCGATCGCTGGGCATCTGGAACACGGGCGTGGTCGTGGACTTACTTCGTTTACTTCGCCGTCGGAGCCTTCGTAGCCGTCACGTTCGGGGTGGGAGTAGGCGTTGCCTTCACCGTCGAGTTCGTAGGCCTCGGTGTCTCTGGTGTCTTCGAAGGTGTGGGCATCGACGTGGAGTTGGAGGCCTTGGGCGTCTCTGACGGAGTGGGAAGTGCAGTAGCGTTCGTGGGCTTGGGAGGTGCCGTCGAGTTCGTCGGTACTGCTGTGGAATTGGTCGACGTAGGCTTGGGCGTTTCCGGTGTCTTCGACGGAGTGGGAACCGCAGTAGCGTTCGTAGGCTTGGGAGGTGCCGTCGAGTTCGTCGGTACTGCTGTGGAATTGGCCGACGTCGGCTTCGGCGTTTGCGGAGGGGTTGATGCTGGCGGTGTGGTCTTCGGAGCTGCCGTCGTAACTTTGGGCGTCGCCGTCGTGGCCTTCGGCGTCGCGGTCGTAGGCTTTGGGGTCGTCGCTGCTGCCCTCAGTCGGCGGGAGTCGACTTCCGAATTAAACTCCGAAGCATAGTCCTCGTCCGAAACCTCGTTGGCGGAGGCGGACACCTCGCTGCTATCGTCGTCGCTCTCGTCAGAACCGACGAGGAGGCCGCTGCCGCCGTCATCGCTCTCGTCGGGTCCGCGGAGCAGTGTCGAGACGCCGTCGTTGGCTGTCGTCTCGGAGTACGTTCCGTCTACTACTTGGGCCGCCACCGGAGATGTTGTCGTGGTCGCGACGAGGACTGCGATGCAGACAGCGCTAGCGAGGAGGTGGTGCAGAATCTTCATGGTGCTCGGGTCCGTGGGCCTTATGACTTGCCTGCTTGGGTGCTTGTTCGGTTGCTTCGGGGCTTGTGTGCTTGGTACTTGTCTCTTTCAGGAATGGGAGAACTCGAGTCCTTTGGCTTCAAGCACGCTATGAACGCTGTCTGGTGGCTGTGCTCGCGGTCACATGCATACAAACGTGAGGCAAACACTATTTCACGATCACCCCCGTCCTAAGGGGCCCAGGCAGGGCCTTGCAGCTGTTGATTCTGCTTGCAAGTGCTGGATGCCAATGCTGTGACGGATAAGGTTTCGAAGGCCCACCTCGTTTTTCGAAAGAGATGGTATGATTTGTATATCCTAGTGTATAGTACTCTGAAGTACTATAGTCCTCGTCTTTCAATAGAGGAGGTATGGCTTGTGTATAGTACTTTGAAGTACTATGAACACAGATTTAGTACAAGTTGATCGCGAGGATATCTTAGAACATTGTCGATAGCAAGTCTGTCAAAGAAAAAATATAGACGCAGAACGATGGCGTAGCTACTACTTACCAATTGATATCGATTTACTATCACTTAACGACAAACAATCAGTGTTCTGCCATTACATTTTTGATACAAACAACCTCACGTCTTCATTCACTTTCATACCATTCAAATCCTTACTTCACATCCACTACACTACTAGTACTCTTTTCATACTTCGTTCATCACTTGAGCAACTACAACACGCCCATGGAGCCACATCGGAACGAGTGACGGGCTTGCCAGTCGAACACAACCGATCGCTGGGCATCTGGAACACGGGCGTGGTCGTGGACTTACTTCGTTTACTTCGCCGTCGGAGCCTTCGTAGCCGTCACGTTCGGGGTGGGAGTAGGCGTTGCCTTCACCGTCGAGTTCGTAGGCCTCGGTGTCTCTGGTGTCTTCGAAGGTGTGGGCATCGACGTGGAGTTGGAGGCCTTGGGCGTCTCTGACGGAGTGGGAAGTGCAGTAGCGTTCGTGGGCTTGGGAGGTGCCGTCGAGTTCGTCGGTACTGCTGTGGAATTGGTCGACGTAGGCTTGGGCGTTTCCGGTGTCTTCGACGGAGTGGGAACCGCAGTAGCGTTCGTAGGCTTGGGAGGTGCCGTCGAGTTCGTCGGTACTGCTGTGGAATTGGCCGACGTAGGCTTGGGCGTTTCCGGTGTCTTCGACGGAGTGGGAACCGCAGTAGCGTTCGTGGGCTTGGGAGGTGTCGTCGAGTTCGTCGGCACTGCTGTGGAATTGGCCGACGTCGGCTTCGGCGTTTGCGGAGGGGTTGATGCTGGCGGTGTGGTCTTCGGAGCTGCCGTCGTAACTTTGGGCGTCGCCGTCGTGGCCTTCGGCGTCGCAGTCGTAGGCTTTGGGGTCGTCGCTGCTGCCCTCAGTCGGCGGGAGTCGACTTCCGAATTAAACTCCGAAGCATAGTCCTCGTCCGAAACCTCGTTGGCGGAGGCGGACACCTCGCTGCTATCGTCGTCGCTCTCGTCAGAACCGACGAGGAGGCCGCTGCCGCCGTCATCGCTCTCGTCGGGTCCGCGGAGCAGTGTCGAGACGCCGTCGTTGGCTGTCGTCTCGGAGTACGTTCCGTCTACTACTTGGGCCGCCACTGGAGATGTTGTCGTGGTCGCGACGAGGACTGCGATGCAGACAGCGCTAGCGAGGAGGTGGTGCAGGATCTTCATGGTGCTCGGGTCCGTGGGGCTTATGACTTGCCTGCTTGGGTGCTTGTTCGGTTGCTTAGGGGCTTGGGTGCTTGGTACTTGTCGCTTTCAGGAATGGGAGAACTCGAGTCCTTTGGCTTCAAGCACGCTATGAACGCTGTCTGGTGGCTGTGCTCGCGGTCACATGCATACAAACGTGAGGCAAACACTATTTCACGATCACCCCCGTCCTAAGGGGCCCAGGCAGGGCCTTGCAGCTGTTGATTCTGCTTGCAAGTGCTGGATGCCAATGCTGTGACGGATAAGGTTTCGAAGGCCCACCTCGTTTTTCGAAAGAGATGGTATGATTTGTATATCCTAGTGTATAGTACTCTGAAGTACTATAGTCCTCGTCTTTCAATAGAGGTGGTATGGCTTGTGTATAATACTTTGAAGTACTATGAACACAGATTTAGTACAAGTTGATCGCGAGGATATCTTAGAACATTGTCGATAGCAAGTCTGTCAAAGAAAAAATATAGACGCAGAACGATGGCGTAGCTACTACTTACCAATTGATATCGATTTACTATCACTTAACGACAAACAATCAGTGTTCTGCCATTACATTTTTGATACAAACAACCTCACGTCTTCATTCACTTTCATACCATTCAAATCCTTACTTCACATCCACTACACTACTAGTACTCTTTTCATACTTCGTTCATCACTTGAGCAACTACAACACGCCCATGGAGCCACATCGGAACGAGTGACGGGCTTGCCAGTCAAACACAACCGATCGCTGGGCATCTGGAACACGGGCGTGGTCGTGGACTTACTTCGTTTACTTCGCCGTCGGAGCCTTGGTAGCCGTCACGTTCGGGGTGGGAGTAGGCGTTGCCTTCACCGTCGAGTTCGTAGGCCTCGGTGTCTCTGGTGTCTTCGAAGGTGTGGGCATCGACGTGGAGTTGGAGGCCTTGGGCGTCTCTGACGGAGTGGGAAGTGCAGTAGCGTTCGTGGGCTTGGGAGGTGCCGTCGAGTTCGTCGGTACTGCTGTGGAATTGGTCGACGTAGGCTTGGGCGTTTCCGGTGTCTTCGACGGAGTGGGAACCGCAGTAGCGTTCGTAGGCTTGGGAGGTGCCGTCGAGTTCGTCGGTACTGCTGTGGAATTGGCCGACGTAGGCTTGGGCGTTTCCGGTGTCTTCGACGGAGTGGGAACCGCAGTAGCGTTCGTGGGCTTGGGAGGTGTCGTCGAGTTCGTCGGCACTGCTGTGGAATTGGCCGACGTCGGCTTCGGCGTTTGCGGAGGGGTTGATGCTGGCGGTGTGGTCTTCGGAGCTGCCGTCGTAACTTTGGGCGTCGCCGTCGTGGCCTTCGGCGTCGCAGTCGTAGGCTTTGGGGTCGTCGCTGCTGCCCTCAGTCGGCGGGAGTCGACTTCCGAATTAAACTCCGAAGCATAGTCCTCGTCCGAAACCTCGTTGGCGGAGGCGGACACCTCGCTGCTATCGTCGTCGCTCTCGTCAGAACCGACGAGGAGGCCGCTGCCGCCGTCATCGCTCTCGTCGGGTCCGCGGAGCAGTGTCGAGACGCCGTCGTTGGCTGTCGTCTCGGAGTACGTTCCGTCTACTACTTGGGCCGCCACTGGAGATGTTGTCGTGGTCGCGACGAGGACTGCGATGCAGACAGCGCTAGCGAGGAGGTGGTGCAGGATCTTCATGGTGCTCAGGTCCGTGGGTCTTATGACTTGCCTGCTTGGGTGCTTGTTCGGTTGCTTAGGGGCTTGGGTGCTTGGTACTTGTCGCTTTCAGGAATGGGAGAACTCGAGTCCTTTGGCTTCAAGCACGCTATGAACGCTGTCTGGTGGCTGTGCTCGCGGTCACATGCATACAAACGTGAGGCAAACACTATTTCACGATCACCCCCGTCCTAAGGGGCCCAGGCAGGGCCTTGCAGCTGTTGATTCTGTTTGCAAGTGCTGGATGCCAATGCTGTGACGGATAAGGTTTCGAAGGCCCACCTCGTTTTTCGAAAGAGATGGTATGATTTGTATATCCTAGTGTATAGTACTCTGAAGTACTATAGTCCTCGTCTTTCAATAGAGGTGGTATGGCTTGTGTATAGTACTTTGAAGTACTATGAACACAGATTTAGTACAAGTTGATCGCGAGGATATCATAGAACATTGTCGATAGCAAGTCTGTCAAAGAAAAAATATAGACGCAGAACGATGGCGTAGCTACTACTTACCAATTGATATCGATTTACTATCACTTAACGACAAACAATCAGTGTTCTGCCATTACATTTTTGATACAAACAACCTCACGTCTTCATTCACTTTCATACCATTCAAATCCTTACTTCACATCCACTACACTACTAGTACTCTTTTCATACTTCGTTCATCACTTGAGCAACTACAACACGCCCATGGAGCCACATCGGAACGAGTGACGGGCTTGCCAGTCAAACACAACCGATCGCTGGGCATCTGGAACACGGGCGTGGTCGTGGACTTACTTCGTTTACTTCGCCGTCGGAGCCTTCGTAGCCGTCACGTTCGGGGTGGGAGTAGGCGTTGCCTTCACCGTCGAGTTCGTAGGCCTCGGTGTCTCTGGTGTCTTCGAAGGTGTGGGCATCGACGTGGAGTTGGAGGCCTTGGGCGTCTCTGACGGAGTGGGAAGTGCAGTAGCGTTCGTGGGCTTGGGAGGTGCCGTCGAGTTCGTCGGTACTGCTGTGGAATTGGTCGACGTAGGCTTGGGCGTTTCCGGTGTCTTCGACGGAGTGGGAACCGCAGTAGCGTTCGTAGGCTTGGGAGGTGCCGTCGAGTTCGTCGGTACTGCTGTGGAATTGGCCGACGTAGGCTTGGGCGTTTCTGGTGTCTCTGACGGAGTGGGAAGGTCAGTAGCGTTCGTGGGCTTGGGAGGTGCCGTCGAGTTCGTCGGCACTGCTGTGGAATTGGCCGACGTCGGCTTCGGCGTTTGCGGAGGGGTTGATGCTGGCGGTGTGGTCTTCGGAGCTGCCGTCGTAACTTTGGGCGTCGCCGTCGTGGCCTTCGGCGTCGCAGTCGTAGGCTTTGGGGTCGTCGCTGCTGCCCTCAGTCGGCGGGAGTCGACTTCCGAATTAAACTCCGAAGCATAGTCCTCGTCCGAAACCTCGTTGGCGGAGGCGGACACCTCGCTGCTATCGTCGTCGCTCTCGTCAGAACCGACGAGGAGGCCGCTGCCGCCGTCATCGCTCTCGTCGGGTCCGCGGAGCAGTGTCGAGACGCCGTCGTTGGCTGTCGTCTCGGAGTACGTTCCGTCTACTACTTGGGCCGCCACTGGAGATGTTGTCGTGGTCGCGACGAGGACTGCGATGCAGACAGCGCTAGCAAGGAGGTGGTGCAGGATCTTCATGGTGCTCGGGTCCGTGGGGCTTATGACTTGCCTGCTTGGGTGCTTGTTCGGTTGCTTAGGGGCTTGGGTGCTTGGTACTTGTCGCTTTCAGGAATGGGAGAACTCGAGTCCTTTGGCTTCAAGCACGCTATGAACGCTGTCTGGTGGCTGTGCTCGCGGTCACATGCATACAAACGTGAGGCAAACACTATTTCACGATCACCCCCGTCCTAAGGGGCCCAGGCAGGGCCTTGCAGCTGTTGATTCTGCTTGCAAGTGCTGGATGCCAATGCTGTGACGGATAAGGTTTCGAAGGCCCACCTCGTTTTTCGAAAGAGATGGTATGATTTGTATATCCTAGTGTATAGTACTCTGAAGTACTATAGTCCTCGTCTTTCAATAGAGGAGGTATGGCTTGTGTATAGTACTTTGAAGTACTATGAACCCAGATTTAGTACAAGTTGATCGCGAGGATATCATAGAACATTGTCGATAGCAAGTCTGTCAAAGAAAAAATATAGACGCAAAACGATGGCGTAGCTACTACTTACCAATTGATATCGATTTACTATCACTTAACGACAAACAATCAGTGTTCTGCCATTACATTTTTGATACAAACAACCTCACGTCTTCATTCACTTTCATACCATTCAAATCCTTACTTCACATCCACTACACTACTAGTACTCTTTTCATACTTCGTTCATCACTTGAGCAACTACAACACGCCCATGGAGCCACATCGGAACGAGTGACGGGCTTGCCAGTCGAACACAACCGATCGCTGGGCATCTGGAACACGGGCGTGGTCGTGGACTTACTTCGTTTACTTCGCCGTCGGAGCCTTCGTAGCCGTCACGTTCGGGGTGGGAGTAGGCGTTGCCTTCACCGTCGAGTTCGTAGGCCTCGGTGTCTCTGGTGTCTTCGAAGGTGTGGGCATCGACGTGGAGTTGGAGGCCTTGGGCGTCTCTGACGGAGTGGGAAGTGCAGTAGCGTTCGTGGGCTTGGGAGGTGCCGTCGAGTTCGTCGGTACTGCTGTGGAATTGGTCGACGTAGGCTTGGGCGTTTCCGGTGTCTTCGACGGAGTGGGAACCGCAGTAGCGTTCGTAGGCTTGGGAGGTGCCGTCGAGTTCGTCGGTACTGCTGTGGAATTGGTCGACGTAGGCTTGGGCGTTTCTGGTGTCTTCGACGGAGTGGGAAGGTCAGTAGCGTTCGTGGGCTTGGGAGGTGCCGTCGAGTTCGTCGGCACTGCTGTGGAATTGGCCGACGTCGGCTTCGGCGTTTGCGGAGGGGTTGATGCTGGCGGTGTGGTCTTCGGAGCTGCCGTCGTAACTTTGGGCGTCGCCGTCGTGGCCTTCGGCGTCGCGGTCGTAGGCTTTGGGGTCGTCGCTGCTGCCCTCAGTCGGCGGGAGTCGACTTCCGAATTAAACTCCGAAGCATAGTCCTCGTCCGAAACCTCGTTGGCGGAGGCGGACACCTCGCTGCTATCGTCGTCGCTCTCGTCAGAACCGACGAGGAGGCCGCTGCCGCCGTCATCGCTCTCGTCGGGTCCGCGGAGCAGTGTCGAGACGCCGTCGTTGGCTGTCGTCTCGGAGTACGTTCCGTCTACTACTTGGGCCGCCACCGGAGATGTTGTCGTGGTCGCGACGAGGACTGCGATGCAGACAGCGCTAGCGAGGAGGTGGTGCAGAATCTTCATGGTGCTCGGGTCCGTGGGCCTTATGACTTGCCTGCTTGGGTGCTTGTTCGGTTGCTTCGGGGCTTGTGTGCTTGGTACTTGTCTCTTTCAGGAATGGGAGAACTCGAATCCTTTGGCTTCAAGCACGCTATGAACGCTGTCTGGTGGCTGTGCTCGCGGTCACATGCATACAAACGTGAGGCAAACACTATTTCACGATCACCCCCGTCCTAAGGAGCCCAGGCAGGGCCTTGCAGCTGTTGATTCTGCTTGCAAGTGCTGGATGCCAATGCTGTGACGGATAAGGTTTCGAAGGCCCACCTCGTTTTTCGAAAGAGATGGTATGATTTGTATATCCTAGTGTATAGTACTCTGAAGTACTATAGTCCTCGTCTTTCAATAGAGGTGGTATGGCTTGTGTATAGTACTTTGAAGTACTATGAACACAGATTTAGTACAAGTTGATCGCGAGGATATCTTAGAACATTGTCGATAGCAAGTCTGTCAAAGAAAAAATATAGACGCAGGACGATGGCGTAGCTACTACTTACCAATTGATATCGATTTACTATCACTTAACGACAAACAATCAGTGTTCTGCCATTACATTTTTGATACAAACAACCTCACGTCTTCATTCACTTTCATACCATTCAAATCCTTACTTCACATCCACTACACTACTAGTACTCTTTTCATACTTCGTTCATCACTTGAGCAACTACAACACGCCCATGGAGCCACATCGGAACGAGTGACGGGCTTGCCAGTCAAACACAACCGATCGCTGGGCATCTGGAACACGGGCGTGGTCGTGGACTTACTTCGTTTACTTCGCCGTCGGAGCCTTCGTAGCCGTCACGTTCGGGGTGGGAGTAGGCGTTGCCTTCACCGTCGAGTTCGTAGGCCTCGGTGTCTCTGGTGTCTTCGAAGGTGTGGGCATCGACGTGGAGTTGGAGGCCTTGGGCGTCTCTGACGGAGTGGGAAGTGCAGTAGCGTTCGTGGGCTTGGGAGGTGCCGTCGAGTTCGTCGGTACTGCTGTGGAATTGGTCGACGTAGGCTTGGGCGTTTCCGGTGTCTTCGACGGAGTGGGAACCGCAGTAGCGTTCGTAGGCTTGGGAGGTGCCGTCGAGTTCGTCGGTACTGCTGTGGAATTGGTCGACGTACGCTTGGGCGTTTCTGGTGTCTTCGACGGAGTGGGAACCGCAGTAGCGTTCGTGGGCTTGGGAGGTGCCGTCGAGTTCGTCGGCACTGCTGTGGAATTGGCCGACGTCGGCTTCGGCGTTTGCGGAGGGGTTGATGCTGGCGGTGTGGTCTTCGGAGCTGCCGTCGTAACTTTGGGCGTCGCCGTCGTGGCCTTCGGCGTCGCGGTCGTAGGCTTTGGGGTCGTCGCTGCTGCCCTCAGTCGGCGGGAGTCGACTTTGGCGAACATTCGAAGGATGTTCGGGTTTCCGAGAAGACGAGAGAAGTTTCGTAACGACCGACGCTTCGCAGAACTCAAGATCCCTAGAAGGCCAACGCGCCGCACACACTAGTTAGTCATTCTCCAATTTCCTCCGGATCGATCAAGCACCCCGCACCTCCGGTCTTTCAGCATCTCTCCGCAAGCCCTACGCAGTGCCACGCGGTCCCGCCATGTCCAGTTCTCCGGTTACCCCAGGTGCACTCGCGTTCGTCGGACCACCACATGTACCGACCCTGGAAGGCTTCTCCTACCTCAACATCGTCCAAGTCCAAGGAACCTGCGCACTGGTGAAGAAGACTGGTCCTGATGCTAACGACGAGGAACCAGAGTTCGAGGTCAAACTTGCCGTGCTGCGCCACCGTATTGTCGACTCCATCGAGTCGGATTTATGGCCAGGATCTTATGTCGGCCACCCTATCGCATTTATCCAGCCTGCAGGGGTCGCTGTTGATCAGTGGGCATACGGCTTAGTGACGGGCTACACGATGCAGAGCAAGATCGCCCAGCTTCATGTTCTCCACAACGAGGGAACCCTACGGATTCGGTTGATCAGCACGTCCACAGTGATCGCTGTCGATCGACTAAATTACGCGCTTCGTACGGGAGCCTTTGTGAACAGTGCCGCCCTCAACGCGCTGGAGCTACTCGACAAGCAGAACCAAGTCATTGTTGCATGCGGCAAAAGCAGATCCGGGTTGCCGACCAGTGTTACGACGACAATGTTGAGCGTGCCCTATCAGCCTGATGAGCGCGTGCCTTTGATCCGGCCTGACAGCCTCTCGATTGTACATGTGCGCCGCCAACACATCGTCGACTGCGAGCTGACTGCCCCAGGCAAGAGCCCAGCAGATGTATTCCAAGACCCCGTGTCAACGTCAACGGAACCCGCCACAACTACGAGAACTAACGAATGGGTTCCATGCCCCTCAGCTAACGATGTTGATTTGACCTTCAGTGACACAGACGACGAGACAAAGGTGGACCCGGCGGCGGCTACGCAAGCAGATATCCGATCGGTGCGTCTACACAACCGGCCACTACGCAAACGAGCTCGGTACTCCGAAGTCGATTCACGTGACCTCCTCGAAACGGACGAATTCGACATTCCTGTGTTCGAAACGCGTGCCGAAAATAATGCCTCAACATTTCGACCTTCTCAAGTTGAACGTCAAGTTCGAGAGGCAATCGCGCACCCCGACACCCTAGGTAAGAACGATCAAGCTGTGCTCGAATCCGCTCAACAAGCTCGCAACACCAAGTTTCTCGCAACTCCTCCTGTCCTACGCGGTGCATATGACTTCAGCTTCGGCATTAGAGGTCTATCACTGATGCATTTCCGCCGCTTCTTCGAAGAGATGGAGATGCAGAAGGCGGCCGGTGCGGTAAACATGACAAACTTTGGGCGTTCGAACGCGCTCCAACCAGCGACCCCACCGGCTACCATCGGTGAAATTGTTGAAGCCTTCAACACGTTGCTCTACTTTGCCAAGAGCTTCTACAACGCCACGGTGTACGACTTCATCAGAGCTGGTGCAGACTTCATGGAAGAGTATGCATCCTTCACACGGCCCGACTCCACGACCTGTAACATGTTGGTGTATTGGATCAACTCCAAGCTTGGCAAATTCCGACGCGAAATCATTGCCTCCAACTTGTCAGCAGCCACTCGCATCGGCCAAGAATTCTCCCGGAGCGACTGTCACCTCATGGAGCTGTACCAATCGCAGCAGGATCGCCATGCGGCTGCCCTACCCGCGCCGACACCGAGCCGTCCTTCCATAGGCTCGCGTCCCAACCATTCTCGCGAGCAACGGACTGCCAAAACATCTTCGGTACCCAAAGAGCTGCTTTCTCTGCTCCCAAAACAAGACAACAAAGTTATGTGCATGCGGTATCTCTCCAAGAAAGGCTGCAACGGTCCATCTCCAGGCAAGTGCTTTGACCCCAATCGGGCGCACTTCAAGCCTCTAGCACTGCCCGCCGACGCCAAGTCCTGGATCGACAAGAACTTCCTTGGTCTGGCACCGGACTTCAAGGATCTATGACGCCAGGCACAAGCAGCACCAGAGCCTCGACGTGAAGCACAGACATCAAAGCGGGTAATCGAGGTACAGGCCTCACCCCGTTCAGTACAGCACAGTCCGTGGGCACAAGCCCTGGTCGAAAAACACCACGATGTACAGGCATCCACAGAATATTCATCGTTCTGCGAACAACAGCAACATGCATACAACATATTTCATCGATCGCAACTTGCCGTCAGTCGACAAATTGAGGTATCACGGCACTTTCGGTATGCCGAACTTGCCTCGAGATACAAAGTCAGTACACCGCCTCAGCAGGACTCGCCAAGGGATGGCCTCGACGTCGACAGAATCCGCGCTGACTCGCAATTCGCCCGAGCCATGAAGCTGCCACTGGCACAGTTTGTGCGAGTCTTCCGGGATGAAACAGCGGACGACTGTCGCCCTAACAAGGACCTCTTTGAAGTCGCACTGCCCACAGATCCAAAATCGAGAGAGACTTGTCTACGATGGAACGCGATTGTTCGAGAGGGCGTCAAACCCCAGTGAAATTCACAACTTCCGCCAAAGCAGGCCCACCGTCCACCCAACCACAGCACGATCACCGAGCACGCGACTCGCATCCGGAAGCACATCGCTAAAGGACACCGGGATGGCCGCTACTTGGTCGTGGAGGCTGATTTACTCGAAGTTTGGACGGACATCTTCATCAGCCCAATTGGTGTCGTTGACAAAGCAGGACCACCGCCGGACATACGCGTGATCAATGACTACTCATTTCCCCCGGGTTCAGCAGTCAATGATTTCACAGATCGCAGCAATTTTCCCGAAGTAGCCTACAACCCGCCTAAAGACATCGCAACTCGCATTTGGGAGCTCCGCACTCGATTCCCTGGTCATCCTCTGCTGATGATGATTGGAGATGTCAGTGGAGCCTTTCGCCACGTCCCGATTAACGCGGCACACGTTCACATGTTCGCGTTTCAATTCGACGGATACGTGGTTATTGACCTGGCGTGCGGGTTTGGCTGGTGTGGATCACCTGCCTTCTACTCGGTAGCCGGATCTCTTATCAATTCACTGTACGAAACTCAGCGCCCTCGCGCACACCTGTCTCCGGCCGATTGCAGCCCGTTTACAGGAAGGGTATGGTGCGACGACCATACAAACGTCGAAGTCGACACAGGCTCGCGGTGTTTGGAAGCCAACCTGGCTCTGCGCAAGTCAATGGCTACCGTGCTGGGACCGCGGGCGCTGAACGAGGATAAGTTCACCAAGTGGTCGACGACAACCAAGGCGCTTGGACTTATATGGAATACGGAAAACGGCTCCGTCTCAGTTCCAGCAGAGAAAATTTCCAAAGCCCGGGCACGCATAGATGAAATCATGGCTGCACCAAGATGTTCACTGTCGACACTCAATCAGCTTATTGGTAGTCTACGCTACGTCTCCACCTGCTTTCCGGCGGCGCGGGCCTTTTATCAAAATGTGCAAGCCTTCGCAGCAACATTCCGGCGCCAACACGAACGTAGACCCGTACCTTCGGATGTCCACGACGACCTCCACTGGTTTCGAGCGGTGCTGACCCTGGAGCAATATTTCAATTCGATCCCAGTCGAACATTTCGCGTGGTTACAGCCCCCAACTCATCACGTTATGATGGATGCGTCTAACACCGGCATTTACGCTCTCGAACCCCAGCTGAAACAGTATATACGCCTACAATTCAGTCAAGCAGAACGGGAAAGCTTCGCGACATCGAAGAAGGAGAAGTCGATTAATGTCAGAGAACTGATGAGCGCTGTCCTGGCTGTCGTACATTGGGGATCAACATGGACGTCAACAGGACGTGATCGCTCTCATGTGTGTATGTGGATCGACAACGTTATGGCGGACGCGGGCTCAAGAGCGTGGAGCACGAATCACCCTCTGCACAATACCTGGACTAACTTATCTCACTCATGGACGCAGGTCAAGATTCTGCCACGGTTCTCCAATCTCTTGAACGCGTGGGAGACATCATCCGCGGAAGAGCTATTGCCGACACCACATCTGGGAAATACAAAGCCAATTGGCAGCAATGGTGCGAGTTCTCCCGCCGTCTCGGGTGGTCCCCATGGCTCACTCAACCCGGACGGTCAAGCAACAAGAAACTGGGATGTTTTGCTGTCTACTGCTGGAGACACGGATGGAACCAGTCACACAAAGGCAACACATTTGGTACCATCAAACTGAAGCTCGCGAGTATACGCTGGTACCACCGGCGGTACATGGGGATCGACCTGTCCTCTTCGCCCGACTTCACGCTGCTCATGCAAGGTATCAAGCGTCTATCCCCTCCAGTACACAAACTTCAGCCCATCACGACCGCGTTTCTGCGTCTACTTCATCGGCGTATCAACTTTCAGCAGCCCCAGCAACGATTATTGTGGGGCACCGTCCTCATGGGCTTCTTTTTCCTACTTCGTCGGTCGGAATATTTGAAGATCGGATCTACACGGCACTTCTATTGCCTAAAACAAGCGAACGTCTTCTTCTCAGACTCCGGCGGCACTCCTACGAGACCTTCATCAGCAACCGCCGTCACAATCGGCCTCGAAGGATCGAAGAGCGACCAATACGGCCGAGGGGCATGGCGCACCATGCATGCGTCCGGGGACACCGTCATTTGCCCAGTTGCTGGTCTGAAACATATTCTTCGCGCGCGAGCAGAGATCGCAGACCCCGGCGAGTACCTGTGCGGAAATATTAGCTCAGTTGATGTCGCATCGGCGCTCAAGGCCACAGCAGCAAGCGCCGGGGTACCCGAAGCCAACTATTCTACGCACTCGATCAGGATTGGAGGCGCTACAGCACTACTCGCCGGCGAAGCAAGTCAATTGGCGATCAAGTTGCTGGGAAGATGGGTCTCAAATTGCTTCGAACAGTACCCAGTGCAAGCCGCATAGTCCACACGGACTTTATCAAGGCGGATGGTGATGAAGCGCCGAGATTCAGCCCACGCTTGAGGACCCGCTCGCCCATTATCTTGGGGCCGCTCACCACGCCCTCCATCAGGGCTGGTTTGCAATACAAACAATTTGCCCCCGAAACAAGCGAGACGTACTACGGAAATGGCGAACATTCGAAGGATGTTCGGGTTTCCGAGAAGACGAGAGAAGTTTCGTAACGACCGACGCTTCGCAGAACTCAAGATCCCTAGAAGGCCAACGCGCCGCACACACTAGTTAGTCATTCTCCAATTTCCTCCGGATCGATAACCCGCCTCACCACGCCCTCCATCGGGGCTGGTTTGCAATACAAACAATTTGCCCCCGAAACAAGCGAGACGTACTACGGAAACCGAATTAAACTCCGAAGCATAGTCCTCGTCCGAAACCTCGTTGGCGGAGGCGGACACCTCGCTGCTATCGTCGTCGCTCTCGTCAGAACCGACGAGGAGGCCGCTGCCGCCGTCATCGCTCTCGTCGGGTCCGCGGAGCAGTGTCGAGACGCCGTCGTTGGCTGTCGTCTCGGAGTACGTTCCGTCTACTACTTGGGCCGCCACCGGAGATGTTGTCGTGGTCGCGACGAGGACTGCGATGCAGACAGCGCTAGCGAGGAGGTGGTGCAGAATCTTCATGGTGCTCGGGTCCGTGGGCCTTATGACTTGCCTGCTTGGGTGCTTGTTCGGTTGCTTCGGGGCTTGTGTGCTTGGTACTTGTCTCTTTCAGGAATGGGAGAACTCGAGTCCTTTGGCTTCAAGCACGCTATGAACGCTGTCTGGTGGCTGTGCTCGCGGTCACATGCATACAAACGTGAGGCAAACACTATTTCACGATCACCCCCGTCCTAAGGGGCCCAGGCAGGGCCTTGCAGCTGTTGATTCTGCTTGCAAGTGCTGGATGCCAATGCTGTGACGGATAAGGTTTCGAAGGCCCACCTCGTTTTTCGAAAGTGGGTGTTTTGCAAGATTGGAAAACCGGTTTTCCGACCGAAGGAGTGAACAACGTTCAAGGCCCGATCAAATCGACCATCGCACTCAAGGAGCCAGAAGCACGGATCTGCAGGGGGCCACCTGACCAAACGATTGGCCTCCCTCCAAAACCAAGAACAGATAGTTTAGTTTTAGTTTTAAGGCGGCGTTCTCGAGTGCCACTGCATACGACGCGGCCTTCCTGGCGTTTCGTCGGCGGCATGCACATATCAGCGGTACGTGGTACCATGCGCTAAATCAGCCTCAGCGGCAGCAGAGGCACCAGACGGCGTGACAGCAGCAACCCACAATGGATAGATGGACGGACGCGGACAGCGGCGAGAGACGGCGGCTGGAGTCGGCGGCATGGCATCGCCTCCTCATGGGGCCACTGTCGGCAAACACTAACAGAGCATGGCAAAACTCGGCAAGTCGGCGGCATGGCATCGCCTCCCCAGGGGGCCGCCGCCGACACCAACTATCAGCAGCAAGCTCGGGCAAGTCGGCGGCATGGCAAAGGTTCCTCGTGGGATCGCCGCCGGCAGCAACAATCGGCAGTAAGAGAACGCGTCAACAATCGGCAAGTCGGCGGCATGGCAAAGGTTCCTCATGGGACCGCCGCCGGCAGCAGTAAGAGAGCGCGGCAGTCGGCGGCATGGCAAAGGTTCCTCTAGGGACCGCCGTTGGCAGCAGTAAGAGAGCGCGGCAGGAAACTGACAGCATCAACGAGCAACGGGCAGCAGAGCGACAGCAAGGACATGTCAGTAGCAGAGAGCAACAGCAGCAGCGAGAGGGCAGCGGAGCGCCACCAACGGCAACGGCAGCGGGCGATCGTGGCAGTACACGGCGACAGCAGCAGAAGAGGGACAGCACCAGCGTCGGCAAGACGGCGGAGTGGCTACATCAACGGCGAGCTACATCGATGGCGTGAGCGCTCCCTGTCTCCATCGGTAGCACCGGTGGGAGGCTTAGCAGCAAGACCGACAAGCGACACCAGCCAGCAGCAAGCAGCACAATCGGCTCGCATCAACTTCGGGTCTCGTCTTCAAACCTGGGGCTGAGTCCCTCGTTAACCCAGACCCGATAGCAGCGCAACATTCCAAGGCGTCAAACACCGGCCTGTGCAAAAACCTCCAAAGACCCTGACAACAACGGGGAATTCCAAGGCGGTCGCTCCAACTCACCTCGGCATTCGATTTGGGGTTGCCTCGCTTTGATGCTCTTCGAGCCCACTGCGAGGCATGCCTTGATAAGCAAGAACGACCGCCTTTGCCCCAACGTTTTCACGGATTGATGGTTTGGAAATGGGTGTTTTGCAAGATTGGAAAACCGGTTTTCCGACCGAAGGAGTGAACAACGTTCAAGGCCCGATCAAATCGACCATCGCACTCAAGGAGCCAGAAGCACGGATCTGCAGGGGGCCACCTGACCAAACGATTGGCCTCCCTCCAAAACCAAGAACAGATAGTTTAGTTTTAGTTTTAAGGCGGCGTTCTCGAGTGCCACTGCATACGACGCGGCCTTCCTGGCGTTTCGTCACCCACCACACCACACCCGGGTTGCCTCGCTTTGATGCTCTTCGAGCCCACTGCGAGGCATGCCTTGATAAGCAAGAACGACCGCCTTTGCCCCAACGTTTTCACGGATTGATGGTTTGGAAAAGATGGTATGATTTGTATATCCTAGTGTATAGTACTCTGAAGTACTATGAACCCAGATTTAGTACAAGTTGATTGCGAGGATATCTTTGAACATTGTCGATAGCAAGTCTGTCAAAGAAAAAATATAGACGCAGAACGATGGCGTAGCTACTACTTACCAATTGATATCGATTTACTATCACTTAACGACAAACAATCAGTGTTCTGCCATTACATTTTTGATACAAACAACCTCACGTCTTCATTCACTTTCATACCATTCAAATCCTTACTTCACATCCACTACACTACTAGTACTCTTTTCATACTTCGTTCATCACTTGAGCAACTACAACACGCCCATGGAGCCACATCGGAACGAGTGACGGGCTTGCCAGTCAAACACAACCGATCGCTGGGCATCTGGAACACGGGCGTGGTCGTGGACTTACTTCGTTTACTTCGCCGTCGGAGCCTTCGTAGCCGTCACGTTCGGGGTGGGAGTAGGCGTTGCCTTCACCGTCGAGTTCGTAGGCCTCGGTGTCTCTGGTGTCTTCGAAGGTGTGGGCATCGACGTGGAGTTGGAGGCCTTGGGCGTCTCTGACGGAGTGGGAAGTGCAGTAGCGTTCGTGGGCTTGGGAGGTGCCGTCGAGTTCGTCGGTACTGCTGTGGAATTGGTCGACGTAGGCTTGGGCGTTTCCGGTGTCTTCGACGGAGTGGGAACCGCAGTAGCGTTCGTAGGCTTGGGAGGTGCCGTCGAGTTCGTCGGTACTGCTGTGGAATTGGTCGACGTAGGCTTGGGCGTTTCTGGTGTCTTCGACGGAGTGGGAAGGTCAGTAGCGTTCGTGGGCTTGGGAGGTGCCGTCGAGTTCGTCGGCACTGCTGTGGAATTGGCCGACGTCGGCTTCGGCGTTTGCGGAGGGGTTGATGCTGGCGGTGTGGTCTTCGGAGCTGCCGTCGTAACTTTGGGCGTCGCCGTCGTGGCCTTCGGCGTCGCGGTCGTAGGCTTTGGGGTCGTCGCTGCTGCCCTCAGTCGGCGGGAGTCGACTTCCGAATTAAACTCCGAAGCATAGTCCTCGTCCGAAACCTCGTTGGCGGAGGCGGACACCTCGCTGCTATCGTCGTCGCTCTCGTCAGAACCGACGAGGAGGCCGCTGCCGCCGTCATCGCTCTCGTCGGGTCCGCGGAGCAGTGTCGAGACGCCGTCGTTGGCTGTCGTCTCGGAGTACGTTCCGTCTACTACTTGGGCCGCCACCGGAGATGTTGTCGTGGTCGCGACGAGGACTGCGATGCAGACAGCGCTGGCGAGGAGGTGGTGCAGAATCTTCATGGTGCTCGGGTCCGTGGGTCTTATGACTTGCCTGCTTGGGTGCTTGTTCGGTTGCTTCGGGGCTTGTGTGCTTGGTACTTGTAGCTTTCAGGAATGGGAGAACTCGAGTCCTTTGGCTTCAAGCACGCTATGAACGCTGTCTGGTGGCTGTGCTCGCGGTCACATGCATACAAACGTGAGGCAAACACTATTTCACGATCACCCCCGTCCTAAGGGGCCCAGGCAGGGCCTTGCAGCTGTTGATTCTGCTTGCAAGTGCTGGATGCCAATGCTGTGACGGATAAGGTTTCGAAGGCCCACCTCGTTTTTCGAAAGAGATGGTATGATTTGTATATCCTAGTGTATAGTACTCTGAAGTACTATAGTCCTCGTCTTTCAATAGAGGAGGTATGGCTTGTGTATAGTACTTTGAAGTACTATGAACCCAGATTTAGTACAAGTTGATTGCGAGGATATCTTAGAACATTGTCGATAGCAAGTCTGTCAAAGAAAAAATATAGACGCAGGACGATGGCGTAGCTACTACTTACCAATTGATATCGATTTACTATCACTTAACGACAAACAATCAGTGTTCTGCCATTACATTTTTGATACAAACAACCTCACGTCTTCATTCACTTTCATACCATTCAAATCCTTACTTCACATCCACTACACTACTAGTACTCTTTTCATACTTCGTTCATCACTTGAGCAACTACAACACGCCCATGGAGCCACATCGGAACGAGTGACGGGCTTGCCAGTCAAACACAACCGATCGCTGGGCATCTGGAACACGGGCGTGGTCGTGGACTTACTTCGTTTACTTCGCCGTCGGAGCCTTCGTAGCCGTCACGTTCGGGGTGGGAGTAGGCGTTGCCTTCACCGTCGAGTTCGTAGGCCTCGGTGTCTCTGGTGTCTTCGAAGGTGTGGGCATCGACGTGGAGTTGGAGGCCTTGGGCGTCTCTGACGGAGTGGGAAGTGCAGTAGCGTTCGTGGGCTTGGGAGGTGCCGTCGAGTTCGTCGGTACTGCTGTGGAATTGGTCGACGTAGGCTTGGGCGTTTCCGGTGTCTTCGACGGAGTGGGAACCGCAGTAGCGTTCGTAGGCTTGGGAGGTGCCGTCGAGTTCGTCGGTACTGCTGTGGAATTGGTCGACGTAGGCTTGGGCGTTTCTGGTGTATTCGACGGAGTGGGAACCGCAGTAGCGTTCGTGGGCTTGGGAGGTGCCGTCGAGTTCGTCGGCACTGCTGTGGAATTGGCCGACGTCGGCTTCGGCGTTTGCGGAGGGGTTGATGCTGGCGGTGTGGTCTTCGGAGCTGCCGTCGTAACTTTGGGCGTCGCCGTCGTGGCCTTCGGCGTCGCGGTCGTAGGCTTTGGGGTCGTCGCTGCTGCCCTCAGTCGGCGGGAGTCGACTTCCGAATTAAACTCCGAAGCATAGTCCTCGTCCGAAACCTCGTTGGCGGAGGCGGACACCTCGCTGCTATCGTCGTCGCTCTCGTCAGAACCGACGAGGAGGCCGCTGCCGCCGTCATCGCTCTCGTCGGGTCCGCGGAGCAGTGTCGAGACGCCGTCGTTGGCTGTCGTCTCGGAGTACGTTCCGTCTACTACTTGGGCCGCCACCGGAGATGTTGTCGT